>OZ022522.1:5257452-6537573 GCA_963989415.1 Cerceris ruficornis
GAAAACCCAAGACAGCGTTCGCTGCCATTTTTAAAGGTTTACCACGGTTCACGACATGCAAACTGCAAGTAATATAGAATAAAATCGGCTCTAATACTATTTAACTAAAAAATAATAATGTGGAGAAAATGAAGTTTGAACCTTTCTATAAGATAAGTCAGTGACTTTGAAAATTTAATCCTTTCACAATCTGCCATATACCTTCAATATAAAAAAATGTCAAATTCTGCAGTTTATTAATATCGTGGAGATAACCTTATCGTGTCGTATCCCACTGATATTTTTATTTTGACAGTTATTGGAAAACTTCAAAATTTTCTATTCCATTTACAGCGCTACACGTAGCACTATTATTAACCCTTTCGCTACGGAGCGCTTGTGATAAAATGTGATCGCTGTGAACGGAGCGCATTACTGAGTAATTGACACTGAGGTACGGAATGCTACGACGTAATCAGAAGTCGTTTCTTGTTCTCTAAATTTCACAATGATATTTATTATATTTAGTAATATCATTTTACTGTCTAAAATATAAAAATTTATAATCATAATTTATTTTTTTAAATATTATATTATAATGTTCATATAACATTTTTTAATACAATATAACGAAATTACTAAAGTATTTAAAGCCAAACACAATATTAATAATCAACTTTGGTATGATAAAGTTCAAAGTATGAAACCACACATAAGCCAACATCACATCGTTAACAATATTACCTGGACTCACGTCTTTTTCCTTGTTTACTGAAGACGACACATTTTCGAACTTGATTTTTTTTTGACGCTTCATTCGAATATATAGACGGAAAAATGTCTTTCTGCAACTCTTTCAGGATTGTTGCTATTTCGTGCAACTAAACATCTCATATCTGATTTTTGTTTCCCATATTTTTGCAATAATTGTCTTATAAGAGTTAAATGGATTTTGGCAAACGGTAATTTTCTCGCAGTTGCTGATTGGTATAAACAATATGCATTCCACACAACCATGTAAAGTATGAAATAAAAGTATATGAATGGTCATTCTTCGAGGGCATATATATACGCCCGTCGGAGCGAAAGGGTTAATTATTGTAGGGCAAGAGATTCATCCTGTAATGTTTAATTTCTGGTAATGTTTTACTATTAAAAAGTCATGTCATTTGAATATGCTTATAGTAATCCATACAAAACAAAAACGTTACAGCACATACAGTGAGTATGTAGAACAGTTAAAATCGTACAGCACAAGGTGAGAAATATTTTCATCCACAAAACATTGTAAATGGATATGTGCAGTCAAATATGGATAATATTTATTGCCAACACATTTAATGTTTTATTCCTAATACGTAAATTAGGAAATTGTACAGGGTGTTTCAAAAGGTTGTGTCATGGCTTCGGGTGGTTGTTCTACAGCTCGGATTGGATAAAGATTTGTGAAAATTACTTGCCGCAAAATTATTTGAGGAATCCCCGATTCAAACTGGCTCGGTTATCTTCTTCGTATTGTTACGTAGGTAAAATGTCTGAGAGGAACCATGGGTCAGAAGTGAACCGTTCTCCCACAAATCGACTTTTAATTGGGCCTCCGCGATCTAATTTTCGCTTAGTAAGTGAGAGAGTCAGCTGTTTCTTCGAAAAGAAACACACAAGATATCCTTGTCGGCTAGGAAGACGTCAATGATCTGCGCTAGGTGTCAGGTTCTCTCATGGGTCCTCCCGGGGAAAAGAATATAAACACTTGCACTGCTCTTAGTCGTTCGGTGACCCAGTCCCCAAATTTCTAATGTCTAGTAGCACGCTTCTCCTTAGACTGTTCGAGCCGACAAGGATATCTTGTGTATTTCTTTCCAAAGGAACAGCTGACTCTCTCACTTACTAAGCGAAAATTAGATCGCGGAGGCCCAATTAAAATTCGATTTGCGGGAGAGCGGTTCACTTCTGACCCATGGTTCCTCTCAGACATTTTACCTACGTAACAATACGAAGAAGATAGCCGAGCCAGTTTGAATCTGGGATTCCTCAAATAATTTTGCGGCAAGTAATTTTCACAAATCTGTATCCAATCCGAGCTCTAGAACAACCCCCCGAAGCCATGACAAAACCTTTTGAAACACCCTGTACATTGGGATTCGTACATAATCTACCTGACTTGCGGAGAGCTATTATCTCCAACGAGACTTTCGCAATGCCCCTGCGACTCACATACTGTCGTGTAAACGAAAAAGCGGGTGAAGGCAACTCCCGCACGATTTGGAGGCCTGAGCGCGTAATTTCACTGCGCGCCGTGTGCGTTACAAAATTTCATGAATCTAGTGCGAAAATCGCTTATCAGTCAAAATCGGTCAGTATATAAAACATAATAACATTAAACTGCTTGTAATTACCCGGCAATAGACTAAATTAAATTTTTCAAAAATTCTAATTCGTTCCACCAATCCTCCTACAATACAATGAATTTCTTACATCTTTTTTATCAGACGTGTTGGAGTCGTTGTCTATATAAAATTTGTAAGTAGTGATCGAAATGTTCAACAATGTAAACTTAATGTCCTCCCTAACAACGGAACATCCCGAAGTGTAAATCATCGATTTTGATGAAATTTTTGTATGATATAGTTTTCGTGAAAATATTCGACACATATTTTTTCTTATCGGCAGTCGTTCACATTAACACTAGGTTTACGGGACTGAAATCTGTTACACTGCAATATATTAAATAAAGACTTTGGAAAAAGAGGGATCAATCGGCAAAGCTGATAATTCGTTAAGTAATTTTTGTATTGTAAACTACACGTGAAATATCTACTGTACCTCTTCTCTATATATTTGAGAAATATTTATCAAAAAAGTAAGAACGCGTCAATTTGACGGCATCCGTAAACCTAGCGTTAAAGGGGTAAAAACCGTCCTCAAACTTCAGGTTGCAAAACCTATTTATCTAATATCTCTGAAAGTATTAGAAATACGGAAATTTTGTACAAAGTGAAAGTTAAAGCCTTTCTATGGCGAACCCGATGGTATAAACATTTTTTTTAAAGTCCGTTTGTTTAAATAATATGTTAGAAAATATAATTTTTTTCATCATTTTTTCAGTTAAATATCAATCCATTTTCTGGAATATTTGTTTGTACAAACTATATAAGCAAAAATTAAGTACGGATAAATTAGAAACTCGATACTTGTGTTACAAAAGAAGTTATTGAAGTTTCAATTGTATTTTGTAACATATTATTTACACAGACGGATTTTTTTAAAAAAATTGTACACCATCGGATTTGTAGGATTCGACGTTCTTTATTTATACAAATCGGAGTATTTACAAGTAGGTATCAGGCATTCGCCGGAAATTCGCGTAAAGCGGTAGTAGGGCCGAGAATCGTCCTTTTCGACCTCCCGGTCCTCCCTACTCCTTCCCGTGAATTTCCGTTCCTCCCTTCTTCGCGGGTTTGTACGGGGGGAAGGGAGCTCTATCTGTCCTTGTCTAGGTGGGTCCGAAAAATTGTTAAAGTCGCCTCGAGACGCCCGTAGGCCATGGGGGTGTCCTGATATGGAAAATCCCACATCTGTTGAACACCCCTCAAGGTCCCGGCTGCCTCGAGGCAACGTGCCCACCTAGATAATGGAGTCCCTTTACCGACGGCTCACGACCCGGCCGCTGTCCACCTCGGACGGTCCTAGACCCGCGCGGTCCCAAAATATTTGCGTGTGCTAATTAGAAGTGGCAAATGGGCTCCGCGCCAAGTCGGCCGCCCGAAGCCGACACAATGGCGGCGACCAGATCGTAAACCGTCACCCCTACAGATTCACCGTCAAAAGGCGTTATTTTTCACTCTGTACAACATACCCGTATCTCTAATAATTTTTGAGATATTCGATAAATAGGTTTCGCAACTCCGAGTTTGAGGGCAGTTTTCATCCCTTTAACGTGGACGATTGCCGATAAAAAAAAATATGTGTCGAATATTTTCACGAAAACTATATCACACAAAATTTCATCGAAATTGCTGATTTACACTTCGGGATGTTCCCTTGTAAGTGCCAATACACACCGTCATACTATTTGTCTTCCTACACCGAAGCTTTCAGTTGACAGCAGATTTTTTACATTCATTTTGTAATTCGGTTGCCTCCAAATCACAAACATTTCTTCTGATGAGGATACCTTCAATAAAATACTTATCACCTATACATACCTGCAAGTAAAGGGTCTAGCAGGATAAGGGGGTCAAAAGTGTCCTTGAAGCTATTTTATTCCACAATGGGTCATTCGATAGGTGACCATAAGAAACCATTGTACACAAATTTTTAATTCGATAGCTTGACCAGAAGGGTAGTTATGGGGTAAATTCGAAAAAGCAGTTTTTGCCACATTTTCCCCACTTAATGATATGTAAAATTTTCGAAAAAATCCTGACACATTCTACACATGATTGCACAAGTTAGGGATTTTTTCAGACTTTTCCGTTGCAAGCGCTACGCGCAAAATTCAAAAACGAAAAAAAAATGGAAATATGCAGATTTCATAGTGAAATCTTCAGGGTGCAATTTTTAGATTTTTACAGCAACTACGATTCTCGAACTTCCTTTCATACATTGATTTTTATTGTAGATTAAAATCAATTAATATTTCGATTTGTGTAATATTTCTCTATTATTTATCACTAAATGTTTTACCAATTTTATAGTGCAGGATAATAAGTCCATGATCTTTGGGAAATGTTAGTCCTATTTTTATAATTCTTGCTTTACTGATGTAACATACTGACTTTTAACAATTACAAAATTCGAATACCTATAGAAAGAAACAATGAATAGTCCAAAGTTAAATAATAGATTTAAAAAATCAATTAATTTTGATATAACAAATAAATTATTTATTATATTGCCAATGTACCTCAATTGAACACATATTATTTTAATTTATTGTGTTCATTTATTCTTATTCTTGTTTTACGTTATAAATTTGTATACATAATTTAACAAATGAAAATATTTTACGGTCTGTACGATTTTAAGTGGCATTCATTATATATTTCATGATTCTGTAATAATAGAGTAATCGGTTATTACCGATAATTTCATTTGTTAATGAATCATTTATTAATGAAATTATTGATATGTGTTTTACATATGTAAGTTAATGTTTGCAATTGGAAAATACGTTAAGTAGAAAAGTGTATTGTCTAACTTTATCAGCTTAAAAGTTTCCACTGTAACACCAAATTCGAAAAATATTTTTTAAAAAAATTTGCGTAGTTTTATAGAGGCCAGGCTATAATGATAATATCTTTTTTCTGTTGCAAAGCACGACCGAAATCAAATGTTTATTTTCATTTCCCACCCGGATTTTATTACGTACAAAATGTCAGCTATCTCTGAACATACACATTTCAAGCTCAGCAAAAGCCGTACAAGGTTATTGTAAGATTTCTGTCCAACACTATTCATGCAGCTGAGAAGTTACATTCTGCTTTGTCTTCAACAACTGGCATTACTTCCTTGTTTATTAGCGCGATGTAAATGTTACAGATATTAAAGAATACTATATGAAAACAATATAAAACTTCATTGCACCAGATAATTTCTATTTTTTTTTCGATGATCTTCTTCAACCACTCGGGTGACTCGAAAAATCCCCTTTCACGAGAAGTTCTCGACTTATCGTTAGTTGGAAAAAAGTGATCGAGATGTCTTGACAGAGCAGGGACGTTCAGAACCGTGCCCCGTGTACAAGATTAAAATCACCTTTTTAGGATTTCTCAAATCATTTTCGAACCGTGTCGTCAAAACTATACTTTCTCCCCGTAAGCTTTACAATTTTTATGCGAACTCGTGCATGCGTTCTTCTTGCCTTTTCTACAGTAAAAAAGCTAAACAACGCGATAATGTTGTTCATTGTGCCTCTCCCTCCCCTCTCTTTGGGTCACTATAGAAATAAATACACTGTACAGGGTGTAAAAAAATTAATGGTCATGACTTGCAGGGGTTGTTCAACACCTCGCTCGGATTGGATGGAGATTTGCAAAAAAAACCTGCCGCAAAATTCGCGATAAGCGAATATTTCAATTTATTTGTTTGACCAGCTTTTCGCATTCGTCTTGTTACCCAGGTAAAATGTCTGAGAGGAACCATGGGTCAGAAACAAACCGTTCTCTCGAAAATTGACTTTTAACCTTTTAGATACGACGCGCCACTATAGTGGCTTTTGCGGATTCATCTTTCAGGACGACGCGCCACTATAGTGGCTTTCGCGGATATCATGCTTTTGGACAGAATTACACGTTTTTTGCTTTATTTCTCAATTGTTTCGCCTAAACCTCATTTCCCATCATACTATAAAACCGCTAAGACCAAAAAAACTTTGCGAAATTGTGTAGTGTGCACAAAAAACGATATAAGGAGAAGATCGCGGTACCAATGCGAAGACTGTGATGTGGGACTCTGCGTCGTTCAGTGCTTTAAAATATACCACACACACAGATAAACTTATTATTAAAATGTAGCATATAATAATAATTAATTAATTAATAAAGTTTTTCGATGTCGTTACATGAAAATATATAAAGAAATTATAATTTATTCATTTCTCTATTCCCACGTAATGTCGTTGTGGAAATCGTCATGAACGGTTTTTGTGCCATCCGCGGCCAGGCGCGCGGTTCCCGGGTATCCACTCGCGGACGAGCGCGCCGTATCTAAAAGGTTAATTGGGCGTCCGCGATGGAATTTTCGCTTACAAGGAAGGTATTCGAAGTGCAACTCACGGATTCGAATAAAATTTTGTGGGTTTGTAGAGTGATCCAAGACAAGAAAAATGGTATACTCCATTCGTGCCCAATCGCCCTTTAAGGCAGGCAGCCAGGATAGTTAATCGCCAGAGCTGTCCTTCGAAGAGCTCCGCCTGCGTCCCCTTCCCATGCGTTCGAGAGCTCGCTGATTGCTTCGCCTTTCACTTGCCAGGTTCGGACCTATTGCCACGCGCGTGGTGACGTATTGGGGCGACATTCGTATCTAACCGCTCGCGCTGGAAAGACATGCCACGCGCGTCGATCGCGGAAAACAAAACGACGCGCGTGGCATGTCTTTTCAGCGCGAGCGGTTAGATACGAATGTCGCCCCAATCCGCCACCACGCTCGTGCCAATAGGTCCGGCCATGACACCGAGAGAGTGTCTGTGAATCAGTGACATCTCAGCTGTATGAATGGGTGAAGCAGGCGGAGCTCTTCCAAGGACGGCTCTGGCGATTAACTATCCTGGCTGCCTGCTTTAAGGGCATGAAATTTAACCTCAAAGTGAAATCGACACTTGCACTTCCTCGCTTATATCTCCTAAAGTACAAAAGATAGAAAAAAATGCTTTAGGTAAAAGTTTAACGGTAAAAGGAGCGCTATAAATTTGCATTAACAAATTTTTAAAAACAACTTTCCTTCTTGACAAAAAAATTTTTTTTTGCGTTATTTTAAACAATTTTGAAATCTTTTTGGTAATGAATAATGTGGCATTTTTTATTCTGAATTCAACCATAACAATATTTTTATTATACACTGCTAGGATTACAGAGATACACGACAAAACGTACTCCCTAGCGCGCGGTACCGCGCAATACCGCGCTAACAACATATAGAGTTACATATTAAGAATGCTCATTTTCGTTGCAGGACATAACTATGTGACGAAGATGGGTGTGGTAACATAAAAATCGCAAATTATGAAATATTACATAAAGATTAATGACTTATAATACAGATCGTACTATATCCCATATATACATACATAAATATTTTTTAAACGCTTATTTAACATTTTATTACATTGTAAGCACACGCGATTACATGTACTTTACTCGACATAGTTTTCGCAAAGTGAAAAAGACGAAATACTATCTTTATTAGAAAAGTGATCTACACACAGATACTTTTTGCACCAAGCACATCTTATAATAGCAGGCTTATCACATAATTCACAACGTGGCAGTTTATCTGCTTCAGGAAATTTAAAACAGAAATCTACCGGATTTTCAAACCGTTGTGGTAACCTTTCCTCTAGGTATCCACTTTTATACCAAGAGTATTTAAATAATTCTCTGAATCTCGGGGAAGACAATAAATATTTATGTATGTATATATGGGATATAGTACGATCTGTATTATAAGTCATTAATCTTTATGTAATATTTCATAATTTGCGATTTTTATGTTACCACACCCATCTTCGTCACATAGTTATGTCCTGCAACGAAAATGAGCATTCTTAATATGTAACTCTATATGTTGTTAGCGCGGTATTGCGCGGTACCGCGCGCTAGGGAGTACGTTTTGTCGTGTATCTCTGTAATCCTAGCAGTGTATAATAAAAATATTGTTATGGTTGAATTCAGAATAAAAAATGCCACATTATTCATTACCAAAAAGATTTCAAAATTGTTTAAAATAACGCAAAAAAAAATTTTTTTGTCAAGAAGGAAAGTTGTTTTTAAAAATTTGTTAATGCAAATTTATAGCGCTCCTTTTACCGTTAAACTTTTACCTAAAGCATTTTTTTCTATCTTTTGTACTTTAGGAGATATAAGCGAGGAAGTGCAAGTGTCGATTTCACTTTGAGGTTAAATTTCATGCCCTTAAAGGGGAGTTGGGCACGAATGGAGTATACCATTTTTCTTGTCTTGGATCACTCTACAAACCCACAAAATTTTATTCGAATCCGTGAGTTGCACTTCGAATACCTTCCTTGTTAGTTAGTGAGACTACCAGCTGATCCTTCGGAAATTTTCGATGTAACTTTTCGGAGGCTAGGAAGACGTCAATGACCTGCGTTCGGTTTCGGGTTCGCTCAAGGGCCCTCCCGGGGAGAAGAACATAAACACTTGCCGTTTTCTTAGTGGTTCGGTGACCTAGTCCCCCAATTTCTAATGTCGTGTAGCACGCCTCTGCTTTAGCTATTCGAACCAGCACGGATATCTCGTGTGTTTCTTTCCGAAGGATCAGCTGGTAGTCTCACTTACTAAGCGAAAATTCCATCGCGGAGGCCCAATTAAAAGTCAATTTGCGAGAGAACGGTTCGTTTCTGACCATGGTTCCTCTCAGACATTTTACCTGCGTAACAAGACGAATGCGAAAAGCTGGTCAAACAAATAGGTTGAAATATTCGCTTATCGCGAATTCTGCGGCAGGTTTTTTTTTGCAAATCTCCATCCAATCCGAGGTGTTGAACAACCCCTCCAAGCCATGACCATTAATTTTTTTACACCCTGTACAGAGTGTTCCAAAATGATTTGTCACGACTTACCAGGCGTTGTTCTACACCATTGGATTGGTGCACATTTGTATTGGGTTGTAACATAAATTCATTCGGTTAATCTTAATATATATTTCTCTGGTTCGACTGATATACAGTCAATTACGTAATTACCATCATTATTAATGACGGTTTGGCATTTCAAAAGCCACTGGTCAATACCATTTAAACAGAAGTTCTCATCCTTTGATTCAAAAAAGTTTTGTATAAAAGTTTTGACTTCTTCGTCATTACTATAATTTTTCCCCTCCAATGTATTTTCCAGTAAACGAAATAAATAATAATCAGACGCTGCTAAATTCGGGGAATACGGTGGATGCGGCAAAACTGACCATTTCAGCTGGAACATTTTTTTCTGCGTGATTTTTGCGGTTTGTGGTTTCGTAAAATCGTGCAGTAGCATCACTGTTCTTCGATCGACAAGACTAGGTCGACACTCTTCAAGTTGCAACTGCAATCTCTGAAGCTGTTCACAATTACGTTCTGTATTAGCTGCTTCCCTATGCTTCAAAAGCTTATACAGTAAAAGCTGGATAAATGCGACACAGTTCGGGGCTCAAACACTTCTCGTATGAAGTAGCGGTATCGAATCCTTGTTTTCGTTACGGTTCTAGCCAAGCGCGAACAAAGAAAAGGACAGACAGTAGAAGAGACAGAGAGTTCTAAGCTATAGGGGGAGCGCACAGTGGTCCAAATTTTCGATTCAGCTGTTCAGGCACCACGCACAGTTTTCGATCTCTTTAAAATCCTCGCTAAAAGCACAACGCACATCCGATATAGCTAAAAATTAGTATTCCTATGTTTTTTTATTCGCTGATTACAAATCTGAACTCAAAATTTCCAAAAACAAAATGGCGGATTCAAAAGTCGGGCGGAATGTCATAAGGCGGAGCAAAGTTACAGCAGCTTTTCCCTTTTACAAAATTATTGATTTATGCAAATGATTGATTAGGAAAACCTCCCTCCACATTTTGTTATTTTTGCCAAGAGGGACTATAATTAGAAAAAAAAAAGTTTTTACCAGACTCATCCGCTGGTCAACATTTTCGGCTTCCTCGCCGCCCGCGGTTTATATCATGTGCGACCTGCTGGTAGACTTAGAGGCGTTAAGTTGTAAAACCCACATTTAAGAAACTATCGACTTGTAATTGCCGACGCGGGCTTCTATTTAACTCTCAGTTTTTACAAGTTGGCTTAGCGAATTCAGAGAAGTTGTGAACCGCATGGCGTTGCACTAAAACCGCTTTGATTGTTTTCCGAATCCATTTAAAACGATATTGTTTGAACTACATGCAGACAGAAATTTCGAATACTCATTTACAACACAAGATTAACTGTTTACCCTCTACTAATTCAACCTATTCTTAGAAAGACTTCCCTAAAACCGCTGACAGACTCTAGCGCAGGGTAGTTGTTTATTTGATCGCCACAGCGTCCCTGGAACAGCTCCGCCTGCCTCCCCTTCCCGTGCGCTCGAGAGCTCGCTGATTGATTTGCCTTTCACTTGCCAGATTCGGACTTATTGGCACGAGCGTGGGGGCGTATTGGGCGACATTCGTATCTAACCGCTCGCGCTGGAAAAATATGCCACGCGCGTCGATCGCGGAAAACAAAACGACGTGCGTGGCACATCGACCAAGGTTATTTGTCGAAGAACAGCTTTAGTTGTAAAAACTCGTGTGTGCGGCAAAATAGAAGTATTATCAGTGAAAAAGTATGCTCTGATATGTTTTAAATCAAATACGATTAATAGTTTTTAATATTTTTGGACTTCTGGCGATGGTTTTGGTGGAATTCAACCACTACCTGACGCCTTACGGCGAGATATAGTGTTGCATCATAGCACGCGCATTTGTAATTTAATTTCTAACGCAAATAGTTAAAAAACTCCGCGACAGCAGAACGCAAGGCCAATCTCGCGTGAAAGAATACACTGTTGCCGCCGCGGCCGTCTTGGCGGTACGTTTTACAGTACTGCCTAGTCTTTACTTTTAACGCGATTTTTCGACAACGATTAAGCAGAAAAGGACATCGATACAGGGGACACCACTGCAAAAAAACGCATTGGCAATAGTACCCCATGGGTGATGTGGAAACCTATTCAAAGTTTGCTGGCGAAAATCTAGGCAGAATTGTAAAATATGTCGCTAAGACGGCCGCAGCCGCAAAAATTGCCGCAACAATTTAATGCGAGAAGGCCTTGCGGTCTGCTGTCGCAGAGTTTCTTAACTATTTGCGCTGGAAATTAATTTCCAAATGCCTGTGCTAGAACGCAGCATTATATTTCGCCATAAGGCGTCACGTAGTAGTCGAATTCGAACAAAGCCATCGCCAGAAATCCAAAAACATTAAAATCTATTAATCGTATTAGATTTAATACATATCTGAGCATACTTTTCCACTAATATTACTTCTGTTTTGCCCTGCACGCAACGTGGTGCGATCTGAAATTGTTCTTCGACAAATAACCTTGGTCGACGTGCCATGCACGTCATTTTGTTTTCCACGATCGACGCGCATGATATGTCTTTCCAGCGCAAGCGGTTAGATACGAATATCGCTCAATACGCTACCACTCTCGTGCTAATAGGTCCGAAACTAGCAAGTGAAAGGTAATTCAATCAGTGAGCTCTCGAGCGCACGGGGCCGGGAATCAGGCGGAGCTCTTCCAAGGACGGCTGTGGCGATCAAATAAACGGCTTCTCTGCTCTAGCGGCAGGCAGCCGCTGAAGTGAGCGCAACTCTTTAAACAATAAAAAATGAAATTAGTGGAACGAATAGGGAAGGTTTCTTTGCAGGATCATATAGCAGAGAGCTTACAGAAAAGGGCCTCATTGGTAGAATCACAAAAAAATACAAAAATGAAAAGATGCTGACTGTCAATGATAGAAAACTTTGATGATTTTCTTTCATTCATTGAACTTTAATTTTTTAATAAACTACAAACACTAATTTTATATTCAGTATGTGCATTTTGATCGAAGAAGAATGCTCTTCAATTAGAAAAAAAATCATTAGAAAATGTAAGATACATTCGTCAGAATGTCACGAAGAAGACAACGTGTTTTTTTCGATAGAAATTGGTCTCGAGAAAAAGTTCCAACTTTAAGCGTTTGTTGTAACTACAATTTTTGCCGGATTTCATTCATTTTGCCATTTCTGAAATCCATAGTCATTTAGGAATCGATATAAAGAAAAAACAAGCGATATGAGAAAATTTATTTTTTGGCAAAAGCGCTGTTAATCGGTCGCGCTGAACCACTGTGGAGCGGTCCGAACGTGTCGGTGAAGCAATGCTAATTGGAGGATCGGCTGTTTTCATTTTCGATTTTATTTTTTTAAAATCTTTGCTAACGTATTTGTGAGATTTTTCTAATTAAAATGATACCAAACACGACATAGTTAAAATATAATTACTTAATATTCAATATATTTGCTTACTATTTACATAATTTAAACATATCGTGTTTGGTATCGTGTTTGCATTTATCCAGCCAAACTTCTGTCGCATTTATTCAGTTTTTACTGTAGTGTAACAATCGATTCTTACAAGAGAGAGATTTTTAGAAGAGAAATATGAGACTTGCGGCAACCGAACGTATTCATGTTACAACGCAATAAAAGAAGCCAGCCGGGAAATCTGGGAAAGGGTTAGAAATGAAGGCCAAACGTTTTCATTGGCTTATTGCATTCGTCTTTGCGTAAACGAAGAAATGAACCGTTTGCTTGCAAATTAGTGTTAAAGTTCCATTCCAGCGATTGGGTTTCCGGTCGGTGCGCATGCCTAATGCACAGATGCCTAAAGGAAAGAGGCACGGGTATTCGTCTTCAAAATGGCTATCATTTGCAAGTAATCGAAATATGGCGCTTAATTTAACAGAATTAAGTGAAACATTTGATCTCATTATCGCTTTGCTACAGAAGAAAATATGATCATTTTACACTGGCATCAAATTGTGCTACTTCTTTAAAAAAAAAATTTAACGATTTTTATGTTACAATGAAATTTTTTAAAATAATAAGTTCAGGTGGTACATCCTTTGTAGGCATAAGATTTTCGTAACGAACCCTTCTTCCAGAAGAGGAAAACAGTGAATACTCGAGTGGCGTTAGGCAGTCTGCTCGAATTTCCTTTGAGGATGATCTCTTCGGTGGACACAAACAGAACAAGCGTAATACCCTCTTTGCTCAATCATTTGAGAAGAATAGACAAATTTTGCTGCAAGAAGACCGCGTTGTAGAAGGCCATAATGAGCAGAAAGACGTAAAAGACGAAGATGACATTGGCGATGCAGATAGTGGCAGGGGTGATAGTTCAGTTTCTAGTGATATGAAAGAGGAAGATTTACCAGACCATTTACAGCCTGGCTCTGAATTTACATTCAGGGTGACTGTACTGCAAGCTATGGGCATTTCCACTGAATATGCCGACATCTTCTGCCAGTTTAAGTACGTGTTATCATAGGGTCGTGTTAGAAATCCTTTCAGATACACACTATTTCAATTATGCAGCATACAGTTTTTGTTTGCGAAGCTTTCATTGATACAACTCGGAATTTCATAAATGTTAATAGCTTAAAGTGGGTTTAACATCAAGAAATTATTATGCGCAGTTTCTTACACCGGCACGATGAGGCTTTTTCCACAGAACCGGTGAAAAATACAGGAAAGGGAAACCCACCTGGATTTTATCACGTACAAAATGTAAGCTCATAGTTAACAATTACATCTTTATATAATAAAACTTTGGTAAGGAATAGCAAATCCTTTTGTTCACTGTTCACACAGATTACAGTCACAGTGACGAAATCATTCTTAGAATATTTAAAGACTCAACCAATTGTCTTTGAAATCTTTGGACATTACCAGCAACATCCTTTACACAAAGATGCGAAACTGGAATAGTAAGTAATGTATTATATCGATGGAAATGTGGTTTTCAGATATTACAATTAAAACTTGTTTTTTTAATAGAGATAATTTTATACGTTTCCCTATTACAACATTTATTTGATGACAGCACAAACAGTTTCATCTTCCCCACATTATGCTTCTTCTTATGTTACTCAGTGTACGTCAGCCACCAAAAAGGATGCTACCGCCATCTATACCGATTAGTCAACCAGTTCGTTCCCCAAAATTTGGAAGTGTTCTGCCATCTCCTAGCACGTCTCACGTGCATGCGAAATACGACGTGCTGGTTTGGTTTGAGATTTGTGAGTTAGCACCGAATGGCGAGTATGTACCATCAGTGGTAGATCACAGCGATGATCTACCGTGTCGGGGTCTGTTTCTGCTTCACCAAGGAATTCAGCGACGCATTAGAATTACCATTGTACATGAGCCAGCATCTGAACTGCGATGGAAAGACGTCAGAGAGCTTGTTGTTGGCAGGATCAGAAATACTCCAGAACCTGAGGAAGAAGATAATGATTCTTCAGTACTTTCGTTAGGCTTATTCCCTGGGGAATATTTGGAGGTGCCTGGAGACGACAGATGCATGTTTAGATTCGAGGCAGCTTGGGATAGTTCGCTTCATAATTCGGCCTTACTTAACCGAGTCACATCTAACGGAGAGCAGATCTTTATGACTATCTCCGCGTATCTCGAAGTATGTCGACCCTTTTAATTTGTAATTCTAGACAATCTTTTTTACCGAGTTCTCCTGCTGTGCTCTATTTTCTCTCTTACATCCATTAAATCTGTTTAACTTTCTATTGTATTTATTGCACTAATGGTTCTATATCCGTATAACCATTTCGCTTCTCAGCTCGAAAATTGTGGAAGGCCGGCGATCATTACTAAAGACTTGAGCATGATCATTTATGGTAGAGATGCCAGAGTTGGGCCACGTTCTTTGAAACACTTGTTCAGCGGAAGTTATCGCAATCAAGAAGCCAATCGTCTCAGCGGAGTTTACGAACTAGTTTTGCGTCGTGCTTCGGAAGCAGGTAGCCCAGGTTTGTCTTGTGTACCCTTAGCGTAGTCGTCTCTTTATCCTATCCCACTATGAAAATATAACAGTCGTCTTTAATGTTCTTTGAGGACTGTATTGCTGTACCGTTATAGGGTTAAATTGGTAATTGTTGAATTACCATACTTCAAACCCAGAGTCAAATCAATGGTTCTTAACACACTATCGGCGGGTAATACCATGAGCTTGATTCAGACGTCTAGCGGGCGAAAATTAGTGAAGTACAGTAAATCTTCGATAAAGGCATCATGATTTTCCCTCGATAAATGCATCATGACTATCCTCTCCACATAGGGGGATCCCCCTTGGCGAGCCTTGACGCTCGACGAGGGAGCAGTTTAACATGATACCACCCGAATGTATCGGTGAGGCAATACTAATTGGAGGGTCGGCCGTTTTCATTTTTGATTCTTTTTTTTTTGAAACCTTTGCTCACGTATTTGTGAGATTTTTCTGATTAAAATGATACCAAACACGATATAGTTTGAATTATATTTTCTCAATATTTAATATATTTACTTAGTATTTACATGATTAAAACATATCATGTTTGGTGTCATTGTAATCAGAAAAATCTGAAAAATACATTGGGAAAAGTTACATTCAGCAAAATAAATAAACGACCAAGTTTTTTGTTGCATTAGCAATGCCTCTTAGATGCCTCTGCTAACTCACAGCAATATTCGGTCACGACCTGTGCATTTATCGAGGGAGGTGCCTATTCAGTGTTTTTATGCGGCTCCAGCTGACCGCGAATGTAGAAAGGGTCAGAATATGGAAAACCACCCCCTCGAAGATGCAGGAGTTAAATGTAGCGGGACTCGTTTGTGATGGACACGAGATTAACCGCAACCAATCCGTTCCTACGAACCATTTGACAAACGTTCTTTATTCTATGCATAAACGAATGGAGTAAACTTGGACGATGCTCACACTTTATTGCATACATGGCTAAGCTATTGAGACAAATAAATTAAAATTTTTAAAAGCAGGATACACCAGATGGGCCTTGTGGCATTTTTGGAATAAAAGTCATTAAATTAAAGGTATTTTTCTCAAAAATACCCATGGGATTCCTCGTGCAATAAACTTTTGAAAAAGTTCTTATTATATTGAAGACGAATTGCTTGCTGAACAACGAGCCTTGAAATACAGTTAGAAAAATTGGAACAAAGAACGTTCCTCAAAAGATTCGTAGGAACGGATTGGTCGCGGTTAATCTCGTGTCCATCACAAACGAATCCCGCTACATTTAACTCCTGCATCTTCGAAGGGGTGGTTTTCCATTGTCTGTCAGTTTCTAAATTCGCGGTCACCTGGAGCCGCATAAAAACACTGAATAGACACCTCCTTCGATAACTGCACAGGTCGCGACCGAATATCGTTCTTGGGTAGCACAGGCATCCAATCTGCGTGTACAGTCGGGCTCCAGCCGAGCTGGAGCTTAAAATAGGACAGACAGTTGCAGAGACAGAGAAAACAAGCAAACAAAGTGAGCGGCATGAAACTATCGGCGAGGCATTGCTAATGCAACAAAAAACTTGGTCGTTTATTAATTTTGCTGAACGTAACTTTTCCCAATGTATTTTCCAGATTTTTTTGATTACAATGATACCAAACATGATATGTTTTAATCATGTAAATACTAAGTAAATATATTAAATATTGAGAAAATATAATTCAAACTATGTCGTGTTTGGTATCATTTTAATCAGAAAAATCTCACAAATACGTGAGCAAAGGGTTAAAAAAAAAAGAATCAAAAATGAAAACGGCCGACCCTCCAATTAGTATTGCCTCACCGATACGTTCGGGACGGTCCCCCTGTGGATTGGACCTCTCTATCTCTTCTACAGTCTGTCTTTTTTTAAGCTCGCGCTCGGCTCTAGCCCTAATGTAAACACAGATTCGGCACCGGTACACGATAAGAGCACTGCTTTGCCCCCGAAATGAGTGCATTTATCGAGGGTTTACTGTATTATGAAGAATTAGTGAAGGTTGGTTACAAAGAGTTGTGCAAAACAAAATACTCATTAAATGAAAAAAAACATTGGTAAGTGCTTTACTAACACTTAGCGTACGTTCTGCATAAAAGGTATTAATACCCGACCCACCGATCGGCGCCAGTCTGTGAAAAAGATATTAATACCCTTCGCGCCGATAGTGTGTTAACAGAAGCGTTTAAGAAGGAAATAGTTGTGTAAAATTCTTTTTAACTCATTTGCATCACAGTTCTAAACACAGTACACGACTCGTTGTTCCGGGCATTTCCGCACGCAGTATTTTAACAGTGTAGAGCTGTAGAGAGCGGAATATTCCGTGGCTGTGCTGCGCCAATATCCTCGTGCGCGTAATATTTCGAGTACTGATGCAGATGGGTTAAGGGCTGTTATATCTTATCATAAATTAATCCATCACATTCTCCCCACTTGCCCCTTTTTTTTCTTATTTCACGTACAATCAATGATATTGTTACGTATGAAGTACTAGTAATTTTTCGTAACTTATGTAAGGAACATGAAGGTTACATTTGGTGTAAATACAAGTCCGACGACCCCTAAGACGGCTATGCTTGTGAACATTGGTTTTTCTTCCAAACGCACATCACACTATTTCCTAATTATTGTGTATAGTTTATCTGTAGGATATTCTATAAAATAGAACGTCACGTGCTTACATGTTAATTGTAATAATGCGTCTAGTCTTGGGGATCGTTAGATGCTTCTATTGGAATACATCATTCTCCGATACAGGGCATTATACCCCGCTTCTCTGCTATTTGGTAGCTACCTTGTTCTTCTAATTTGTCAGGCGTTCAAAGACGACAGCGTCGAGTGCTAGATACCAGCTCCACATACGTCAGAGGAGAAGAAAATCTTCACGGATGGAGACCACGAGGAGATAGTCTGATATTTGACCATCAATGGGAACTCGAAAAATTAACAAGACTAGAGGAGGTCGAGAGAGTTAGACATACTTTATTGTTACGAGAGAAACTCGGCATCGATAAGGTGCCATTCTGTAATAAACTACCACATGACTTCACAAAGAGCGAAAAGGTGTGAAAACATTATCTTTTCCAGGAAACAATTCATCATTGATCCTCTATATTCACCTCTCTTTAATTCGACATTCGCCGAGTTATGAAGGGCTCACAATGTAATACCTTGAAAATGTTAAAACTTCCTTAAAGCTCACCGACTTTCAAGGAAAAAGACGTAATAATGTAGAGCAAGGGCGCACGGGATCTGTACGGCAGAGTCGTTTTTCAAGAAGCGCCGCCTGTTTCTCCCAACGACACACCCGAGATGTCACAGGGTCGCGGCGGGAACCATGTATTTAATGCGAGTAAAATTTCAAATACGAGTGTCATCTCAATATGCCACCACGCTTGTGCCGATAGGTTCGCGTCTGACGGGAGAGAGAGAGAGTATTTATGAATCAGTGCTATCGCAGGTGTGTGGGTCATTACTCTCAGGGAGAAGTAGCCGGCACTTCTCGACAAACGGCTTTAACGTACAGATTTCGTGCACCCCTGATGTAGAGGATTAAAAGAAATTCCATTTTCTCTTAAACAACAAAACTGTCAGGCATACTATTATTGACTGTTCTATTTTCTTAAGACAATGATATTCTTTTTTTGCAGGAGGTTTGCAACATGGTAGCAAAAGCTACGAACGAGCCACACGCCAGTCCTGTGAAGCTTAAGCGTTCAACGAGCAGAGATGTCTATGAACCTTGGGAGATGACCGAAAAAGAAAGGGAATTGGCCACGAAGTACATTAAGCTTATTCAAGGACGGATCCCAAGCAAAGAACCGATATTGCTTTCCGACGTTTCACCCGGTGAAGACACTATGGCTGACATGTCAGCGTCTATGATGTCCTCTGTGATATCATCCTCGTCTCAAGAGTCAGTATACGCAAGAGCTAGTGATTTCTTAGAGCAGGTAACCCTCCCCGCATGCCTGAGTGCTCCTGCTAGTAGCGGTTGTCCACGCTTCGTCGCATCGTATTATTTTGGCGGCAAAGATTAGTCTTTAATTTTGAGATTCAGTGAAAACGATACTCTCTTCATTTATACGGAAAGAGTATTGAGCTAATGTTTGGTTTTTACGTTTTACTTCGACAAATCGGGAAAAGAATACGAGTGAAGACAGTGAAGATTAGCTTTTGTGTTCTACGTCAAACTGTCTCTTAATACACTGTTCATTTAAAACTTATTCGAAATTGGTTCACCTTTACCACGTATGTAGCTTCGCTCCACAATATGACTGTAACTTATAATCTACGACAGATAGAAATCGAGTCTCGTTTGCTTTCTAAATCGTACAATATTGGTCATGCAGACACTGATAGCTTTGCTCAACAAGATTATTGCGCTTTCTAGCGCAAAATCAGCTTGAGAATCGCTTTCTCTCCATTTGGGACGTCGTAGATGGCAACTCGAGGCACTCGAGTTAAAGACAACCGCCAGCATGACTGGGCTCACGGCCAGGGTGATGCTGGAGTGTTACTTGCAGGCTGCTGGTATAATAGTATGGAGCAGGTCTAAGTCGTGCATCCTTAGGTTGAGTTCGCCGGAGAGGGCTAGGCTGCAAGAACTTCAGGAGAGTATACTAGCGAGTGAAACTACCAGTCAAGTGTGCTCCGTTGCACCAGCCCCTTTGGGTTCTTCTTCACCGTCGAAGGAAAACTTAGTGCTTTATGTACCGGAAGTCGAGGAGATACGCATCAGTCCAGTTATCGCCAGGAAGGGATACTTGAACGTTCTCGAACATAAAACTAATGGTTGGAAGAAACGTTGGGTGGTAAATCGATTTTCCATAATATATACATAGATATAAAACGTTTCATCCGTTTTGTATATCTACCTTCTTCATTTACCTGTTACATGTCGGATTTGTTTTATAGGCGGTACGACGGCCATATGTTCTTATTTTTCGAGAGGAAAAAGATCCAGTTGAAAGAGCTCTTATTAATTTAGCCACAGCTCAGGTTGAATATTCGGAAGATCAATTGGCTATGGTAAAAGTACCGAATACTTTTAGGTAAATTATCCTATCATTATGGAATAAAAATTATACTAAATGATCTTGCTGACTTTGTTCATTTTCCTCTAAAGCGTTGTGACGAAGCATCGAGGATACCTGCTGCAAACTTTGGGCGATAAGGAGGTTTATGATTGGCTATATGCTATTAATCCGTTATTAGCCGGCCAGATAAGGTATATATATTTTTATTTCAGTAAGATTAATATTTTTTCGGTTAATATTTTACAATTTATGTGTTACAATGAAATATCACCATGATCAGACTTTTCTGCCAGAATCACAAGTTTAATAATAAAAATCGGAATTTCGGGCATTTTCGTACTTAAAAGCTTTATGAAACGATAGAAAGATAACAATATTACATGCTGTAATTTTTAATAGTTTATAAAATAATATATTTTTTAGTCGTCCGTTACAGATATATTTCAATAAAAGAAATGTCATATTTCTTTTATAATTTGAATGATCACTAATAGTTTATAATGTTGGAAGCATTCTATATTAGTTAACTCGCTGCAATAGTTTGTCAATATTATGATGTTGTCATACTCGGCGCAGTCATAACAATATTTCTGCATTCTTTGAATTCCGCAGGTCAAAGCTAGCGCGTAAAGGGCCGACAGTTGCGAACCCCAATAGCGCTTCACCTGTCGGTTTGGCCGTGCCGTTAGATCAACAGTCAAACCAAAATAAGTGAGTGGTCGACACGTTAGCCGAGGTAACGAGTGTCATCGCCAAAGCTTCCGAGAAGATGCTGTGCTGGTCGCATTCGGCCCTCGAGCCCCACGATCTCTGTAGCTTTCGATTTTCGGTAGTCTTCGATTATTGACTGCCTCTCGCAGAAGTATCTCGGTCGGCTACCAGCTTCGACAGCCGCTGATTAATCTCGATGTCTAATTAACGATCGTGTCACCTCTTTTGTGCCCAGCGACCGAGAATAGAAAGAATTAAGAGAACATAATGTTTCCGTTTAGAAACATTCGTGTTTCGATTAAGCTAATAACGCGTTCATAATTCTATTGAAATTATCACATGAAGAAACGAGTGAGTTTCGCGTCTCTCCGTACGCTTCAAGTGATATTGAAGCGCTATTCACGTTGACGAGACAATTATGGAACAAAAAAAGCAGTGAAACACATTTTATGCTGTATTTTAATTTCTCAATATTAATCGATAATACAAAGCGAATTCTCCTTAAAGCGTGGAACTTTATTGGACGAAGAGGAACGTATTTATGCCTAATAAAAACATTCCTAAGACGATCATAGAAATGGGCAAGAGAAACACAATATAGGTATCCTTATAAGACAAGGTGTGTACGTGCGTGTCGCGTGAAAGGTAAGTGTGATAAAGAGGGAGTGGCGGGGGGGGGGGGGGGGGGTATTATTATTATTTGTGTATTCGTACTTAAAACTTATAAGTAATACACAAAAAAAGGTACAGGTTGCATTACGACTTAACGCTAATAATTATTAAACAATTGCTCATTAATTCGTTTATTTATTTACTTGCTATCGCGACCGCTATCATCGAATAAAAGAGGCAGCGCTGTTCCGCCGTCATCGTAAACTCATTACAGTTTTCCCCATTTTTCGTGTTTTAATATGTTTAGCGTCTCAAATGACATAAAGTGAGTAAAGAAACATTCTAATAGAAAGGTGAATTTTTGTTAACTGTGTCCACATTGCTATTGTACACGAAAATCGGTCGACCAAATCGAAGTATTGTTACTATACCACTTTCTATTTTTCTGCCAATATCTGTAGAAAAAATGACAAAATCGGAATATCTGAAACTTCTTCGAAGTACGAATCAGCTCGAAAACTTGAAATACGGATGCGTGAGTATTCCAACGCGAGATTCCTCGCCTCCTGAATCTTTTAATGGCTATTTCGCTATCATAGGTAAAATTTTACACTATGCATATTGTTTCAATATTATTCAAGCGCTAAACGGTAATAGTGATTAGTAGTGATTAACGATGATATTACACAAAAAATCAGTTCACGCGCGATATTTAACCGTAACTTTGCTTTCAGAAAAAAGTTAACGTATAATAAACGAATGATTCTGTTATTAATACAATATAAGTTATATGGCTCTTTTTAGAGAAATGAAGTTTACCTCAAAATATCGCCTATTATTGGATCTACAAAATAATAATTTGCAAAATGAGATCCCTTGTTATACCAGAGGATTTTTGTTAAAACATTCTGTATTTGATAGCTTCAGTCCCTTATGAGATATTTAACTGTTTTCAGTTAAAATGAAAATCAAATATGGCATGCTATACGGTATTAGTTCACTGTATAGGATGGCCCATTCAATTCTTCTTTCTGTACACACATTGTCCCCTTGTTTCTTTAATCTTGTACAAGGTAATTGAAAGTTGTATGTAAAAATGATTGTAGCATTATTCTTCATCTTCGAATCAGTAGAGATTTGTCAAAGAAAGTTGCTAACAATTTACAACTTGAACCGGTAGTTGAATTTCAATAATAGCTTGCCATTTCATTTATAATTTTGTTAGAACCATTTCTATTTCACCGAGGACGACGAAGTAAACTAGTTGTTAACAACAGAGTAGGAAGAAATTTATTCGTTACCTTATGTGAGAATTCATATACAGAAATTGAATGAGAGCAGCCTGGTATAGAGTTAATGGTTCCGATTACCATCTAATGGGTCCGAATTCGAATCCTTTTCGCCATAGGATAATTGTTCCTATATGAATGTTTCCTTCACCTTGCCAATAACAATCAATTTCCTTTGCATCTCACTACAAATTCTAATAATTGTGAGAAATTATAAATTGTAACAACTTAAAGAATGATTGTAGCTTTTATACATATTTTCCAGGGCAACGGTTAATAGATTATGTTGAAAAATAATTTGACTTTAAATGTTAATTTCAGTGCGAAAAACGCTTTCCAGCAACTTTCTTTAATAAGTCACCATTGATCTAAAGATGTGTAATTACGCTATGACAATTTTTACACATAATTCTCGATCACCGTCTGTATCTTTGTTCGGGTGAAGAATGAAAACTACAGTTACTGAAAAAAAGGATCTAGCAGGATAAGGGGGTCAAAAATGCCCTTGAAGCTATTTTATTCTCCGATGCGTCATTCGATAGGTAACCATAAAAAACCATTGTACACAAATTTTTAATCCGATAGCTTGATCGGGAGGGTAGTTATGGGGTAAATTCGAAAAACCAGTTGTTGCCTCATTTTCGCCACTTAATGATGTGTAAAAATGTCGAAAAAATTCTGACACATTCTAAACATGATTGTACACGTTAGGAATGATTTTCAGATTCTTCTGTTGCAAGTGCCACGCGCAAAAAATCAAAAACGAAAAAAAAATGGGAAAAAATGTAGATCTTGCACTGAAATCTTTAAGACCCAATTTTTAAATAATTACAGTGAGTACCTGATGTAACTGTTAATATGCTCAATTTTTTTCATATCTTTCTGATATGGTGTAACACTGTCGGAAAAATCAAAAACCGATTTCTGGGACGCATTTCGGGCTGAAACGCGATCAGTATTTGCTATCTTTGCATTATTTTAATATAGTATGTTCATTTTATTGCCTTCAATGTTTCTACACGCGGCATGATACGTGTTAAGGAAGAGAATCAAGATAATTAAGTAAAATGTTAATTGTATGCACCTGATATGCTAGAATTTTGAATGTTCTCTGAAGAGATGAAATGGTGCAGTGGCTAGAGTGTCTGCCTGTGGAACCGCTGGACACTTTTTGTCGCGAGTTCGAGTCCCCATGGGGGACTTAATTTTTTTTTCGACATTTTTACACATAATTAAGCGGCGAAAATGAGGCAAAAACTGGTTTTTCGAATTTACCCCATAACTATCCTCCCGGTCAAGCTATCGGATTAAAAATTTGTGTACAATGGTTTCTTATGGTTACCCATTGAATGATGCATCGTGAAATAAAATAGCTTCAAGGGCACTTTTGACCCCCCTTATCCTGCTAGACCCTTTAGATAATTTTTGTGTAACCATTACACGATGCACTTAAAGCTGCAGAAACCTTATGATAAACTATTGGCTCGATTACTTACAAATGAAATTGAATTTTTCCCGAAATTTGATATACCTATTCAGGGTGGTCCATGTAACTTGTGCACCTCGAATAACTTTTAAAGTATGCGTTGCACGAAAGAATGTTATATACAAAAGTTACATGGTTCAAAAGGGTACACTATGTGGTGCGTTTATTTTTTTATAGGTGGTGGCGTTTCGGAGATTTGAAGGTCAACTTTGTTTTTGTAAATGGAATGATATGTTTTTTTATTAACCATGAAATAGTACGTTTTCAGACGAGTTCAACGACCTATGACTCAAGGTCATTCAAGGTCAAACTTGCAGGGATATTGCAGAAAAGGTGAGCTCGTTTCATTTGTAATATAGTATGTATTCAAAATGATTATCTCTTACTTCAATGCACTTAACAATTCTTTGTGTAAATGATTGAACATATCAAAACAATTTTAATACATTTCCATTCTCACCACTATACTTAAGTACTATCGTTCAGCGGAGGATACCTTAACACGAATAGTAATGAAAGTAAACTGACTGTCGTGCAGAAGGGCACAGTAATAAATAAATACGTTTGTTTTCATTTCATTGATAATGACTTTGTAGCGGCACGGCAGAGACTTTGCAATCGATGCATTTTTGCCGCATGCCGCTGCAACATCTCCATAGAGGATCTGGCGGATGGCAACGACGTTAATTGTCATCGAGAGTCGTAGCATTAATGCTGGTGTATTTATTAACTCGCCAAACGAACACGCTAAGACTTTGATGTTGCCCTAATTAATGCTGATATTGAAAACATGTTATTGCTTTGGTGTGAAAGTTCGTTGCGAAAGGCGTAAACTGAAGTACAAGTAAAACGAGCACACCTTTTCTGCAATATCCCTGCAAGTTTGACCTTGAATGACCTTGAGTCATAGGTCGTTGAACTCGTCTGAAAACGTACTATTTCATGGTTAATAAAAAAACATATCATTCCATTTACAAAAACAAAGTTGACCTTCAAATCTCCGAAACGCCACCACCTATAAAAAAATAAACGCACCACATAGTGTACCCTTTTGAACCATGTAACTTTTGTATATAACATTCTTTCGTGCAACGCATACTTTAAAAGTTATTCGAGGTGCACAAGTTACGTGGACCACCCTGTATATTAGAGTTAAATTTACAAAGTTAAATCTCGATTGGTCAATAAATTCATTGCAATAAAAAAATTCACAGAGATAATAATATCTTTGAAACGTAATACAATATAGAAGTGTTTCAAAGAAAAGTCATAAAGGCATGTTGTAATTATCAAAGTTGTCCATCGATTTCGTGTACAGTATATCAATGCTCGAAGAGCGAAAAAAAAGTCAATGGCGATGATTTGAATTTTTTACGATATATGAAAGATTGAGAGGATACGATTAGATGACAAGATGTTATACCATTGCAATTCTAGTCGCAGAGAGACGCGTGTAAATCCTGAGGCAGATTATTTTACTCGGTCGTTTATACGCGGAGAGGTATGCAAAAGTACGCCGCCGCTACTGTTACAGTTTTTACTTGCTAAATGTTGTAGTATCTGATAGTTTTATTTTGTTAAATAACATAATGTGTATGAGACAAAAACAAGAACTGTAAATTGAGATGCGCTATTGGATACTTAACCCTTTGAAGCAAGGACTTAGGCGAAGTAATTTTCTCTTTCATATAGTAATCAATAAATGCTCCTTTTATAGTTACATCGAAAATTGTATAATATTTTCATTAGTTCTTAAATTATACTTTTAAGTTATATCTTCGTGATAGTGAAATTATATTTCAAAATAATTAAATTGCCCATATGTAGGGTAATTGCTGTAGCGTAATAATTATGTAAATTCAAATTTTAAATGCGCCTGAATGATGAGTCTGCTTGCCATTATGAGGTAGACACGCATTAAACGATGAATGATATGAATTTATGTAGCTGCAGACATTTATTCGGCGTTACGCTGTATTCTAGTAGACATTTTTTATGGTGTTGGTCGAGTTATTGATTGCGAGCGATTGTTATCGAATTTGGCATTTTAATAATTTACTTTGATGAATCGTACTAATATACGAAAGCCATTTCAGTTAATTAGTAGAACTGTAATTGTACATAGGGTACTGCCATTAAAGGAGTGGCTACGTTAACCGTTTAATCCCTTGCCTTAGAATTATAATATTATGTCACGCATGTAACACAAGTTATGGCTTAAATGTAACAAGTAGAAACCGAATGAAACAACTATAATGTCTAGAAGATACCAGCATTTAGATTGACTCTTTTTAACTTTTTTGAGGGCGCTACACGATTTAAAACTACTGAACCATTTTAATGTTATATTTTTACATATATATAACATAGCAAAAAGAGTAGATATTGGTAGATCTTATCTATGGCAAAGACTATTGCATATGAAATTTTCCATGAAATTGTAAGGCGAGGGATTAAATGCAGTAAAAATATATTTTAATTTGATAATTAATGATTTTTTTTTATTATAATGGCACATTAAGCAAATGTTGACAGTCAGGAAAAGTCGAAATCTACTTTATTGCGATAAAAGAGATTCGGAATGTTCAATTTCCAAATGAATTTGTTGACCTTTGCGTGTTAGAGTCGATGATTTAGTGCTTACAATGAATGAAGTACTTACCAAAGAAATGCCATACCTCGTTCAGGAATGTGATACGAGTCAAATAAATATTGATAAGTGTATAATAATCAGTATTGCCTAATTCCGACGTCTCCTAAAAGTATGTAATACCACCCTGAAAATGCTCATGTTGTTTATTGGGTTAAATAATAATTGAGGTATGTTTTTTGGGCACCATCATTTAAAAATGTTCTTGACATTTTTTTCAAGGATAATTATGCTTTGAAAGGTGAAGATTTAAAGCGTTCGATATGTTTTAACACGTCCTTCAGTATGTTAATTTTATGTATTGTCACTTACTGCAGACAACATGAAATTGAACTAGATCCAAAATGTGTATCTTCTTCATTTTCGGAAAAGCGCCGAAATTCCTATCCGGACATTGTTGACTTCTGAAGCATAATATGTGTTAATATTACGTGTAATATTATTCGTATAATTAATCTGTAACTTGCCGGGAGACATAACGATAATGTATACAATCTTTAGAAGTAGAAGAAAGAGACGAATTAAAAAGAGAACGTAATTACACGCTATGACAATATTGCTTCAAAGGGTTAAACAAAGGATCAGTTGATATGTCGAAATGACGTATAAAGGAAAGTAAAGAGCTGGAAGCAACCCGGTAAGAAAGGACGGAGAGAGAGAATGAAAGAAAAAGGGAGAAACAATACGGTCGTTGCATATGAAACATGTAAGATGTTAACGCTGAGGATGATAATTATTGTTGCTATTAAGAGTCAAAACACGAAAAAATAAAGAAGAATGAGACAAAGCGGAAGAAACAACGCAAAAGAAAGAGAATGTGCAAGCGAAAGGAAGAGACCGACAGAACTCGTGTTTGCTTACATATGTATATGTGTGTATATATTGTACACACACGCGCGCGCGCGCACGCACACACACACACGCGCGCGTGCGCGCATACACACACACACACACACCTTAACAGATAAAAGTATATTATATAAATATATAAATAAATTTAATATTAACGTAAGCATTTTTCCAAACGTCAAAGATCGGCGGCGTCTGAGGAAAGGCTAATGATGATTTGATCTGTATCAAGCATGTAAGTTCATGTACTTGTTTGTAAGGTAACTAAAAAAATCCATTGCAAACATGTTTTCGTTTTCGATCGTTTGCTATAAAAAACATGCATCGATGCTGTAACTTGTATTTATTAATACTATTATTATTATTATTATTCGACTTTCGCTAGGCACACTGTACGTGGTAACGTGTAATAAATCGGTCAATAAAAAGCTTAATGTGCTTAACTAGTCTGTATTACAATTTACCCATTACATATAATGGCAATGATAGAACTTGAACACTTTATGATACACACCAATTCAAATTGAACTAAACTTCTTTATGATCTTGAAATATCTTTCTAGCGCAATTGTAAAAAGTATTTATGTATTATAAAATATTTAAGCTCCTTAAGCGAAAAGCCTTAAATTTAATGTTAAGAGCAGCGAATACTGTTCACCCTGTTCACTATATTCTAATTGAATAACTCTACAGATAAACGGAATCATCAAGCTGATTCTCCTCCCCACTCGCCCCTAATTTTTGAATTGTAGACAATAAGTGATCGTAGCAACGGTATCGTTCATACAGGGCATAATACAGCTGTCCACCTAGCATCATGGCTTCCGTGAATATCTGACTCAAATTGGAGCATAGATGATGCTATGCTATTACCAGCAACATGCTTTACAGACCAGTTTAACTTTTGAGATTTAGCGGTGTATTCTCAAAAACACGATGAGGCCGGTTCTCTCGTTACCAGCTGCCGTTAAAGAAATGTTGATTGTCGACAGGTTCTCAAAGCGAACGACTACAGTCCACGAGGGGCAAAACCTATTGCACGAAGCCTCTAATTTTTAAAGTCTATATTTTCATGTTGCTGAGTCCAAAATAATTCATTACAACCGAGAGGCAGAACATGTGGGAAGCATCGGTATAAGTCCTTTCTCGGTGATTTCTTCGCTATGATAGCTATTACTGAATATTTCGTGAATGAAACTCCAAAAGTTGTAATGCACTTTTCTGAAATTCGCTATGTAACAGAAATAAAAATATTATTGTATGATATGATTTATAATAAAGCCTTGGACACCCAAATAGTGAGCTTAACATCTTGAGAATGGTATGCCCCTCAACGATATGACTGGCACAGTTCAAATTGAAGATATAAAACTCAATTTTTTATGTATCAATTTAAAAAAATGATGAGTGAATGATTTTATATAGTCATAATCCCCACTACGTTTTTATGGTTTAAAGGTAAAACAAAAATCCACACGGAGTATTTCCATTTTATCGATTTTATTTAACCATCAAGAATCCCTGTACATTGACTAAAAATTCGTCAAAATTCTTTTGAAACTTATCTCTATACACGCGCTCTGCGTTTAGCTCTATATTTGCAGTCAATTTTGTAAAAGCATTTGCTAGCCTTTGTACAAGTTGCTCATCAGATTGGGCGGACAAAATGTTTCGTACCAGGTGTTGATATTGATCTTGATAACAGCATATCAAGTAATAAAAAGGTATACCGACATTGGACAGAAAATTCCAATCGATTTGATGTGACAAAATAATCTCCATTAATAACTGAAAAAAGCAAAATAATTTTATATGGAATTGCCTAATTACGCACAGATATTTCAATATTAAATAAAGCACTGAACTGAACATTTAATTTTATGTTCCGTATTTCAAGTATGGCGGTACATAAAATTTTATACATTTGGATACTTTATTTCCAATGTTCATTAATACTCTTAAATCTTTTAAACAGCTTACTTTTGCAAACATGAATTAAAGAAAAAGAGAAAGAGAATGAGAATGAAACTCTCTGGTTTGTACGACATATTTATTAAATGATTGACTTACATTTAAAAAAGGTGCCATTAACTGATTTCGTGGGTGACCTTTAGCAGCTTCCGCATAAATATACTTCGCTAAAATTTGAATTATGTCGCAACAAAATACAGCTACATCATGACCTAGCGAAAATAAACCTAGCTCTACTGATGCTAAAAACTGTTGTAATGATTCAGCAGATAAACTACACACCCTCTCGGGATAGGCTCCGCACACAAGGTTCATCACTTTAAAATACCTGCATAAGGAAAACAATTAATTATTTATGTTATTACATAGCTGTATGAAAATTATTTGAACGCCATGGACAGGCAGAGATGAGAAGTTTTGTTATTCCATAAAGTCAAATAAGATCTAAGCTAACGTTACAACGTACTTTTAGCAGTACTAAATATAAAAGACTTTACTTGTATAAAACTAATATCACATAATGAAAATCTCTAATATTTTCCTCTCAAAATAGTCGAAACAAAAACACTTTGACTTACTGTAAACATAACGACGGAAACTTTAATAAATCCATGGTCATCATAGGCATGATTATATTTAAAGTACATGCAAAAACATCTGTCTGAGTTATCGATGGTATTGATTCCTGTGGAGATGCAGTTTCTATCTGGTTTAAACCAAATATATCTTTATCCATGAGATTGGCCAATACTTCCATTAATAATAAAATATCTTGGAAACTATCTTCTTCCGCAGTCGAATCTGTAGTCAATCGATTACTATTGCAATGAGTGTAACTTCGTATTGTATTTAGACATATCTCATACACACGTATACTGTCTGCCTAAAATCAAATGAAAATCGTTATAAAAATAGAAAATCGAATTACTTTTCTCGATTTCCATTAAGAATAACCATATACATTTATTATTGTCAAAGTAGAATTAGAAAATATTTTCATTAAAAGGAATACACATTATTAGACACTGTAACCTAATTTACCTCTCCCAAGAAGCAGAGAATTCCGTTTGTACATTCGCAAAGCAGTTTCAAAATTAATTGTACTATTTGTTGATAATTATGATATAATGAAACTAAATTTGGAAGTTCTATCAATATTGGACATATGTACTGTATTACTTTATCCACTGTTGGACCTTTCGCGCCTTGTGCAACACCTATGCATCATAATACCATCCTTTAAATAATGACCGTTTTGATATTATATCAAATTATTTTTAAAAAATTTCATTTAGATAATTTAAATATGAAAGCTGCGTGAATATCAATTTCAATTTTAATATCTTAAAAATACGTAGAATTTTTTTTATTTCAATCCAAGTTTTTATTTTAACAATTGAAATATTGTGTACGAAAATAGCGATAATTAGTGCTAACATACCAATGAAACACTCTAAAATGTCTATCACTTGGACTTTTACTTCCTCTTGGTGATAAGATTGTATAAAACTTCCATTGGAAATTATTTGTTTACATCTATTTTGTAATGTCTGTAAAGTATGCGACCAGTAGGACTGTTCTGCATCAGAATTTTTTATTCTCATACCAACTTCAGTTGCTACACGCATTAAGCCCCTTTTAACTACCTGCGGTAAATCATGCTGCCCTTTCATAGCTATATCCATAATATATTTAAATCGTTCGGATTTCAGCATGCATGCAGCTCTGTAAATTATTACGTAAATTGTTACATAGATTATTATCGTTTGAAATTTTTTATTGAAATCTCATTAAAAACTTATTTAACAGTTATCGCAAAGAGTAAACTACCCTTTCGACTGCTCACGGGCCGATCCATCGGCCCGCGTTACCTGTACGAGTACTACCACGGGCCCATGCATCGGTTCCGTGAGCTTACATTTCGATTACTGCTCCTCTTACTATCAGTTTCAAATTACTTTCTCCCACGTTTTTTCGTTATTTGTAATGTCTAGTATCGACGGTACTAATGGATAAAAGAGAGAAAAAATAATTTTCCACGCATAAGTAATTTGTATATCATAGTAAAAGTAAAAAAATGTTTACCTTATTTATTATGAAATATTTTATTACACTAAAATTGTATACCTTCCAAGTTTGAATATATGAAATGCTACAACTTTTCTCGAGAAAATCGAGATTTTATTCGTTTTAAAGCAATTTGTAGAAGGTGCATGTCAAATCGACCATGACAGCTTTCGCCGCGTAAATACATTCACATAGATGGACGTGGTAATAAAAGGTTCAAAACGATTAATAGACTTATAATTGACTCTGATTTACTTACCTTTTTTGTGATTCGACAAGTGCTATTAATAACTTCATAGTTTCTTTTATCAGCACCGGTTCACTTTTGAAAGCATTGATATTACACTCCACTTTTTCTAGAAGGAAATTCATAGTCCACAATGCCCCTGGACTGTCTTCACCAAAAGCTTGTAAAAGTGTCACACTTATTTCAAAGTAATGACTTTCAATTGGTAAAAGATAACTACGAGACCATGTGTGCAAAAACCACATTATAGTGCAACTTAATTCAGGGCTTAGTATGTTTTCTAGGCGTACAGATACTGCAGTCTTCTCTATGGCACACAAACGAAAAATATCTGCGATTAAACGAATTACGTGATCTATCGATTCAGATGCAGCATTCACGTCTGAGAGAACATTTTGTGATGATGCTAAAAATTGTAGCGTAAGATTAATATCGATTTGCTTCTGCTGCTCCTAAAAAATGTAAATGTATCATGTTACATGTGTACAATTATTAGTTATATTTACAGATGAACATATTCACATAATACATGATGGAAGACATGAAACTCGTACATAATATATCGCACTTGCTATTAGTTTACATACCCGTATTAAACTGTATTGCATTATTTCAGAAGGTACTAAAGCCAACTCCCATTCAGTTTCAATGCATAGTACATGAGTTGCTATAAGTAATAACCAATGAATGTCTTCGTACAGCACAGTCATAGAATTGCAATTTGATTTATTTAAAGATTCGACTTGTACAAATTTGTTAAGATTTTCACGTAATTTGGTAGTACGATGTTCTATTAATTGTGCTAATAATGGTAGGGAATGATTTAGTACTTGTCTGCCAAAGTTCCCTAAAATTTCATAATAACTTGTAATGAAATACGTACATATACATATAGGGTGTTTCAACAATATTTGCCTGAACCTAATACCTAGGCGTTGTTCTAGATCATAGGTTCCCAACCTTTTTTGGCCTACCGCTCCCGTTTTGGAAAAAAAGAAGTACTTACCACCTCCTTTTCAGAAAAAAACATGCAAAGATTCCCGTTCTTGAAATCAATAATGTAACCCATAGTTTTTCAATGTTTTTGGGTCATAGCTCACCTGTTCAAATAGTAATTCGATGTCGTCCTTCTTATATGAAGTACACTATAATATATTTTATATTGAAAAACAAGAACAGACTTTCAAATTTATATTAGTGAGTATATCAGCACCGATTACGCAACGGGCCTATGTTTAGTATGCGATGACTCAGTACTCCAAGGGTTAAAAAAACATTTAGAACTATTTGTTCATACATACGTTCGACGATTTTTAGTACAATCAAACTTTTCAGCGCATTCTTGCGTGTATTGCCCAGGAGGCGCCCAGGTGGCGGTTGGTCCTCAACGCCTCCTAACTTTGCTTTGGACGAAAAAGCCCCTTTAGATCTTTTCAACAACCACCGGTGAGCGGTGGCGGCCGCGTAGGGAACCTATATTCTACATCTTTGGATCGGTTAACATTTGCGAAAAAAAATTGCAAAATTCGCGAAAGCCTTGAAAATCCAGATCAAATTTTTCTAGCTTGTCGCATTCGTTTCGTCGTATAGGTAAAATGCTTGAACAAAAACATGGGACAAGAATGAACCGTTCTCGTTCAAATTAATGTTATAGTTGCAATTACCCTGATTGGCATTCTGATCAGTAGGACAACCGTCGTGGACAGACACATTGACACGTCGATCGTTATGACAGACAAAAATTATTGGAGCCCTTATAGAACGATCTTTCAATGTATATTTTCGGAGGCTAGAACGATGTCAATGATTTGTGATTACCTTCGGGTCTTTCAGAGGGCATTCTCGAGGAGGAGAACAAAAAGATATGTGATTTACTTACTGAATGATCGTACCACCGATGTTTGAGGCGCGTGTACTGTGCCACCATGTTTAGATTTTTGAAATTATGATGAGACACTTCGGCAAAGGTAATGCGTGTAGCCTTTTTTCCATTTTCTTCTATCTGTCTCTGCGAAATTTGTTCTACTGATCGGAAAGCCAATCACGGTTATAGCAACTATATCATTCATTTGAACGAAAACGGTTCATTTCCGTCCCAATGTCTCTTTCAGACATTTTACCTAAACGAAGAAATGAATGCAATGAGCTAATAAAAAAAATTGACCTCGATTTTCGAGGATATTGCCAATTTTACGGTTTTTTTTTCGTTATTTCCATCAATCCAAAGGTCTAGAATAGGGGTAGCCAACCTTTTTATTCCTATCACCCACCGATTCCGCAGTAACTTAATTTTGCGCAATTGCAAAGTACACGTAATTTTTGAGTAGACGTTTGGTAAAAATATGTAATTAAGTGTATATTTTTATTTAAAGGAGAAACAAACTCAACTCGAGTGATGATCGCTGGTAAAAAAAAATAGAAAGTAGCTTCAGCATCGGAAAAAACCCTATCGGCCAGCATGGAATCTTGAATCACCCACTACTAGATGAATGGGATCAGGTTGACTACCCCTGGTCTAGAACAACGCCTAATAGCTTATGACAAATATTTTTATAACGCTCTGAACATGATACATAACAGATGGAAATCAGAATATTTACTGTAAGATTTAGTTGAAACTTCAAAGTATAACGAATTAAAAGGGAAATTTCTCAATCTTACCAATTATTTGTAATTGTTCTTTAAATCTAATTCTGTCATCCTCTTCAGTATTTATTTCATCCTCATTAAGTTCCTTTTCTCCAGTACGCCTTACACCTTCTGGTGCAGACAGATGACAGCGAAGATATACATCAAATATTTGAGCAGAACTCTGCTTGCAAAATTCAAGAGGAAACAAACTTCTCTCCGATAAAACGTGTATCCATGTATCGAATAGAGGTTCCAAAGCTTGAGTATATAAACAGTCATCGACACACAACTGCAGATAGTAAATGGATAGATGTACAATGAAGTTGGATGTTGATTGATTAACATAAAATGCTATTTACTTGAAGCTTTTCGGTGCAGCGGGTGTCTAAAGGTTATAAACGGACAAAACTCTGAATTTGTGTCAGGTATAAAAGTGAAAATTCATAAGAAGTTTTTCAAGTTTTACAGTAATGAAATTACTATGCGCTATTTAGTTTTAATTATAAAACTTTCTTTCATTAAAAATGGTGAAAGGCGTTCAGGAAAAAATTTAGCCGAAATTCGGCTAAATTGTGGATGAATTTATACAAATTGAGAATATACAAAAATAAACAATAAAACTTACAGACTCTTCTTGCGCTGCATTTTCAATGAATAAACAAGTTAATCGCGATAACTGTTGCATAAATGATTTCAACAGATTTTCTGGTAAGGAGGTCAATGTTGTACGGAAAAAAGTAAAAAGTTTTCTTATAATGTCAGCTATTCCATTCGCTTCCTGATCGATAATGTTTATATTCGTGATGAGTTTAAGGAACCTTTGCATGTAATCGGACAAATATTGTAAAGTCGCATCGTCGGATGACATTATTGGGCCGCTTAAACTTGCCAGTTGTACTAAACAATTTCTTGCATGATGCGCCAATTGAGGATTACCACGGGTTTTCCAATACAATGTAAAAAACAGATCTAGTACTGCTGAATCTAATAATACATCCTGCCAAGATGTGTTTAATCTTAATGGTGGGCTATGCCCATTATTGATTTGAGACGAGACCATCAGTTTGTCGGGTAGTATAATAAAGTTATGGAATATAGACATTTAAAAATTTGAGTTTTCTGTAGATTATATGAAGAATATTTAAAAACGAAAAGGATATATAAAATAAAGCCAAATGTCCAGAAAAGAACATCTTCTGCAATTGGTAATAAATGTTTAAGAAAGGCTATAGTATCATCTTCCGTATCCTTCTTAATTAGTTCATGGAGCATTCCAATGGAAAATTTAAATATTGTCTTCAAATCAGTGGCCTCAAAGTCTTCTTTTTCTTTAATATGGACTTCCCAAGTTAAACCTACATCAGACGATTTCATACTTATTGCATATTCTTGCATCATCGCAGATATAATACTACAGCCTAACAGTTTCTGTAAATGTTGAAAAATACAGGATCAAACTTTTTGTTACTTGAGGAAGACTTAAAATCATGTCTCTTTATTTTTCTTACCCTTTGCAAATCACCGTCCACAATCAAACGTTCAATTTGAAATAATATTTGTTGCCTTTCTTCTCCTGAATCATTAACACTGCTCCTTTTTATTATGATTGCAATAACTTGTAATATACGTCCCTTAACATATGGAGCCAAATGAAGTTTACTCGTGACATAATGCAAAAGATATTGTCTTAAAGAAGAAATATCTGTTTCTGTCAAAGTCAGCCATTCGCGTACTAAAGCTGCCTTTATCAAACCAGCTGTTTCAAAAAGAATATAGTCTGTTGTATTAGTTTCTAGAATTTGCTGACATAATTGATAAGGTGATTTGGTTTTTCGAAAGTTTAAGAAAACTGCTTCCGCAGATTGACGTTGCTCTGCTGAAATTGAATTTGGTGGTGCCTAAAAGATATAATGAATATAATCCAAAAGTATTACTTATATCACAAAGATATTTGAAATATTAATTACACAATTCTTATTTTAACTAAACATTATGTATGATATATCTTTCATTAAAATAGTACAGAATGTAAAATATGTTATATTTACGTTGATACATAATATTCATATTTATTACGTTATCAATACGTAATCGACATAAGTAACCTAATCGATTTAGTGAATTTGAAAAATCATGATATACAGGGTGTCATATAACTGGTGCTACAACCAGGTTAGGTAGGGGTTGATTCTATTTCAAAGAATGAGTCGAAAATATCAAATCAAAAATTTTTATTTTAGACTTTGCTTTCGAAAAGATTGACTTGAAAAATCTACTCGGTACACATGCACTCTATCAGGTCTTAACTCTAAGGATATACTATATAGATTGTTTTTTTTTCTAAATCCACTGCTGTATTTGTAAACATTGTCCGTGTTATCATGTTTTCTATTGGTCTTTCTTTACTTCTACAGTTGTCGAATGAAGTTGTTAGTTTCTGTCAAACTGCCAATATGATTATATATATTAATTGAGAGTATACGGATATGATTCTTGTGGAAGGTACATGCGAGGGTAATGCTTCTAATGCTTTTGTTGTTCAATTTATTTAAAATAGTATAAAAATATTAAGAAGATCAAGGACGATCTACAGAGATACCCATTGAGTTCAGATTTGGACAAGTTGTGTGTACGTATGACACATGATATATGTACATGTAAGGCTTAAGCACGCATAACATCAAAGAATTAATTTGTTTAAATGTATGGAACATATTTAAATTGATGATATGTAACAATAAAAGTTATATGAAATTTTTAAACAACGAGAAAAATGTAATAATCTACTACGTACATGTATGCGGTAATGTTAAAAGAATAAATTGTCATTGTTAGTTTATGAAATGAAATGTACGCTAAATTAATTGTACTTTGGGTGGTTAAAAATATGTCTCAAATTTCTTTGCGTAGTAACGCAACATATTATCTCTTTTACTGTTTGTTTGGGTAGTAATGTTTATTATAACCTTCGTGTAATAATAAGTATTGAAAAGACGTATATTTACCAATATGATCTGCGCAGCTTCTTCTAAATTACGTATTAAATGGTCTGCCATTGGATCGAGAAATTTGTTTTCTTTTTCAATTGATTATATATAAACAAATTTTTTAATATAAAGGCGCACAACAAATCACACCTCCAGCCCCTTTCCTTACCATAGGCAACTAAAAGTGGTACTCAAGAAAATACGTCAGGCGCTTCCTACTGCGCATATTCAGATTGTTCAGAACGTTTGGATCATTTTGATCTTTTAGACCGTTATACTTGTACTCAGTGAATTTGTTTTCGTGTTATTATTCTTGTTTTCGTGCTTCTGAAATATGCAAATCGAAAGTTTGGTAATATTAAATTATCCAAATTAGACATGTAGAATTTTTATATGTGAGAAAGAAAGTATCTTTGCACTTGATTTTGGTATACGTTAAAAGAGGTATTTCGATAATATATGAAAATTCTGGATTAGCGTAGTACCGCATAATTTTTTCTTATAATTGTGCTGTTTTGGATAATTTATCAAATTTCTTGTTCGACTATAGAAAGTAATGTACGACTCATCGTACAATTTTGTAATTCCGCAACTACTTTAAATGTATAGGGTGCGGCGGAATAACATGTATGCACAAGCGGGCACGAGGTGAATCCTGATGGAAAAAATAGGAACAAAATATAGAATAAGATTTTTTACTTTAAGGCTTGGTTTTCGAGAAAATCGAGTTTGAAAATTCGATGCGTACGTATGCTGTTACAGCTAAACAGGTAACATATCGAACCCATCACGTCGATTTTGATAAATCTTACAAGAGATGTAGTTCTCGAAAAATTGTTTGATACGCATTCCTTTTATCGGCCATCGTCGATATTGAGGGGGTGAAAAGAACCGTCAAAGTTATGGGTTAAAAATGCATTCCCTGAGATAACTCGGTAATTAGTGCTCACAAAAAAGTAATATTTTTTTAAAATTGCGTGTTGTTTAACAGAGAATTTGAATTCAAAATTTGAATTTTAAAATTCGATTTTCTCAGAGACTAAGCCTTAAATTAATAAGTTTTGTTCTATATTTTGCTTTTAGTTTTTCATAAGGAACCACCTCGTGCCCGCTTGTATTACATGTTATTCCGTCGCACCCTATGGGTGCGTTCGGGGAGTCGCTATTCGCACTATCTGGCGCTACAGACTGTTCGCAGAGCTCGAAAGTAGCGCAATCAAACACTACCGTGACGTCACTACTTATGGTGTGTGACGTCATGACTGAACGCAACCAACGCTATTTCTTCCGAGGTAGTGTGACAGTTGCGTAGCGTTTGCGTATTGCGTGAACAGCACCGAATAGCACCACACGCTGTAAGTTGTTTGTTTCAGCATGGAAAATTCGAATTAGCAAAGCTCTCAGGTCGATAATGAATCATATGGTAGACGTAATGGAAATATTATAGAAATCATGAAGAAATATAAAATGTATATTACAGTTAACGTGGTCCTAAAGTTTAGTAAAAAACAAAAAAAAACGAATGAAGTTTCCGTGGTTATTTTAAATCCGAAAGTGTCTTACGAAATTTTTGGAACAATCGAGGAATTTATTTTATACGAATAATTCACGTGTAATTCCGGAGCATATTAATATTTTTTTAAGGCATTACACTCTTTTAATCCTCTCTAATCACGTAAACGACACATCATGATCTATAATTTATTTACTATGTTATAAAAATAATAAATGTATTTAGGAAATTTAATTTCGTTTTAGTTTTATGAATTGCTCGATAATTTCACTGAATCATATGGCAAGAAAATTTAATCGCGAAAGCACCAATATCGAAACCCCCACACAAAACGATGATGATCGCTGCTAACGCTACGCTGTAGAACGTTCACGGAGCTTGCTATCGCCATCACGCTATTGGCTCCGCGAACGCCGTTGGTAGTGTTTGCGTTTACAGCGTTCGTAGCGACTCCCCGAACGCACCCTATATGTATATATAGAGTGTGGAGTACTATCTCTGGCCACCTTGAATATTTCCGTTGTTTGTAAAGTTACGTTCGAAACGAATTTAAGACTAACAAATGAGAAAACGGTAATGATTTCGGGGAAAACTATGGTCCGGTTTTCGTCAGAGTTCAAGGAGAATGAAGGTTAAAGGTGGGAAAGGTTGATAGCCAGATTGTAAAATATGAAGATACATACTTTTATTTTAGAGGAGTTGATGCCAACGCTCGGAGATACAGTTCGTGGTTTGGTCATAATAAAGAGTACCCTTCCTGATTTTGACTTTCACAATGATTTACAGAAGTAATTGACAGACTGACTTCTTGATTGTTTGCCTTTTTAACTCTTGACTCTACTATTCACTGCTTACTAGTTTTAATAATTCTCGCGTAATAATCCTCTAATAAGGATACTCTAATACAGGCAGCCAGGATAGTTGATCGACTGAGCTGTCCTTCGAAGAGCTCCGCCTGCGTCCCCTTCCCATGCGCTCGAGAGCTCGCTGATTGCTTCGCCTTTCACTTGCCAGGTTCGGACCTATTGCCACGCGCGTGGTGACGTATTGGGGCGACATTCGTATCTAACCGCTCGCGCTGGAAAGACATGCCACGCGCGTCGATCGCGGAAAACAAAACGACGCGCGTAGCACGTCGACCAAGGTTATTTGTCGAAAGACAGTTTCAGACCGCACCACGTCGCGTGCAGGGTAAAACAAAAGTATTATTAGTGAAAAAGTATGCTCTGATATGATTTAAATCAAATCCAATTAATAGATTTTAATGTTTTTGGACCGAATGATTAAAAAAAAAAAAATTATTTTACCTCGTGGGACTCGAACCGGCGACAAAAAGTTTCGAGATGCTCCGCAGCCAGCAACTCTACCGACTGCGCCATCGCTGCTATTGAAAGGACGTTCGTATTTTTAGCTGATAAGGAAGTGTGTAGCTTACGAATAATTGAATCAATTCAATCCTTCGCACTCACGCGCAACTTCTTTGTGCGCAGAAACATTGAAAGTCACAAAATGAACACACTGTATTAAAATAATGCAAAAATAGCAAATACTGATCGCGTTTCAGCCCGAAATGCGTCCCGGAAATCGGTTTTTGATTTTTCTGACAGTGTTACACCATATCAGAAAGATATGAAAAAAATTGAGCATATTAACAGTTACATCAGGTACTCACTGTAATTATTTAAAAATTGGGTCTTAAAGATTTCAGTGCAAGATCTACATTTTTTCCCATTTTTTTTTCGTTTTTGATTTTTTGCGCGTGGCACTTGCAACAGAAGAATCTGAAAATCATTCCTAACGTGTACAATCATGTTTAGAATGTGTCAGAATTTTTTCGACATTTTTACACATCATTAAGTGGCGAAAATGAGGCAACAACTGGTTTTTCGAATTTACCCCATAACTACCCTCCCGATCAAGCTATCGGATTAAAAATTTGTCTACCATGGTTTCTTATGGTTACCTATCGAATGACGCATCGTGGAATAAAATACCTTCAAGGGCACTTTTGACCCCCTTATTCTGATAGACTCCGCGATAAAGGGTGATGCAGCTCGCGTGAGTGTGTTGACTCTTTGGGTGTGTTGACGCGTTATTACCACCCCTGAACGAGCCTAGAATCATCAAGGCGTCGAGCGCAGGAGTTTAATTGTTTCACGGAATATTTCTGTTACAATTGACAATGCATTTCCAGGAAACGATAGCGTTTTAGGCTTACAGGCCTTCGGACCCCGTCAGTCTCTTTGTCTTCTTTGTTTATCGATAGCTAGCACTTGTTCGTATAAGAATTCAGAGTTTCCCTGGCATGCATATGTCCGGTTCCGTGTAAACAATAGGCTTAAGGTACGAGCGGCAAGGCTATTTGTGAGGATAGCAATAACATTAAAATCAGCATGTGCCTTCCCGACTTTTAGCAAAGAGAGGAGTGCAAACGTTAAGCTTAAGCTTCGCATTGTCACTTCTCTCTTCCTCAATAGGAATAGTCGTATCATAAACTTTCGCCTGCGCCGACGAGCCACCCTCTTTCGCCACCCACGGGCCTCAGCCCCTCTACCGACGATCCTTCGGTCCCAAAGAGGGCGGGCGACCAAGTGGGGGCGGACGAACAAGAGGGGCGCGCTACTAACATCCCGCCAAAAATAATTACGCGGTGAAATTCATTTTCATTAAGTTTCCGTGTGACTTCCGATGGCGCTCAAGACGAATTCCTTGAGCTCAGCGCCATCGGAAGGAGGGAGAATCGACGAAGGATTCTCCCTCGCAAATCAGTTGTCATCAATTCCTCAACGGAGGAACAACTCATCCTGGACCAAGAGGATTATTGTCGTAAGAGTTGTCATCAAGTCCTCAACAGAGGAGCAACTCATCCTCGCCTGAGGATTATCGTATCTTTTCGCATCAGCCTCGACCAAGAGGATTATTGTCGTATCATTTGTCTCATCCTCAACTGAGAAACATCGTACATTTCGCAAAGTCTCGATCAAGAGAATTATCATAGTTTAGCTTAAGTGTTGTTTTCTAGTGTTATATTTATTGTTTGAGTGTAAATAAATTACCTCTAAGTTCACATCAGAACTTATCAGTTGACCACGGGAGGCCCAACAAAACCAGGTTACATTACATTAATTTGTCCCGTAGCCAACACGTCGTCGCTCGAGAAATCGAACGAGACGTGCACTCAACAGGGTGTGTCGGACGTAAACTATCAAAATGCGTGGGATAGTTTAAAAAAGCGTTACGAAGATCCTAACTCGCTTGTACATTATCACGGGAGAGAATTCTTTAATTTCCCAATATTGCAAAAGCGAACAAGTAAAGGAATCCGCGAATTTCATGACAATATAAGAAGTCACCTATTGTCATTAAAGGCATTAGGCGAACCAGTCGATTCTTGGGATACGCTTCTCGTATTTCTTATATCAAAAAAATTAGATGCAACTACCATGTGGGATGGGGATCAGTTGGCTGCCATGAAAAAGGAAAAAATTAAATTTGACTTTCAGCTCGAATTTCTGGAAGAACAAGCGAGGGCTCTTGAACGCGGTAATCCTCCACAATTCCCTAAGCAGGTAGGGAAAATCGAGAATAGGGCGGTAAACCGCAAAATAAAGGACAGAGCTAATCTAGGGGGTGCCCATCTGTCATACGGTCAAAATCAATGTGCGCTATGCAAAGGGGATCACGCCTTACAAGCCTGCCAAATATTTAATAATATGTCCCCTATTGAGAGGCATGAAACTGCAAAAAGGTTCCGATATTGCATAAATTGCCTTCAGCAGGGCCATCGTTTGATAACATGCACGCACGGTCCATGTAGGAAGTGTGGTCGGAAACACCACACTTTACTGCATCGCGAATCTGCGCAAAGTTCTTCGCAAATTGAACACGCGGAACCGGAAATAAACGCCCCGCCGACGGTTTTATCATGTCTCATGAATACGGGGGCCCCGGTCGCGGAATATTCCGTATTATCTACGGCAATTGTATTCGTGGAAGATAATGCGGGAAATAAGCACAGGTGTAGGGCTCTATTGGATATGGGATCTCAGGCTCATATCGTAACTGAGGATTTATGCGATAAGCTGCGACTTTCCCGATCAAAGGCTACAATCTCCGTCGGAGGCCTGGGCTATTCTACCAGTGCAATCCGCGGCAAAATTAATATATCGATAGGCTTGCGGGATAGCAAATTCAGGACCCAGGTAACATGCCTCGTAATAAGAAGCACAACGGAAAATATGCCAAACGTGCCAATAAGTAGAAGCCACGTAGCGACACTGCAAGAGCTAGAGCTTGCCGATCCAGAATTCGAACGGCCAGGTAAAATTGACGTGTTAATAGGAGCCGGCTTATTCTGGAAGTTGAACTGCGTAGGTCAGCGTTACGTGCCGAAAACAAATTTAGTATGGTAAAACACGCATCTCGGTTGGGTGCTGGGAGGTAGCTTCAATTGGCCGATTAATAGCGATTACAAAATTATGTGCTATACTGTAACCAACGCGGATCTTCACCGCGCGATAACAAATTTTTGGGAGATAGAAAATACGGGACTTAAAAATTTAGATTTGAAATTAGACGCTGGAAATAATTGCAGCCAATTCTTCAAGTAAATAACCACGCGCGATAATGAAGGCCGCTTTATAGTAGGCATTCCTTTTAATTCGAAAGTTTTAGAATTGGGAGAATCGCGATCGCAAGCCGAAAAAAGGTTTTTAACGCTTGAGCGGAAATTCGCAAGGAACCGTGATCTCAAGTCCCAGTACGTAGATTACATGGAAGAATACGAGGCATTAGGGCACATGAGCCTTCGGACGGAACCGCACATATCTTTTTTTTTTTTTTTTTTTTTTTTTTTTTTTTTTTTTTTTTTTTTTTTTTTTTTTTTTTTTTTTTACGTGAGGGAATCTTCCAAAGACACCCCCTGCCCCGAGGGAGGGCAGTGGGTAGTGCCGGATTGGCAGCGGAAGGCTGCCCCTACCGGCTAAACCACTCACGGTGACCTCGCGTTAAAGCTTTAAAGGTAGAAACCAGGGGCTAAGCTGAGCATACTCATCTGGTCCCCACCCTAGCCTGTTGCTCCCGGTGTAGGTGGTTTCCGACCCGAGGGTCTTCCCCCAGCCTACCCCGGGGCTTTCCCCAAAAGACTTGAAACCGCCATGCAGTCACTACATGGCGTTTTCCCCACCCGCCATGGTTGCCGAGGCGTACCGAGTAGGGCCCTCACCTCTACCCGGTCCACGGTTTTCAGCCGAGGCATAACCTCGCGAGGGAGCATGCACAGCGCGGCGCTATGCCTCAGCTGACCCGTCCATAAATAGATTAAATACGAAAAATAATCTACTTACTTTAGCATAAAGACACGGGCACACACAATAAATACATTCACACCCTCAATCACACAATGATACATTCACACAATAAATACTAAAATGTACATTTTTATGTACATTGGCCGAGGGAGAACGGCACTGGCGACCCGAGGGGGTGCAGAGGGACCTTGTCATGTCACAAGATCCCTCCCCCCAGGTTACCTTCGCCTCACGCGGCCTCGCCGTCGTGAGGTGTTCTCCCTCAGACCCTCCCGATCTCTCTCCGCTGCCTCCTTCTGCAGGAGTACGTCCTCACAGAAGGAGGCAACCGCTCGCCAGTTCGCGTCATTGACGAGCATTTCTCTCACCACATTTTGTGGTGAGAGATCCGCACCTATACACGCGATGAGGACACTGCGCTCAGTTCGCCACGCTGGGCAAACCTCCAGCGTATGCTGGGCAGTGTCCTCTTCCCCCCTGTCACAATGGTGACATTGAGGAGTTACCTCCTTGCCAATCTTACACAGAAACTCACCGAAGCATCCATGCCCGGTGAGCATCTGTGTTAGGCGGTAGGAGAGTTGGCCGTGCTTTCTCGTCACCCATTCCCTGAGGGAAGGGGTAACAGCATTCACAGCGCTTGATGCCTGGTTCTCGGGCTCTTCGAGCCACGAGGACCATTTGGCAATCATGCGCTGTTCGGCCTGACGCCTCACGCCCACATCCTCTGCACCGGACGACTCTCCCTGGTCCGTTTGCTGCGGTGGCGCGCGGAGGTTCGTATAAACCTCCGCAGCCATTTCCGCATGAAATACAAACGGAGGGGAGGCCGCCAGTACTGAGGCGGCTGCATATGAGATCGTGCGGTACCCCCGCACGACCCGGATGGCCATCAGGCGGTGAACTTTGCGCATAGCGCGGCTCGCCCGCCCGTTGACATCCAGGCCGCCGGCCCATACTGGCGCTCCGTAGAGCGCCATGGACCGGACGACACCCATATACAGCCGTCTCGCCTTCTCGTTTGGACCACCCAAGTTGGGAGCCAGACGGCTTAGAGCAGCCGCCGCTCTCTCCAACTTGGGGGCCAAATTCTCGAAGTGGTGCGAGAAGCGCCAGTAACTGTCAACCGTGAGGCCCAAGTATTTAAACTTGCGCCTCACAGCGACAGTTGTCTCTCCCACCGTGATTGAGGCATTGGGTGGCAGCCCACGCCCCGTGGCACCGCAAAGCCAGATGGCTTGCGTTTTCTCCGCTGCCACCCTCAACCCCAGTCCCTCGATTGCCAAGGAGACCCTCCTAACCGCGTCTTCCGCGATCGCGAGGATACTCCTCCAGTCATTCCCGACGGCGACGATCATCGTATCGTCTGCGTACGCCACAGGCGACGCGCCGTCGGGGAGGGGAGTCCGCAAAACTTTGTCGAACGCGAGATTCCACAGGAGTGGTCCGAGGACCGATCCCTGTGGAACCCCCCGCTCAACAGAGCTGGTCTCTGGGCCGTCCATACCATGCCAACCCACGCACCTGTCCCTTAGATAGTCCAGGAAAATCTTGCTGAGATAGAGAGGGACTCTATGGTACTCAAGAGCCCTCCCTATGGCAGACCAGGAGACAGTGTTAAAGGCATTAGAGATGTCTAACGACACCGCCAACGCAACACTGCCCCTGCCTACCGCTCGCTTAGCGAGGTCGTTCACCCTGTTGATTGCATCAACAGTCGAACGACCCCGTCTGAAGCCATACTGGGCCTCAGAGACGTTCGGACCAACCAAGGACAAATGCCTGACTATACGGCCGGCAATCACTCTTTCGAGTAGTTTGCCGGCCTCATCAAGTAGGCAGATTGGCCGGTATGCAGCCGGTGAGTCCCCGGACTTTCCCTCTTTCTGGAGGAGCACCAATTTGGCGCGTTTCCAGCCTGAGGGGAACCGACCCGATCTTAGACAGGCGTTAAAGATACGCAAAAGATCGGGTCCAAGGAAACTCAACAAATGAACCAGTACCATTCCGGGGATGCCATCAGGTCCTGGCGCCGTATTTCGGCTAGCCAGGCGCTTGACAATCCCGGTGAGCTCCTGGACGGTAATCCCCAGCTCGTCGGTCCAGTTCCCGCTGGATTCCGACATTTCTCCGGCAGGTTCGACCCTATCTTCTCTCGGGAAGAGGGTTGACACGACCTGCCGGAGGAACTGGGGTTCTAGCCTTTCCGTCAACGGGGGCGCCCAGGGTCTTAGTTTACCTAAGACCATCTTATAGGGTCGCCCCCACGGATCGGCATTGAGTCCGTCCAGTAGCTCCTTCCAGGCCTGGTTCTTCGCGTCGTAGATTGCCAGGCGGAGAGTTCTGCGGGCTGCGGAAAAGATACGGCGCAGCCGCAACTCCTCCTCCTCCGTCGTACTCCTTCTCCGACGTGCTCTGGTGAACTGGCGTCTCGCCCGGACGCATTGAGTTCTCAACTCCGCGATCTCGGGCGACCACCAGTACACCGAGCCCTGCCGGCGCGGGCGACTCCGAGGCATTGTGGCATCGCAAATCGATGTCAATGCCTTTCGGAGCCACCGGGCGCCAGCCTCAGGGTCGTCCACAATTTCGCCTGGCCTCTCTTGCCAGGCGAAGACGGAGGCTGCCAATTCTACGACATCCTTGCGTAGGCCTTTTATGGCCCACCGCGGTGACGGGTCTGGGCGGCGGGGACCTGGGGCTGGAGAGGCATTGAAATAAAAAGAAATATAGAGGTGGTCACTTAGGGTGGCCACCTCTTCCTCTACTCTCCAGCCGGTCACACGTCGCGCTATGCCAGGTGACGCAAAAGTGACATCCACAATGGATTCACCTCTGGCATGCACGCACGTGCTCACGGTTCCCTCATTCAGGAGAATGAGGCCGTGACTAGCCGCCCACTCAACCAAGGCCGTACCCTTGGGAGTGGTCCCGGGACATCCCCACTCAATAGCGTGGGCATTGAAATCTCCCAGGACCAGCGTCTAACGAGGTTGGCATGCTAAAAGGCATCGGCCCACCTCGTCCAAATAACCCTCGAAGAGTTGAAGACTCTTCGAGGGCGACGCATAACACCCGATCACCGCGTGTTCCCCCCAGGCTATGGCCACGAAGCCCCTGCCGCGAAAAAGTACGCGACAGGTCGGAGCTCCGTGGGCCATACTCCAGGTGATCGCCGCCGTACCGTCGAGGTCCCCTGCCTAGTTCGGGCAGTCGGGGATCCGGTACGGCTCGGCGATCACCGCCAGGCCGACATTCCACTGCCGGAGGGTTTGCAGCAGCAAATCATGCGCTCCCCGGCAGTGGTTAATGTTACCCTGGAGGAGGCGTGCAGACATTATCGGTCTGCTTACAGGCCTTCCTCCAGGGCAACCCCTACAGCGGCCTGGCCGCTGTTACCGGCAGGGAGTTCTAAACTCCCTGCCGTCGTCGGTGGTGCTAGGGTGGGTGACGGGGGAGGAGAAGCCTCAGCCCGCACCGTGGGGGAGGAGGTCAATGCCTCCTTTTCCCCCACCTTCTCCATTGAGGAGGACGGTAGAAGTACGGGGGGACTCACCGCCACCGTGGTCTCTTCCACCTCCATCGCCTCCTCGATTCTGGCCGCCGGCGCAGGTGCTCCCACGTTGGCAGCGGGACTGGCCAGTGGCTTCTTCCGGTCCTTGTTGGCTGGGGGAGGCCTGCTCCCCGTTTTGGTCGGGCCGGTCCTCTTCGCTGGCGGGTGGCAGGATGGGCCTCCCATCCGGTGCCGGGGAAGCTTCCCGGTGCTGGTACAGACCGCGCAAATGGGATCGGCCCGGCACGTTGATGCCTTATGGCCAGCCCCGCTGCATCTGTAGCAGAGGTCGGACCTGTCCACCGGACTCTTACAGTTCTGGCGGACATGTCCGACCTCCAAGCACCTGAAACACTGTAGCGGCCGTTGCTCTATGGCCGCTACTTTGGCCCTGCAGAACTGGACTACAATACGTCCAGCTCTTTGCAGGGCCCTCGCTGTATTAAGCGGGCAGCGGACCCAGGCCGAGAACATTCCGGATTTGAGTAACCGGAAGCTCCCGACCCGGACCTCGCCGACCGCGCAGTGCCCTTGTTCGGCAACGGCCTGCCTGACCGCCTCCGGAGTGGCCATCTCCGTTAAGTTGGAGATGACCAGCTCCGCGGTCTTTTGCGGGCACGCCACCTTGATCCCTGTTCCTTCCAGGGCCTTGCTAAGGGCGGCGACGAGCCCGCCAGCCTTTAAGAGGCTGTCGGGCCCAGGGACCTCGAAGACGAGGGCCCCAGTCACCGCCCTTCTAGTAATAAAATCATTAATGTCCAGGGCCTTCAGGTCGACCCTGGACATGGCCTGGGCCAACTTTTGACCCAGGTCTTTCTCCTGACCAGCGGGGGCGGTGACCGTAACCGCCGATGTCCCGGGAGGACGCGGCAGCTTCGGTCCCCCCCGCTGGTTCTTACCTGGTTGCCCTTTGGGCGCCTGCTGCGCCGCTCGGGGGCCTCCAGTTGGTGGCCTGGCCGGCGCCGTCCTCGACGCCGGCTTGGGTGCAGGTGTGGCAGGGGTGGTAGGGGCCTTCTTGCCCCTCTTCACCACCTGCACCCAGGTCTCCTCCTGCCTTGTTGCCGACATGGTGGGGACAACGACGGGAGCTGGAGGCCCTGCGGGGCCGCCGTTGGTCGTCGCCTGAGTCGGCTTTCCCTTCTTCTTCTTCTTCTTCTTTTTCTTTCCTCCCTTGGTTCCCTCAGCGGGGGCTGTGGGAGGGGGAGAAGAAAGGTGGGAAAAAGGAGCGGACGGGGGGAGGGGATTTTTTCCTCCACAGAAGGTGGAGGCAGTCGCCGGCTTCCCTTCGGCTGCCAGCTTCTTTTCCATGCCCGAGAGGACCCGTCCAAAAGCAAGCTTTTGTTCGGCGGTCTCTCGGGCGTGTGCCTTCGCCATTTCGCTGGCCAACTCCTTGGCCAGCTCGATGGCTCTCTCCCGTGTCCACTCCCCCTTGTCCTCCCCAGGCCCCACCGCGGTCAGCTGTTGACTGACGGCGGGGTCCGGGGAAGCGACCTCCACCTCCATGCCGTCGCTGCCGTTTGTGGCAACGGCGGCCTGGGGGCGGGCGTCTCTCTCTTTAAGGAGGTCCCTAGCCTCCTTCAGTTCTTGGCGAGCGTGAGCCAACTCCTTCTCCAGCCTCCTGGCCTTCTCATTGGCTCTCCGCTCACGGTCACTCCGCCCGGCTAGCATCTTCCTGGCAGAGCTGTCAGGGGCGTCGCTGCTCTTGGCCCGTCGGGTCACCTCCTCTTGAACCACCGATGCGATCCTGACGGCCATCCGGATATGGCGGGTATCGGTGGTCTTGAGGTTGGAGGCGGCTCCAACCGTCTTTATTATTTCCTCCATACAGGCGCGCATCCAGCCCCGGCACTCTGGGAGCGCTAGGGCCGGCATCGCTTCCTGTATGAAGGCTTCTTTTGGGAGGGGCTTCATCCCCGGGCCGATCTTACTCATCTCCCAGAAGACCCCTCCCAATTCGTCGTTCCTCCTCCACTCTTTCTCGTCAATACCGGCGACAGTATTGGCGAGAAAGGCCTTGATCTCCCGATCCCACTCTTCTCTCCGCTCGATCTCGGAGATCCTAATTTTTCGGGGCTTCTCGACAATCTCATTGCCGAGCTTGCCCCTGTTAGCCTTCTCTTTGTCCTTTTTGGGCGAAAGGCGAGGTATCTTCGTCTTGCTCGTTGCCGAAGCAACCGAGCAAGATGGTCCTACCTTGACCTTCGCCCTAGCGTCTTTGCCGGTCTTTAGGTCGCAGCTGGTGAGCACTACAACCGGGGCGCTGTGCCCAACCCCGGAGGAGCCGCGGTCGCTGGATGACGACGCAGTGGGGCCCGCTTTACAACCACCATCTGCGCCGGTACTGGGGTATCCCTCCCCTGCACCGTAAACTAAACTCTTTTTCGTGTGTCCGTCCATAATTGTTTTAAAAAGTTTGCCTTGTCGTCAAAAGAATAGTCCGTCCAACGACCCACTCGCTCCGTTCGCGCTGACACCCCCGCAAGCAAGAGTGCCAGCCCCAGAGGACACCACGTGGAGGTGGAGCGATGGGAACCTTTTTCGCTAGCAAGGGCCCCCAACTTCACCGAAATCCCCTCCATCGAGTTTTGAGAGACGAAACTGCTGGCTGCACGTAAAACCTTCCTTTGCTCTATTCAAATCTTTACCGGTTGCCGCACGACACCTCACCCGAAGGGTGGAAAATTAATTAGATGATAAAAAGTCCCACCCGTCCCGAGTGCCCCTTCGGGCTACTAACCCTAGGATTAGCCGCTCAGGACGGGGTCCCTCCCGCACCCCCCCCCCGGACTCCGCGCCCTGGCTCCTATTGCTAGGGCTCAGCGCGCAGAGCATACGGGGTACGGTCGAGTCCGGCTTATTACTCCGGGGACGTGGCGCCCCACGCAGCCGCGGTGGTGATCAAAAAACGGCAGAGCTGTATCTACAGGTGTAGGGCCACCCGGATGTTCTTGTACCACCTACGGACTTACGAGAGGGGCTCCGGCACCCTCCCACATATCCCTGACCGGGTGTGTGGGCGCCGGACCAGGCCTTAATTTTGCCCTTCCCTGTGTCGGCGGCCCATCCATTTCTGCACAACGTGCCTATGCAAAATCACGCGGCCTTGCCGCTCCTTCCAATGGCAACACCAGCAGCCGCTCTCTCGACTCTACAAGAGACGGACATCAGTTCCATCAGAGTTTTTTGGAAGTTAGCCCTCCCTCGGTCAAAGCCCGAGTTTGGCTCCCAAAAACCCTTCTAGCCGCCGTCCTCCGAACCGCACATATCTCGGGCAGACATAGGTTATTATTTACCTCACCACGCCGTTCTCAAAGTTGCAAGTGCAAGTACTAAGATGCGAGTAGTATTCGACGGGTCAGCTAAGGGCGCTTCGGGCGTTGCACTCAACGATGCGCAAATTGTAGGTCCTATAGTCCAAAGTTGCCTTTTTTCGATATTGCTGAGATTTCGAATACATCGATACGTGATATCAGCCGATGTAGAAAAAATGTATCGACACATTCGCGTTCGATCACAAGACCGTCGTTACCAAAGGGTACTGTGGCATCGCGATAGTAATTTGCCTCTCCTTGAATACGAATTGAATACTGTCACTTACGGTACGGGTGCCGCCTCTTTTTTAGCTACTCGTGCGTTAAGGGGGGATTCCCATTTGAAGTATTGAAAAATCGTGTTTTTTTAGGAATTTTTATTAAGGAAACCATTAAATAAATCTTTGTCATAATTCACACGTATAGTTATTATGTATTCAGTGAACTACAGTTCAATTTTTAATTGATTATCTTGAAAATTATGGCTTTCACGTCGTTTGAGGTGGGACACCTCCTGAAAATTCCCGGTCGCTGGCCGACACGATAATTGATCTTCAAGTTGTTTGAAACAAAAAATTCAAATGGCAATTTACTCCTTATTAATGTAGTTCTGTTATGAACTACGGACATTTTTTCCCCCAAAAACTAAAGAAACTGCGACAGTTGGAAAAAAAATTTTGTTTTTTCGCAAAAAATTTCGTCACACGTTTCTTTATAAAACAAAAAGTTGTGCATGTATATGTTTTTTCGTAGTTCACACTGAAGACAGATGTTTTTTCGAGAATTGTGCAAAATTTGAAGGCAATCGACTGAATAGTTCCGGAGATATCATGTCGGCCGTATAGAAAAAACCCGTTTCGAGAAAAACGCGTTTGAAGTTTTACATACAGTTTTCATTCCAGGAACCAGCGTTCGGCTGTTTACCTGGCCTAATCACTCATAGAGCATTCAATTTCCACCCTACCAACTTTGAATTTGATACCGACGGATGGGTGGAGTCTCAAAGTCAAAGTCAAAGACTATATACCTGCTACACTAAACAGGAACCTCTCGGGTATTGCCCGCTCGCTATCTCAGCATACGTGCGCGCCGAGTTCGTTATTGACTCATAACTTTGTCAATTCAATGAATTTCGGATTAAAATTTTGCACATTGTTTCTCAAGAGTATGAACTACAATAATAATAATAAAGAAAAACACAAATTTTTGAAGCCGTGAAATGGGAACCCCCATTAAGACAGCTTGGCGAGGAGCATGCTGTATCGCATCCAATAGCAAGTCGAGTGATAATAGAGGACTTCTATGTCGACGACTTGCTGACTGGATGCGAGAGCATGCAAGAGGCCATCGAATTACGCGACAATTTGAACGAAATATTAGAAGGGGCAGGATTCCCATTGCGAAAATGGGCGAGCAATGAACCTCTGATCGTTGCGTCACAAAACATCGGTTCGCAGGCTAAACAAATAAAGGCAACGGATAAAGACCCAAAAACGTTACGTCTTTTATGGTCCCCGGAAACGGACGAACTTGGATATTCGGTTAAGTCAATCGCAAGCGGTCCTATCACGAAAAGGACTATACTATCCGAGATATCGCAGATATTTGATCCTCTCAGCTTAATAGGTCCAGTCATCGTGACTGCAAAAATTATGATACAAAAAATTTGGCAGCTAAATGTCGGTTGGGATGAAAGCCTTTCCCAATGTGTCCAGACAAAATGGTCTAATTTTCGCGAAGAATTGCAAAGGATCAAATTTCTTAAAACACCGCGACATGTGCCTGGCTTTGTGAGTGGACTTGAGCTGCACGGCTTCGCGGATGCGTCAGAAAGGGCATACGGGGCTGTCGTATATTTGCGCACGCGTACGAAGAACGGTGAATATTTAACACTATTATTATGCGCAAAATCCCGAGTAGCGCCACTAAAAACATTATCGTTACCGCGGCTCGAATTGTGCGGCGCGCTACTTTTAACCAAATTAATTGATACAGTCACACAATCGCTGAATATTCACGCGATGCTTTACGTGCATTGGTCCGATTCCACGATCACACTTGCGTGGATGAAAGGAGAACCTAACCGATGGAAAACTTTCGTTGCGAATCGGGTATCCGAAATCCAGCAACTGACCGCACCAGAATCATGGAGGCACGTTCCGTCCAATGAAAACCCAGCTGATTTACTGTCCCGCGGTATTGCACCTGCACAAGTGCACTTGTCTGAGTTATGGTGGCACGGGCCCTTTTGGCTTTCGCTGGAAGATTCCCAATGGCCTTCCTTCGTAACGTTGCCGGGAAATATACCTTTTTTTTTTTTTTTTTGGTGGAGGAGGAGGAGGGGAAATGCATTTACGCACACCCCGGCAGTGAACTGCCGGGGTAGCGTGGGACTCGCCGGGAGTTTGACCTCCCGGAATACCCACTAAAACCCCTCCTCCTTTCCGCGTCATCTTCTGCAGGTTGTCACGGAACCGCACATGGCATTACTTCATGACAACCTCTCGGACCTCACGCTACCACACCTTACTAACCTACCATCCCTCTATTTTTTGCGCATATCATTGCTCCAGCAAAATGTCCCAATTTATCTCCTCTCATTCTCGCTTTTTCACAGATAAAACACCTCATTTTATTTTTACAGTCCTTAAGATTGTGATCTTTTTCCCCGCATTTCCTGCATCGACCCGTATCTTCCTTTTCTCTGCATTGGTAACTAGTATGACCCACGTCTTGACATCGAAAACATCTCACTATGAACTCCGCCTCTCTAATTTTACAAATTTTCCAATCTATTACTATTGTCTTCTTATTTCTTATTTTAAGTTTCCAGCTCATATTCCCTACAAGAACCGCCTTACCATTCCCATATCTGTTAACTCTCAGCACTTTCCATCTTAGATTTCTACATTCCTCCTCTCCAAAATCTCTGATTAGCGCCTCCATCACTTGTTCCCTCGTAATGTAAGGTTCTATACCCTCTATTTCAATGTGTATGCTAGGGCATCTATCAATAATCTCGCCCCTATCTTTCGCTATGTCCTCAAATTTTCCTTTCCAGTCTTTGATGTCACTGTTTCCTTTCAGTTCTACTATGATGTTGCCATTTCTCGTCTTTGTTATATTTTTTACTTCAGTCTTTTTCTCCGTATGTTTAGTTTTGAACTCCTTAACTATATTTTCACATACAGCCAGGTCCGCACTTCTTACGATAATAGCATCGCTCCTTATTGCACTAACTGACCTTTTCCTAGCGTTACTTCTACTTCTATCCTTTCCAGTCCTTCTCTCCTCCAATTTCCTTGCTCTACCTATTCTTCTACTCTCTACTTCTTGCCATTCTCTGGATTTATCTCTCCTACGATTCTCTCCCACAGTATTCTTCACCTTGCTCCTATCCTCTTCGCTATCACTCGTTGTAATAGTCCCTGTGTCATCGCTTCTTATTTTTTGAATTTCAGCTCTCTTTCTCACACTTTTGCACACCCTCCTGCCTCGACCTTCACTTTCATTAGTCTCTTTACCTAATCCTACTACCTTCGCATAACTCTGACTCTCTTCCACTTCTCGACTCTCCGTCTGCACCCCCACCTCTGCCTTTTATGTGTTCCCTATCTTTGTTTGCACCGCCCTATCTCTCACTTCTAAGACCGTTAACCCTTTCTGCTTTTTCACCTCTTATAACTTTTTCATATTTTTCACTCTATTAATATCGGAGTCTATCGCTACCGCATCCTTGATATCCCCACTCAATTCCTCCGCCAAAAGATCGCTAACCTCCATCAGACCTTGTACGTGGTGCGTAAAGTCCGCACTTTGCTTGGCAATATCTTTCAATGCTGAATTTAATTTCATACACATCTGTAGCATATCTTTACCACGTTCCCTTTGCACCTTACTAACACTCTGGTTGCCCATGTTATACGTATGCATATCCGTCGCGCAGTCCCACATTACCTCAAAAGCCCTCACAGTCTTCTCTATCGAATTTCTATTCTTATATCTGAACCTTCTTTCAAAAACCATACGCTCAGCTGTTACATCCTCATTTCCCGAATTTATACTTTCTTTCTCCTCCTTGGTTGACTTAGAACCTCTACTCGACCCTTTGCTCGACCCTTTGTCCGAGCCTTTCCTCCCCACTTCCGGCACCTCTCCCACTCCATGCTCCGTCTCCTTCCTTCTTTTCCCTTCCTCATACATCCTCCTCTGGTATTTCTCTACAAACGCTTGATCACCCTTCCTCTTTGCTACTTTTTTCACTCTTTCTGTCTCAAACACTGATATACAACTACTATCCGAAGTCATCTCCATCCTCGCTAATCCTTTCCCTAACGACTCCACAGACTTTCCCGCTTTACTCCTTGCCCTGGTGTTCCTCTCCTCTCTATAGCCAACATCCGAAGCTTCGGAGTCCACAAAGCTGTCCCTACTGTCTTCGTTGTCTCCAGTCACATGAGTAGACACGCTCGCCTGGGATTCCACAAGACGTGTCTCACGGTCGTATGATAACGACGTGCTGCTGCCCGCTCGACCACAAACAGTCACGCCGGTACTGGGCCCACCGAGATACACTGCACCGTAACTTTTTTCTTTATTTTTGTCGTCTGTCATATTGTTTAACCCTTTGGGGACTAGCGACGCATATATGCGGCCTGAGAAAAAATTTAATTTTAGTTTATAGCCGCTTGTATATACAGTTAGAGTTGAAAAATTGAAATACAACCGTTGAAATATGATTAAACAAGTAGTAATTTATAATGTATGTGGATTTACAGTATAACTTCCAGATAAAAAGATGCTTTTGCATCGCAAAATAAATGGCTATCTCTCGATATTGAAAAATGACTCCGCCCGCAAAGGGTTAATAGTTTTAAGTTCGCCGGTCCGTCATAATTAAATCCGTCCTATTTTGTGCAGTCGTGTATGTCCTTAGTCTTACAATTAGTGTAATAGTATATGAATGTCAGTCAGTCCGTCCGTCGCCTTTGTCTAGTATGAATGAAGTGTGTATGTGTTGTATGTCTTTACGTGCAATCCCACCATGTGGTCCTCCCAGGCCGCACCACGAGGAGGTGCCCACCACGCGGCCCTGCCGGGAAATATACCTGAAGCGAGAAAGGCAGAAACTACCTGCCCCGCTGCCGCTGTAAAACAGAAATTCGAGCAGTCTGAAATATTCAGCAGGTTTTCATCATATTTAAAACTTAAGACAACAATTGCTTATTGTCTGCGATACTTTGATATTCTGCATAAAAGAATCGGGCCAAATGCATCCGGAAATTCGATAATCGAATATCCGGAGCGTCGAAATCTTTCTGAACTTACACGGGCAGAGATGGCCCTGATTCGTCTTGCTCAGCGGGAGGCACTGACCGCTGAAAGCAAGATTTTAAAAAATGGAAAGAGTTTACCCAAGGATAATTCTTTAGTTCCCTTAGGCGCCTTCATAGACGGTGATGGTTTAATTCGAGTGGGGGGACGACTCGCGAATGCCTCAATTCCGTACGATCAAAAACACCCACAGATTTTACCGTCGAAGCATCCTTTAACAGATCTAATAATAGAGTACGAGCACTGTCGTTTGTTGCACGCGGGTTATGAACAAACGCTTGCATCATTACGCAAGAGATTTTGGCCCATCGGCGGGCGGCGCAATGTAAAAACCATCCTGATACGCTGTGTCAGGTGTTTTCGAGTAAACCCCGAGCAACGTTACTACTTGATGGGAGATCTACCTGCGCCAAGAGTAGCTCCCACGCGACCGTTCGATACCTGCAGTATTGATTATGCAGGTCCCTTTATAATAAAGGAACAGGGACGCTCTCGAACCGTACGCAAAACGTATACAGGGTGACCCATTTAAGTTGAGATTGTAAAAAATTTCGAAAACGGGTGATTTAAGAAAAACCAAGCGATGCGTGCCCCTTACTATTGCGGGTGGGGAGTCTAATGGCATTACTGATTTTTCAATGCGTGGGCGTCTTCAAGGTCATTTCAAGGTCATCTTGTTTTTTTGTGTCATAAACACCTATTTTTTATTTCGGAATCATATTCTACATAAAAAAATGGATCACTTTTGTTTGACACATTTTGTTTTAGATTTAATATTTCTTAAGATATCTATTGACGTTTCATATTTATGTCAAGGATAGTTTTATTTTTCTATTAATATGACAACATTACTTTCTTGTGGAATGTTTTTATTTCTTTTAAGGATGTCACAACAAATGCTCGAAATCTTTACCCTCAACTTCCAGACACTTATTAACACGTTTAATAAAAGACTGGTGGACGGATAATAAAGTTCTTCTCGTTATACCACGACAGACAGTTACAATTCGCACTTTCATGTCTTCTGGTGTAGTAGGTGGATCACTGTATACTTTTTCCTTAAGATAACCCCATAGGTTCTCATTGCGGTTCTCAAGGTACCAATAATACTTGAAGATGTAAGCCTACCAGATGAGGTATCAGCATAAATTTTAAAAGACGTTTCGCCTGATGTCTTAAGGAATATTAAATCTACAACAAAATGTTTCAAACAAAAGTGATCCATTTTTTTATGTAGAATATGATTCCGAAATAAAAAATAGGTGTTTATGACACCAAAAAATAAGATGACCTTGAAATGACCTTGAAGACGCCCACGCATTGAAAAGTCAGTAATGCCATTAGACTCCCCACCCGCAATAGTAAGGGGCACGCGTCGCTTGGTTTTTCTTAAATCACCCGTTTTCGAGATTTTTTACAATCTCAACTTAAATGGGACGCCCTATATATGTATTTTCGTTTGTTTTTCAACAAAAGCAGTTCATATAGAGCTGGCGACCGACTTATCTAGCCAGGCCTTCCTTAATTGCTTGCGGAGGTTCATAGCACGTAGAGGTAGAAGCCACTGCATTTATTCTGACAATGGCACCAATGTTATAGGAGCTCGTAACGAACTCAGAGAATTAGGTTTATTATTAAAGGACAGAATGCATCACGAAAGCGTTAGAAGGTGCCTACAAGCAGAAGAAATGCAATGGCACTTCATTCCACCACACTCTCGCCACTTTGGTGGATTATGGGAAAGTGCAGTTAAATCGGCGAAAATTCATTTAAGGAAAGTAATAGGCGAACAATCACTAACATTCGAAGAGTTGTACACGGTTTTGACGCAAATTGAAGCATGCCTCAATTCCCGTCCGCTATATCCGATATGATTTGACCCGGCCGATTTCACCCCCTTAACCGTTTGAGTGCGGGAGAATTTTCTTATGCATATGTTAAAAGTCCGGGATGAAATGCGTAGCATTTTTTTTGTGGGAAACAATGAAAATGGTTATAATTAACACTAATTGTTATGTAACAAGTAATTTTTATCAAAAAAAAATTTTTATTTTCACTTATTACAAAAATGTTTTGCTGCACAAATTCCATGAATTCCTTTTTTACATATAGCGCAAATTAAGTTGGATCGTTTAATTCCATTACCATTTTTATTACTGCATACATCACACTGTCGTAAATTTCGCCCAGGCAATTTTTCTAAAGAAAACTTTTTACTTATTGGTAGTGTTCCTGTGGCTACTGGATTACTACTTACCACTGTATATTATTTTAATTCTTATATTGTTAAAAACCACAACTGGGTTAAATGAATAAAAACTGCTACTGATATCACTACACTGCTCTCAATAATTGCGTAAAGTATACTACCAACAGCAGCGTCTTCGCATTCTCGATACAAAACAAGAGAATCGCTATCGCGCTGCGCCGTATTTTTGGCATACGACAAGTGAAGCGCGATAGCGCTTCCCCGGACTCAAACGGTTAACTCCTGGTCATTTTCTGATTGGTGATGCGCTCACCGCCCTGCCTCACCCGGATGTAACCGATGTAAAATGCAACAGTTTAGACAGATTCCAGCTGTTGCAGCGTCTCATTCAGCATTTTTGGCGCCGGTGGCATCGCGAATATCTGCATGGCCTCCAGCAAAGGGGAAAATGGCGGAATGACTCTCCAAATATAGCACCTAGAGCACTCGTGGTGCTGCGAGAGGACAATACACCTCCTTTGAAATGGAAGCAGGGCAGGGTGGAGGAGATTCATCTTGGACCTGATGGGCGAGTGAGGGTAATTTCCGTCCGCACTCCGGACGGTATCTTCAGGAGACCAATGACGAAAATTTCTCCCCTTCCTGACGCTCGAGAAAAGGATAATCCCTTGCGCAATAATAGTAGCGGGTGTATTAATTGTAAAGAATCACAGTCATATTAGCGATGATTTTTATTACTTTTAACCCTTTCGGTACGAGCGCGCTATCCGCAGTGACACTCCCGCTGTACGGGGTGCTGCGCCGAAAATGCGCACATAGCATATGATCAGTTCTCTTTTGTACGAATATTTTCTTAAGCGTTAAATAAGAACTGTGCTTAATAACACAAAGTTTTTTCCAAAAAGTATTGTTTGTTGCTTTAATATGAAAAGATATTTATATAAAATTCTACTCAGAATTATATACAAAATTACATTCAGATTATATGATTATATACAAGATTATATACAAAATTATATACACAACAATTACTGTTTACTTATTTTTAGCTAATATATGATTACACGTATAACGGCTAATAATATAATTGGCTGTGATATATTTAAAAACATGAATCTGCACATAAACCGACACTGCAATCTTGACATTCATATCTTGATTCCGATCTTTTGTGATTTTTACTGCAAACTACACATCTTCGGCTCCAGTTCTTTCATCAGATCTCGTCTACACAGGTCATCAGATGGATGCCGGATATATCCGGCGCTCGTACCGAAAGGGTTAAATCTAAGTAACTTTAGTATTAGGTTGGAAACTATGAAACGGGTGTTTTTGTTTAGTCTGTGTTCAGCTGCGACTGAGAGAGGTTCATTGTAACGTGCGCTCGATATTTTTATTTATAAAGTTCAAAGGTATTCTTCTTACTCAGTTCGTAAAATTTTTTCGTGTTTGTATCCCATTTTTATATTATTTTTCTCCGAAACCAAATGGAAACAAAACGCGATGTACTGTTAGGATATCTCATCAGCCACCGTCATCTTTCTAAAAGGACACTGATAAGCCGATAACGACTGGACATTTGCACAAAGAACACGCATCGTGTTGTTACATTGCCGCCGATGTCTCACCAGCCACCGTCATCCTTGCAAAGGACACCGATAAGTCGGAGGTCACATCTCCGTCATCGCCAACGCGGCCAAAACTCCCCCCAAACCCCAAGCGCCAGTCTTTGTTATCAAAGCGTATAAGAACCCCGAAAACCCTCGAAACAGATCAGAAAAGAACCGGCTTACACTCTGTACGTGATTCTGAACCTCAAAATAGATCATAACAAGAAGTAACTGCGGTAGTTCTTGATTTCGATCCCTTGCCGCGGCATAACAGTACATCTACTTTTCTTGCACGAGTTCAAATTGAATCATATCGCAGCTCAAGCTTCGAGGAACATTAATCGCGCATTCGGAGATGAATCCACTACTGAAATAAATGCTCGATATTGGTTCCAAAAATTTCGTTCTGGCAATTTGAGTATCGTCAACGAGCCTCGAGGAAGACCACCAGCCCATATTGATAACGAGGAATTAAGGATGACTGTGGAATCCGATTCACACACAACTATTCGCAATCTTGGGTCTAAACTAGGAACTAGCCATACGGCTGTGTTAAAACATCTGCGTACAATAAATAAAGTAAAGAAATTGGACTCATATGTGCCCTACGAACTGACGCAACTGCAGATGATCGACCGCAAGAGCAAATGCGCAACTTTGTTGCTTCGCAATACACGATTCCTGTTTTTACACCAAATCATCACTTGTGATGAAAAGTGGATGTTGCATGATAATCGAAAGCGATCAATCAAATGGGTAGATAAGAATACACCCCCAGGACACACCCCGAAGCCGAAATTTCATATAAAAAAAATTATGGTTACCATATGGTGGAATGCCCAAGGAGTTGAGGTGATGGTCACGAATGCGAAACTAGATGTAGTCTACGTAGACTAAGTTTATTATCCGCACGAAATACAAAATGTACGGGTTGACGTCGATGTGTAGCCTCGTAGCGTTAATAACACTGTCCAACAAATTTGAAGGTGATTTCTGTTTTCCTATAGCCACTATATAATTCTTATAGAGTTCGTCGTCCTGAACACGAATCCGGCAACCAAATTTCTGGATCACCCTCTGTTTTCGAAAAAAATCAGCATTTGTAAAAACGGTCGTTTTCGGTAAAGAAGCTGGTATTACGTGAAAACTAAGAAACGTAGGTTGTTGTTCTTGGTCTCAAAAAATAGAGGAGTGTTTCCCGAGTATGTATGTATAAGCAGTTATAATATTCCGTATTAGTTAATAGCAGTAAATCACTGTCAAAGTTCAAAAACGAGCGGATTCGCGAATTTTTTACGCATTCACTTTCCATTTTCACGTAGAGGACTGTTGCTAGCACAAATTTACTGTACACCATTGGATTCTACGTACATTTCTGAATAAAAAACATTCAGCGAAAAATGTCATAACTGTTTTCGTTTCGGCTCAATTTAAGAAAATATCCATCGGGAGCATGTTCCGACCGTTTTCCCGCTACGACGCCATCGCTGCCTTTGGGCGCCGTAGCTACGCGTAATACTTTCGCGGGCCCCGCGCATCGATACATTCCGTTGAGGTAGAATTCTCTACCCCTTTAATAAAGTGTAAGGTCATACTTATTTATATTTTTTTTTTTTTTTTTATAGAGGGGAAATGCTTTACGCACACCCGCAAATGTCTTAGTTTGCGGATAGTGTGGGACTCCGTAGGCATATTGTTTTCGTATACCCACTAGAACCCCTCTCTAGTTTACTCTGCTTTGCTCTTTAATTTAACTAATCAAACAATATTCGTTTCAAACAATGAATAAGAATTATTTTACACGGGCTATTATTCAATGATATATTAATACCGCTTATTATTCAATGAATAAGAATTATTTTATATGTGCGCGATAAATCTTATCATCATTATTTTCATAAATATTAAACAAAAGGAAAAAATCAAATGGGAGAATGTTGTAGTATATTTGGTAGGAATAGGATAGCGAAATTTTCTTTATTTAGAAGATTTGAAATGAAAGAAATATGTGGAACATGTTATAATATAGTATTTACGAGTATTTTATAGTCATATACTTTTGCTAGCAAAGTATACTCCAACTTTCTCCCCTTCGATTTTTTCCTGATGTTTAACATTTATGAGAATAACGATTTATTGCCGTTATCCCATATAAAATGATTCTCATTCATTTTTTAAGGCGAGTATTGTTTCATTACTTAAATTAAAGAAAAAAGCAGAATGAAGAAGAGGGGATTTCAGAGCGTATACGAAAGCAATAAGCCTACGGAGTTCCACACTGTCCGCAAACTAAGACATTTGCGAGTGTGCGTAAAGCATTTCCCCTCTATAAAAAAAAAAAAAAAAATAAAAATAAGTATGACCTTACACTTTAGTAAAGGGGTAGAGAATTCTACCTCAACGGAATGTATCGATGCGCGGGGCCCGCGAAAGTATTACGCTTAGCTACGGCGCCCAAAGGCAGCGATGGCGTCGTAGCGGCAAAACGGTCTGAACACGCTCCCGATGGATATTTTCTTAAATTGAACCGAAACGAAAACAGTTATGACATTTTTCGCTGATAGTTTTTTATTCAGAAATGTACGTAGAATCCAATGGTGTACAGTAAATTTGTGCTAGCAACAGTCCTCTACGTGAAAATGGAAAATGAATGCGTAAAAAATTCGCGAATCCGCTCGTTTTTGAACTTTGACAATGATTTACTGCTATTAACTAATACGGAATATTATAACTGCTTATACATACATACTCGGGAAACACTCCTCTATTTTTTGAGACCAAGAACAACAACCTACGTTTCTTAGTTTTCACGTAATACCAGCTTCTTTACCGAAAACGACCGTTTTTACAAATGCTGATTTTTTTCGAAAACAGAGGGTGATCCAGAAATTTGATTGCCGGATTCGTGTTCAGGACGACGAACTCTATAAGAATTATATAGTGGCTATAGGAAAACAGAAATCACCTTCAAATTTGTTGGACAGTGTAATCATTCATGTCCAAACGGTCGTCTTTTATACCCTGTGTTTTCCGTAAGCCTTGCTCTGATTCGTCCAGAGCAGGAAAAAATATCGAAGAGGGGGGAAAAGTCCTCAGAGTCAGGCTATGCCGAGAAAACTCCGATGCTCGTGCCTGAAGGTTTTATTAGGACCCCGGGCTCGAGCGATCGGACTTCTCGACTATTGCCGTGTCCCGAACACCCCTCTCCCTCGCTCTGGGACTCACGGAAAACACAGGTTATTGTCCGCCACAGAGTGATCCATTATTCCTTCCTACAACCAGGTGAAACCATAACAACGGTGTCCTATCGTCGTGAAATTGATGTCATGCATGAGAAACTTATGAAAAAACAACCAGCATTGCTCAATCGGCAGGGCGTAATATTACTGCATGCTAACGCACGACCACATAAAGCTTCAATTACTGTTGACAAATTAACTTCTCTACGATATGAAATTTTGCCACATCCTCCATATGCACCCGATATTTTTCCGACCGATTATTACCTTTTTCGTAATTATGAATTATTTTTAAGAGAAAAGAAATACAATAACCGAAATGATATTATAAAAGACTTTGAATTCTTTATTATCTCTAAAAAAAAAGATTTTTTTCAAAAAGGCATACATGACTTGCCCAATTGTTGGCAGAAAGTCGTAGATGCCAATGGAAGTTATTTCGATTGAATATAATAAATAATGTGAAAAATTGCGCTTTTTGTTTTTTATTCGTATTCAACGCCCGTTTCATAGTGCCCAACCTAATAGATAGATCTTGCTTATTATTCTCTGTAACAGTAACAACGGTAACCTTGGGGGCCACCTGTCGACAAAGCAATATGAAATAAAGAAAGGTAAAGCGAGCTACCTAATTATGCAATGCCGGCGCGCTTTAGTCAGTTGTGCGCATATGGTTGCCAAATGTTGGTTTAACATATTCAAAAAGTGCAGCGTCCGGCAACAAACGAAGGACAGACTTCCGCTTTCTTCAAAATTCCTCTTTCATCCTAAACATCGCCTTTGTCTTCGTTGACCATCTGAACACCGATTTTAATTAAACTTGCCTGAGTGGTAGGTCTCGAAGAAATACTTAATACATATTTTTCTATCCGCCTTAATCTGCATTAAGGTGGTGCAAATGACTCCCTTTCGAACGAAATCTTCCGACGTAATTTTTCGGAGGCTAGGAATATGTCAATGATTTGCGTTAGGTGTTAGGTTCGCTTGATGGCCCTCCTGGGGAGAAGAACATAAGCACTTGCACTTTTCTTAGTGGTTCGGCGACCCAGTCCTTCAATTTCTTATTTCGTGTAGCATGCCTTTGCTTTAAATTTTCGAGCCAGCAAGGATAGATATCTCGTGTGTTTCTTTCCGAAGGGTCGGAAACCTGCAGGTCTGATTTGCTCGGCGAAAATTCAATCGCGGCGACACAATTAAAAGTTAATTTGCGAGAGAACGGTTGATTTCTGACTCAAGGTTCCTTTCAGACATTTTGCCTACGTAACAAGACGAATGCGATGAGCCAGGAATCAAAATTTTGAAATTTTGTGGCAGGTTTTTTTCACAAATCGCCATCAAATCGAAGGTGTAGAACAACCCTTCAAAGCCATGACAAATAATTTTGAAACACCCTGTACTTTCATTCTAACCCTATACATATTCCTTTAGTCGAAGTTCATAAAATAAAGAGAATAAATAAAACGAAGTAAAGGTGATTCCTCTTGATTAAAACCGAGCCTTCCAGGCGGCTGATCCACAGCGGAACGAGATTTTCATATAAACAGTTAAACTGACCTTTAAATAACTTTCAAGGAATATAACAAATAATGAAAGAATATTGCGCTTGTATTCTCTCCACGGAGCTATGAAGTTTTTGTAATAACATTTATCTCTAAGACGAATTGTTTTCGAACTCAAAGGGTTATGAATCAAGTCATCGCACTAAAAGCATTGGAATGCGATGTCCAAAAATGCGATTGGATAATCATATTTGTAAGGACGGAAAAATTGGATAGTATTACGAAATTGGAATGGGACAGAAAAGCACTATCGTAGAGTGGCGTAGATGAGCAATGTAGATATTTAGAATTATCCGCGTCAAGTAGAAACGCGGCTGGAGGGAGCGTAATACAGTAAACCCTCGATAAATGCACTCATTTCGGGGGCAAAGCAGTGCTCTTATCGTGTACCGGTGCCGAATCTGTGTTTACATTCGGGCTTCAACCGAGCGCGAGCTTAGAAAAGGACAGACAGTAGAAGAGACAGAGATAGGAAGCAAACAAAGTGAGCGGCACGAAAGTATGGGCGAGGCATTGCTAATGCAACAAAAAACTTGGTCGTTTATTAATTTTGCTGAACGTAACTTTTCCCAATGTATTTTTCAGATTTTTCTGATTACAATGATACCAAACATGATATGTTTTAATCATGTAAATACTAAGTAAATATATTAAATATTGAGAAAATATAATTCAAACTATATCGTGTTTGGTATCATTTTAATCAGAAAAATCTCACAAATACGTAAGCAAAGGTTTCAAAAAAAAAGAATCAAAAATGAAAACGGCCGACCCTCCAATTAGCATTGCCTCACCGATACATCCGGGTGGTATCATGTTACACTGCTCCCTCGTCGAGCGTCTCGGCTCGCCAAGGGGGATTCCTCTATGTGGAGGGAATTGTCATGATGCATTTATCGAGGGAAACTCATGATGCCTTTATCGAGGATTTACTGTACCTACATCACACACGAGGGCATACTGTGTCCTAGCAAATCTAATTGTAAGTGTATCCCATGTCGGGAGCGTGCAGGGGCGTTTGTGTAAAGGCGCACATTATGTACAGAGTATTTCTAAATTATGTGTACTTGTATTGGAAATGGGTGTTTAAAGAAATCAATATACTTCACATTAATATTACTTTTTATTTGACGGCTTTAAAAGAAACGACTTTATATTGCTGAGGTTTAGAACGGACTGACTGTGGATGTGTCGTAAATATCCTCCTAGGAAAATTCCCCATTAACATTCCTTCCAATACTAGGAGGCCCTTTTCCGGTCCCAACCGACTTTCCCAAGGACCACTACATAATAATAAATCTAACCACATCCTTATCTTTATCTCCGGAATTCCATCTATCCCATTATTCTAATTCGCTTTCCATGTTCCAAACCGGATGGACCTTTTCTCCTATCGACAATCGCCGAATGCTGGATCACTATCGAAAGGGTCCTAGCTAAGTTCCCTCTCCAACTGTCCACCTCTAGCTTTTCCTCCCCTAAAACCATCCCTACTCCCACTGTTAATACTAATATAAAAAGAGGACTTTTTGGAGGAACAAAACAGTAATAACACGATTCGTCCTGCCGTCGCTATACCCGTTTGAAAATTGTATCAGCATATTGTAACACTTTACTGTTTCTTTTAAATAAAATATACAAACTCAAATCGTCTTGTGCGGTTCGACGACATAATTTGGTGGCAGCGGTGTGGGATATTGTCTGTGGACTTCAACCAACGGAAAATCTTCTAGTTGACTAGATATCCTTCAAGAAGGAATCGTTGGGATATCCTCAAAAAGAACTCAGAGAATCGCACCAAGAAGACGAACTGGATCATATTTGGACTCAGTGGCGCCAAGGGAGGACCAACGTAAGTCTATCTACTAATACATTATTTGACCATTCGAACGACTACGTGACTGCTCCTCCTGGCAAAATGTCAAGAACACAAAGTCCCACTCGAGCTCAAATCGACATGAATCTGATAGCTGAGAAATTGTTACAAGTGTGCAACAGATTAAGAGTATTAGAGGAATCGAGACCGGTTGATCAAGTACCAATTAACGCTTACCCGTCCTCTCAAAACGAAATGCCGCAATCCACGGTTACAATGGAAAAATACGAGCAGTGTTTGCCACTAATTCCGGACTTTAATGGAACAAACACGGAAAATTTTATTAGCACCATCATCAAAGTCTCGTCTATGCTAAATGAAAACCAGCATTCACTGCTATTATTGGCAATTATATCACAAAAAATAAAAGGACGCGCTGCTGTAACTATTCGACCGGACACCGTAACGACGATTCCGAAGTTAGTCGAAAAAATTCGCTTTATCTACGGGAGGACGATCGACGCTTCATCGATAAAAACAAAACGAGATTCGTGCAAACAGAGGCCAAACGAATCTATAAACGAATTTATACAACGCTTCTCCGAAATACAAGACGAACTACTATCCGCCATAAATTCCGAGAGAAGATTACAAACGTACATCGACATTAAAGAAATAATCTGCAACGAAGAAGGAATCATGTGCTTCCGTCGCAACGTGAGGCCCGAGATTTCACATTATCTCTTCAGTCAACAACTGGAGACGCTGAACCAAGCGTTCGAGGCTGCACGCATGTACGAGACGGAACTACACTACATGCAGCAACAGTCGAAAATATGGGCTCAACCGAGGGACCAACGGAATCCCAGTGAACAACGCCGACCAATTTTGAGAAATGCCAATCCTGGATGGCAAGCAAAAGAGTGCAACTACTGCAAGCGACGCGGACATCTCGAGGTCGAATGCAGAACGAAGCAGTGGCGAGAACAGCGCGGAAAGCAGGTCGGACAGCAGCGAAATTTTCAATGGGCCCCGCCGAACACCATACCACCAGACGCACAGCCACTATCGGAAGTGCCAGATCTTCAGCAACAGAGGAACATCGTGTGGACCATTCCCCGTTTGTTCGATTAGAGCTACCTGGACTTCGACCGACCGTATTTCTCATAGATACAGGTAGTGAAATTTCTCTAATTAAGGAAAAACAAATCGTAGGAAAGGATCTTCCCAAAGGCGCACCAATGACGCTTAGGGGTATTACGAATAATACCACGAATACCTTATATTCAGTTTTCATACCGTTTAACGATCAATGTAACCAATTTCAAGTAGTGGACGATAGATCTCCAATCATTCAGGACGGGATATTATGTGCAGATTTTCTATTTAAACACAATTTCTCTCTCTCATGTAAAGTTTTCAAGATCGGGAATATCATTAAGCGATGCAATTATTCAAATAGCAATTGTCAGAACAAAACAGTACTTGTCAATTTCATAACAGGAACTGGAGCAATCACGAAAGTCGATACCAACGGTCAACCTATACTTTCAGATTTTCTTAAAAGTCAAGTTGAATCTGTAGAAGATTTTGATGAAAAACTGGTTTTCCGCATAAACAATAACAATAAAACAAATGAGAGAATTGATTTATTAAAAGAAAACACGCGATTAGATCATCTAATTGAAGGTAGGAGGGAAATATGGGAAATTATACCAAACTACCACGGTATTTTCGTACTACCGGGCGATCCTCTTCCAAAGTCATTAATATTGGAACATGAGATTAAAACAACCGACGAAATTCCGATATATACAAAACAGTACAGATATCCCCCGATCCATCAGGATGAAATTAAGCGACAAGTAACAGATATGTTACAAAAGGGCGTTATTAGAGATAGCGATAGTCCATATAACAGTCCACTATGGATTGTTCCGAAAAAATTAGACGCGTCGGGAAAACAGAAGTGGCGCTTAGTAATAGATTACAGGAAACTAAACGAGAAAACTATAAAAGATTCCTATCCGATCCCGAACATCGACGAGATACTAGATAAATTAGGTAATGCGAAATACTTCTCAGCATTTGATCTTGCCTCGGGATTCCACCAGATCGGCATTAAAGATAACGACATCCAGAAAACTGCCTTCTCGACTAACGACGGACATTTCGAATTCACTCGAATGCCTTTCGGTTTAAAAAACGCACCCCCGACATTTCAAAGACTCATGAATCGGGGCTTACAAGGATTAATAGGCAATAATTGTTTCGTTTATATTGATGACATTGTAGTTTTCGGTAGGACTTTAGAAGAACACAACAAAAATTTAAAAATTTTATTCGAACGTTTGCACCAATGCGGCTTAAAACTCCAGCCCGATAAGTGCGAATATCTGAAGCCTGAATTAGAATATTTAGGTCATATTATTTCTGCCAACGGTGTGCAGCCAAATCCAAAAAGAATCGAAAAGGTAAAGAACTATCCCGTTCCTAAGAACGCGAAAGAAATCAAACAGTTCCTAGGGCTATGCGGATACTACAGAAAGTTTGTTAAAGATTTTGCTAAGATCGCGAAACCTCTCAATCGGCTGTTAAGAAAAGATCAGGAGTTTCAATGGACCAACGAACAACAGATAGCTTTCGAGACATTATGCAACGCGTTAACGACCAAACCAGTTCTTCAATACCCTAACTGGACGGAACCTTTTGTTCTCACCACAGACGCGAGTAATTATGCGTTAGGGGCTGTTTTGTCACAGGGCGCTATAGGAAAGGATAAGCCGATAGCATACGCTTCGCGAACGCTAAATAACGCTGAGACCCGCTACACGACAACGGAAAAGGAGCTTTTAGCTATAGTCTGGGCAACAAAACATTTTCATCAGTATTTATACGGACGTAAATTCACTATTGTAACTGACCATAAGACACTAGTTTGGTTAATGAACGTAAAGGATCCAAATTCGCGCTTAGTACGGTGGAGATTGAAATTATTGGAATATGAATATGAAATAGTATACAAGCAGGGAAAAAACAATACCAACGCCGATGCCCTCTCACGTGGTAGAATTAGGGTAGTAAATCACGACGCTGTAGAAGATGAGTTAGAAAGATACTTATCGTTCTATTCTAACAACCCTCAAACAAGCTCCGTAGATGACGATTTTATTAAGGGCTTAGTCGAAGGCCATAACGAGACTGCAAATACAAGCACCAGCAACCGCGGTCCTTCGATCCTATCTCAGGTAAAAATTTCCCAAGGCTTTTTGAAAGAACTACCAACAGTCGTTTACACCGAGATACCTCCAGAGATTAGCGAAAAGGGAAAGACGTACGTGTCACCGCACGACACTGACAAATCGAAACTCGAGATTTTTAATAACATCCTTAACGGCGGGTGTAAACTCAACGTAATTCAGGACAGAAACCGAAACTCCGAGATTGCCTCTTTACTCTCAAAACTTGATCGCGACATAGAAATTTATATTTCAAAGCCAATCCCCACGGATAAAAGAGAAATCATTAGATTAGCGCATGATTCAATTTTTGGTGGACACTACGCGTACGATAAAACATTACAGAAAATACGCAAACAATATGAATGGCCTAACATTACGCGCGACGTGAAAACCTACGTCGAAAAATGTACTATTTGTCAAAAACAAAAGGAGACGAAGCGGCAAACGTACATTCCGCAAGTCACGGACATTCCGACCAAACCTACGGACAAAATATCTCTCGACATAGTAGGGCCCTTAGACGAAACGTCACGCAAAAACAAATACATTCTAGTAATACAGGACTACTTAACCAGATACATAATGTGCGAACCCCTTATTGATAAATCGACCGCAGCCGTGATACAAGCCTTCTGGGCTTCGTGGTTACGAATTTTTGGAAAACCTAAGGAGATTTTAACAGATAATGGAGGGGAATTTACATCTCTGGAATTTGCAGAGTTCTGTAACCTTATGAAGGCCAAACATGTATTAACCTCAATCTATCACCCTCAATCTAATGGGAAAAATGAAAGGTCTCATGCTATCTTAAAAGAGTACATTCGTTGTTATCAAACCGCGGAAAATCTATGGGACCTACTCCTTCCCAAGGCGATGCTCAGTTATAATTGCACCACTAATCGCGCTACGGGATACACACCATTTGAACTACAATTAGGTTACGAACCCTATAGCATCTTCGATGAACAAGACGAATACCTGACTCTCAAACAGCAGGTAGACAATCTCAAGTTCCAACATGAAAATAAATTAATAGAAACAATCGAGTACCTCCAATCACAACAATCCTCCACGTCTTACAAGCATCTTGAAAAAATACAGAAAGGTGACCTAGTCCTTATTCGAAATTATAATTCTAAACCATTGGAAGATAGATGGCGAGGACCGTTCGTAGTCACGGAAATTGTTAATGATCATTCGATCAAGGTCAATGACAGCGGAAAACCGGTTACTCATCATAGGACAAATGTTAAGTTATTTAAAGCTCCTTCACAATTAATTCTAGATGAGGAAATGTAACAAGAATCTTATGATTGCCCTATTATACTTGACGACCATGGCCATGCTAAGGATTACGCATTCTGCACCAGCGGAAAAAGCCGACGACAAATATAAACTTACTGCACTCGGCGACCAGGTAACTATCTTTCTTGAACATCTAAATCAAGTGAGGATGTATCATGAACAGTGGAAGATGGTTATTGGTTACGATTTCGCACACGTCGATGCCGATCTAAAAGCTATCGAGGATTTATATCAACGCGTCTTAACCGGGATATGCCTTCGAGAATTATCGGGTACAAAATTCACGTGTTCCTCGTGTAATCGTTTAATAAAACGTGTATCAGATTTCGACCACATTCGTGGAGAGCCTCGCAATGCATTATACACTGCGGGTATTGATAGCAGCTCCTCGCGTGTTCGGCGCGGAATTTTTGACTTCGTAGGAACAATCACTAAAACGCTTTTTGGTACTCTCGACGCATCAGACGCACAATATTACAACGACGAACTCGATAAGCTTTACGCAGATCAGGAAAAGATAGTACATTACGTGCGTAACCAAACCAGCATTATATTAACTGCAATGAAAACAAATGCATTTATATTTAATAAAACTCATAATGAGATAGAGTCAATCAACAGGCAGTTCAATTCGTTGAGAGATCTATCGAAAGCAAACGAAATGAATATACAGATCGATGAAATTATATTAGATTTAGAGTCTAGTATTAGCGACTTACGCGAACAAGTTCGTAGAATAGAAGACTTAACGTTCGACGCTAAGCACGGAATAATTAAGCCTTATGTATTACCACCGGAACAACTGTTTCAAATACTTCGAAAACACGAACACGTAGATAATTTTCCAGTACCTCTTAAGGAAACATATTATATGGCGTTAATCGACATTTGCGAAGTAAATATAGCACTTAACGGAAAGCGTGCTCTGTTAGAAATAAAAGTCCCGTTGCTGGAAGAAAAAATATATAATCTAGCCAAAGTCATATCCCTTCCGCTTCACGGATGGATGTTTCATTCTATATTAAACACACAGCAACGACTTATACTATTAGATACATTACGGCTTTCGTTTATGCCAATTACAACATCCGATGTTGCAAACGCGAAAAAATTGAATGGGCAACTAGTTATTAAACGCTACGCACCCGATTACACCACGCACTTTCAAGACAATTGTTTAACTAACATACTGACCAAACACGAATCCACTAATTGTGAAACAAAGTATATGCGAATTCAGAACACTGTTTGGATACAGTTACAAACAGGGAACCAATGGATCGGCATAGCTCCAAAATCAGAAATGCTGCGTATACTTTGTTCCGATAGAATACCTCAGGCAGCCAGGATAGTTAATCGCCAGAGCTGTCCTTGGAAGAGCTCCGCCTACTTCACCCATTCATACAGCTGAGATGTCACTGATTCACAGACACTCTCTCGGTGTCATGGCCGGACCTATTGGCACGAGCGTGGTGGCGGATTGGGGCGACATTCGTATCTAACCGCTCGCGCTGGAAAGACATGCCACGCGCGTCGATCGCGGAAAACAAAACGACGCGCGTGGCACGTCGACCAAGGTTATTTGTCGAAAGACAGTTTCAGTTCGCACCACGTCGCATGCAGGGTAAAACAAAAGTATTATTAGTGAAAAAGTATGCTCTGATATGATTTAAATCAAATACAATTAATAGATTTTAATGTTTTTGGACTTCTGGCGATGATTTCGTGGAATTCAACCACTACGTGACGCCTTACGGCGAAATATAATGCTCCGTTCTAGTACGCGCATCTATAAATTCATTTCTAGCGCAAACAGTTAAGAAACTCCGCGACAGCAGAACGCAAGGCCTTCTCGCGTTAAGGAATACATTGTTGCGGCCGAGCATTATATTTCGCCGTAAGGCGTCACGTGGTGGTTGAATTCCACGAAATCATCGCCAGAAGTCCAAAAACATTAAAATCTATTAATTGTATTTGATTTAAATCATATCAGAGCATACTTTTTCACTAATAATACTTTTGTTTTACCCTGCACGCGACGTCGTGCGATCTGAAACTGTCTTTCAACAAATAACCTTGGTCGACGTGCCACGCGCGTCGTTTTGTTTTCCGCGATCGACGCGCGTGGCATGTCTTTCCAGCGCGAGCGGTTAGATACGAATGTCGCCCCAATACGTCACCACGCGCGTGGCAATAGGTACGAACCTGGCAAGTGAAAGGCGAAGCAATCAGCGAGCTCTCGAACGCATGGGAAGGGGACGCAGGCGGAGCTCTTCCAAGGACAGCTCTGGCGATTAACTATCCTGGCTGCCTGGAATACCTAGACATGTAGAACTTAAGCATAATTTTATATTGACCTTGGCACCCGATTGTAGCGGAATCTCGCTTTCAGCCACTTTGAAACCAAACAACGTCATAAGCAGTAACAAAACGAACGGTTACCAAATTGTAGCAACTAGAATCAAATTACCAGAGCTGAATATATCAGAAAGCGATATTCCCCTGAATCTTATAGAGAATCCGCATATACATAGAACCAGAGGAACTACAATCAATCGGACGAACACTAGACGAATTGCAAGACATATCCGAGAAAACGATTCATCATCAGCGTCTAAAAACTTGGAAAGAAAAATTTTTCGAGTACTTGTCGTATGCCGGATATGCAGCCCTTTCGGGACTATTGTTCGTCTTCCTTGCTAAAATCGGATTCTTCAAAGCGCTGATCAATGTAGTGAGATCATTAGTGGGTAACTGCTACTCACACTGTAGCTTTAACAATAATGCTCCTACGCAACATGTCACATATACCAACGTTCCTCGATTAGCCGAATCTGCCTCTCTAAATAAGGGCTTTCGAGACCTTTTGTCCAGATCGTAGACAAAGGTCTTCAATAAGGGGGGAGGTGTCGTAAATATCCTCCTAGGAAAATTCCCCATTAACATTCCTTCCAATACTAGGAGGCCCTTTTCCGGTCCCAACCGACTTTCCCAAGGACCACTACATAATAATAAATCTAACCACATCCTTATCTTTATCTCCGGAATTCCATCTATCCCATTATTCTAATTCGCTTTCCATGTTCCAAACCGGATGGACCTTTTCTCCTATCGACAATCGCCGAATGCTGGATCACTATCGAAAGGGTCCTAGCTAAGTTCCCTCTCCAACTGTCCACCTCTAGCTTTTCCTCCCCTAAAACCATCCCTACTCCCACTGTTAATACTAATATAAAAAGAGGACTTTTTGGAGGAACAAAACAGTAATAACACGATTCCTCCTGCCGTCACTATACCCGTTTGAAAATTGTATCAGCATATTGTAACACTTTACTGTTTCTTTTAAATAAAATATACAAACTCAAATCGTCTTGTGCGGTTCGACGACAGATGGTCAAAAGGTGAGCTCGGGTTCACTTACATTAGTAATATAAACTGTTTATGTTACTCTCCCCTACACTGCAGAGAGTCTCCTGTTTAGAATAGGAATTCCTAGAACGTAGAGTCGTTTTTGAACTCATTTAATATATATAATATTAGGTTGTTAATAATAATTCAACAAAAGGCAATCGCCATTCGGAGGAAAAATGTACTTAGTACAGGGTATTTCAAAAGGTTTTGTCATGGCTTCGGGGGGTTGTTTTAGAGCTCGGATTGGATGGAGATTTGTGAAAATTACCTGCCGCAAAATTATTTGAGGAATCCCCGATTCAATCTGGCTGAGCTATCTTCTTCGTATTGTTACGTAGGTAAAATGTCTGACAAGGGAACATCCCGAGGTGTAAATCACCGATTTTGATGAAATTTTAGTATGATATACTCCTCGCGGAAATATTTGACACGTATTTTTTTATTGGCAATCGCCCACGTTAAAGGGGTGAAAACCACCCTCAAAGTTGGCATCCTGAAACTTATTTATTGAATATCTGGAGAACTATTAGAGATACGAAAATTTCCTAAGGAGTGAAAATTAACGTATTTCAATCACGAATCCAATGCTATAAACATTTTTTTAAAAAACCCGTTTGTTTAAACAATATGTTAAAAAATACTTTTTTTTCATAATATTTTCAGTTAAAATTCTTTCAATTTTCTTAAATAATAGTTTGTATACACTATATAGTCAAACAAAAAATACGGATCAATTAGAAGTTTCATATTTGTGTTACAAAAAAAGTTATTGCATTTTCAATTCTTACGCTTGATGCGTGAAATGGAATATATGTGTATATGCGACCGAAGTAAAATTCCACTTTCACAAGTTTGAACGATAGTATCTTCATAGCAGAAACTATTTGTACAATTAAATTACTTGACCTGTTGTTGATTATAACCCATCACGAGTCACCCATACTACAATCAGAAGGATTCTATCGACATACATTTATTACTCCCACATTTTCCGGCTAAACAACAACAGGTCAAGCAATTTAATTGTAGAAATAGTTTCTGCTATGAAGATACTATCGTTCAAACTTGTGAAAGTGGAATTTTACTTCGGTCGCATATACAAATATATTCCATTTCACGCATCAAGCGTGAGAATTGAAAATGCAATAACTTTTTTTGTAACACAAATATGAAACTTCTAATTGATCCGTATCTTTTGTTTGTGTATATAGTGTATACAAACTATTATTTAAGAAAATTGAAAGAATTTTAACTGAAAATATTATGTGTGGGGGCGAAGGTAAGTAAATTTTGCGAATGGCGGTTAGTCGAATATAATTTTTATTTCCGTCGTCCTCGCATGCCGCGTGGCGTTACACTGCTCCCCAGGCTCTCGAAGATTCGTTTTCCAGAACAATTGCCGGCGCTGGGGCGCGGCCCATCGACGACGGCAACTGTTCTCCGCTTCGCGCAGTGTCGGCGGCGCGCTCGTGCACGGGCCGCCACATTATGAAAAAAAAAGTATTTTTTAACATATTGTTTAAACAAACGGGTTTTTTAAAAAAATGTTTATAGCATTGGATTCGTGATTGAAATACGTTAATTTTCACTCCTTAGGAAATTTTCGTATCTCTAATAGTTTCCGAGATATTCGATAAAACAGTTTTCGTTATTCGAACTTTGGGGGTGGTTTTCACCCCTTTAACGTGGACGATTGCCGATAAATGAAAGTAGATATTAAATATTTCCACGAAAAGCACCTTATACTATAGTTTTATAAGAATTGGTGATTTACAGCTCGGGATAGTCATTTATGATATCAATGTGAATCCGCCGACAGGCCAAATAAATTAATTAATTCTCGGGAGGTATGCGTTATATATTTACTATTTTCGGACGTTACATGCTTGAATTGATTATAGGGATGCTTTAGAATGCTCGTGGTGTAAGAAAATATTGGTTATAAGAATAACAATGAATACCATTATTACAATAATTGTTACAAATTATTAATTAATCAATCAAATTTTTTTAATTTATATAAAGACGATATGTGTGTCTGGCAATAAAATCTGGCCTTTTAAAGCAGTCATACATGTATATACGAAGGCATAACTTAACAAGAACATAAGAGAAAAAATTAAAAATGCAATAACTTTTTTTACAAAAAAAATTTCAAATTTCCATTTTATCCGTATTTTGTGTTTCGGTATATGGTATTCTCAGAAAAATATTCAAGAAAATTTATTGAAATTTGACTTACAAAATCATTAAAAAAGTTGTATTTTTAAGCATATTATTTAAACAAACGAGTTTAAAAAAAAATATTTATATCATTAGATTTGTGGTCGAAATACGTTCATTTTCTCTCTTTACGAAATTTTCGTATCTCTAATAGTTCTCCAGATATTCAATAAATAAGTTTCAGGGTGCCAACTTTGAGGGTGGTTTTCACCCATTTAACGTGGACGATTGCCGATAAAAAAAATACGTGTCAAATATTTCCGCGAGGAGTATATCATACTAAAATTTCATCATAATCGGTGATTTACACCTCGGGATGTTCCCTTGTAAGAGGGTCAAGTTCACCCTTGTTTCTAGAAAATCATAAAAAATACAAAAAATTTATATACGCTATCATTTGGCCAGTAAAATATTATATACCAGAGCTTTCTACTCTTTTACTTTTTTCTGTTGTTTACCGTTAACGAAAAAAATTATGGTAATATTTATCGCGAACACCCTGCATTTATTCGCATCTACAGATATTGCTTTCTATCTACATATGTATGTGTTATCACATTAGGACCGAATTAAAATGACTTTCAGTTTAAGCATTTAAAATAATTTCACATTATCGCAAATAATACTGCTGTGATGAATAATGAAAGCGTAATAATATAAAGTGTTTTCGATTAAGATCCGAATTTCCATAAATGATTATAAACGACAGTTTATAAGTTGTTTCAATTGCAGCAATGAAATCGCTTGTAGTTTATAATGGACACAATTTGAGGGAATCACTGTGGATTGTCGCGTTTTCGTATTCGGTCACTATTACTTTTGAGGTTTTATCTAATATTTCTTCACTGAATACTCTGTACTTCTCTGGCTACTTTTGCTATTATAATGATTCCATGAAGAATACATATGACTATAAGTTCTATGCAGTGGAAGGGAGGCGCTGTTACTGAGAATTTTTCTTCGAAACAAACTTTTTATTACTGAAAAAGGAAAAGAAAAAAAAAGGTGGAGGAGAAGGAAAATGACGTCAATATAGAGTTTCTCCCCGATCATAAAAGTTTGAAACCAGAGATCTACCTATGGTATGTCCGATGATCAATGTGAAATATTTAACGATCTATTTAATAACACCTTTCTCTGATGCAACATTTCGATTGAAATGTTTAAATACGATATACAGTAGGAAATTCGTTTGTTGTGTGCGCGTTTGCATGCGCGCGGATCTGCGCGTGTACACATCCGCGATTTATACACTACACACCCTAATAATTGCTTGTTAACATAATGAATATATTCCGTAACAGGAAGACTGAATAGTAAAAAAACATCGAATATCTAAAATATACATTTGAATCTAATAATGTACCAGATTATTATACAATACATACAGCAGATATGTGCAGATGTGTGCATCATTCGGTTCTACCAATTTGCTGTAGAAAGATGCACTTGAAAGAAATGCACAAGAAATAAGAATAAGGCACACTTTGCATAAAGAATTAAGGTAGAAATTCGATCGGGGGTATAAGTCGGTGTTTCGATGACATTGATGATGACATTTACAATATTGAAACAATTTTTCTTCTTCACTACACTCCGGATTCCATAATTTTCTTGATAACCACGCATGATTGCTGCTTTTTATCAGTGGGGAAAGTTCCCTCATTGTAAAGAGAAGTAGTCTTTAAACGGTGCTCGAAATGGTCACTTCAAAACGTTCGAATCCTGCAGGTGCTTATGTTTCGTCTAAAACTTACAGAATTTTCTTTGAAATGAAAAAGTGGGTAACAAGTTACCACGAAATTTATTGTTGTGAATGTTTATGAAGTACGGCATAAAATCTGGAGGAACATTAAATTTATTTCATTTTCTACTAATATGGGTACGATAAGAGTATTCGTGGAGTGAAGGGATGGGGTAGTTTAAATAATAGAAAACTTCATTTTAACACTAATTTTTAACACTAACGAATTTTCCGGATCATTCAATCAGGTTACTTGTGCCCTTGAAAAGAATGATTACTCTTTGGTTTTAAAATAGAATAAAATAAGAGATCCCACTTTTTCTGAATGGTCTCAACAGTCTGCACAGAACCTGTGCAGTCTCAACTGTAGGGTGAACTGTCGTGTGGACTGTAGAGTGGACTGCAGAGCGGGCTGGACCATGTCAATGCTTAGCGAGTAGGCGTGATAATTAAGTGAAGCTTAATTGTCTAAACAATGTGAGAAATAATAGTGTAAACTGTGCCCACATGTATGTAGATATACAGTGTGGGGCAATATCTGTCCACCTTCAATACTCTCGTTGCTTCTAATAATATGAAAAAATGTTATATACAGTAAATCCTCGATAAAGGCATCATGAGCTTCCCTCGATAAATGCATCATGACTATCCATGAAAATAATTAATTGCGCGGTGTTGTGCGACGCGTAGCGAGTAACAGAGTTACCGTAATAATTAATTATTTTCTTACAAATAAATTATGTTTTAAACAATTTGTAAATATATTCCTTCTGTACGTAAAAAACCATGAAACTTTTCCTTATGACATTTTTTGGTATCTACGATAATTTACAATTACTGCATCGTGGCGGATCTGCACGGCCTACATGTTGTATAATAAAACAAAAAAAATTTTAATTTTGATTTTTTACAAATACAATAATATTCTACAATACAAGGGAAGCATTTGTTGCATAATAAATTTTGTCCATTGTCACTCGTTTATCATATATAGTAACATAAAGTGGCAAAAGAAAAGGGTTAATTTCACGACTCCAGAGTAAATTACGGAAAAGCAAAAAAACTTATAACTTTTATTTTTATTACTCTATCATTTAAAAAAAGTTCGGTTAAAATCGCATCGCAAACTTTAAAGATATAACGAAAAACTTGGCATTTTTTAATAAAAAATTAAGAAAAAATCGTCAAATAAAATTTTAAATTCAATGGGCGTTTAGTACGCAAAAAAGTAAATATTTCGTACATTTATCGTAACTCTCTATCATTAACCGTTCTGAAGTTATAAGCGAAAGAAGAAAAAATGGCGAAACTTTGAAGGGTGGTTTCACCCCCTAAATGTGCGACTTAGCCGATATAAAAAAATAGGTATCGCTTATTTTCACGTGCTTAACAAATCTGCAAAGTTTCATTAAAATCGGAGGCGGACACCTCGGGTAGTTCCCTTGTAAGAGAAGGGCAAGTGTTTATGTTCTCCTTCCCGGGAGAGCCCTTGAGCGAACCTGACACCGAACGCAGGTAATTGACGTCTTCCTAGTCTCCGAAAGGTCACTCTTCCGTTGCCATCGTGACTCCCCAAAAAAGGTCTGCGGTGGTACAGTAAATCCTCGATAAAGGCATCATGAGCTTCCCTCGATAAATGCATCATGACTATCCCCTCCACATAGGGGGATCCCCCTTGGCGAACCTCGACGCTCGACAAGGGAGCAGTGTAACATGGTACCACCCGAACGTGAGGCAATACTAATTGGAGGGTCCGCCGTTTTCATTTTCGGTCTTTTTCGGTCTTCTTTGAAACCTTTGCTAACGTATTTGTGAGATTTTTCTCATTAAAATGATACCAAACACGATATAGTTTGAATTATATTTACTCAATATTCAGAAAAAGCTCAAAAATGCATTGGGAAAAGTTACATTCAGCAAAATTAATAAACGACCAAGTTTTTTGTTGCATTAGCAATATCTCGCCGATACTTTCGTGCCGCTCACTTTGTTTGCTTGCTCTCTCTGTCTCTTCTACTGTCTGTCCTTTTCTAAACTCGCGCTCGGTTGACGCCCGATTGTAAACACAGATTAGATGCCTCTGCTACCTAAGAGTAATATTCGGACACGACCTGTGCATTTATCGAGGGAGGTGCCTATTCAGTGTTTTTATGCGGCTGCAGGTGACCGCGAATTTACACAGGGTCAGAATATGGAAAACCACCCCCTCGAAGATACAGGAGTTAAATGTAACAGGACTCGTTTGTGTTGGACACGAGATTTACCGCAACCAATCCGGCCCTACGAACCTTTTGAGGAACGTTCCTTGTTCCATTCACAAACGAATGGAGCAAACTTGGACAATGCTCAGCAGTTTATTACATACATGGGTAAGCTATTGAGACAAATAAATTAAAATGTTTAAAAGCAGGATACACCAGATGGGCCTTGTGGAATTTTTGGAATAAAACTCATTAAATTAAAGGTATTTTTCTCAAAAATACCCATGGGATTCCTCGTGCAATAAACTTTTGAAAAGGTTCTTATTATATTGAAGACGAATTGCTTGCTGAACAACGAGCCTTGAAATACAGTTAGAAAAATTCCGTGAAAATAATATTGCATAGAAAATCCATGAAAGTAATTGGACAGGGGTTGAAACCGAAAGCAAGATGGTCCGCGTGCAGGTAGCCACCCAAAATTGTGATGTTAGGAAAAATTTATTGTATGAAACTTTAATTATATTAAAGAACGAATATTATTGTGCTAGTTCAATGTACATAATCATAATTGAAGCCATAAGATGTGTTGAGAAGTTTCACTTGATTCTATGAAAGTGAACTATACTGATGGTTTTGAAAGTTATGTAAAAGGTTGTTGGTTATCACTTCGCTGAATATGTGTATAATATTTATTTAAAACAATGACTTATATTAATATTATGCAGAACTCGGGGCAATACGTTTCCAGTGTCTACGATTATTTCACGTACAAATGAAACTTGGAATAGTGAGTTCAAAAAATTGTAATGCTCTCACTGTATGTTAGGGTGGTTTGCCAGGGAGATACAAATGTCCTGATTGTTCCTTGAAACTATTCGAGGTAGCCCTTCCAAGGTGGTGGGACGTCCTTCTTCTCTACCTCTTGTGAGGTTAAAACTGTATGAAATTTCCCTCTCTTGCAAGGCCAAGGAGAGGGACCCCCGGAATTCTTGGGAAGTAGGACATTAATGGTGAGATCTTCGACACCAACCCTGGCATGAGTCCCAATGCCGTTGGGTACTCTTTCGCCCATAAATTAATCCAGGGTTGTCTAGAAACTCTTGTCGAGGTTTACGGTGCGAAATGAACTAGTGAGGGCTGAAGAGGCAATAAATATCCAAAAGAAAGTTACAATCTCCTACCTCTTCAGCCTGGTATGCGAAGAAATGTGTTTACAATAAATTAATTACCTTTTCTCAAAACTAGTGCCTTTCGAAATGTACGTGACTTCAACCTTTGCCTAAATTGCGTGATAAAGTAATAGGAGCATCTACATCTACCGAGAAATGCAAATGCCCTTCACAAAGTTCTTAGCTAGGCGTAACTATCCCCACAGTGAAAATTAAAGATGGAAAATTGCTTCCCTGGAGGGGAACCGCGAACCTTCCCAAATTATGAGGTGTCGTCCGTCCGCCTTTACTACCCCTCCTGCCAAGAAAGGCCCCGAGGTAACGGGACTCGACATGTGGTGATCACCAGGGTGACCGTGAGCGCTCCGTCACCTCGAGCGTCCAGGCAAATTCCTTTGTCCTAGACAAGTAAGCCCGGACGATGCGCAAGGTTTACTGCAGGTTAATTGTTATTGAAATAAACGGATTAGCCTTTGACAAAAAAGGGACCTCTAGTCCGCTCCCGCTGAATTTTCAGAAGGAGAATTCAACGAATGTTGCAAGTTCTTTTCAAAAATAACCATTGCCAGGTCATGCAATAAACCTTTTAAATGACTTCTTAGTACATTGAAGACGGATGTTTTGCTCCCAACTTCGAGCCTTAAAGATACAATGAGTTTAAAATTACAATATGAATAATAAAGTTAACGGATACAAATATTTCTGTAAATCGTCTTCAATCTACCAAGTTAATTGTGAGGACCGAACAATTAGGATGGCTGTTATTTAATGTTAATGAAGATTGTTTTCAAAATCTTTTTTCCGGTATCAATCAGAATGTAGTTTTGTATTAACAACAGAAATAATATGTGCAAAACGTAAGGTTGATCGAACAACGAAAAAACCTTTAACAATAAAAAAAATAGAGTTTTGCTGGAAACATTTCATTTTTTCGAAAACCGTTCGTCATGCGATTTCCCGCTATCCAACGTAGCACAAAATTTGCATAGCTTATTTATTTATTAATTGAAGTCATTCTCGGGGTATTGTAAAATGTATTTTTACGCTGAAACTAAGAAGCACATTATTGCCGACTTGGGAAAATGGCTATTCTATTTTTAAAAGGAGGGCCTAAGAAAAATGTGCAATTTGCTTTGGTGGAAGATACTGATAGAGAAGGAAAAGTCGGTTATAGGAAGAGATTATTTATGAGTCCTAAACCCTTGAAACTCGAAGCTTAATCCAAATGGTTTTGACTATGTCACGTAATTTTGCTTGTTGAAAAACAGATGTCATATGAAACTGGCGAAAAGTGCATCTCTTGGGAACCCTCGACAAGAATATGACCAAAGCACTGAAATAAACCACGGATAATATATAGTAAAAAATCCAAACTTTTGAAATCACGTTGATATACGTTGATATATATACTATACTATGTAATATGTCCAAATATCCAGATAGGAATGTACTTTTAGAAACTATAATCAATTTTAATGAATGTATTAATGCCTGTAGAAAATGGAGTGCGCAAGTTCATTGTACATTTTTATATATTTTCATAAATACGTGTCGTTCGTAAAAATAACATTTGGTTTGTTATTATAATATCTTTTAGATAGATGAAAGATGTGTTTAAAAATAGCAATTGATTTTCTTTACTTATTGTTAGTAATTCGAAAATTTAACAAGTTTAAAATCATTCATAAAAAAGATCCACAAAACAAGAATTTGATAATCGTTGACATTATGAAGTTAATTGTCCGTTAAAAATATTTTTTAAGCACGCCAAATTCTTAAGGTAGAAAATAGACTGTATTTCATAACCAGTTTTCGATATAAGAATTTCACTATTTCAAACGACGGTTTTGGGTCATTTCGCGAGAAATCGATACGATAACCTGTCGAAAAATTTTATTCTAAAAAAAGAAGTAAAGAAATAATTGTGAAGGGTTATCCTGTGAACTGTTATTAATGATAATACTTATAAAATATAGAAAACAAGGATATAAGTGTAAATAGAAAATATGAAATGGAAATTTAGAGTCTCACTCTAAAGCGTTGGTTGTGCCATGGTACTTATGGACTGACAAGGGTGCCGACGAATCTGGTTCCATGGTGGGGAAAACGTTGCATTTTCTATAAAAGAGGACCATGACAGACAGCATGACATTTTTCCCAGAGCCTTCTTACACAGCGATTCGATTACGAAAATATCTACCACTTTAAGTTTACTAGTTTTCATTAGCTTTTATTTTCTTTCTAAGTATACTATTTTTACGCAGTTTAGTTTTTGTGTTGATTAGTTTATATATATATGTATAGTGTTCATTTTTAGTGTCAAATTTAATTATATTTAGTGTTTAAAGTGTTGGATATGGCAAGTAAGAAGAAAGTGACTTTGTGCATGAAGGACCGATTACAAGTTTTAGAGGATTTGCAAACGTTTAGTGTTTCGACGGTTGCAAAAAAATATAACGTGCATCGGGCAACGATTTTGAGAGTCAAAAATAACGCACCGGAAATTGTGAAGTTTGCTGACAAAGGGAAGACACAGCAGAAACGTCAAAGAATGAAGCAACCCATGCACGACGGATTGGAGCAGGATTTGCTGGCTTGGTTCATCGAAAGACGGACTCTTGGTGACTTTATAACTGATGCTGTGCTTGTACAAAAAGCAACAGAATTAAGGAACACCCTCGGAGTGCCATCAAATTTTAAAATTAGCAAGGGCTGGTTGGAGAAATTCAAGAGAAGGCACGATATAAGGTTGGCGAAAGTGTATGGGGAAGCTGCAAGTGCAGATACCGATGCTGCGGAAAAATTCGTGTGCGAGTTTGAAGATTTATTAATAGAAAGCGGCATGGATGATGTAAACAAAGAAAATATATATAATATGGACGAAACTGGCTTACTGTTGAAAGCGTTACCCACAAAAACCTTGGCGCTTCGACACGAGCAACGCATGAAGGGTTTTAAAAGCCGCAAAGAGCGCATTACGGTAGCTTTATGCGCAAATGCAAGTTGAACACACAAATTGGAGCCCTTAATAATAAACAGATACGAAAACCCTAGGGTGCTAAAGGGCTGTAAACAGAATCTTCCCGTCATTTTCAAATCGCAGAAGAATGCGTGGATGACGCAAGATTTGTTTGTAGATTGGTGCCAGCATTATTTTAAACCAAATGTACGGGCACGCCAACTAAATTTAAGAATGACTGGCAAAACCATACTTATAGTAGACAACTGCAAAGGACATAAGGTGCCGGAAGATGTGTTAGATGCAGAAAACTTTAAAATTATATTTCTGCCGCCCAATACAACCAGCCTGATCCAAGCTATGGACCAGGGCGTAATCGCTAAGTTTAAAGTTTTGTATCGCCATAAAACCATACAAAAAGCTGCAGCATATAAAGACGGAATAAATGAATTCTAAAAGATATTTAACTTGAAAGACTGCATCGAAACGTTATACGCATCCTGGATGAAAATATCCCCAATTGATATTACTAATTCATGGAAGAAAATGATTCCCGAAACTATTGGATACCAGCGAGCTATGCGATTTGGCATCTCCCATTTAACTGGAACCACGTTCACAGCGGGAGATGTATCGCATTTCATCTCTGATTGCAATGCGGAAGAGAGCAGACGATTAATAGAGGAAGATGAAGAACAAACAGCAGGGAACAGTACAGAAAATTGTGAGGAAAGATTAGAGCCTCAGCGTATATTTCACCAATTAGAGCAGCTCGTTTCGTCCGATGCACCGGTTATAAAAAATATAATTCGAGCCTTAAAAAACCATATTATAGGTATGTCCTATTAATATCATAAATACAATCATATAAGTTTATAAAAGTTATGAACACAATTTTCATTTAAATAATTGATTTTTATTTTTTAGGTGCCGATGACTAACAGTTGAAAACAACCAAGGAAGTTACCGTCACACCCGAGCCCCTTCCAACATATTATAGTGTAACAGATTTATCACCATCACTGTTATCATAATCATCATCGTCGTCATAATTATGCTTATTACTGCTACTACTACTACTACTACTACTACTACTGCTGTTGCTGTTGTTACTATTGTTGTTGGTTAATATGATTTGATAGTACCATTTGTTGTTACCAAAAAACTAGCTTCCTTCTCAAAGATCTCGTCTTCACCTATTAAGTACCCTTGTCTTCCACTCCTAACGTTTCCCCATTTCTTGCATTATCTATAACACTATATTAAAATTAACTAGAACCAAGTCTTGGTATTAAAATCAACGTCTTAACCCCGTCATAACCGCGTCTTATTTTTACGTCTTGCTTCCACCGCGTCGTAACGTTTTCTGCTACAATTGCAATCATAAAGAAAATTTGTTGTACGCGCAGTGAGCACGTTGCAACATAAACGCAACAAGGCGTCGCCGCAGATTTCGATTCAATTCGCGGTCAGCTGGAGCCGCATAAAACACTGAATAGGCACCTCCCTCGATAAATGCACAGGTCGGGTCCGAATATTGCTCTTAGGTAGCAGAGGCATCTAATCTGTGTTTACAATCGGGCGTCAACCGAGCGCGAGCTTAGAAAAGGACAGACAGTAGAAGAGACAGAGAGAGCAAGCAAACAAAGTGAGCGGCACGAAAGTATCAGCGAGGCATTGCTAATGCAACAAAAAACTTGGTCGTTTATTAATTTTGCTGAATGTAACTTTTCCCAATGCATTTTTGAGCTTTTTCTGAATATTGAGTAAATATAATTCAAACTATATCGTGTTTGGTATCATTTTAATGAGAAAAATCTCACAAATACGTTAGCAAAGGTTTCAAAGAAGACCGAAAAAGACCGAAAATGAAAACGGCGGACCCTCCAATTAGTATTGCCTCACGTTCGGGTGGTACCATGTTACACTGCTCCCTTGTCGAGCGTCGAGGTTCGCCAAGGGGGATCCCCCTATGTGGAGGGGATAGTCATGATGCATTTATCGAGGGAAGCTCATGATGCCTTTATCGAGGATTTACTGTACCACCGCAGACCTTTTTTGGGGAGTCACGATGGCAACGGAAGAGTGACCTTTCGGAGACTAGGAAGACGTCAATTACCTGCGTTCGGTGTCAGGTTCGCTCAAGGGCTCTCCCGGGAAGGAGAACATAAACACTTGCCCTTCTCTTACAAGGGAACTACCCGAGGTGTCCGCCTCCGATTTTAATGAAACTTTGCAGATTTGTTAAGCACGTGAAAATAAGCGATACCTATTTTTTTATATCGGCTAAGTCGCACATTTAGGGGGTGAAACCACCCTTCAAAGTTTCGCCATTTTTTCTTCTTTCGCTTATAACTTCAGAACGGTTAATGATAGAGAGTTTCGATAAATGTACGAAATATTTACTTTTTTGCGTACTAAACGCCCATTGAATTTAAAATTTTATTTGACGATTTTTTCTTAATTTTTTATTAAAAAATGCCAAGTTTTTCGTTATATCTTTAAAGTTTGCGATGCGATTTTAACCGAACTTTTTTTAAATGATAGAGTAATAAAAATAAAAGTTATAAGTTTTTTTGCTTTTCCGTAATTTACTCTGGAGTCGTGAAATTAACCCTTTTCTTTTGCCACTTTCTGTTACTATATGTGATAAACGAGTGACAATGGACAAAATTTATTATGCAACAAATGCTTCCCTTGTACTGTAGAATATTATTGTACTTGTAAAAAATCAAAATTAAATTTTTTTTTGTTTTATTATACAACATGTAGGCCGTGCAATTGCGCGGTGTTGTGCGACGCGTAGCGAGTAACAGAGTTACCGTAATAATTAATTATTTTCTTACAAATAAATTATGTTTTAAACAATTTGTAAATATATTCCTTCTGTACGTAAAAAACCATGAAACTTTTCCTTATGACATTTTTTGGTATCTACGATAATTTACAATTACTGCATCGTGGCGGATCTGCACGGCCTACATGTTGTATAATAAAACAAAAAAAAATTTAATTTTGATTTTTTACAAGTACAATAATATTCTACAGTACAAGGGAAGCATTTGTTGCATAATAAATTTTGTCCATTGTCACTCGTTTATCACATATAGTAACAGAAAGTGGCAAAAGAAAAGGGTTAATTTCACGACTCCAGAGTAAATTACGGAAAAGCAAAAAAACTTATAACTTTTATTTTTATTACTCTATCATTTAAAAAAAGTTCGGTTAAAATCGCATCGCAAACTTTAAAGATATAACGAAAAACTTGGCATTTTTTAATAAAAAATTAAGAAAAAATCGTCAAATAAAATTTTAAATTCAATGGGCGTTTAGTACGCAAAAAAGTAAATATTTCGTACATTTATCGAAACTCTCTATCATTAACCGTTCTGAAGTTATAAGCGAAAGAAGAAAAAATGGCGAAACTTTGAAGGGTGGTTTCACCCCCTAAATGTGCGACTTAGCCGATATAAAAAAATAGGTATCGCTTATTTTCACGTGCTTAACAAATCTGCAAAGTTTTATTAAAATCGAAGGCGGACACCTCGGGTAGTTCCCTTGTTAGCGGTTTGGTGACCCAGTCCCCCAATATCTAATGTCGTATAGCACGCTTTTGCTTAAACTATTCGAGCCAGCAAGGATATCTCGTGTGTTTCTTTCCGAAGGACCAGCTGGTAGTCTCACTTGGTAAGCAATAATTCAATCGCGGAGGCCCAATTAAAAGTCAATTTTCGAGAGAACGGTTCGTTTCTGACCCATGGTTCCTCTCAGATATTTTACCTACGTAACAAGACGAATGCGATAAGCCAGTCAAGAAAATCAGCTCCACTTCCGCGAATTATGCGGCAGGTTTTTTTCACAAATCTCCATCCAATCGAAGGTGTTCAACACCTCTCCAAGCCATGATAAATAATTTTGAAACACCCTGTACGTGCACCGGGGCGGGTGTACCGCTTTTCCCTCGCTTATGCATATGCAGACGATATTTAAGTAATTAAATAATTTTTCACAAATAATTATATTATATAAATACATTTCTCCAAAATAGTTATTTCATAGAGTTTATTTGAGATAATGTTATTTTCAATAATTATCTTATTACCTTTATTTAAAATAAAATTTGCCAGCTCTAGTTACTTGTCCAAAATATTTGTTTCAAACGTGGAAAAAACGCTTTGTGGGATTATATTGAAACAGTTGTTACGTGCCGATGGCTAAATTTTTCTAAATGTTTTTTTTTTTTATTGTCTGATTCGAAGTCCGCATTATTCCTTACGCACAATAGCACACTCTCTAACTGCGAAATGGAATTGTTTGAGATACTGCTTTGTTGCGCCGCATCGAAAACATCCGACTGGTATTTAGCATTATTTGGGTCGCTGATTATGAATCAGATCTAAAATCTTTCAAAAACAACATGGCGGATACAATATATCAATAAGTAGAATTCGATATTCCTATCCTATGCACATAAATACGCTGTCATACGAAAGGCATGCGCGACCAACAATTGTTAATATCTCGACGGGTAGTAGAAAATAGCAGCTCGAACCAATGGGGTTTTGTTTAGAAAGCTTCAAACTTTATTTAAAAAAAATTAACCCCGACCTAAGCCAACCTTTTAATTATTTTCTTAGGAAAGGCGAAGAAATGCATGGTTCTCATACTTTCATCATAAAAGCTGTAAATCATTAAATCAAAAAATGAAACCGACATATTTTAAAATTTAAAGCATGTCAGATAGCTATCAATAGAGAAATAAAGGGATCACACGTTTATAATACATCAAAACATAATTTTAGTTCCGGCGCGGAAGCATCACGTTATAAATGTATTAACTTTCAGAACGTAATCTCTAAGAATATTGTGTAAAAGAAAAGTTTTATTAGGGAACATATATGGTCAGATATGTCATAAATGAAATGCAATTGTTAGATTTCCATTACCAATGAAAAAGTTTTTAGACTTTTGGCCAGGATTTCAGAGAAATCGACCACTGTGCGGCGCCCGCCGGGAGCGGGTTAAGTACAATGTTCTATGGAAGTGTCAGTGACCTCAAGTGACAGTTACCTGCAAGTGTTTTTAAATTATTTCGACAATTAAATACAACCTTAATGGATGTGTCAGTGACCTCAAATGACAGTTACCGACGAGTGTTCGTAAATAATGTAGGAACGGAATTTTTCCTACGCATAAATAATATTAATTTTGGAATAAGTGAGTGTGGATGGTTTGTATATAGGTGAGAGTGGATGTTTGAAGTACGTGATTTGGAAGGCGACGGATGTCAGGGCTAGCATGACTGTTTAGTCTGTAGAGAAAGAGAAAATGAGTGAGTGCAACAGAGAACGCATGCTGTAAGAAAGACGAAGAATGCATGCTGTGAGAAAGAGGATCGAGGGTGGATGCGAGCGTGGATTTTTGGGAAGAGTCAGTTAGTTGAGTTGAGTTCAGGACACAGAGTTGAGTTGAGTTATACAGAGTGGAGATTAAGAGAGTGAGCGTTATAGAGTTAGTTGAGAGAGTTAGAGTTATTTTAGTATTGTTATGAGTATTGTATTTTTATCTATTTAATAAAGTTAGTCATTTGTTTTAATTACGCGCGTCCAGTTTAGTTTCTAGGCTACGGTATTGTTAATTAGTTCTAAGGGAATCCGTTCCGTTTATTCAAAGACGAGTATCAATAATCTTTGATTGCTCGTCTGAAATTAAACTAGGATAGGACCCTATATATATGATACAACAATACGTATATTATACAACAGAAGTACCTGTTTTCGATGGTAGACAGGGGAACAAAGGAATATATGATGTACACTCAAACCTGTTTTTGTGCGGTGGATAGGGACCGCATAAAAGAAAACGCATAAAAAAATTGCACAGAACTTCACGCGTAGCTATAAGAGATAGTTTTCGCAACACAATTAAAAAGTATTTTTTTTGTGCGGTAAATAGGGACCGCATGAAGAAAGTCTCGTGTATAAAATAACTCAAAGCTTACGAAATAACTAGGAATTGTTTTTTTAAACGAAATCAACACACAAGGCTTGGTTGGTACTTGGAATCTGATTTAGAAAATGCACATGCGAACATTTTTAAATATTTTATTTAAATATTTACTTATTTTACACATCAAAACTTTTCAAAACGTATAGCCATTATCCTTCGTAGTCAGACAATACGCGAACTTTCTTGTGGTAAACTGGTACAAAATCGCTTTCGTCACTTGAAGATAGGTATAGAGTTCAATAACATACAATGTAATCGGCTAACGCAATGCTTATGTAATGTGATGAACTACATATTAAAAATCGAAAAATGTGGCCAATCAAACCTACTATGTACTTATTTATTGATAACTTCGTCAATTATGTTTCAATTTGATTGAAATTTTCATATACCGCACAAAAAAAATCGCACAAATGAAAAACCGCACAAAAACAGGTTTGAGTGTACTTCATAATATAATTCTCTACTTCTTTAGGCGACATTGCTTCTCGATGATTTGCTGATTGTCTTGAACCCGATCCTTTCACATTGTTGCTGGACGATGCAGTTCCGGAATGCATTTTTTGTTTCTTATAACAGGCTCAATCGTTACTTGATTTCCAGAGCTGTCCTTCGAAGAGCTCCGCCTGCGTCCCCTTCCCGTGCGCTCGAGAGCTCGCTGATTGCTTCGCCTTTCACTTGCCAGGTTCGGACCTACTGCCACGCGCGTGGTGGCGTATTGGGGCGACATTCGTATCTAACCGCTCGCGCTGGAAAGACATGCCACGCGCGTCGATCGCGGAAAACAAAACGGCGCGCGTGGCACTTCGACCAAGGTTATTTGTTGAAGAACAGTTTCAGATCGCACCACGTCGTGTGCAGGGTAAAACAAAAGTATAATCAAAATGACAAGTACAATCAAAAGGGGAAAGCTCTTGTAAATTTGCTCCGCCTTATGACACTCTGCCTGACTTTTGAATCCGCCATACTTTTTTTGGAAATTTTGAGTTCATATTCGTAATCAGCGACTCAAAAAACATAAGAATACTAATTTTTACGCGGAACCATTAATTTTTCGATATTCCTGGTCGCCATATTGAATCCGCCATTTTATTTTTGGAAATTTTGAGTTCAGATTCATAATCAGCGAATCAAAAAACATAGGAATACTAATTTTTAGCTAAATCGGATGTGTTTTGCGCTTTTGGCGAGGATTTCATAGAGATCGAAAACTGTGCGAGGTGCCTGAACAGCTAGATCGACGTTCTGGACCACTGTGCGTCGATTCGCGGGGGTTTCCACGTTTTATACTTACAATAGTCAAGCGAATACGAAAGTCGTGACATTTAAGTTTCTGTACCCTAAGTAACAGCGTGACGTTCTACAGAATACTGGACCCCAGGAGTCAAAAAATGCCTCGCTTATATAGGGCTCGGTTTTGGAAAAACTGGGGAAAAATGAGTGGAGGTGGTAGGACTCTGGAAGGGATGTTAGGGGACCAAGGCAGCATGGAATATGTCTTGTCAGGATTGTAGGGGATCGTGGTTTGTTTATGCTAGTTGCTCGGACAGTGATCATGTACAGCGAGACCCCTTCGGTTTACATCTCTACGTAAATTTTCTAATGGTCGACTGGTATCAAATGAAAAATAAAAGGTTCAGGGCCGCGTGAAATAAAAGTTTTTCAGGGCCGTGTGTAACAAGAATCACAAAGTGGCGTTGAAAGACGTAAGTCCGAACATCGAGGACTACCGACGTGCACAGTCCACACTTCGCGGCGCGGTGCCCCGTTCAGTGGCGTCACTCCAGCGGAGCGGACTGCCGCGGCATGCCGTAAGGAAATGGTTAACACTTTACCGACCGGCGGTCGATTATTCGGCTTTTATTTTTTCCGTTAGATTTGGTTAGGTTAGACTGACAAGTAGCAAGCAGCAAGCATTTCGAATTCTGCATTCAGATAATCGTTGCTTTTCTCTAAACTTTAGCCATAAAGATGAATGAAAAGGATAGTGTTGGTGAGTTTTATCACGACGACCTGTCAGATTGTCTTCACTGCAGTTCAGCAAGTAGTACTGACGACGAAAGTGATAGAAGCAGTATAACGATTCGAAAGCGACGTTCTGTACCACTAATATACAGTGATTCAGAAGACGAGAAAATAAATATTGTTTAACACTAATATCATTAAAGTAAAAGATTTTATTAAATTTGGTTACCCTATAATAACACGAAGCGTACAATTTTACCGGAGCATAAGTGTTCGCGATACCGTTAAATTTCCCTCCTATTCTCTCCTACTCGCTGTCCTACCGTCTATCACTGTTTTCTTTCCATCCCTCTCTACGCCTACCTCCTTGTCACTCCCTACCGGTTCCTAACCGACTCTCTCCTTCCCGAACCTTCCAAACCGTTCCCTCAAACCCCACTCCCATCTCCTTTCCCGATTTATAAAAGTCCCCTCTTTTCCCTTTCTATCACTTTCTTCTATCGCCTGCTCGCTAATCATCGGTACGAAACCATTCTGTACTATTTCCCGAATTGTGCAAAGTTTAAATAAATTTTTGTTACGTGCTAAACAATAAGAAAAGCGCATATATTCCCGCGCGGCAGTCTAAGCCGAAACCGAGCCGGTGTCTCGGACGATCTGCGGCTGAGTGGGAGGTGAGAAGGGCATGGGATGTTCCAACCGCTACCGGTCGGTAAAGTGTTAAATAGCCACAGGAGGGACTACATTGTAACCGTACAGTGTTAACTAGAAGCTGTGTCTTTCCCTCCGCAAGGGAGGTTGTCCTTCGAGCAAAACAATATGTCTCCCGCTATACCGTGCTAGTTTTACATTGTACATGACATTTTTTCATATTATTACAAATAAGGGAAATATTCAAGATGGGCATAGATATTACCTCACCCTGTACAATACTATTGCAATATTAACACGTTAAGCGCCACGCTGATTCCTAGGGACCGGTAATACACCTTCCGTTTAGACCATTTATTAGGAAAGGTATCTTTCTGTTTGTTTTAATAAACTATATTAATTTTTGATAAAATGATATATTTCTTATTTAAAACCACTAATAATGGATCGTTCAGACGCGACAGCGTAGTTTAGGTAAAAAACGAACCGTCGGTTTTCATTGCTCAGAGTCAACATAAACGAAAAATGAACGTCCGGTCCCTAGGGACCGCGTGGCGCTTAACGTTTAAAAATCATTCGGCCAATATAACTGTGGGGGCAAAGGTAAATAAATTTCGCGCGTGGCGATTAACCTGGAATAACTTCTTATTTTGTCGTCGTCGTATGCCGCGTGTCCTTACACTGATCCGCGAGGTTCTCGAAGATTCCTTTTTTTACAGAACAATCGCAGGCACTGGGGCACGGCCCGTCGACGACGGCAACTTTTCTCCTCCCCGCGCCTTGTCGGCGGCGCACTCGTGCACGGGCCATCACATAACTACAGGTCGCAGCAATTCTGATGGCACGCGGCAAGTGCTCGGGCCTGATTTTCCAGATGGACAGAGACATCCCTCGTTCACACGTATTTTCGATTCTAACGTGCTACTGGCTGAGAAAGCCGCACATTCAAACCCGAATTCATGACGAGGAGAATGAATAATCGGCCTCAAAGCACGTGACAGAATGCTAAATGAACGATGAAAGAAGTGTTTTGTTATTGGCCGAGCTTACGGTTTTCAGGAACAGTATGGCGAAAATAGGAGATCCGAGCGACAGGCCTCTCTTGCAGCAATGAACTACCGCGTGCTATCAGGCTTGTTTGCCGTCTGTATTTTGCAATGTAGTACTACATACTTATTCCCCAGCCATTATGATTTCCTTCAACCCGCAAACTTTTTCATCGACCTTGGTGAATCGTTTATTATATTTTACAGTTAGAAAAGATCGGTACTTTGATTTTCAGGTCTTGAATGGGCGATCGGTTTACATCGTTTTACTTTGGAAATCGTTGGTCTCTGGCCAAAACACTATAAATCGCCTCGGGAGAAGATAATGTTAAACATACGTACGTTTATAACATTCACAACCTTTTCCATCTTCGTAGTAATTCCTGGATATCTCTCCCTATTAAGAGTATTTGGAGATATGATGAGCGTTATCGATAATCTCCAACTTTCTATACCTCAGCTAATTACTCTGCTGAAAATTGGTATCATGTGGTGGAAAAAAGAAGGTAAGCTCTTCGGTACTTCAGTCGGTCAGCACCTGAATTCCTCAGTATTTCACAACTGGTACTATATGTTATATATTCCACGTTTTATGCCAGTAGAATTATCCAAACGAATTATTTGGTTGATAATATTTGACATCTAAATAACAGATTGTAATTTGTAGATATACGTATTTGTGAGATTTTTCTGATTAAAATGATAACAAACACGACATAGTTTGAATTATATTTACTTATTATTTACATAATTTAAACGTATCGTGTGTTACATGCGGCCCTGAATTTTATATTTTTCATCGGATACCAGTCGGCCACTTAGAAAACCACAGGAAGATGTAAACACAAGAGAGTATCACTGTACAGCAGGGAAGCCGTTTATTTGATCGCCAGAGCCGTCCTTGGAAGAGCTCCGCCTGCTTCCCCTTCCCGTGCGCTCTAGAGCTCGCTGATTGATTTGCCTTTCACTTGCCAGATTCGGACTTATTGGCACGAGCGTGGTGGCGTATTGGCGCGACATTCGTATCTAACCGCTCGCGCTGGAAAGATATGCCACGCGCGTCGATCGCGGAAAACAAAACGACGTGCGTGGCACATCGACCAAGGTTATTTGTCGAAGAACAGCTTTAGTTGTAAAAACTCGCGTGTGCGGCAAAATAGAAGTATTATCAGTGAAAAAGTATGCTCTGATATGTTTTAAATCAAATACGATTAATAGTTTTTAATATTTTTGGACTTCTGGCGATGGTTTTGGTGGAATTCAACCACTACCTGACGCCTTACGGCGAGATATAGTGTTGCATCATAGCACGCGCATTTGTAATTTAATTTCTAACGCAAATAGTTAAAAAACTCCGCGACAGCAGAACGCAAGGCCAATCTCGCGTGAAAGAATACACTGTTGCCGCCGCGGCCGTCTTGGCGGTACGTTTTACAGTACTGCCTAGTCTTTACTTTTAACGCGATTTTTCGACAACGATTAAGCAGAAAAGGACATCGATACAGGGGATACCACTGCAAAAAAACGCATTGGCAATAGTACCCCATGGGTGATGTGGAAACCTATTCAAAGTTTGTTGGCGAAAATGTAGGCAGAATTGTAAAATATGTCGCTAAGACGGCCGCAGCCGCAACAATTTATTCTTTAACGCGAGAAGGCCTTGCGTTCTGCTGTCGCAGAGTTTCTTAACTATTTGCGCTGGAAATTAATTTCCAAATGCCTGTGCTAGAACGCAGCATTATATTTTGCCATAAGGCGTCACGTAGTAGTCGAATTCGAACAAAGCCATCGCCAGAAGTCCAAAAACATTAAAATCTGTTAATCGCATTTGATTTGTTTTGAAACATATCAGAGCATACTTTTTCACAAATAATACTTCTGTTTTGCCGCATACGCGGGTTGTTACAATCTGAAACTGTTCTTCGACAAATAACCATGGTCGACGTGCTACGCACACGTTTTGTTTTCCGCGGTCGACGCGCGTGGCATCTGTTTCCAGCGCGAGCGGTTAGATATGAATGTCGCTCCAATACGCCACCACGCTTGAGCCAATAGGTCCGGCCGTGACACTGAGAGAGTGTCTGTGAATCAGTGACATCTCAGCTATATGTTGGGTGAAGTAGGCGGTGTTTCTCCAAGGACGGCTCTGGCGATCAAATAAACGGCTTCCTTGCTGTACAGGACCACTATCAGTGCGGCTGGTATAAGCAAGCTGCGTTTTTTTTATAATCTCCTGATTTTGCCCATGCCGTCTTGGTGCCCTAATCTCCCTTCCGGAATCCTATCACCTCCACTCATTTTTCTGCAGTTTTCCCAAGTCTTATATAAGCGAGACAGTTTTTGACTCCTTGGATCGAGTATTCTCTAAAACGTCATACTGTTACCTAGCGTACAGAAAATTTCAAAGTCACGACTTCCACATACGTTGATTATTGTAAGTCTAACAAGGGAACATCCCGAGGTGTAACTCACCGATTTTGATGAAATTTTACACTATATAGTCAAACAAAAAATACGGATCAATTAGAAGTTTCATATTTGTGTTACAAAAAAAGTTATTGCATTTTCAATTCTTACGCTTGATGAACTTGTCAAGTTTTCCCGTCGTATATACATAGTTGAATGATCCGTATTTTTTGTTTGACTATATAGTGTATACAAACTATTATTTAAGAAAATTGAAAGAATTTTAATTGAAAATATTATGAAAAAAAAAGTATTTTTTAACATATTGTTTAAACAAACGGGGTTTTTAAAAAAATGTTTATAGCATTGGATTCGTGATTGAAATACTTTAATTTTCACTCCTTAGGAAAATTTCGTATCACTAATAGTTTCCGAGATATTCGATAAAACAGTTTTCGTTATCCGAACTTTGGGGGTGGTTTTCACCCCTTTAACGTGGACGATTGCCGATAAATGAAAGTAGATATTAAATATTTCCACGAAAAGCACCTTATACTATAGTTTCATAAGAATTGGTGAGTTACACCTCGGGATAGTCATTTATGATATCAATGTGAATCCGCCGACAGGCCAAATAAATTAATTAATTCTCGGGAGGTATGCGTTATATATTTACTATTTTCGGACGTTACATGCTTGAATTGATTACAGGGATGCTTTAGAATGCTCGTGGTGTAAGAAAATATTGGTTATAAGAATAACAATGAATACCATTATTACAATAATTGTTACAAATTATTAATTAATCAATCAAATTTTTTTAATTTATATAAAGACGATATGTGTGTCTGGCAATAAAATCTGGCCTTTTAAAGCAGTCATACATGTATATACGAAGGCATAACTTAACAAGAACATAAGAGAAAAAATTAAAAATGCAATAACTTTTTTTACAAAAAAAATTTCAAATTTCCATTTTATCCGTATTTTGTGTTTCGGTATATGGTATTCTCAGAAAAATATTCAAGAAAATTTATTGGAATTTGACTTACAAAATCATTAAAAAAGTTGTATTTTTAAGCATATTATTTAAACAAACGAGTTTAAAAAAAATATATTTATATCATTAGATTTGTGGTCGAAATACGTTAATTTTCTCTCTTTACGAAATTTTCGTATCTCTAATAGTTCTCCAGATATTCAATAAATAAGTTTCAGGGTGCCAACTTTGAGGGTGTTTTTCACCCCTTTAACGTGGACGATTGCCGATAAAAAAAAATACGTATCAAATATTTCCGCGAGGAGTATATCATACTAAAATTTCATCAAAATCGGTGAGTTACACCTCGGGATGTTCCCTTGTAAGACGTGGAATATCCCCGCGAATCGACGCGTGAATTTCGGCTAAGTTTAAACTTAAGAATCATCTATTGTAATTGCATTATAAACCACTTTTGATTATAACTTTGAATATATGCTTATATTCACACTGTAACATTTCAAACGTTTTAGTTATTTCAAGTTACTTCCTTAATCTATATGTAACAGAGCAACGATCTCCCTTATTCACTCTTACCGCTCGGGGTGAATAAGATTATTAAAATTAAAGTTACGGGTGTTCATTAGAAGAGAAGGAGTCTACGGGTTACAACAATTTCCTTTTCCCTTATACCAGCTAGTGGCGGTACCCCCGTATTCTTTGGTACGGGACTGATCTGCTATACTAGCGCGAAAATACCGTAAGGTTTTTCGTTATTAACGGGCATACGGCAACTCTATAGTTTTGCTATAGATTAGTCCGATCCCCGGAGATTTCCCTACTACTAGCTAGTGGCGGTTCCCGCGTATTCTTTGGTACGGCACTGATCCGCTATACTAGCGCGAAAGTACCGCGAGGTGCCTTTCGTTATTAACACTATGCAGTCCGGTGGCTCCACATTGGTGCCATGCGAAAAATATCAGTCAAGCGCCGGTTACACCACAAGACAAAAAATACAAAAAATCTTGTAGCTATCTACATATGTGTATCTTAATAATTTCAAAAAACAGAGGAGCAAAATTTAGAAATGCCGATGAGATTTTTAAAACTTGACGATTTTTGTCATCCAAGGTCCTCGAAAAACATCCGGCGGCGAGCAAAATGTTATCAGTCAGCTCTTCCGGCGCTAAACGTAAAAATCTCGATCAGACGTGCGGACGGCATAGTGTTAACGGGCAGACAGCGACCCTATAGTTAGCCTATAGGTTAGTCCGGTCCCAGAATATAACTCCCCAACTCGTTGCAATCCTTAATTTTCGCAAGTAAAAATTGTATTAACGCATTCGGTCTCGTTCTGCCGCTCGCCCGGCTCTTAACACGTGTTTCGCATCATTTTAATCAGAATAATCTTAAAAATATGTTAGCAAATGTTTCAAAAAAAGATATTAAAAATGAAAAAGTTTTATCTGTGAATTGGATAAGTCAGTCTTTTGTTCCGAGTTGCGTTATATTACACTTCTCCCTCGTCGAGCGTCGAGGTTCGCGAAAGGGGATCCCCCTATGTGCCAAACTTTTGTCCCATTTATCCAGCTGTTACTGTACACTGCACGCACGACGCACAGTGGTCGATTCCACTGAAATCCAGACCAAAACTTCAAAATCTCCTTCCATTTAGCTGAAAATTGACATATTAGGATTATATGGGTGGCTGATTACCGAATCTGAAATCAGATTTTCGAAAAGTAAAATGGTGGATACAATGTAAAGTTAAACCTTGATAAATGCACAGATTTCGGGGCCCAAACACTGCTCTTATGAAGTAGCGGTGCGGAATCTGTGTTTACATTAGCGCTCGAGCCGAGCGCAAACTTACAATTAGAAATAGACAAACAGTAGAAGAGACAGAGAACATGCAAACAAAGTGACCTGCTCGAACGTATCGGCGAGGCACTGCTAACGCAAGAATAAACTTGTTTATTTACTAATTTATTTAAATTTAACAATTCCGAAATCATTTTTTTGATTCTGCTGATTAAAATTATGCCAAACACGATATAGTTTCAATTACATTCACTTAATATTTAATACATTTTCTTACAATTTACACAATTCAAAGATATCGTGTTTGGAAAATTTACATTTAGAAAAATTAATAAATAAACAAGTTTATTGTTGCATTAGCAATGCCTCGCCCATACTTTCGGGCAGCTCACTTTGTTTGCTGACTCTCTCAGTCTCTTCTACTGGCTTGTCTTTTTCTAAATTTGCGCTCGACTCGAACCCTAATGTAAACACAGATTCGGCACCGCTACTTCATAAGAGCAGTGTTTGGGCCCCGAATTCTGTGCATTTATCAAGGTTTTACTGTACTCTGATCCCGAGGGATATACGCGTTGTTTTACGAATAGTCCGCATGACACCAAATAGCAATAACTTTGGAGTAGCACAAAGTAGAAGCAAAATTCAGCGAATCTTTTTTATGGAACCTTCGTAGTGAATTTAAAAAAAAATAATGTTTGGGGCATCTTGGGTTACCCACAACTATTTCCTTAGAAAAGAAGAAATATAGATCGTACCTTCTGTTCCATGAAAGTTGTAAAATATTAAATAAAAAATGAAATGAAAATATTCATAAATTTCAAACCTATCAGATAGCTACCAATTCTGCTAACAGCGGACCGTACTATAATATTACATCAAAAACATATTTTGTAACTATAATATGAAAAAATTATTATTTGTGAAAATGTATGCTCTAATGTGTTATAATTCAAACGCAATTACTAGTTTTTTAAGACCGTGAAAAAGATGTTTGGTGTTTTGGCCAGGATTTGGGCGAAATATACCGTTGTGCGACTTATGAACACGGTGTTTCAAAATTACATGTCACGGCATATCAGGCGTTGTTCTGCACCTTTGGATCGATGGGCATTTGCAAAAATAATCCCCCGCAAAATTCGCGAATTGGTTGATTTGGATCAGACTTTTTTATTGGCACATCGCATCCGCCCTGTTACGTAGATAAAATGTCTGGAAAGAACCGTTGGTCAGAAAGGAACCGTTCTCTTGCAAATTAACGTTAATTCTGACTGAAATTGTGTCTCCGTGATTGGATTTTCGCTCAGTCAGTCAGGCCTCCAGGTTTCCTACCCGTAGGAAAGAAACACACGAGTTATCCTTACAGGAACACCGAATTAGTAAGAAAAGCGCAAGTGTTAAGTTCTTCTCTCCAGGAGGGCCTTTGAGCGACCCCGACAACGATCACAGTTCATTGGAATCTACCTAGCCTGCGAAAAATTAGATCAAAAGATTTCGTTCGAAAGGGAGTCATTTTCACCACCGTAATACAGATAGAGACCGAAGAAAGAAATACGTGTTACATATTTCTTCGGGACCTACCTCTCATTGTCAATTAAGTTCAACAAAAATTGGCGTCTGGACTGTCAACGAAGACGAAGGCGATATCTACGAAGAAAAAGGAATGTGGAAGGATGCGAAAGTCTGTCCCTCTTTTGTTGATGGGCGCTCCACTTTTTGAAACTGTTAAATAAACGTTTGGCAGCCATATTGTAATAGTAATTCCTTCACATCCCTTTTTGGCTTGTTCTACCCCGCCTTAAGACCCGCCTTATCCCTTTTTGGGACCGCCATAAAACTACGTAAAGTTATGAACGACAGAAGATCTATGGAAACCATAAATTAGATCATATCAGATGGAACCTCCTGAAATTCCATAGGCTACGTCCTTCCAAGCAAACCCTTCCTTCCTAGAAAAACCCTTCCTCCCACTCCGATTTTCCAGCATGGTTTTCTATATATAAGGACACCCCCGCAGACCCTCGGTCACTTTTCAGTCTCGTTCGGTAAGCAATTTTTGTATTACAGTAAAGCCTCGATAAATGCACAGATTTGGGGGCAAAGCAATGCTCTTATCGAGTACCGGTGTCGAATCTGCCTTTACATTAGGGCTCGAGCCGAGCGCAAACTTAGAAAAAGACAGATACTTACAATTAGAAGAGAACGAAAAAGCAAGCAAACAAAGTGAGCTACTCGAAAGTATGAGCGAGGTATTACAAATGCAACAATAAACTTATTTATTTATTAATTTTTGTGAATGTAACTTTTCCGAATGTATTCTTGAGATTCTTCTGATTAAAATAATATCAAACACGATATATTTTGCATTATTTAAATAGCAAGTAAATGTATCATATTGTAGGATCGTGAAAAAGAAAGAGAGGCGCGGTAACCCATCCAAGCGACGGGTCTCCGCCTAACGTTGCTTAACTCGGGAGATCTCCTGGGTCGGCGCGGGTCCACTGCGCCCAGCGTCCTCTCCCTGGCGTCAATTCTTCTTCACGTCCTTTTCTCCTAAGTTCTTTTTAGGAGTGTACCCGATCCCACAATATATTAAGTAAATATAATTCAAACTATATCGTGTTTGGTATCATTTTAATCAGAAAAATGTCGCAAATACGTTAACAAAGGATTAAAAAAAAATCGAAAATGACAACGGCCGACCCTTCAATTAGTATTGTGTCAGTGATACATTCGGGTGGTATCATGTTACACTGCTTCCTCGTCGAGCACCATGGTTCTCCAAGGGGAATCCCCCTATATGGAGGGGATAGCTATGATGCATTTATCGAGGGAAACTTCTGATGCCTTTATCGATGTTTTACTGTATTCAGCCACGGTGCTGTTCGTAATAAACGTATTCTGAGTTGTTATTAAATTTCGAAGTAGTCTTTCATAATTTGTCACCTACTTCGCGTATCCCGCAGTACAACAGTTGATGCCGAAAAGCCGGCACAACAGTATGCGCACGAGTGACGCTGGCAAAAGATTTCGGTTGTTGACCGGTCACGTCTTTTTGAGGTCCATATTATCCTATTTTTCTTTACTGCTTTGAGCACGTGTCGCAAATATCCTAACCTGGTTCACTGCTAGAATCTATCGCCAGAGTGAAGGCTTATGACACTTTTGTGCCGCTAGTCGGCGATGTTCGGGGGAAACTCGCACAAATTTTCCAAGCAGAGACTCACATATGCCTGCCAAATGTTGGTTTAACAGTTTCAAAAACTATTGCGTTCGTCCATAAAAGAAGGACAGACTTTCATTTTGTTCCAAATTCCACTTTCTTCCTAGACATCGCCTTCGTCTTCGTTGATCATCTAAACGCCGATTTTCATTAAAAGTACCTGAGATGTAGCTCTCGAAGAGCTAAACGGCATTTCTTTCGTCGGTGTCTATCCGTATTAAGGTGGTGAAAATTACTCCCTTTAGAACGAAAACTTTCGATGTAATTTTTCAGAGGCTAGAAAGGTATCAGTGACCTGCGCTCGGTGTTCGGTTCGCTCAAGGGCCCTCCTGGGGAGAAGAACATGAACACTTCCGCTTTTCTTCATGCTTTGGCAACCCGGTCTTCCATTTTCGAATTTCGTTTAGCACGCCTCTACTTTAACTATTAGAGCCAGCAAGGGTATGTCGTGTGTCTGTTTCGGAAGGGTGGGAGACCTACAAGACTGACTTACTCAGCGAAAAATTAAAAGTTAAATTTCGAGAGAACAGCTCGTTTTTAACCCATGGTTCCGCTTAGACGATTTACCTACGTAACAAGACGAATGCGTTGCGCCAAAAAAAATAATATAGGATCCCACTCTAATTTAGTCTTACAATTAGACGAGTCACCAAAGAATATCGGTACTCGTCTTCGAATAAACCGAACAGATTCCCTTAGAATTAATTAACAATACCGTACCCTAGAAACTAAACTGAACGCGTGTAATTAAAAAAACAAATGATTAACTTTATTAAATATATAAAAATACAAAACTCTGAATAATACTGAAATTACTCTAACTCTGAATTTATCTCTAAAGCTCTCTCCACTCACGCTATGACTCTCACTCTCTGTATTCTCCATTCAACTCCGTATTCTCAACTCAACTGACTCTTCCCAAAATCACGCTCGCATCCATCCTCGATACTCTTTCTCACAGCATGCATTCTTCGTCTTTCTCGCAGCATGCGTTCTCTGTTGCACTCACACATTTTCTCCTTATCCATAGACTAAACATTCATGTTAGCCCTGATATCCGTCGCCTTCCAAATCACGTACTCTAAATATCCACTCTCGCTTATATACAAACCATCCACACTCACTAATTCCAAAATTAATACTATTTATGAGTGAAAGAAATTCCGTTCCTACAATAATTTGCAACCCTTCGACGAATTTTGCGGCGGGTTGTTTTCACAAATCTCCATCGATCCAAGCCATGGCAAATACTTTAGAAACACCCTGTACAGTCCGACAACTGAGAGATGGCTGGGTAAGAGAATACGGGTTGATTCGTCAGGCGTCAAGGGTCATGCCTCCGCTCCCACGTATACTGGGGAACTTGCCGTTCTCCCACGATATTCCCTGAAAGAGCTAACACATTCAACACGGACTTAATCCTTTGACTACGAAAGGCGTATATATACGCCCTTGCAAGTCCACCAATATATACGAAAGGCGTATATATACGCCCTTGCAAGTCCATCAATATATACGAAAGGCGTAAATATACGCCCTCTGCATTTGGGTAAAAATTTTGGTAAATCCGGTAACATAATCATGACTCTAATGAAGGATTATCTCGGGAAAGGTTACAATTTATATGTTGATAACTGGTGTAAGAGTCCAGTTGTATTGAGCACCTTACACTTAAACCAGGCAAGTAGTTGTGGTACCGTAAAAAAACAGAAAATTGATTATTAAATTGTTTCTATTATCCTTTTATTATCTTTATTCGTTCATTATGTTAAAATTGATTGTCGTTGTTACGTTAAAATGAATTTGTTCCTCATTATCAATTTAGGATTTTTTCCTTTATATTTAATTACCCATTATTATTGAAGGAATCTGCAAATTGAGTTGAGTAAATTAAAATAGCTTAAAAAGCTACATAAAATAAATAAAAAATTGATATTTTTAATTTATTTGCAATTATTATTGTTTAAATCCTAAGAATGGTATCAAATCTCTGGGTACTGTTTTAGTCACTAGTCGCTGAACTGCGCAGTGCAGCGATTGACGTGCGAATAACGCGCCGTCTCTATTCATGGATTACTCCGAGATTGCGCCGCAGTCAAAGGGCAAAGGACAAACAGAGTGAATGCTTCAGATCGGAGCAAGGGAGAGAATGTGAGTTGAGCGGCGAAAGTGAGGATATTGGCGAATTCACCAGATTTAGCATAGAGTAAAAGCTGGATAAATGCGACAAAAGTTTCGCTAGATAAATGCGACATGACTATCCCCTCCAGATAGAGGGATGCTCCTTGACGAACATCGACGCTCGACGAGCGAGCAGTGTAACATTATACCACCCGAACGTATCGATGAGGCAACACTAATTGGAAAAATCACTGTTTCCATTTGTCATTTTTTTTTAAATCTTTGCTAACGCATTTGTGAGGTTTTTCTGATTAAAGTAATATCAAACGCGACTTAGTTTGAAGTATATACTTACTATTTACATAATTCAAACACATCGCATTTGATATTATTTTAATCAGAAATTTTTTAAAAATACATTGGGAAAAGTTGCAATTAGAAAATTTAGTAAATAAAATAGTTTATTGTTGGATTTGCAATGCGTCCCCGATACTTCCAAGTAGCCCACTTTATTGCTTGCTCTCTCTGTCTCTTCTACTGTCTGTCCTTTTCTAAGTTCGCGCTCTACTGGAGCCGCATGAATACACAGAATCGATACCTGGCTGGATGAATGGAACATCTCAGCGGGATAAATGGGGCATAATTGTGTAGGATAAGTCCGACAGCATTGCCGTAGTTCTAGCCCTGGTTTTTTTGCGTTTGAACATATTTTGCTCTTAGGTTTTTCAATAGAAAAATCGGAAAAAAAATCTCAAACATGTATCGTCGCATGTATAATATGTTAGAATTTTTTCGCATTTTTTGCTCCTCAATAAATAGGGGAAATAGGGCAAAAACCTGTTTTTTTAATTTACCCCATAATTATCCCTCCAGTGAAGATACAGGATGAAAATTTGGTACACAATGGTCGCAAAGAATTCCCTATCGAACGACACCTCCCCCATTGAAATCGGTTCAAGGGTACTTCTGACCCCCTTATCTTCCTACACCCTTCGGTTTTTTTATTTGACATGGCAGCTTCTTCTTATTTGTTATGATCGTCCCAGTTAAGTGACATTTTAGTTTGCGTAATTTCCCAAAGAAGCCAAACGTAAATAAACATCGTCACCGTTCAATTTATCGCGTCAAACCGAGTGGTGACCGAGAGTCACTTCTCGAGTTACAGCATCAAATTACGTACTGACCGAGAATCACTTCCCCAGTGCAAAAGGTTAAATAATAATTCTACATAATCGACTCCTTCGCAAGGTTTAACTGCTCAGGTAGTGGCCGAATGTCGCGCTTAATAATGCGCGTTCAGCTGGTGCCGCTTTAAAACACTGAATTGACACCCGGCTGGATAAATGTAACATAATACTGACACTTTTGCAAAGCTTAAATTCTCAGGTCGTGACCGAACGTCGCTCTTGTAAAGTAAAGGTAGCGAATCTGTGTTTACATTAGGGCTTCAACCGCGCGCGACTTAAATAAGGGCAGTAGAAGAGACAGTAGAAGAGACAGGGAGATCAAGCAAACAAAACAAGCGCCTCAAAAATATCGGTGAGGCATTGCTAATGCAACAATAAACTTTTTTATTTATGAACTTTTCTAAATAAAACTTTTTGCAATGTATTTTTGCATTTTTTGTGATAAAAATAATACCAAACACGATATGTTTGAATTTTGTGCATAGTAAAGATATAATTCAAACTATGTCTCGTTTGGTATCATTTTAATCAGAAACATCTCACAAATACGTTAGCAAAGGTTTCGAAAAAGACAAAAAAATGAAAAATGAAAACGGCAATTTCTCCAGTTAGTGTTGCCTCATCGATACGTTCGGGTGGTGTCATGTTACAGTGCTCCCTCTTCGAGCGTAGTGGTTCGCGAAGAGAGGTCTCCCTATGAAGAGGGGACAGTCATGTCGCATTTATTCAGCCAAACAAGAACAAATGCGGGAATGCTACGACTATGCCGAATGTTAATTTACGAGGCTGAGTTTGGGAATTCCAGAAACGAAATAGCGCGAATAGGCGGTTGAAAGCGAGAGGCACCGCCGCTCCCTAGCCATCTTCCAGGTACCGTACCGTATGGAATGGAACTGGATTATATTATTGGCAAATGGTTGAGAAAAAGGGCTTTTCAAAATCATTTAAGGAGATTATATAATTTTTTAGAATTCAATCTCATCCCTAAGAGGGAGAAGTACCATAAATAACAATATCTCGAACCAAATGATAAATGATTTGCGGGGCTTCTGCGATAATGAATCGCAGATCACGAACGACCGTAATATGTACAATAATATAATTAGCGTGATTGACAATGAAAATGAAGTTTGACTTTATGTCAATCGTTATCCATGAAACCTTTAATCTTTGCAGTCCTCTGCCCAATCATAAGTATGATCACGGATGACTGGATGACACAAAGAACTGACGATGAATATGAAACTATGACGAAGCAAGCCAGGAGAGCTCGCATGTTAATTATATTCAGTTACTGTTCAATGGTTTCCTCAATATTTATACTCGCCGTTCCGCCTTGTTTCGGTTTAACAATGAGATACGTAACTAACATCACAGATCCCGGCAGACTGTTAATGTTTCAAAGTTACTATTCTTACGACGTGATAAATAGTCCGTCTTATGAAATTACATTCGTCGTTCAGCTTCTCTCGACTATATTAGCGTCCTTTTCTTACACGGGAATTGACAATTTCTTAGGTTTGTGTGTCTTTCATCTATGTGGACAAATGGAAATACTTGCCGAAGATTTTATGAATTTAAAGGAATGCGGAAAGAAATCCAAGGAAAAATCCCAAGACTTTGGTACCATTTTGGGACGAAACGTAGAAAATCACATGAGACTCATCAGGTTTTATTGTTAGACTGTACTTATTCTAACTTATTTTGATATCTTTCAACTTTTTGCCCCGTTAAGTCGCTTTTTATGGAATCTATTATATTAACACTTCTTTCTTAAATATCACAAAGATAAGTCCCATCGTGTATGTATTAGGTTGGAAACTATGAAACGGGCGTTGAATAAGAATAAAAAATAAAAAGCGCAATTTTTCACATTATTTATTATATTCAATCGAAATAACTTCCATTGGCATTACGACTTTCTGCCAACAATTGGGCAAGTCATGTATGCCTTTTTGAAAAAAATCTTTCTTTTTAGAGATAATAAAGAATTCAAAGTCTTTTATAATATCATTTCGGTTATTGTATTTCTTTTCTCTTAAAAATAATTCATGATTACGAAAAAGGTAATAATCGGTCTGTGAAATATCGAGTGAATATGGAGGATGTGGCAAAATTTCATATCGTAGAGAAGTTAATTTGTCAACAGTAATTGAAGCTTTATGTGGTCGTGCGTTATCATGCAGTAATATTACGCCCTGCCGATTAATGGATCACTCTGTGGCGGACAATAACCTGTGTTTTCCGTGAGTCCCAGAGCGAGGGAGAGGGGTGTTCGGGACACGGCAATAGTCGAGAAGTCCGATCGCTCGGGCCCGGGGTCCTAATAAAACCTTCAGGCACGAGCATCGGAGTTTTCTCGGCATAGCCTGACTCTGAGGACTTTTCCCCCCTCTTCGATATTTTTTCCTGCTCTGGACGAATCAGAGCAAGGCTTACGGAAAACACAGGGTATAAAAGACGACCGTTTGGACATGAATGATTATTAACGCCACGGGGCTACACATCGACGTCAACCCGTACATTTTGTATTTCGTGCGGATAATAAACTTAGTCTACGTAGACTACATCTAGTTTCGCATTCGTGACCATCACCTCAACTCCTTGGGCATTCCACCATATGGTAACCATAATTTTTTTTATATGAAATTTCGGCTTCGGGGTGTGTCCTGGGGGTGTATTCTTATCTACCCATTTGATTGATCGCTTTCGATTATCATGCAACATCCACTTTTCATCACAAGTGATGATTTGGTGTAAAAACAGGAATCGTGTATTGCGAAGCAACAAAGTTGCGCATTTGCTCTTGCGGTCGATCATCTGCAGTTGCGTCAGTTCGTAGGGCACATATGAGTCAAATTTCTTTACTTTATTTATTGTACGCAGATGTTTTAACACAGCCGTATGGCTAGTTCCTAGTTTAGACCCAAGTTTGCGAATAGTTGTGTGTGAATCGGATTCCACAGTCATCCTTAATTCCTCGTTATCAATATGGGCTGGTGGTCTTCCTCGAGGCTCGTTGACGATACTCAAATTGCCAGAACGAAATTTTTGGAACCAATATCGAGCATTTATTTCAGTAGTGGATTCATCTCCGAATGCGCGATTAATGTTCCTCGAAGCTTGAGCTGCGATATGATTCAATTTGAACTCGTGCAAGAAAAGTAGATGTACTGTTATGCCGCGGCAAGGGATCGAAATCAAGAACTACCGCAGTTACTTCTTGTTATGATCTATTTTGAGGTTCAGAATCACGTACAGAGTGTAAGCCGGTTCTTTTCTGATCTGTTTCGAGGGTTTTCGGGGTTCTTATACGCTTTGATAACAAAGACTGGCGCTTGGGGTTTGGGGGGAGTTTTGGCCGCGTTGGCGATGACGGAGATGTGACCTCCGACTTATCGGTGTCCTTTGCAAGGATGACGGTGGCTGGTGAGACATCGGCGGCAATGTAACAACACGATGCGTGTTCTTTGTGCAAATGTCCAGTCGTTATCGGCTTATCAGTGTCCTTTTAGAAAGATGACGGTGGCTGATGAGATATCCTAACAGTACATCGCGTTTTATTTCCATTTGGTTTCGGAGAAAAATAATATAAAAATGGGATACAAACACGAAAAAATTTTACGAACTGAGTAAGAAGAATACCTTTGAACTTTATAAATAAAAATATCGAGCGCACGTTACAATGAACCTCTCTCAGTCGCAGCTGAACACAGACTAAACAAAAACACCCGTTTCATAGTTCCCAACCTAATATATTGTAATGTACCGACCCTTCGACTAGGATTACTAATATCTTTACAAATATTTTGTACACCGACGTGGTGACTCGATCGTCAGTCACCACCATCATTACTCATCTCCGAATGATCGTTCCAAGTTCAAAATCCTTATTTTCCTATTTCGACGTTGGACTCACAAACTCCGTCATCCTTTCCCTACTCCTTTTCCTAAAGTCCTTAAAACCCTCCGTCTCCCCCCGCCGAAGCTCAATATCCATTCACACTCATAACTACCTCACGCAGCTCAATCTAAATCTAAGTTTCACTCTAATTCTCACTCATTTCAAACTCACTCTAGATCAAGCTCAATAACTAATTCACACAAGCTTAATTGATTACAAAACTCCACTGAATACCGTCGTGCTGTACGTGCTCCATCGATACTATACAATATATTCTAAGACGAAAAGGTCTCTTGTTCTGTGTCTCCTGCAAAGCAGCGAAATCCGACTTCGTATTACAATATACGTATAAGTACATTTGAAGATCTTTATAGAAAAATAGTGCATAATTTGATATTTAGCGTAAGGGAAAGGACGGGTATTTATTATAAACTTAACTGCGTGTTTAATATGCTTTTCATTTTGACACCTCCGTCTCTGTGCTCGTTTAGATCTAGACTGTTGCTCTTCGCATGCCAAACTCATTCGCTTCGAACCTCTCAAGCTCACACACATGCATACATCCTGTAAAACATTGAAATCTCTAGCTCGTGTTACTCTGTTATTCTTTCTAACACTCTCGTTCAGCCACTCTTAACTTTCAAACACTTCCATTCGTTCGGGGATTCTTACTATACTCACTCATACATTATAATACCCCTACAGATGTTTCGATTAGGGCAAGACTGCTAAACTTTTTTTACATTTTTCGAATACAGTAAAACCTCGATAAATGAGCAAATCAGTGCTCTTATCGAGTACCTGTGTCAAATCTGCCTTTACATTAGGGCTCGACGCGAGGGCAAACTTAGAAAAAGACAGATACTTGGAAGAGACCGAAAAAGCAAGCAAACAAAGTGAGCTACTCGAAAGTATGAGCGAGGTATTGCCAATGCAACAATAAACTTGTTTATTTATTAATTTTCTAAATATAACTTTTCCGAATGTTTTTTTGAGATTTTTCTGATTAGAATGATACGAACCAAGATATGTTTGAATTATGTATGTTAGCGTCAACGAGTTTTATGAGGGTAAGATACCCTGTATAGCAGATGGGGTCGGTCCGCATTGGGACCGTCGCCACTGTGTTTACAGTTTGTCTCGGTTTCGTGTGGAGTTCTTGGAGAGCGACGGGTGTTAGACAAAAGTCTAGTCATCCTGTCGCATTCCAAGGAACAGATTATTTAAAGTATCGATGGGCTCGGGTCCGTAAACTATACCCGAGACTAAGTTATGGCTTAGCAACCGATGACCTGACGTCATGGTGCTGCATGGCGTTTCAAAAAGCGTAAAGAGTATGCTTGGTGGATCTGGCCACGGAGTGGGGAGATGTTTCATCCCCGGTAAGAGGACTGTGAGAAACTGCACGGCACTTACCCCAGAACTTCGAAAGCATACTAATCGCTCACAAAATATTCCTGACTTTAAGATCCAAAAATCTAACATGTAAATAGTTAGTAAATTTATTAAATATCAATTAAATATAATTTAAACGATATCGTGTTTGGTATCATTTTAATCAGAAAACTCTCACAAATACGTTAGCAAAGGTTTTAAAAAAAATCGAAAATGAAAACCGCTGACCCTATAATTAGTATTGCCTTATCGATACATTCGGGTGGTATCATGTTACAATGTTCCCTCGTCGAGCGTCGAGGTTCACCAAGGGGGATCCCCCTATGTGGAGGGGATAGTCGTGATGTATTTATCGAGGGAAACTTCTGATACCTTTATCGAGGTTTTGTTGTACTTGTAATATTTGCAATTTTATTAATGCAGAATAAAGTGAAACACTGAATGGGACACCGTACAACACGGTACTATACAAGACCCCGCATTAAAGATAAAGAGGAAAATGTTATGATTTATATCAGGCAAGTCGCTTATTTGATCGTCGCATGTGTTCTCGGAAGAGCTCTCCGCCTGCTACTCCCTCCCGTACTCTCGAGAGCTTGCTGATTAACCTGCCTTTCATTCGCCAGGCGCGAACCTGTAGCACGAGCGTGCTGGCGCATTGGGGCGACATGCGTATCTAACCACTCGCGCTGGAAAGGTATGCCACGTGCGGCGATCACGGAAATCAAAACGACGTGCGTGGCACGTCGACTGTTACTTGTCGAAGAACAGTTTCAGATCGCACCACGTCGCGTGTAGGGTAAAACTAACGTATTATTAATGAAAATGTATGCTTATATGTCTTAAATCGAATACGATTAATAGATTTTAATGTTTTTGGACATCTGGCGATGGTTTTGGCGAATTCGATTACTACGTGACGCCTACCGGCGAAATGTAGTGTTACATTTCAGCACCCTCATTTGTAAATTAATTTTTAACGCAAATAGTTAAAAAAGCTCCGCGACAACAGAACGCCAGGCCTTCTCGCGTCAAAGAATATATTGTTGCCGCCGCAGCCGTCTTGGCGATACATTTTACAGTCATGTTTGCAAAAAGACGCATTGGCAATTGTGCCAACACAGCCGCGGCTGCATTTCGCCGTTAGGCGTCACGTAGTAGTCGATTTTAGGCATATAAGCATACTTTTTCACTAATAATACTTTTGTTTTACTCTACACGCAACGTGATGCGATCTGAAACTGTTCTTCGACAAATAACCTTAGTCAACGTGCCACGCACGTCGTTTTGATTTCTGTTATCTCCGCGGATGGCATGTCTTTCCAGCGCGAGTGGATAATTATGAATGCCGCCCAAATGCAACAGCACGCTCGTGGCCACTAGGTCCGCACCTGGCAAGTAAAAAGCAAATCAATCTGCGAGCTCTCAAGTGCACGGGAAGAAGTAGCAGGCGGAGCTCTTCCAAGGACACATGCGGCGATCAAATAAGTGGGTTGCCTGATTTATATAAAAAACTTTGGTAATTATACAAATGATGGACCATCCCACCAATTTCGATAATTTTTAGATATTGTAACCTCGCCGTTATTAATTCGTGAAATTCTCACACTTGTCATAAATGCGTTTTCATAAACCTCGTCTATTCCATAACATAAAGACATAAGGTGGAAATAAGCTAAACACTTAATATGTCAGGAACTTTATTCTTCGGTGGTCGGGACCGGACTGACTCGGTCGACTACGTTGCCAAAGCATGGCAATATCTAGCAAATTCGCAGATAGCAACGAGGCGAAGGTTCTACGTCACGGCGAAACCGTCGGCACCCATTGTTCTGCGGCCCTTGAGCAGCCGACGCTTCGGCAACGCAGAGTGACGGCTTTACGCTTACAATATGCTGTTAGAATCATGATTCTAAGCAACTTTTTCCTATACCTGTAACCCCTGCTCGGCTTTAGTTTTCGAGATATCGGCAAAAAACTTTTGCTGCTTCCCCATTAAATTTTGCCTATACATGCTCATCCGTGGTAACCTGTGCGTCAGCACGATGCGCTCGCTTTTCGACTGTTTCTGCGGCGCCCGATTCAGAAACTTTATACGGGAGGACTCATCGAAAAGCTAGCACATAAGAATGTGCGAAAAATATAATTCCAATGCTTAGGTTGGGCCACCTCACGTTGACCCTCTCTAAAAATTACCCCAAACCAACACTAATTTATCTTTTCGTCACATACACCTTTGTTAAACCGAATGATTAAAATCGGTAAGGTGTGCATAACAGGGTACCTCTCCCGACAAGTTTGGTTTAACTCCTTGCACTACGCCGAAACTCTGAAAAAGCCGTGCCAAACTTATCCGCCGGAATGGTCGCGGGAGGAGCCGAGCGGCGGAGCTCGAGTGGCGCAATTTGAAACACGACACCTTCCGACTGACAATGAGTTACATAGTCCCGCTCGTATTTACTTCACGCAATGGAGCTCTTTGGAAATTCAAATGAATTTGAATAAAAAACTTGCAAAAAATACTTTAATTATTACATATCATAAGAAATAAATTTTGTATAGGTAATAATAATATGAGTAAATAACAGCGGGGTAAATATAAGTGAAAGCCAATCCACGGTAGTAATATTTTCCTCTTCATCACTGTCATATATTGTTATGTCCCGCGGAGGGACCGGGTCTTCTCGGCATTATAATTCTAATGACTTTATTAAACTATAACTTTATTAACTAATAACAGTATTTCGAACGTCTGTCGTCTGACAACTCGGTTGCAACTTCCGGTCACCAAACGTTTCCGGTCGCTGGAGCAACGACCGGCCGAATCGATCCCTCGATTGCATCGATCCTCGAATCCACGGGTTCGAGGGAGCAGCTTCGCTCGGTACGCCAACTTCATATCGGCGTAACAATATAATTAATCTTCGTGCACGATTCACCACTGGCACAATGACGCTGCTGTCATCAGAATTTTCATCACTGTTTATGACTCTTTCTTCTACTCTTTCACTGCTCTCACTTCCTCGCGAACTACGTGCTTTTTACCAATATTGCTTTTTTTCTTATACATGGTCGTGGGCTTGGCTAAACTATAAATAATAAAGAATAAAAATTTTTGTAATGGAGGCTGTTCGAAACGTATGCGCCTCGTATAACGGAATGGTACAAACTGAAGAACGACTGAAACTTTCTTGGTCTCGCCGAGTGCCCATGTTTATTTAGCTTAGAGATGTTATCAGTACCGCGAAAAGTAACACTATCCCCTAGGTAACACTTGGCCTATATGGAGACACAGAATGCCATTCGAGATAATTATACTTGGCCCGAGATTAAGACCACGAGTCAAAATCGTGGCATCCATGTTTGGCACGAAATATCGATCACGAGTCAGACTCGTGATATTCATGTTTGGCATGGAATTGTAGCAACGAGTCTGACTCGTGATATTCACTTTTGGCACAAAATTTTCATCACGAGTCTGACTCGTGAAAGTAGTGCAAGGGGTTAATAAAGGTGTTTGTAACGAGAAGATAAATTAGTGTTGGCTTACGGTAGTTTTTAGGGAGGATCACCGTTAGGCGACCCAACTAACAATAAGCATGGGAATTATATTTGTCGCACATTCTTATGAGGTAGTTGTTAAGGCCTAAGCCCTTAATGTATTAGATTTATTACACGGACGAAGAGGCAACTATTTTTGAGAAAACAGTTAGTTTAACGGGACGCAGGAGTGCCAGATGTGCGACTTCTGCGGGCCCCCTTTTCCAAGAAAATCCTCGCCTGCGAGTTTGATATGTAATTATAAGTGTTACTCTCCATTTAAATTGTTTGTTCATAACACAAAAATATTGTTAATTTGTAATTCGTTATTTTATAAAATGTATATGTATTATTACATATGCATACTGTAAAATTTATAAATATTTCAAGTTTTGTTCGATGAAAATGATTGAGAAGATAACAATGAAATAAAAATTTTCATTTTGTAATGTATTATTGCATTATTATGGTATTATTCAACCTATTGTAAAATGTACTATTTACATTCAAAGGAGCTGTATGAGGATGCGAAATATTAAATATTAAATGTAGCAAAAAATATAAGTTTATGTAAATTAGTATATTTGTAAAGTATATTTAAAAGTATTAAGAATTTGTGGCCGCCGAAACGTCGGCTTTTTTCCCACTGTGCACCGGGTTGGGTCAAGTAATAAAACAGTTAGATGGTCACATGCATCGCAATTCTTCCGGCATATTCTGACTTGGAAAACCTTTCTCACCTCTCGGGTATTTAACGAAATCTTCCGATGCGATTTTTCGGAGACTAGGAAGACGTCAATGACCTGCGTTCGGTGTTAGGTTCGCTCAAGGGCCCTCCCGAGAAGAAGAAGATAAACACTTGCACTCCTCTTAGTCGCAATTTCTAATGTCGAGTAGCACGCTTCTCCTTAGACTGTTCGAGCCGACAAGGATATCTTGTGTGTTTCTTTCCGAAGGAACAGCTGACTCTCTCACTTACTAAGCAAAAATTTGATCGCGGAGGCCCAATTAAAAGTCGATTTGCGGGAGAACGGTTCATTTCTGACCCATGGTTCCTCTCAGACATTTTACCTACGTAACAATACGAATAAGATGGCCCAGCCAGATTGAATCGGGGATTCCTCAAATAATTTTGCGGCAGGTAATTTTCACAAATCTCCAATCCGAGCTCTAGAACAACCCCCCGAAGCCATGACAAAACCTTTTGAAACAACCCTGTACTTCCGTCAGCAAATCAGAGCGCGCGACTTCGACAATCGGTATCGCACCGTCAGTTGTCCACAATGCTCGAAATGTGCTGGGTTTTCTCGACATAAAATCTCAACAGCGCCATCGTGCTGCTTGGGACTCAAACGGTTAACTTGGTTAGGCAAAAGAATGCGGGTCAGACGTTAAGGGCTATGCCTCAGATCACACGTATACAGGGGCACTTAACGTTCTATCTCGCAATTCGCTGAAAAGAGCTAACACAGTCAAATCGAACTAAAGGACGAAGAGAGAGAAAGCTGCGGATCGAACAAGGGAGATAACGCGATTTGTGCGGCGAAAGTGAGGACATTGGCGTATGCACCAGGTTTAGAATATCGCTATAGTAAAACCTAGATAAACTCCGGCATAACTGCCCCCTCCACATGGGAGAATCCTCCATGGCAAAACGCGACGCTCGACGACGGAGCAGTGTATTAACATGATACAACTGGGAATAAGCGTGTGCCTAATCCAATTCAAGAATAAACGTTTTTCATTTTTTACCTTTTTTTCTTAAAACCTTTGCTAATGCAGTTGTGAGAATTTTCTGATTAAAATGATATTAAACACGATACAGTTTGAATTATATTTGCTTACTATTTAATATATATTTACTATTGTAGGGTGAACGTTTTGGTATGCATGGACTGCGTGTAATTGTTTGTAAGGATCTGTCTGGTGACTGTTTGGGCGACATGTGAATGTCAGGCGTGAAACCCTAGTGTGGCTGAAGAACGCATGATTGTATAAACACAGACAGAATGCGAGTGCTGCCCGAAATCGTGGTGCGGGTGTATTCGAGGAAAAGGGCAACACTGTATGAATGAGAGTGGATATAAGTGATTGAGATTGGACAGCTAGTTCAGTTTTTGAGTAAGATCCTAGAGAGAAGCGTGTACTGTGTGAGATTGAGAAAAGTATTACCTGCATTATTTATTATTAATCATTAATAAACCATTATGTACGGAAAACCCAATTGACATTTCCTGCACTATTTAATATATATTTACTTACTACTTAACATAACTCAAACCTATCGTATATGGTATCATTTTAATCAGAAAAATCTCAAAAATACATTGGGAAAAGTTGCATGCGCCTTTGGGACAGTTGGGACACCTCCGCAAGGCTTAAATGCAAAGGTCGCGACCGGATGTCGCTCTTATGAAGTAGAGGTATCGAATCTGTGTTTATATCGGCTCCAGCCGAGCGCAGACTTACAAAAGGACACACAGTAAAAGAGACAGAGAGATCAAGCAAACAAAGCGAGCGGTCGAAAGTATCGGTGAGGCATTGCTAATGCAATAATAAACTTTTTTATTTACTAAATTTTCTGAATGCAACTTTTACCAGTATATTTTTGAAATATTTCTGATTAAAATAATACCAAACACGATATGTTTGAATTATGTAAATATTAAGTAAATATAATTCAAACTACATCGTGTTTGGTATCATTTTAATCAGAAATATCTCACAAATGCGTTAGCAAATGTTTCCAAAAAACATGAAAAATGAAAACGGCAATTTCTCCAATTAGTGTTGCCTTATCGATACTTTCGGGTGGCATCATGTTACACTGCTCCCTCGTCCAGTGGTGAGGTTCGTCAATGGGGATCCCTCTATATGGAAGGGATAGCCATGTCGCATTTATCCAGCTTTTACTGTACCTGGTACGTTGTGAATACCGCCGTTTCTGAAAAATGACGGGTGCTTACGAGTTGCACAGTCATGGATGCACTGTTTGAATTTTTTTTGAATTCTCCCTCGCCCGGCGGATACCGGGTTCACTCGGGCCCATGCGACTTGACTCCCAGCGTTCTATTTTGTTTCTTCAGCGTCAAACCGAACTAAATATACTTTACGTGGACCGAGAGTGGGGATACGTCAGTGCAGATGTGCAAATGCCTGATCGCGACTTTGAAAGCACACTGTGAGATAGAAGACGATCGGGATGGATGAAAGAGGACTGAATGCTAATAACGAATTAACCGTGAAAAAGCACTGAAACCATGGAGACGAAACATCGTTGTATTAATAAATCTCCATTAATGATTGACGATAGAGTTTAAATACTTTTGCCAATTGCAATCGAAACTATACACGTATGGGTCCGAATGTACCCGGCTCCCGCCGAGCGTGGGTTAAAGTGTTCTCTCGACAAATGATTGCTGTAGTCTCCGAAAAGAAATGATCTGATCGGGCCAGGTCTGACGTGTAAGCCGCATGAAGCAGAACTTCCGATCCCAACGCAAAAATTATGTCCTATGTTCCTTTGGTAACGTGCTGCAAAATCACGTTCCTCGATCCTTTTTAATAGATGTGTAAAGACGCAGTTATAGGTCGCAACAATTCTGATGGCGCGCGGCAACTGTTTGGATCTGATCCGCCAGACGGATAGAGCCATCCCCCGTTCACACGTACTTGCAATTCTAATACGCTACCGGCCAAAAAATCCGCATCGAAGCAAGTGAGATAAAGCTATGTGAACGACGTAAGAAGTGTTTTGTTTGGTTGTTACTGCCCAGCATTGAGGTTTCCAGGAACGATATGGCAGAAATAGGAGGTGGGTGCGGCAGAAATCTCCCGCCGCACTGATTTACCGCACGCCGTCAAGCTTGTTACGGTCTACACCAGGCTCAAGCTTTATTTGATCGCCAGAGCCGTCTCGGGAAGAGCTCCGCCTACTTCAGCCATACATGCAGCTGAGATGTGACTTATTCACAGACACTCTGTTGGTGTCATGGCCGGACCTATTGGCACGAGCGTGGTGGCGTATTAGGGCGACATTCGTATCTAACTGCTCGCGCTGGAAAGACATGCCACGCGCGTCGATCGCGAAAAACAAAACGACGTGCGTGATACGGCGACCAAGGTTATTTGTCGAAGAACAGCTTTAGTTGTAAAAACTCGCGTGTGCGGCAAAATAGAAGTATTATTAGTGAAAAAGTATGCTCTGATATGTTTTAAATCAAATACGATTAATAAATTTGAATGTTTTTGGACTTCTGGCGATGATTTGGTGGAATTCAACCACTACGTGACGCCTTAGGGGGGGGGGGGGGGGGGTCGGGATGTTCCCTTGTTAGTACAAATTAATTTTTGTGTTCTTTTCCATTTCATTATTTAGCCATCTTAAATAAGTAATAAATGTATGGTGGTAACGATCATTTGTAAGCTATAAATTGTTTATGCGCCAAACTGATGCGGCGCACAGTTGCCTATTTCACTGAAATCCTGGCCAATACCTCCAAAACGCTCCGATTTAGCCGAAAATTGACATATTAGCGTTATTTGTGTCACTCTTTACGAATCGAAATTCAAAATTTTCAAAAACAAAATGGCGGATACAATACATCAATAAGTAGAATTCGATACTCCTATCCTATGTATCTAAATGCGCTGCTATACGAAAGACGCGCGCGACCAGCAATTGTTAATAACTTGAAGGGTAGCAGAAAATAGCAGCTGAAACCCATCAGCTAATCTTCAGAAAGCTTCAAACTTTATTTAAAAATAAAAAATTAGCGCGAACCTAAAAGCCTACCTTTTAACTATTTCCTTATGAAAGGAGAAGAAATGCGGGGGTCTCATATTTTCTTCATAACAGCTCTATGCTATTAAATAAAATCATGAAACCAACCTATTTTGAAATTTAAAGCATGTCAAATAGCTACCAATAGAGCAATAAAGGGATCGTACGTTTGTAGTACATCAAAAACATAATTATAACTTTGCGATTGTATATCTCTAAGAATATTGTGTAATAAAATGTTTTATGAGAGAAAACATATGCTCTGACATGTCATAAATCAAATGCAATTGTTAGATTTCAATTATCGAGGTGTTACATACGGCCCTGAGTCTAAAAGAATTAGACTCTCTACTTCGCGCTCGGAGTTGGAAACCCACCATATGTATAGGGTGTAACAAAATTAATGGTCACGGCTTTCAGGGGTTGTTCTATACCTTCGGTTTGATGGAAATTTGTAAAAAAAAACGCCGCAAAATTCGCGGAAGGGTAGCTGATTTTTTAGAGACCGATGAAAGAAATGCAGTTTAGCTCTTCGAGACCTACCTCTCAGGTAAGTTTAATAAAATGCGGCGTTCAGATGGTCAACGAAGGCGAAGGCGATATCTAGGAAGAAAGAGGAATTTAGAAGAAAGCGGAAGGCTGTTCTTTTCGTGCCGGGCGCTGCACATTTTGAACCTGTTAAACAAATATTTGGCAGCCATAACTAACATTCCTGTGGCAACCTGTGTTAACCATACACGGGATCGTCCACGCGTGTTCCAACCTCCGGCGGCAACCTGTGTTATCCATAAATGGGATCGTCCACAGGTATTCCAACATCATGTGGCTGCCCGTGTTAGCCATACACGGGATCGTTGACGATTAACAATTACTTCTAAAACCTAACAAACATCGCACCTTATTCTTTTACCTCGGCCACTTGCAACGCCCCTGGCCTTTGGCAGGTAACAAAGGAAAAAGTTTTTGGACTTTCGGTCATAATTTCAGCGAAATTGACGACTGTGCGGCGGTAAACTAATGGCGGTTTTGCTGGCGGTGTATTGCGGGCGGTGGATTTTCCGGTTGCTAGTTTTGATAACCTAACACCCGACGAAGTCCCAGAACTCTATTGGAGAGAAAATCTATTGTCAGAGAAAATCTAAACACAGTGGTGACAGTCCCATTGGTGACCGACCCTTCTGCGCTACAGAGCATCCTACCCTCTTAAACCTCGTTGACGCTAGCATACACATTCTGGGTCCGATGCACGTGGGAAAAAGCTAATAATAACCCATACACTTTATTCTCCAAAAGTCACACACATAAATCATTTCTGTGGGCTCAACAGCTGATTTCTTAAGTTGAAATGCAAAAAGTAACGGTGCCGCAAATGATGTTTCTTGCGCGCTATGCTGTTAATACTGTAACGTTCGTATGGTAACACATTTGTGTGTACCAGTAGTGTACCGCGTTATACGGAGGTCCTATTGTGTTTCGATAGATTCACCTATTAATTCCATGCTGATATAATGAATGTTGAAAATGCTTACTTATTGTTAGACTAAACTTAAATCAAACTTTTTTAGGTGCGTTGATGTACTTGAAAGTACTTTTACAGTGATGCACTTGGGATTACTACTATATAATGCTATAGTTTTTTGCTTCCATGGATTTCTTATGATTGCAGTAAGTTTTCGAGATGAGCATTTTAAGTTTGTGACTTTCGTTGCCTTATTAAATTACGGTTGGCAAATTGATTTACTCGTGATGCATAAAATCGAAAATTCTTCCGTCCACTCGAATTGCAAAGGAAGAAGGCAATTGTAAGAAGTAGATGAAGTATCATCAACATTACTCTGAGAAATATTCATGGTGTCACCTTTATATTATATAATGAAGTGGTATATTAATTTTAGGTAATGAGACAAGGTGGATATTTACCTGTTATACGAATTATTTGGCTGCTGAGTATTATTATCAATACATTTGTACATACCACTATATCCTGCATAGTTGGAGAAATGTTAATAGTCCATGTAATTTCTCTTTCTCTCTTCTTTTCGCTTCAATCGTATATAGTATATATAATACATATAAGCAGACGCACGCGCCACATATTATTTATTAATTTTATATTGGCTTTCTTTAGAGCAAAGAAATACACAATGCAGCCTATAATAATGAATGGTACACGTTACTGCCAGAGGACGCAAGAAATTTTCTAATAATTATGCTTCGATCCGAAAAACCCCTATATATTTCTGCAGGCAAGATGTTTCCCTTAACGATGACTTTATACTGCACTGTAAGAATTTACGAACTTATGAACTGATGTATGTATATTTACCTGATATAAAATACATATGCATTATATGTTTCACACCCTTACAGTTACTCAAGACATCGGCTAGTTACATATCAGTTTTAGCTGCGTATCAAGAGTAATTCGTTTCAGACGTTGACGGTGTCATTCATGTATTATGTATGTACCATATATTCGAAATATACGGAGGACGATCAAATATGAACGAGTCTTTATTGGCTGAGGGTCGGTAAGGGTATTTTTATGTTATTGGGCAACTGAGATAATCAGGTCAGGATCCCTAGAGGAAGGGAACAAGACTAAATGGCCTGTCCCGTGCTTCGTTTATTAGCCTTCACGATAAGTGAGAAGAGTGTACCCGTTTCTACTGACAATGAGCAACGCATAATTACGAATTTCCTTACCCGTGAAAACGTGAACTCAGCCGAAAACCGTAGATTACAGGCCCAGTTCGGGAAAGAGATCCTTTGATGATCACGAGTGAATGTTTGGTGCAAAGATGCAACAGGGGCCGTGAACGTGATGCAAATTAAACTCATCACTGTCGTCCTTGTACTATTTCAACTCAGGAAAACATTGCCCATGTTCGTGAGCTTATAAAACGCGATCAACGCTTCACAAAACTTTACTACTATTACTAATGCGTTCTTTTCCTGCAGTGGTATCCACTGTATCGGTGATCATTTTCTGCTGAATTCTCAAAATTTCAATAACTTTTCGGAAAAGTAGATTTTCAAGCACGCTTGGGAGTACTTGGTAAATGGGAGATGTCAAAAGGGAAACAAGACTTCCCTACTCGTACCAATGACGAGAGCGAGGAATCGTTCAGCATTATGTGCTGTTTTGTCTTAATGCTATGCATTTTTGAGAACGAACATTTGCACAAATCTGTCGGTTTGTACAGGGTGTTTCAAAATTATTTGCCATGGCTTGGAGGCGTTGTTCAACACCTTTGATTACATGGAGATTTGTGAAAAAAATCTGCTGCAAAATTCGCGGTAAGCCAATATTTTAGCTTATTTGTTTGACCAGCTTTTCCCATATGTCTTGTTACGTAGGTAAAATGTATGAGAGGAACCATGGGTCAGAAACGAACCGTTCTCTCGCAAATTGACTTTTAATTGGGCCTCCACGATTTAAGTTTCGCTTACAATTAGTAAGTGGGACTACCAGCTGATCCTTCCTGACTCCGTTTCGAACGAAATCTTTCGATATAACTTTTCGAAGGCTAGGAAGACGTCAATGGCCTGCGTTCGGTGTCAGGCTCGCTCAAGGGTCTTCCCGAGGAGAAGCACATAAACAGTTGCACTTTTCTTAGTGGTTCGGTGACCCCGTCTCCCAATTTCTGATGTCGAGTAGCATGCTTCTGCTTAAACTATTCGAGCCGACAAGGTTATTTTGTGCGTTTCTTTCCGCAGGACCAGCTGGTAGACTCACTTACTAAGCGAAAATTCAATCGCGGAGACCCAATTAAAAGTCAATTTGCGAGAGAACGGTTCGTTTCTGACCCATGGTTCCTGTCTGACATTTTCCCTACGTAACGAGACGAATGCGATATGCCAGTAAAAAAAACAGTTACCCCCCTGTGAATTTTGCGGCAGGTTTTTTTCACAAATCTGCATCCAATTCGAGGTGTAGAACAACCCCTTCAAGCCATGACACATCATATTGATACACCCTGTACATTGAGATTGTTCGGAGCGCGAAATCCAAAACATTAGGTTACGTCGATTCTTCCAGCATTTTAATGAATTTTGATGGTATCTTTGCACAGACGTCTCGTATTGTAAATTCACAATAATAAAATTACTGCTGTACGAACATCTGAATAAATACTTCGTCCTTTACACCCGCATTGTCCCTTGAACTCTTCTTGGATTAACGCGCAGCATTAGATTGTTTAATCACCGTCGAATCGAACTAACAATAAGCTCGCAAAAATTTTCCTAGCGCGCGGTATGTGACTCGGGGTAAGAATAGAGTGTCGCTCGCACCGCGTATCCCCACCATATCGGTCTTGGAAACCTAGAGACCGGCAAATAACAACCGAAAACAAAACACTTCTGTCGTCGTTCACATGACGACCTACCGATTGTGCGCCTTTATTGGCCTGTAGCGCGGTGCAATAAAAAATAACGTGTGAACGGGAATTTGGCTATCCGTCCGAGGAATCATACCGAAACACTTGGCAGAGGACATCTCTGCTTTTCCGAGCTAAATATATTTTACGCGGACCGAGAGTGGCGATACGTCAGTGTAGATTTGCAAATGCCTGATCGCGACAATCGGGATGGACGAACGAGGACTGAATGCGAATAACGAATTAACCGTGGAAAAGTATTGAATCAAATGAAGTCAAACATTCTTGCATTCATAAATATCCATTAACACGTTCCGTGCCACGCCAATTTTTGACGATTTTCTGTTCAGGCCGCGTGGGGCGTATACGACCCACACTTTCAAGATTAAAACAAACTCGTTTAAGACGTACGCCTTACAATTGTTCAATAGTACAGAGCCACAATTAGCAAGAAAAAGGTATAAATTTCAATATGCATTACACAACAAAGCAATAAATTTAATTTTTAACGAATTATTTAAACAAGCACATAGCCGAACGTTTACAAATATGTTGACAAATATGTTTAATATTATTACTTAGAAATCTATTTACAATTATAAAGACATATTGCGGTGAACCTGTTGAAACATGGCAGACATAAATGGGGTTTGTTTGGACAACCATCACAAAATGTAACAACTTTCGTAGTAAATTTTCTTGCCGATTTCGAGCCAAACTTCTTAACATTACTTTCATAACAAAATTTGCAGCGTTTTCTAACTAAATCAAAAGGGCCTAGCAGGATAATGGGGTCAAAAGTGCCCCTGAAGCTATTTTATTCCACGATGCGTCATTCGATAGGTAACCATAAGAAACCATTGTACAGAAATTTTTAATCCGATAGCTTGACCGGGAGGGTAGTTATGGGGTAAATTGGAAAAACCAGTTTTTGCCTAATTTTCGCCACTTAATAATGTGCAAAAATGTCGAAAAAATTCTGACACATTCTCAATATGATTGCACGCGTTAGGAACGATTTTCAGATTCTTCCGTTGCAAGTTTCACGCGCAAAAAAATCAAAAAAGTAAGAAAAATGGGAAAAATTTAGATTTTGCACTGAAATCTTCAAGACACAATTTTTAAATAATTACAGTAAGTACCTGATGTAACCATTAATAGGCTCAATCTTTTTTCATATTTTTTTGATATGGTGCAACACTGTCGGAAAAATCAAAAACAGATTTCTGGGTCGCATTTCAAGCTGAAACGCGATCATTATTTGTTATCTTTGCATTATTTTAATTCAGTATGTTCATTTTATTACCTTCAATGTCTCTGAATGCGAAAAGATACGTGTGGAGGAAGAAAATCAAGAAAATTAAGTAAATTGTTAATTGTATGCTCCTTATATGCTAGAATTTTGAACCTTTTTTCATGAGAAGAAAAAAATTAAGTCCCCCATGGGGATTCGAACTCGCGACAAAAAGTGTCCAGCTGTTCCACAGGCAGACACTCTAGCCACTGCACCATTTCATCTCTTCAAAGAAGGTTCAAAATTCTAGCATATAAGCAGCATACAATTACCAATTTACTTAATTTTCTTGATTCTCTTCCTTCACACGTATCTTTTCGCATTCAGAGACATTGAAGTTAATAAAATGAATATACTGAATTAAAATAATGCAAAGATAGCAAATAGTGATCGCGTTTCAGCCCGAAATGCGTCCCAGAAATCGGTTTCTGATTTTTCCGACAGTATTGCACCATATCAAAAAAATATGAAAAAAATTGAACATAATAATGGTTACATCAGGTACTTACTGTAATTATTTAAAACTTGAACCCTGAAGATTTCAGTACGAAATCTACATTTTTCCAATATTTTTTCCGTTTTTGATTTCTTGCGCATGGCACTTGCAACGGAAGAATCTGAAAAGCATTCCTAACTTGTGCAATTATGTTTAGAATGTGTCAGAATTTTTTCGACATTTTTGCACATTATTAAGTGGCGAAAATTAGGCAAAAACTGGTTTTTCCAATTTACCCCATAACTACCCTCCCGGTCAAGCTATCGGATTAAAAATTTCTGTACAATGGTTTCTTATGGTTACCTATCGAATGACGCATCGTGGAATAAAATAGCTTCAAGGGCTATTCTACTAGACCCTTTCCCTCCTTTTTTTTACTTCGTGGCGACCTCTTTTTGGTACTATGGGCAAAGAATTATTGTCTTTGCAGGACATCATATGCATGGCTAATTGTTTCCTAAATTCTAGACTTGATAGTTTATTGTTGGTGAGACTATTATGAATAATCCAGTCATTTACGACAGCAGCATTTAAAAAATGTTGAAATACAAGTTTTTTTATACCATTTGACTGATTTGCGTAAAGGATTACAGTATGACGACATTTGATCGGAAACATCTACGTAAGATTTTCCTTCATTGTAATCTATCACAATTTTTGGTTTGACACAATCGCACCCCATTTTCCGTATAACGACAGTTTTCATCCGAGTGCTTTGTAGATAATAAAAGGACGTCATTTTTGCCTTTCCATTTTAGTACCGTCAATCCATCCAAACTTTCTTTTACAATATATTCGTTACGCTTTAATTTTTTTGCGACCAAATCTTTTGGAATGCCGCGGCGATTCGACCGTATTGTTCCAATGAGATGAGTCTCTCTTGGAATTAGTTGCCTAGCCACGTCGATACTTGTGTACCAATTATAAGTACATAGTGTATGACCCTTACCAAATATGTTTTTACATAATGATAAAACTACATTTGTGGGCGTTGTTTTCTCCGTGTCTGATTTCTTCCCACAATAGAGTTGAAAATTGACCGTGTATCCCGGCGTCGAAGATAATTTAAAAATTTTTATACCGTATTTGTGTCGTTTTTGCTTTATGTACTGCTTGAAGACGATGCGACCTCGAAAGGGAATCAAAGACTCATCCACACAAGCTATTTCTCCTGGATCATAGTACTTCAGAAAATTTTCATTGAGCATGTCGATTATAGCTCTAATTTTGTACAAACGGTCGTTCTGATCTTCATTTTCGTTATCAGAGAAATGTAACATTCGCAATAAAAGCTCGAAACGATTCCTTGAAAGAACCGACGAAGGAAGACTTTGAGCATAAGCTGCATCTTTGGACCAATATAAATAAACTTCGGGAAGTTGTATTATACTATGCCCATCCACATGATGAGCCCAAAAAGACGTTTTATTTCGGTTTCATCTGTTGGTTCCCATTTGTCTAACCGTGATGACGTTTTTTCACACAATATCTTCTCCGCATATCGATTAGTTTCTTCAACTATTATTTTGAGGATTCTATCATCCAGTATCAAGGAATAAATATCTTCTACTTTTTCATAATTGCAATACAATTATTTAAAACCATGTGCACCTACGAAGGGCGAAAGTTGTGGTTGGTTTCCAATAGGATTAAACCAGTCCGTGGAAGGAGTATTTGTATTATTGTTGCCAATAATCGATTCATCTTCTTCGCTTTCACTACTTGATAAAATTATATTGCGACGCACACGAAGACGATTGAAAGGTATTATGTCGTCTGAGCTGTCTGTTGAAAAATCATCACAACCTATGCGCGTAATCCTATTGCGATTTGCTATAACTTCTGAGAATGGCATATCAGAGTCCTCGCTCCAAAATTGTTCATTGTGCGATGTCATTACTGATCGTAAGGGTGTAAAATTATATAGTTATTTTTCTGTAGCACAGAAATAAGTATATACTTACTGTATGTTCTGTATCCTCTGTTTGATATCAGTTTAGAAGCAAAAACACTCAACCAAATAAACACCAGCTTTGAATCAAACAGCAATTGTTACGTATACGCCCCGCGCTGCGATAGACTCTGTGTACATGATGTGAAGATGCCTATATTTGATTTTACAATAAATTTTTTATGAATTCTTTGTTTTGCAATGAGAATTCCAAATGGCCTGAACGGAAAGTTCATCGTGGGTCGTATACGCCTCACATGGCACGGAACGTGTTAAAGATTGACGATAGTGTAGAATCGTGAAAAACAAAAGAGAGGGGTGCAGTAACCGCTCCACGCAGCGTACTCCGCCTGAGTAGCTTAATACCGGAGATCTCTTCGGTCGGAAAGGATCCACTGCGCCAGCGTCCTTTCCCTGGTGAATCACAGCTATACGCGTGTAGGTCCTAATGGACCCTGCGCCCGCCGGGCAAGGGTTAACGCGTGTAGCCAACGCGGCGGCCCTATAGTTATGCTACAGACTAGTCCGGTCCCCGGAATATTTCCTTTTACCAGCCAGTGGCGGTACCCCCACATCCATTGGTACGGGCCTGATCCATGATACTGGTGCGAGTACAATTCAGTTTGTTCTCGTTATTAACCCTCGCTTTACGATGGTGGGGTCTCTAGAGACTCAGCGTTTAGCGCACAGTGACACGCATACTAGCAAATGTGTAATTTGAGAAACCACTCGGCGACTTCGCAGCGATAACAAACACATTTACAATTTTGTGTTCGATACTACCCAATAGTGTGTAAGTGACTCAGCAGCCAGCAGTTCTTTTCGAGTCGCATCAGTTGGTCGTCGAAATTCGTACAAGCACAACGTTCGTAACGTTCGTAACTGCGTTGCAAGTCTGTCTTGACTAAGAATATATAAAAGAGTCAGTATGCATGACGAAGTCTTGTTTGAACACGATGACCTGCCGTAGGTTCGATTACCTGCGTGTTTCTTTCATTTCGATTTCGTCAACAGTCATAAAAGGTCATAAAATTATTCCCTTTCCCAATTGCAACGGCCTGGGTCTAGAAAAGTATATTCCACAAAACCTTTTCGAATATTCACTTCTTAAATTGTTACAAAACATTGCACAATTCATTTATCGTTGATTTCACGAAAATTATTGTTAAGAATTTAGTAGTCCAATAGTTGGTAGAGAATACAAGCAAAGAATATATGTTCTTGCCCGCACGAACAACATGCGATTGTATTAGTGAGATGTTATGTCTCATGTTTCGACTCGAGCGGCCGCGTAATAGTATTAGTGAAAATCGATGTGAGGCTCTCGAGACCCCGGCACCGTCACCGGCGTTACAAAGTCCGTAAACGGAGGGTTAAAAGGTAGACGGCGGCCCTATAGTTATGCTGTAGGTTAGCCCGGTCCCCGGATCCTTTAAAATCCCATACTGCAACTCATAAATTTCCGCATATTGAATTAATACAATTCGGTCTCGTTCTGCCACTCGTCCGCCTCGTAAAAAACTGGTGACAGCGGTGGGATCGCACTCATTGTCAGTTATAAAATCGAAGGTAAGAAACAATTTTAAAATATTTGTGTAACATGGCGAATTCAAACGACTCTACGTCTGGACTGGGCATGAAAGATTTATCTGCGTCCATAGTCCTTATGACGGAACAAAACTGTGTTCAAAATGCAACGTCTCATATACCAATTTTCGATGGTGAACATCCATTATTAACTATTTTTGCGCAGGCAGTCCAAAATGGATTTGTTTTGATTCCCAGCGGTTCTGAAACTCAGTTTTTAGCAATTCTATTAACAAAACTTACTGGACCGGCTAGGCGAAGCGCTTTAGAGTTAAAGTTTGGATCAGTTGAAGCGTTACACAAATATTTGAAAAACGCTACGTCTGTCGCGGCGCAAAATCACCGTGAGTTTCTTCATGCCCGCTACCCAGGTACGATCATAAACCGTGCCTCTTGCAAGCGCGGTGCGATTCTTGGAAGTCTGGGCAACGTACATGAAGCGTACTTTTCCAAGAATCGCACAAATTTTCCAACCATTCTCCAAAGGCAAGCCAGCCCTTCTTCCCAACTTTCGGGAATGAGAAAGCCGAGCTCAAAGGCTCGGGGCTCTCTCTCTCGATTAACTTACCGTGACAACGACGTTACGCTGCCGGTTGACCCACAAGTGTCAAAGGCTCATTTCACATACTTCTACAATTCATGAGTCGCGCAAGGCTCATTTGTACATAAGTTAATTCTAAATATAGACTGTACATAATCTCCCAGAAACTTCTTTATGAATTTAACTATCTCGCGTTCTACATCGCGAGTGGCGTCGCCAAGGAACATTCTCCTTAAACCGCGCGACGTAACAACGCCCCTGGTAAGGAACTGGTTTATTCCCAAACTAATATAGCTGAATTAAAAATTAGAAATGGCAACTGTGGCAAAATGGAAAGGCAACTGTGGCATTCTGCTCAGACGGCCGCACAGGATCGTTATCCTTCGCAGGACGAAGGAATTCTTCGGCAGATTGACGAGGACGTCACGGAAAACTTTTTGGAAGGATTACCAAAAAGAATCGCTTGGAGAGTGGAATCGAGGAATAGGAGTCTCAAAACCTTGGAAGAGGCCTTTGACGCCGTAATTCGGACCGAAAAACGTCTCAGGAATAAAAGAAGTACGGACGACGAAAATTCACCTGTCAGGTATTCTCGACATAGTAGCGGCGAAAGTTGTAGGTCGGAACGCCGGCGATGAGGCACATAAGTTGCTTATCCTTCGTCGCGTAGTCCTGTTAATTACCACCGGTATCGAGATCGAGCACCATCGGTGTCATCCGACGAGGATAAGGATGGAAGACCAAGGACGGACGCATTTACTCTTCAACGAAGAAATACATCGCGGACACCTTCTCCCTTCAGGTATTCTTCCGAAAACGAAGACTATTTCAGGAGAATAAGAACAAAACCTAAGGATCCAAGTCAGCTGTTCTGTTGGAATTGTGGTGAAAAGAGTCACGATGGAAAATTCTGTAAAAAGAACTCTGGATCTCACCGCAGTATTTCGTTCACACCTATCGACTCTTTAAACTTCGATCACGTTCATCGAGCAGACAAGACGATAAATGAACAAAGTCAACCTCATCGAAAATATGTTCGACTCCATGATCGAAACAGGAACGAGTCCTCATCAAGGAAATCCCTGAAAATTAGGATCAAAGTCCCGGAATTGGAACAAGGAGTAGGAGAATTTATCATCGATGGAAGACAATCTGTTAATTTAGTTTTAAAAAGGGTATTAGGTGAAAAGGCTGTCGTAACCTCTAGGGAAGAAATCGAGAGAACTGGCCTAAACACCAAACCGACCGTCACTTTAGGTACACCGACCCTGGACCTGAGTGGAGTGCCGGCAATATTTTACGTCGTTGAAAAATTACTCATTTCTTCGGAAGGACTCTTAGGAAGCCCTATCCTCTTACAAGAGGACGCAGAAATTACGTATTTTTACAAGACCTTAGTGCTGCGAGACACACCGACGAGGCCCTGGAAAATTTCGAATTTTATGGACTATGACCGCGTTCAGCCAACAACTTCAAAGACGAAGCACACCATCCCGGCTCGTACTATGCAGCAAATAAAGGTATCGGTTGCTAACCCGAAGATAAGGGAAGGATATCTGCCACGTCTTAGGACTCCCAAAAACCTCTATATTGGAGAAGCCGCAGTAACGAACCGAGGAGGGAAATGTCAAGCGTTCGCGTGTAACACCGACACAGAAGATATTGAAATTGAGCTGAACCCTCAGGTAAAATTTCCTTACACTCAAAATAGTTCGTCCGACGAAGAATATTACCTTTCCACCGCTCAACCGCTCAGAGAAAATCAAGAAAGAATGTCAAAAATCACGAGCTGTCTGCAATTTAAACATCTCAATTACGAAGAACGGCAACACGTGTTGAAATTAGTAGAAGAATTTCCAGATAGATTTTTCTTACCAGGAGAAAAATTGGAAAAAGTTCCAAATTTTCAGCATTCAATACACACCACAGATGATATTCCGATTAATACCCGACAGTACAGGTATCCAGTCGTGCACCAAGAGGAAATTCAGCGACAAGTGAACGCTATGCTGTCGGAAGGTATAATTAAAAAATCCATTTCACCATATAATTCTCCGTTGTGGATTGTACCAAAGAAACCTGATGCGAACGGTACCAAGCGTTGGCGCATGGTCGTTGACTTCAGGGAATTAAACAACAAAACCGTAGGGGACAGGTATATATCCGCTTCTGCAAATAACCGAAATCTTAGATCGTGTGGGCGGCACTAAGTACTTTTCAGTTTTCGATCTCGCCAATGGATTTCACCGAATCGAAATGAATTCCAAGGATCGACAAAAAAACAGCGTTTACCACACCACATGGGCATTACGAATTTGCAAGAATGCCTCTTGGTTTAAAAAACGCACCACCGACATTTCAATGACTTATGGATCAAGTTTTATCCGGCCTTCAAGGAACAGAATTATTTGTATACGTGGACGATATTGTAATTTATTCTTCATCATTCCAGGAGCATACTATCAAGGTCAGAAAATTATTAAACCGACTGCGAGAACATCGACTCAGCGTGCAAACAAACAAGTGCCAATTTCTTCGGAAAGAGGTGGTATACCTAGGTCGTATAATCTCGGCGAATGGAATTAAACCCGACCTAAAGATACTGGAAGCGGTAAGGAATTTCCCAGTTCCATGATCGCAGAAGAACATTCACCAATTTTTGGGACTGGCGGGTTATTACCGACGGTTCATCAAGGATTTTTCCAAGAAAGCGAAACCTTTGGCTTTATTAGGAACAGGAGTTCGATTCGTATGGACCGAGGAACAGCAAAATAGTTTCGAGCGACTATGCGATGAACTTTGCGAGCGCCCAATTTTACAATTTCCCGATTTTAATAAACTTTTTATAGTCACAACAGACGCATCTGAATTTGTAATTGGAGCAGTCCGCAGCCAAGGGAAAATTGGAAAGGATTTACCCGTAGCATATACATTCAGAGTACTGAATGGAGCAGAAAAGAATTATTCCGCCACTAAGAAGGAATGCCTTGCTATGGTTTAGGCAGTACAGCATTTCGGGCCTTATATTTACGGTAAAAATTTACTCTGACAACAGATCACCGACCTCTAGTTTGGCTGTATTCCGTCAAAGATCCAACATCTAGACTAGTAAAATGGAAATTAAAGCTTATGGAATATGAATATGACGTAACCCATAAGGCAAGAAAAACCAATAAAAATGCAGACGCACTTTCAAGAAATTCAACAGTTCGCTTACCTATCATCCCTATGGACAACGACCCATCATACAAAATGTACTCATACAGTAAGCAGCAAGACGGAAGCACTGTGGGAAAGTGTTGAATTATTCTTAACAATATAATATTACATATTTTAAATGAGTTCAAAAACGGCTCTACATTATAGGAATTCCTATTCTAAACAGGAAACTCTCTGCACTGTAGGGGAGAGTAACATAAACAGTTTATATTACAGGGTGGGCCCGAGCTCGTCGGTTGGGCATCCACAAATAGTTCGTTCTAAACTCCTACAATATAAAGACGTTTCTTCCAAAGCCTTATAATAAATAATAATATTAATATAAAGTATATTGATTTATTTTAACACCCATTTCCAATAGAAAGAGAGTCCATAAAACAAGAAGGAAGTCAAGACATCAACAGTTTTACAAGGAATGGGAATCCAGTTCGTCGGATGAATCAAACGTTCCGAAAAATAAATCCACCCAAAAGGTAATCACTCCACTCTAATTTCAGGCTAATTTTGTCATGGCTTGGAGGGGTTGTTCTATACCTCGGATTGGATGGAGATTTGTGAAAAAAATCTGCCGCAAAATTCGCGGCAAGCGAATATTTTGGCTTATTTGTTTGACCAGATTTTCGCATTCGTCTCGCCACGTAGGTAAAATGTCTGAGAGGAGCCATGGGTCAGAAACGAACCGTTCTCTCGCAAATTAACTTTTAATTGGGCCTCCACGATTTAAGTTTCGCTTAGTAAGTGAGACTACCAGCTGATCCTTTCTGACTCCGTTTCGAACGAAATCTTCCGATGTGACTTTTCGGAGGCTAGGAGGACGTCAATGACCTGCGTTCGGTGTCAGATTCGCTCAAGGGCCCTCCCGGTGAGAAGAACAGGAACACTTGCACTTCTCTTAGTGGTTCGGTGACCCAGTCCCCCAGTTTGTAATGTCGAGTAGCACGGGTCTGCTTAAACTATTCGAGCCAGCAAGGCTATCTCGTGCGTTTCTTTTCGAAGGACCAACTGGTAGTTTCACTTACTAACAAGGAAGGTATTCGAAGTGCAACTCACGGATTCGAATAAAATTTTGTGGGTTTGTAGAGTGATCCAAGACAAGAAAAATGGTATATTCTATTCGTGCCCAATCGCCCTTTAAGGGCATGAAATTTAACCTCAAAGTGAAATCGACACTTGCACTTCCTCGCTTATATCTCCTAAAGTACAAAAGATAGAAAAAAATGTTTTAGGTAAAAGTTTAACGGTAAAAGGAGCGCTATAAATTTGCGTTAACAAATTTTTAAAAACAACTTTCCTTCTTGAAAAAAAAATTTTTTTTGCGTTATTTTAAACAATTTTGAAATCTTTTTGGTAATGAAAAATGTGGCATTTTTTATTCTGAATTCAGCCATAACAATATTTTTATTATACACCGCTAGGATTACAGAGATACACGACAAAACGTACTCCCTAGCGCGCTTTACCGCGCAATACCGCGCTAACAACATATAGAGTTACATATTAAGAATGCTCATTTTCGTTGCAGGACATAACTATGTGACGAAGATGGGTGTGGTAACATAAAAATCGTAAATTATGAAATATTATATAAAGATTAATGACTTATAATACAGATCGTACTATATCCCATATATACATACATAAATATTTTTTAAACGCTTATTTAACATTTTATTACATTGTAAGCTCAAGCGATTACATGTACTTCACTCGACATAGTTTTCGCAAAGTGAAAAAGACGAAATACTATCTTCATTAAAAAAGTGATCTACACACAGATACTTTTTGCACCAAGCACATCTTATAATAGCAGGCTTATCACATCATTCACAACGTGGCAGTTTATCTGCTTCAGGAACTTTAAAACAGAAATCTACCGGATTGTCAAACCGTTGTGGTAACCTTTCCTCTAGGTATCCACTTTTATACCAAGAGTATTTAAATACTTCTCTGAATCTCGGGGAAGACAATTGGTTGTGGGTGAGTGATTGCAATTTGATGATGTTATTTCGTAGATGTAAATTTATATTAATATCGTACAGCAAAACTCGATCGGAAAAGGTTCTAACAAAGTTTTTCCATATCCGGAAACCAAAAACGTCCAACGGTTGTATCAAACCTGAAAAGGTCATGGCAATAATGTCAATTTTGTTATGAAAAAAAGTCCATTTCGGCAGGCCAGTTCAGCGCGGAACGAGAAAATGTTAAACACGAAATAATGACCGTTATCGTCAAAAATCGAAAAAATCCAAAAACACGTAACCGCTAAGTTGGACCATACCTTGTGTACATAAATTTATTTGAACAGTTGCGAATGTTTTTTGGAAGATATTAACAAAAAAAATTAATATTTTAATATACTTTTTAAACAAATAATTTTTTTGTAACTTTTGTTACATAGTTCAATTCTCGGTTGAAAAACACACAATTTAAAAAAAAATTAAATTTTTTTGACCCCTGGTTACCGAGATATATCCAAAAATGTGGTTTCTGCCCCAAACTTTGAGGGGTATTTTTACCCCTTCAGAGTGGATGGTTGCCGATAAAAAAAAATACGTGTCCAATATTCTGACGAGGAGTACCTCTGACATAAATTTCATAAAAATCGGTGTGTTCGAGTTCGATATGTTCCCTTGTAAGCATAACTCTGGATCCCATCCTAGCCTGTTGCTCCCGGTGAAGGCGGTTTCCGACCCGAAGGTCTTCCCCCATCCTTCCCCGGGGCTTCCCCAAAAGAACTTGAAACCGCCATGCAGTCACGACATGACGGTTTCCCGTCCCCACCGTGGTTGCCGAAGCGTACCGGGTAGGGCCCTCACCTCTACCCGGTCCACGGTCTCAGCCGAGGCATAGCCTCGCGAGGGAGCATGCACAGCGCGGCGCTATGCCTCAGCTGATCCGTCCATAAATAGGATAATATAAATATATGTATCCTACTTACCTTAAAATAAACACGCACACATAAATACACACACACACACAATAAATAAATATGTACATAAAATAAATATGTACATTTGCGCCGAGGGAGAACAGTCCTGGCGACCCGAGGGGGTGCAGAGGGATCCTGTCATGTCACAGGAGCCCTCCCCCCAGGTTACCTTCTCCTCACGCGGCCCCGCCGACATGAGGTATTCTCCCTCAGCCCCTCCCGGTCTCTCTCCGCGGCCTCCTTCTGGAGAAGCACTTCTTCGCAGAAGGAGGCCACCGCTCGCCATTTGGCCTCGCCAGCGAGCATTTCTCTCACCACCGCCTGTGGTGAGAGATCCCCCCCTATACACGCGATGAGGACACTGCGCTCAGTTCGCCACGCTGGGCAGACCTCCAGCGTATGCTGGGCAGTGTCCTCTCCCCCCCCCCCCCTGTCACAATGGTGACACTGAGGTGTTACCTCCTTGCCGATCTTGCACAGAAACTCACCGAAGCACCCATGCCCGGTGAGAATCTGTGTCAGACGATAGGAGAGTTGGCCGTGCTTTCTTGTCACCCATTCCTTGAGGAATGGGGTGACAGCATTCACAGCGCGTGATGCCTGGTTCTCGGGCTCCTCGAGCCACGAGGACCATTTGGCAATCATGCGCTGTTCGGCCTGACGCCTCACGTCCACTTCCTCGGCACCGGACGGCTCTCCCTCATCCGCTTGCTGCAGAGGCGGCGCACGGAGGTTTGTGTAAACCTCCGCAGCCATTTCCGCATGAAATGAAAACGGCGGGGAGGCCGCCGGTGCGGAGGCGGCCGGATAGGAAATCGTGCGGTAACCCCGCACGACCCGGATAGCCATCAGGCGGTGAACCTTGCGCATGGCTCGGCTCGCCCGCCCGTTGACATCCAGGCCGCCGGCCCATACTGGACCTCCGTAGAGCACCATGGACCGGACGACTCCCAAATACAGCCGCTCACCTTCTCATTTGGACCGCCCAGGTTGGGAGTCAGACGGCTTAAAGCAGCCGCTGCCTTCTCCAACCTGGGGGCCAAGTTCTCGAAGTGGTGTGAGAAGCGCCAATAACTGTTCACCGTGAGGCCCAAGTATTTAAACTTACGCCTCACGGTGACAGTCGTCTTTCCCACCGTGAGTGAGGCGTTGGCTGGCAACCCGCGACCCGTCGTGCCACAGAGCCAAATGGCCTGTGTCTTTTAAGTTGCCACCCGCAGCCCCAGTCCCTCGATCGACAAGGAGACCCTCCTAACCGCGTCTTCCGCGATCGCGAGGTTGCTCCTCCAGTCGTTCCCGACGACGACGATCATAGTGTCGTCGGCGTACGCTACCAGCGACGCGCCGTCGGGGAGGGAAGTCCTCAGTACTTTGTCGAACGCGAGATTCCACAGGAGTGGTCCGAGGACCGATCCCTGTCGAACCCCCCGCTCGACCGAGTCGGAACATGGCCCATCCATACCGTGCCAATCTACACACATGTCCCGTAGATAGTCCAGGACGACCTTGCTGAGATAGAGAGGGACTCGATGATACTCGAGAGCCCTCTCTATAGCAGTCCAGGAAACAGTGTTGAAGGCATTCGCTATGTCTAGCGACACCGCCACAGCAACACTGCCCCTTCCTACTGCCCGCTTCGCGAGGTCGCTCACCCTGTTGATGGCATCAACAGTAGAACAACCTCGTCTGAAGCCATACTGGGCCTCAGAGACGTCCGGACCAACCAAGGACAGATGCCTGACTATACGGCCGGCAATTACTCTTTCGAGCAATTTGCCAGCCTCATCAAGCAAGCAGATTGGCCGGTATGCAGCCGGTGAGTTCTCGGACTTTCCCTCTTTCTGGAGGAGCACCAATTTGGCGCGTTTCCAGCCTGAGGGGAACCGACCCGATCTTAGGCAAGCATCAAAAATACGCTTGAGATCGGGTCCAAGGACACTCATCGAATGAACCAGGACTTTCCCGGGGATGCCGTCAGGTCCTGGCGCCGTATTACGGCTAGCCAGACGCTTGATGGCCCCGGATAGCTCCTGGACGGTGACCCCCAGTTCATCGGTCCAGACCCCGCTGGTATCCGATCTTTCTCCGGCAGGCTCGACGTTCCCCTCCCTGGGGAAAAGTGTCGATACAACCTGCCGGAGGAACTGGGGTTCTAGCCTCTCCGTTAACGGGGGCGCCCATGGTCTTAGTTTGCCTAAGACCATTTTATAAGGTCGCCCCCACGGATCGGCGTTGAGACCGTCGAGGAGTTCCTTCCATGCCTGGTTCTTCGCATCGTAGAATGCCAGGCGGAGAGTTCTACGGGCTGCGGAAAAGACACGGCGCAGCCTCAACTCTTCCTCCTCCGTCGTGCTCCGTCTTCGACGGGCCCTGGTGTACTGGTGTCTTGCCCTGACGCACGTAGCTCTAATCTCTGCGATTTCGGGCGACCACCAGTACACCGATCCCTGACGACCAGGACGGCCCCGGCTCATTGTGGCGTCGCAAATCGACGTTAATGCCTTCCGGAGCCACCGCGCACCGGCCTCCGGATCGTCAAGGATCTCGCCTGACCTTTCCTGCCAGGCGAAGACGGAGGCTGCCAACTCTACTGTGTCCTTCCGTAGGCCTTTCATGGCCCACCGCGGTGATCGGTCTGGACGACGAGGACCGTTTACGGCTGGAGGGGCATTGAAATTAAAAGTAATATAGAGGTGGTCACTTAAGGTGGCCACCTCGTTCTCACCCTCCAGCCGGTCACACGTCGTGCCATTCCAGGAGATGCGAAAGTGAGATCTACAATAGATTCTCCTCTGGCATGGACGCACGTGCTCACGGTTCCCTCATTCAGGAGAATGAGGCCGTGACTCGCCGCCCACTCTACCAAGGCCGTTGCCTTGGGAGTGGTCCCGGGATTTCCCCACTCCAATGCGTGAGCATTGAAGTCTCCCAGGACCAGCGTCTGGCGAGGTTGGCATGCAAGAAGGCACTGGCCAACCTCGTCCAAATAACCCTCGAAGAGTTGAAGACTCTTCGAGGGCGACGCGTATCACCCGATCACCGCGTGTTCACCCCAGGCTATGGCCATGAAGCCCCTACCGCGAAAAAGTACGCGGCAGGTCGGAGCTCCGCGGGCCATGCTCCAAGTGATCGCCGCCGTACCGTCCAGATCGCCTGCCCAATTCGAGCAGTCTGGAATCCGTTACGGTTCGGCGATCACTGCCAGGCCGATATTCCACTCCCGGAGGGTCTGCTGCAGCAAGTCGTGCGCACCCCGGCAGTGGTTAATATTACCCTGGAGGAGGCGTGCAGACATTTTGTCTGCTTACTGGCCTTCCCCCAGGGCAATCCCTACTACGGCCTGGCCGCAATTACCGGCAAGGAGTTCTGAACTCCCTGCCGTCGTCGCAATTAGGGTGGGTGTCGGGGGAGGTGAAGCCTCCGCCCGCACCGTGGGGGAGGAGGTCAGTGCCTCCTTTTCCCCCACCTTCTCCATAGAGGAGGACGGGGAAACAATGGGGAGGGGACTCACCGCTACCGCAGTCTCCTCCACCTCCATCGCCTCGTCGGTCCTTGTCGTCTGCACAGGGGCTCCCACGTTGGCACTGGGACTGGCAGGCTTCTTCCTCGTTTCTTTAGACGGGGAGGTCTTGCTCCCCGCGTTAGACGGGCTGGTCCTCTTCACTGGAGGGTGGCATGCAGGGCCTCCCATCCGGTGCCGGGCCAGCTTCCCCGTGCTCGTGCAGACGGCACATATGGGAGCAGCCCGGCATGTTGATGCCTTGTGGCCAGTCCCACTGCACCTATAACAGAGGTCGGACCTGTCCATCGAACTCTTGCAATTTCGGCGGACGTGTCCGACCTCCAAACACCTAAAACACATGAGCGGCCTTTGCTCAATGGCCACTACCCGGGCCCTGCAGAACTGGACTGAAATACGGCCAGTTCTTTCTAGGGCCCTTGCTACATTAAGCGGGCAGCGGGCCCAGGCCGAAAACACTCCGGAATTAGTTTTCCGGAAATTCCCGACCCGAACCTCGCTGACCGCACAGCGTCCCTGCTCCGCGATTGCCCGCTGGACCGCTTCTGGAGTGGCCATCTCCGTTAAATTGGAGATGACCAGCTCCGCGGTCTTCTGCGGGCACGCGGCCCTTATCCCCGAGCCCTCTAGGGCTTTGCTAAGGGCGGCTACAAGCCCGCCAGCCTTTAAGAGGCTGTCGGGCCCTGGGACCTCAAAGACGAGGGCCCCGGTAACCGCCCTTCTAGGGTTCAAGTCCCCTTTTATGCCCAGGGCTGTTACGTCGACCCTGGACATAGCCTGGGCCAGCTTTTGACCCAGGTCTTTCTCTTGGCCAGCAGGAGCGGTGACCGTCACTGCTGACGTCCCGGGGGACGCGGCAGCTTCGGCCTCTCCTGCTGGCCCTTACCTTTCTTCCCGGGGGGTCCTTTAGGCGGCTGCGCGGCTCGGGGTCCTCCAGCCGAAGGCTTCGACGGCGCCTTCCCAGACGCCGCCTTTGGTGCAGGTGTAGCGGGGGTGGTGGGGGCCTTTTTGCCCCTCTTCACCACCTGCACCCAGGTCTCCTCCATCTTCTGAGCCGGCTCCGTCCTGGCGGGAGCTTGGGGTCATGCGGGGCCACCGCTCGCTGCCGCCTGGGCCGGCTTCTTCTTCTTTTTCTTCTTTTTCCCCTTCCCACCCACAGCAGGGGGTGTGGAAGGGGCCGAAGAAGGTGCGGGTGGAGAAGAGGCTTTGCTACCTCCACTGAGGGTGGAGGTAGCCGCCGGCTTCTCCACTTGTGCAAGCCTTTTCTCAAGGCCCGAGATAACCCGCCCAAAAGCAAGCATTTGGGCGGCGCTCTCCCGGGCATGTTCTTTGGCCAGTTCGCTGGCCACTTTCTTGGCCAGCTCCCTGGCCCTTTCCAACGACCAACCCGCCTTCTCTTCTCCGCCCCCCCCCCATGGTCACCTGTTGACCGACAGGGAGGCTCGGAGAAGCGACGTTCACCTCCATGCCGCCGCTGTCAGTTGCGACAACGGCGGCCTGGGGGCGGGCGTCCACCTTCTCTAGGCGTTCCTCCGCCGCCTTAAGTTTCTGGAGAAGGAGCTCGTTCTCCTTCTCCAGCTTCCTCACTCTCTCGTTTGCGCGACGCTCCCGGTCGCTCCGGACAGACAGCAGTTGTCTGGCCGAGGCGTCCGGGGCGTCGTTGTTCCTCACCCTTCTACCTATCTCATCACCATAAACATGAGAGAGCCTCATGTTCATTCTCACCTTTCTTAGGTCCGTAGTCTTAACGTTGGACATCTTTCCAACTGTTTGGGCTGTCGACACTAGACAGCCCTTCAGTCTCCCCCAACATTTGCTCACCTCGACGGCAGGTAGCCCTTCACTGAGAAACGACTCTTTCGGGAGGGGCTTCATTCCGGGACCGGATTTCTCCGGATCCCAGAAGACCCCCCCCCCCCCGGAATGGCGCTCTCTCTGGACGATCTGCCGCTATGGTTTTTCCCGCTGACCTCATCGTCCATCTGACGATCGATGTCAGCGAGAAAAGCCGAGACCTCCCTGTCTCACTCTTGCCTCCTCTCTATCTCAGAGATTTGCACCTTACGGGGCTTCTCTCTGATCTTATTCTTTTCCTTTTCTTTATCCTTTTTGGACGAAGAACTGGACGTCTTCGCTCCACTCGTTGCCGAAGCAGCCGAGTGGGACGGTCCCGCCCTATTCTTCGCCCTGCCGTCCTTACAAGGGAACATCCCGAGGTGCCACACGCCGATTTTGATGAAATTTTAGTATGATGTAGTACTCGTTAGAATATTCGATACGTACTTTTTTATATCGGCAATCGTGCACGTTAAAGGGGCGAAAACCGCCCCCAAAGTTGTTGGCCAAAAGTGTATTTCGTTGAATATCTTCGAAACTATGAGAGATAGAGCATTTGCGTAAATTGGCAAAATTAGCGCCTTTGCATTACGAATTTAACGGCATAATTTTTTTTGCAAAATCTCCATTTGTTTAAACAATATGTTGAAAAATAACATATTTTCGGCAGTTTTACCACTTTAATGTTATTCAATTTTCTTGAATAATTTTTTGTAAAAACTACATTTCCTATACAAAATTACGGATAAATAGGAATTTCGATTTTTTCATCAACAAAAAAGTTATTACATATGAGATTTTATCGTTCGACGCGCGAAATAGAGTCCCTACACGAGTCGTTCCTTGTTCATAACTCCCCGGTAATTTGTAAGTAAATTGATTTTACCGATAACCATTCGTTGCTAACAAAAAGAAAAGAATTTTCCGTTACTTTAATGCGATATAATTTTCGGCTACAGCACTGCGCGCGGTTTATGGAGGGACATTCCCAGGTCGGCACGGTGTGAACAAATAAATGAAACAACAAGAATGGAGTGTAAGATGCTTATAGAAAAAGTAGTGACCGCTCACCAACAATGAGAAGTAGCCGAGGTGTATGTCTATCGCACTTCACGAATCTACAGCTTCGGCCTGCTTATTGTTAGGAATGTCAAAGATTATAACTCTTTGTCTATGCGTTACGAAAATCACAGGCTTTCGCCTGATGACAAATTTCAGGGATCTTTCCCATTTTTACAACATACTTCGGAAATTTCCTCTTCGCGAGGAAAAAGAGGGTGGGGTTTAACTATTATACTAATAACCAATGACAGACATGGTAAAGTCGATACGTCATCGTCTTTAAGGTATATATAATAGTGAGTGTTTAATATTTGTCGAATTCTATTCGCATCAACATTCGTATGCTGACGAAAGAGTTTTTGCTATTGCGAAGATTTTGGAAAGCGCTAATAGCTTCTTGCGGTACTAATTTACAGTAAGTATCTTTGTTAAAAACCAAAATTGCAATTTTTCTGCTATTCTTTATTATTTTACATTGTTCATTGCAAAATCAAAGCAGTTTAGATTGGTGTAAAAATGACTTATGTTTTAAACATTTTTTTGAAGAATATCATTACTGCCAAAATTATATAGAATAACAGATATTAATTACAGCTCTACCATTTATTTGAAAGCACCAACGTTTATATATTAATAAAATCAGCTCTTTTAAGAGCTACCAAGCAGTTATGAACAAGGAACGACTCGTGTAGGGACTCTATTTCGCGCGTCGAACGATAAAATCTCATATGCAATAACTTTTTTGTTGATGAAAAAATCGAAATTCCTATTTATCCGTAATTTTGTATAGGAAATGTAGTTTTTACAAAAAAATATTCAAGAAAATTGAATAACATTAAAGTGGTAAAACTGCCGAAAATATGTTATTTTTCAACATATTGTTTAAACAAATGGAGATTTTGCAAAAAAAAGTATGCCGTTAAATTTGTAATGCAAAGGCGCTAATTTCGCCAATTTACGCAAATGCTCTATCTCTCATAGTTTCCAAGATATTCAACGAAATAAACTTTTGACTCCCAACTTTGGGGGCGGTTTTCACCCCTTTAACGTGGACGATTGCCGATATAAAAAAATACGTGTCGAATATTCTAACGAGTACTACATCGTACTAAAATTTCATCAAAATCGGCGTGTGGCACCTCGGGATGTTCCCTTGTTAGTCTGTTGGTCACAGCTAGTGAGCAACACGACCGGGGCGCTGTGCCCAACCCCGGAAAGTCCGCAGTCGTAGGAGGACGACGTAGCGGGGCCTGCTTTACCACCCGCGACTACGCCGGTACTGAGGGATCCGAAGCCCTCTGCACCGTAAACTTCCTTATCATTAGTCCGTAAAGCCATGATTTTTAAAAAAGAGTGTCGCCAGTCCGTTATAAGGAAGTGTCCGTCCAATGACCCACTCGCTCCGTTCGCGCTGACACCCCCGCAAGCGGAAGTGTTAGCCCCAGAGGACACCACGTGGAGGTGGAGCGATGGGAACCTTTTTCGCTAGCAAGGGCCTCCATCGAGTCTCAAAAGACGTGCTGCTGGCTGCACGTTAAACCAATCTTATCTTTGCTCAAAAGCACCATACCAGTTATTGCCGCTTGACACCTCGTCTGGAGGGCGGAAAATTAAAAGATGTTAAAAAAGTCCCACCCGTCCCAACTGTCCCTTCGGGCTCCTAACCCTAGGATTAACCGCTCGGGACGGGGTCTCTACCGAACCTCCCCCAGCCCCATGCCCTGGCTCCTATCGCTAGGGCTCAGCGCACGGAAGCTAATGAGGTCGGCGAGTCCGGGTTGTGCCCGGGGACGTGGCGCCCCACTCTGCCGAAGGTGGTACAACGATAGCCGTTGTCAACGGGCGTGGGCACCCGGACGTACCGACCGACGGACTTACGAGAAGGGCTCCGGCGCATAGGCGCGCCAGACCAGGCCTTAATTTCACCCCTCCCTGTGTCGGCGGCCCTGCAACCTTTGCACAACGTGCAGTACAAATCTCCGCGGTCTTTACCGCTCCATCCATGAAAGCACCAGCAGCCGCTCTCTCGACTACCAGAGAGGGACATCAGCTACATCGGAGTTTTTCGGAAGTTAGCCCTCCCTTGGTCAAAACCCAAGTTCGGCTCCCGAAAACCCTTCTAGCCGCCGTCCTCCAGACCGACCCGATACCTGCGACAAACCTACACCACGAGTAACCATCATTACCGAAACACCGAACACAATCATCTCCAAAAAAGGACATCTGGTACACTTTTTGCCTGTTGACTGCAGCACCCACAATCCAATTAGCAAATTATTTGCAGGCACTGATATAATAGCAAGGGACGAATTACTTAAAGAAAAACCGAAGAAAGGGAAGATTTTAATTACCAACAGAGGACAATACAAAATACTTAGCATCGTAGCAACGAACCACCATCATGAAAAGGTAACAGAAACGGATTTAAGGAATGGATTAAGAGCACTAGAAATCGCTCTAACGCAGACAGGTATATCAGCGATCAGAATGTCGATTTCAGGAGACGGACATGATAATATACCATCATTTCAATTTTATAACATTTTACAGGAGGTATTTCACAGTTCTGGAATGTACATCACGCTTTGTAATTCAACTATCAATAATCCACACGATGTTGCGATCAGGGACGGAAATGGGGCTAGTGCATGTGTCGGCCCCTCGTGCCCACGGCCCACATTAACGCCGTATTTAAAAAATGTATAGAGATAATTTCGTGAGCACTAGAATTACTGTTTTTATCACACGAAGCAGATCGTCTGGAGCTAATCGAGGAGGCTCACAACAGTTTAATAGCAGGACATAAGGGGATATCTAAAACATACAATCGTTTAAGAGCACGATACCTTTGGCCTGGCATGAGATCGCAAATTCAAGATCATATAAGGAAATGCACCAGCTGGCAGCAAGAGAAACTAGTGCGCGCCAAGACACGTCAGCCAATGATTATCACCGACACGCCAACGGAACCTTTCGACAACGTCGCATTGGATACAGTGGGCCCTTTTCCCGAAACTCCAAGCGGAAATCGGTATATTTTGACAATGCAAGACAATCTAACAAAATACTGTATCGTGGTTGCCATCTCAAGCATTCGGGCAACAACAATAGCAGATGCATTCACTCGACATTTCATAGCGATTTATGGAGCTCCACGCGCAATCCGTACGGACAGAGGAACAAGTTTCATAGGAAAATTAATGTCCCAACTGTCAGAAATAGCTAAAATCAGACAGATTACCACATAAGGATACCGACCGCAAACAAACGGATCACTGGAAAGAAGCCACATCGTGTTGAATATGATTCGTCGGACAACTAAGTCGTCGGAATCCAGTTATGTTTCCTCTCCCGGAAATAAACGTGACACTCCGTAACTTGGTGTGTTTTGTGTTTATTATAACGAAGAACAAGATATATACAGAACAAAAATACAACGATATAGAGATAACAAAAATATAACAAGCGAGCACAACGAAGGTGTAAGAAAAAACGTGGTAAGATGTCGGGCCTCGTCGGGACGCTTGTTCGGTCTCTTTATTAATTTTCCAAGCACCCCTTCCTCCGTCGACATCCCTTCCGAGGAGGAAGTGGTGACTTGGTAGGGAGGAGGATGTTGGGCCCGTGCAAAAAAATTATTGGTTCTGCCTGGGCTTCGTGGGTGGTTACCAAAATGCAGAGTTTGCATTGGTTTTTGCCAATCCACCGAAGGCCCAGGCAGAGGGGGGCCTTGGGTCACGAGATTGACGAGGCGTGCGCGTAGACGCTAGATTTATGACACCTTTTTTTTTTTTTTTTTTTTTTTTACATGAGGGAATCTTCCAAAGACACCCCCTGCCCCGAGGGAGGGCAGTGGGTAGTGCCGGATTGGTAGCGAACTACCCCTACCGGCTAAACCACTCATGGTGACCTCTCGTTAAGGCTTTATAGATGGGAACCAGGGGCTAAACTGAGCATAATCTTCTGGTCCCCACCCTAGCCTGTTGCTCCCGGTGAAGGCGGTTTCCGACCCGTGGGTCTTCCCCCATCCTTCCCCGGGGCTTTCCCCAAAGAACTTGAAACCGCCATGCAGTCACGACATGGCGGCTCCCCCTCCCCACCGTGGTGCCGAAGCGTACCGGGTAGGCCCTCATCTCTACCCGGTCCAGGGTTTTCAGCCGAGGCACAGCCTCGCGAGGGAGCATGCACAGCACGGCGCTGTGCCTCCGCTGATCCTTCCATAGGCAGGGAATTAACCTGCCTATCCTACCTACTAAGGTACACATTCATCCATATAAATACATTCACGCCATTAATTCATACACACGGGACACCCCTATGTACATAAATTTGGCGCCGAGAGAAAATAGTAAGGTGGCCTGAAGGGGGTGCAGAGAGATCCAGTCATGTCCCTGGACCCCTCCCCTCAAAGACAGGCCACCCTCCCCATGCACGGAAAATTCGTTATGAGGAGACTATTCCCCTCAGCGCCCCACCCGTCGCAGACGACCACTCTCCCGGAGGAGGAGGCACTGCTTACTATATACACCCGGCCCCGGGGTTACCCAACTTGGACCTGATAACAGGCCAAGCAGCGGACCCCCGGGGTCATCTCCCACCCATCGCGAGCCCGAAGGCTCCTCCCATCCACGTGGCTCGGGTAAACCCCCGGATTCGCCACGTCCGAGACCTCCACAAAGGCCCCCTGGGGGTGGTTTTTGACCGGGTTTTCCATCCCGTAGCTCGGGTAGCCCCCGGAGTCGCCACGTCCGGACCTGAACTTGTCTGTGCCAGACCCATCAGGTCCCTAGGGCGGTTTTAAGAGTTTTCCTTCCCTTTAGCTCAGGTATCCCCGGGATCGCTAAGGCCCCGTACCCTGATCCACCCCGATCAGGGTCCCTGAGGAGAGCTCGGGTACCTCGGGATTGCCAAGTCCCGTGCCTGCCGAACATACCATCGGTCAGGGCCCTGAGGATAGCTCGGGACCCCGGGATTGCTAAGTCCCGTACCCCGGTCAGTGCGTCCTCCGACCAGGGCCCCTGAGGACCGCTCTGGAACCCCGGGATCGCTAGACCCGTCCCTGATCAGCCCCGGACCGACCGATCAGAGTCCTTGAGGACCGCTCGGGACCCCGGGAGCGCTAAGTCCCGTACCCGATCGAAATCGGGCCCCTGGGGGGAGATTTATGACACCTGTCATAAATCTAGCTTTGGAGGAAGTTACGCGTGCAAAACCTGGTGGCCACGTGCGACCCTTCGGTCATCGAAAGGTGTTTGCCAGGTGGGCCAGGCTTGCACGGCTTGCGGAAATGAATATAAAGTTATAAATTTTCTCTCTCGCAACCTCAAGGCCCGCGTTGTCAATTACGCCTCAACACATCGTACTCACCGAATATTTGAAACACTACACTGGGACCTCCTCATACCATTTGCAATGTTTTCATACAATATCTTAGTACATGAAGCAACTAAGGGCCTAGCCGGATAAGGATGGAAAAAGTGCCCCCAAAGATAATTAATCGTGAGGCATACCATTCGATAGGGCTCTTTGGAAAAACCCTTCCTACAAAGTATGAATCCGCTACCCCTACCGTAGGGGTAGTTACAGGGTGAAACGTATTTTACAGTTTATGCTCGATATCTCCCGTTTGGCTTGACAGAAAATTGTGAAAAAAATCACAAACATTATACCCAATGGTGTACATACTTTAGAATTTTTCAGATTTCTTGGTTCGAAAATCGATTTTTGAAAAATTAAAAAAGATTATAAACATTAACTTTTTATTGAAAACATAAAGTGACCACATTTCTATTTTTACAGTAACATGCATAGTACCCTGATTATTAATGTGTAATTTTTTCAGATTTTTACAAGATCTAAGAAACAAAATAAAAATCAAAAACCAACCAATAGTTCTCGATTGGTGACTAAAATTCGTTGGGTCGTTGAAGCCGTGCACGGTATAATAGGGCGGAAATACCGACTGTTACATAATCAATTGGATAACAAATTGCTGCCAACAGTCGGATTATATTGCCGAATTGCATGTTTTTTACAGAACACCTTTGGTAAACCTTTAAATTCCGATGTAGAGTTCCGCGAAGAAATAATACCTAAATTTATGAGCGTAAAAACAAACATAATAGTTTAGGCACAGAAGCTGATATTTGTCATTGGAGTAGGCGAAGAACATTGTTTTAAAAAATATCAGCTTCGGATTTGCTTGATTTTCCTGAAATGACCCAACGAGATTTAAAAATTTTCTTTACGGGATCTTATCAACTTTCGCAAGCGGTATCATACCTCGCAGAAATGATGGACGAAAATAACCTTATTAATCTTTCTTATTTGAGAGAAATTAGCAATATCATACAATTTCTGGTGCCATCGAGGCACATTAAAAGTAAATCTTATAAGTGCTATAGAGATTATTCACCTAATTCAATAGGTTGCTCTGGAATAAAACGTTATTTCTGGGAGTGTGCAAATGGGAATCGAACTATTGGTTGTTGTTCGCACATACCAGCGATAATTTATTACTTATCGAATGCTCGATACATTGCAAAAGTTGTTAAGTCTGCGGAAATATTAAGTAAAATCTTCAATGTTGAACGCTTAAATCCGGTCATTAACAATGACAGCGACGAAGATTAAATTACGCGCTTTAAGTCCTGAGTACAAACACCATTTCACAATTAAGGTAAACCTCGTTCTCTAAAATTCATTAATTCACTTTACAAATGTAAAAATATTTAATAATTAATATTAACATATAATTTTCTTCATGTTTAAACGGAGAGAATTCTTCAATACAAACACTATTTCATATTTAAGGTAAAACTGATACTCTAAAATTCATTAATTCACTTTACAAATGTACAAATATTTAATGATTAATACTAATGCACAAATTTTTGTTATGTTTAAACGGAGAGATTTCATGGACCTTCTGAACACAGTTGAAATACCAGCAGCTCCGCTTCCATAAAACCGAAGATCATCATTGTTAATAAATGCAATTAAATAAAAATTTTCACATATGACATATAAAGAGAATCAGAATTAAGTACATTAACTTATTTCTTGTGAAATAGTGGATGTTACGAATAATGTGTGCGTAAGATATTAAGTACTTCGAGCATCCAAGTCTATACCCCTTTGGGTATTGGAAGTAAGTATTTAATTTTTTTTCTGTATGAAGCACTTTTGAAAAAATCTGAAAAACTTACAGTTAATTATTTATAGCAAACTTGAGATACTGTAAAAATATAAACGTGGTCACATCAATAATATTGCTAAAAATATAAACAAGTGTTGGTTTTTGATTTTTGTTTTGTTTCTTAGATCTTGTAAATATCTGAAAAAATTACACATTAATAATCAGGGTACTATGCATGTTACTGTAAAAATAGAAATGTGGTCACTTTATGTTTTCAATAAAAAGTTAATGTTTATAATCTTTTTTAATTTTTCAAAAATCGATTTTCGAACCAAAAAATCTGAAAAAATTCTAAAGTATGTACACCATTGGGTATAATGTTTGTGATTTTTTTCAGAATTTTCTGTCAAGCTAAACGGGAGATATCGAGCATAAACTGTAAAATACGTTTCACCCTGTAACTACCCCTACGGTAGGGGTAGCGGGTTCATACTTTGTAGGAAGGGTTTTTCCAAAGAGCCCTATCGAATGGTATGCCTCACGATTAATTATCTTTGGGGGCACTTTTTCCATCCTTATCCGGCTAGGCCCTTTCACACCATACGACCTAATATTTGGAAAATTAGCTAGGACGCCGAGCTCACTTTCAGACGGAAAAACCCTCGGAGCATATGAATCATATCTTGAAGAACTCATATGCAGGATCAATGAAATACAAGCCATAGCCATAGACAATTTAAAATCCGCCAAACTACGCTCAAAACGCTATTACAACCGAAAAGTCGGCCCACTGAGTTTTCAGGTAGGAGATATGGTTTACGTTCAACTAGAACCTCGAGTATGTAAATTTAATCTACATTATATAGGACCATATAAAATAATACGCGTTGCAGATTTGAACAATGTAGTTTTAAGCATACGCGACAACAAAACACTCACAAAACACCAAGCAAATTAAAACACGCGTATTTACCTAATTGCTCAGCTCAAATTACAGCCCACAACGATGGACAAACTCACGATACCGATTTCACCTATCTATCAACTATAACTCTGACGATTAAACCCCCCCCCCGCCAATTAACAAAACTACAAAATCCTGCCGTTCAAGTGCAACCCTGGACTGTACTACGAAAAACTTGAACCTCTACAGTTATTCCATATGCAATGGAAACTAGTAACATCACTGGAAATAAGAACTCTTCTGGAGGCAAAACCACGCATCACACAGCACCTTGTCATAACCGTTAAGATCTCGCCCTGCAAACCAGATTTTTTTCCCTTTTACTTTTATTCTTTACTGCATTTACTAATGCTTACGCATTATGGGAATCTCCCTCAGTAGGTTTGTAGAGAATAAACCTCCCTGATTTGAGGGCATGGAAATGCTTACGCATTGTGGGAGCAATCCCTTCCTATGTCCTAGAATAGTTTTAGAATCGATTCTTCCCACCGAACTGACAATCTGGTAGATGTGTCAAAGTTATAATCACCATAGGAACTAAAAACCGCGGCGTAACGCAGCGACGACCTTTGGGAAAAAAGTCGAAAAAACAGTCGATACAGGATCTGCCTTCAAGTACTATATGTATTGTGGGATCTCTCCCTTCGTTGTGCACATCCTAATAATAACAAAAATCTGATATTCGCTCCGACTTTTCCCTAAAGCCGTTGTTGGCAAATTGTAACATTATAATTATAAGTTTATTAATATCCTAGGTTAGATTACACAATTCTGTTTTCGTTTCCGATCTTGTATTGCCGTCAACATTGAATACTCAGAAACAAATTAAGCCAGCTAAGCGACTGATTAGCACCTAAGGACGAAAGCGTAACACGATGTGTCACGTTTCATTTTAAGGGTGGAGATGTTACATACGGCCCTGAAAATTTGGAAAATTTCCATCCGGCGCCAGTCAGACGCTTAGTGAAAACGTAGGAGACAAAGAAAGACCTAGCTGCATAGGGCCACATTCCAATCAGCTTTCCAACAACTCCCTTCCATTAACAATCAGATAAACCGAAGTACGACTTCCGCAGCCCAGGCGAGATTTTCTCTCGGCTCCTTGGCGCCCTTATTTTCCCCACCAGAGTCCTACCACCTCCACTCCCTTTTTCCTCAGTTTTCCCAAAACCGGGCCCTATATAAGCAAGCCACCTTTTGTCTCCTCGGGCCAGTATTCCTTAAACACCGTCATGCTGTTAGTCAGTAAATCGATATACGAAAGTTCACGGCTTTTTGCATCGTTCAAGTATTGTAAGCATAAGACGTAGGAACCCCCGCGAACCGACACGTGATCTTCGGCTAATCACAAATTGTAAGAACATGATTTGTAACAACAATTTGTACAATTACCAAGTACCTATTCTTTGGAATATACCTTTATATTCTCACGGAGGATATTTAGAGTCAGTGTTTATTATTTCCTTCACCTTCGAGTAACAGAGCAACGATCTCCCTTATTCATTCTTACCGTTCGGAGTGTATAAGATTTAAATTCAAATTTATGGGCAGTAGTTAAAGAGAATTTACGGACTGCAGTGATTTTCCTATATCCTTTTACAAGCCAGTGGCAGTACCCCCGTATCCATTGATACGGGCCTGATCCGTGAAACTGGTGCAAGTTCAATTCAGTTTGCTCTCGTTATTAACGGGCAGACGGCGTTCCTATAATTATACTATAGGTTACTCCAGTCCCCGGATCCTTTAAAATCCCACAATGCAACTCGTAAATGTCCGCATATTGAATTAATACAATTCGGTCTCGTTCTGCTACTGACCCGCCTCGTAACATATTCTTCTCCCCGGGAGGGCCCTTAAGCGAACCTGAGACCGAACGCAGATCATTGATATCTTCCTAGCCTCCTAAAAATTACGTCGAAAAATTTCGTTCGAAAGGGAGTCATTTTCACTAGCTTAACCCTTTTCACTCAGATCGTATTTACTATGAACTATCAGCTACTCCAGGACTATTTACAATTGTACGAGTACACATCTGTGGAAAATTGAAAATCATGCTCGGTCATTAAAAAAGAAGCTTATACATTTTAAAATTATGTTTTACAATATAAAAATATATATAACTATATATGTTGGTTTAACAGATTCAAAAAGTGCAGCGCCGGACAACAAAAGAAGGACAGACTTCCGATTTTTTCCAAATTCCTCTTTCTTTCTAGATATCGCCTTCGTCTTCGTTAACCATCTGAACGCTGATTTTTATTAAACTTACCAGAGAAGTAGGTCTCGAAGAAATACTTAACATATATCTTTCTTATCCGTCTCTATCTGTATTAAACGTTTTAGTGCCACGCAGCGCGATCGCGCTGTTCGCATACTGTGGTGAACTGTGTCGGGGCGTTTGGTTACGACCGTCAATTCGCAACGCACTTGGTTCGTAATTACTATTTTTTTTTAAATAATCGTAAACCACCTGCATAAATAAGCTGTTTTTGTTGAATTTACTTCTATACGAAAAAAAAGAGCAGCGCGATCGCGTTGATCGGCATTTCTTGCCAATAAATGAACGAAACACTTGCACTTTTCTTAGTGGTTCGGTGACCCAGCCCTCCAATTTCTAATGTCCAGTAGCACGCTTCTGCTTAAACTATTCGAACCAGCCAGGATATCTCGTGTGTTCCTTTCCGAAGGGCCAGCTGGTAGTTTCACTTACTAAGCGAAAATTAAATCGCGGAGGCCTAATTAAAAATCAATTTGCAAAAGAACGGTTCGTTTCTGACCCATGGTTCCTCTTAGACATTTTACCTACGTAACAAGACGAATGCGAAAAGCTAGTTAAACATATAAGCTAAAATATTCGCTTACCGCGAATTTCGCGGTTGGTTTTTTTCACAAATCTCCATCCAATCGAAGGTTTTGAAAGCCGTGACCATTAATTTTTTTACACCCTGCACATCGTTAGAGAGTGTATAACTTTTAAATCAACTTTCTTTGTTGATGTAAAATACATTTTTAAAGAAAACGTAACAAAAGGAGCAACTCTGGAGCTATTAAAAATCACACACATGAATATAAACTTTTTAGTTGGAAATGATCGACCTCGCCTATCACCCCCTTGTGAGTTATCCATGTTTTTCGGACCACCTGGTGCGTGCGTGCGCCCTTGCGCATTATAATAGGTGAAATAAAAAGTTTTGAGCGTTTTGAAAATGTCGATAAAATCATGGATATCGTCGAGTCAGACCGGCATGCGAACACTTATTCCATCGCCCAGGAACTGAAGATTAGCCAGAAAACCGTTTGGAACCATTTGCATAAGGCTGGTCTCAAAAAGAAGCTCGATATATGGCTGCCACACGAACTGACGCAAAAGAACCTTTTGCAGCGAGTTGATGCCTGCGATTCTTTGCTGAAGCGTCACGAAATGGACCCATTTTTGAAGCGGATGGTGACTGGCGATGAAACATGGGTCACATAGGAGAATAACAGGCGAAAAAGATCGTGGTTCAAGCGCGGTGAGACGGCCCAAACGGTCGCCAAGCCCGGATTAACGACCAAGAAGGTTTTACTATGTGTTTGGTGGGATTGGAAGGGAATCCTGCACTATGAGCTGCTCCCATCGGGCCAGTCACTCAATTCGGGCCTATATTGCGAAAAACTGACCAAATTGAAGCAGGCGATCGACGAGAAGCGACCAGAATTGTCCAATCGGAAGGGTGTTGTCTTCCATCAAGACAACGCCAGGCCGCACACATCTTTAACGACACACCAGAAGCTCCGAGAGTTTGGATGGGAGGTTATATCGCACTCGCCGTATAGCCCAGACCTGGCACCAAGCGATTATCACCTTTTTAAACATTTACAAAATTTTCTTGATGGCAAAAAACTGGCCTCAAGAGAGGCTTGTGAAAGTGAGCTGGTCGAGTTTTTTAACAATAGGGACGAAGACTTCTTCAATCGCGGAATTATGAAATTGCCTTCAAAATGGGCAAAAGTTATTGAACAAAACGGCGCTTATTTGATCTAATTCCGAAAATTCTAAGTTTGTTAATTTTATCATCAAAATAAAGAGAAAAAACGCTCAGAACTTTTTACTTCAACTATTATTTTAAATCTTGTCGCTGTTCCACCACAGTTCCGATCCTCGCCCAAGCAACTTTATTGTCCACTGTTCTTACGAATTACAAAATATTACGTACACTTCACGATAATTTTTAACATTGTTTGAAATGAGAATAATGCTTTTATTTAACACTTCATGTGTATGGGGCATGCATAACATAAAATACATTTTATTGCCATTAAAGAGATGTCAACACATTTCGTTAGGTTAAGATAGTAGAACTCGAAAACTAATATATATCACGCATGTCGAATGAGCGGAATACGTATCGAACGAAGAAATAAGGTAAAAAGAAAAAACTAGCTGAAGGTATAGCCGAGCATCTCCCGTTAAAATACTTAATGACATTTGTAAGGTAAATACGTAAGGCATCCTTTTTTTTTAAGTTCTCATAGGTCTTGTACATAACGAAGTTCTCTTCACGGGCATGCGTAATTGTAGAGTTTTATAGAGGGGAGCACATCTTGTAGCATAAGGTAGAAGCAAGCAGTCGTAACACAGAAGTCGGTATGTATTGTTCGAAGCATTCCGGTTATACAGGTGCTTATATATTCTTCGCAATACTTGTTTCACTTTCGTAGAAAACTTCAAATTTCCAGTTATAGTGCTTGCATTGAGAAAACAATCCGTGAATCTTCTTTATTCTTCTTACTTCCATTATCTATTCATTTTAACGATAATCATAGCAAGAAAATAATTATCATGTTTGATAAAATGTTTCGTTTAATTCGTTTAATATTTCGGCGACAGTTTGAACAGATCGTTTAACAAAAAAGCTAATTTACTTGTTTGTAGATTTAGAATGGGCGATTGGCATACACCGTTTCCTTTTAAAATTTATCGGCCTATGGCCCGAATTTGATCAATCACCCCGAGAAAAACTCACTTCCAACATACGTACATGTACGATTTGCATGGCAACTTCTATTGTGTTGTTAGTGCCCATGTATCTTTCCTTGCTAAGAGTGCTTAACGATATGATGTCTGTCATTGATAATCTTCAACTTGCTATACCCATTACAATTCTGATATTTAAATTTTGCATCATTTGGTGGAATAAAGAAGGTAAGTGAGTTTGAATGTTATGTAGAGAACATAGAAGTATAGAAGCATTATCGTTTATTTTTTTCCATTGATAGCTTTTAGTTTTCTCTTATGTAAAGAAGGACGCAATTCAAAGTTAATGTAAGATTAATTAATTCAGGTATCGAGACCACCCTCTGCTCAGTTCGTATGCACGGTACAGACATTAAGTTATTAACATAATTATATATCCTATATTAAACACTATACAGGGTGTCTCAGTCGATTTTGACATCTTGATGACTTCGATATTGTGGCATCTAGCGAAAAATGTTTCATAGGAAACTTAAATGGTATCGAGTGGGGCATATTCTGGGGCCATTAGTTTTTCAATAGGTGGACGCGTCAAAGATATATGAAGGTCAACTTTGTTTGTTTAAATAAAATGAGGTACTTTCTTATGCATCAAGCGATGCAGCCAGACATTTTTTATAAAAATGTGCTGGCGTATGTATGCCGAAAAGCTAATAGTTTCGGAGATATTTCAATTTAAACAATTCTAAAATTCGTACTTACATTAGCGTTTATTTACACGGTTCAATATAACGACCATTTGCATCACATCATTTTTTAAATCGATGAAGTAAGGACTATGCTCTTCCAATAATGTGGGTAAAATTTCTATTATAAAGTGTTGGTATTTCGGTCCAGTCAATGGTCCATTGATCAAATATGGGCCAATAATACGAGTATCGGTTATGCCAATCCATACGTTCAAACTCCATCAAAGTTGATGGTCTATTTGTCTGAAACAATGTGGGTTTTTTATGGACCAATAATGTGTGTTTCTTGAGTTAATGGTTCCGTCCTTTATGGACGTCGCTTCGTCCGTAAACATCACTTTTTTAAAAAAATTAGTATTTTGGCGAAGAGCCTATTCACAAAATTCTAAACTACGATGACAGTCACTATCAGTGAGGTCTTGAACTTTTGATAACTGATATGGGTGATATCTGTGCCTATGCAGTGTACGTATGCTACTAGACCGACTAATACTAGATACTCTTTCAAGATGACGACAGCTTACAGACGGATTTACTGTCACTGTAGCCAAAATAACAATTTCATTTGCACTATGCGTCACTGTTTTCTTTCGATTAGGCGTCGTACGTGACAAACCAGTTTGATGAAATTTTTTTAAGACATAACTGAATGTTTTACGCGATGGTTGATTTATACTAGGAAATCTCTCTTCATACAACCATTTTGCGCGCACTGCGCTCTTTACTGCTTCCAAATACGCAGCAACCATATCTACTTTTTCGGCTCCTGAATATTTCATTTTAGAACAAACAGATAGAACGATCAGATGCCTACAGATAGTGAACCCAAATTGACGAAGGATTGTCATAACTGAATAGTTCTCAAATGTTTACATTTCAATCCAAACAATCTCAATTAGTCGTCTTTGTTAGTCTTACATTGGTATAAACAGAGCTCACGTTTTAGTGCCGCAGAAATGATGCCTTTGTATTTAAATTATTTAAATTGAAATATCTCTTAAACTATTAGCTTTTCGACATACATAGGTCAGTACTTTTTTATAAAGAATGTCTAGCTGCATCGCTTGATGTATAAAAAAGTACCTCATTCTATTTAAAAAAACAAAGTTGACTTTTATATATCCTTGACGCGTCCACCTACGGAAAAACTAATGGCACCAGAATATGCCCCACTCAATACCATTTAAGTTTCCTATGAAACATTTTTCACTAAGTGTCAAAATGCCGAAGTTATCAAGATGCCAAAATCGGCTGAGACGCTCTGTGCATTATACATAATTTCCTTAATTTTTACACGTCTCTTTAAATATATCAAATCGAACTGTCTTAAACTCTCTTCCTATCAATCATAAGATTGTTGGTAACGATTAATCATTTATCATTTTTATTTATGCGAAAATACAGCAATTTTAAGCAGTTACATTCTATCTACTGACGGTTTGTGTTAACAGTTGAGTCGAGGTATCATGTTTTTTTCTGTTTTATGCTGGAAACCGACAGAGAGTGATATTTAAAAAAGGTAGAATATACATACATAAACGTATATTCCAATTGAGGTTTCTGCAATCATGAAGTGATATAGGGTGTTTCAATATTCTGTGTCACGACCTACCAGGCCTTGTTGCACACCTTCTGATCAATCGGCAATTGTGAAAGAGCCCAGCCGCAAAATCCTGGAAAAGGTTAAAATTTAAGGTGAAATTTTGACATGATGGCTGGATTGCCTAGCGTATAATCTTCCTTCTTTCAATTTGCGTGCGGATATGAGAATGAGTGTTTGAATGCGTCAGATGTGAATGGCTGTGTCAATCAGGACTTGGAATTAACTGCTCACCACACGCGTCATTGGAGGAGTGTCGCATACTTTGCGTTCCTTATGTTACATCCCTTCGTGCTCCAGGCCGCCATCGAGCATTAGGGGATCTGACGCGCGTGCTATAACGTAATGCTATATTTGACCGTAAGGCATCACGTAGTAGTCGAATTCACCAAAACCATCGATAGAAGTCCAAAAACAATAAAATTTAATAATCGTGTTTGATTTAAGGCACATCTGAGCACACGTTTGCACTAACAATACTTTTGTTTTACCCTATACGCAACGTGGTGCGTCCCGAAACTGTTCTGCAACAAATAACCTTAGTCGACGTGCCACGCACGTCGCTTTGATTTCCGCGGCCGTCGTGCATGGCGCGTCTTTCCAGCGCGAGTGAATAAATACGAATGCGGGGACAATGCACCAGCACCCACGTGCCACTAGGTTCGCGCCTGGTAAGTAAAAGGCAAGTCAATCAGCGAGCTCTCTAGTGTACGGGAATTAGTGGCAGGCGGTGCTCCTTCAAGGACGGCTCTGGCGTGCAAAATTTCTGCACCTCTGGTCTAGGTAATTCAGCCATCATGTCCGTAAATATAGGCATATTGGAAAACAACTTTCCCAACCTGTCCTGAGCGTTCTCCTTCCTCGGTGAGTCATAAGACATTATACTCTTTCAAGCTTAGGCCCGGCGCAGCAGGCATTCAAGACGGAAAATATCAAATGTCATATGCTGTTGCAGCTTCGGCCGTTTTTCTTATTGGTTGGACCAACTAGCCAATACATTCGAAACCCGTGTAGTATGCGTCTGATATACACTGGTATATGGTATCAAAAATCGAGGTATGGCCTCATCGCGATCGCCTAGACTGTTTAGTCTAGGCGGCTGTTTAGAAGCTACGTGCCGCGGAGGCCCTACGCTCCCTATGTTAAGGAATGCATGTCTGTACGTATGAATGAGTACATGGATGTATGGGTATGAACGAGTGACTGTGCGGAGCGAATGCTGTTTAGTTCTTTATAAGCCACGAAACGAGATAGCTCTATATTATATTCATTTTTGTATTACCTTTTAGTATATAGTTCTAGTTAATAAACTTAGTTTTACATTATATTTTAACATCTAGTATAACCAATCCCACAGGTATATATAACATGCTGACGAAAAAGGGCAATTCCTGTGTTTCTTTCTCTATGAATCTGTGCCTTAAGCCAGGCAAGCCGCTTATTTAATCGCCGCATGTGTCCTTGGAAGAGCTTTGCCTGCTACTCCTTCCCGTGTGCACAAGAGCTCGATTGAGCTGCCCTTCACTTGCCAGACGCGAACCTATTGGCACGAGCGTGGTGGCGCATTGGGGCGGCATTCGTATCTAACCAGTCGCACTGGAAAGACATGCCACGCGCGGCGATCAGGGAAATCAAAACAACGGTCGTGGCATGTCGACTAAAGTTATTTGTCTAAGAACAGTTTCACATCACACCATGTCGCGTGTAAAGTAAAACAAAAGTATTATTAATGAAAAGGTATACTCAAATGTGTCTTAAATCAAATAAGATTAATAGATTTTAATGTTCTTCGCTTCTGGCGATGGTATTGGTCGAATTCAACTACTACGGCTGCCGACTCCTTACGGCAAAGTATAGTGTTGCGTTCTAGCACGCGCATTTGTAAATTAATTTCCGGCGAAAATAGTTAAAAAAAACGCACCAGGCATGCAAAAGGCAAGTCAATCAGTGAGCTCTGGACTGCACGAGAAGGAGTAGCAGGCGGAGCTCTTCTAAGGGCACATGCGGCGATCAAATAAGCGGCTTGTCTGCCTTAAACATTGCGCACCCATTGGAAACCCAATAGCGGAAATGAAATTTTAGCATTAATTTGCATGAAATTGGGTCATTTCTGACACATTGTTCCTTTCAGACATTTTACCTACGCAACAAGATGAATAGGATAAGCCGATAAAAAAGTTTGACCTTAAGGCTTAATCCTTTCCTGGATTTTGCAGCCCGTTTCTTTCACAAATGCCCATCTTTAAAAAGGCATGGACTAATGCCTGGCAGGTGGGGATACATAATTTTTTAAACAGCCTGTACATGAAAATATTCTTAAATGCAGAACGATACATCAATCATTTCGGTCGGTCTTTGAATAATGAGGAAAAATAGGATGAGGTTACTGATTACTTTGCACACTCGTTTTTTCAATCCTGCGTGACGTTTTAACGATACTTAAACACAAGATATGTTTTTATACGGATAAAATTTTGGATTGACAATAAATCGCTTTAACCCCGCTTCACAGCTCTAACGCCAGTCGTACAAATGATCACGAACGACTGGCTGAAACTGAAAACTGACTGTCAACGAGAGATTATGATAAAGCAAGCAAACAGAGCTCGTATGCTTATCATTTTTAGTACTACTACTATGGCGCTTTCGATGTTGATACTCGCCGTTCCTCCTTGTTTTGGACTAACAATGCGATACGTAACTAATACCACTGATCCTGGCCGACCGCTGATTTTTCAAACACATTATCCTTACGACACAACAAGAAGCCCATTTTACGAGATAACATTTATCTGTCAACTCTTCGTTATGATTCTGGCGGTATTTCCTTACACGGGGATCGATAATTTTATCGGTTTGTGCATTTTTCATGTATGTGCTCAAATGGAAACTCTCGCTAATGATTTGTCTAATTTGGGGCAACTTGAAGATTTTAATTCTATGTTGAAGGCCTGCGTAGAGAATCACATACGCATTATCAGGTTAATATCTGAATCTCTATATCATATCAGATTCTATTATATTTCTTTCCCGACGATTTTTTTATTCTTACTCTTTGGTGATCTTAGAAATCTGAAATTATTTGTAAGAAATTCAAATAAATAATAATCCGATTTACATATCAAACGTCTATATCATAGGTTCCTAACGGGACGCTACCGCTTACCGGTGAGCGATGATGAATTCTATGGGTTTCTTTGGCCTAAGGCAAATTTAGGGGGCGTTGAGGACCAATCGCCGTCACCCTGGATAATATTCGCAAGAACGCACTGAACAATTTGAATAATGCTACCAATCATTGAACGCATGTTTCAACAAATAGTTTGAAATGTCTTTTAATCATCAAAGTACTGAAGCATCAAATATTAAACGTAGGTCGGTTGCGTACCCGGCACAGATACTCACTAATACAAAGGGCATAGCAGGATAAGGGGGTCAAAAGTGCCCTTGAATGGATTCCAATGGGGATGTGTCATTCGATAGGGAAGGCTCCGTAACCACTGTACACCAAATGTTAACCCTGTATCTCGACCGGAAGGGTAGTTATGGGGTAAGTACAAAAAACAGGTTTTTGCCCAATTTCCCCTATAAATTAAGGTGCAAAAAATTTTGACATATTCTATACGCGACAATATATGTTTCAGACTTTTTTCTGATTTTTCCATTAAAAAACCTAAGTGAAAAAAATGCGCAAACGCAAAAAAAAAACGGGAAAAAGTAGATATTTGTTTACAGTAACAATCTGATACTCATGATTGTTATCCTTAATCTTTTTCAGATTTTTAAACCGCCTGCGTCATAGTGAAAAAATCAAATGCTGATATTTCCGATGAATTCCGACCCGAAACGTAATGAGTACATAGTTGTTTCTTTTGCATACTTTTGATACAGTATGTTCATTTTGTTCTTTTCAATGTTTCTCCATTCGGGACACTTGCATGAGAAAGGAAATAATTGAAGTAATTCACTTCTCTGTAAACTGTGTGTTCGATTATCTACTAGAATTTTAGACGTTCATTCAATAGCCGCGGTGGCGAGGCGTCTACAGTGTCTGCTCTGGAATCGATATGCACTTTTTTGTCGCGAATTCGCATTCGAGGAGGTTTAATTTTCCCTTCTTTTTTTTCTTTTCCGCAGCTGGATAAAAATAATCAATAATCATTTTAAAATGTTTTTCAAATATTTGCAAATGCTTAAAAATATATATGTGGGATCGGGGCGGTACACTCCTAAAAAGAACTTGGGAGAAAAGGACGTGAAGAAGAAGTGACGCTAGGGAGAGGACGCTGGCGCAGTGGACCCGCGCGGACCGAGGAGATCTCCCGAGTTAAGCAACGCAGGCGGTGACCATTGCTTGGATGGGGTTACCGCGCCTCTCTTTCTTTTTCACGATCCTTCATATATTGTGCAGAAAATAATTATGGAGCATGTCTGTTGTTTCGCCGAATCTCCCTAGCCATAACTTGCTTTACGATTACGGGTCTTCTATAACATCTTGTAATAAATAAATTGAGGAAATATTAGCTTATTGTGACACATACAAATATATATTTGGTAATAAAGAAACAGAGTATTATACCTTGATCTGTTGCTGCAGAGGTGATATCTAATGGAAACAAAAGTAAATTCTATTTACAGTAAAAGCTGGATAAATGCGACACAGTTCGGGACTCAAACGCTTCTCTTACGAAGTAGCGGTATCGAATCTTTGTTTACATTACGGCTACAGCCAAGCACGAACAAAGAAAAGGACAGACAGTAGAAGAGACAGAGAGGTCCAAGCTATAGTGGGAGCGGCCCAAACGTATCGGCGAGATAATACTAAATGGAGGATTGGCCGTTTTCATTTTCGATTTTTTTTAAATCTCTGCTAACGTATTTGTGAGATTTTTCTGATTAAAATGATACTAAACACGACATAGTTTGAATTATATTTACTTAACCGTTTGAGTGCGGGAGAATTTTCTTATGCATATGCCAAAAGTCCGGGATGAAATGCGTAGTATTATTTTTTGGGAAACAATGAAAATGGTTATAATTAACACTAATTGTTATGTAAGAAGTAATTTTGATAAAAAAAAAATTTTTATTTTCACTTATTACAAAAATGTTTTGCTGCACAAATTCCATGAATTCCTTTTTTACATATAGCGCAAATTAAGTTGGATCGTTTAATTCCATTACCATTTTTATTACTGCATACATCACACTGTCGCAAATTTCGCCCAGGCAATTTTTCTAAAGAAAACATTTTACTTATTGGTAGTGTTCCTGTGGCTACTGCATTAGTACTTACCACTGTATATTATTTTAATTCTCATATTGTTAAAAGCCACAACAGAGTAAAATGAATAAAAACTGCTATTGATATCACTACACTGCTCTCAATAATTGCGTAAAGTATACTACCAACAGCAGCGTCTTCGCATTCTCGATACAAAAACAAGAGAATCGCTATCGCGCTGCGTCGTATTTTTGGCATACGACAAGTGAAGCGCGATAGCGCTTCCCCGGACTCAAACGGTTAATATTCAATATATTAGCTTACTACTTACGTAATTGAAACATATCGTTTTTGGTATCATTTTAATCAGAAAAATCGCAAAAGCGCATTGGGAAAAATTCCACTCAGTAAAATTAATAAATAATACGGTTTACTGTTGCTTTAACAATGCCTGGCTTTGTTTGTTTGGTCTCTGTGCCGCTTCTACTGTCTGTCCTTTTCTAAGTGCGCGCTCGGCTTAAGCCGAGTACACACGCAGATTCGATACTCCTACGTCATAAGAGCGACATTCGGTCGCGACCTGAGCATTTAAACCAGGCTCCATGGTTACTTGATCGCCAGAGCTGTCCTTCGAAGAGCTCCGCCTGCTTCACCCATGCATACAGCTGAGATGTCACTGATTCACAGACACTCTCTCGGTGTCATGGCCGGACCTATTGGCACGAGCGTGGTGGCGTATTGGGGCGACATTCGTATTTAACCGCTCACGCTGGAAAGACATGCCACGCGCGTCGATCGCGAAAAACAAAACGACGTGCGTGGTACGGCGACCAAGGTTATTTGTCGAAGAACAGTTTCAGATCGCACCACGTCGCGTGCACTGTAAAACAAAAGTATTATTAGTGAAAAAGTATGCTCAGATATGTCTTAAGTCAAATACGATTAATAGATTTTAATGTTTGTGCACTTCTGGCGATGGCTTTGGTCGAATTCGACTATTACATGACACCTTATGGCGAAATATAATGCTGCGTTCTAGCACGCGCATTTGTAAATTAATTTCCAGCGCAAATAGTTGAGAAACTCCACGACAGCATAACGCAAGATCTTCTAGCGATCAAATAAACGGCTTCCCTGGCTTAAATGCAAAGGTCGCGACCGAATGTCACTTTTATGAAGTAGAGGTATCGAATCTCTGTTTATATTCAGCTCCAGCCGAGCGCGAAGTTAGAAAAGGACAGACGGTAAAAGAGACAGAGAGTAAGCAAATAAAGCGAGTCATTGCGAATAAACTTTTTTAGTTATTAACTTTTCTGAACTTACTTAACTAACTTAACTTTTTTGTTGAAAATAACACCAAACACAATATGCTTAAATTATGTAAATAGTAAGCAAATATATTAAATATTAAGTAAACATGATTCAAATTATGTCGTGATTGGTATCATTTTAATCAGAATGTAGCGACACGCGGTTTACTATTTCTCGGAAGTCCTTATGCCGACTTGGAACTGCCGACGGTCAAACTACGGACCCTCAAAAAGCAATTACAAGTCGCAGTTTTTCTATACGACAATGGATAATAAAGAAATAAACTCTTGCCCGCGTACCGGTCGCGCCGAGCCACCTCGAGCCGACCTGACATGTACCGCCATAAACCGCGGGTCGCGAGGAAGCCAAAATCCACGGCTACGGCATGAGTCACCGCCGCCTGGGTTTTTCCCTAAAACATCCTCTCTTTCCAGACACACCCTTAAGTGAAGGGAGTTTTTCTCTACCAATCATTTACAAAAACCAATCAAATTGTAATAGAGAAAAACTCCCAAAACATCGCTCCGCCACCCGAGAGGCTACGTCGGAGCAAACGATCCTCCGAATAGTCACTTGGTCAGAGAGCCGTCGAGCGCGATAAAACCAAAAATAAATACGACGTAGAAGCAACTAGCCTTCCGTTCCTAAAACAAGACTTAGTTTTTCACTCAACTCTTTGCATTCCACAAGAAAAATCTCACAAGTACGTTAGCAAATGTTTAAAGAAAAAGATCGAAAATGAAAAAGTTTTATCCCTGAATTGGATGAGTCAGTCTCTTGTTTGGAGTTGCATCATATTACACTTCTCCGTCATCGAGCGTTGTGGTTCGCGAATGGGGATCCTCCTATGTGGAGGGGATAGTAGTGTTGCATTTATCCGGCCAAACTTTTGTCGCATTTATCCAGCTTTTACTGTACTGGGTCCTACCAATTAAGCCAGGCAGTTTCTTATTTGGCAGAGTTGTTCGTCGAGGAAAATAACATTAATCTTCAACGTTTAAACTAACGAAATAATATTGTGGGATCGGAGCGGTACACTCCTACAAAGAACTTAGGAGAAAAGGACGTGAGAAAGAATTGTCATCAGGGAGAGGACGCTGGCGCAGTGGAACCGCGTCGACCCAGGAGATCTCCGTGTTAAGCAACGGCAGGCCGAGACCGCTGCTTGGATGGGTTTTACCGCGCCTCTCTTTCTTTTTCACGATCCTACAATATTGTGATATTCGTTGTTCGATCACGCAATATTAACAGTAAAAGTAACCTTTGTTTTATTGAATATATCCTGAATTCAACAGGAGTCTCAGGTATTAAGGGTTATTACTGCGAATGTACGAATGGTAACCATGCCATAGGCTGTTTTTCGCACGTAGCAGCAGTAATATACTACCTATCGCATGCACGATATCTGTCGACAATTGTTAGGCCTTCGGAAATAATTACAACAATATTTAACAAAAATGAAGTGGCGCCGTATACATGAAGTATGCTTGGATTGCCAATCATCAAATTGTTAAAATAAGTATTTTTACACTCAAACTAATTTACTCTCCGGTAAAATAAATACTAAATAATTATATAACTTATTATAGACGGCCCATGTCGAGAGAACGATAATAAAATCAAGCGGTAAATACTGAACATTACATACCATTTTCGTCATAACTCATCATGGTATAAAACTCTGTTTCTTTATTACCAAATATAAATTTTTATATATCACATTAAACTAATGTTTTCTCAATTTATTTGTTACAACTTGTTAAAGAATACCCGTAATCGTAGAGCAAGATATGGGTAGGAAGATTCGGCGAAACAGCAGACATGCTCCATAATTATTTTCTACACAATATATATTTTTTAAGCATTTGCAAATATTTGAAAAACATTTTAAAATGATTATTTATTGTTTTGATACCGTTGCGGAAAAGAAAAAAAATAACAAAAATTAAACATCCTCAATTCTTTCCGTTGTTACGTGCCAAGGGCCAGGAGCGTTGCGAGTGGCCGAGGTAAAAGAATAAGGTGCAATGTTCGTTGGGTTTTAGAAGTAGTTGTTAGTCGTGGACGATCACGTGTATGGCTAACACGGACTGCCACAGGAGGTTGGAACACGCGTGGACGATTCCGTGTATGGATAACACGGGTTGCCACAGGAGGTTGGAAAACGCGTGGACGATCTCGTGTATGGCTAACACGGGTTGCCACAGGAATGTTAGTTAGGCTGACGTAACTTTATAATTATGCAATACACTTCGAGCGGTAAAAGTGTATTGATGTGGGATCGCAGGCTGACGATTTCTGAAAGGTAATTGTAGAAAAGAATTTAAACGCGATAAGACTAAGAACACGATCGACCTATATTTCTTTATGCTTTCAAGTATTACAGGTTAATGTATAATGTGTTTGGTTACAAAGGTGTTACGTGGACTTGTGTTTCTGGACGCACGCACCTACTTGTAATGCTCTCGATTTTCACGCACTGAGGAATGCGGGGGTATTAGATCGTACAAAAATGCCTAATAGATATCGCAAGACTTGGCGTGTATTCTATACGGTTAACGACGTATCGACGAAAGCTAAGTTCGGTCAAACGAAGAAGATCTATCTGTGTGGTTATAACGACCCTGCAGCGTGACAGTCTATTACTGAACTAATCCCCTGAGGTGGTTCGTAACCCGTCTTTTATAGTAAGAAAAAGTGGTGGGGTACGATGCACTTTCTGGAATTTTCCTGCGGCATGCAATAGGAATGCGTCTATAAAGTATGTGTTTCGTCGTTCGCTCGAGTTCTAGTTTTCGTAGTCCTAATTATTCTGGGCAAACAGAGCGGTTTTCGGTTCCTAGCGAGGGGTCCGGCTATACATATGGTGAGTTTCCGGCCTCGAGCTCGAAGTAGAGAGTCTAATTTTTATTAGACTCAGGGCCGCATGTAACACCGTTCTCATGCAATTGTCTCGAGTGGAGAAACATTGAAAATCACAAAATGAACATACTGTATCAAAAGTATGCAAAAATAACAGCTATGTACTCATTATGTTTCAGATCGTAATGCGTCGGAAAAATCAGTTCTTGATTTTTTTCACTATGCTGCAGGTGGTTTAAAAATCTGAAAAAAATTGAGGATAACAATCATGGGTATCAGATTGTTACTGTAAAAAGGAAAAAGTTTTACCTCGAAGATTTAGATAAGATAATTTTTTTCGTTTTGTTTGCCTTTGCGTATTTTTGGTACTTAGGCTTTTCAATAGAAACATCTGAAAAAAGTCTGAAACATGTATCGGCACATGTAAAATATTTTGCGTAAAAATTGTTTGCACCTCAGGAAATAGGGGAAAAAGGGCAAGAACCTGTTTTTTTAATGTACCCCATAACTACCTTTCCGGTCAAGATACAGGGTTAAAATTTGGTACACAATGGTTGCAGTGCATTCAGTATCGAATAACACCTCCCCCATTGAAATCAGGTCAACCACTTTTGATCCCCTTATCCTGCTATACCCTTTAAAAATCTGTCCCTGTTTTACATTTTATAATATAGTACAATTTACCCAAGAGGGGCGCCATCGAATCACTGTTTGAAAAAGTGTTATATGTCCAAATAAGTTGGGAAATTATGGGTTGCATCAGGGAGTCCGTTTAGTTTCTCGCCGCATGCGTCCTTGGGGGAGCTCCGCTACTCCGGCTGCTCCATTCCCTGCACTCGAGAGCTCGATGATTGACTTGTCTTTCACTTGCCAGGCTAAACCTATTGGCACGAGCGTGGCGGCGCACTGGGGCGACATTCGTTTTTAACCTCTTGCACTGGAAATACATGCCGCCCACGTCGATCACGGAAATCAATACGTGATGCGGGTCACGTCAGCTAAGGTTATTTGTCGAAAAACAGTTTCAGATCTTACCACGTTGCGTGTGGGGTAACACAAAAGTATTGTTGGTGGAAAGGTATGCTGAGGTATGTCTTAAATCAATTACGTTTGATAGATTTATATCTTTCTGGACCCCTTGACGATGGCTTTCCCGAAAATGACCACTATGTGACGCGTTACAGAGAAATATCATATAGCATTTTGGCACCCGCATTTGTAAATTAATTTTCAGCGCAAGTAGTTAAAAACTTCGGCGTTCGAAATAGTAAACATGGATGTGGAAACCTATTAACATTTTGCAGGCGAGAGACTAGACAGCATTGTAAAATGTATCGCCAAGACAAGACGGCCGCGGCGGCAACAATATATTTTTCGTCGCGAGAAAACCTGGCGCTCTGCTGTAACGGAGTTTTTTAATTACTTGGGCTGGAAGCTAACTTTAACACGTTCGTCGCCGCGTCACCCATATCTGGGTGACGGTATGAAAAAAATAATAATGCAAACTCGCAGGTGCCTGCATGAATGAAGTTTTAATTTATTTAAATCCTCGTCCCGCTCCTCTCCAATGGACCAACAACGCAAATACAGAAATAATAATATAATAGTAATACTTTCTTTTCTTTCGGACAAACAGACAGACAAAAAAAAGAAGACAACAAAACAAGTGACCGCCAAAAAAAAGAGAGAAAAAAAATAATTACTACACAGACGGGTATGCTTCCGTAAGGGCCCCGTCACCCAAATATGGGCGACGCTTTTCTTGTTCAAGTTAAATACGATTTTCAGTTGGATTTTTAAAAGAAATTTAATGGAATAATCACTGAAATATAAATATAGTATATACAACATAAAAATATTAAAAATCACTTTTATTACTTAATTGCTCTTATTGTTAGTTTACAAGCAAAGAGGAACGAGCTGAGTAATCTGGGTGGAAGGGAATCATATACTCTGCGGTACACGGTTCACTTAAAAATTGCATAACTAAAAAGTACCAAAAGGTACCGGGTTGAAACTTCCCAGATATATTCCTTAGACTATATACAAGTAATTTCTGCACAGATTTCGTGTGTCTACCTGTACCCTTCCTTGTTATATCTGCCGAAAGTTAGGGAGACAGTCGAACGGGTCCATCAAGAAAATGACTTATACAAAAGTTTCTTTATTTCTTCTGTAGAATGAAAATCCGAAAAGAAAGATATAGATTTTAGTATAAAAAATGAAATTGACCTTTAAATAACATTGAAGAAGCATAACAAATAAAAAATTAATATTTCACCGATATTCTCTCCACGATACTATGAAATTTTTGTGTATAACATTTTTCTCTCAAATCAATGGTTCTCGAGTTATTATTTTTTTCCACCTAGATTGTCGATTCGTTCCACTGTGCGACAGTCGGATTTGAGCCCCGCGAGAAACCCAACCGAATCGCACTGGGCGACGAACGTGTTAAGCTGGCAAAAGATGTGAAGTCCTCTGGCCCGTGGGTTTTTCTGATTTGCATGACGGATAGAGACATCCCTCGTTCTCACGTCAATTTCGATTCTAAAACGTGACTGGCCGATAAAACCGCACAACAGTTACGTCCAGGGTTGGCAAGCTGCCGTGTTATGAAAAAGGACTGAAAACAGCGCCGCTAGTATTCACGGGAACGAACTAAAGGCAAAAATTTTTGTATAGTACGCCTATCTATATTAATGTATACTCAATGGTTGTATTCTAATGCTTGCCTTCATATTTTCTTTTCAATTTTATTTTAAAATGGAAATAACAACATTATATTTCAGTTACTTTCGTTTTATTAATATTCATATTACAAAAGAATCATAATATACATAGGTATACATAGGAATAGATATACAATTACAGTACAAATATTTTCTAACCTCTATTTTTCTTGCAGGAAATGATCGAACATTTCTTCCTTTGCTTCATATCTAGAAAAAGAAAACACCGTCAATTATAACAATATTTTAAAAACTATAGCAATTATAATAAATATGAAATAAATAATAATTATGTCTCAAGTTCGTTTGGCTGCACGTTTTCGTCGTGAACGGTCTCCAATCACCCATAATGGCGGTTCAGAACAGAATTGACATTTCAGTCTTGGCGGGAAAGATCACACCGATTTCCTCTTGCAAATGTAGTTGAAATTCGTCAATTCGGTGTGTATGTAAGACTAGCGTCAGTATCGCCACCTGGTAGACCCGGGTCGCGTAACTAGGAACCGCTGAGCCCATTACAGCTTGTCGACCCTGATTACGTCGTCATGGGAACGACGAAAGAAGTGTTCTGTTTTCGGTTGTCATCAGGGTCGACAAGCTGTAATGGGCTCAGCGGTTCCTAGTTACGCGACCCGGGTCTACCAGGTGGCGATACCGACGCTAGTCTTACATACACACCGAATTGACGAATTTCAACTACACTAGCAAAAGAGAATCGGTGTGATCTGTTACCGCCAAGACTGAAATGTCAATTCTGTTCTGGACCGCCATTATGGATGATTGGAGATCGTTCACGACGAAAACGAGCAGCCAACGAACTTGAGACATAATTATTATTTATTTCATAGTTATTATAATTGCTATAATTTTTAAAATATTGTTATAATTGAAGCTGTTTTCTTTTCCTTGATATGAAGCAAAGGAAGAAATGTTCGATCATTTCCTGCAAGGAAAATAGAGGTTAGAAAATATTTGTATTGTAAATGTATATCTATTCCTATGCATACTTATGTGTATTATGATTCTTTTGTAGTATGAATATTAATAAAACGAAAGTAACTGAAATATAGTGTTGTTATTTCCATTTTAAAATAAAATTGAAAAGAAAATATGAAGGCAAGCATTAGAATACAACCATTGAGTATACATTAATATAGATAGGCATGCTATACAAAAATTTATGCCTTTAGTTCGTACCCGCGAATACTAGCGGCGCTGTTTTCAGTCCTTTTTCATAACACGGCAGCTTGCCTACCCTGGTTGTCATTTGCCAAGCTCAGGTTTCCAGGACCGATATGGTGGGGATAGGCAGTGCAATCGACACTCTATCCTTACCCCATACCTCATACCGCGAGACTTCACTACTTTTGCCAGCTATACAAATGTGCGTGTCTAAACGCAACACAATATTTCGCCATAAAACATGACGTAGTAGTCGAATTAACGAAATTCATCGTCAGAAGTCCAAAAACATTAAAATCTATTGATCGTATTTGATTTAACACATATCTGAGAATACTTTATCACTAATAATACTTTTGTTCTACCTTACACGCGACGTGGTGTGATCTGAAACGGTTCTTCAACAAATAGCCTTACAAGGGAACATATCGAACTCGAACACACCGATTTTGATGAAATTTATGTCAGAGGTACTCCTCGTCAGAATATTGGACACGTATTTTTTTTTATCGGCAACCATCCACTCTGAAGGGGTGAAAATACCCCTCAAAGTTGAGGGTAAAAACACATTTTTGGATATATCTCGGTAACCAGGGGTCAAAAAAATTTATTTTTTTTTTAAATTGTGTGTTTTTCAACCGAGAATCGAACTGTGTAACAAAAGTTGTAAAAAAATTATTTGTTTAAAAAATATATTAAAAAATTAATTTTTTTTGTTAATATCTTCCAAAAAACATTCGCAACTGATTAAATAAATTTATGTACACAAGCTATGGTCCAAATTAGCGGATACGTGTTTTTGGATTTTTTCGATTTTTGACGATAACGGTCATTATTTCGTGTTTAACATTTTCTCGTTCCGCACTGAAATGGCCGGCCGAAATGGACTTTTTTTCATAACAAAACTGACATTATTGCCATGACTAGTAGTCTAATAATCTATGCGAAAGAATTTTAAACATCAAATAATAACCGTTAGTGTCAAAAACCAAAAATTCCAAAGTCACGAATGCACTGATTTCGGTAATACTTTACGTGGCGCAGCGGCCCGTACAGCGGGAATACCGCGCCGGAGAAGACGCCCGTAGCGAAAGGGTTAAAAATTTCAATTTTTTCGTTAATTTTTTCTGATAAGCGTTATTCCGCTATCGAATAATATGTACGTAAAGTATTACCGAAATCAGTGCATTCGTGACTTTGGAATTTTTGGTTTTTGACACTAACGGTTATTATTTGATGTTTAAAATTCTTTCGCATAGATTATTAGACTATTAGTCATGGCAATAATGTCAGTTTTGTTATGAAAAAAGTCCATTTCGGCCGGCCATTTCAGTGCGGAACGAGAAAATGTTAAACACGAAATAATGACCGTTATCGTCAAAAATCGAAAAAATCCAAAAACATGTATCCGCTAATTTGGACCATAGCTTGTGTACATAAATTTATTTAATCAGTTGCGAATGTTTTTTGGAAGATATTAACAAAAAAAATTAATTTTTTAATATATTTTTTAAACAAATAATTTTTTTACAACTTTTGTTACACAGTTCGATTCTCGGTTGAAAAACACACAATTTAAAAAAAAAAATTAAATTTTTTTGACCCCTGGTTACCGAGATATATCCAAAAATGTGTTTTTACCCTCAACTTTGAGGGGTATTTTCACCCCTTCAGAGTGGATGGTTGCCGATAAAAAAAAATACGTGTCCAATATTCTGACGAGGAGTACCTCTGACATAAATTTCATCAAAATCGGTGTGTTCGAGTTCGATATGTTCCCTTGTTAGTCGACGTGCCACGTACAAGGTGTTTCAAAAGGTTTTGTCATGGCTTGGGGGTAGGGGGGGGGGGGGGGGGGGCTAAGCGAAACTTAAATCGTGGAGGCCCAATTAAAAGTCAATTTGCGAGAGAACGGTTCGTTTCTGACCCATGGTTCCTCTCAGACATTTTACCTGCGTAGCAAGACGAATGCGAAATGCTGGTCAAACAAATAAGCTAAAATATTCGCTTAACCGCGAATTTTGCGGCAGGTTTTTTTCACAAATCCCCATCCAATCCGAGGTGTAGAACAACAGCGTGAGTGGTTAAATACGAATGTCGCTAATAGGTTCGCACCTAGCAAGTGAAAAGTTAGTTAATCTTAGTTGGGTGAAGTAGATGGTTGGGAGAAGCAAGCGGAGCTACTCCAAGGATGCATGCAGTGAACAACTAAACGGGCTCCCTAAGTTACATTATTGTGGTATCGAAAATCGAGGTATGGCCTCATCGCGACTGCCCAGACTGTTTAGTCTAGGCGGCTGTTTATAAGATACGTGCTGCGAAGGCCCTACGATCCCTATGTTAAGGAATGCATGCGTGTACGTATGAATGAGTGCATGGATGTATGAATAAGAACGAGTGACTGACCGGAGCGAATGCTTTTTAGTTCTTTATAAGCCACGATACGAGTCAGTTCAAAGTTATATTCATTTTGTATTTCCATTTAGTATATAGTTTTAGTTAATAAACTTAGTTTTACGTTATATTTTAACACCTAGAGGACTTGGTTAGAGGGCGTGGATGAAAGTTGAGCGAAGTGTGAGTGTGGCAGGAAAAATAGGGAAAGGAGAGAAGATAGGCGAGAAAAAATTATAATCCGAAGGCGACAAATGGTTAGAGAGTCAGAAAGAAAGTAGGAAAAGGAAAAGGTAGAAGTTAGAAAGCGAAAACGGAGATGAAAGCGGGGTAAGTGCGTAAAGTGAGGTTAGGTGTAACGCGGGAAAGGAACTAAACGTAGTAGGTACAGGTAATACAGGAAAAGGTAGGAAAGTAGAAGAGTGGAGCGAAGGTAAGCAACAATGGAAGAAGACGGCCCGACAGCAAAGGTGCAAGAAGATAAAGCAAATCTGGAGAAAAGGAAAAGGGGAAGACCAAATGTGGAGGAAAGTAGACGCAGGGAAAGCAGTAACAACAGGAAACTAACAGAAATATGGGGGGCAAACTCAGAAGGAGAGTCTGAGGGAGGTGACACAGATGAAGAGGGCAAGGAGAGTAAAAGAACAGATAGGAAAAGAACCCCAAAAAAGGACAAAGAGGAGGAGAAGAAACAAGAGGAGGTAGAAATTGTGAAAATAATGGCAGACCAGATGAGATTATTTGAAGGAATGTCAAGGAAAATGGAGAATATAATGAAGGAGATAAGCAAGGGGAGAGTGGAATTGGAGAAAAAGGAGGAGACAGAGGTCAAAGAAGTAGCAAGTAGAATAGAAAAAATGGAAGCGGGATGGAAGAGGAAAGAAGAGGAATTGTACAGGAGGGTAGAAGAAATGATGAAAAGAATGGAAGCAAGAGAGAAAAGGGAACAGGAAAAGAAGGAAGAGGAAAAGAAGGCCTTGATAGAGGAGGTAATGGGAAGAGTTGAAATAGCATTAAAGGAGATACAGGTAGGTAAGGGTGGGCAGAATGAAGTACAGGGGGAAAGGGAAACAAAAACAGGAAAAAATGCTTTTAGAGAAATAGTAATGATAAAAAGAAAGCTAGAAAAGCAAGAACGATTAGAGAGGAAAAATAATATAGTCATTAGGGGGTTAAAAGTTAAGAGACAAGAGGCAAATGAGGTGGCAGCAAAGTTTTTAAATGGTACATTTGATGTAAGAGAAGGAATAAAGGAAATATATGTTAGGGGAAGAGAGGAGGGAAGACAAGTAGTGGTAGTGAAGTTAGATAGCTGGGAGAGAAAGCAGGAAATAATGAGAGGAAAAGGCAAAAGGGGGTTAAAAGATATTTATATTGACCACGATCTGACGGAGGAAGAGAGGATACTACAAAGGAAGTTAAGGGAAATAGCCAAGAAGAACAGAGAAGAAGGCAAGGACGTTAGGGTGAAATATAGGAAGATAGTGATAGAGGGTAAATGGTTTGAATGGTGTGAGGAGGAAGATGGAATAACGGAAAAGAAGTTTTTTGGACAGTAGCCTCACGGGACAGAAAAGATAGAACATGGGAGGTAGGAAAGGAAAGGATTTGCAATAAGGAGGGAAGAGGATGGGAGAAGAGGAAGGGGGACAAGAGAAGAGGAAAGGGAAGGCTAATATTTTGGAATGTAGCAGGGTTGATAGGAAAGGATCGAGACTTTTGGAAATATGTGGAGCGGTACGATTACATAGGGCTAACAGAAACCTGGGTGGAGGAAAAGAATTGGGAGAAACTCAGAGGAAAACTTCCACAGGGATTTATTTGGAATCATCAGGCAGCAAGAAGGGATAAAGAGAGAGGTAGAGCATCTGGAGGAATATTAATAGGGGTCAGAGAAGGATGGGAGATAGAGGAGGTAAGAAGCAAGATAGAGGGACTAATGGGAATAAAGGTGAAGGTAGGAGAGGAACAGTGGTATATATGGACACTCTACAGCAATAGAGAAATAAGTAGGTTCATGCCAATCCTGTCAGAGGAAAGAGAGAAGGCAGGCAGCAGGGTAATGGTAATAGGAGGAGATTACAATGCAAGAATAGGGGACGAGGCAAGTGTGTATAAAGGAGAGGAAGAGGAGGAACAATCGGTTAGACAATCAAAAGACAAGGTAAAAAATAAGGAAGGAGAAAAACTGGTAAGGTGGGTTGAAGAAGAGGGCCTATACATCCTTAATGGGAATGTAAAAGGAGATGAAGAAGGAGAACACACGCAGATAGGAAAGAGGGGGGCATCAGTCATTGATTATATAATAGTAAATAAAGAGGGATGGGATAAGGTGGAGAGAATGTGCATAGAGGAAAGAGTGGAGTCAGATCACCAACCTCTACACTTAAGAGTTAATGCGACAGGTGGAAGAATCAGAGAAGAAACTGAGGGGACAAAAAGGAAGATAAATTGCTGGAGTGAGGAGGCAATAAGAAAATATAAGGAAGCTACAAGAAAGAGGATGATTGAAGAGGAGGAAGATATAGAGAAGACATGGGAGCAAATAAAGAAAGGGATAGAGGACAGCGTTGTAAAAAAAGAATGCAGGCTTAGGAGGTGGAAGATAGGACAGGTGAGCTGGTGGGATAAGGAGTGCAGTAAAGGAAAGAGAAGAGTGAAAAGAATGTATCAAAAATGGAAAGAGGGTAAGGCGGAAAGACAAGTATATCTGGGGGAAAAAAGAAAGTTCAAAAGGATGTGCGAAAGGAAGAGACAGGAGAGTAAACAAAGGGAAAGATTGGAGATTAAGAAGTCAAAAGGTGAGAAGCAAATTTGGTCATATATAAATAAAGAGAAGAAGAGAAAGACAAGGAGTGGCAATAAGATTGATAAAGAAACTTGGAGGGAGTACTTTAAAAGACTGCTAGATGGATCAGACGAAAGAAAGAGGGGAGAGAGGAGACAAACTATTGTAGAGGAGGAAGATGAAACGGAACTAACAGATGAGGAAATTGAGGTACAGATTAAGAAGCTGAAGAAGAAAAAAGCGGCAGGGGCGGATGGGATACAGAATGAAGCATGGTTGTATGGCGAAGGAAGTATAAGGAAGAAGCTAAGGGAGACAATAAAAGCAATTTGGAAAGGGAAAGGATTTCCAGATGAATGGAGAAAGGCAACGATAACAACACTGCACAAGAAAGGGGATATGGAAGATGTGACAAATTACAGGGGAATAAGTTTGTTATGTACAGGGTATAAAATATATGCAGCAATTTTAAATGACAGGCTGAAAAAAGAAATAGAAGAAAAGAAAATGTTACCAGAAACACAAGCAGGGTTCCGAAAAGGTAGAGGAGCAATAGATAATGCATACATTCTGCAGCATGTAATAGAAAGAGAAGTAGCGAAAAAGAAAGGAAAGATGTATGTGTTTTTTGTGGACTTAAGGGCGGCATTTGACTCGGTCAGTAGGAAAATACTATGGCAACAAATGAACAAGTTGGGCATAAGGAGAGGGTTAGTAGAAAGAATAAAGGAAATCTATTGGGAAACAAGAAGTGTAGTAAGAATAGAGGAGGGAGAGACAGAGGAGTTCTGGACGATGGAAGGGGTGAGACAGGGTTGTCCTCTAAGCCCGACACTGTTCACATTATTCATAGCGGATATGGAGGAATACTTAAGGAACAACAGAACAGGAGGAATCAAAATAGGGGGGGAGAAAGTATGGTCACTTGCTTATGCAGATGATGTGGCTCTGGTGGCAACAGAAGCAGTGGAATTGAAGGCAATGATGAAGAGCCTGGAAATATACTTAGAAGAAAAACAATTAGTGCTGAATACAGAAAAATCGAAAGTGATGGTATGCAGAAAGAATGCAGGAAGGGAAAAGGTTATAAGATGGTACTGGAAAGGAGCAAGAATAGAAGATGTAAAGGAGTTCACATACCTAGGAGTGAGAATACAAAGGGATGGAAACATAGCAAAGCACATTAGAGAAAGGGTGAAAAAGGCAAGTGTGGTGTTAAACCAAGTATGGGGGATTGGAGAGAGAAGATTCAAGGACGATTTTAAAATGAGAATGTGGATGTTCGACAGATTGGTGATGGGTGTACTCTTGTATGGGGTAGAGCTGTGGGGTTTTAAAGAGAGAAAAGAGGTGGAGAAAATGCAGGTCAAATATATAAAGTGGGTATTAGGATTAAATAGACAGACACCGGAGTACCTAGTCCTAGACGAAACCAAAAGAGAAAAAATTAGGATTATGACAGGGTTAAGAGCATGGAAATTTGAAGAGAGAGCGAGGAACGGGGAAGGAAGAAATCTGGTAAAGGAATGTGTGAAGGAGAAGGAAAGGATAAATATAAGAAGTGCTAGGGAAAGAGAAAACTATCTATTAAGGAATGGAATGAGTAAAGCGGGAATGCAACAGAGGCAGGAATGGGGGTTAGAGACGGCAGAAGAGCTGAGGGAAAGAGACAGGGAGGTCCAGCTACAGGTGCAGTACAACAAAATAGAAAACTCCCAATACAATCAGAGGTACAAACACATAAAAACCATGCAACTACCGCAATACTTAGACAGAGAAGGAAAGGAGGGGAGCCAGCAGTTAGTAGCACAAGCAAGATGCGGATCGCTGGAAAGATGGAATCGGTACTGGGAAGAAGAGGAACAGAGGCAGTGCGAATTTTGCGAGGACAAATTTGGAAACATAGAGCATTTTGTAAGGGAGTGTAGGGAGCTGGAAAGGGGGATAAGCATAGGAGAAGTAGTTAGTGAAGAAGGGTGCGAGAGGGCGGTAGAGTGGATAAGGAAAGTGGTAAAGAAGAAAAAAGAAAAGGAACGAAAGGGATAGGTAATAGTAAAAAAGGCAGAAAGATAAAGAGGAAAGTGAAGAGAGAAAGGAAAAGAATAGGTACTCTTTTAAGCACAAGTGCAATAAAGTTAGGTAATAAGAAACTAGGCCAAAGAGGTAAAGACATTAGAATGTAAGAGTCAGAGTGTGGAAGGGATGTGAGAGAATGGGTATGAATGGAAAATTGTAAGTGTGAGTGATAACAGAAACAGAAATGTAAAACCAAGTCCGTTTTGTGGCCGGGAGGCTAAAATAAACTATATATATTTTAACACCTAGTATAACCAATCCCACATTATTGATTTCACGAACAGTAGTCGGTGGGTATTTTTTTCTGAAAAGGGACGTTAGGCCAAAGAAGGTTGGGAACCTATGGTCTATATCGTTGACGGCTGATATGTGTTCTATAATTATCAGTTAGCATTTCATAGAGGAAATTTTATTCTCTACCATCGCTGTAACGATATTTATTCCTTTAACACTAACCGTACCGAGACATTCTGGATACTTATTCTTACCGTAGCAGATCTTTTGACAGGTTATGAAATAAAAATAATACCTTTCTGAAAGAAATTTAGAAGGCTGTCAACTTAATATAGGAAATAATTTACAAAGCAATCTTTGTTTAATAGCACAAAAATTACATATTTTTATTTCATTGAACCGCTCGTTTGATCGACTAAGGTACGGTTACTGTTAAAACACGATAGTTTCCTCTAACAAATATTATACATGGGGTCCTATGCAACTGGAACAAGCTGTACCTCATAAACGGTTGAAAATAAAAGAAATGTGAAAGGTAAAAATTAAATGATGTCAGACTGTGCATAATATGCAATTAATTTATGCGCTTTTGCGCATTGGTGCATCAGAAAAATGCAACTGCACTTTTTTTCAAACGGAAGCCTATGCTATAACCTGCCCCAATCGATGTTGTTTATTGGGCTGTACATTAAAGTACAAACATACTTACGCCTTAAACTTATTCGTTATGAAGTTATCGAAGCCAAAAGTTCTCTGAATTATTTCGGTCTCTCGGTAAGTGTTCCGGAGTACGAATGTCATGTTTCAGTACAGTGTTTGCCGACATGAATCGGTTACTAATAGTAGGCACTGTAAGATTATAATTTCCGTTGGTAACAATTCACTACCCGTGTGCGATAGTTTGCCGACCCATTGTTTCAAAATCATGGCATTTCAGTATAGTGAAACAGCTGAGATGGTTGTTTGGTGGTTTCGTGCCGATGATGGCTCGTCAGAGGCGGCTCCGAAATCGGGGGACTTTGATCGTGTCTCATGGACGCGTCGTTCGGATATATGGGAGGCGATGCTCCCTCGGGCGTAGTACTTTTCAGATCAAGGTGGTAAATCTCGATCTCGCCACAGTCACGATTAAGTCACTACGACTGGTTTGTAAATTTATAAAATATATATTTATCAAAAACACAAAAATGGAGGTAGAAATACAAATAATACTGACAAGGGAACATCCCGAACCCGTACACGCCGATTTTGATGAAAATTATATGGTAGATAGTTCTCGACAAAATATTTGACACCTATTTTTTTATATCTGCAATCGTCCACATTGAAGGGGTGATAATAGCCCTCAAACTTTGGGGTTGGAAATGGTTTTTTCGAAATATCTCCGAGATTAAAGGGCGCACGGAAAAATTTTTTTTTTTAAATTGTGCGCCTTGAGATTACGAATCCAGTGATATAAATAATAATTGCAAAAAATTATTTGTTTAAACAATATATTAAAATTTTTTAATTTTTTGTTAATTTTTCGTACTTAATGTTGTTCCATTTTCGTGGAAATTTATGTGTATAAAGTATAGACAAAATTAGTGAATACGTGTTTTTGGAATTTTTTGTTTGCTAACATTTAACGATACTTATGTAACGTTTAATTTTTCGCCCGCTTCGTACAGGGCGTATGAAAATTATTTGCCATGATCTGCCAGGCGTTGTTCTATACCTTTGGAGTAATGGACATTTGCAAAAAAATCTACCGCAAAATTCGCGAAAGCCTTGCAAATTAAGAGCACTTTTTTTATTAGCTCATCGAATTCGTCTCGTCGTGTAGGCAAAATGTCTGAAAAGAACTATAGGTCAGAAATGAACTTTTCTTGTGCAAATTAATGTTAAAATTGCAGTTCCGTGAGTGGCTTTCCCATCGGTAGGACAACCTTTGCTAACGGACATATAGAGAACAGAAGCACACGAATTATCCTTATTGTCCGAAATGTGTCGTTTGCTATTATATTTCAGAAACCTAATTACCGTAGCACGCTATACGAGCTTCGAATATGGACGAAGAAAATATAGCCAGTAAGAAAAACGCATGTGTTTATGTTCTTCTCTCTGGGAAGGCCCTTGGGAGGACTCGAAGCTGATCGCAGGTCATTAATATTTTCCTAGCCTGCGAAAATTTTTATTCAAATATCTCCTCTTAATAGAACATTCTGAAAAAATCACAGATATTATAGCCAATGGTGTGCGTACTTTTGAATTTTTTCCGATTTTTAGGAGTGGTGGAACGCAGTTCAAAAAATTACAAATCAGCCAATAATATAAACAATTTGCTGATTTTTAATTTTTTGAACTGCGTTCCACCACTCCTAAAAATCTGAAAAAATTCAAAAGTGCGCACACCATTGGCTATAATATCTGTGATTTTTTCAGAATTTTCTATGAAGACAAACAGGAGAAATCGAGCAAAAACTGTAAAATACGTTTCACCCTGTAACGATCCCTACGGTAGGGGTAGCGGATTCATACTTTGCAGGAAGGGTTTTTTTAAAGTGGCCTATCGAATGATATGCCCCAAGATTAATATGCTTTGGGGGCTCTTTTTCCATCCTTATCCGGCTAGACCCTTTAAAGATTTTCTTTTTAGTATAAACTTTAATTTTATAATAAAAACAACTTTTTGTCAGAAAGGACTTCTTTCATTGGTTTACCACAGTACAGAGTGTATGAAAATATTTATCATGGCCTACCAGGCTAATTCTACACCCCGCAAGGGCCCTTGATAGACCCAAAGCCAATCGCAGGACATTAATATTTTCGTAGTCTGCGAAAATTTTTATTCAAATATCTCCTACTGTACGGAGGCAGCGAAGAAAATTGCAATCATGTGTGATTCAACAATCCCAGACAGGTCGATTGCCGGAATCTTTTGTTAGTGTCGCGGTTTATGACTCTATTGTTCCGCGTAAATTTTCGCAGACTACGAAAATATTAATGTCCTGCGATTGGCTTTGGAGTCCTCCCAAGGGCCTTCCCAGAGAGAAGAACATAAACACATGCTTTTTTCTTACTGGCTATAATTTCTTCGACCATTTTCGAAGCTCGTATAGCGTGCTACGGTAATTAGGTTTCTGAAATATAATAGCAAATGACACATTTCGGACAATAAGGATAATTAGTGTGCTTCTGTTCTCTATATGTCCGTTAGCAAAGGTTGTCCTACCGATGGGAAAGCCACTCACGGAACTGCAATTTGAACATTAATTTGCACAAGAAAAGTTCATTTCTGACCTATAGTTCCTTTCAGACATTTTGCCTACGCGACGAGACGAATTCGATGAGCTAATAAAAAAAGTGCTCTTAATTTGTAAGGCTTTCACGAATTTTGCGGTAGATTTTTTTGCAAATGTCCATCACTCCAAAGGTATAGAACAACGCCTGGCAGATCATGGCAAATAATTTTCATACGCCCTGTACGAAGCGGGCGAAAAATTAAACGTTACATAAGTATCGTTAAATGTTAGCAAACAAAAAATTCCAAAAACATGTATTCACTAATTTTGTCTATACTTTATACACATAAATTTCCAAGAAAATGGAACAACATTTAGTACGAAAAATTAACAAAAAATTAAGAAATTTTAATATATTGTTTAAACAAATAATTTTTTGCAATTATTATTTATATCACTGGATTCGTAATCTCAAGGCGCACAATTTAAAGAAAAATTTTTTTCCGTGCGCCCTTTAATCTCGGAGGTATTTCGAAAAAACCATTTCCAACCCCAAAGTTTGAGGGCTATTATCACCCCTTCAATGTGGACGATTGCAGATATAAAAAAATAGGTGTCAAATATTTTGTCGAGAACTATCTACCATATAATTTTCATCAAAATCGGCGTGTACGGGTTCGGGATGTTCCCTTGTGAGTATAATAGATATGATTGAATGCTACTAATAGAAACTGTCATCTTCGATAGCCGAAATGAAGAGAAGAAGTGAAGAAGTGAATCGCCGAGGTGCGGTTACCTGCATTTATCTGTTCCGTTCTTGATTGTGTGCGATGTGTAGGTATAGATATTTTATTAGGTGTATGCATAAAGCTGTTAGGAAGTTTCTATGGAGGGGTGGAACATGCGTGTAAAGCTTGTTTAATTAGTATGTGTATCGAAATGTTTGGAAGGTTCTATGCATGGTTGTGTAAATATGTACATGGATATATGCAATTGTACGTGGAGCGTGGTCGTCAAATTTAAGCCGAGTTCGATGACCCTTGCTCTACCAAGGAATATCCATCGAAAACAGCTGATGCTGTATGTATGCGTTATATATGCGATGCATAAACGCAAATGATAAGAGTTATGTCGAAATCAGATAAATACAGATAAATTAGAAATTACTGCCCTCTCGAGGGTAGTAACAAGGGACAATTTGTTTAGCAGAAGCTACTGAAGTTGCAAGACTGTATCGAGAGACATAACCCAATCGGCAACAGCCCTCGCGTTCGTGTTTTAACAAACCAGAATCAAATTTACGCCAATACGGCTGCTTCCACAAACCAAAATGAGACGTTCCGAAACCAATCGTTGAAGATTAATGTAGTGTCATAACAGTGCTGGCGAACGTCGAATTAAATCCACATGCGTCGTGAGAGATCTGCCTAGAGAATGTGGAATTTCCAAATCCTTGGTTCAACGCATTCTAAGAAAGCAGAAGTTTTATCCCTATCGGTTTTCCATTGGGTAAATATTGTGGCCTGGAGACGAAGTCCGAAGAATGAACTTGTAGGTGTAGGTTGTCCGAAGACGGCAGTCTCCAATGATGATTTCTTTTCTTATAAAGTTACATATTTTATTTCTGTTTGTTTCTAATATACAAGTATACAACTGATTGTGTGGTACCAAGGGAGTCAGGAGACGCGGACATCCAGCTTCCCTACCGTCACCTCGTCTGTCGTAGGCGTCCTCCTCCTCGGCGTAGGGGATAGTGTACCTAGCCCTTGTTGTGGGAATGACTGGAGGTGACCACTCGGGCTCCCACTCGCCGGTAGGGTTCCAACAACTCCTGTTGTTGAAAAACTTGCCAGTTTTTGTGTTGGCTCGCGGTTCGCGGGTTGTGGGTCCGCGGTTCGCGGAGCGAATCGCGCGTGGTCAGGGCCGCCCGCCTGGAGGCGCGCTGTCGCATAGTGGTCCAGCGCGAGAGATTAGTCGCGCTTTTGCCAAAAAATCAATTTTCACGTATCGTTTTTTTTTTATTTATATCGATTCCTAAATGTTTATGGATTTCAGAAATGGCAAAATTATTGAAATTTGACAAAAATTGTAGTTACAACAAACGCTTAAAGTTGTAACTTTCCCCTGAGGCCAATTTCTACCAAAAAACACGTCTTCTTCGTGACATTCTGACAAATCTATCTTATATTTTCTAGTAATATTTTTCCTCATTGAAGAGCATTCTTCTACGATAAAAATACACATGCTGAATATAAAATTGCTGTTTGTAGTTTATTAAAAAATTACGTTCAATGAATGAAAGAAAATCGTCAAAGTTTTCCATAATTGACAATGAATATCGTTAAAGTTTCGTGTTGTTTCGTAATTTAACTAATGAAGACCTTTTCGGTAAGCTTTCACCTACATAATCATGCAAAAATCGCGTCCCCCTACGTCCCCTTTTGTCAGATATAAATTGTTATGTTTAACGGGACATGCTCACTTCAGCGGGAACCTGCCGCACAGTGGTCAATTTCGCCAAAATCCTATACGAAAATTGACATATCAGGATAGTTCGGGTCGTTGATTACGAATCTGAATTCAAAATTTCAAAAAAAAAAAATGGCGGATTCTACATGGCGGACATGTGTATCGAAAAATCATTGGTTCTGCGCCGCAATTAGTATTCTAATGTTTGTTGGGTTGCTACTCACAAATGTGAATTTAAAAAATTCCAAAAACATTCTAGTGGATGCAAAATAATCATACATACATTCGATACAATAGGATGTATTCGAATCCTCCCGAGTTATGACGATCAGCGGACGAGACATCCGCGGCTACCTATTGTTGTCCCAAAATAAAAGACCACCAGTCTGCCGAATCCCAATAAAGTAACCCGATGAAATAAATGTACTATTTCATAAATTATCAGGGTGTCTGTAGAGTAGGATTAACAGTATGCATTATGTAAAGGTCTGCGGCGGCCCGTGCCCGAGAGCGCCGCCGACAAGGCGCGAAGCGGAGAACAGTTGCCGTCGTCGATGGGCCGCGCCCCAGCGCTGGCAATTGTTCTGGAAAACGAATCTTCGAGAGCCTCGGAAGCAGTGTAACGCCACGCGGCATACGAGGACGACGGAAATAAAAATTATATTCGGCTAACCGCCATTCGCAAAAGTTATTTACCTTCGCTCCCACAGGTCGATAGCCCGACCCTATGTCATAAATGAATATTGAATCCGCCATTTTGTGTTTTGCAATTTTTTGTTCAGATTCGTAATCAGCGACCCAAAAAACATCAGAATACTGATTTTTAGCTAAATCGGATGTGTTTTGCGCGTTTGGCAAGAATTTCAAAGAGATCGAAAACTGTGCGTGATGCCTGAACAGCTAAATCGAAGTTCTGGACAATTGTTGGTCACCACAAACTGTCGCCAATATTTTTTACGACATATTTAGAAAAATGGAAACTTTGTATTTCAAATTCTGTGCACAGACGAGGCGACATTCACAAACAATGGTATATTCAATCGACATAATGGACATACATAATCCGTTGAAAATCCACGACTCAGGAGGAACACAACAACAAATACGGTACAATGGGTATGTTCGGTATGGAATTTTTGTCAAATGGATTACAGATCCACATTTTTTACAGGGACATTGACCGGTCAGGGGTACCTAATGTTCTCAGAATTCGACCCACCAATTTTTTTACACGATACAGAGATTTCTCTAGGTCAGGGAAGCCGTTTATTTGACCGCCAGAGCCGTCCTTGGAAGAGCTCCGCCTGCTTCCCCTTCCCGTGCGCTCCAGAGCTCGCTGATTGATTTGCCTTTCACTTGCCAGGTTCGGACCTATTGGCACGATCGTGGTGGTGTATTGGGGTGACATTCGTATCTAACCGCTCGCGCTGGAAAGACATGTCGCACGCGTCGACCGCGGAAAACAAAACGACGCGCGTGGCACGTCGACCAAGGTTATTTGTCGAAAGCCAGTTTCAGATCGCACCACGTCGCGTGCAGGGTAAAACAAAAGTATTATTAGTGAAAAAGTATGCTCTGATATGATTTAAATCAAATGTAATGCGAAATTGTTGTTTCGCTGTTTTCGGAGTACCAAACTCGAGAAATGGACTTTTAGAATTAGTTGGTTTTATTCTTAGATCCGCAGTGGCGGGACACAGTAAGCGTAATGATGATTTCGTCGTGAATTAACAGTAATGATGTAGTAATAAGCTAGTAATGAATTAGAGACTTAGTAAAGATTTAGTAATGGAATGTAGTAATTTAGTAATGAGCGATTTTCGTCGGAGTAAGGGTTCTTAAAGGTTTTTGGAGAAAGAGTGGGAGTGTTGTTGTTGGTGATCAGGGCCAAGGGGTAGGGATAGAAAGTTGGAACTTGGATATGCGCGATGATTCGGGGATGACTAAGGGATGGTGAGTCGGTGGTGATGACGGAAGTTAGCTAGCTACAAAATATTTGTCCTTACTCACTAAAGATATCCTACTTACTATCTAATCGGAGGGTCGGTACATTACACAAATACAATTAATAGATTTTAATGTTTTTGGACTTCTGGCGATGATTTGGTGGAATTCAACCACTACGTGACGCCTTACGGCGAAATAAAATGCTCCGTTCTAGCACGCGCATTTGTAAATTAATTTCTAGCGCAAACAGGTAGGAACCTCCGCGACAGCAGAACGCAAGGCCTTCTCGCGTTAAAGAATACATTGTTGCGGCCGAGCATTATATTTCGCCGTAAGGCGTCACGTAGTGGTTGAATTCCACCAAATCATCGCCAGAAGTCCAAAAACATTAAAATCTATTAATCGTATTTGATTTAAATCATATCAGAGCATACTTTTTTACTAATAATACTTTTCTTTTACCCTGCACGCGACGTGGTGCGATCTGAAACTGTCTTTCGACAAATAACCTTGGTCGACGTGCCACGCGCGCCGTTTTGTTTTCCGCGATCGACGCGCGTGTCATGTCTTTCCAGCGCGAGCGGTTAGATACGAATGTCGCCCCAATACGTCACCACGAGCGTGGCAATAGGTCCGAACCTGGCAAGTGAAAGGCGAAGCAATCAGCGAGCTCTCGAGCGCATGGGAAGGGGACGCAGGCGGAGCTCTTCGAAGGACACCTCAGTCGATCAACTATCGTGGCTGCCTGCTCTATGCTACAAAGCGTTAATTCGCCCAATACTCACATACGGCTGCCAGATCTGGTTTAATATTAGCGCAAGCACCATGGAAAAATTGAGACTGTTTGAGCGGAAATGTCTAAGGGCTTGTGTCGACAAGTATCGAACGGCAGAGTCTAACTTCACCAAAACGATAAGCAATACAAATCTTTATCGAGAAGCTGAAATAGTACGAATAGATATCTTTATCCTAAAACTAATCCGAAACCACTGGTCCTTGATACCATTTATACGCTCAAATAGCCTAATTCATAGTTCAGCCTTTCAGAACCCAAGTTATTTCGACTTGGTACGAAACACAGGCTACATTCCCCCCGAGAGCTTCCCTTATCTGGATGCAGAAGGATATTTACAGGATATCAATAACATCCCTACGATTTATCACGTCAATAGAAACAGTCTTAACAAAAAAATCACCTATAAGAAAAATATCAACTGTAAAATTGCAAGCTCAGAGCTACGTTTCTTGTCACCTCTCACAGCGGTAGACCATGAAAAGCAATACCAAAATAAACAAGATAAACACTGGTGGACTTAACGAAAGAGTTTTTTAATTTTGTTTATATAATAATAAGTACCCATGTAGAAACTCAAATGTATTTGACCCCATATCTATATCACATAATGTATACAATACAAAGCGACACTACTTCCTGCGTCTCCCTCTCCCATCCACCCTCCCACCCACTTCCTCCAACCCCCCACCAAGAATTTTACAAGAATTTTTTTTTTTTTTTCATATTTATTCACTTTAGATGTAAGATTTGCGTGTTATGTGTGAATGCGAAAGCCTATTCTTTCCTTAGTTCTTAGTAATTTATACACTACCATAGAGTAAGTAATAATTGTAGCATAGTTTTTCTTTAGCCGTTTCTATGCTCCCGAAAAAATTTCCTTATGTAAACCTAATTACTTGACCAAAAATAAATAGACACGGTCACACCCGGATAAAAAAAGAATACCGACAAGGATCAAGACAACGAGTGCCCTCCTGCGAACGGGCCGTCCCGCTTTTTGTCTATCCATTTATTATCTCCTGGCGTCTAATTTTTCTGCGTTTTTCTCAGACTATATTATTCTTCATGTACAAATTGTATTAGGCTATGAATAAAAGTATTTACAAAAAAAAAAAAGTCGGTAGAGTTCCTAGCTGCGGAACCTCTCGAAACTTTTTGTCGCCGGTTCGAGTCCCACGGGGTAAAATAATTTTTTTTTTGTAATCATTCACTGCATAACAACAAATAATAATCATTTTTCAATTTTTCACTGTTTTTCAAACATTTTTAAATACTTATACAATATGAAATATATGTAGAAACAATTATGGAGCATATTATTTTTTTCATTGATTCGTCCTAGCCATATCTCGTTATTCTTTTGTACATTCAGCGTATATTAGTTTACTGTAACGCATACAAATATGTATTCAATATTAAAAGAATCAAATTATATATTCTGATGAACTGTAATGAAGGTGATTTCTAACGCAAAGAAAGGTTTATTTCTTTTCAAAGATTATTATTTTTGTATTTACCGCTTCTCCATTTATGCAGACGTCATCCAAAATAGACAATGAATTGAAAGAAAGAAGGTATATTGGGATTCCGTCCGTTATAATTCCTTTACTGTTTTATGCAAATCAACTCCTTCAGCTTTAGGTTTTGTGCCCCATTGCAATCGTGTTTTCCAACCACATTAAGTACATGAAAACATTCAATTTAGTTCAGAAGGCTTTATTGTTTTATTACACTTACTCCAGTATTATGTGCTCCCTTAAGTTATCTAGTCCGCAATTACCTGCGCAGCGTGTAGGTAGCAGGCAGGTACCGAGCTGAATCTTTAGAACTGATGATCATTTTTTTTAAATGATTGACTGCATAAATATTATTAATACGTAAATAAATATTAGTATAAAAATACGAATGATAGATTACCATCTGATGATTAGGCTACAGTATCTAGCTGTGGAATACTTGAAACTTTTCTCTCGCCAATTCACCTCCCATGAAATATAATTAGAAAACAAATGTTTTTAAGTATTAACTGGATAACAATTGTTAATACGGAAATGAATATTAGTGTGAAAATATAAATGGCATACGATAGATTACCTTTTGATAATTAAAAGTTGAAGCACGTTTCGTGTGGCTTTAATCCTCGTCACTATGTTCATTAATGATGGGCACTACTTCATTTTTATTAAATATTTTTGTCAATATCTCTGAAGGCCTAACAATTGTCGATAGAAAAATAATATGCTCCATAATTGTTTCTACATATATTTCATATTGTATAAGTATTTAAAAATGTTTGAAAAACAGTGAAAAATTGAAAAATGATTATTATTTGTTGTTATGCAGTGAATGATTAAAAAAAAAAAAAAATTATTTTACCCCGTGGGACTCGAACCGGCGACAAAAAGTTTCGAGAGGTTCCACAGCCAGGAATTCTACCGACTGCGCCATCGCTGCTATTGAAGGGACGTTCGTATTTTTAGCTGATAAGGAAGTGTGTAGCTTACGAATAATTGAATCAATTCAATCCTTCGCACTCACTCGCAATTGCTTTGTGTGCAGAAACATTGAGAATCACAAAATGAACATACTGTATTAAAATAATGCAAAAATAGCAAGTACTGATCGCGTTTCAGCCCGAAATGCGTCCCAGATATCGGTTTTTGATTTTTCCGACAGTGTTGCACCATATCAAAAAAAATATGAAAAAAATTGAGCATATTAATGGTTACATCAGGTACTTACAGAAATTATTTAAAAATTGTACCCTAAAGATTTCAGTGCAAAACCTACATTTTTCCCATTTTTTTTTTCGTTTTTGATTTTTTGCGCGTGGCACTTCCAACGGAAGAATCTGAAAATCATTCATAACGTGTGCAATCATGTTTAGAATGTGTCAGAATTTTTTCGACATTTTTACACATCATTAAGTGGCGAAAATGAGGCAAAAACTGGTTTTTCGAATTTACCCCATAACTACCCTCCCGGTCAAGCTATCGGATTAACAATTTGTGTACAATGGTTTCTTATGGTTACCTATCGAATGACGCATCGTGGAATAAAATAGCTTCAATGACACTTTTGACCCCCTTCTCCTGCTAGTCCCTTTACTCTCGTCTCTAAAGATCACTCGGTTCCGGTACTCCATTGATGTGGTAACGTTATTATTTGCGAACTCTAATCTTTTCTTCCTATTTGTATCGCTCACTAAATATTTTTTACGGTCCATCCGACCGTGGTACCCTTGACTCCACAAAAAACTACGTGCAGTACTGACCGAGAGATTAATATCCAAATTATCTCTAAGGTGCTCAGCTATTTTTATTGCACTTATCCTTGTATCTTGTTTTACCATCCTAGTAATTGCTCGTCTGCTATGTTGGTTAATTTTACGCGGACGTCCACTTCTTGACTTGTTTTACAACTTCTTTCGTAATCCGTATCGATCAACTATACTTTGTATAGTTGAACGAGGTCGGTTAAGAATCCACGAAATTACCGATAACCTTTTACACTCATAATGAAAATTAATAATAATTTTCCTTTCTGCTACCGTAGTTTCTCTACGTTTCCGTCCCATTTTCAACGACAGTTTCGATTAGTACACGGTCTCGAGATCGAATGATACTGACAATGTTTCTAAATATACTGACGATACCAATCATAACTATTAGAAAATCATGTAAAGTGTTTAAATTCGAAACTCACTTTCAAATAGTCCGAAATCAGAACTGTACGAATACTTATTGCTCCTATATTTCGGACAATATTTCGTTTTTTTCTTGACAATTTTGCAAATTATTCAACTAAATAATTTTTTTGCACTTGTATCTGTTCTAGACATTTCCGAGAATATGTATAAACTCGTTGTTTATAAAAAATTAGTTAATAAACTACAATTTCACAATATATAATTCGAAATTAGTCGGTGTACGAATACTTTCTACACCCACTGTATTTCGAATCGGAGAATAAATATTAACGATCTGCGTATTTGCCGAGGGAATCTCCCACAATACATAAAGTATTGACAAGTACGACAGACAAAAATAAAATAAAAAAAAAAACTAAAAAGAATTTTGCCCTTCGGGACGTAACAATATATTCAGACAATAAAGTTTTAGTCTATTCTATTAATTTGTAAACAAAGTGTTATTACTGAAAGCCCTAAAAACCGATAGTATTTTCATGTACAGCACAAGAAACTGCATGGATTGGTGCAGTCAAAAACATAGGTTTCCATGAAAAAAAAGTGTAGTTGCATTTTTCTGATGCACTAATCTAGAAAAGTGTATAACTTTAGTTGCATATTATGTACAGTCTAATACCATTTAACTTTTCCTCATAACATCTTGTTCTATTCCCAACAGTTTAGAGGGTACAGGGTGTTTCAAAATCATATGTCACGACCAACCAGACGTTGTTCTACACCTTTGTATCGATGGACATTTGCAAAAAAAACTGCCGCGAAATACGCAAAATGGTTGCAAAGAGTCTAGCCGCATAAGAATGGAAAAAGTGTCCCCAAAACTAATTGATCTTAGGGCATACCATTCGATAGGTCTCTAAAAAAGCCCTTCCTGTTAAGTATGAAACCGCTACCCTAGTATAGGGGTAGTTACAGGGTAAAACGTGTTTTACACTTTCTGACCGATTTTTCTGGTTCGGTTTTATAGAAAATTATGACAAAAATCACAGAGATTATGCTTTGTGGTGTGCATACCTCTGAATTTTTCAGATGTTTTCGCTGGCAAATCAATTTTTAAAAAACATAATTGTTTAAAAAGTTTAATTTATTATTGGATATATAAAAATACCACTTCCATATTTTTACTGTATTTGCATCATACCGTAGATATTGTGTACTTCTTCAGATTTTTAGGAGTGGTGGAACGCAGTTCCCACCCGCCAAACTTTGCCAGCGTGTTCTACACGCAAAAGTAACAAAAAAATTTTATATCGACATATGCTCTTACATGTTTTATTAAGGATTTAGAACTAATAATATAAAATGATAATAAACTGGCATTTCGTCGACACAGCGTACGAACGAATTGCGAATACCTCTGTTTGTGCTTACATATGTTTACAACTATTATATTTACTTGCTGAAGTAGTTGATATCGACATGGATTTCTACTGAGCTATAATAATGTTTAGTAAACTGTACAACTTCATATCGAGATGCGACGAAAATTTTCCAATCGTGAATACGCTGATATGCATATTATTTATGGTTTTTGTAATGGAAGCGCCCGAGCTGCCGTAAAGGAATATCAGCGGAGATTCCCTCAAAGAAGAATACCATATCGCTCAGTGTTTATGAGAATTCATCAACAAATAGGTGATACCGTGTCAGTTCGTCAGGAAAGTGAAGACAATCAATTTTACGGATCAGTAGTACGTAATCAAAATCGCTGTCGAAGAATTTCAAATAATGGGTGAAGTAAAAAGTTTTGAGCGTTTTGAAAATGTCGATAAAATCATGGAAATCGTCGAGTCAGACCGGCATGCGAGCACTTACTCCATTGCCCAGGAACTGAAGATTAGCCAGAAAACCGTTTGGAACCATTTGCATAAGGCTGGTCTCAAAAAGAAGCTCGATATATGGGTGCCACACGAACTGACGCAAAAGAACCTTTTGGAGCGAGTTGATGCCTGCGATTCTTTGCTGAGGCGTCACGAAATGGACCCATTTTTTAAGCGGATCGTGACTGGCGATGAAAAATGAGTCACATACGAGAATAACAGGCGAAAAAGATCGTGGTCCAAGCGCGGTGAGACGGCCCAAACGATCGCCAAGCCCGGATTAACGACCAAGAAGGTTTTACTATGTGTTTGGTGGGATTGGAAGGGAATCCTGCACTGTGAGCTGCTCCCATCGGGCCAGTCACTCAATTCGGGCCTATATTGTGAAAAACTGACCAGATTCAAGCAGGCGATCGACGAGAAGCGACCAGAATTGTCCAATCGGAAGGGTGATGCTTCCATCAAGACAGCGCCAGGCCGCACACATCTTTAACGACACGCCAGAAGCTCCGAGAGCTTGGATGGGACGTTATATCGCACCCGCCGTATAGCCCAGACCTGGCACCAAGCGATTATCACCTTTTTAAACATTTACAAAATTTTCTTGATGGCAAAAAACTGGCCTCAAGAGAGGCTTGTGAAAGTGAGCTGGTCGAGTTTTTTAACAATAGGGACGAAGACTTCTTCAATCGCGGAATTATGAAATTGCCTTCAAAATGGGCAAAAGTTATTGAACAAAACGGCGCTTATTTGATCTAATTCCGAAAATTCCAAGTTTGTTAATTTTATCATCGAAATAAAGAGAAAAAACGCTCAGAACTTTTTACTTCATCCATTATCTTTGACAATAACCCGAGAGAAAGTATTCGAAATGCATTGCATCCACTACAAATTCCAAGATCTACAATCTGGCGAACATTACATGATGATGGTAGATATCCATATCATTACAGTAAAAGCTGGATAAATGTATGAAAAGTTTCGCTGGATAAATACAACACGACTATCCCCTCCACATAGGGGAATCCCCCTTGGCAATCCTCGACGCTCGACGAGGGAGCAGTGTAACATTATGCCACCCGAATGAATCGATGAGGCAATACTAATTGGAGGGTCAGCCGCTTTGATTGCCGATTTTTTTTGTTTTGAAACCTTTGCTAACGTATTTGTGAGATTTTTCTAATTAAAATGATACCAAACACGACATAGTTTGAATTATATTTACTTAATATTTAAAATATTGTAGGATCTTATTTCAAACATAAGTTTTATTAAAATCCAATATATATATAAAAAGTATATTTAAGTAGTATATGAAACGAAGTTAACGGTAAATTTTCTCCTTTCGCCTTTTCGTCTTTCGCCTTTCGCCTTTCGTCTTTAATCTTACTTCACTGATCGCTAACGCCCGACTGTCGCCCGGCTCTATGCCGTTACCAAAACAAACAACACTCACATCCAGCATTCATTCTACGCACTCTCAAACAGTTCATTCTTTCTTTCTTTCTTTCTCTCTTTCTCTCTTCCTCGCATCCCACAATATTTGCTTATCATTTACATAATTTAAACATTTCGTGTTTGGTATCATTTTAATCAGAAAAATCTCAAAAATACATTGGGAAAAGTTACATTCAGAAAAGTTACTAAATAAAAAAGTTTAATGTTGCATTAGCAATGCGTCGCTTTGTTTGCTTGCTCTCTCTGTCTCTTCTACTGTCTGTCCTTTTCTACGTTCGCGCTCGACACTTCTACTTCATAAGAATGACATCGGTCGCGATTTTGCATTGAAGCCTCACGACGGTGTCGCAATTATGCTTCATTTATCCAGCTGGGTGGCGATTCAGTGTTTTCATGCGCCTCCAGCTGAATGTGAATTCCTAAGAGCGACATTCGGTCACGACTTGAGCTTTTAAACCTTGCTAAGGGGTCGATTATGCTGCATTTATCTCGCCGAGATGTTGCATTTATCCAACTGGGTGTCGATGCAGTGTTACTTCATCGGGATAAATGCAGCATAATTGACAACTTCCCAAGGTTTAAATGCTCATGTCGTGATCGAATGTCGCTCTCAGGAATTCGCAGTTTTGATTGGGACACCTGTAAGAAGTGGTTCAGGTGGATCCTTTTTAGTTTTATTGACGACGGACAGAGTAACGACTTACAGCAGGTTTTTAAATACAATGACTGGTTTTGCTTTTTTTCGGTGGTCTTAAATACTTAGTGTTCCTTTGTCTCGAGATAGGCGTACGTGCCTATCTACGGGGCAAAAGTTCTATTATATTTCGGAAATGCACCGGCGACTAAGAGTAAATAAGAGGCAGAGGCCTAAGGTTGCCTAGCGGTCGACGGTCAAGACTGAGGCTTATCTTACACACCGCGCCGCCGTAGATTTAGATTAAATTCGCGGTTAGCTGGAGCAGCATGAAACTTTTAATTGACACCCGGTTGGATAAATACAACATCTCGGCGAGATAAATGCAGCATAATCGACCTCTTAGAAAGGTTTAAATGCTCAAGTCGTGACCGAATGTCGCTCTTAGGAATTCGCATTCAACTGGAGGCGCATGAAAACACTGAATCGCCACCCAGCTGGATAAATGAAGCATAATTGCGACACCGTCGTAAGGCTTAAATGCAAAGGTCGCGACCAATGTCGTTCTTTTGAAGTAGAGGTGTCGAATCGGTGTTTACATTCGGTGGCTCCAGTCGAGCGCGAACGTAGAAAAGGACAGACAGTAGAGGAGACAGAGAGAGCAAGCAAACAAACCAACGCATTGCTAATGCAACAATAAACTTTTTTATTTAGTAACTTTTCTGAATGTAACTTTTCCCAATGTGTTTTTGAGATATTTCTGATTAAAATGATACCAAACACGAAAAGTACATATAATTCAAACTATGTCGTGTTTGGTATCATTTTAATCAGAAAAATCTCAGAAATACGTTAGCAAAGGTTTCAAAAAAAAACCGAAAATGGAAACGACCGATCCTCCAATTAGTATTGCCTCACCGATACATTCGGGCCGCTGCCCCTATAGCTTAGACCTCTCTGTCTCTTCTACTGTCTGTCCTTTTATTTGTTCGCGCTTGACTGGAGCCGTGATGTCAACAAGAATTCGACACCGCTATTTCATAAGAGATGCGCTTGAGCCCTGTAAGAAGTGGTTCAGGTGGATCCCTTTCAGTTTTATTGACGACGGACAGAGTAACGACTTACAGCAGGTTTTTAAATAGAATGACTAATTTTGCGGTTTTTCGGTGGTCTTAAATACTTAGCGTTCCTTTGTCTCGAGATAGGCGTACGTGCCTATCTACGGGGCAAAAGTTCTATTATATTTCGGAAATGCACCGGCCACTAAGAGTAAATAAGAGGCAGAGGCCTAAGGTTGCCTAGCGGTCGACGGTCAAGACTGAGGCTTATCTTAAAGCCCCGAACTGTGTGGTATTTATCCAGCTTTTACTGTATACACTTGTACAGGAACTTTTGCCTGAAGATTATGAAAGGAGGATACGTTTTTGTAAGTGGTACGTGCGTGCAATTCGTAATAATAATGATTTTCAATCACAAATTCTCTGTGCCGATGAGGCAACCTTTACGACATTTAGTATCTGAAGTACGCGTAATAGTCACGAGTGGAGACATGAAACCCCATACTGTGTTCGAGTGAGAGAGTTTCAATATCAATTCAAATGCAACGTCTGAGTAGGAATATGCAATGGCAGGATATTCAGATCTCACTTTTTACTGAATAAATTAACGGCACAATCTTTTTTGGATTTCTTAGAAAACGAATTTGAGACAGAAGTAGCAGGAGATAGTCCATTGTTATTTCGACAAAACTTATGGATTCAATTAGACGGTTGTCCAGTACATTACGCACTAACAGTACGGCAATGGGTAAATGACCATTATCACGCCAATAGATTTTTACGTGTGGGGAGTTGTGAAAGCAAAAGTTTATGAAGCACTAATTAACACTCGTGAGAAGTTAGTACAGAGGATTACAGACGTATTTGCTGCGATTGGAGAAAATGAAGAAAAAATTAGTAATGCGATAGGGTCAATGCTCCTGCATTGCCTCCTGCTCGCCTTCTAGTCCGTCTTACAAATTATTTTCTTATAAATAAATTATGTTTTAAACAATTTGTAAACATATTCCTTTTGTACGTAAAAAACCATGAAACTTTTCCTTATGACATTTTTTGGTATCTACGATAATTTACGATTACTGCATCGTGACGGATCTGCACGGCCTACATGTTGTATAATAAAACAAAAAAAAAATTTAATTTTGATTTTTTACAAGAACAATAATATTCTACAGTACCAGGGAAGCATTTGTTGCATAATACATTTTGTCCATTGTCACTCGTTTATCACATATAGTAACGTAAAGTGGCAAAAGAAAAGGGTTAATTTCACGACTCCAGAGTAAATTACGGAGAAACAAAAAAACTTATAACGTTTATTTTTATTACCCTATCATTTAAAAAACGTTCGGTTAAAATCGCATCGCAAACTGTAAAGATATAACGAAAAACTTGGAATTTTTTAATAAAAAATTAAGAAAAAATCGTCAAATAAAATTTTAAATTCCATGGGCGTTTAGTACACAAAAAAGTAAATATTTCGTACATTTATTGTAAATCTCTATCATTAACCGTTTTGAAGTTATAAGCGAAAGAAGAAAAAATGTCGAAACTTTGAAGGGTGGTTTCACCCCCTAAACGTGCGACTTAGCCGATATAAGAAAATAGGTATCGATTATTTTCACGTGCTTAACAAATCTGCAAAGTTTCGTTAAAATCGGTGGCGGACACTTCGGGTAGTTCCCTTGTTAGAATACTTCGTTTTTCTCCGCCCTTCATCGGCCCTTGGGCTCTTTTAGGCCCTTACAGCAGAGTGCTTTTGGCTGGTCAACTGACGACTAGAGACTCTAATTTGTTGATTTACTCCCGATTGCTTACCAATTTACTCTCTTCATTTAGTCGCTATCGCGTCTCAAAGGGCCGGTGATGACGTTTCAAGGTCACCCTTGGCTGACGTCGGCGGGGTGTTCGTACTCGGCGGCACATGCGTTGTTTGGTGTCCCCGTTATATTTATAACAGGAACCCCGCTCCGTAACGCGCCTTTCCCTTCCGCTCTTCAGCGTGACGTTATAGGGACACTTTGCTTCGCCGTGTAAGAGTCCCTTTGAACTGTATCGTTTTGTCTTTGCCCTAGGCATTCCGCCGGTGTCCGATCCTGGACTCCTTCCTTAAAATGCATCCAAGTTCCATCCATTATTGTCTGCATTAGCAGGCATTGTTACATTACAAACTTATCTCTGTATTGAGTCTCGAGTGGTCTGTCTCACATCTGTGGGATTATAGTGATTAATCGGCTAAAATCGATAGTTCGCGAATCGTGTTTATCTTTAAACATAAAAATACACTCCGTTGCGTCGTTCCGTTCTCCGTAATCGTTCTACCCCGTGTCTCCGTTCGTCCGTTCGGCTCTGTACTCGTTCAAAGAGGTCTCTTTATTTGTCTGCGTGTATATCCTATCTGTCTCTTCGCTTCGTTCGTTGTGCCTGCATATTTCCGTTCGTGTGCTTTGTCCTTCTCGTCTGTCTCAGTCACTCGAGGAAAAACGGCACGTACGTCCCAGTGCACCGTAATTAATCCAGTTCCGTTCTTCGTCCTTACTTTCTACGTCTATACTTAACCTAAAAATTCCCGATACTACACATCTTAAACAAAAATATAATGCTTTGTATAACTTCAATATCTCTTGTCCTAACTTAATCTAACGGTGCCTGGGAAAGAACCTAAATAAAGAAAAACGTATGTTTTACAAAATAAATAAAAGAAGAAAGGCAAACAAAAATGAGATCTTTGGGGCCCGCTAAATCTTCGCGCGGGGAGGGGGGGGGGCGTCGCTTGGGCTTCCGTCCTTATACTGGTGGAAAATTTACTTGGCACCTCAAAGGTAATTTGCTCTGATTCGCCCGACGGATAGGGACATTCCTCTCACTCACGCATTTTCGATTTTGACGCGCTATTGGTCGAGATAACCGCACATTCGTTGCGTCCTCATGTGAACGACGAAAGTAGTGTTTTATTATCGGTTGTCATTCGTCGATCTCAGGTTTCCAGGACCGACATGGTGGAGATAGGCGATGCTTGAGCAATCTCGCCTTCCGTCGCAGGTGCCTCGGTGCCGTTCCAGCATTATATAGTGATACTACAGCATTTAGTCACCTGAGACGGAAGGGGAGATGCTTTCGCTCCGCCTATCTCCGCCATGTCGGTCTTGGAAAACTGAGATCGACGAATGACAACCGAAAATAAAACACTACTTTCGTCGTTTACATGACGACGCAACGAATGGCGGGTCTCTCTTGCCAATAGCGCGTCAAAATCGAAAATGCGCGAGGGAGAGGGATGTCCCTATCCGTCGGGCGAATCAGAGCACATTATCTCTGAGGTGCCAAGTAAATTTTGACCCACTTTACCGTTTAGCTACGACAAAGAAGGCGCGCTGTATGAGGCTGGGGTAAGGGGAGAGTATCGCTCGCACCGCCTATCCCCGCCGTACCGGTCCAGTACATCTGTGAACGACTAATGACAACCGGAAACAAAACACTTCTTTCATCGTTCATATGACGACACAGGAAATATGCAGTATTATCGGCCAGTCACGCATTAGAATCGAAAATGATGTACAGGGTGTTTCAAAAGGTCTTGTCATGGCTTCGGGGGGTTGTTCTAGAGCTCGGATTGGATGAAGATTTGTAAAAATTACTTGCCGCAAAATTATTTGAACAATTTCCGATTGAAACTGGCTCGGCTATCTTCTTCGTATTGTTACGTAGGTAAAATGTCTGAGAGGAACCATGGGTCAGAAGTGAACCGTTCTCCCGTAAATCGACTTTTAATTGGACCTCCGCGGTCTAATTCACGCTTAGTAAGTGAGACAGTCAGCTGTTCCTTCGGAAAGAGACACACAAGATATCCTTGTCGGCTCGAACAGTTTGAGGAGAAGCGTGCTACTAGACATTGGAAATTGGGGGACTGGGTCACCGAACCACTAAGTGCAGTGCAAGTGTTTATGTTCTTTTCCCCGGGAGGGCCTATGAGCGAACCTGACACCGAGCGCAGGTCATTGACGTCTTCCTAGTCTCCGAAAAGTCGCATCGGAAGATTTCGTTCGAAACGGAGTCATTTTCATCACCTCAATACAGACAGAGTTATATATTTTGTCATTTCAGAAGGTGTTCTGGGATAGCTATAATATTCTCAAAATTCCGGATTTTATATTTCGTTCGTTATTCAACGGTTATGTCGAAATACTTCATATGATATTTTTTTTGCATTTTTATTCATTGTATTTCCAATATAAACATTACTATTGTGAAAAATAGCCGAAAGGGGAGAAAGGTTTTCCAAGTCAGAATATGCCAGAAGAACTGCGATGCATGTGACCATCTAACTGTTTTATTACTTGACCCAACCCGGCGCACAGTGGGAAAAAACCGACGTTTCGGTGGCTACAAAATCTTAATATTTTTAAATATAATTCAAAAATATAGGGGAGAGTTGCCAAATGCATACTAGTCACCTAAATCGTGCCAGAATATGTAAACTGCCTTCGGAATTAAGTGGTACGCATTTGGTAACTGACCCCTACTAATTTACATGAGCTTATATTTTTTTCCTTTCGCCAGAGTAAAATGTCCGTTAGTAATTGCTACATTTAATATTTAATTGCAACATCCCGATAGAGGATCCGACAGATAGCAATGATGGTAGCCGTCATCGAGAGTCGTAGCAGAGCGGTTCGAATAAAGCCTTCGTATTAATATTTTTGTCTTTATTAACTCTTTAAACGAACACGGTAAAATCTCATAAAAATCGGCGTCTGCAGCTCCGACATGGTCGGTTGCCAGATGGTCAGCGAAGACGAAGACCGGATATCTAGTAATAAAAAGGCATCTGCAAATAATCGAAAGTTTGTCCTTCTTCTGCTGACGGCCGCTGCATTTTTTTAAACTGTTAAACCAACATTTGGTAGCCATATGCGAACAAGTGACTAAAGCACGCAGGTATCGAAGAATTAGGTAGCTCGCTTTACCTTTCTTTATTTCATATTACTTTGTCGACGGGTGGTCTCCACGGTTACCGTTGTTACTGTTACAGAGAATAATGAGCAAGGTCTATCCAGTTTCAATATATTCGAAAATGAACTTACATTAGCTTAACAAATGTCTTTATCAGCTCTCATTTTCAAATATATTGAAATTAGGTAGACATTGCTTATTATTAAGTTTAATGAAAATCGGCGTTCAAATGGTCAACGAAGACGCAGACGATATCTAGGAAGAAAGAGGTGTAGGGACGATGTTTACGATCCGGTCTCCGCCATTGTTCGACTTCGGACGGCCGACTCTGCTTTGTTAACTATTTTTAATTTAGCAAGTTTCTGGTGGACAGGGGCCAGGTCGTGGGCCGCCGAAAAGGGGAAGTCCTAGTGTCTGGGAGGGAACTCCGTCACGAGGCGGGTGGGCCTTGAGGGGTGTTCACCAGATGTGGAATTTTCCGTACCAAGACACCCCCAAGGTTTGCAGACGTCTCGAAGCAAGCTCAACAATTTTTCGGGAACTGCGTAGACAAGGATAAACCTTACGTCTCTGTTACTCTCGAACAATGAGAGTAGAGAGAGAAGAATTACTTGAAAGAGTAGGGACGATTGACATCTTAAATGTCCTAACTCGGTCGACTGACGGAACTTTCGCCTGGGTCAAGGCTTATGACCCTTTTGTTACGCTAGTCGGCGATGGTCGAAGAAACACTCTCGCCCAAATTTTCCAATCGAAGACTCGTAGTTGATGGGGATTAAAAGGGGGGTTTTTCTAATAATAATAATATATTTTGTTAAACACGTGGTACACTCACTTAAAGGTTATATCATCTCTCCGCGCGGGCACAACACACTGCGTCGTACGCTCGGAGGAACTAACAAAAGAAGCTCGCGGCGTCTAGCGCCAAACTTCACATACAATTCAAAAACTATCACTCACACACACCCCCCTAGTTTTTCATTGTGTGTGAACTCTAACATTTCGTTCACGTTTTTTGCAAAACTTTGCGCACTCAACGGTTTCGTTAGACAATCTGCTGTTATAATTTTTCCGGGAATATGTACTATCTCTAAATTTTCATTTTTCACAGCTTCCCTAATGAAATGACATCTCCTGTTTAACAGTTTCGACTTAGTCTTAAAGTTCCCTCCGTTTGCCAAACGAACCGCATTCAAATTATCACACATCAACAATTTTTTTACGCAATCACCCATTCCGATCTCACATACTAATCTATAGCACCAAATCATCTCTTTCACACCCATTAGCATCGCTTCAAGCTCACTCTCGGTTGACGACAATGCCACTGTTGACTGTTTCTTACATTTCCAGTGAACTAGATCTCCGTTCCTATACAGTAAAATTCCAGTGAAGGATTTCGCATCCTTTGTACTGTCCCATGACGCGTCAGTCTCACATTTTATCTCTTTGTTATTCGTATTTCCCCCATATATCAAACAGTAATCTATCGTTCCTTTCAAATATCTTATTACTCTCTTTAGTGCATTCATGTGCATCATTTTTGGATTTTGACTGAATTGCGATAAACAACTCAACGCAAAAGCTATATCCGGTCTCGTATAAACACTCACATACATCAGTCTCCCTAGTAACTCTTGATATTGATTAACATCACACGGTTCACAATTTTCATCAGCTTCCATTTTCACATTTGGATCTATCGGGGTTTTTACTGGATTACAATCCGACATTCCATATAAATGTAGTAGATTTCTAATATATTCTTTCAAATGTACTCTTATCATTCCACCCTGTTGCTCTACATCCATACCTAATACTTTCTTAGCTTCTCCTAAGTTTTTTAGTTCTATTCTCTCTCCTACTGCGCTCATATATTTATTCTCATATTCATTACTACTAGCTATCACTATCATATCGTCAACATGCACACCACAATACAGAAAGTCTTTTCCTTCTACCTTATAAAACAAACATGGGTCTTCTACAGACTGCTCTAATCCATTTTTAATTAATACGCTCGTCATATACTCGATCCAACATCTTCCTGCCCGTTTCAAACCATACACGCTTTTTCTCAATTTGCACACAACACCTTTCCTTTCTTCACCACATCCCTTAGGATACTCCATATATATTTCCTCGTCTAACAAGGGAACATCCCGAACCCGTACACGCCGATTTTGATGAAAATTATATGGTAGATAGTTCTCGACAAAATATTTGTCACCTATTTTTTTATATCTGCAATCGTCCACATTGAAGGGGTGATAATAGCCCTCAAACTTTGGGGTCGGAAATGGTTTTTTCGAAATATCTCCGAGAATAAAGGGCGCACAGAAATTTTTTTTTTTTAAATTGTGCGCCTTGAGATTACGAATCCAGTGATATAAATAATAATTGCAAAAAATTATTTGTTTAAACAATATATTAAAATTTCTTAATTTTTTGTACTTAATGTTGTTCCATTTTCGTGGAAATTTATGTGTATAAAGTATAGACAAAATTAGTGAATACGTGTTTTTGGAATTTTTTGTTTGCTAACATTTAACGATACTTATGTAACGTTTAATTTTTCGCCCGCTTCGTACAGGGCGTATGAAAATTATTTGCCATGATCTGCCAGGCGTTGTTCTATACCTTTGGAGTAATGGACATTTGCAAAAAAATCTACCGCAAAATTCGCGAAAGCCTTGCAAATTAAGAGCACTTTTTTTATTAGCTCATCGAATTCGTCTCGTCGTGTAGGCAAAATGTCTGAAAAGAACTATAGGTCAGAAATGAACTTTTCTTGTGCAAATTAATGTTAAAATTGCAGTTCCGTGAGTGGCTTTCCCATCGGTAGGACAACCTTTGCTAACGGACATATAGAGAACACAAGCACACGAATTATCCTTATTGTCCGAAATGTGTCATTTGCTATTATATTTCAGAAACCTAATTACCGTAGCACGCTATACGAGCTTCGAATATGGACGAAGAAAATATAGCCAGTAAGAAAAACGCATGTGTTTATGTTCTTCTCTCTGGGAAGGCCCTTGGGAGGACTCGAAGCTGATCGCAGGTCATTAACACTATGACGTCCGGCGACACCACAGTGGTGACCTTCACAAAGTATCGCTCGGCGGCCGGCGACACCACAGTGGTGATCTTCGCAAAGTATCGCTCGACGGCCGGCGACACCACAGTGGTGACCTTTGCTTCGTATCATTTAACATTAGATTTACGGGCGTTAAATCGGTCACACTTAAATATATTAAATAAGAGCTTTGAAAAAAGAGGGATCAACGGGGAAAGACGAAGATCGGTTAAGTAATTTGCGGCTTCCGTAAATCTAGTGTTAAAAGAGAAATACTAAGTATGTACCAAAGAGAATGTAATTAAAAAAATATATATTTCAAAAAAATTTTACATTTATTTACATATGTACATTTTCATAAGAATAGGTGAGGCGGATTGAAAACTCGTGAGAACTACCGATGAGATTAGAAAAACTTGAAATTTATCATCTCCCAATAACCTCAAAAACAGCCGGCGACAAGCGAAATAACAGAGTTAGTGGTGCCGGCGCCAAGCGAAGAATTGTTTAAAAACAGTGCGGCCGGCAAAGTGTTAATATTTTCCTAGCCTGCGAAAATTTTTATTCAAATATCTCCTCTTTATTAAAATTAGAAATCAGCCAATAATATAAACAATTTGCTGATTTTTAATTTTTTGAACTGCGTTCCACCACTCCTAAAAATCTGAAAAAATTCAAAAGTACGCACACCATTGGCTATAATATCTGTGATTTTTTCAGAATTTTCTATGAAGACAAACAGGAGAAATCGAGCAAAAACTGTATAATACGTTTCACCCTGTAACGATCCCTACGGTAGGGGTAGCGGATTCATACTTTGCAGGAAGGGTTTTTTTAAAGAGGCCTATCGAATGATATGCCCCAAGATTAATATGCTTTGGGGGCTCTTTTTCCATCCTTATCCGGCTAGACCCTTTAAAGATTTTCTTTTTAGTATAAACTTTAATTTTATAATAAAAACAACTTTTTGTCAGAAAGGACTTCTTTCATTGGTTTACCACAGTACAGAGTGTATGAAAATATTTATCATGGCCTACCAGGCTAATTCTACACCCCGGAAGGGCCCTTGATAGAGCCAAAGCCAATCGCAGGACATTAATATTTTCGTAGTCTGCGAAAATTTTTATTCAAATATCTCCTACTGTACGGAGGTAGCGAAGAAAATTGCAATCATGTGTGACTCAACAATCCTAGACCGGTCGATTGTCGGAATCTTTTGTTAGTGTCGCGGTTTATGACTCTATTGTTCCGCGTAAATTTTCGCAGACTACGAAAATATTAATGTCCTGCGATTGGCTTTGGAGTCCTCCCAAGGGCCTTCCCAGAGAGAAGAACATAAACACATGCGTTTTTCTTACTGGCTATATTTTCTTCGTTCATTTTGGAAGCTCGTATAGCGTGCTACGGTAATTAGGTTTCTGAAATATAATAGCAAACGACACATTTCGGACAATAAGGATAATTCGTGTGCTTTTGTTCTCTATATGTCCGTTAGCAAAGGTTGTCCTACCGATGGGAAAGCCACTCACGGAACTGCAATTTTAACATTAATTTGCACAAGAAAAGTTCATTTCTGACCTATAGTTCCTTTCAGACATTTTGCCTACGCGACGAGACGAATTCGATGAGCTAATAAAAAAAGTGATCTTAATTTGCAAGGCTTTTGCGAATTTTGCGGTAGATTTTTTTGCAAATGTCCAGCACTCCAAAGGTATAGAACAACGCCTGGCAGATGATGGCAAATAATTTTCATACGCCCTGTACGAAGCGGGCGAAAAATTAAACGTTACATAAGTATCGTTAAATGTTAGCAAACAAAAAATTCCAAAAACACGTATTCACTAATTTTGTCTATACTTTATACACATAAATTTCCACGAAAATGGAACAACATTTAGTACGAAAAATTAACAAAAAATTAAGAAATTTTAATATATTGTTTAAACAAATAATTTTTTGCAATTATTATTTATATCACTAGATTCGTAATCTCAAGGCGCACAATTTAAAGAAAAAGTTTTTTCCGTGCGCCCTTTAATCTCGGAGATATTTCGAAAAAACCATTTCCAACCCCAAAGTTTGAGGGCTATTATCACCCCTTCAATGTGGACGATTGCAGATATAAAAAAATAGGTGTCAAATATTTTGTCGAGAACTATCTACCATATAATTTTTATGAAAATCGGCGTGTACGGGTTCGGGATGTTCCCTTGTAAGTCACCATGCAAAAACGCGGTTTTTACATCATACATTTTCAACTTTCTTCGACACTCAGCACTCATACTCATCAACAATCTAACAGTCTCTGTTCTTATCACAGGCGAGAATGTCTCTTTATAATCATAGCCTGGTCGCTGACTACATCCCACTGCCACTAATCTCGCTTTAAACCTTTTTTTACTATCACTTGGATTTTCCTTCACATTGAACACCCACTTACTCTTGATAACACTTTTCTCCGATGGTCGCTGTACTATGTCCCAAACTTTATGCTTCTTCATCGAGTCCATTTCTTCCTGCATCGCCTTTCTCCATTTCTCCCAATTCCTTCCTCTTCTTGCTTCTTCAACATTCTTTGGTATTTCTTCATCTAACACTAGCATTGCACTATGTTTGTTTCTCAGCCTCTCTGACCTTCTCACTGTGTTTTCCCCTTCTTTTCCTTCCTGTCCTCTTCGTGTTTTCATAACCTCTTTTGTACTCCCTTTCGGTAGACCTCGATTTCTTTTCTGTATTACTTCTTCTCGTGTTGTTGCCTCATCTATACTCTCTTCTTCATCCTCCATTTCGTTCTCCTCATCATCTTGTTCCTCATTTGCATCTTCATAAATGCTGATATCTACTGCTGGTACATCTTCCGTGTTATCTTCTATCACTTCATCCTGCTGGCCCATTTCTTGCATGTTCAAACCAACAATCGTTAAGTCTCTCGTGTTTTCATCTTTACTTTCAGTCTCATATCTGCTCAATAGTTCAACTCCTTTCCTACTCTCATCAAATTTTACGTCGCAGTCACATATCACTTTACCCTTTTTAGGTACGTAAACTCTATATGTTTTGTTATCTGCGTACCCTAAAAATATTCCTTTAAAGGTCTTTGATCCAAACTTCTCTCTGGATCCTTCTTTGTTTAATATATATGCTACACATCCGAAAGTTTTCATATACTTTACGTTGGGTTTTCTTTTGTACCACAACTCAAACGGTGTTTTTCCGTGTACACTTGACTTCACTTTGTTTTTTATATGTGCTGCAGTACACACTGCCTCTCCCCAGAAATTCATGGGTAGTTGTGCATCTGCCATCATCGACCTTGTCATTTCAATTATTGATCTGTTGACTCTCTCTGCCATTCCGTTGCACTGTAGTGTTCTAGGTGGACTAAACTCATGTACAATCCCTCTATCTTCCAGCCATTTATTCAGATCCACTCCAATAAACTCACCACCATTGTCCGATCGTATTGCCTTGAGTCCTCTTCTCAGCTGATTTTCCATCTTCTTTATTAACTTCTTAAGTTCTTCTCCTGCATCTTTTTTCTCTTTCAACAAAATGACGAACACCATTCTTGAGAAATCGTCCACTATAGTAAATATATATCTCTTCTGTCCTTTGGACATAGAATTTACTGGACCAATTAAATCCATATGCCACAGTTCAAATGCTTCCGTTGTCTTCCTGATCTCTAACCTCGTATGGACCTTTATGCATATCTTCCCTTTTACACAACTTTCACATTGCACATTCATTTGATCCTGCTTTCTCATACCAATCACTAGTTCTTCTTTAATCATGTCATTGATAGTCCTCTTATTAGTGTGTCCCAATCTTCTGTGCCAAATATTGTCATCCATTGTTATTTTAGCGTGTTCTTCATTCGCTAACATCGACTTTACGACATATGCATTCCCTTCACGCACTGCTCTTAACTGTATATCACCTTTCTCTGAATACACTTTGGCACCAAATTTATCAAATATCACTTTATATCCATAGTCTGTACATTTTGATACTGACAATAAACTAGTATTAACTTTAGGTACACATAATACGTTTTTCAGTCTTATTTTCTTTTGTCCTTCTCCATACTTCACACATACTTCACCAATACCAGTCGACTTTAACCTCTTACCATCTTTATCCGCCAACATAATTTCTCTTTCATCTCTTTCCAGTGTCGTAAACAGGTTTGCATCGCTCACCATATGGCTTGTTGCACCAGAGTCCAATATCCATTCTAAAATATTCTTCTCAGTATTCTTGTATCTTGATTTATTATTTTCTCTGATGTCCCATTCATCCTGAGTATTTAGTAATGCTTCCTCAGATATTGTCATTAGTCTTTCATCCCTTCCATGTTTCTGTCCGTCTCTTCCATTGTCTCTTCTTGATGTTCCTCTTCCTCTTCCACCTCGTCCTCCTCGGTTGGATATATTCCCTTTCGGCTTTTTACACTCTGCTGCTATGTGTCCAATACCTTGACAGTTGAAGCATGTCATTTTTCCATAACATTCGTTTGCTCTATGTCCCTTCTTTCCGCATTTATAGCATTGTATTTCTCCTGCTCTTCTTACTCCTTCACTATCTTTGAAAAAACGTTCTTCTTTTCCTTTGTCTTTCCTTTGCTCTTCTTGTTTCAACGCATATCTTATGTCATTGACCGTTGTGTCTCTTTGATTCTCTATTATCCTAACGTTCTGTTCAAATTCAGCTCTTAGTCCTCTCAATATATACATTTTTACCTCGTACTGTTCTATATTCTTTCCTAATTGTCCTATCTGGTTGTTCAGCGCTTCAGCTCTATTGATATATTCATCCACAGTCTCTTCTTTCTTCATTTTTAAGTTAGTTAACTCACTTAAAGTTCTCACGACTGATTGTTCTGATTGTGCCGCGTTATCCAGTTTCACTCTGTTCCATAGATTATCAGCCAGCCTCTCATTACAGTTACAAACACTCTCAGTGTTTATCATTATTGCTCTTGCTGCATGATTATCATCATCCCACTCATCCCAGATTTTATACTTCTCTTCATACTTATCATCCCCCTCCACTGGTTTTGGCAGAGGTTTTACTCCTATAACCTTTTTCCATATTTTCTTTCCTCTCAGGATACTTTCCACTCTCTCTTTCCACAGGAAATAGTTGTCATCATTTAGCTGATCAACACTCATTAATGCCCAATTATCAGCCATGCCGTTCCAGAGATTCCACGTGGTCGTTAGGTTAGCTTCTGATTTATCCAAGAGAAAAACTTCTCAATTTTCTTGAGCCACTATAAACTTTTTCTTCTATCAATCACGAACCACCAACCACGCCCATTTGATGGGGATTAAAAGGGGGGTTTTTCTAATAATAATAATATATTTTGTTAAACACGTGGTACACTCACTTAAAGGTTATATCATCTCTCCGCGCGGGCACAACACACTGCGTCGTACGCTCGGAGGAACTAACAAAAGAAGCTCGCGGCGTCTAGCGCCAAACTTCACATACAATTCAAAAACTATCACTCACAGTAGTAAGAAAAGTAAAGCGAGCTACCTAATTCTTCAATACCCGCGCACTGTAGTCACTCGTTCGCATATGACTGCCAAATGTTGGTTTAACAGTTTAAAAAATTGCAGCGGCCGTCAGCAGAAGAAGGACAAACTTTCGCTTATTTGCAAATGCCTTTTTAGTACCAGATATCCGGTCTTCGGATATCTAGTAAGAATATATAACACACAGGATAATGTCTGCAGATACGAAATATTAAATATTAAATATTAAATGTAGCAAAAAAGAAAAGTTTATGTAAATTAGTATATTTGTAAATTAGTATATTTGTAAAGTATATTTAAAAGTATTAAGAATTTGTGGCCGCCGAAACATAGGTTTTTTCCCACTGTGCACCGGGTTTGGTCAAGTAATAAAACAGTTAGATGGTCACATGCATCGCAGTTCTTCCGGCATATTCTGACTTGAAAACCTTTCTCTCCTCTCGGGTGTTTAACGAAATCTTCCGATGCGACTTTTCGGAGACTAGGAAGACGTCAATGACCTGCGCTCGGTGTCAGGTTCGCTCATGGGTCCTCCCGGGGAAAAGAACATGAACACTTGCACTGCTCTTAGTGGTTCGGTGACACAGTCCCCCAATTTCCAATGTCTAGTAGCACGCTTCTCCTTAGACTGTTCGAGCCGACAAGGATATGCTGTGTGTCTCTTTCCGAAGGAACAGCTGACTCTCTCACTTACTAACAAGGAGAACGCACGGCCTTCGGGTCACCGATTTGGTTGAATCTTTACATACTTGTAGAGAAAGTCGTCCTGATTATGAATATACCCTATTATAGGGGCAAACACTCAATGGTTTTTAAGATATTTGCAATAATAGTTTCATTGCCTACTTAAGCAGAACTGTTGAACGTAATATCAAGAGCTGCCGTGGCGCAGTGGCAACGTTCTGGGTTTGCACGGAAAAGACTGGGGTTCGAATCCCGTCGTCGATAATTTAAATTTTTTTTTCCAATTTAAATCTTTTAACTATTTACATTTTACATCTAGAGATGCATATTGAATTATGATGCAATTTAAATAAAATATAACACTCTGAAATTCTCACTACACGTAAGAACGATAATTGTCACAAGAAAAGGCTTTATACGCAAAGGACAGAAGATAAAAATGATGGATAGTCGCAGATTTTTTCAATCCTACCTCAAGACATAACAAGTATAATGTGAAAATCATGTCTAATAAAACATTTCGGCCAAACCCATTGCTGGGTTGTACCAGTACAACATCTTATTTCTTGGGGCTGTGAGACCGAAAAACATTCTTATTTTTTGGAGAAACTGTTTCCTGAGAATAACCAGGCAAGGGTTTGCTCTGCTAGGTTGCATATTTTTACATTTTCTACAAAAGAAAACTGAACAATGGCATTAAAGGTCGCAGAGAGGAAATTCTGGGCCCCATACAATGTACTTACAAGGATGGCATTTAACCAAACCTAGGCTGTTGGACATATGTTTTATAACAGTTTCGCTGAACATCTGAACGATGCTGCGCGTCGAAAGCGAAATGTTTTTTTCTTCTGTTAGTCAGATTTCTTTCGACAACCGTAGTGAAAAGTCACGATGAATCCGCAAACTTCTGGCGCAAAATCTTCGTCGGCTAATATATCTGTTGTCAGTGATTGCCAGTTCAAGGATAATTTTATTCTCGAAAATGATAAGCAATTATTAAAAGACGCGTTAGTGTATGTAAGTGTACTTCTGAAAAAAAAAATTTAATTGTTGATGAAGTGTCTGCAGTGATTTCTGATGCAGCAATGTCAGTGGGTGAAAAAATCTGTGGTATGATTGTGGACATGATTAGTGAGTATAGATTAATACAAACTGAAAGTCTGATTAACGATGATGAATTAGATGACGAAAATATGTATGAAGAAATCGTGTATGAAGATTCTATTGATGATGAATGGGCGGAACCAAAAGAAAAAAAGAGGGTGAATACTATTTCATTACATAAAAAAATAAAAACTGTTGCTCTTGCCCGTCGTTATCCCTCGTGGAGTTTAGAGTCACTGCGGATGCGGGGTTCTAAATATTTAAAAAGAAAGGATGATTTGTTACGGTGGGAAAAACATATTATCGAAGGGGGAACAATTTTCGATAAATACCGTTCCATTGATCAATGGACGTACGATCGATTTCAAGAAGCCCGTTCAAATTTCTATCAAGTTACCACGCGCCAATTACAGGAATGGGCTCTGCAGGAGCCAGTCAATATCAGTCCAGAAATTTTCAATTTAATGCATGTTCTCGGTGGGTGGATTATTTAAAAAAAAAATATAATATCCGGCAAAGAAAAATTACAAAATATATGTCATCAAATGAAGTTGCAACAGTACAAGACACAATAGAGGCCGCTGAACAGTTCCGTGCAATGATAAAGTTAATTAGTCCTCAATTTCCTGAACAACTTGTTATAAATACAGATCAGACGGGATGCCAATATCAGTCTACATTTGAAAGAACATTAGCTATAAAAGGTGAAAAATCTATTCTTGTGAACCGAAGAAGTATTTAAAAAACAACGCATTCATACACCGCGCAATATTCTTTAACCATGTCAGGAAAATTACTACCGCATGTATTTTTATGTTTGCAAGAACCCACCGGGAACTTCGGTCCAATAGTTAAAAAAAAAAATTTCCGAAATGACAGTCAAATACCAAAATTTATGTATAAATTGTTAAAAATCAGGCAAATTAACAAGTGAAATATACAAGATATTCTTAAGATCGGTCGTACGCCCATATGTGAATAATCAAAATTTCCTTCTTCTAATTGATTCATGGGGAGGACAAACAAATTTAGATATATATAATAACATATTTGCCACAGATGAAGATAATTCTACTTGCACGGTTAAAATTATTCCTCCAAAGTGCACACCACTGGTTCAACCATGTGATGTTTATTTTTATAGACAAGTCAAAAATTTGTTGAAAAGAATACAAAACTGTACATATCTGATTCAAAATGGAAGGGAAATTTCAAGTAGGGAAGATGTAATTAAAGTACATTCCCTCATTCATCATCAATTAAGTGCACCAATCTTCATACCGATGATAAAGTACGCGTGGTTTGCAGCAGGACTATCAACATGCACGGAAAGAGAACTTTTTGAAAACGTCAATCAAGTGTGCTTCCCAACAGACTTACAAAAGTACATTTGTTTGTGTAAAGGTGTTGCTTTTATTCGATGTGCAAAGTGTTCCACGGTGCTGTGTTTCGTATGTTTTTATGATAAGTACCATAATTGTAGCTGATAATACTTGTAAGTAAAATTTTCATTTTTTGTGACAATTATCGTTCTTACGTGTAGTGAGAATTTCAGAGTGTTATATTTTATTTAAATTGCATCATAATTCAATATGCATCTCTAGATGTAAAATGTAAATAGTTAAAAGATTTAAATTGGAAAAAAAAATTTAAATTACCGACGACGGGATTCGAACCCCAGTCTTTTCCGTGCAAACCCAGAACGTTGCCACTGCGCCACGGCAGCTCTTGATATTACGTTCAACAGTTCTGCTTAAGTAGGCAATGAAACTATTATTGCAAATATCTTAAAAACCATTGAGTGTTTGCCCCTATAATAGGGTATATTCATAATCAGGACGACTTTCTCTACAAGTATGTAAAGATTCAACCAAATCGGTGACCCGAAGGCCGTGCGTTCTCCTTGTAAGCGAGAATTAGATCGCGGAGGCCCAATTAAAAGTCGATTTGCGGGAGAACGGTTGACTTCTGACCCATGGTTCCTCTCAGACATTTTACCTACGTAACAATACGAAGAAGATAGCCGAGCCAGTTTCAATCGGAAATTGTTCAAATAATTTTGCGGCAAGTAATTTTTACAAATCTTCATCCAATTCGAGCTCTAGACCAACCCCCCGAAGCCATGACAAAACCTTTTGAAACACTCTGTACCATGTAGCCCGTTCCACGTACGGACTGAACGGCGAGGTCGCTCTTCGTTCAATTCGTACGATGTACGGACTAAACAGCGAAAGGGTTAACAAAAATCGGCGTTCAGATGGTGAGCGAAGACGAGGGCGATACTTACGCAGGAAGAAAGAGGAATCTGGAATTAAGCGAAGGTCTATCCTTTCTTTGTTGACGGGTGCAATACTCTTTGAAACTGTTGAACCAACATTTGGCAGCCATCTGGGCACGAGTGACAAAATCGCGCGGCTATTGATGAATTAGGAACCTGACTTTACCTTTCTTACCACGAATCCTTGATAGGAAAATCTGTGCGACAGCCTTTCATAAGTTTTAACTCTGGCGAAAGATTCATGCAGAAAAAAATGAAGAAAAATGCGATAATACGGGTCTCAAAAAGACTCGACTAGTCGACAGCCGAAATCTGTCGCTAGAGTCACTCGTGCGTATATGGCTATCAAATGTTGGTTTAACATATTCTAAAAGTGCAGAGCCCATCAACAAAAAAGGACAGACTTTCGCTTTCTTCCTATATACCGTCTTCGTCTTCGTTGACCATCCAGACGCCGATTTTTGTTGAACTTAACTGAGAGGGTACGTCCCGAAGGAATATTTATCAAGTATTTCTTTTATCGGTCTCTATCTGTATTAAGGTAGTGAAAATTGACTCCCTTTAGAACGAAATTTTTCTATGCCATTTTTCGGAGGCTAGGAAGATATGAATTACCTGCAGCCGGTGTCGCGTTCGCTCAAGGGGCCTCCTGTGGAGAAGAACATAAACACTTGCGCTTTTTTTACTGCTTCAGTGACCCAGTTCTACATTTTCGAATTTTGTTCAGTACGCCTTTGCTTTAACTATCCGAGCCGGTAAGGATAACTCGTGTGTTTATTTCCGAGTGGTGTGAGAGCCCTGCAGACCTGACTTATTGAGTGAAAAAGTTCGTTTCTGACCCATGGTGCCCTGCAAACATTTTACCTACTTAACAAGTCGAATGCGATGAGCCAATAAAAAAGTCTGACCAAAAGCAACGATTTCGTAAATTTTGCGGCGGGTGTTATTTGCAAATGTCCATCGATCCAAATGTTCAAAACAACGCCTGGCAGGACGTGACATATATTTTGGTACAGCCTGTTCTAGTTGCGTGGGACACCCGGTATATTGTAAAATAAAGTTTTCAAAATTCAAAAAGTGCCAAATTTTGTGATCAATCTCAATAGTGAAGAGCCATGTGCATGGTATTTATATTAAATGTTTAAAGATACGGTTTAAGAAGAAAATTCATTTTTTAAAAGTTACAGAGTTTTTACAAGACATTAGAGGGTCAAATAAACAATTTAGATTCAATAATTATACTAGGTAACAGTTGTTGCTTCCTTAAATATGCATACATTTAAGGGAACAGTGTTACTGTTTTCAAAGTGTTCCCAAATTTATTAAATATTGCGATTGTAACATTTAATATCCTTCGTTACATATAACATTCTACTGAATTAATGACTTTTAGGTGTGTTGATATAATTGAGAGTACCTTAAGCGTGATGCAGCTGGGGCTCTTGCTTTATTGTGTTATCATTTTTTGTTTCCAAGGATTCCTTATAGTTGCCGTAAGTTTTCACGCTATAGTCTCCAATCGCAGAAAAACGGAAAAAACTTTATTTTTTTTTACATTCATTACAATTCCCTCAGTCTCTCGTTCTCGGGAGAGACAGAGAGAATTCTATTACAGCGACTTCACGCAAAAAGCAATATATTATGCTGGATCGGAATGAAGGCAGTTGAGGGGTAATTTGCTCTGATTCACCCGCCGGATAGGGACATCCCTCTCCCTCACGCATTTTCGATTTTGACGCGCTATTGGCAAGAGAGACCCGCGCATTCGTAGCGTCGTCCTGTTACCGACGAAAGGAGTGTTTCATTCTCGGTTGTCATTCGTCGATCTCAGGTTTCCAGGACCGACATGGCGGGGATAGGCGGTGCGAGAGCAATCTCCTCTTCCATCGCAGCTGCCTTCTTTCCATTCCCACACATTATCTACAGTTTTGTGTTATTTCTATTAGACTTAACGATATGCTAATTTATGCAGGTATTTAAGCAAGGAGAGAATTTATCAGTTACACGAATAATTTGGCTTGCAGCCGCCACTACAAGTGTCCTCTTGCATTCGGCCATCTATTGTATAGTTGGTGAAACTTTAATATTCCATGTAAACATCGGTATTTTACTTTAACAAATGGAAACATAATTATCATTTTTAAATAGACTAATGAAGCAGTATTATTACTGTACTTATGAAATTAATCTTTATTATTACAGGGCGAAAATATATATCGTGCGTCGTATAAAAGCGAATGGTATGCAGTACGTCCAAAGGATGCTAAGACTCTCCTCTTAATTATGCTACGATCTGAAAAGCCTGTCTATATTTCTGCGGGAAAGATGTTTCCTTTAACAATGTCGACATTTTGTAACGTAAAAAATTACAGTAATTTTTATGAAAAATTTAACACCGTTTTACATATAATGCTTAAAATTAATAATGCTCTAAATTTGTTTCATGTTTAGAGTACAAATATTTAAATTTATATTTCTTCTGCTTCCAGTTACTGAAAACATCAGCCAGTTTTATGTCAGTTTTAGCTGCATACCAGGGTTAATTTAAAAAGTATTGTATTACATTCAGCAAAAGTAAGTGATTCACCCCGTTCGTATATCAGAAACACTTGTTGAAATTGAAAATATATGTGGAATCAGCGGTTTTCATTACTTTCACTTATTGTTGGATCATGGCTTCCAACTACACTGTTCAATACGATTTTTTTGCAATATCCACTGGGTGAACCTCATAGAGTTGCTCGTTCTAAATACGAATCCGCCGGCAGAATTGCTCCATCACCCTCAGTTATTGAAAAATACGAATTTTTGTAAAAACACCCGATTTTGATAAGAAAAATTAGATATTACACGAAAACTATAAACGCTAGGAAGTTAAAATTTTCTTTAAAAGATAGAGGAAAACATGCCGAATATTTTGGTGTATATAATTATTAAAATTAGATGTTTTAAGCAGTTGTAAATGATCGTTAAATTTTAAACAAGTGCCACAGTGCGAACTTGCTATGTTATATTTCTGAATTTTTACGAATAGTTATTTATCTAGCACAAATTTGCTATACAGAATCGAATTCTGTAGACATTTCTGAAGAGAAAACTGCCCAGGAAAGCTTCGGAAACAGTTTTCAATTAAGAAAGGTCGAGAAAATTCTGTCGGGAACGTGTAATCGGCGTTTTACCGTCATGCGGCCATTGCTCGCCTGCCGCGGCGAGTCAGTGCTGTGACTACGCGTTATCGACACACATGTGATAGTAGCATTGTTACGGATGCAAGCCTCACGAGTTGATATAGCTCTGGAACGCTTACTTGGCAGCTGAGGGGTAATTTACTCTGATTCGCCCGACGGATAGGGACATCCCTCTCCCTCACGCATTTTCGATTGTGACGCGCTATTGGCAGAAACACCTACGCACACAAATCAGATTGCGTGACAAAGAGTGAAAGCGACAGCTGTGAAACTGAGTGCGACAGCACGAAGTCGAGCGTGAAAGTCGAAGCATTGGCGTACGCACGAGATTTTTACAATCAGGATAGGTAGATACCGATGTTATCGACTTGCATAGACTATCATTTTTCAGTATCGGTAAAACAGATTTTGGTCCGACAATTTGGAATATTCATATACGTGAAAGTACGGCAATGCTACGACTATGCAAAATGATACGTCACGAGGCTGAGCGACACAATTCCAGGAAATAAGAGAACGGCACACTTGGGCTATAGGGAGGGGGTAGGCGATGCGAGAGCAATCTCCCCTTCCGTCTCAGCTGCCAAGAAAGCGTTTCAGAGCTATACCTGGTCGTGTTTTTCTGGGCGACACCTCTGAACTGAGTGTATCTTTTAATAGGCTCACCCGAATTAAACCACGCACGGAGGTATTGTAGTTTGTAGAATTGAATGAAGGTCGACTTGTCGTACTCTAGTGACTTTATTACACTTTATACAGTGGATGTAGTTGGATAGATGCACTTCTTTCCGGCCCGAAGGAACAATGTCCCGAGCGGTATAGTAATTTAATAATGAAGAATACAGATACGTCCGGATCTTACAATTAGTCTTACGAACAGAGCTTCTATCGAGAACGCTAGATGTTGTTCGGCTCGATAATTGTAGAAGACTGAATTCTTTGAAGCGCATAAAGACGCGCTTCTGTCACGATTTGGCGGGGGCGGTCACTGCTGCGAAGCGGAAAGATTGCTGATTGGGAGACTCTTAGGTTGACGAATATTAATTTCGCGATTGGTGGTCAAAGAAATTGTCCTTTGCCCATTGGTTAAGAGCCTCCCTTGCCGATCGGCGGAACCGGAAAAACCCAGCTAGCGTGGGGGAAAAGTCCCCGGTGAACACTTCTTGCAGGACAAGACTTTTCCTGCAGAATTATTGACGACAATAGGCCTATAAAGCGCATTGATTTTAAAGTCATAAATGGACTACAATGCGCGACTGCTACTTTAATAATGAATATGCGAAATATTAAGAAAGGTAAGATGCAAGGATGGAAGGGACATCTGTGAGCTTCAGGGGCGTATTTTGCTCCGCAACTCAACACATGTCCCACGGTAAAGCACGGTGGTGGTTTAGTACTGTTATGGGGATGTATAGAACCGATAAGTACCGGAAAATAGAATTTATTGAAGGAACAATGGACAAAATGAAATATTTCAATATCCTAAAAAAATTTAAAACAGTCTGCACAAAAATTAGAAATGCCAAGAGTTTACTACTTTCAACAGGATAATGATCCGAAACATTCTTCGTATTTAGTGCAGGAATGGTTGCTGTATAATGTACCGAAATTATTGAAAACATCGCCCCAATCACCGGACCTTAATCCAATTGAGCATGTTTGGGTTGAATTAACATCAAAAGCTTAAAATTATAATTTTATAAGTAAAGAAGAATTAAAATTAAAGGTACGTGAAGAATGGGACGAAATTTCTCCTTCATATGTTAAAAAATTAATCGAATCTATGCCATCACGGTCGCAGGCTGTTATTCAAGCAAAGGGCTATTCAACGGAATATTAATATGTTAATATTCATTAGTAGACTCCGGATGTTTATGCAAATGCATATTTTTATAGAAAACAGGTAGAGCAATAGGACCTGGATAGAAATATGTTTTATGATTAGAGAATTCGAAAAATATATTTTTTATTGTGCACTTTTTGCATAATGCATATGTTTTTATGTTTTATGTTTAAAAACATATGCAATATATTATGGCATATGTTCTTAGCCCTGCATATATACTTCGCGCTCATGTGAAATATCTTTCTGATGGAATTAATTTCCTCTGTCAGGAAACTCTCTTATCATGACTATATAGTGTCGATAACATAAATACTGTGCTAATTATAGATACACATCAAGCCATACTTGTATACAATAGGCTTCAATTGTTCGTTGAGCGTTAGATGTGACACTGTGTTTCGAATTCTGGTAGTTTAGTTTGATTACCTCAGTGATATCAGGAATCGTGCTACTACTTGTACCTATTAAAGTATTTTCAGGAATGCCGAAAACTCGAAGAAGTAGAATAGCACTACTCAAAAGTTGGATTAAAGACGATTCTAATTTTGTTATCAATGAAAGCAATGAAAGAAGTGTGTATTGTAAACCTTGTAATAAAAGTATAAAATGCGAAAGAAAATCCCAATTAGTGCAACATGTAAATGCTGCTTCACATAAAAGACACCTTAAAGAAGCAGCTAACACCAGTGGAAACGATACTTCACAGCAGCCACCAACGAGTTCCAAAAAAAATGAATTTTTCGCAGATTTAACCCAAGCAATGGTTGCTATCAATAAGACATTGCGAACCACTGTATGTGGATTTCTGTGGATGAAACCACTAATGCAGTAGGCCACTACATTGCAAATGTAGTAGTAGGAAAACTTTGCGAAGATCAAATAACGAAACCGCACTTATTGTGTTCCAAGCAATTAGAAGCGACAAATTATGCAACCATATCTCGGTTTGTAAATTCAGCTCTGCGAATATTACTACCGAATGGTGGTGAGGAAAGGATTCTTTTACTCGTCACAGATGTAGCACCATATATGATAAAGGCAGGAAAAAAACTGAAATTATTTTACGAAAATTTGGTACACATTACATGTATAGTGCATGGTCTACACAGGATTGCGGAAGAAGTACGTCTTCACTTTCCACTAGTGAACAAATTCGTATCACGTACAAAAAAGATTTTTGCTAAAGCACCGCTTCGTATTGAAACATACCGCAAAATATTAAAAAATACTCCTCTGCCACCGGAACCTATTTTAACTAGATGGGGTACGTGGATTGAAGCGGCATTATTTTATGCTGAACATTTTGACAAAATTAAAGAGGTTTGTTAAACTTTCGTTAAGTTAAACAAGTTTATTTAGAGTTTGATTAAAGCCATATCTATTTTATTTTTTATGTTAATAGGTAGTTCAAACATTTAAAGAAAAAGATGCTGCAACAATTAAGACAGCACAAGATGTGATCCAACAAGACGAACTTGTACAAAATTTAATATTTATTAAAGCCCATTTAAACACTTTGCCTGCCACGATAGAAAAATTAGAAACAGTAGGTTTACCTTTAAATACTTCGATGGAAATATATATGAATTACATTAATCATTTCAAAAGGTATACCTGGTGAGTGCGGAGAAAAAATTAGAAAAAAGTAACTGCGGTTGTAGAAAAAAATACTGGGTTAACGAAATTAATACAAATTTCAAATAGTTTGAACAATGAATTTGTACAAGATCCAATAGATTCGCCAGAAATCTACTGGAGTAAATACAAGTACGCACCGCTTACATCGTGCGACGTGGAGCGATCATTTTCTGCATATAAACTAATTTTTACGGATAAGCGTCGGCAACTAACACCATCCAACTTGGAAAAAATGCTTGTCATTTATTGTAACTCGAATTATAATATGTCACAATAATCACAAAATGTTTTGTTAATTTTGTATATTTTCCCTTCATATTAGCATGTCCTTTGTGCATCTTTGCATATTTTTCGTGCATATTTGCATATTTTTCGTGCATATTTGCATATCTTTCGTGCATATTTGCATATCTTTAGAGCATAAATAGCATATGTTTATTACATATTTATTGGGCATAAACATCCGGAGTCTATTCATTAGTTTAAGTTATGTACATGTTATTGTACACTCAATTTTGTGTCACTAAAATAGTAGTATTTTTATACTTTCAGTGAAATATGTGTATGTAAATAATTAATATTACAATTTTTTTTAAATGTTATTTAAACTACATGAACAAATATAATATTACGTTATCACAGCAAAATATGTATGTTTTCATTACTTTTCTCGCCATATCTTATTACTACTCTCCGGATGTTTAAGTAAATGCATATTTTTATAAAAAAACAGAGAAAGCATTGAGACCAAGGCACAAATACCCAGCATGATCAGGAGATGCTCAAAATACATTTTTTATTTTGCATTTTTTGCATAATGCATATGCTCTGCATATTTGCGTTTAAAAACATATGCAGTATATTAATGCATATGTTATTTGTCTTATTTATGCATATTTCGTGCTGACAGTGAATATCTGCTAAATACTTTAATGTATCATCTGTCCTTACACTTTAATGTATTGTGGGATCGGGCGGAAAGCGCTTCTATAAAGAACTTAGGAGAAAAGGACGTGAGGAAGAATTGTCATCAGGGAGAGGAAGCTGGCGTAGTGGAACCGCGCCGACCCAGGAGATCTCCGTGTTAAGCAACGGCAGGCCGAAACCGCTGCTTGGATGATGGGTTACCGCGCCTCTCTTTCTTTTTCACGATCCTACAGTATCATAATAACTTCCAAGAGCGATGACACTGATGTATACTAAATATAGACCACCATAAAGTATGTTTTCATGACTTTGAATCACTGCCCAAGCCTTAGATATTTAATTTGAAATTCAGTTGAAGTTTGAGATTCGAGTAGTGAAGTGTTACGTCCTAATCCCTACCGACAAACTCCGCATTATATCGCTCATCATCACAATTATTGTTATTGTTATTATTATCATCATCGCTAGCGGCCAATCGCAGAAAAAACTGCCGTACACTGGTGGACGGAGGAAATTGCGGCGCTACGCCGCGATGTTATTCGATACCGAAGAAGAGCGACTCGAGCCAAGACGAGGAGAGTAGACGTCGCCCAGTGCTGCGCGGAATATCAATCCGCAAGAAAAAAGCTGCAGTGGGCGATTAACAAGAGCCAGAGAACGAAGTTCAGGCAACTGGTAGAGAAAGTGGATGACGACGTTTGGGGCAAGGGGTGCCAAACCTGTATGCAGCACCACAACCCCCCAAAACCGACCATAATACAGGACGCTCGGACAATGGACAGTATTGTCGAGCAACTCTTCCCTACACACGAGAGTAGGGAACCAGATGAGATAACGGACGTGGGTGAGATCCCAAAGTTCACGCTAAAGGAACTGGAACTGGCTGCAGGTTCCCTCAAGAACAAGAAAGCGCCAGAGCCCGATATGATACCAGTCGAGGCACTAAAAACAGTAACTGAGATATGCCCTCAGTTACTGCTTGATATGTACAACAAGTGCCTGGCAAGAAGGAATCTTCTGCAAACGCTGGAAGAAACAACGGCTTGTTCTCATAAGTAAGGGCAAAGGAGACCCGAACACAGCTAGCGCGTATAGACCGCTCTGTATGCTCGACACACCGGGAAAATTACTAGAGAAACTGATCAGGCCAAGACTACATGCGGGAACACAGGCCGCAGGAGGACTCTCGAAGAGACAGATCGGCTTTAGGCCAGGACGATCGACCATCGATGTTGTCAAAAGGGTCGTCGACGCCGCAGAGGCAGCCCAATCAGGTAACAATTATTCCCGAAAAATATGCCTAGTAGCAACTCTAGACATAAAGGACGCGTTCAACTCCCTTAAATGGGAGGATGCTCTGAACGCGATGAAGCAGCGGTTTAAAGTACCTGCTTCGAATAATGCAGAGCTATCTCAGCGATAGAGTTCTCAGTACGACACGATCGAAGGTCGCAAGTACAAGAAGTGACCGCAGGAGCAGCACAAGGCTCCATCCTAGGAGCAGATATCTGGAACGCCAATTGCGACGGGATCCTGAAGATAAAGGACCTCCCAGAAGGAGTTTTCATCGTGGGTTACGCGGACGACATCGTTCTGGTGATCGCCGCGCGAACGCTCGAGGAAGCTGAGTGGAAGCTAAACGCAGTGATGAGGCGCGTAATGGACTGGTTAGGCAACCACAGCCTCGGGCTAGCGACGCAAAAGACGGAGATAATATTTCTCACGCGGAAGAGAATCGAGACGATCGATAAACGGAGGATAAACAGAGACGACAGGATAAACAGAGGTGTGGTTTGTTTTTACATTCATTGCAGAAGGTGCTAACTTTTTGTGTTAAATTCTTTGCCATCTTTGAACCTAACATTCGGGAATTGTTGTTATAACATTGGGCGCAGTATCATCTGGCAAGAAGTGGGGACTTTGGGAAAACAAAACATATATATGTAGGATTTTTAAGGACAGCGTAGATTTAAAATGAAAGAATATATTTGATAATAACAGGTTGATACAATCGCTCACGTTCGCATACGTTTTCTTACTGCCCGTCGTCGTGCGTTGCGCTTCTTTCTTCCTTCTCCCCAAACTCTTTTGTTTTCTCCCACTGTCTCACTCTCATACCTCTCTCTCTCACTCACTCACTCATCTCTCTTCTTCTTCCATTCTTTCTCTACCTTTCAAAAACACATGCATTCCTACATATATATATATATATATACAGGGTGGTCCACACAACGTGTGCACCGTTAAAAACTTCCAAACTATGAGTTGCACAAAATAGTTTTTATATAGAAGTTGCATGGTCTGAAGAGGCACATTATATAGTGTAGTTATTTTTTTATGGGTGGAGGCGTTTCGGAGATTTGAAGGTCAACTTTGTTTTTTTAAATGGAATGCTATATTTTTTATATCAAAATATGGAAGAATGTCGAATTCTGAGAAAAAAAGTATTGACCTTCATTTGCCCTAAACCTAAGAACTAACGAGTAATTTCACTTTATTTCCTGAAAATTTTCTTCGCGTAATGTCAAGTTAGAAATTCGACCTTATCACAGATTTTCGCAGGGCAGCGATGTTTACGTGGCAGTGTTTATCAACACAACATCTATCATGATTCGCAATCGTCTACATATTCGTAATCCAGTATTGAAGTTACCTTCGGTGTTGTGTGTAATTACCAGACGGATAAAAGTAAAAATGAAATTTTGTAATAGCGAAAAAGTTGATATGCTTTTACTTTATAGTGAGTGCCATAAAAATGCAATAAGAGCCAAAGCCACGTATGCCGAAAGGTATCCTGAACGAAATCAGCCATCTCGAGCCATACTTGAGAGAATGTGTCAATCGCTTCGACGAACCGGAAGTCTTAATGTTACTAAACGTAACTTAACGAAAACTGCTACTTCTGATGCAAATGCTATTGCGGTCCTAGCAGCGGTAACAGAAAACCCCCATATTAGTACACGGCAGATTTCACGAGGATCTGGAAGTAGCAAAACAAGTGTACTACGCATTCTTCATAATGAAAAACATCGTCCCTATCACGTAGCACTTCATCAGGAGCTCCATGGAACGGATTATGAAAATCCGCGTTCGGTTGTGCCAGTGGTTCCTGCATCAAATGAACAGTGATAATTATTTTTTACAAAAAGTTTTGTTCACTGTTGAAGCAACGTTTACTAATCTGCATTATTGAAAAATATGCATTATTGGGCACCAGAAAATCCTCACTGGATGAGAGAAGTCGACCACCAACGTCAATGGAGCGTTAATGTGTGGTGTGGAATACTGGGCAACCAATTGATTGGGCCATATTTTATTAATGATCGACTAACAGGACAAAAATATGCTAACTTTTTGAGCGACACTTTGCCATCTTTATTGGAAAATGTACCGTTAAATATCCTTACACAAATCTGGTATCAACATGATGGTTGTCCTGCACATTACGCGCGTAATGTAAGGCAAGTACTGGATAGAAAATTTCCTAATCGATGGATTGGTCGTGGCGGACAATTTATGTGGCCTCCACGCTCACCGGACCTTACTCCTTTAGACTATTTTCTGTGGGGCACATTAAAAGACACAGTGTATCGTGAACCACCAACAACATCTGAAAATATGAAACATCGTATTCGTGAAGCATGCATTACACTCACAATCAGTGCGGATATGATTCAGAATGCAGTTTCTTCATTAGTTAATAGATTGCATCACTGTATTAATGCCAATGGATATCACTTTGAACATTTACATTAGTTGCGTTAAGCCACTAAGTCACTCATATTATTGAACACTGTCACGTAAACATCGCTGTCCTGCGGAAATCTGTGATAAGGTCGAATTTCTAACTTGATATTACGCGAAGAAAATTTTCAGGAAATAAAGTGAAATTACTCGTTAGTTATTAGGTATAGGGCAAATGAAGGTCAATACTTTTTTACTCAGAATTCGACATTCTTCCATATTTTGATATAAAAAATATAGCATTCTATTTAAAAAAACAAAGTTGACCTTCAAATCTCCGAAACGCCTCCACCTATAAAAAAAAGTAACTACACTATATAATGTGCCCCTTCAGACCATGCAACTTCTATATAAGAACTTTTTTGTGCAACGCATATTTTGGAAGTTTTTAACGGTGCACAAGTTGTGTGGACCACCCTGTATTTGCTTACCACTTACATAATTTAAACATTTCGTGTTTGGTATCATTTTAATCAGAAAAATCTCAAAAACACATTGGGAAAAGTTACATTCAGAAAAGTTACTAAATAAGAAAGTTTATTGTTGCATTAGCAATGCGTCGCTTTGTTTGCTTGCTCTCTCTGTCTCTTTTACTGTCTGTCCTTTTCTACGTTCGCGCTCGATTGGAGCCGCTGAATGTAAACACCGATTCGACACCTGTACTTCATAAGAACGACATCGGTCGCGACCTTTGCATTTAAGCCTTACGACGGTGTCGCAATTATGCTTCATTTATCCAGCTGGGTGGCGATTCAGTGTTTTCATGCGCCTCCAGCTGAATGCGAATTCCTAAGAGCGACATTCGGTCACGACTTGAGCATTTAATCCTTGCTAAGAGGTCGATTATGCTGCATTTATCTCGCCGAGATGTTGTATTTATCCAACCGGGTGTCAATTAAAAGTTTCATGCTGCTCCAGCTGACCGCGAATTTAATCTAAATCTACGGCAGCAGTTAAGCTCGAGAGGCCTTGAGGAGCGCATCAGTTTCTCGCAGCTCTAGTTCGAATTTTACTTTTATTGAAGTGTGATGTATGAAATGAGCAATCTCATCTCACACGTGATATATAAGCATGGCGACATCAGATCCTCGCTATCAAAGCAATCTGCAACATGCAGAACTTTATCAGCAAAATGCTACCCAAACACAAACGAACCTAACCTGTATCGAGACAATGGATACTCATGGATACGAAACCCACCACGTGGATCATCATGCACCCCAACAATCCCAACCACCAGTCCAGCAAACAATACAAGCAGCACCAGGATTCCAAGAAAATATAGTTATGCACAGTATGCAAAACAATTCTTATTCATCGAGAGTTAATAACCAGTCAAACCCTTATTACCAGCCTAACACCGCACAAGTTCAAATTAGTCAAATAGAAACACAAAGAACTGTAAGTAAAGCCAATAACAATCATCCAGGTGAGTGCAACATTGTGAAATCTAAAAAACGTCCATGGCATAGTAGCAATGCTGACATATCCCAACCTCACTAAGAAGAAAAAAGAAGCTATTGGATTAGTAGCACTGTTCAAATTCAAAACAGATTTCAACCACTAGCCAATGATAATGAAAATCAAACCGGTAACGCAAACCCAAGAGGACCTGAGATACCTTCGTCAACCGAAGTCCGTCATCCGAAACCTCTACCAATTTTATAACTGGCGTAGAATACATAGCTCCGCTCACAGAACTCCTGTACCACATCGCCAAAGATGAATATACATTAAAAACCCTGACCAATAAGGAAAACAAGATTCAACCCTACAATCCAGAATCTTATACTAGAATAGCGAAGGAACTGGAAGCTAAAGGTTCACATTTTTATACCTTTCAATGTAAAACACAAAGAAATTTTAAGGTAGTAATAAGAGGTCTCCACCCTTCAACTAACCTAGAGGAAATCAAATCCGAAATAGAAATCTATGGTCACCAAGTAGTACGGATCACAAACCTACTAAATAATATAAATAAAACACCCACTCCGCTATTCATTGTTGAACTAAAACCACAGGAAAATAACAAGCAGATCTACGACTTAAAACATATCCTACATACAATTATTAAGGTTGAACAACCCTACAAGAAGAAGGATATCCCTCAGTGCACAAGATGTCAGGCACATGGACATACCAAAAACTGTTGTACACGCATACCTCAATGTGTTAAGTGCACAGGCAAGCACTTAACTGAACAGTGCATTTGGAAAGATAAAAACCATCAAGTAAAATGCTGCAATTGTGGTGGAAATCACCCAGCCAGTTACAAGGGCTGTACTATAAGGAAAGAATTGTTACAGAAAATGTTTCCAAGAGTAAGAGAACGAACAGCTACCACCAAAAAAGCCAGTACAACGAATTACACTGAATCAGGTAGAACCTATGCCCAAACAACATCAGGAGCACCAATGAATCAACAAGGAGAATAGACCACCAAACTAGAAAACATGATGATGCAGCTAATGACGAGCATGAACACAATGATAAACCTCTTGAACACAGTGATTTCCAAACTTAAATAATGGCTAACATTTCATACAAAATTGGAATATGGAACGCTAACGGACTGGTAAGCAAAAGCCAGGAACTATACGCTTTTCTAATACATAATGATATAGATATCATGCTAATATCAGAGACCCACTTCACTGATAAAAGCCATTTGAAACTGCACAACTACACACTATACAATACTCAGCACCCAAGTGGAGGTGCCCATGGTGGAACAGCAACAGCCATTAAAACAAAAATAAAGCGCCATGAAATACAAAAAATGAAATTGGACTACATTCAGGCAACTAACATCGTAATAGAAGACTGGCTAGGTGTCCTAACCATATCTGCTATCTATTGCCCAGCTAAGCATGTGATAAAACAAGAAGCCTTTACCCATTTTTTCAACTCACTGGGTCAAAGATTCATCACTGGAGGCGATTACAACGCGAAACATCCTTGGTGGGGCTCGAAACTGCCAATCCCCACTCCCAGAGGAAAACAATTATATGAAGTGATCCAAAAAAGTAGACTTCAAATACTTTCAACAAGTGAACCCACTTACTAGCCTTCAGACCCTCAAAAAACACCAGACTTAATAGATTTTTGTGTTACAAAAGGAATAGGGCAACAGTATTTAGACATCAAATCAAGTCTAGACCTTTCATCTGACCACACTCCCCTCATAGTCAGAGTAAGCTCAAGTATTATTATAAGAGACTCCCCTCCAAACTTACACACAAGGAAAACCAACTGGGACACGTACAGGCACCTACTCAATGCAAGAGTAGAATATAACATTCCCCTAAAAACCCCGGAACAACTGGAAACAGCCATTGATCAATTCACTGCAATTGTACAGAGTGCAGCATGGGAAATAACACCTCCAACTATCAAGAAAGAGACACCAATAGATATCTCAAGCACTGCGACGTACCTAATCTGTATAAAAAGACAACTAAGGAAGCAATGGCAACAAAATAGAAACCCTACCACTAAAACCAAGCTCAACAGAACCACCAGAAAACTAAAAAAACTTCTACTAGAGGAAAAAAATAAAGCAATAGAAAACTATGTCCAAAAACTAACCCCAACCAAAGAAGCAGACTATACTCTCTGGAAAGCCACTAAAAAAATTAAGAACCCCCCGGCCACCATACCACCCGCCAGACTTGGAGATGGCAGCAGCAACAAATGGGCACGGAGCAATATGGAAAAGGCAACAGCATTCGCCAACCACCTAAAAGAAGTATTCCAACCTTTTCCGCAAGAAACACCACATGAAGAAGAAGAAAAGATCTACGCATACCTATATGCAAGTGAGGTACCAATCATCCCACATAAACCATTTAAAGTAAACGAAGTAATAGAAACAATTCATACCGAAATTAACATAAAAAAATCCCCAGGCATAGATTTGGTTACTGGCAACCTGCTACAAGAATTACCTGTCAAATGTAAAAGATTTTTCACCATACTATTCAATGCTGTACTCCATCTTAATTACTTCCCAATACAATGAAAGATTGCCCAGATTATTCTCATTCCAAAGCCAGGTAAAGACCCTCAACATATTACATCATATAGACCCATTAGCCTGCTCTCACATTTTTCAAAGGTATTAGAGAAACTCCTTATCAAAAAAATTAAAGTACTCGCAATCGAAAACCAGCTCATTCCGTCGCACCAATTTGAGTTTAGGAGTAAACACGCTACAATAGAGCAAGTTCATAGACTAGTTCGTCTGATAAATACAAACCTTGAGGAAAAAAAAGTACTGTTCAGCTTTTTTCCTAGACGTCACTCAAGCTTTTGACAAAGTCTGGCACCCAGGGTTGTTATATAAACTTAAGAAAACATTACCAATTTGCATGTACCAACTTTTAAAATCGTACCTCGAAGACAGGCTTTTCCTAGTTAAACACAACGAATCACTAAGCGATCTGCATCCGATCAAGTCAGGTGCTCCACAAGGAAGCGTATTGGGACCAATCCTATACACATTATATACTGCTGACCTACTAACATCTCAACATACAGTCTCTGCTACATTTGCGGACGACACCGCGATTATAGCATCTCACCCGGACCCAACAATAGCATCAGTTATAGGCTCAAGATAGGCTCAAGAAATGGAGAATAAACATTAATGAGACAAAATCTGTACATGTGACTTTTGCGCTTAGGAAGCAAACGTGCGCCACGTTAACAATTAATAACAAACTGATCCCCCAATCAGAAACTGTACGTTATCTAGGCTTACATGTAAATGGATTACAAATTAAACTGGAAATACCATATATGACAAAAACGGAAACAACTAGGAATACAGCTACGGAAGCACTATTGGCTACTAGGACCCAAATCTAAACTGCCCCTCAGCAGTAAAATCACAATTTACAAAAGTATTCTTAAACCTATCTGGACCTATGGCATTCAATTATGGGGCTCATCTGCTACATCAAACATAGAAATACTCGAAAGGTTCCAATCTAAAATACTCCGCATTCTTACAAACTCACCGTGGTACATCACAAACAAATACATACAGAAAGACGTCAACATACCGCCTGTAAGAGAAGAAATCAAAAACTTCACCTCAAAATATTCTGAGAAACTTCAGAACCACCCCAACAAACTTGCAAACGAATTGCTTGAAGAAGAAGAAGACACGTGTAGATTAAAGCGTTTTAAACCGTTAGACAGTAAATCCAGATATTTAGAGATGAAGTACTGTGTTAAATAAATCACATAGTTTATTTTTATACATATAGTTTAGCCTTATAGTTTGTAACTAGTTATATTTCTACCAAAAAACCTCATGCAATAATAATTCTAAAGGTATAATCCATTGGGCGAATTACCTACAAGCGTCATGGTGATATTAGTCATTAGGCTAGCATATTAGTTTATTGTTACTTTGAAACAGATTGCTAATAAACTGTTTAATTAAAAAAAAAAATCTACGGCAGCGCGGTGTCCCAATCAAAACTGCGAATTCCTAAAAGCGACATTCGATCACGACATGAGCATTTAAACCTTAGGAAGTTGTCAATTATGTTGCATTTATCCCGATGAAGTAACACCGCATCGACACCCAGTTGGATAAATGCAACATCACGGCGGGATAAATGCAGTATAATTGACCCCTTCACAAGGTTTAAATGCTCAGGTCGTGACCGAATGTCACTCTTATGAATCCGCAGTTTTGATTGGGACACCGCGCTGCCGTAGATTTAGATTAAATTCGCGGTCAGCTGGAGCAGCATGAAACTTTGAATTGACACCCGTTTGGACAAATACAACATTTCGGCAAAATAAATGCAGCATAATCGACCCCTTAGCAAGGTTCAAATGCTCAAGACGCGACCGACTGTCGCTCTTAGGAATCCACATTCAGCTGGAGCCGCATGAAAACACTGAATCGCCACCCTGCTGGATAAATGAAGCACAATTTCGACACCGTCGTAAGGCTTAAATGCAAAGGTCGTGACCGATGTCGTTCTTATGAAGTAGAGGTGTCGAATAGGTATTTACAGTCAACGGCTCCAGTCGAGCGCGAACGTAGAAAAGGACAGACAGTAGAAGAGTCAGAGAGAGAGAGAGACAGCAAGCAAACAAAGCGACGCATTGCTAATGCAACAATAAACTTTTTTATTTAGTAACTTTTCTGAATGTAACTTTTCCCAATGTGTTTTTGAGATTTTTCTGATTAAAATGATACCAAACACGAAAAGTAAATATAATTCAAACTATGTCGTGTTTGGTATCATTTTAATCAGAAAAAATCTCAGAAATACGTTAGCAAAGGTTTCAAAGAAAAAAGACCGAAAATGAAAACGGCGAACCCTCCAATTAGTATTGCCTCATCGATACATTCGGGCCGCTCCCCCGATAGCTTGGGCCTCTCCGTCTCTTCTACTGTCTGTCCTTTTCTTTGTTCGCGCTTCACTGGAGCCGTGATGTAAACAAGAATTCGGCACCGCTACTTCATAAGAGATGCGCTTGAGCCCCGAACTGTGTCGTATTTATCCAGCTTTTACTGTACTTCTTTTAAACGTTGTGGCATATTTCTAATGATTTTTTTTAAATATTCTGTACTTATATTATTCCATTCCTCTTTTAATCTATGTTTCAACATTTCTTTTGAAGTTATTGTTGTTTTTCTGATACGTCGATCTAGTTCATCCCACATATTTTCAATAGGGTTGAGGTCTGGTGATTGGGATAGTGGTTGTAAAACTTTTGGGCAATTATACAGCAAATATTCCTGCACAATGTGTGTCTTATGTTTCGGGTCATTGTCCTGGTCAAATTTAAATGTGTTTAAAATTCCCATTTGTTTAGCACTTTTGTGTAAATAGTTTTTTAATATGTTCAAATACATATTTTTATCCATAATATTATCAATAAAAACTAATTCGCCCGGTCCAAATGTGGATATACAGCCCCAGACGAGTACACTGCCACCTCCGTGCTTCACAGCCTGTCTTAGATTTTTAAGTTTAAATTCTTCATTTTTCTTCCGCCAAACCATCCTTCGTCCATCTGACCAAAAAATGTTAAATTTACTTTCGACAGCAAAAATGATATCGTTCCACCATGCTTCTTCCTTTAAAACAAATTTCTTGGGAAAATTTAATCTTTTCTTCCGATTTTGTTCGTTCACATATGGTTTCTTCCTAGCCACTCTTCCATTGTAGCCACTATCTTTTAAGGCTCTGCGCATAGTTTGAGGATGTACCTTTCTCCCAGTCTCGTTTAAGATCCCAGTTGCTAATTTTGGTGCACTGAGTGTAGGATCCTTCTTTATGTTTCTTATTAGTTTCCTCTTATCACGTGCATCCAACTTCTTTGCTTGTCCCTTTTGGGGTATGGATTCTATACGGTCCTCGTATTTGAACCGTTTGACGAAATCTGCCACTGCACACTTACTCATGTTGAGCATGGCAGCAATTTGTCTACATGATTTTCCTTTTGCATTTTGAAAACTCACAAGTTGTCGTATATTGAAACTGGTATTACTTTTGCGCGGCATTATACACGTGTACTTAACGATTATCGAACAGAAACTGATGCAATAATGTTCGTTAGTATCATCCGAACAGTTGACCGTGTTTGTGAACAAACATTGCATACTAGCTCGAAGCAACTCGGCATAAACACTCACAAAAGGTGCTACATTACCAAGTGTCCGAATATTGAAGTAACGTGAAAATCGGGCAATGTTTTATTTAAATCATGTTATTTAACAACTGTTGCAAGTTATGTAAATACAACTTATACTATTGCTTACTAGACATATACCTTAATATAATACTTGATTTTGTTCTTCGTTTGTTTTTTTAGAAACGAAATTACGATATAACAAACCAAAAATCTCATAGTGTCCGAATATTAAAGTTACTCACTGTATACGCACATACACATAAACAGATATACATACACGCAGCATACCCAACGACCACTCTAACAATAAGAGCCAATCCCTCTCCTCACAGACCTCATCCCCACTTACAAAGGTCCCTGTCCTCCACTCCTAACTCCTCCTAATTTTCCGCACCGACGACTTTCCCTAAAGACCCTCACACAACACTTTTCAGCTAACCTTTCACCGAGTATTATAAGCAAATGAATGAGAAAAATATCAATACACACACACACACACATCTAGTATTCGCGAGTTAATACCTTCCCTCACGAAGACGCAGTGGTGCTCGTTTCGTAACAGAAGTCTGATTAGTTTGATGCTATTGAAAATTGTGTGAATTTATTAAAGTGTTTTTCAATATTTAAAAAATGCAAAAAGCTCGAAAAAGTCAATCATCCTTAATGAAAAGTTGGATTGATGGCGATCTGAATTTCGATATTGATGAAAATAATGAATGAAGTATTGAAGTAGTGAATTACGAAGGAAAATCGCAGTTAGTACAACATATGAATACATTTAAACATAAAAGACATGTTGAAGAACGAGATGATCCATGCAAAAGAGAAAGTGAGCGGCAACTACCAAATTCAAAAAAGAATGTATTTTACAAAGATTTAACGCAAGCAATAGTTGCCGTTAATATACCGTGGAGTTCTTTAAATAACCATATATAGAAAAATTTTCTTGCAGAATATATAAATCATTTGATTCCGAATGAATCGACATTACGCAAAAGTTACTTTGTTAGACGATTGTTATAATTCAAGCGTTCAGACCATTAGAGAAGATATAGGAGAACATTACATATGGATTTCTGTAGACGAAACGAACAATGCAGCAGAGCAATACATTGTAAATTTAATAGTAAGAAAACTTTGTGAGAATGAAACAACAAAACCCCACTTATTGTGTTCTAAAACAATAGAAGAAATCATTTATTCAACTGTATCTCGTTTTGTAAATTCAACTTTAAGAATTTGGTTACCAAATGGAACTGAAGAAAAAGTTCTGCTACTTGCAACGGATGCAGCACTATATATGATAAAAGCAGAGTCTACACAGTCTACACAGTCTACACAGAATAGCTGAGGAAGTACGACTTTGTTTTCCACTTATTAATACACTAATATCATCTGTGAAGAAAATATTTTTAAAAGCACCACTATTGCAGCGTATAGGAAACAATTACAAAATACTCCTTTGCCACCAGAACCTACTTTAACTAGACGGGGTACGTGGATTGAAGCTGCATTAATTTATACCGTTCATTTTAATAAAATAAAAATGTAAGTAAAGTTCAAACATTTGGTAACAAAAACGTTTTGGAATAAACGTATTTATTTTATTTTTTATCTTAATAGGTAGTTGAAAATTTTAACGAAAAAGATGCTGCTGCAATTATAATTGCAAAGGATGTGCTCCAACAAGAAAAACTCGCACAAGATTTAACGTTTCTGAAAACTTATTTTAGCTTTTTACCGCGTGCAATGGAAAACTTAGAAACAGTAGGATTACCGCTAACCAATTCAATAGAAAGATACATAGATTGTGTGAGTGTGTTATAATTCCCGCTGAATAACTGTAAGGCCCATCGCGGCGCGGTACGTCTTCCGGTGTGATGACTTCCGTCGAGTACCTCTCGTTGTCCGTTGCTGTTCGTAGTAGGCCATGTGCTGCCATGTGCTAACAATTAGTTGTGAAATATAATGTACCATGTATTACGTTAAATTGTAAGTGTATCATATACTCGCAATAAATAATTCTCTTCTATAATATCAACTGCGCCATCAAGGTTATGGGCCCAGACATTGTGTCTAGGTTAGAGATCTAGAAAGTTCTAAGAGAACACGTGTAAAAATGGCGAGTACTTCACAGGCCGGAAAAATAGATCGCCTGAATGGGAATAATTATAGAACATGGAAGTTCGCGGCAAAAATGTTTCTCATACAAAAAGATCTATGGTCTTATGTGAATGGTGAAGAAATACTCAAGCCAGATGCATCAGTCGAAGAGAAACGGCTGTTTGATAATAAAATGGACAAAGCACTTGCAACTATAGCACTAGCTGTTGAACCAGATCAACAAGTGCATATAGTGGATTGCAAGACGGCGGCTTAAGCATGGAACTTTCTCCAACAAGTATATGAGCCAAAATCCAGACAGAGAATAATGCAGTTAAAGCGAGAATTTGTGAAACTTCGTCTAAAAGAGAACGAGACAATGGCCTCATACCTATCAAGAGTGAAGGTAACTGCGGACTACTTACAAGATGCTGGTTCGGAAATGAAAGACGAAGATGTGGCTTATGCCATGCTCTCAGGATTACCAGATTGCTATGACTCACTGACAATGTCTCTGGCTAATTTAGAAGATGCCAAATTTACTTCAAATGAAGTGAAGAAAGCATTATTGATGGAGTATGAAAGGCGTACATCAAAAGACCAAGACCATGAGCAACAAAGAGGTGAGGTATCAGCATACCAATTAAATAAAGCTAATCGTACTACAGATTTTAGGAAACCAGATAAGAAGTGCTTTAATTGCGGTAAGACTGGTCACTTTATAAAACAGTGCAAAAAGAAAAAGGTAGACACCAGACAACAGGCATATTCTCAGGGAAAGGAATCCTTTGTATTGTCAATAAATGTAAATCACGTTGCACTAGAGGATGCATGGTTAATTGACAGTGCAGCAACACATCATGTGTGCAAAAATAAGCAATGGTTTCAGAATTTTAGAAAAATCAATCCAGAGCCAATAGGTACAGCTGAAACAGTGGTTAAGAAGGATGAAGCCACCTTGATAGCTGAAGGAATTGGGGATATACAACTAAACACAAGGGAAAATGGTAGAAGTTATGAGGTAACGCTTCACAATGTTTATTATGTCCCTAGATGCCGTAGAAATCTTCTATCAGTGGCTCAGATAGAAAGAAAAGGGAAGACAATTACTTTTGATGAAGGCATTGCAAAAATCAAAAACAAGAAAACAAATAATATAGTTGCCACAGCTCGTCGACAGGACAACCTGTATGTCTTGCAAGGGAAAGTCGAAAGCCACAGTAAGGATAAAAAGGAACTACACTCGGTAACAGTAAATGAACCAGGAATGTGGCATCATAGATTCTGTCACATAAACAACAGGAGTATATCAGAACTAGGACAGAAGGGTTACGTTTATGGATTACTAGATAAGGCAACAAGTCCTGATCAATGTTTTGGATGCTGCCTGGGTAAGTCGACAAAAGCACCATGTAAGAAGATTAATAATAGGTCCTCATCAAGAACGTTGGAGTTATTACATTCGGATGTTTGCGGTCCGATGCCGGTCACATCGAATGGCGGTGCAATATATTTTATGACCATAATAGATGATTATTTTAGAAAAATAGAGGTAATGTTTTTAAAGTCGAAAGACGAAGTAGTTGATAGAATAAAAGAATATATAACAAGGGTCGAAACTCAAAAGGGGCGGAAAGTCAAACGTTTTCGGTCCGACAATGGACTAGAGTACTGCAACAAGAGGCTTCAAGAATATTTTAAGGAACAAGGTATTGTACATGAGAGGACGTGTGTCGAGACACCGCAAATGAACGGAACAGCAGAAAGAGCAAATAGAACCCTATTAGACATGGTTAGGTCAATGCTGATTTCCGCAAAGTTGCCTCAATCCTTTTGGGCTGAAGCTGCAGCCACAGCTGCATACGTGCGAAACCGAATGGTTCATAGCCAACTGCAAGAAGGTGTGCCTGAAGGAATATGGATAGAGAAACGACCAAGTGTCAAGCACTTAAAGGTGTTCGGATGCCTGGCATATGCACATCAGCCTAGTCAAGGCAGAAGAAAATTAGATCCTCGCGCACAGGCCTGCATATTCGTCGGATATTCCAATAGGACAAGAGGATATCGACTATGGGACCCACGAAGAAAGGACATAATACATACTAAACATGTAAAGTTTGACGAGAATAAGGTTGGATCCGAGTATTTAAATGGAAATACTACTTCTTGTTATTTTCAGTTCCAAAGTAAGGACAGGGATCAACCGAAGAAAACAATAAGTCTCGATCAACAATTTGAGGAATCGTCAGACGAACAGTTGAGTAATGGTGAAACGGAATCTAGTATGTCGGGCCATGACACAGATGCTGATGAAGGAACAACCAGTACGTTGATAGTGGGAGAGAAAGATAAATCCTCAAGAACCAAGAGAAAAGTTGGTAGGCCGAAGAAAGTGATACGAAATCCTTATGGTCGACAAGGAAAGCCAAAGGAAACAGTAGAATTAAATTTAACCGAAATAGAAGAACCGAATAGCCTAGAAGAAGCTCTTTCGTCGCCACAAGCGGATCACTGGGAATCAGCGATTCTCGAAGAAATAGAAAACTTAGAAAGGCTGAAGACATGGGAAGATGCGGATTTACCCAAAGGAAAAACCTGCATAGGGAGCAAATGGGTATTCAAGGTGAAGGCTGACGAAAACGGTCAAGTCGCTCGATACAAGGCTAGACTTGTAGCTCAGGGTTTCGGACAGAAACAAGGAGTCGACTATGATAAGACTTACGCTCCTGTAGTTAGTCTGGGGGTAGTAAGATATTTGTTAGCGCTTTCCGTAATTTACGGTTGGAAAAATCGGCACATAGACGTGAAGTGCGCATATTTAAACGGAAATCTCAAAGAAGAGATTTACATGAAGTTACAAACGGTTAGCGGAGATGAGAAGACGAAGACAGTAAGACTTTGGAGACCTATCTATGGGCTTAAACAAAGTGGCCATAATTGGAATGAGGAACTAGATACATATCTCCATAAAACTGGATTTGTGAGACAGTCATCATGCAGTTGTTTGTATAAACTAGACTTCTGTTCATTCGTAATTGTATACGTTGATGACCTCCTAGTATTTGCCAAGGACGAGAGCATATTGAACAAGATAGTGGCGAGCATCAGTCAGCAATACGAGGTAAGGGATCTAGGACGAATATCTTATTTTTTAGGAATTGGAATACGTCAAGGAGAAGATACACTTCATTTAAACCAAAATGCGTATATTCAGTCAGTAATAAAAAGGTACGGAATGACAGATTGTCGACAAGCTTATACTCCACTTGAATCGGGAATGAAGCTATCCAAAGAAAATTGTCCAGCTAATGAAAAGGAAAAAGAAGAAGTTAGAAATATACCTTACCGTGAATTAATCGGGTCATTGATGTATGTTGCGCGGAGCACGAGACCGGATATTGCTTACGCGGTAACAAAACTGTCGCAATTTGTATCTAACCCAGGAAAGATACATTGGACGCAGGCAAAACGGATACTCAGATATTTGAGTAAAACGTCCAATTTTGAACTAAAATATGAAAAGAGAGCGCCAGTTTTAGAAATATGGACCGATGCTGATTGGGCTGGTGACCCGGATGACCGGCACTCCTTTAGTGGTACGGCGATCACTATTGGAGGAAACTTGGTTGATTGGAAGGCTTCGAAACAAAAATGCATATCCACTTCAACGATGGAAGCGGAATATGTGGCTATGTCAACAGCAGCGAAGGAAGCGAACTGGGCTAAGATGTTCATTCAAGAGTTGGATCTGGTAGAATGGATCCAGACACTTTACATCATACTGTGCGATAATAAAGCAGCAATCGACTTTGCGAATAATCGGATAGAGCGGTCGAAGACCAAACACATTGATGTCTCATACCATTATGTAAGGCAGGCTATTGATAATAATGTTGTAAGTTTAAGATATGTTGCCTCTTCCAGTAACAAGGCAGACATATTGACAAAAGCTCTGGGTAGAAACTTACATTTAGAAGCCATTAAAGGTTTAGGATTAGTACTCGCGAATGAATTATAAAGTGGGGGATTGTGAGTGTGTTATAATTCCCGCTGAATAACTGTAAGGCCCATCGCGGCGCGGTACGTCTTCCGGTGTGATGACTTCCGTCGAGTACCTCTCGTTGTCCGTTGCTGTTCGTAGTAGGCCATGTGCTGCCATGTGCTAACAATTAGTTGTGAAATATAATGTACCATGTATTACGTTAAATTGTAAGTGTATCATATACTCGCAATAAATAATTCTCTTCTATAATATCAACTGCGCCATCAGATTGTATTAATCGTCTAAACAATAAACCTGGTGATTTTGGAGAAAAAATAAAAAAAGAAAACTGGGCTTACTAAAGAAAAAAATGCAGGATCACCTATATTAATAAAAGTCTCCAAAATGTTGACTAATCGATAGAAGTACCAGAATATAACTGGAGTAAATTCAAGTTTGCACCCATTAATTCCAGTGACGTGAACGGTCATTTTCCGCATACAAGTTCATTTTTACAGATAAACGTCGCCAAATAACACCATTGAATATGGAAAAGATGCTTAGAATATATTGTAATTTGAATTATAATATATCTCAATAAACGCAAAATATATTGTTAATGCATAATTTTGCGTATTTGCATATTTTTCTTCCATATCTGCATATTTTTCGTGCATAAATATCATATGCTGCCTACATATTTATCATGCACAAACATCCGGAGTTTACTTATTACCAACGTAGGCGTACACTCAATTTTGCGAGTAACTGTATGAACACTCTCGCTCGACGTCCGTATGCCAACCAACTTCTGTGTCACGCTTTTCTCTCATCCTCGTTCGACCTCACATTCATTTGTCAGGAGATACATATTATGGTGGAATATTTACTTGGCAGCTGAGGGGTAATTTGCTCTGATTCGCCCGACGGATAGGGACAACCCTCTCTCACGCATTTTCGATTGTGACGCGCTATTGGCAGAAACAGCTACGCACACAAATCAGATTGCGTGACAAAGAGAGAAAGCGTCAGCCGTGAACAATGCTACGACTATGCAAAGTGATACGTCACGAGGCTGAGCGCCACAATTCCAGGAAATAAGAGGACGGCACACGCGAGCTATAGGGAGAGGGTAGGCGGTGCGAGAGCATTCTCCCCTTCCGTCTCAGCTGCCAAGTTACGGTTCCCCAGCTTTACACACGCTTTCACTCGGCGTTTCCTGTTGCATCTTCGGCCCCCGAAGATATGCCTGTATTGTCATCACAATAATACGGTTTCATATAATCTACCGCTCTGCTCCTGTGATCGCAGGTCCTTCACCTTCGCCGATACGCGTTACCTCTGTTACGAACGACGTACTATTTAAACGTCCCATCCACCGTCGAGCAGGTGCCGTCGGATGGTAGATTCCGTGCGTAACGGCTAATACGAGAACGAGTCGCACGCGGGTTTCCGCGGTTGACTCTACTTGAAATTTTGTTGCTCTTCCCAGCCTAAGGCGAGGAGAGGACAGGATGGATGGGCCGATCTGTTAAGACCTATACAGGTCTGGCTTAATCGAAATCTAAGGATAAGGGTATTGAATGATATAACTGAACCTCACAATATTATAATGGGTAGAAGCAAAGTATATTCTGATTCAATTAAAGAAACGTTACAAACAGTAAGGAAACGGATTAGAATATCGAATAAGTCGGATATAAAATAACTGGTTTTGAATATATATGTTGTAGCATAGCGACAACGAAATTAGGAAGAGAAACGCGAAACGGCGAAGCCTCGCGTAATTCTTACGCCCGACGATGGATCGCCGAGCGCAGCGGGGACGCGAGACGCGAGGCAGGGTCCGCGAGAGCCAGCTTGACAACGCGACTGTTGATTTTCACGACCAAGGGTAGCAACGATCGGGTATAAAATAGGGCTCGCGACACGACAGAATTCTTCTTCTGCTCCGAGAGAGAGGACGAGGTAATACCATCGGCCGCTCTCGGATAGCAGTTAGGGCCTCTTTGGCAGGAGAGTACAGCGAATAGCCGGACGCCTGCTAGAGGGAAACGGGAGAGTACGGGAGTGTTCCTGGGTCCTCGTGCATAACGAGAGAGTACAGAGCATCTCCTGGACGCCCGAGACGACTTAGATGAGATGGGAGAGTACGGGAGTGTTCCTGGGTCCTCGTGCATAACGAGAGAGTACAGAGCATCTCCTGGACGCCCAAGACGACTTAGACGAGACGGGAGAGTACGGGAGTGTTCCTGGGTCCTCGTGCATAACAAGAGAGTACAGAGCATCTCCTGGACGCCCGAGAATTAGATAGATTCGCGTATCATAGTCTTCACGCCCTTTTGAATAAAGCTTAAGTCGCTTTGTCGAGTATTTGATTAACTTTGTCTATTTTGTCAAATCTTGCTCTACCGAATAAAATTATACAATCTCCTGTAGCCTTTCCCATCCATAAAGAGGAATAAAACACTCAAAAAATATATCTACTGTCTCCAGATCCATTATCCTGAATCATATAACAAATATGGCTACAATGTATATTAACAATTTGTGGGTAGTGAAGCTGGCTTGAAAATCGAGTGACTTTGATCCAATTGAATCTATCCTTCGATTCCGAATTGTGTCAGGAATTGAATTCCATGTAGTTAGAATTTCATCTTCTGCAATTTTATTTATTTTATCCAATAATCGATTACTTTCAATAATTTCTAAATCATTTCTTAAATCAACAAATTTTTGGTTCCATATGGTACTTGATTGAAATTCAACTAATTCCATTTCTAATTCATTAAAATTTAACCACTCAAGGACTTTTAAATTTAATTTTTCAAATGGTATTGTATCAGGCTATAAAATAAATTTTAAAGTTTCTTCAAATTCTTTAAACTGCGTAAATCTTGCAGAAAATTCCTGAATCAGGGATTGAATTACCATGGAAAACTCTTTCGTTAATGACTCTTTATTTGGCTTTTCGTGACATTCACTTTCAGAAAAAAAATTTTTTGTATTCGGAAAATATTTATATGAATTTGAAAGAATATCACGATTAAAAATCTGTAATTTTACTTCGAACGCTTTGATTAACAAGGAAGGTATTCGAAGTGCAACTCACGGATTCGAATAAAATTTTGTGGGTTTGTAGAGTGATCCAAGACAAGAAAAATGGCATACTCCATTCGTGCCCAATCGCCCTTTAAGGGCATGAAATTTAACCTCAAAGTGAAATCGACACTTGCACTTCCTCGCTTATATCTCCTAAAGTACAAAAGATAGAAAAAATGTTTTAGGTAAAAGTTTAACGGTAAAAGGAGCGCTGTAAATTTGCATTAACAAATTTTTAAAAACAACTTTCCTTCTTGAAAAAAAAATTTTTTTTTGCGTTATTTTAAACAATTTTGAAATCTTCTTGGTAATGAATAATGTGGCATTTCTTATTCTGAATTCAACCATAACAATATTTTTATTATACACCGCTGGGGTTACAGAGATACACGACAAAACGTACTCCCTAGCGCGCGGTACCGCGCAATACCGTGCTAACAACATATAGAGTTACATATTAAGAATGCTCATTTTCGTTGCAGGGCATAACTATGTGACGAAGATGGGTGTGGTAACATAAAAATCGCAAATTATGAAATATTACATAAAGATTAATGACTTATAATACAGATCGTACTATATCCCATATATACATACATAAATATTTTTTAAACGCTTATTTAACATTTTATTACATTGTAAGCACACGCGATTACATGTACTTCACTCGACATAGTTTTCGCAAAGTGAAAAAGACGAAATACTATCTTCATTAAAAAAGTGATGTACACACAGATACTTTTTGCACCAAACCGTTGAAACGGTTTGAAAATCCGGTAGATTTCTGTTTTAAATTTCCTGAAGCAGATAAACTGCCACGTTGTGAATTATGTGATAAGCCTGCTATTGTAAGATGTGCTTGGTGCAAAAAGTATCTGTGTGTAGATCACTTTTTTAATGAAGATAGTATTTCGTCTTTTTCACTTTGCGAAAACTATGTCGAGTGAAGTTCATGTAATCGCGTGGGCTTACAATGTAATAAAATGTTAAATAAGCGTTTAAAAAATATTTATGTATGTATATATGGGATATAGTACGATCTGTATTATAAGTCATTAATCTTTATGTAATATTTCATAATTTGCGATTTTTATGTTACCACACCCATCTTCGTCACATAGTTATGTCCTGCAACGAAAATGAGCATTCTTAATATGTAACTCTATATGTTGTTAGCGCGGTATTGCGCGGTACCGCGCGCTAGGGAGTACGTTTTGTCGTGTATCTCAGTAACCCCAGCGGTGTATAATAAAAATATTGTTATGGTTGAATTCAGAATAAGAAATGCCACATTATTCATTACCAAGAAGATTTCAAAATTGTTTAAAATAACGCAAAAAAAATTTTTTTTTCAAGAAGGAAAGTTGTTTTTAAAAATTTGTTAATGCAAATTTATAGCGCTCCTTTTACCGTTAAACTTTTACCTAAAACATTTTTTCTATCTTTTGTACTTTAGGAGATATAAGCGAGGAAGTGCAAGTGTCGATTTCACTTTGAGGTTAAATTTCATGCCCTTAAAGGGCGATTGGGCACGAATGGAGTATACCATTTTTCTTGTCTTGGATCACTCTACAAACCCACAAAATTTTATTCGAATCCGTGAGTTGCACTTCGAATACCTTCCTTGTAAGTCAGGCAGCCAGGATAGTTGATCGACTGAGCTGTCCTTCGAAGAGCTCCGCCTGCTTCACCCATTCATACAACTGAGATGTCACTGATTCACAGACACTCTCTCGGTGTCATGGCCGGCCCTATTGGCACGAGCGTGGTGGCGTATTGGGGCGACATTCGTATCTAACCGCTCGCGCTGGAAAGACATGCCACGCGCGTCGATCGCGGAAAACAAAACGACGCGCGTGGCACGTCGACCAAGGTTATTTGTCGAAAGACAGTTTCAGATCGCACCACGTCGCGTGCAGGGTAAAACAAAAGTATTATCAGTGAAAAAATATGCTCTGATATGATTTAAATCAAATACAATTAATAGATTTTAATGTTTTTGGACTTCTGGCGATGATTTGGAGGAATTCAACCACTACGTGACGCCTTACGGCGAAATATAATGCTCGGCCGCAACAATGTATTCTTTAACGCGAGAAGGGCTTGCGTTCTGCTGTCGCGGAGTTTCTTACCTGTTTGCGCTAGAAATTAATTTACAAATGCGCATGCTAGAACGGAGCATTATATTTCGCCGTAAGGCGTCACGTAGTGGTTGAATTCCACCAAATCATCGCCAGAAGTCCTAAAACATTAAAATCTATTAATTGTATTTGATTTAAATTATATCAGAGCATACATTTTCACTATTAATACTTTTGTTTTACCCTGCACGCGACGTGGTGCGATCTGAAACTGTCTTTCGACAAATAACCTTGGTCGACGTGCCACGCGCGTCGTTTTGTTTTCCGCGATCGACGCGCGTGGCATGTCTTTCCAGCGCGAGCGGTTAGATACGAATGTCGCCCCAATACGTCACCACGCGCGTGGCAATAGGTCCGAACCTGGCAAGTGAAAGGCGAAGCAATCAGCGAGCTCTCGAGCGCATGGGAAGGGGACGCAGGCGGAGCTCTTCGAAGGACAGCTCAGTCGATCAACTATCCTGGCTGCCTGGATTAAGTCAAACATTATAATGACTGTTTTATTAACACCTTGTAGTTTTATATTTAATTCATTTAAGTGAGAGCATAAATCAGTGAAAAAATATAACTTTGCTAGCCATTCTACATCCAATAATTGATTGTATTGATCAATAATGTTCTCATTATTTAGAAATAATCTTATTTCCTCCGAACAATCTACAAATCTTTGCAAAACATTTCCGCGGCTTAACCAGCGTACATTATTGTATAAAAGTAAGCTATTGTACGACGAGTTTGCTTCGTTTAACAATTCTTGAAATTTTCTTTTATTTAGTGCTCGTGCTGATATAAAATTGACTAATTTTGTTATAAAACCCAAAATATCATAAAACATTTTCAAACCTGTTTTGGCACATAACGCTTGTTGGTGACTAATGCAATGAAAATCAAGAATTGTGTGTCCAATACGTTTTGTAAATAAATTTATAAATCCATTTTACCGTCCAGTTAAGCTGCGGGCACCGTCAGTTGTAACTGACACAATTTTAGAAGGACATATTTCTCTTTTTTCCAATGCATCTACAACTGCATTACAAATGTCTAATCCTTTTGTTGTTGTTGTTAATGTTGATAAACTTATTAACTCTTCTTTAATATTGTTTTGAACAAAATAACGTACAAAAATTGCTAAGCGAGCAGAGCCTGTTACGTCGGTAGACTCGTCAAGGCAAATGGATATAAAATCGCAAGAGTTTATATGAATTTTTTATTGAAAATTTACATTTTCCGCCATACCCAAAATTCTCTCTTTCACTGTATTCCTAGCTATCGGCATGTCTTTAATTCTTTGGATAATTTTTTCTTTGTTTTCGAAATCATCGAATAAGTATGGTGCACATTGCAGCCAAGCATCCTTTAAAAATTCGCCTTCATTAAAAGGTTTCGCATATTGAGCAATATTTTTTGAAACTTGATAACTAGCAGCAGTGGTGTTTGATTGAGTTCCAATATATTTCATTAAAGAAGTAGTTTGAGCATTTTTATTTTTTAAGGCACGTGATATATACTCCTTTTGCTCTTCTACACTTCGATCGAGAAGAAATTTATGGTTGGTTTCATAATGTCGCTTTACTGAAGATGTTCTACAGACTACAGTTTTAGAACATAAAATACAAATTGCTTTACTGTCCTTTTCAATCATACCGTATCTATCGGTCCACCAAGCTTGAAATTCTCTGCTACTACATGTTTCGGATAATTTCGATTTTTTCATTGAACTAGCCATAATAAGAAATTCTAAAAAATATATATTTTAATAATATTGTTATAAAATAAATAATTTATTCTGCATTCGTTTGCAAGAACATGTTTCGTCACATATTAAAGTACTAAAAATATTACCAACACAAGAAAATAATAAATAATATATTAATTCAAGGTAATTTTAATAATTATTTCTATATTTTACACTGATTTAATGATAAAATAATTCCTCATAATATTAAAATATTTTATTGTTCAAAAATAAGCAAAATAAATTATAAGTTTAGTAACTTTTAATACCTTAAGGTTGTTACAGGTTGAAACTTCAGTCGTGACGCAATATGTTCTTGCAAACGAATGCAGAATATAAAATATGAAATAATTTGTAAAAATATTTACCTAAAAATAACACTATATCTATTTACAATAAACGGTTATATTTTTTAACAAGTCACTGAAGTTTCAAAGACGACGGTTTACTAAAAATGACTAATGCAGTCTGTCGTCTGTTTCGAGCGCTGCGACGGCAACAACATGCAAAAACATTAGAAGGCGAAACTGGATACGCAAAAAATTTTATCTAATGCGCATCTTTATATACTTCGAGAGAATTCATGCGATATTTTAATAATAAAATGTATAATTTGACGGTTCTAGTTAACATACTAAGATAGGTATTCAGTACTACAAAATATCATAAATTATAAATTAAGTGTAGATTAATAATTTTTAATTCATTTCTATCAAAAAAGATAACTTATAAAAAAAAATAATTTTGTTTTTGTGCGTGCCATCAGAATTTTCGAACGTGCCACTAGTGGCACGCGTGCCATAGGTTCGCCATCCCTGTGCTAGACTCTTTGTATTACTACACTTGATCGTGCACGAACTGGACTGTTGCGCCCTTTTCTTTTCTTTTTTTTTGGTTATATCTTCTCGAACCTTCCATTTTTCGTACGTGTGTTTCGTTTTCATCACTTTCGTCTTCAGAGTTTTTATCTTCTTCTGAATCTTCCATTTCATCATGTTCGTCTTCTCTTTCTAAATAACATTTCAATCTTTCCTTTAATTCTTATTTCTTACCTAACGTATTTAGGTTTAGACTTTTCAGCTTCCGACGAAGTTCGATCACTTTCACATGATTAATTTTTTTTTATTTCTTTCTGCTTTCTCGTTTTCTTCTTATCACTTGTATCAATGATTGTGCTTTCCAAATCACTGATTTCTTCTACTGTCGGGTTCGTGTGCGGAGAGCCTGATTTTCTTTCAGCTGGCGTGTCTTCGTTTGCACTTGTTACGAGCCGGGCGAGTGGCAAAACGAGACCGAATGCGGTAATGTAATTTTTATTGCGAGACCTAAGGATTTCAACGAGTTAGGGAATAATATCCAGGGAATTATATCCGGGGACCGGACTAACCTATAGGCTAACTATAGGGTCGCCGTATGCCCGTTAATAACGAAAGGCGCCTCGCGGTACTTTCGCGCTAGTATAGCGGATCAGTCCCGTATCAAAGGATACGGGGGTACCGCCACTAGCTAGTAGTAGGGAAATCTTCGGGGACCGGACTAATCTGTAGCAGAACTATAGAATCGCCTTATGCCCGTTAATAACGAAAAACCTTGCGGTGTTTTCGCGCTAGTATAGCGGATCAGTCCCGTACCAAAGAATATGGGGGTACCGCCACTAGCTGGTATAAGGGAGAAGGAAATTGCTGCAACCCGTAAACTCTTTCTCTTCTAACGAACACCCGTAACATTAATTTTAAAATTTGTATTCACCCCGAGCGGTAAGAGTGAATAAGAGAAATCGTTGCTCTGTTACATGAAGATTAAGGAAGTAAGATGAAAATAAATAAACGTTTGAAATATCACAATGTGAGTATAAACGTATATTCCAAAGTTATTATCAAAAGTGGTTCATAATGCAATTACAAAAGATGATTCTTAAATTTAAACTTAGCCGAAATTCACGCGTCGGTTCGCGGAGATTCCACGTCTTATACTTACAATAGTCAACGTATGTGGAATTCGTGACTTTGAAATTTTCTGTACGCTAGGTAACAGTATGACGTTTTAGAGAATACTGGATCCGAGGATTCAAATAGTGTCTCGCTTATATAGGACTTGATCCTCGGAAAAACTGTAGAAAAATGAGTGGAGGTGGTAGGATTCTGGAAGGGAGATTAGGGCATCAAGACGGCATGGAAAAAATCTGGAGATTATAAAAAAAACGCAGCTTGCTTATATCAGCCGCACGGATAGTGGTCCTGTACAGTGATACTCTCATGTTTACATCTTCCTGTGATTTTCTAAGTGGCCGACTGGTATATTTTTTAACGGCCGACTGGCATCAGATGAAAAAATAAAAGGTCCAGGGCCGCATGAAACAAAAGTTTGCAGGGCCGTGTGTAACACACTCATCATCTTTTCCCTTGGTATTTCTTAAATCACTTTGAATATACTTGTTTTATTCTTCTTCTTTTTTTCAGTCCCACTGTTCACTGTTAACGAAAGCTTACTTAATTTTCTTCTCACTTTCACTTCAGCACTTACAAGGGAACTACCCGAGGTGTCCGCCTCCGATTTTAATGAAACTTTGCAGATTTGTTAAGCACGTGAAAATAATCGACACCTACTTTTTTATATCGGCTAAGTCGCACGTTTAGGGGGTGAAACCACCCTTCAAAGTTTCGACATTTTTTCTTCTTTCGCTTATAACTTCAAAACGGTTAATGATAGAGATTTACGATAAATGTACGAAATATTTACTTTTTTGTATACTAAACGCCCATGGAATTTAAAATTTTATTTGACGATTTTTTCTTTATTTTTTATTAAAAAATGCAAAGTTTTTCGTTATATATTTAAAGTTTGCGATGCGATTTTAACCGAACTTTTTTTAAATGATAGGGTAATAAAAATAAAAGTTATAAGTTTTTTTGTTTTTTCGTAATTTACTCTGGAGTCGTGAAATTAACCCTTTTCTTTTGCCACTTTACGTTACTATATGTGATAAACGAGTGACAATGGAAAAAATGTATTATGCAACAAATGCTTCCCTTGTACTGTAGAATATTATTGTTTTTGTAAAAACTCAAAAGTAAAATTTTTTTGTTTTATTATACAATCCGTAGGCTGTGCGGATCCGTCACGATGCAGTAATCGTAAATTATCGTAGATACCAAAAAATGCCATAAGGAAAAGTTTTATGGCTTTGTACATAGAAAAGGAAAATGTTTACAAAGAGTTTAAAACATAATTTATTTTTAACGAAAAAATTAATTGCGCGATGCGTGGCGAGCAACAGAGTTATCGTGATTATTATACTGTTTTACAAGGATACATCTTATCGTTAATCAATTACATCGCATACAAAACAGCTCAAATGATTAATTATTACATGTGCATGGTGCAAAAAATCCCTTTGTTTTCAACACTTCTTCGAGGAGTATCATTTGTGTGAATTATATGTTTCATAGAAAATGTAATAGTACACATATTTTAAATTAATCAATTAAAGTAACTTTTTCGTTATAAATGTTGGCAGGTAATACGCAGGGAGGGAGACAAGGGGACTAGAACACTACGTGTTAATAACAAAGCGGTTTTAATTAACTGAATGTTGCGTGTTTTACACGTGCCGACAGGTAATGCGTCGTATTACAACTGCCAAAAAAGGCGCGTTCCGCAGACGGTGGTGGCGCGTAGTGCGACCGGAAATACCACTAAAGGGGACCACGTGTCGCCGGTGTTCGAAATACACCACATTCTTACACTTCCCCTCGAGACGTGGACAATCTCTTTAGTTTCATAGAGGAACATCTTAGGCCAAGCAGCTCAACGCACCGATTGAATTTCGGACCGGGTAGTGCCTTCGTCAGCACATCCGCCACCATATCTTCCGTGGGAAGGTGCGAAATCTCCAATTGTTTATTCGCCAGTGATTCCCTGATAAAATGGTACCTAACGTCTATGTGCTTGCTCCGAGCGTGAAATGTTGGATTCTCAGCCAACTTCAGGGCACCCATGTTGTCGTTGAAGACCTTAATCTTCGTCAATCTTACAAATCCGAGATCTGTCAGCAGGGATCGCAAGTATATGGCCTGCTTCGCCGCCTCGGCCAATCCCATGTACTCTGCTTCCGTAGAAGACAGAGCCACGGTCCTTTGCTTCTTCGAATCCCATGAAATGGCACCTTCGCTTAATATGAACGTATGCCCCGTATAAGAACGTCGGTCAATGGTACAACTGGCCCAATCGGCGTCCACATAGCCAGTCAGTGACCTTCTAGACTTCTTGAAGCAGAGTCCCAATTTCGCTGTACCTTTGAGATAACGCAATATGCGTTTCGCCGCTTTCCAATGTGACTCTCCGAACTTGTCGTTAAACTGGCTCAACACGCTGACAGCGTGAGTAATATCAGGCCTAGTCGCAACTGACAAGTACATCAAGGACCCAACTAATTCCCGATATGGGAGTGTCCTTCTCTCTTCACTTGGATCCTCTGTGCCAGTAAGTTTAACATTCACGTCCAACGGTGTGTTCACGGGTTTCGACTCGTTCATTCCGAAACGCTTCAAAAGTTCATATACGTACCCTTCCTGTCGTAGACAAATGTTTCCTGCTTCACGAGAAAACTCGATTCCAAGGCAGTATTTCGGTTCGCCGAGATCCTTCACATCGAATCGTCGACCAATGTAATCCTTAAACCTAGCTATAAGGACAGGGCTTCGAGAAAAGGTTAAAATGTCATCCACATACACGGCGATGTAGAGTGAATCTTCCCCTTGCTCATATATGTATATACAGGGATCCGACTTACACGCTCTTGCACCGAAACCCTTCAGCGTTTCGTCGAGCTTTTGATGCCAGCTCCTTCCAGCCTGACGCAGGCCGTACAATGATTTCCTCAAGCGACAAACTTTGTCCCCAGTTCGTAGAGCCTGTAACATTTCTGAAGCTTTCGTCCCGATGACGCTTCCGTTAGATTCCGTCTGGACGATCAGCTCTAGAGTCCTTGACAGCGAATGTGGCGCTTCCATGAAGATCTCTTCATCCAGTACTCCGTCCAAGTAAGCAGTTTCTACATCAAACTGCCTCATCTCCATATCATGACTAACGGCCAATGCTATTAACGTGCGGATTGAGCTCAATCGGGCAACTGGAGCGAATGTTTGATTAAAGTGGATCCCGGGACGTTGAGCAAAGCCCCTCGCAACGATTCGCGCTTTTCTTCTTTCAAGGGTGCCGTCCGAACTATACTTGTTACGCAGTACCATCCGAGAACCGATAATTTGCCGGTTTACAGGGCGCTCGACCAGCTCCCACGTGTCGTTCTTGACTATAGACCGTGTTTCAGCAGCCATTGCGCGGAACCATTCCTCAGCGTCTGGACCTGAGATCGCCTCGGTCATTGGCACTTCCGCCAAGAATGCGCATTCTGTATCTGCGTGTCGAGCTTCTTCAGGCTGTATTTGGTACAGTTTTCGAGGCCTTCCCCTTCTGCCGGTTCGCAGTATGATCGGTCTTCCTCGACCTCTTCTAGGCGTCGCCAAAATTTCGTTCGTTTCATTTCCAACGGATTCATTGGAAGACGACTCGCCTACCGATCCCTCGGGAGACGATGCGACACCATCGATTTCCCGGTTTCCTAAAGGCGCGACTTCTATTTCAGCTTCCACAAAGTTGGGAGCTGAACCTTCAAGGCGCTCTTCGTGCAGGTCAGAAGCATCTTCCGGGGTGAAATCTTCATAGATGAAGTTCGGCTCGGTCTTGAGGTTTCCTGAAAACTTGACGTCCCTCGTTACCTCAACGGTTCTTTCTTCAGGGATCCAAACTCTGTACCCCTTTGAGTTGGTTGCATAACCTAGGAATACTCCTTCTCTGGCTCTACGATCCAGTTTCCCCTTGCCGGGTGATCTGTGGGGGCAAAACACTCTAGATCCGAATTCCCGGAAATGACTTACATCAGGTGTCTCTCCTATCCATGTCTCATAGGGCGTTCGGCCATTCAGGAACTTGGTTGGACACCTGTTGCGGATGTAATTTGCAGTTGACACTGCCTCAGCCCAGAAGGATGACGTTAGTCCAGACTGGATCAATAGACAACGAGCCATCTCAACAAGAGTCCTGTTTTTCCGCTCCGCTGTGCCATTCTGCTCTGGATTATATGCTATGGACAGACGTCTTTGAATGCCACTAACCTTTAGCAATTGTTCGAATTCAGAGCTCAAGAATTCTCCTCCATTGTCCGATTGCAGGGACTTTATTTTTCTGTCCTTCTGGTTCTCTAGTAGTGCTTTGAAATCCTTAAATGCTTCATAGGCATCGCTCTTCTTCCTAAGAATGCGTACCTCGCACCATCTAGAGTGCTCGTCGATGAAGGTGATGAAATACTTGGCACCATTTTTGGATTCTACCCGCATCGGCCCACAGAGATCAGTGTGAATGACACCTAAAATCTCAGACTTACCCTTGGATCTTATAGGGAAAACCGTCCGGGTCATCTTTCCTTGTAGACAGATATCGCAATCCAACTTGTCTCCACATTTGCCAATGTTCATCCCACGTATTGCCTTGCTTCGCTCAGCCTTCTTGAGATCGTGTATGTTAAGATGGCCTAAGCGACGATGCCATGTCTCTAGTATTTTCAAAGACTTCTCGTTGTCTTTTCCTTCAGAGACAACATTACATTGGGACGGTTCGCACTCGTGTACGTAGTATAGGTTACCAATCCTATTCGCGGCTAAGCTCACGGAGCCATTCTTATCTACAATAACCGCGCTATCCTTGCTAAAATTAACCCTAAAACCTTTGTCCGTAATTCTCGCGACTGACAATAAGTTCGCCCGAAGATCCGGCGCATGAAGCACGTTATTCAAATTTACATTTTTTGTTTTACCTTCCACGTCGGATATAAAATTTACAGTACCTTTAGCAACAATTTCGGTCGACGCGTTACTTGCTAAATTTAATTTACCGCGTGTGGAATCGTCTATATTAGTAAAGTCGCTCAATTCCCTGCACAAATGCGACGTTGCACCGCTGTCTAGGCACCATTTTACTGTGTGCGGATTACCTTCGGCGCATAATGCCTTCTGTATCGGCGAGATTGTCTCTGTCGCGCACAACGCGACATTTTCTGCGTTGTTAGCACACTGTTGCGACGGTTCCGACGTTTTATTCCTACAATTAATAGCCTTGTGGCCCTTCTTCTTACAGTAATAACACCGAAATTGAGAATCGCTTTTATACTCGGGCTTAGGATTAGTCGACTTCCCTTTATTGAAGTATCGACCTTTACTCGCGATCATGGCATTTTGCACCGCGACGCGCGCGATACCCCTTTGGGCTTCACTTTCTTCGATTATCTTAACCCGAAGCGTTTCCGGCGGCGGTAATTCGTCACGCGATTCTATAGCGCATCGAAAATTTTCGAAGGATTGCGGTAAGCTGTATAAGAGCAGTATCGCTAGTAGGTCGGGATGTGTTTGCACATCCATCTCGCACAGCTTATCGACCGTATCAAAGAATCTGTGCACATGTTCCCGCACGTCGCCGCCTTCTTCCATTCGATGCAGCGTGAGTTGTTTCAGAAGAGTGGCCTTCCGAGCAGGCCCTTTCGACTGGTAGATGCTTTCCAACTTCAGCCATACTTCCCGGGACGTATCGCATCCTTTTATTTGCTTGAGTTCCCTCGGGGTAATCGACAGAATAATGTCTGACTTGGCCTTGCTGTCGCTGTTTGTCCACGCCTTTACCGCTTGTTCCGATGACACGTTTCCTGGTTCAAGTACCGGTTTTTTACATTCGCCGTTCACATATACCCATGCATCATTTTTGATAAGTAATGCTTCCATCTGCATTTTCCACGTATCAAAATTCTCTTTGTGCAAGGTCTCGATCCGTGCTAAACTTGATGCGCTCATCTTGAAGACTTTTGATTTACAACGTGTAACCACCACGTGCGCTCAGTTCTAACCTCACTCGATCCGGTCGAATGTTCTTCGCTTTTTCACTGCGATTTCACTTAGTCTTTATACTCTAACCCTGGGCCCATAACCTGTTGGCAGGTAATACGCAGGGAGGGAGACAAGGGGACTAGAACACTACGTGTTAATAACAAAGCGGTTTTAATTAACTGAATGTTGCGTGTTTTACACGTGCCGACAGGTAATGCGTCGTATTACAACTGCCAAAAAAGGCGCGTTCCGCAGACGGTGGTGGCGCGTAGTGCGACCGGAAATACCACTAAAGGGGACCACGTGTCGCCGGTGTTCGAAATACACCACATTCTTACAATAAATAAACTATGCTTTAAATAATTTCTAAACATATGCCTGTTGCATGTAAAAAAAACCATAAAACTTTCTCTTATGGCATTTTTTGGTATCTACGATAATTTACGATTACTGCATCGTGACGGATCCGCACGGCCTACGGATTGTATAATAAAACAAAAAAATTTTACTTTTGAGTTTTTACAAAAACAATAATATTCTACAGTACAAGGGAAGCATTTGTTGCATAATACATTTTTTCCATTGTCACTCGTTTATCACATATAGTAACGTAAAGTGGCAAAAGAAAAGGGTTAATTTCACGACTCCAGAGTAAATTACGGAAAAACAAAAAAACTTATAACTTTTATTTTTATTACTCTATCATTTAAAAAAAGTTCGGTTAAAATCGCATCGCAAACTTTAAATATATAACGAAAAACTTTGCATTTTTTAATAAAAAATTAAGAAAAAATCGTCAAATAAAATTTTAAATTCCATGTGCGTTTAGTACACAAAAAAGTAAATATTTCGTACACTTATCGTAAATCTCTATCATTAACCGTTTTGAAGTTATAAGCGAAAGAAGAAAAAATGTCGAAACTTTGAAGGGTGGTTTCACCCCCTAAACGTGCGACTTAGCCGATATAAAAAAATAGGTATCGATTATTTTCACGTACTTAACAAATCTGCAAAGTTTCATTAAAATCGGAGGCGGACGATATGAACGAGATAAAATTGCGTACTTTCCGCTTCTGGGTATTCCTTCTATCCCAAACGAGCCCCCAATCGTTTGAATGGGTTCAGAAGGGCACCAGGTTTTTATAAAACGAACATGTTTTATTTTAAAAGAAATACTAAAATTAAGACGAAGAAGGATTACATACGAACTCTCTCACTCGACGACCTTATGCCAACCAACTTCTGCGGCACGCTTTTCTCTCAACCTCGTTCGACATTGCATTCATTTGTTTGGAGACACACACACACACACACACACACGCGCGCGCGCTTTCACTCACATTTCTTCATAAATGGGTCTAGGAAAATATACCGCCCGCAATTCACCGCCAGCAATTCATCATCACAACAATTCACCGCCAGCAGTTTATCGTTTATTTCATGTTAGTTAGGCCGCCGTTAGGGCTAACGGCAGTCCTCATTTAAAACTGTGCCCAACCAAGCCGAATTTATCTTTTTGTTACATACACCTAATTTAAACCAAATCCTCCAGAGACAGGTACCCGGCGTGAAATGTACATAGCATGTGAAAATCATAATCCTGGCAGCATATCCAAAAATCATTGAAATCGGTAAAGTGGGACCTTTCCTGCATAATTATCAATATGTATTGTTAATTAATAAGTTACTCATTTATCGCAGTGAATTTATAAGTAATAATGAATTATAATCATTTTAGAACAAATTAATTTTCGTTTTTTCTCCATTTCCTTATTTAATCATCCTAAATAAGCTATAAATCGTTTACTGACGCAACGGTAAATTAATGGCGGTAATTGCTGGTGATGAAGTTCTGTGGCGGTGAACTGCAGTGAGGGTGAATTGCTGCCGGTGAATTGTCCGGATGCCATAATAAATACCGGGTGAATGTTCAAATTTAGTTATACGGTAGTTGTTGGTAGTTGTAACAGCACTGGCCATTGCGAAGTGTCTGAAACGAGATAACTCCATTTACTAGGTACCAAAGTGTGCAAGTTTCAGGCAATCTTTATGTACCAGAATCCTTTTTTGTTTTACGCATATCTTAACATTCGCGGGCGAATTTATTTCGATTACACTATAAGCACCAGAATATCTAGGTATAACCTTCCTCGAATTTGGAAATTGCTGGCTTAGTAAGTAAATTTCCTCTCCTATTTTATATTGAACGGAACGAGTTCTTTTATCGTTGCATTTTTTATTATGTTGCTTGAAATGGAGCAAGTTAACTCTCGCAATTTCGCGAGACTATTGTAGTTTTAATTTTAAGTCATCTAAATAAAGTGTGGGACCGGAAAGAAGGCAGCTAGGACGGAAGGGAAGATTGCTCTCGCACCGCCTATCCCCGCCATGTCGGCCCTGGAAACCTGAGATCGACGAATGACAACCGAGAATAAAACACTCCTTTCGTCGTTCACAGGACGACGCAACGAATGCACGGGTCTCTCTTGCCAATAGCGCGTCAAAATCGAAAATGCGTCAGAGACAGGGATGTCCCTATCCGTCGGGCGAATCAGAGCAAATTACCCCTCAACTGCCTTCATTCCGATCCAACATAATAATTGTCATACGTTTATCGAAATTGTATTTCTGTGAGTAACGCAGTAAGTAATTTGGGTTTGTTACCGAAAACGAGTTCATACAGCGGCCGTTTAGTGAAAGGGGAACGGTAGTGTTGTAAGAAAACATCGAAAATTCCAACTGTAGCCATAGTTTGGTATGGGTTTCAGGATAATGGATGTGGAAACAGTAGATATATTTTTTTGAGTTTTATTCCTCTTTACGGATGGGAAAAGGCTACAGGAGATTGTATAATTTTATTCGGTAGAGCAAGATTTGACAAAATAGAGAAAGTTAATCAAATACTTGACAAAGCGACTTAAGCTTTATTCAAAAGGCGTGAAGACTATGATACGCGAATCTATTTAATTCTCGGGCGTCCAGGAGATGCTCTGTACTCTCCCGTTATGCACGAGGACCCAGGAACACTCCCGTACTCTCCCGTCTCGTCTAAGTCGTCTTGGGCGTCCAGGAGATGCTCTGTACTCTCTCGTTATGCACGAGGACCCAGGAACACTCCCGTACTCTCCCGTCCCGTCTAAGTCGTCTCGGGCGTCCAGGAGATGCTCTGTACTCTCTCGCTCTGCACGAGGACCCAGGAACACTCCCGTACTCTCCCGTTTCCCTCTAGCAGGCGTCCGGCTATTCGCTGTACTCTCCTGCCAAAGAGGCCCTAACTGCTATCCGAGAGCGGCCGATGGTATTACCTCGTCCTCCCTCTCGGAGCAGAAGAAGAATTCTGTCGTGTCGCGAGCTCTATATTATACCCGATCGTTGCTACCCTTGGTCGTGAAAATGAACAGTCGCGTTGTCAAGCTGGCTCTCGCGGACCCTGCCTCGCGTCTCGCGTCCCCGCTGCGCTCGGCGGTCCATCGTCGCGTGTCGGAATTACGCGAAGCTTCGCCGCTACGCGTTTCTCTTTCTAATTTCATTATCGCTATGCTACACAACCATTTATCCCAATCCGTTTGTTCCGGTAGTATATAACGTTTCAGATAATCAGCAAGAGTAACATGGCTTCATTCTAATATTCCGTTACTTTGGGGGTGGTTAGCTATTGTCTTCTTACATACGGACCTGAGAATTTGGTAAATTTCCATCTGGCGCCAGTCAGACGCTTAGCGAAAAATCGTAGGAGAGAAAGAAAGGCCTAGCTGAATAGGGCCACATTCCAATCAGCTTCCCAACAACCCTCATCCATTAACAATTAGATGAACCGAATAAACGACTTTCGCATCTTGGCGAGATTTTCTCTCGCCTTCTTAGCGACCTTATTTCCCCACCAGAGTCCTACCAACTCCACTCCCTTTTTCCGCAGAGTTCCCAAAACTGGGCCCTATATAAGCAAGCCACTTTTTGTCTCCTCGGGCCAATATTCCTTAAAAAACCGTCACGCTGTTAGGCAGTCCATCGATATACGAAAGTTCACGGCTTTTTGCATTGTTCAAGTATTGTAAGCATACGGCGTAGGTACCCCCGCGAACTGACGCGTGATCTTCGGCTAATCACAAATTGTAAGAACATAATGTGTAACATCAAGTTGTGCAATTACCAACTACCTATTCTTTGGAATACATCTTTATATTCTCAGGGAGGATATTTATTAATTCCTTCACCTTCGAGTAACAGAGCAACGATCTCCCTTATTCAATCTTACCGCTCGGAGTGAATAAGATTTAAAATTAAAGTTACGGGCAGTAGTTAAAGAGAATTTACGAGTTGCAGTAATTTTCCTATATCCTAATACCAGCCAGTGGCGGTACCCCCGTATTCGTTTGTACGGGACTGATCCGTGATACTAGTGCGAAAGGAGAGGAGGTTCTCTCGTTATTAACGGGCAGACGGCGGCCCTATAGTTATGCTATAGGTTAGTCCGGTCGCCGGAATACTCCTTTAAAATCCTACACTGCAGCTGATAAATTTCAGCGTATTGAATTAATACGATTCGGTCTCGTACTGCCACTCGCCCGCCTCGTAACAGTCTGTACTTGCTTAACGCTTTCGCTACGGCGCACAGTGGTCCATTTGGCCGAAAACCTGGCCAAAAAGCCAAAAATTTTTTTCGCGATTTTCATAATTTAGCAATTGCGTTTGATTTGTAACATATCAGAGCATCGGTTTCCATTAATAAAAGTTTTTATTGAACAACGCTCTTAGAGATATGCAATGTCAAAGCTGCCACTTGAATAATGTAACGTATTCACGTCGAAATTCAGAATACGTTTTCAATGTGAAATAATAGTACAATCAACTTTGTAAGTATTTGTAGCTATTCGTCATACTTTTAAATTATAAGTACCTTGGTTTCATTTTTTTATTTAATATTTTACAACTGCGATGGCACAGATTGCAAAACCCATACATTTTTTTCCTTTTGCAGAGGAAATAGTTGTGAAGTACGCAAAAGTTCAACGCGACTTTTTTTTTAAATTAAACTTTGAAGCTTCCCGAAGAAGTCCACGTTGTAAAATTTTGCGACTTTTTGCGATTCTACGAGATATTCTTATTTGTTTGTCGTACGCGCCATGCTCGGGGAAATACGTTTATGACATACGGCCAGGCTATCGTGCCTTGGACAAACGAATAATGCTAATCCTTCACTAAGGTTACCCTTGTAATTAACGAAACGCTATATTTATTTCGTCGGGTTAAAAATCAAAATAATTTTAAGCAAGCTGGTGGCCTTTTGTTCCAAAGCAACAATAGATAGCCGCGATCACCTCGACCGCTTACCGTCATAAACCGAAAGATGTTTGACGTTTCGGCTGAAAATCTGGCTAGTTGCAGGTATGAGGACTATATTTGTTTCTCGCAAAGTTTAGTTTTTCTCCTTCCACCGTAATTTTAAATACTGGAATGAAAAATTGGAGGTGGAAGCACCGTAAAGTATTTATACCGTGCTACGTTTTCTGACACGGTAGATATCACTTGTACTTTGTGATATTTACTTACTTAGCTGTGACAGAAATTTCGCAAAGAGTAGAGTTCAGTGTGTATTGTGTAGTGCTATGGAATCATCATCTTCTGAAGCACCATCGATTTCATTGCGGAGGGAAGACCTTGTTGATTGTTTGCGGAATTCTTCCGCAAATAATTGGGGAGATAAGTGCAATCACGTTTTCGAATTCGTGAAAACCATCACTGGGTTCGTAGAATTGTCTACGAAATCAGACAGTGAATTGAAATTATTCTGTGCAACATGGAGGAGGAAATGGAATACCTGCCACAGGAACTTCATCCATTTCCAACGAAAAAATCGGAAGTGGTTAATTGGAAAAATTGACATTTCGGCCAGGAGCCCAGTACCAAAATCACCTGGAAGACCACAAATTAATTTTGGTACTGCTAGTGAAAGGTCAAAGAGAAGGAAAACGGAGGATCTACGAGCTAGCTTTAGTTCCGGGGAACTAACTTATGCTGCTCAAATGCAGTTGCGAAGCCATCAGGACGTAGATGCCGCGAATATAATAAAAGAAATCATTGCATCTCCAGAACGTGCCAAGGAATACAAAGAAGCTTATTGTAAATCAAGAGTATTGAAGAAGTCTTATACCAGTGATAAGGCATTATCTTTTATAATAGCGGCCAAGCTATCGAAGGATCAATATAACTTGATGCGCGACGAAGCTAAAACATGTGGTACAAATTTATTTCCCAGTTATGCGTCAGTTTTAAAGGCGAAAAAGAATTGTTACCCGCGTAACATTGTTATCAGTGAGACGAGTGCCGAGGTGAGCCTGCAAAGTCTGCTGGATCATACGGTTTCGCGAATTTTCAAGTTATTAGATGAACGATTGATCCAGAATGTAGAAAACAATAATTTAAATTTAATAGTTAAATGGGGCTGCGATGGGACATCGGGATTAAGTGAATATAAGCAAAAATTTGAAGAATCAACTGCTTCAGATTCAAGCATATTTGTTTCGTCCCTTGTTCCATTGCAGCTTGAATCAATAGATACTGTCAACGAAAAAAAAACTGTGCTGTGGAACAATGAACAGCCATCTTCGGCAAGACTTTGCAGACCTATCTCGTTAAGATTCGTTCACGAAACAACAAGTGTTATAATGCAAGAGGTAAATAAAGTGGAAAATTTGTGGCCTAACATGTAAAGATTTCAACAATATAGAGTTGATGAAACAACAAACGATTAGTGATGCAACAAAATTGAGGTTCGGCTTATCGCCGTTACACGCATGGATACGCTTTTTTGAATGCGTGTTGCATTTATCTTATAAGAAGACCATCTAACAGTGGCACGTTCGAGGAGCAGAAAATAAGAAGATAGTGGCAGAAAACAAAAGAAGGCTACAGATGGAATTTAACCAGTTAACTGTGGCGCCCTCATTTGAGAGCGCGCACCGTTTTGTGTCGCCAGAATCGAGCCATGACGAGTATACTCGTCAATAACAGAGTAAGTTGCGCTGGGAAGCTATTGGATCAAAAAGATGGGTTTATTTTCTAAAATTGAAAATTTTATTACTAATATTTACTTATTTGGTTTACATAAACATATATTACATACATATTAAATTAAAAAAGCAATAACAATTAAATATTATATTAGGTTGGTGCGTATGAAATGTCGGATTGTATACGGCGATATTAAAATGACCACAGTTTTTGCAAAATGAATGTTTATAAATCAAAATAATTTTCATCCACATCAATACACTTCTGCCAAAGATCCACAAGGGCTTTTATACCATTTTTAATAAAATCTGAGTTTTTAGAAACGATGAAATTGGAGGCGACTTTTTTATTGTCACCTTCATTATCGAATTTTTTTTCTATAATGAAGTGGCCTAAGTGTTTAAAAATGTGATAATCCGTTACAAGAAGATCAGGTGAATAAGGTGGGTACGTAAAATTTCATATTTCAATTCGTGAAATTTTTTTGAGCTCACTTTTGACGGATATGGCCTTGCGTTGTCGTACTGTTAGGATATCTCATCAGCCACCGTCATCTTTCTAAAAGGACACTGATAAGCCGATAACGACTGGACATTTGCACAAAGAACACGCATCGTGTTGTTACATTGCCGCCGATGTCTCACCAGCCACCGTCATCCTTGCAAAGGACACCGATAAGTCGGAGGTCACATCTCCGTCATCGCCAACGCGGCCAAAACTCCCCCCAAACCCCAAGCGCCAGTCTTTGTTATCAAAGCGTATAAGAACTCGAAAACCCTCGAAACAGATCAGAAAAGAACCGGCTTACACTCTGTACGTGATTCTGAACCTCAAAATAGATCATAACAAGAAGTAACTGCGGTAGTTCTTGATTTCGATCCCTTGCCGCGGCATAACAGTACAATAAAGTAGGCCCCCGCCGATTAATTGAAACCGAACGCAGTATTCTCAATTCTACGAGCATTTGTTCAATTTTTTTACAGTATCTGTCAATAGTAATGCTGTCAACGCCTTGGAAAAAATGGAAGTTCAGCTTTCCATGTATAGATAGGACATCATTATGGCATACGGTTGTGGGTTTACCACGAAGCGCATTTTGAAGATACTTATGTCCAGAACGAAACTTTTTGAACCAACATTGTACGATTTTTTTATTAAGAATTACCTCCCATATGCTCTGTTTATGTTAAGACTTGCAGCTGCATCATTATTACCAAGTTTAAATTCATATCTGTTTACTACTCGTATTTCACTACTATTCGCGTTGCACAAAAAAGTTAATTTTTTTACAGAAATTAGGTGTCTTCCAAATAAAATACATCTCAATATTGAGCATATAGACCAAACAACCTGTTTCAACTATAAAATTATTAATTTTACGTCTACCTATTTACAAAATCTGGCCAAAATGTAGTGTACAGACCTAATCCGACATTTCATATGCAACAACCTAATACATATAAAAGTAAGAATTTAAACAGGATTATTTAAAAAGGAACCCTATTATAAATCAACTTTCTGAGTTTTGCCTTTGCCCCTTTTAGGCTAACATCTAAAAAACGTTATCGTCGCACATAAATAAATTCGTTATGCGAACTGGTAAGCTATTTCAACCGGTGCATACGGGGACGCATGAGTTCCTCTCAAATTATTTATATTTTTTATTTGTTTGTTTTATTCCGGCATGGCCTGAAAATATTCTAAATATCTTGAAATTTGAGAATATGTTCTGTTTTTCTCAAAATTTACAATTTAAATAGCCAATGGTCACTACTTTATACGCATGACGAGTATACTCGTCAATACACAAAATCGTGCCACTTCTCCCTGACGAGTATACTCGTCAATCACAGTTAACTGGTTAAAACACAAATGGGCTTGCTGGTAGATAAACCAAAGCCGGGATTCGGTACGAGTAACGATGGCAACACCGCTCGCCGTTTTTTTGAAGACACCTCTATGTCCGCAAAAATTACTGGTGTAGCCGAAGATATAATAACGCGGTTTCATAACGTTTTAATAACTATTTCAAGTATATATCCTATTAAAATAGAAATATTTAAGGCATATTGCTTAGAGACTGCTGAGAAATTTGTAGAGCTGTATCCGTGGTACAATATGCCAACCACAGTCCATAAAATACTAATACATTCATCAGAAATTATTCAGCATGCCCTTCTCCCAATTGGCCAGCTGGGAGAAGAAGCACAAGAATGTAGAAATAAAGATATAAAAAAACTATAGAGAACACTACTCTAGGAAATGTTCCCGGACAAAAACAATAGAGGACGTGTTCCATCGATTACTCGTATCTTCGGATCCGTTCATAAGCGGAACTAGAACACCTAGAACGAAGAAGAGGAAGAACAGTTATCCCAAAGAGGTCAATCAATTTCTAGACATACCTATCCAGTCCGAAAAAGAAGAAGAAGATGGAGAAGAAGAAGAAGAAGAAGAAGAAGAAGAGGAAGAAGACTAAGTAGGGCAGGATCGCAATGACAAGATTACATTTATTCTTTTAATTAAGAAGGTATGATAAATATTTAGTACTATATGCTCAATTTAATTTCTATATTGATTTCAATGTACCGAAACGAACTATTATATGAAAATATGATTCTCGGTGGCCGATACTGCGGAGGACAAGAGGACATAACCGAATTGCTCGAAGGTTACGAAGGTCTAGATAAAGAAGATAATAAAAGAAAAATACATTTAATTTAAAAATAATTAATCAATTAATTATAATACGTTCGTTATAAGGTAATTGTTATGATTCTCTGTAATATTAAATTACTATATGATCCATTTAATTTTTGTATTGATTTCAATGTACCGAAGCTAACTATTATTTGAAAATATGATTCTCGGTGGCCGATACTGCGGAGGTCAAGAGGATATAACCGAATTGTTCGAAGGTTACGAAGGACTAGATAAAGAAGATAATAAAAGAAAAATATATTTAATTTAAAAATAATTAGTCAGTTAACTATAATACGTTCGTTATAAGGTAATTGTTATGATTCTCTGTAATATTAAAAGCTTATAAGATGAATATAATTCACTGTGATCAATAAATGTATCGTAATATCTAAATAAATTCTTAATTTTTTAATTATGTTTGTTCGCCAATTTGTTTTTGGAAATTCTGAGTTCAGATTCTTAATTAGCGACCGGAGAAACATAAGAATACTAATTTTCGTGCCGATCCGACAATTTTTCAATACTAGTATCCGCCATATTGAAGCCGCCATTTTGTTTTTGGAAATTCTGAGTTCAGATTCTTAATCAGCGACCCAAATAATACTAAGACACCAATTTTCAGCTAAATTGAAAAACTCCTTGGGGTTTTGGCCAGGTTTTCGGCCAAATGGACCTCTATGTCATGGACCACAGCTATGAGTCGAGGTAATGTACAGCTCGATATAATCTCTAATATTCAAGACGACTGCTTGCACCAGGTTTCCGCCTACGTCCTATCTAAACTATCTTCGTATCGACCACGCTGTCATGCATTTCGGTCGAACTGGAACCACCTCGAGGATCTCCAGCTAACCGATCCTCAGTATTATGCCAGTGTCGTCATCGAAGTTCTGCTTGGCGCAGACGTTTATGGAAGGATTATTCGCGAAGGTTTGCGAGTAGGCAATTCCATGATGCTCATCGCTCAACGCACTACGTTGGGGTGAATTCTCACCGGTAGTACGCCCGACACCTCCCAGGAATCTCAACCGCGAGCAACTTTGCAATGCTCAGTCAATCAGCAACTCCTGTCATCGCTGAACGTTTTTGGGCGCAAGAAGAAGAGCCATCGGAATGCCGCGCGATGTCGGAAGAGGAGCTTCAACGCGAAGCGCATTTTCAAAGTACCTTTCAACGCCTCTCTTCCGGTCGCTTTCTCGTGCGGTTGCCCTTCAAATCGTCACCAGACAGTCTCGGTGCTACACGCGTCAATGCAATCAAATCTCTACACTCCATGGAAACTAAGTTTCAACGAGATTCTGTTTTCCATTCGTCTTATTCTACATTTCTGGACGAGTATCAGCAGCTAGGCCATATGGGACTTACCAGCGCTCCGAGCCCTAGACAGGCCCACGCTTATCTCCCACACCACGGAGTTTTTAAACTCACAGGGGCATCTTCCAAGCTCCGCGTAGTTTTTAATGGATCGTCACGCAGCTGTACTAATGTATCTCTAAACGATCTCTTGCATACTGGTCCTCGCTTGCAACCCGACTTGGGTACTATCGTCTCTCAGTGGAGGCGCTACAAGTACGGCCTCTGCCCACATATTGAGAAAATGTATCGGAAAATCCAGTTACATGAAGACGACCGTATCTTTCAAAGGATCTTTTGGCGTCCGCACGTCGAATCTCCCGTACAAGAATATTGTTTGTACACAGTCACCTACGGACTCTCCTGCCCATCTTATCTAGCAGTACGCACGCTCAAGCAACTGGCCCACGAAGAGACAGCTAGATTCCCCATCGGCGCTCGCATTTTTCTAAACAGCACCTACGTTGACGACGTTTTAACCGGCGCTGATACGATTCACGATCTCCGGGTGGCTCGTTAGCAATTAACTGGAATCTGCAAGGCGGGTGGCTTTCCCTTGGCTAAATGGTCAAGTAATCTCCCTGACTTCGCTACTCCGACTAATATACGGATTCTTCTGAGAAGTACTTCGATACTCCTCAACCTGGAGTGCTTGGCCTACGGTGGAACACCGCTAACGACAGTCTCTCAGTCGGTAATACAGTCGCCTCCACGCATCGAATAACCACTAAACGTATTGTTCAAGGGCAAATAGCGCAGATTTTCGACCCGCTAGGGTGGCTAGCTCCGTTTACTTCTGCTGCAAAAATCTTCATGCAATCTTTATGGCCACTGGCAATCGCATGGGATGAAGAGCTCCCCTCTGCATTGGAAAAGATATGCTGCAATTATCTCCGCGAATGGGATATCCTCAGCGACATTCAAATTCCACGCTGGAACGGGGTGTCCGAGGAGTCCTCTCATATCGATCTTTACGGATTTTGCGATGCATCGGAACGCGCGTATGCTGCCGTTATCTACCTGTGGGTTGTCTCTGGAACTGGGGAGGTTCAAGTTTCTCTACATTCCGCTAAGACGAAAGTTGCCTCCCTGAAGTTGGTGTCGCTTCCTCGCTCGGAGCTTTGCGGGGCTGTGCTACTGGCGTCTCTGATTGCTCAGGTACTCTGCACCGGTGACCTTCGTATCCGACAACTGCATCTTTGGACGGACTCCACCGTCGCCCTTCGTTGGATACGGGGCCATCCAACTCGCTGGAAGACATACGTGGCAAATGGAGTGCCACGCATCCAGACGATGCTTCTTTAAGCCGTTTGGCATCACTTACCTGGCTCTCAGAATCCTGCGGATTGTGCATCTCGAGACCTCCTACCACAACAGCTCGCTAATCATCCGTTATGGTGGACGGGCCCAAACTGGCTTAGCCAAGAAAGCACTGCTTGGCCCAACGCTTCGAGTACCAACGACCTAGAGGTCACGCTGGAAGCGCGTCATTGCTGCCATGTTCAAACGAGCTCAGCCGTTCCCGAGATGTGGGATCTCGTCTATCGTTACTCTAGCTGGACCCGTTTACTTCGCATTACTGCTTGGTGCCAGCGATGGTTTCATAGAACCAAGTCGACCGAGTCTACGCTACCTAGTCTCGGCGTTCTAACTCCAGCCGACCTTCGAACCGCTCAGAACTACTGGGTTTCTGCCGCACAGCGCTCGTGGTTTCGATCAGACCTCGAAACATTGCGCACAGGCAAGCCTTTCTCCACTAAAAGTCTCTTATTAAATCTTAATCCGGTTTTAGATAGCCAACGTTTACTCCGGGTTGGCGGACGACTAAGCAACTCCTCGTAGACCTATGAGAGGAAGCATCCGCTCATTATTCGACGCAACTCGCCTATTACGCCACTCATCACAGATTTCCACCACCGAAAGGAACTACACGGAGGGGTTCAGATGACACTCGCTTCTCTTCGCCACACTTCTGGATCCCTCAAGGTCGCCGTGAGGTTAAGAAGCAGATCCACCAATGCTTACCTTGCCTTAAGTGGCGCTCATCACCTCTTATGCAACTTATGGCCGATCTACCAGAGCGAAAAAAATGTAGAAAAAAGTGGAAATAAATAATACCTCTTGGGTCGTGAACTCGCGACAAAAAAGTACAGTGGCAGGCAGGCAATCAAGCTGCTTCGTCAACGCCGCTCTTGACCGATCGTCTAAAATTCTAATAGATATATCTGAATACAGTTCAAAAAGTAATTGAATTATTTTGATTCTTTCCATTCTCACGTAATAGTACCAAATGCAGGAACATTGATAATCACAAAATGAACATACTGTATCAAAAGAATGTGAAAATAACAAATACTGATCGTGTTTCAGCACGAAATGCGTCGCAGAAATGGTTTTTGTTTTTTCCGACTATGGCGCACCAAACTGAAAAATCTAAAAAAAATTGAGCATGATATTGTAGGAACGGTTGATCAGTGCGGTGCGATGACCGCATGTCAAAAACAAAGCCTAGCGCACTTGTCCTACAGGAGGTCGGCCCATGTTGTCATTAGACGGACGTTACCCGGCCGAAGAGTTCAGCGACCGCCGAAGGAGGCTCGGTGCTGTCGAAAAAACGGCCGGGGAACGTTTAAATCCCTTCGACAACAGGTCTCGCGAGCGATTGTGAAGCGAAAAGCGAAAGTGAAAAGAGCGAGCGAAAAAAGACAGCGTGCGAATTAAACCTAAGAATAATAGTGTACGATCTTCTTGTTTTGTATTAGTCCACTTGTAATAAAGGACCATTTCAAATTAAATCCCACAATATCAGGTAGTTACTGTAAAAAGGAAAAAGTTGGGCTTGGAAGATTTCGATACGAAATCGACATTTTTCCGATTTTTTTTCGGTTTTTCATTTGTTTCTCTTAGTAATTCCAATGGACAAATCTGAGAAAATCTCAAACATGTATTTTTGCTATGTGGAATGTGTTAGAATTTTTCCGAATGTTTTGCACCTCAATAAATAGGGAAAATAAGGCAAAAACTGGTATTTTAAATTTTTCCCGTAGCCACCCTCTCGGTCAAGATACAGGATTGAAATGTGGTGCTCAATGTTTTTTTTTTGATTACCTACCGAATGACACCTCGGCCATTGTAATTGGCTGAAAGGCACTTTTGACCCCCTTGTCCGGCTAGACCCTTTTGGAAGAGTGGCAATTGAGTCCAGAGAGTGAAATACAAAGCGTGAGTGGAGCGAGTTTTTGTGAGAGTTAGAGTTATTTTAGAGTTAGTTTATCTTAATGAGTTTTGTGTTTATATTTATATATATATACGTGGGCAATTTGAAAAGTTCGCGGCCTCATCCATAGATGACAATAGTTTTTAAAATTTTATTGTTATATCTTGAAGCGACATTCATTTCATACATAACCTTAAAGGCTGAACTTTATCTGTTGAGTAGTTTGTTGAAAAAATTAATTTAAAGAAAACTATATCGCTGCCCGCAGTGAAATGGATAACTTCGAGCACCGTGCCGTGGCTCGACGCAATATGGCAAAGATCGCTGAATGAAAGTTTGATTTGCTTCCTCACCCTGCTTATTCCCCAGATTTAGCCCCCTGATTTCCACCTATTCCCAAAATTGAAAAAATTTCTTGGTGGTCGTCGATTTTCATCAGATGATGAACTTATAGCCACAGTAAACAGCTATTTTGAAGACCTTCACGAAACGGACTTTCGAGAGGGTATAAGAGCATTAGAGCACCGCTGGACGAAGTGCATTGAAGTTCAAGAAGATTATATCGAAAAATAAAAACAATTTAAAATTCAAAATTGTATGTTTTTATTCTTAAGCCGCGAACTTTTCAAATTACCCACGTATATATATATATATATATATATATATATATATATATATATATATATGTTTAATAAAGATAGTCATTTGCTTTTAATTACACGCGTGCAATTAAGTTTCTAGGCTACGATATTATTAGTTAATTTTAAGGGAACCTATACGGTTTCTTCCAAGGCGAGTACCTACATTCTTTGGGGGCTCGCCCGGGATTAAATTAGAGCAGAACCCTTTTTTTTTATTTTTTTTTTTTTTAAAGTCGGTGGAGGGGAAATGCATTTACGCACACCCCGACACATGTGAAAGTTGTGTCGGGGTAGTGTGGGACTCGCCGAGATTACCTCTCGGAATACCCACTAAAACCCCTCCTCCTATTTCCATATTGGGATATGTCTTATCGCGGAACAGCGGGTATTACTTCGCGATGAGACATACTTACTCCTATTCTAATTAGATTGCCTACGCAGTTCTTTCATTTCTCTCCTTCTCTCTCCTTCTCTCTTCTCTTTCCTTGTTCTTCATCACATGTACGATAAATTTATATATAAGATTCCAATTCTCCGGTTTTTTCAGCATCTCATCTGCCACTCTTTCAACCTTAAATTCGCCTTCCCAATCTAATTCATTTTTCAGATTCTCTCGTTCTGCTTCCCATCTTATACATTCCTCCATGTTATGTTGAGCAGTATCCTCTGCCATACATCCAAACCAACATAATCCCTCCCCGTCCTTTCCTATCTTCTTCCTATATGCATTGAACGAGCCATTACCACTCAGCATTTGTACTGTAAGTGGTAATTTAGCTCGCCGTGCTTTCTGTCTTTCCATTTCCTCAGGTCCTTGATCCATCTGAATGACCAATTCCTTTCCGAGTTCTCCATCCACCTTTCCTGCCATTCTTTTCCTATACTTTCCTTTATTTTTTCCGTCACCTGATTTATCCTTTCCACCTTTTCCTCTTTCGTCAAATATTTGTTTTTATTTATCCTTTCTTTATTCTGATATAGCATCGTTCTCTCTTTTATTTTTAGGTCTATCGATAATCTGCCTCCAATAGCACATAGTTTTAGTAACGACACGTTCCTGTATGCTCTTATAACTCGACTGAGACAAATCCGTTGAGCCGCCCGTAGCTTTTTCTTGTTTCTTTCGAATTTCAGCGCATCGGACCAAATCGGAACTCTGTAGAGTATCGCAGATTCCCATACATTGTAATATAATGTTCTGCCCTGGTTTGTCGCCCCTCCCAGGTTGGGCATAAGTCTAGTCAACATAGCTATCATGTTTATGCTTGTTTCACTACTGTACTCTAAATGTTTATAATATTTTAGTCCTTTTTCCAAATATATGTCTAGATATTTTACCGATTCTTCTATTTTTAGCATGTAATTTTCTATTTTAATTCCTAAATCCATGATTTTCTTATAATTCAACGTAATAATTTTTGTCTTTTTAGCAGCTAGTTCTAATCCTCTACTATTTAACGTCTGTTTTATTTCTTTTAATTCTGTACTAATATTATTTTTAATTTCTTCTACTCTCAGGCCCGTAAAGATTAAACAAACATCATCTGCATAACCAATGAGTGAGCAGCCCTTGCAGCAGCTTTTATCCAGGATGTCATCGTAGATTACGTTCCATAACACTGGGCCGAGGATCGAGCCTTGTGGTACTCCTCTCTCCATGATACGTCGATAAGTATATCCTTCACAACTATATTCTATCTTTCTATTTGTAAAATAGTCTTTTAGTATTTCAATTATATAGTATGGAAAACCTCTTTGTTTGAATTTTTCTATGATAACACTGCATCGGATCGAATTAAACGCGTTCTTGACGTCTATTGTGACCAGTATACAATAGTTATTTTTTGTTTTTGCCGTTTCAGCGATATATTTTATTTTACTGAGCGCCTGAATAGTACTTCTGCCTTTACAGAATCCAAATTGATTCTGTGAGAATATTCCTTCTTTATTTTGTTCTAAAATTCTTTGCTTAACTACCAATTCAAATATTTTGGCCCATGAGTCCATTATGCAAATAGGTCGATACGCGTTCGCTTGCTTCAAATCCTTACCAGCCTTAGGTATTAAGACCAGTCGTTGAATCTTCCATTTTTCAGGTATTTTTCCTAATTGAAAACACATGTCAAACAGAGCAGCTATTCTATCAGAGTCTTTTGTAGTTATCTTTTTCACTATAAGAGCCGGAATATAGTCAATCCCCGGAGCTTTATTCATTTTTAAGTTATTGGCTGCCGTCTTTACCTCCTTTACAGAAACTTCTTTAATGTTCTCATAGAAACGGTTCCTCTTTATCTTCTTCATAACATCTCGCCTAGGATTTAATTCCCTCGGGAATAGCTCGTCTAAGATCTGTTCTGTTTGGCCTTTATTTAGATATATTTGATTATATTTATTTTTTATTCTATTTATCACATCTTTATATGGTTTTCCCCATGGGTCTTCTTTGATTTTCTCTATATATTCCTTATACACTCCTTCTTTAGCTTTCATAATTTTTGTATGTAACTCTTTCCTTTTCATAATATATTCTTCCTGTTTTACTACAAAATTCTCCTTCCTCTTTCTCTTCCTTTGATATCTTCTTCGAAGCATATTTACCTCCTTCCTTAGGGCTTCTATCTCTCCGTTCCACCAAATATTAGGCCTTCTATTTCCAATATATCCTTTTCTTCTCTCCATAGTTTCCTTGCATGTATCCTGCGCTACCTCTATCAGTTGATCCATATATTCTATGTTCGGCATTACTCTTATTTGTTCCTTTTTTGGCAATAACTCGGCAATATTAGGATATACTTCTTCAAATAGAGCAGAACCCTATAGTACTTATCCGTGTAACTTGTCTTAATTTTTGCCCCCAATTTTTGTGGCCGGTGACTGGCTAATGAAAGGGCTAATTTTGAATAACTTGCTTTAGAAATTCATTTAATCGGCGACGTACAGCCCGGACACTTATATCTTCCTCCAAATATGGCGAAATTTTAGAATGGATACCGACTGCTGTTCTAAATTTATCCGCCTCCAACAATCGATGAATATTCCGGTCAGTTCGAATATCAGTTTTACGGCTATATCTCGCGTGAAACATTATCTTTAGTCCCGTAACACACAATATAGAGAATTGCATTGCAACAAGCCATCCTATATGTCCCCAGTTCTCTAGAAATCTGCCGATAAGACTCTCCTTTACTCGTTGTATTTACGATTTTAGAATAGTCTTCCTTATTACACTGTCCTCTGTCTAACTGCACTATATTCTGTCTTACTGCAATGCTCGAAAGAAACTAAAATTCAATTTTTGCGTACCAGAGGGTTTTGAAAAAACACGATCGAAAAGCGCCAAGGAGCGCGATCGCGCTCCTTCGATTACGTGCCGAAAAAAGCCAAAGAGCGTGATAGCGCTCCTTCGATTATGTGTCGAAAAAAAAAACAAATTTCGGGTTGGTCGTCAGTTGTCTGTTTCGGCCAAATGCCCTGGCTTTTCTCGACACAAAATCTGAAGAGCGCGAAAGTGGCTCGTGGTACGCAAACGGTTAAATACGTATTCGCGTGAAACAACCGACATTTTAAAAAATTGTTGACATTTTGTGTAGTTCATAGACTAATGGAAAGTTTCCTTTGCACAAATATAGTAAAATCATGGTGTTACGGATGTAAGCCTCACGAGTTATTACCTTCTCGTGTTTTCTACGTGACACCTCTGGAATGAGCGTGATTGAACAGGCTCATCCGATCAAGCCACGCACGGAGGACTTATATTTCACGAATTGAAGAAAAGGCCCACTTTTGTTAATCAAATCAATTTATTTACTTTGTACAGGGTGTTTCCAAATTATGTATCATGGCTTGGAGGGGTTGTTCTACACGTCGGATTGGATGGAGATTTTTGAAAAAACCTGCCGCAAAATTCGCGGAAGGGTAGCTGATTTTTTTTGACTGGCTTATCGTATTCGTCGTGTTACGTAGGTAAAATGTCTGAGAGGAACCATGGGTCAGAAACGAACCGTTCTCTCGCAAATTGATTTTAATTGGGCCTCCGCGATTGAATTTTCGCTTAGTAAGTGAGACTACCAGCTGGTCCTTCGGAAAGAAACACACAAGATATGCTTGTCGGCACAAATAGTTTAAGCAGAAGCATGCTACTCGATATTAGAAATTGCGCGACTGGGTCACCGAACCACTAAGAAAAGTGCAAGTGTTCATGTTCTTCTCCCCGGAACGGCCCTTGAGCAAACCTGACACCGAACGCAGGTCATTGACGTCTTCGTAGCCTCCGAAAATTCACATCGGAAGATTTCATTAAATACCCGAGAGGGGAGAAAGGTTTTCCAAGTCAGAATTTTCTGGAAGAACTCCGATGCATGTGACCATCTAACTGTTTTATTACTTGTCCGAACCCGGTCCACAGTGGGGAAAAAACCGACGTTTCGGTGGCCAAAAATCCATAACATTAAAGCAAATGAATATAAGTAAAGTTATATTTTTTTCCTTTCGCCAGAGTAAAATGTCCGTTAGTAATTGCTACATCTAATATTTAATATTTCGCATCTGCAGACATTATCCTGTGTGCTATATATTTCTTTCAGGACCTACCTCTAATGTAAGTCTTGCAGCGGCACGGCAGTCTTTATAACCGATACATTTTCGCAGCGTGTCGCTGCAACATCCCGATAGAGGATCCGACAGATAGCAACGATGGTAGCCGTCATCGAGAATCGTAGCGGAGCAGTTCGAATAAAGCCTTCGTATTAATATTTTTGTCTTTATTAACTCTTCAAACGAACACGCTAAAGTCTCATAAAAATCGGCGTCTGCAGCTCCCACATGGTCGGTTGCCAGATGGTCAGCGAAGACGAAGACCGGATATCCAGTAGTAAAAAGGCATCTGCAAATAAGCGAAAGTTTGTCCTTCTTCTGCTGACGGCCACTGCAATTTTTTAAACTGTTAAACCAACATTTGGTAGTCATATGCGAACGAGTGACTAAAGCACGCAGGTATCGAAGAATTAGGTAGCTCGCTTTACCTTTCTTTATTTCATATTACTTTGTCGACGGGTGGTCTCCACGGTTACCGTTGTTACTGTTACAGAATAATGAGCAAGGTCTATCCAATTTCAATATATTCGAAAATGAACTGACATTGGCTTAACAAATGTCTTTACAGCTCTCATTTTCAAATATATTGAAATTAGATAGACATTGCTTATTATTAAGTTTAATGAAAATCGGCGTTCAAATGGTCAACGAAGACGCAGGCGATTTCTAGGAAGAAAGAGGTGTAGGGACGATGTTTACGATCCGGTCTCCGCCATTGTTCGACTTCGGACGGCCGACTCTGCTTTGTTAACTATTTTTAATTTAGCAAGTTTCCGGTGGAAAGGGGCCAGGTCGTGGGCCGCCGAAAAAGAGAAGCCCTATTGTCTGGGAGGGAACTCCGTCACGAGGCGGGTGGGCCTTGAGGGGTGTTCACCAGATGTGGAATTTTCCGTACCAAGGCACCCCCAAGGTTTACAGACGTCTCGAAGCAAGCTCAACAATTTTTCGGGAACCGCGTGGACAACGATAAACGTTAAGTCTCTGTTACTCTCGAACAATGAGAGTAGAGAGAGAAGAATTAGTTGAAAGAGTAGGGACGATTGACATCTTAAATATCCTAACTCGGTCGACTGACGGAACTTTCGCCTGGGTCAAGGTTTATAACCTTTTTGTTACGCTAGTCGGCGATGGTCGAAGAAACACTCTCGCTCAAATTTTCACTCTCAATCAAAGACTCGTAGTAAGAAAGGTAAAGCGAGCTACCTAATTCTTCAATACCCGCGCACTGTGGTCACTCGTTCACATATGGCTGCCAAATGTTGGTTAACAGTTTAAAAAATTGCAGTGGCCGTCAGCAGAAGAAGGAAAAACTTTCGCTTATTTGCAAATGCCTTTTTAGTACTAGATATCCGGTCTTCGGATATCTTGTAAGAATATATAACACACAGGATAATGTCTGCAGATGCGAAATATTAAATATTAAATATTAAATGTAGCAAAAAATATAAGTTTATGTAAATTAGTATATTTTTAAATTAGTATATTTGTAAAGTATATTTAAAAGTATTAAGAATTTGTGGCCGCCAAAACGTCGGTTTTTTGCCACTGTGCACCGGGTTGGGTCAAGTAATAAAACAGTTAGATGGTCACATGCATCGCAGTTCTTCCGGCATATTCTGACTTGAAAACCTTTCTCCCCTCTCGGGTGTTTAACGAAATCTTCCGATGCGACTTTTCGGAGACTAGGAAGACGTCAATGACCTGCGCTCGGTGTCAGGTTCGCTCATGGGTCCTCCCGGGGAAAAGAACATAAACACTTGCACTGCTCTTAGTCGTTCGGTGACCCAGTCCCCCAATTTCCAATGTCTAGTAGCACGCTTCTCCTTAGACTGTTCGAGCCGACAAGGATATGTTGCGTGTCTCTTTCCGAAGGAACAGCTGACTCTCTCACTTACTAAGCGAGAATTAGATCGCGGAGGCCCAATTAAAAGTCGATTTGCGGGAGAACGGTTGACTTCTGACCCATGGTTCCTCTCAGACATTTTACCTACGTAACAATACGAAGAAGATTGCCCAGCCAGTTTGAATCGGGAATTTTTCAAATAATTTTACGGCAAGTAATTTTCACAAATCTTCATCCAATCCGAGCTTTAGAACAACCCCCCGAAGCCATGACAAAACCTTTTGAAACACCCTGTACAACGTGTTTTCCTATAACGCGGAACTAATATGCCGTGTTATAGGGGGGATTACTGTATAAAGTTAAGATTAACGACACATAAAAAACACACCGTACCAGAGGACCGCGAGAAATGTTCCGGAAGTAGAAAACACAAAAGCACCGCGAAAAACAAACATGCTCGAAGGAGCAGTCGGTACTGCAGGAAACAGAAACGTAAAAACGGCGCCTACGTTAGAAACGCATGTTACATAAAAAACATACAAAAAAACTTTCATTCCAATAGAAATACATTTTTAAAGAAAACTTAATAAAAGGAATAACTCCGGAACTACTAGAAATCAGACATATGAATATGAACTTTTTAGTTGGAAATGATCGATCTCGCCTATCACCCTCTTCCGTTTTAACTGTGTTTTTCGAACCACCTGGTGCGTGCGAGTGTGCGTGCGTGCTTGTGCATTATATTTTAAAACTTGTCGCTGTTCCACTACTATTCCGATCCTCGCCAAAGCAATTTTATTTTACACTGTTCTTAAGGATATCAAAATATTACGTACACTTCACGATAGTTTTCAAAATTATTTGAAATGAGGATAATACTTTTAATTAAAACTTCATGTGTATGGGGCATGCATACCATAAAATACATTTTATTGCCGTTAAATCGATGCTGACATATTTCATTAGGGGAAGATAGAAGAACTCGAACACTACTACATATCACGCATGCTGAATAAACGGAACACGTATCGAAAGAAAGAAATAAGGTGAAAAGAAAAAACTAGCTGAAGGTATAGCCGAGCATCTCCCGTAAAAATACTTAACGGCGTTTGTAAGATAAATACGTAAGGCATCAGTTTTTTTAAATTCTCATAGGTCTTGTACATAACGAAGTTTTCCTCACGGGCATGCGTAATTGTAGTTTCATAGGGGGGATTGTCTTGTAGCATGAGCTAGAAGCGAGCAGTCTTGACACAGAACTCGGTATGTATTGTTCGAAACATTCCGGTCATACAGGTGCTTATATATTCTTCGCAATACGTGTTTCACTTTTGTAGAAAATTTCAAATTGCTAATTATAGTGCTTGCATTGAGGAAACAATCCGTGAATCTTTTTTATCCTCCTTACTTTCATTATCTATTCATGTTAACAATAATCATAGTAAGAAAATAATTATCATGTTTGACAAAGTGTTTCGTTTAATTCGTTTAATATTTGGGTGATAGTTTAAACAGATCGTGTAAGAAAAACACTAATACACTTATTTGTAGATTTAAAATGGGCGATCGGCATACACCGTTTCCTTTTAAAATTCGTCGGCCTATGGCCCGAATTTGATCAATCGCCCCGAGAAAAACTGACTTCCAACATACGTACATGTACGGTTCTTATCGCAACTTCTATTGTGCTGTTAGTGCCCATGTATCTTTCCTTGCTAAGAGTGCTTAACGATATGATGTCTGTCATTGATAATCTTCAGCTTGGTGTACCCGTTATAATTATGATATTGAAATTGTGCATCATTTGGTGGAATAAAGAAGGTAAGCGAGTTCGAATGTTATTTATAAAATAATAGTATAGAACTATTGTAACTATTAGTATAGAAGTATAGAACTATTATCGTTTATTTTTTCCATTAATACCAATTTAGTTTTCTGTTATGTGAATAAAAGAGCTATTTAAATTTACTTTAAGATTAATTAATTCAAGTATCGAGACCATCCTCTGCCCGGTTCGTATGCACGGTACAGACATTAAGTTATTGACATAATTATATACCATACATTCGACACTATAAATCATACATTATTTCCACAGTTCTTACACGTCACCTTAAATACAGTAACTCGAACTGTCTTAAACTCTCTTCCTATCAGCCACAAGATTGTTGGTAATGATTAATCATTAATCATTTTTATTTATGCGAAAATATAGCAATTTTTAGCTGTTACATTCTATTTACGATCCGTTTGTGCTAGCAGTTGAGTCGAACGATCATGTTTTTTCTGTTTTGCGCTGGAAACCGACATTAAGTGATATTAAAAAGAGGTGGAATATACACACATACACGTATGTTCCAATCGAAGTTTTTGCGATCATAAAGTTGTACAGGACGTTTGAAAATTGTGTGTCACGACCTACCAGGCATTGTTGTACACCAGGGAAGCTGTTTATTTGATCGCCAGAGCCGTCCTTGAAAGAGCTCCGCCAGCTTCCCCTTCACGTGCGCTCGAGAGTTCGCTGATTGATTTATCTTTCACATGCCAGGTTCGGACTTACTGGCACGAGCGTGGCTCCTCGCGTCAAAGAATACAATGTTGCCGTTGCAGCCGCCTTGACGACACATTTTACAATCCTGTCGTCTTTACTTTTAACACGATTTTTTACCAACAACTAAGCAGAAAAGGATATCGATACAGGGGATATCACTGCAAAAAAACGCATTGGCAATAGTACCCCATGGGTGGTGTGGAAGCTTATTAAAACTTTGCTCGCGAGAGTGTAGGCAGGATTGTAAAATGTATCGCTAAGACGGCCGCAGCCGCAACAATGTATTCTTTAACGCGGGAAGGCATTGCGTTCTGCTGTCGCGGAGTTTCTTAACTATTTGCGCTGGAAATTAATTTACAAATGCGCGTGTTCAGAACGCAGAATTATATTTCACCCTAAGGCGTCACGTAGTAGTCGAATTCGACCAAAGCCATCGCCAGAAGTCCAATGACATTAAAATTTATTAATCGTTTTTACATACTTTTTCGTACTTTTCATACTTTTTCACTAACAATACTGTTGTTTTACCCTGCACGCAACGTGGTGCGATCTGAAACTATTCTTGGACAAATAACCTTGGTCGACGTGCCACGCACGTCGTTTTGTTTTCCGTGATCGACGCGCGTGGCATGTCTTTCCAGCGCGAGCGGTTAGATACAAATGCCGCCCAAATACGCCACCACGCTCGTGCCAATAGGTCCGAACCTGGAAAGTGAAAAGCAAATCAATCAGCGAGCGCTCGAGCGCACGGGAAGGGGAAGCAGGCGGAGCTCTACCAAGGACGGCTCTGGCGATCAGATAAACGGCTTCCCTGTTGTACACCTTCTGATCGATAGGCAAATGTTGAGGAACCCAGCGGCAAAATCCTGGAAAGGGTTAAAATTTAAGGTGCAATTTTGACATGCAAAAGAATAATATTCCTTCTTTCAATTTGCGCGTGGATATGAGAATGAGTGGTTGAATGCGTCAGATGTGAATGGTTGTATGAATCAGGGCTTGGGATTAACCGCTCACCGCACTCGTCCTTCGGGGAGTGTTGCATCATTGCGTTTCTTATGTTAGACCCCCTCGTACTCCAGGCCGCCATCTAGCATTGTGGGATCTGTGGTAATGTAGGCCAAAACTTTCTTGGCACCTCAGAGATAATGTGCTCTGATTCGCCCGACGGATAGGGACATCCCTCTCCCTCACGCATTTTCGATTTTGACGCGCTATTGGTCGAGATAACCGCACATTCGTCGCGTCCTCATGTGAACGACGAAAGTAGTGTTTTACTATTGGTTGTCATTCGTCGATCTGAGGTTTCCAGGACCGACGTGGTGGGGATAGCGATGCAAGAGCAATCTCCCCTTCCGTCTGAGGTGCCAAGATACTGTAGTTTTACTATACCAAAGACTTGCGGTCGGAGTAGGCAGGCGCTCCCCCAAGGACACGCACAGGGTGTTTCAAAATTTTGTGTCATGGCTTGGAGGGGTTGTTCTACACCTCCGATTGGATCGGGAACCGCCTAGACAAGGATAAAAGTTGAGTCTCCGTTACTCTCGAACAATGAGAGTAGAGAGAGAAGAATTATTTGCAACAGTAGGGACGACTGACATCTTAAATGTCCTAACCCGGTCGACTGCCGGAATCTTTCGCCTAGGTTAATGTTTATGACCCTTTTGTTCCGCTAGTCGGTGATGGAACACTCTCGCATAAATTTTCTAATCAAAGACTCGTAGTACGAAAGGTAAACGCGTTCTTCTTTCCGCCAGTGGACGCGCAATCGACCTGCTCCTACAAGTTGTGTCATTCGGCCAGTAACTGATTATTCCATCGCTGAATCGGTGGTCCATGCGCTGGAAATTGCGTCTATCTGGAATTTCTCTTCCTCGAAGTAGCCTGCCGTCGATCCTCGTCGTATTCTTGTAAATTTCTCGCGTTCGCGCAAAATCCCCCGCTGCCTCGTCAATTGCCCGTAACATTTTGCTTGCATTTAAATACTTTACGAGAAAAATATTGAAGTTTGTATTGTAAATACAATGAATAAAAGTGCAAAAAAATATCATACGAAGTGTTTCGAGATAACCATTAAATAAATAACGAAATATAAAATCCGGAATTTTGAGAATATCATAGCTATCTCAGAACTCCTGAAATGACAAAATATGTAACTCTGTCTGTATCAAGGTGGTGAAAATGGATGCGTTTCGAACGAAATCTTTCGATGTAACTTTTCGGAGACTTGGAAGACGTCAATAGCCTGCGTTCGGTGTCAGGTTCGCTCAATAGCCCTCCCGTGGAGAAGAATATAAACACTTGCATTTTTCTTAGTGGTTCGGTGACACACACCCCCAATTTCTAATGTCGTGTAGCACGGTTCTGCTTTGAATCATCCTGTACGTCGAGCTTTAATTCCAAGCCCTGATTCACATAACCATTCTCATCGGACGCAATTAGTCACCAATTCTCACATCCGCAAGTAAATTGAAAGAAGGGCGATTGTTGTCTCTAGGTAATCCGGACATCATGTCCGTTATTAAAGACATTTTAGAAAACCAATTTTTCAGCTCGTCGTTCACTTGCTCCTTACTCGGAGACCCATAAAGCATTGCTGTTTCAACGTCAGGCCCCGGCAGCATCAGACATTCAGGGCGGACAATATCAGATGGCATACGGTGTTGCTGCTTCAGTCGTTTTTTTTTTGGTTGGATCGAATCTTCAGTACATTCGAAACCTGTGTAATATGCGTCTGATTTACACTGGTAGATGTGACATTCCGACGAATAAGGATGATTTCTGTACTTCTTCTCTCTATGAATCTGTGCATTAGACGTTGCGCACCGATCGGAAACCCAACCGCGGAAATGAAACTTTAGTATTAATTTGCATGAAATCGGTTCATTTCTGACCCATGATTCTTTTCAAACATTTTATCTACGCAACGAGACGAATGCGATAAGCCGAAAAAAAGTATGACCTTAATTATAACCCTTTCCCGGAGTTTACGGCCCGATTATTTCACAAATGTCTATCTTTGAGAAGGTGTAGAACAACGTCTGGTAGGTGGGCTCATAAATTTGAAACACCCTGTACATGAAAATATTCTTAAATGAACGACAAAACATGGATTAGTTCGCTCGGTTTTTGGATACAGAGGAAAAATACGATGAGGTTACTGAATACGGTAAAAACTAGATAAATGCGACAAAAGTTTGGCTGGAGAAATTCGGCAAGATTACCCCCCCCCCCCACACACACACACGCACACACACACACACATAGGGGGATCCCCCTTGGCGAACCACGTAGTTTGACGAGGAAGCAGAGTATCATGATACCACCCGAACGTATCTGTGAGGTAATACTGCTTACCAAACACGATATAGCTTGAATTATATTTACTCAATATTTAATATATTTACTTACCATTAACATAATCCAAATATATCGTGTTTGGTATCAACTTTATCAGAAAAATCTCAAAACTACATTGGCGAAAGTTACATTCAGAAAAATTAAAAAATAAACAGTTTACTGTTGCATTAGCAATGACTCACCGATACTTTCGAGCCGCACGTTTTATCTACTTGGACTCTATCTCTTCTACTGTCTGTCCTTATCTAACAAGGGAACATCCCGAGATGCCAACCACCGATTTTCATGAAACACAACTATGATACAGTACTCGTAAAAATATTCGTTACCTATTTTTTTATCAGAAATCGTCCACGTTAAAAGGGTGAAGACCGCCCCCAAAGTTAGGGTTGTAAAGCAGATTTCGTTGAATATCTCGGAAACTATGAGAGGTAGAGTAATTTCTTAAATTGACGATTTTAGCGCCTTTTTACGATGAATTTAACAGTATAAATTTTTCCCGTAAATCTCCATTTGTTTAAACAATAATGTAGGACGGAATTTTTAGATCTAAGAATTGGTTTTAATTTTTCGAATTAGTGAGTGTGGATTGTTTGTATACAAGCGAGAATGGACGTTTAGAGTGCGTGATTTGGAAGGCGGATGAGGAGAAAATAAGTGAGTGCAACAGAGAATGCATACTGTGAAAAAGAGTATCGAGGATGGATGCGAGCGTGAATTTTGGAAGAGTGACAGTTGAGGTGAGTTTAGTATCTAGAGTAGAGTACCAAGCGTGAGAGGAGATCCATATTTAGAGTTATTTTAGAGTTATTAATGATTTTTTCTTTTATAGTTATATATATTTAATAAAATTAATCATTTGTTTTGAATTATACGCATTCAGTTAAGTTTCTAGGCCACGATATTATTTGTTAGTTTTAAGGGAACCTATTCGGTTTCCTCTAAGGCGAGTACCGATATTCTATGGTGACTCGCCTGAGATTACATTAGAGTAGGACCCTATAATATGCTAAAAAATAACATATTTTTAGCAGTTTCATCAATTTAATGTCAATAAATCTTCTTGAGTATTTTCTTATAAAAACTACATCTATTACACGATTGTGGATAAATCGAAATTTCGATTTTTTCATCAATAAAAACGTTATCACATGTGAAATTTTATCGTTCGACGTGCAAAATAGAGTGCCTACACGAGTCGTTCCTTTTTCATAATTACAATGTAGCTTGTAAATGAACTGATTTTATCGACAAACATTCGTTCCTAACGAAAATAAATGAATTTTCGGTTACTATACGACGCATGGCCACAGTTGGGTATGGTGGGCATGCCCAGGCCGCCACGCTAGGGACAAGTTCGCCTCGAGTGGGCACTCTAGTATTTCAAGCATCGAACGGTACCATCTCAAGGGTAATAACTTTTTTCTAATGAAAAAATCGAAATTCCTATTTATCCGTAATTTTGTAGTAGATATGCAGCTTTTATAAGAAAATACTGAAGAAGATTGATTGACACTGAATTGGTAGAACTCTCAAATAAATGAAATTTTTTTACATGTTGTTTAAACAAATGGATATTCTTAGAAAAAATTTATACCGTTAAATACGTCATAAAAAGGCGCCAAAATCTTCAGTTTACGAATTTACTCTATATCTTATAGTTTCCGAGATTTTCAACGAAATATGCTTTACCATCCTAATTTTGCTGGCGGTTTTCACCCTTTTAACGTGGCCGATTGCCGATAAAAAAAATAGGTATGAAATATTTTTATGAATACTACATCATACTTAAGTTTCATCAAAATCGGTGATTGGCACCTCAGGAGGTTTCGTTGTAAGTTCACGCTAGGCTGGATAAGTCACGCTAGGTCCTAATGTAAACACTTTCGAAACCGCTACTTCATAAGGGAAATGTTTGAGCCCCGAACTCTGTCGCATTCATCCAGCTTTTACGGTACTTTTTGCACTCGGTTTTTTCGATCCTGCTTGATGGTTAAACGATACTTGAACAAAATATATGTATTTATACGGATGAAAGTTTGGATTGACAGCAAATCGCTTTAACCGCTTTACAGCTCTGACGCCAGTCATACAAATGATCACGAACGACTGGCTGAAACTGAAAACTGACAGTCAACGAGAGATTATGATAAAGCAAGCAAACAGAGCTCGTATGCTTATTATTTTTAGTACTATTATTATGGCGCTTTCGATATTGATACTCGCCGTTCCTCCTTGTTTTGGACTAACAATGCGATACGTAACTAATACCACAGATCCTGGCCGACCACTGATATTTCAAACACACTATCCTTACGACACAACAAGAAGCCCAGTTTACGAGATAACATTTATCTGCCAGCTCTTCGTTACGATTCTGTGTGTGTTTCCTTACACGGGGATCGATAATTTTATCGGTTTGTGCATTTTTCATGTATGTGCTCAAATGGAAACTCTCGCTAATGATTTGTCTAGTTTGGGGCAACTTGAAGATTTTAATTCTATGTTGAAGACCTGCGTAGAGAATCACATACGCATTATCAGGTTATTATCTGAATCTGTATGTCATATCAGATTCTTTTATACTTCTTTCTCGACGTTTTTTTATCATTACTCTTTGGCGATCTTACAAATGTGAAATTATGTGTAAGAAATTTAAATAAATAATTATCCGATTTACATATCACACGTGTGTATCATAGGTTCCTAACGGGGACGCTACCGCCCATCGGTGGGCATTGAAGAAATCTATGGGCTTTTTTTTTACCTAAGGCAAATTTAGGGGACGTTGAGGATCAACGCCGCCACCCTGGACAATACTCGCAAGAATACGCTGAAAAATTTGAATAATACTAAAAATCATCGAACGCATGTGTCAACAAGTAGTTTCAAATGTCTTTTAACCCTCGAAGTACTGAAACATCGAATATTAAACGTAGGTCGATTGCGTACCCGGTACAGCTAATCACTAACTAAAATTTAAAAACCTGTCGTTGTTTTTCAATATATAACATATTTTACTTCATCCAAGAGGGGCGCCATCGAATCACTGTTTAAAAAAATTGTCAATGATGCAAATAATTTGGGAAACTATGTGTTACATTATTCATTTCAAGAACGGAAGTCGGTGTGTTTTTTTCTGAATAGGGGCGGTAGGCCAAAGAAGGTTGGGAACCTATGGTCTATATCAGGAGTGCAGAAATTTTGAACGCCAGAGCTGTCCTTGGAGAAACGCCGCCTACTACACTCAACACAGCCGACATATCACTGATTCATAGCTCTGGCTCGGCGTCACGGCCGGACCTACTGGCATGGGCGTGGTGGCGCGTTAGATCGACATACAATTATTTACAAAATTGAGTGTACACTTACGTTGGTAATGAAAAATGGCCAAAAAAATAAGGAAAACATAAATATTTTGCTGTTGTAATGCAATATTATATTTGTTCATATAGTTTAAATAGCAAGTAATAAACAGAATTGTTAAATAATTATTTACATGTATGTATTTAACTAAAAGTATCAAAACACTGCTATTTTAATGACCCAAAATTGAGTGTACATGTATTTTTAACCCTTTCGGTACGAGCGCGCTGTCCGCCGTAACACTCCCACCATACGGGGTCCCGCACCGAAAATGCGCACATAGCACATGGTCAGTCCTCTTTTGTATGAATATTCTCTTAAGCGTTAAATGATAACTGTGCTTAATAACACAATGTTTTCTCCAACAAGTTTTGCTTGTAGCTTTAATATTAAAAGATATTTATATAAAATTCTGCACAGAATTATATACAAAATTATATACACAACAATTACTGTTTACTTATTTTTAGCTAATATATGATTATACGTATAACGGCTAATAATATAATTGGCTGTAATATATTTTAAAACATGGATCTGCACATAAACCAACACTGCAATCTTTGCATTCATTTCTTGATTCCGATCTTTTGTCATTTTTACTGCAAAGTACACACCTTCGGCTCCGGTTCATTCATCGGATGGATGCCGGATATATTCGGCGCTCGTCCACACATGTCATCAGATGGATGCCGGATACATCCGGCGTTCGGCCACACAGGTGACCAGATGGATGCCGGATATATACACTCCGGGACAAAAAGATAGCACATCGTATAACTTTTTGTATTTGATACTATAAACTTAACAAAATGAACAGTTTAATATGTTAACAAATTTGGGCATACCTGTACGTATAATGTATTGAATATCATCGACAACATTTACTTCGATAGAATTCTAGGAATGAAAACGTAAATATTGTGGTACGCAGGCGGGACAAAATGATAGCACACGCAGCAGATTTATACTTTTCAGTTGTACATAAAGTTTCTCTATAGCAAGTATTCATTGTAAAACGAAAATCATAAAGTGTGTACTACTTTTCTTTTTGTTTATTTGTTATATTAACATAGTAAAATATTAACAATGGGTCGTGGAAAGAAATTAAATGAATGTGAAATACAAACTATACTGAAGTTAAAGGAAGAACATTATTCAATTACAAAAATATCAAAAATTGTAAATAGGAGCCGAAAAGTTATTATGAACTTATTAAAAAATCCTGAAAATTACGGAAAAAAGAAGAGTTCTGGCCGTCCACAGAGTTTAACTGCTCGCGAAAAACGTCAAATATTGAGAGCAGCATCGAATTCGAAGATGACTGCAAGACAAATCGCAGAAAGTGTTGGTATAAACACTAACGTAAAGAATGCACGTCGTGTTTTACAACAATGCAAGCACTTAGTGAGAAGAAAATGACAGAAGAAACCTTGGCTAAAGAAGGAGCATAAAGCGTTCCGTTTACAATTTGCCGAAAAGTATATAAATTTGGGGACAAAATGGCGAAGGATTATATTTACTGGCGAAAAGAAATTCAATTTGGATGGACCGGACGGCCTTAATAATTACTACCATGATTTAAGAAAAGAACAGCTATTTTTAAGCCGTCGTCATATGGGAGGCGGCAGCGTGATGGTTTGGGCTGGTATTGGATATCGAGGTAAAACAGAAATAAAATTTATAAAAGGACGAATGAATAGTAAACAATATATTGAAATGATAAATGAACAATTACACACACATGCTGAAAAAATTGCCGGGAATAAATACATTTTTCAACAAGATAATGCCGCAATCCACACGGCGAAAGCAGTAAAAGAATACTTTAGCTTAAAAAATATTCGTGTTTTGGATTGGCCATCCAGATCCCCCGATCTCAACATCATCGAAAATTGTTGGGGACATCTTGCCAGAGCCGTATACCAAAATGGCAGACAATTTGAAAATATTAATGATCTAAAACAATGCATTTTGGACGTGTGGGAGAACATCAGCCAGAAAAGTATTAAAAAACTGTATAAATCTATACCAAATAGAATGATTGAAGTTATTAGATGTAAAGGTGGCTCTACAAAATATTAAGCATTAAATAAGATTGATTAATTGTTTTATATTTCACGTCTTTTGTTAAGTGTGCTATCATTTTGTCCCGCCTGTGAACCACAATATTTACGTTTTCATTCCTAGAATTCTGTCGAAGTAAATGTTGTCGATGATATTCAATACATTATACGTACAGATATGCCCAAATTTGTTAACATATTAAACTGTTCATTTTGTTCAGTTTATAGTATCAAATACGAAAGATATACGATGTGCTATCTTTTTGTCCCGGAGTGTAGGTCTGGAACGATAACTTAGCAGCTGAGACAGAAGGGGAGATTGCTCTCGCACCGCCTATCCCCGCCATGTCGGTCCTGGAAATCTGAGTTCGAATAATGACAACCGAAAATAAAACACTACTTTCGTCGTTCACATGACGACGCAACGAATGTGCGGGTCTCTCTTGCCAATAGCGTGTCAAAATCGAAAATGCGTGAGGGAGAGGAATGTCCCTATCCGTCGGGCAAATCAGAGCAAATTACCCCTCAGCTGCCTTCTTAGCGTTCCAGCATTATATCCGGCGCGCGTACCGAAAGGGTTACTTTTAAATTGTGCGGTCTATGTATAATATGTAAGTGGGTGGTTGGCACTACTGACGCTTAATGGCCGGGAATACTTTTCGAAATATTATGGCTAAGCAACTAAAATCAAATAACTCTTTGTTAGCTGTTTATTGACGTTTTAAAAGTAAAATGGCTATCAAAAGGAGAGAAATAGATCTGTCAATACGAAAATTAATTATTAAATTGTATTGCGAAGGAAAATCTCTTCGCAAAGTAAGTGAAATTGTTGGCAGACCACATTCTACAATTCATAAAATTGTAAATCGGTATCGGTACGAAGGGAGAGTTAGGAATAAACTTGGACGTGGAAGAAATAAACTATTATCCAAAACAGATAGATTTATTTGCAGACAAATAAAAATAAATCCATCAAAGAATATGAAAATTTTAACAGTAGAGGTTTCTAAAAGAATTAACAAAGATATATCCGTAGAAACAGTTCGAAGAACTTTGCATAAAGAAGAGTATCACGGTAGAGTGGCGAGAAAAAAACCTTACTTGTCAAAAATTAATAGGGAAAAACGGTTACAGTTCGCTAAAACGTATGTCTATTGTGACGAAAATTTTTGGAAAATTGTTATTTTTTCTGAGGAAACACTAATTAATTTATTTGAACGCGACGGGAGGAAGCAAATTGTGTGGCGAAGGCCAAACACAGAACATCGTGTTCGCAACACATGTCCCACGATAAAGCACTGTGGTGGTTCAGTAATGTTATGGGGATGTATAGGAACAAGAGGTACCGGAAATATAGAATTTATCCTGGAAATATAATATTTAAATATCCTAAAAAAGATTTAAAACAGTGTGCACAAAGTTAGAAATGCCAAGAGTTTACTACTTTCAATAGGATAATGATCCGAAGCATTCTTCGTATTTAGTGCAGGAATGGTTGTTGTACAATGTACCGAAATTATTGAAAGCTCCGCCCCAATCACCAGATCTTAATCCAGTTGAGCATGTGTAAGATAATATAAAATTTCTTTATAATAATGAATATTCGTGTACAGTATAATAATTTGTGCGGAGATACGTTACGCTAACACTAAGTATACAGCGGTAATGGCCCCGGCGGGCCCTGGAAGTCGCATATTTATACGACTTCCTTCCTCCCTTAGGCGAGCCTATGAGGGATTTTTCCTCGGAGAGGGGCGCGGGCCTCTCCTTCCTCCCTCGTAGAGAGCTTCCTAGAATGGGCCCTTGCAAGGCCTGGTCATCGTCAAAGCCGAGGGAAATACTTCTTCTGCGGAGAGTGTCTTCCCTCGCTGCAGGGAACTTCCTTGGCGTTGACCAGGTATGGGAACGTCCTCGATTTGCGTCTCTCTGGCGCAGGGTCTTACAATGAACAAATATAATATTAGGTTATAACACCAAAGTATGTATGTTTTCATTCCCTTCTCGCCATTTGTTATTACCAACATAGGTGTACACTCAATTTTGTGAGTAACTGTACGTATTTAACCACTCGCGTTGGAAAGACGTGTCACGCAAGTCGATCACGGAAATTAAAACAACGTGCGTGGCATGTCGACAAAAGTTATTTGCTGAAGAACAGTTTCAGGTCGCCCCACGTCGCGTGTAGGGTAAAATCAAAGAATTATTAGTGAAGAAGTATGCTCAGATGTGTCTCAAATCAAATACGATTAATAGATTTTAATGTTTTTTTTTACTTCTGGCGATGGTTTTGGCGAATTCAACTACTACGCGATGCCTTACGGTGAAATATAGTGTTGCGTTTTAGCACGCGCGTTGGTAAATTAATTGTCAGCGCAAGTATAATAGTTAAAGAACTCCGCGGCTGCAGAACGCCACGCTTCCTCGCTTCAAGGAATACATTGTTGCCGCCGCAGATGCCTTGGTGATACATTTTACTATGATGCGTAGACTCTCGCCAGCAGTATTAATAGGTTTCTACATCACCCATGAGGTACTGAGGTGATGGTCACGAATGCGAAACTAGATGTGGTCTCCGTAGACTAAGTTTATTATCCGCACGAAATACAAAATGTTCGGGTTGACGTCGATGTGTAGCCTCGTGGCGTTAATAATCATTCATGTCCAAACGGTCGTCTTTTATACCCTGTGTTTTCCGTAAGCCTTGCTCTGATTCGTCCAGAGCAGGAAAAAATATCGAAGAGGGGGGAAAAGTCCTCAGAGTCAGGCTATGCCGAGAAAACTCCGATGCTCGTGCCTGAAGGTTTTATTAGGAACCCGGGCCCGAGCGATCGGACTTCTCGACCATTGCCGTGTCCCGAACACCTTTCTCCCTCGCTCTGGGACTCACGGAAAACACAGGTTATTGTCCGCCACAGTACTATTGCCAATGTGTTTCTTTTTGCGGTTGTATTCACAAACGCACGTGCTAGATCGTAACACTATATTTCGTCGTAAGGCGTCACGTAGTAGTCGAATTCGCCAAAACTATCGCCAGAAGTACAAAAACATTAAAATCTATTAATCGTGTTTGATTTAAGACATATCTCAGCATACTTTTTCACTAATAATACTTTTGCCTTACCCTACATGCAACGGGGTGCGATTTGAAACTGTTGTAATGTACCGACACTTCGATTAGTATTAGTAATAGCTTTACAAATATTTTGTACCGCTACAAACACTGTGACTCGACCAGCACTCATCACTATCCTGATTCACTGCTCCAAGTTCAAAATCTTACTTTCCATCTCGACCCTTCGATTCCCTAATACAGTCGGCTCTATCATTACTCATCCCCGAATCAGCGTTCCAAGTGCACAAATCCTTACTTTGCTATTTCGACCTTCGACTCCCAAACTCCGTTATTCTGCTCCCACACCTTTTCCTAAAGTCCTTAAAACCCTTCGTCTCTTTCCGCTGACTCTCATAACTAATTCGCATCTCATAATTCACATAAGCTTAGTTCTCAATCAATCTATTCTAAAAACTCTTTCTGACTCACTTCAAGATTCATTTTCATTACGAAACTCTACTCGATACCGTCGTGCTGTACGTGGCACCATCGAAATATACGATATATTGAAAACCAGAAACTTCTTTTGTTCGGTGACTTCTGCAAAACTGCGTAATTCCCAATTCGCATTACACTGTGCTTCGACAAATAACATTAGTCGATGTGCGTGGCACGTCTTTCCAGCGCGAGTGATTACACTGTCCAACACGATTTTTTTTTAATATCAACTGGGTGATCCTCGTAGAGTTGCTCATCCTAAACCCGAAACCGCCGGCAGAATTGCTCCTTCACCCTCAGTTCTCAAAAAAAATGAGTTTTAGTAAAAACACCCGATTTTGGTAGAAAATGACGTATTATGCGAAAACTATAAACGCTAGGAAGTTAAATTTTATCTTAAAAGAAAGAGGAATACATGCCGAATAGTTTGGTGTATATAATTATTAAAATGGTTGTTTTAAATAGTTTGAAATGTCCGTAAAAATTTTAAAAAGTGCCAATGCGCGAACTTGCTACGTTATATTATGACTTTTTTACGAAAAGTTACTTATCTATCACAAATTTGCTGTACAGGATAGAATTCTGTAGACATTGCTGAAGAGAAAGCTGCCCAGAAAAGCTTCGGGAACAGTTTTTAATTCCGACAGGTCGGAAAAATATCTGTCGGGATGAAGTAATCGGCGTTTTGCTGCCATGCGGCCATTGCATGGGGATAGTGCCGTAACTACGCGTTATCGACACCGATGCGATAGTATCATCCGAAGGGCGCTTGCATCTCATAAATATAAATAAACAATTGTTTTTTTATGTTTTAGTTAGAACTCTGATTTGTCCTGGCATTTGTTTAAGTTACTAAGCAATTGAAAATGTTTGACTTTGTATAAAATGAATGCTCTGTGGGACACTATGTTCTGTGCTGGCCCACTTTTTGCCAGTGGTCTGCATGGTATACATCAAGTGTCGACAACGGTTCAGAGCAGAGATTTTCCCGAGCGAACTTTTGCTAAAATTTCGTTTCTCACGATTCTTTGTACCCTAGCCACTTCTTTCAGCTTTTCCTTGTAACCATAAATTAACATCGTGTCTTCGTCTCCTACGCTTCTAAATTCCCTCCACTTCTTGTTCGGTTTCATTTAACTATTAATTACCGTTCCCGTAAGGGGTCGAGCGCAGGAGTTAAATTATTTCGTGGAATCTGTCTACTAAAAACAAACAATGCATGTCCAGGAAACCTTAGAATTCAAGGCTGACAGGGTCACAGGTCCCGTTAGTTTTCATTACTTTTACTCTATGCTCGCTTTAATCTTTCTTTACACTTTTTCGTTACAATAGTTCAAAATCACTTCCCTGGCATGCAGCTGTTCGATCCCGCGTAAATAATAGGTTTAAGGTACGAGCGGCTTAGCTATTTTTGAGGAAATCTAAATTAACATCAACATGTGTTCTCCAGGTCTTTAACCATCGAGGGGAGTGAAGGTCTTAAGATTAAGTTTGCACTCTCACTCCTCTCTTCCTCAATAGAAATAGCCGTATCATAAACCTTCGCCAGCGCTGACGAGTCATCCTGCCGTCTTCCACGCGCGCGTAAACCCTCCAACAAGGGTTGACCTGATCCGTGCCACCCGGGGCCCGGACCGTCGCCCTTTTTTTTTTTTTTTTTTTTTTTTTTTTTTTTTTACGTGAGGGAATCTTCCAAAGACACCCCCTGCCCCGAGGGAGGGCAGTGGGTAGTGCCGGATTGGTAGCGGAAGGCTACCCCTACCGGCTAAACCACTCACGGTGACCTCTCGTTAAAGCTTTATAGGTGAGAACCAGGGGCTAAACTAGGCATACTCTTCTGGTCCCCACCCAGCCTGTTGCTCCCGGTGAAGGCGGTTTCCGACCCGAAGGTCTTCCCCCATCCTTCCCCGGGGCTTTCCCCAAAGAACTTGAAACCGCCATGCAGTCACTACATGGCGGCTCCCCCCCCCCCCCTACCGTGGTGCCGAAGCGTACCGGGTAGGCCCTCAACTCTACCCGGTCCAGGGTTTTCAGCCGAGGCACAGCCTCGTGAGGGAGCATGCACAGCACGGCGCTTGTGCCTCAGCTGACCTAATCCATAGGCAGGAAAAATCCTGCCTGTCCTATTCAAAAATAGCCAAAAAATTCCATTCACGCCAATAAATACTGTCATACCAATAAATACATGCACACAGGCTATAACCCTATGTACATATAACTTGGCGCCGAGAGAGAACAGTAAGGTGGCCCGAAGGGGGTGCAGAGGGACCCAGTCATGTCCCTGGATCCCTCCCCTCAAAAGCGGGTCACCCTCCCCATCCACGGAAAATCGCGATGAGGAGACTATTTCCCTGGGCGCCCCACCCTTCGCAGACACCCCTCTCCCGAAGGAGGAGGCGCTGCGTCTATATACACCCCGCCCCGGGGTAACCCAACTTGGACCTGATAACAGGCCAAGCAGCAAGCCCCCGGGGTCATCTCCCACCCATCGCGGCTCGGGTAAACCCCCGGGTTCGCCATATCCGAGACCTCCGAAAAGGCCCCCTGGGGGTGGTTTTTACCAGGTTTTCCTTCCTGTAGCTCGGTAGCCCCGGAGTCGCCACATCCGAACCTGAACTGTCTGTACCAGACCCATCAGGTCCCTGGGGCGGTTTACTGGGTTTTCCTTCCCACCTCTCAGCATCGGGTAGCCCCGGGAGTGCTTGATCCCGTACCCTGATCCACCCTGATCAGGGCCCCTGAGGAGAACTCGGGTACCTCGGGATCGCTAAGTCCCGTGCCTGCCGATCCGGACCATCGGCAGGGCCCTGAGGGATAGCTCGGGACCCCGGGATTGCTAAATCCCGTACCCCGGTCGGGTGGCGAGGCCGACCAGGGCCCCTGGGGACCGCTCTGGAACCCCGGGATCGCTAGACCCGTCTCCGATCAGCGCAGACCCACCAATCAGAGTCCATGAGGACCGCTCGGGACCCCGGGAGCGCTAAGTCCCGTACCCCGGTCAGCGCGTCCCACCGACCAGGGCCCCTGGGGGGCGGACCGTCGCCCCCTCCACCGATCCAAGGAAACGCCGAGCGACCCCGCCAAATCTTCGTGCGCCTTCGGAATTCACTAGCAAATTATAAATTTTACATAGACTCCACACCACTTCCGATGGCGCGTGAATCGTATTCTTGAGGGCGTTATCGGTCGGTGGAGGGGATGGTTACTCGCAAGGGACTCTTTCATTTTTTTGGAAGAGTCAGTATCACATCAAACTTCGAAACAACATAAGCTTTACTTCAATCCTCAGTCTGAATCATTCATTACAATTTGATTAGTTCTAAGTGTTATTTTGTTATCGTTGTTTGTATTTTTGTTTTACGCATCCTATTTGTTCTATCGTCATTATTCAAAATAAACAGTTAAAAATCAGTCTCGGCTTATTAAGTTAAACCGCGACGTGCCGGGAATATCGTCAGATTCACGGTACACTTCTAAACCGCCCAATTTTACCATCTCCAACTTTTTTCTAACGAATAAAAATCTATAATCTCCCTTTCACAAATTCTTAAAACCTCCAATAGCAATTAGTTTTATTTTCCTACGCATTATTGTTCCGAAACTCCCGGAGAATAATTCTCTCTGTTAGAATCACGACAAACGCCCACTATATTGTATTATTGTTATATATAACGATATTTTTTTAAACAGAATATTATAGTTCTAACAATGTTTTATGTTGCAACAAAATTCCAAAATATTTCTAGGCAGGGAGTAGTCACCATTTGTAGGCCAATTATAATTAAATAAAACGTTCTTTATGATTCGTTGACCAAATTATGAATAATATTTTTAACCAAAAATTAATGATAAAAAATTGATTATTTATACTTATCATATGAAAGCGTCCTTCGGATGATACTATCGCATCGGTGTCGATAACGCGTAGTTACAGCATTGTCCGCGTGCAATAGACGCATGGCGGCAGAACGCCGATTACGTGTTCCCGACAGATGTTTTTTCGACCTGTCGGAATTGAAAACTGTTTTCGAAGTTTTTCTGAGCAGTTTTCTCTTCAGAAATGTTTACAGACTTCGATCCTGTATAGCAAAGTTGTGATAGATAAATAACTTTTCGTAAAACAGTAAAAATATAACGTAGCAAGTTCGTGCATTGGTACTTTTTTAAACTTTGACGGCCATTTACAACTATTTAAAACAACCAATTTTAATAATTAGATACACTAAAATATGCCGCGTATTTTCCTCTATCTTTTAATACAATTTTAACTTTCTAGGGTTTATAGTTTTCTCGTACTACCTCATTTTTTACCAAAATCGGGTGTTTTTACTAAAACTCATTTTTTTAAAAACTGAGGGTGATGGAGCAATTCTGCCGGCAGATTCGTATTTAGGATGAGCAACTCTTCGAGGATCACCCAGTGGATATTGCAAAAAGTTAAACACGTTCAAAGTTGAATAGCATTATTTAAATACGAATGTAGCCCTAGTGCGCCAGCAAGATCGTGGCAATAGGATCGCGCCTGGCAGGTGAAAGGCAAATCAATCAGCGAGCTCTCAAGTGTAAAATTTCTGCACCTCTGGTCTATATCGTTGACGGCTGACATTTGTTCTATATTTATCAGTTAGTATTTCATAGATGAAATTTTATTCTCTGCTATCGCTATGACGATACTTATTCCTTCAACACTTACCGTACCGGCACATTATGGATACTTGTCCTTACCATAGCAAATCTTTTGACCGGTTATGAAATAGCAATAATACTTTTCTGAAAGAAATTCAGAAGGCTGTCACCTTAATATAGGAAATAATATACAAAACAATTGTTCGCTTCTCTCCTATCTGCATAAAATTCTATTTCTACTCTTCTTATTCCTTTGTTTTTCCTAAACCTCGATTTTCCTTCCGAACAACTGATTCCATCCAGACCGTTGTTGTTATCCCTCTATCTTTGTCTCTCCCTATTGCTATCGCGCTCCTCTGTTAATACCTTAGTCCTTTGCTCCTTACCTTCTATCGTTTTTACCTATGTTCCTTTCTTTATCTCTCCCACTCCTTACCTTGTCACCGTTCTTCAACCGTATTTTAAACGAAATAGGCCATCCGTTTATTCCTTCCGGAATGTTTCATGCTGTTGCTGTAATCTCCACCTACTTATTTCATCCTCTCAGTAAAATTCCTTGCGTCCTGTTTCTCGTGCTCATTGTCTACTTACTTTCGAATCGAATAAATCGCACTTCGATTTGAGCTACTTGCTAAAGATATTCACTTACAATCACGTCTCTTGCGAGTGATGTTCCCTTTAGTTACTTGTTACTTTTCTGTTAAGTTTGATTGTTTTTTGCATCTCTCGTTTGTTATTCAATAAACTATTTTGTGCAAAGCACTTTTTTTAAATAAGTATTTTGCGCATAACAGCAGTCGTTGCTTAATAGTAGGAAAAATTATATATATTTATTTCACTGAACCGGTCGTTTGACCGGCTATGGTACGGTTAGTGTTAAAATACGATAGTTTCCTCTAACAAATATTATACAGGGTGTCCTACGCACCTGGAACAGGCTGTACCTCATAACCGGTTGGAAATAAAAGAAATGTTAAAGGTAAAAGTTAAATGATATCAGACTGTGCATAATATGCAATTAATTTTATGCGCTTTTGTGCATTGGTGCATCAGAAGGAGAGGAAGAAGATATTGCAAGGCTGTATCGAGAGACATAACCCAATCAGCAACAGTCCCCGTGTTCGTATTATTGCAAACTGGTGTCCAATTTACGCCAATACGGCTGCTTCCACAAACGAAAACGAGACATTCCGAAACCAATCGTTGAAGACAAAGATAGTGGGATAGCAGTGCTGGCAAACGCCGAATTAAATCCACATGCGTCCGTGCGTAATCTGGCCAGAGAATGTGAAATTTACAAATCCTTGGTTCAACGCATTCTGAGAACGCAGAACTTTAATCCCTATAGGTCAGGGAAGCTGTTTATTTGATCGCTACATGCGTCCTTGGAGGAGCTCCACCTACTTCTGTCAACCACTTGCTTCACCCAACCCAGACTGACTTGCCTTTCACTAGCCAGGCGCGAACCTATTGCCACAAGTATGGTGGCGTATTGGGGCGACATTCGTATTTAACCACTCGCACGAACCAGAACATGAGAGGCTAGACAGGATTGTAAAATGTATCGCACAGACGGCCGCGGCGACCACAATGTATTCTTTGACGCGAGAAGGCCGTGCGTTCTGCTCCCGCGGAGTTTCTTAACTATTTGCGCAGAAAATTAATTTACAAATGCGCGTGCTAGAACGCAGCATTATATTTCGCCATAAGGCGTCACGTAGTAGTCGAATTCGACCAAAGCCATTGCCAGAAGTCCAAAAAAAATAAAATCTATTAATCGTATTTTATTTAAGACATATCTGAAATACTTTTTCACTAATAATACTTTTGTTTTACCCTGCACGCAACGTGGTGCGATCTGAAACTATTCTTGGACAAATAACCTTGGTCGACGTGCCACGCACGTCGTTTTGTTTTCCGTGATCGACGCGCGTGGCATGTCTTTCCAGCGCGAGCGGTTAGACACAAATGCCGTCCAAATACGCCACCACGCTCGTGCCAATAGGTCCGAACCTGGCAAGTGAAAAGCAAATCAATCAGCGAGCGCTCGAGCGCACGGGAAGGGGAAGCAGGCGGAGCTCTTCCAAGGACGTATGCGACGACTAAATAAGCGTCTTTCCTGCTATAGGTTGTCCATTGGGCAAAAATTGCGGCCTGGGGACGAAGTCCGAAAAATGAATTGTTGTCAATATTTTTTACGGCTTATTCAGGAAAATGAACATTTCTTTTCAAATTCTGTAGACAGACGTGGTGACATTCACAAACAATGGAATATTCAATCGACATAATGAACATACATGGTCCGTTGAAAATCCACGCCTCAGGAGGAACACTAACAATTGGAAATGTTTGGTGTGGAATTTTTAACAAATGGAGTATCGGTCTACATATTTTTACCGGAACATTGAACGGTCAAAGGTATCGCAGCTTTTGAGAATTCGTTCTACCAGTTCACTCACACGATACAGAGATTCCTCTAAGTGAACGGCAAAACGTTAGGTAATTTCAACAAGATTGTGTTCCAATATACAATTCACAGATAGTTTCCAGACATTTAAATAAAACATACGGTGCGAAATGGATTGGTGCACGAGGGCGGATCTTGTTGCCACCGTGATCACCAGACCTCTAACCCCCTGTTTTAACTTAGGTACTCCGGAGTACTTGCTAGAAGAACGGACTACGGTAAAACCTCCATAAATGCACAGATTTCGGGAGCAAATCAGTGCTCTTATCGAGTACCGGTGTCGAATCTGTATTTACATTAGGGCTCGAGTCGACTGCGAACTTAGAAAAACACAGACAGTAGAAGAGACAGAGAGAGAGAGAAAGAAAAAAAAGTGAGCTGCACGAAAGTATCGGTGAGGAATTTCTAATGCAACAATAAGCTTGTTTATTTATTAATTTTTCTAAATGTAACTTTTCCCAATGTATTTTTGAGATTATTCTTATTAAAATGATACCAAACACGATATAGTTTGAATTATGTAAGTAGTAAGTAAAGGGTCTGGCAGGATAAGGGCGTCAAAAGTGCCCTTGAAGCTATTTTATTTCACGATGCGTCATTCGATAGGTAACCATAAGAAACCATTGTACAGAAATTTTTAATCCGATAGCTTGACCGGGAGGGTAGTTATGGGGTAAATTCGAAAAAAAAGTTTTTGCCTCATTTTCGCCACTTAATGATGTGTAAAAATTTCGAAAAAATTCTGACACATTCTAAACATAATTGCACTCGTTAGGAATGATTTTCAGATTCTTCCGTTGCAAGTGCCATGCGCAGAAAATCAAAAACGAAAAAAAAATGGGAAAAATATTGATTTTGCACTGAAATCTTCAATACACAATTTTTAAATAGTTACAGTAAGTACCTGATGTAACCATTAATATGCTCAATGTTGTAGTATTCGACGTTCTTTATTTATACTGACAAAATTCGAGTTTCTTACAGAAATTAAGCACTTGTCGGAAATCCACGTAAAGACCTTGTAGGGCCGAGAGTCGTCCTTTTTAAACTCCCGGTTATCCCTACTCCTTCCCGTGCATTTCCGTTCCTCAGTTCTTCGAGGGTTTGCACGAGGGGAAGGGAGCTCTCTCTGTCCCTGTCTAGGTAGGTCCGAAATATTGTTAAAGTCGCCTCGAGACGTCCGTCGGCTATGGGGGTGTTCTGATATGGAAAATGCCATATTTGTCGAACACCCCTCAAGGTCCCGGCCGTCCCGAGGCAACGTGCCCACCTAAACAATGGACTCCCTTTACCGACGGCTCACGAGCCGGCCCCTGTCTACCTCGGACGGTCCTAGACCCGCGCGGTCCCAAAATACTTGCGTTTGCAAATTGGAAGTTGCAAATGGGCTCCGCGCGGAGTAGGCCGCCCGAAGCCGATACAATGGCGGCGACCAGATCGTAAACCGTCACCCCTACAATGTTTTTCATATTTTTTGAAAAAAAGGGCCCTAACTTATACCTTTGCTCATCTATGCGGAACGGTGAGCAAAGTTAGGGCCGTCTCTGATACTCGCGTCAGTATCGGAGTTCCTACGAAACCCTGATGAAGGCTACTTCAATGTTGGCGAAACGTCGGATTCATTCCAACTCTCAACGCGGCTCCAACCCGGAAGCCAAGTCAAATGATTAAAATTGGTTGTTTTAAATAGTTGTAAATGGCCGTAAAAATTTTAAAAAGTGCCAATGCGCGAACTTGCTACGTTATAGTAGCAAATCATATTAATAATTTAAAAAAAAAATTAGAGAAAAAAAAATTAAGCCCCCATGGGGACTCGAACTCGCGACAAAAAGTGTCCAACGGTTTCACAGACAGACACTCTAGCCCCTGCACCATTTCATCTCTTGAGAGAACATTCAAAATTCTAGCATATACGGTGCATACAATTAACATTTTACTTAATTATCTTGATTCTCTTCCTTAACACGTATCTTTTCGCGTGTAGAAACATTGAAGGCAATAAAATGAGCATACTGTATTAAAATAATGCAAACATAGCAAATTCTGATCCCGTTCCAGCCCAAAATGCGTCCCAGGAATCGGTTTTTGATTTTTCCGACAGTATTGCACCATATCAAAAAAATATGAAAAAAATGTAGTATATTAATGGTTAAATCAGGTACTTACTGTAATTATTTAAAAATTGTGTCTTGAAGATTTCAGTGCATAATCTACATTTTGCCCATTTTTTTTTCTTTTTTGATTTTTTGGGCGTGGCACTTGCAACGGAAGAATCTGAAAATCATTCCTAACGTTTGCAATCATGTTTAGAATGTGTCAGAATTTTTTCGGCATTTTTACACATCATTAAGTGGCGAAAATGAGGCAAAAACTGGTTTTTCGAATTTACCCCATAACTACCCTCCCGGTCAAGCTATCGGATTAAAAATTTCTGTACAGTGGTTTCTTATGGTTACCTATCAAACGACGCATCGTGAAATAAAATAGCTTCAAGGGCACTTTTGACCCGGTTATCCTGCTAGACCCTTTATTAAATATTAAGTAAATATAATTCAAACTATATCGTGTTTTATATCATTTTAATCAGAAGAATCTCAAAAAAACGTTAGCAAAGGTTTCAAACAAAAAGTCGAAAATGAGAACGGCCGACCCTCCAATTAATGTTACCTTACCGATACATTCGAGTGATATCATATTACACTGCTCCCTCGTTAAACGTCGAGGTTCTCCAAGGGGGATCCCCTTATGTGGAGGGGATAGTCATGATGCATTTATCGAGGGAAACTTCTGATGCCTTTATCGAGGTTTTACTGTAATTCAGAGTAGTTTTAGCTTTCATAACTTCCTAATGAATAAATTTAGGGCAAAACATATTAGTACTTTCATGTACATCGCAATAAACTGCATCAATTGTTGCAGTCAAAAACATAGGTTTCCATTAAAAAAAAGCAGTTGCATATTATGCACAGTTTAACTTTTTCTTATAACATATTCTTCTATTCCCAACCGTTTAGGAGGTACGGGGCGTTTCAGAGTTTTATGTCACGCCCTACCAGGCGTTGTTCTACATCTTTAGATGGATGAATATTTACAAAAAAGAATTGTCGCAAAATTCGCGAAATGGTTAGAAATTAAAGTAAAACTTTTTTATCGGTTCATCACATTCGTCGTGTTACGTAGGTAAAATGTCGGAAAGGAGCCATGGGTCAAACACGAACCGTTCTTTTGTAAATTAACGTTAATTGTGACCAAAGTTGTCTCCGCGATTGTATTTCCGCTCAGTAAGTCAAGCCTCCAGGTCTCCCACCCTTAGGAAGGAAAGCACGGTTCATCCTTACTGGCTCGAATGTCACATATAAATTCTTGTTTATTTTTCAATAAATGTTCCCCACAGGGGACAATGCCCCCTGGGGGTAGATACATTTCAAGATCCGCATTAACATGCAAATGAATAGTTAAAAATAGTTGTCACCCGGGTAGCTGCCCGAGGTGACCGCAGATCCACTATCTGTTTTGAATTTCAGGATTTTCCTGCGAATGGTGTTGGCTGGGCTGCGCTGCCATTGTAGGTGGAGCATAATTAAAATAAGGTAGATTAAAATATAAAATATAAGAAACAGAAACAAAAACACAAAAACAAAAATGACTAGTTGGTTGAATAAATAAATAGATAAATAAATATGTAAAATAGTAAAGGCTCCTAGATGTGGCATCGTGTTGCTGCGAGCTCAGTCACCATCGCATTGTAGTTAAGAAAGGAAATCTTTAGTATAGTATAATAATAAAAACAATAAGATTGAGACGCCGGACTTCGTAGAATTGCATGCAAATAGATAAATACATAGATATATAAATAAATAAATAGATATATAAATATATAAATAAATAAGTGCATAAATAAAATAAAATGGAATAAAATAAAATAAAATGGAGTGAAGTAAAATAGAATGTAAAGTAAAATAAGATAAAATAGCAGTGAGTAAAAGTTCCGGCGCTCCTCGCAGTAGTTTAAAATCATATAAATTATAATATATAAAACAAATAAATAAGTAAAAGTTGTGTGGGCAATAGCCCCGCGACATACATACTACCCGCCAGTGTAACGCAACGTAAGGGTGGTCGCGCAGGACCGTAATTAACACTTTCGGGCCCCATTCATTCATACAATACATTCATACTCGGGGCGAGCTCCCGAATTCTCTCCCACGCCGTCCGAGGCTTCGGCGTGTAAATTACAGGTCCCGGGGCTTGCGGTCGGGTCGCCGGCAGCACCCCCCGAGGGGGGGGGGGGGGGGGAGCCGATACTGGCGTACACCCGACACATGTTCCACGCATATATCCCTGGACCAACGGATGGTGTCAGAGACCATGAGACGGCGCATCATTGCTGCATATCGCTCGCTAATACGAAGCAGCTTCAGCACCGGCTCATTTCTCGGGCACCAAGAGTCAAGGGCGCCGACGAGGAATGCGTCCACCATGACCCTGTAGCCATCCCTTGCTAATCTATCGGCCAGGGGAGCGTATTTAGCGATTTTACGCTCCCTGGCCTCAGCAAATGCCTCAAGGCGGTTTTCAAAAGGGATGGCTACATCCACGATGATTATCGTTTTCGACGCCTCATGTCGAACAACGAGGTCAGGACGCAAGGTCGAAAATTCCTCGTCGACCCCTTCTATCCGCTAGTTTACGCGGATTGACCCCGGCAGCCGGGTAGCGGCTCTGAGGCGTTCCAGCACGGCATTATGCCGTAGCTGGATTGCAGCTGAATGCGGTCCACAATGTCCGAGCACGTGGGGTAAGGTCTCGAGACCGTCCCCGCATCGCCGGCAACGCCTGTCGCCTTCTCCCCAGCGCCTGTTGCCGTTCAAAGGAACGACATCAAGCCTGGCTCGATGGACGAAGCGCCAATCAGCGAAACGGGTAAAGCTGCCCGTCCGGAGGAAGTGATTGCTCACATTCGACCGTGCGGACACCTCGTAGACCTTACCCTGGTCTTTCTTTAAAAGCAATGTATGCATATAATGCTCGGCCACTGCTTCTCGCACCCTAGCTACAACCTGCGACCGTGCTTGCGGCGTCACGATCACAGGCCGCCCCCGCGACCCACGGAGGTTCAGGGCGAGTTCTTGGCGATCAGACAACCAGGTCCACTTGACTCCTAGCCTCTCCGCCTGCCTGCGCGCGGCGATCCGCGCGGCGGCCCAAATCCCAGGGGACGTGGCATCCCTGGCGAATGTTCCCTCTCGGGAACCCGAGAGGTATGCCGCCAGGTCCACATAGGAGGCCGACTGTCCCGTCCTGCGACTCGTGGCCTCACACAGCGAAGCCCATGCCAACTCCCTCACCGGCGCATCAGGCGAAGTCAGGAGTCTGAACGCATGTGCGACGGTGAGAGCGTCGGCCAGGTCCACGAGCGGGAGTAGCCCTCCCCAATTTTGGAGGAAGGAACACCACCTCCGCGCTCGCTCGCTGCGGGAGGTTTAACCACGCCTTCGCAAGACGTTTGACATACTTATCGACCTCCTTTAGAGGTCCCCTGTATATCTTCGCTCCCCTTAGCAGAAAGTCGTGGCGGGGCAGTATAAATACCGCCACCGTCTCGAGTCTCTGCCAGGGGGCTAATTTTGAGGCGTCCACCGCGCGCAAGCAGTCGATGAGCTCCTCAATTGTGGAGATGGGCGTCTGATCGACCCTGAAGCCCGTGGGGATGCCGAGATGTTCGTACGGCTCCCCGTCTGCCAGGGCCCGCAACGGGATATCCTGGAGAGCGAAGACCGAGGGTTCAACCCTGCCGCCACGACCGCCGATGACGTGCAGGGTGGCACATTTGGCAGGGTTAAATTTTAAACCGATCCCTCGGGCCTCGCTTTCCACTGCATGGAGCAGATCCCTCATTCCCTCGGGCGTATCCGCGATGAGAGCAAGGTCGTCCGCATACGCCAAGATGTTAAAGCGTTGGCCATTCAACGTATAACCTGCCCCCGAGCCGATTGCCCTGCGGACAACCGACTCGATCGCAAGGTTAAACGTGATTGGGCTCAACGGACACCCTTGCCTCACGCCCGAGCGAATTGGGATGGGGTCGGTGTACCCCTCGGCAGTACGAACCCGCGTCGTACAACCATCGTAGAGTGCCTTCCACGTACCGTGGAGGCGGGGGTGAACACCAGCGCACTCAAGGGCATTGTTGATAGTTGAGTGGGGGATTGAACCAAACGCGTTGGACAAATCCAACCACGCAACCACAGCCTGTTTCCTTGGTCTGCGCGCGTCCGCCAGGACCGCTCCGAGTACGAAGTTGTGCTCATAGCACCCCTCGTATCGCAGAAAGCCCTTCTGCGCCCAACTGACCCTCCCGTTCTCGACCGCCCAGTTGGTCAGGCGGTCCGCAATCACCGCCGCGTAGAGCTTCGACGCGGTATTGCCAAGCGCGAGCGGGCGCCAGTTCGAGAGGTCGCCCCTCACCCCCTTCTTGTATACTAAAATCGTATTGGAGGTCTTCCAAGACTATGTTGACGTCTTCCAAGATGACGTTCATCCTTACTGGCTCGAATGTCACATATACTACAATAGTTAAAGCAGAGGCGTGCTGGACGAAATTCAAAATTGGAGGACTGAGTCACCGAAGCAGTAAGAAAATCGCAAGTGTTTATGTTCTTCTCCCCAGGAAGGCCTTTGAATGAATTCAATATTGATCGCAGGTCATTGACATCTTCCTAAACGCTGAAAAAATTATATCGAAAGAATTCGTTCTAAGGGGAGTTATTTTCACCACCTTAACACAGATTGCGACCGATTAAAAAAATACGTGTTGAATATTTCTTCGGGACCTACCTGTTAGGTAATGTTTCATAAAAATCGGCATTCGGCGAAAGAGGAATTTGGAATTAAGCGAAAGTCTGTCCTTTCTTTGTTGACGGATGCAACAGTCTTTGAAATTGTTAAACCAACATTTGACAGTCGTATGCGCACAAGTGACTAAAGCGCACGGCTATCGAAAAATGTAGCACCTGTCTTTACCTTTCTTATTACGAGTCTTTAAATGGAAAATTTGAGCGAGTGTATTCCGTCGACAATTGAAGATTAACGGAACAAACGGGTCATAAATCTTCACTCTGGCGAAATCTTCTGACAATCGACCTGGTATATTTGAGATACGCGCTCAAAGCAACAAAGAAAAATCCGATAATATGGGTCTCAAAAAGATTTCAACGGTCGACTGCCAAAGTCTGTTGCCAGTTGCTGCTTTAACAGTTTCACAAAGTGCAGTGCCCGTCAAGAAAAGAAGGACAGTGAACTTGCCTGAGAGGTAGGTCTACAAGAAATATTTAACACGTATTTTTTTATCGCGCTCTATCTGTATTATGGTGATGAAAATGACTCCTTTCCAAGTGAAATCTTTTGATGAAATTTTTTGGAAGTTGGGAAGATGTCAATGATCTGCGATCGATTTCGGGTTCGCTGAAGGGCTCCCCTGGGGAAGGGATCATAAACACTTGCACCTTTCTTACGGATTCGGTGACCCTGTCCCTCATCTTCTAATTTCGATCAGCACGCCTCTGCTTTAACTCGTATATGTGACATTCGAGTCAGTAAGGATAATTCGTGTGTTTCTTTCCTACCGGTGGGAGTTCTAGAGGCTTGACTTACTGTGCGAAAATCCAATCGCGGAGACGCAATTTTGGTTATAAATAACGTTAACACTATGACGTCCGGCGACACCACAGTGGTGACCTTCACAAAGTATCGCTCGGCGGCCGGCGACACCACAGTGGTGACCTTTGCTTTGTATCATTTAACACTAGATTTACGGGCGTTAAATCGGTCACACTTAAATATATTAGATAAGAGCTTTGAAAAAAGAGGGATCAACGGGGAAAGACGAAGATCGGTTAAGTAATTTGTATATTATAAGATACAAGTGAAATATTGACTGTACCACGTCTCTATGAATTTGGAAACCGTTTTTAAAAAAGTAGGAATCCGTCAATTTGACGGCTTCCGTAAATCTAGTGTTAAAAGAGAAATACTAAGTATGTACCGAAGAAAATGTAATTAAAAAAATATATATTTCAAAAAAATTTTACATTTATTTACATATGTACATTTTCATAAGAATAGGTGAGGCGGATTGAAAACTCGTGAGAACTACCGATGAGATTAGAAAAACTTGAAATTTATCATCTCCCAATAACCTCAAAAATAGCCGGCGACAAGCGAAATATCAGAGTTAGTGGTGCCGGCGCCAAGCGAAGAATTGTTTAAAAACAGTGCGGCCGGCAAAGTGTTAATTTACAAGAGAGTGGTTCGTTTCATACCCATGGTTCCTTTCAGACATTTTACCTACATAACAGGACAAATGCGATGAGCCAATAAAAATGTTCGACCTAAATTTGCAACCATTTCGCGAATTTTGCGGCGAGTGTTTTTTGCAAATGTCCATCCATCCAAAGGTGCAGAATAACGCCTGGTATGTCATGACATATAATTTGATACAGCCTGTACAGCGTGTTCCAGCTGCATGGACACCCTGTTTATTGAGAAAAAGAAGTTTTCAAAATTCATAAAGTACTATCGTTTTGTCATTCAACTCGATAGTCAAGAGCCACTTGTATGATATTTATTTTAAGTGTTTAAAGACACGGTTTGAGTAGAAAATTTAGCTTTTAAAAGTTGCAGAGTTTTTACGAGACATTAGAGGGTCAAATAAACAATTTAGATTCCATAATAATACTAGGTAACAGTTGTTGTTTCCTTAACACTAGATTTACGGGCGTGAAATCTGCTACATTGCAATAGATTAAATAAGGACTACGGAAAAAGAGGGATCAAGCGGCAAAGATGATAATTTGTTAAGTCATTATTGTATTATAAAATACACCTGAAATATCTACTGTTCAGCTTCTCTGTAAATTTGAGAAATGTTTATAAAACAAGTAAGAACCCGTCAATTTGACGGGTTCCGTAAATCTAGTGTTAAATATACATATACATGAGGAACATTGTTTAGTGTTTTTAGAAGTTTTCACAAGTTTATTAAATATTGCGATTGTAACATACAATATCGTTCCTTACATTTAACATTCTACTGAGTTAATGATTTTTAGGTGTGTTGATATAATTGAAAGTACCTTAAGCGTGATGCAGCTGGGGCTCTTGCTTTATTGTGCTATCACTTTTTGTTTCCAAGGATTCCTTATAGTTACCGTAAGTTTTCACGCTATAGTCTTCAATCACAGAAAAAATGAACAAATTTTATTATTTTTACTATATTCATTATATCTCGCTCTGTCTCTCGTTCTCGGGAGAGACAGAGAGAATTATATCATAGCGACTTCACACAAAAAGCAATATATCTACAGTTTTGTGTTCTTTTTGTTAGACTTAACGATATACAAATTTATTTAGGTATTTAAGCAAGGAGAGAATTTACCAGTTACGCGAATAATGTGGCTTGCAGCTGCAACTACAAATGTCCTCTTGCATTCTGGCATTTATTGTGTAGTTGGTGAAACTTTAATATTCCATGTAAACATCGGTATTTTACTTTTAACAGATGGAAACATTATTATCATTTTTAAATGGACTAATGAAACAGTATTATTACTGTACTTATGAAATTAATTTTTATTATTAAAGGGCGAAAATGTATATCGTGCGTCGTATAAAAGCAAATGGTATGCGGTACATCCAAAGGATGCTAAGAGTCTCCTCTTAATTATGCTACGATCTGAAAAGCCTCTTTTTATTTCTGCGGGAAAGATGTTTCCTTTAACAATGTCGACATTTTGCAACGTAAGATATTACAGTAACTTTGATGTATAAATTTAACACTGTTATACGTATAATACTTAAAATTCGTAATGCTCTGAATTTGTGTTATGTTTAGAGTAAAAATATTTAAATTTATATTTCTTCTGCTTCTAGTTACTAAAAACATCAGCCAGCTACATGTCAGTTTTAGCTGCGTATTAGGAATAATTTAAGAAATCATTGTATTACATTCAACAAATACAAAACATGTGTTTTATGAAAACAAAACGTAACTGAGTCACTCTGTTCGTATATCAGAAAGTCTTGTCTTGTTGAAATTGAAAATATATGCGAAGTCTACGGCTTTCAATATTTTTACTTATTGTTAGATCAGGACTTTGAATTATTTGATCGCCGCATGCGTCGTCGGAGAAGCTCCTCCTGCTTCAGCCATCCACGAGTGACGAACCTTTCTCTTGCTATGCGCGGCATGTCTGTCCAGCGCAAGTGGTTAAATACGAATGTTGCCCCAATGCACCACCATTCTCGCGCCGATAGGTTCGCACCTGGCAAGAGAAAGGCTCGTCAATCAGCAATCTCTCGAATGTGCATTGGGAGAAGCAGGCTTTTGGCCAAAAGTCTTTTCAGGCCAAAAGACAGTAAATCCTTGGTAAAGGCATCATGAGTTTCTCTCGATAAATGCATCATGACTATCCCCTCCACATAGGGCGATCTACCTTGGCGAACCTCGATGCTGGACAAGGGAGCAGTGTAACATGATACCACCCGAATGTATCGGTGAGGCAATACTAATTGGAGGGTCGGCCGTTTTCATTTTCCATTTTTTTTTGAAACTTTTGCTAACGTATTTGTGAGATTTTTCTAATTAAAATATTACCAAACACTATATAGTTTGAATTATATTTACTCAATATTTAATATACTTACTTAGTATTTACATAATTAAAACATATCATGTTTGGTATCATTGTAATCAGAAAAATCTCAAAAATACAATGGGAAAAGTTACATTTAACAAAATTAATAAATAACCAAGGTTTTTTGTTGCATTAGCAATGCCTCGCCGATACTTTCGAGCCGCTCACTTTGTTTGTGTGCTCTGTCTCTGTTTCTTCTACTGTCTGTCCTTTTCTAAGCTCGCGCTCGATTAGAGCCCGAATGTAAACACAGATTAGATGCCTCTGCTGCCTACAGGGGGTGTCAACTCTTATACAAAAACTTGGTACTCATATAGTACTACTTGCCGGGTACCGCTCTAGTTGACGCCACGTACAAGAACTAACACAGGTACAGCTTTCAAATCCGTGAGAAACCTACACAGTATCTTTTCAAACAATACGTGAGATGTCATGAGCACGCGACTTGTTGCATCGAAGCGCATAGAGAAGACGTAGTATAAAAACATGTGTTTGCCAAATGTTGCTAAAAAGAGAAAGTTTCGGAAAAAATTGAAGAATAGAAAAGCAGGAAAAGTCAGTACAATTTGTAGACCCAAATATATCTGATGGGTTCGATACGACCAGTAACTCCGCCATAAACGATCTCAAGCCGGTTTGAGAAAGGAGGAGGGTTAAGTATGCAATAGTAATATTAGTTTTAAAATAAGTAGCTTTACGTAAACGTGTAAAAATCAGTATGTATGTATGTCTTTTAAATAAATTTCTAAAGATAAATTGAATATTTATATTTTCCTTTCAAATAGCAGGTATACTGAACTTAGCGTCATTATTGTGAAAGCGAGAAATTAAAAATTTTGTGGACTATAAAATTAAAAATTCAGCGTACCTCACAATAATGAAGCAAAGTTCAGTATACCTCTCTAAATACTATTATCTTTAAATCAGTAAGCAATAGTACTATATATACGATGTATATAGCATACTGTGCTATATATATAAAATCTATTTCTAGTTTGCGGGTTCCGCTTTAGGCGGCAGCACATTTGCGAACGAAATTTAATCATTTTAGCGCCGCGCAGCGCGATCGCGTTGTTCGCGTACTGTGGTGAACTGTGTCGCGATGTTTGGTCACGATCGTCAATTCGCAACGCGCTTGGTTCGCAATTACTATTTTTTTTCAAATAATCGTAAACTACCTGCATAAGTAAGCTGTTTTGATTGAATTTACGTCTTATGAAAAAAAAGAGCAGCGCGATCGCGTCGATCGGCATTTCTTGCAAATAAATGAACGAAGCGCTATCGCGCAGCATTGCACAATCCGACACGGATTCTTAAAAAACCCTAGCACTAAAACGGTTAATGTATGGGAGTTGACACCCCCTGGCTGCTTAGGAGCGGAATTCAGTCACGACCTATGCATTTATCGAGGGAGGTGTCTATTCAGTGTTTTTATGCGGCTCCAGCTGACCGCGAGCTTAGAAAGGAGAGACAGTAGAAGAGACGGAAAAAGCAAGCAAACAAAGTGAGCGGCTCGAAAGTATCGGCGAAGCATCGCTAATGCAACAAAAAACTTGGTTATTTATTAATTTTGCTAAATGTAACTTTTCCCAATGTATTTTTGAGATTTTTCTGATTACAATGATACCAAACATAATATGATTTAACACGTTGCCACACAGTTTTAATTTGGCGATCGTGCTCAGAAACACATTTTTTTTGTCCGAAGCGGTAAAGCATGAGAAAACGCATAAAAGAACAATTAATATGGTCTCTGGCATGCTATACCTTTTTTTCGATGTATTTTACTCAATAATTAACAAGTGAATGCGTTAGTACACTTCGTACTAACGCTGTTCTTTTTTGTATTGATTAAAATGTGCACGACGGCTATAACCGTCGTTTGCCTACATATCGCCGAAGATCGGACGGCTATAGCCGTCATTTGCGGCAACGTGTTAAACATGTAAATACTAAATAAATATATTAAATATTGAGTAAATATAATTCAAACTATATAGTGTTTGGTATCATTTTAATCAGGAAAATCTCACAAATACGTTAGCAAAGGTTCGACCCTCCAATTAGTATTGCCTCACCGATACATTCGGGTGGTATCATGTTACACTGCTCCCTCGTCGAGCGTTGAGGTTCGCCAAGGAGGATCCCCCTACGTGGAGGGGATAGCCATGATGCATTTATCGAGGGAAACTCATGATGCCTTTATCGAGGATTTACTGTAATAAAGTCCGCTACGCGGCCGTGTCGAGGCGGCCGAAAAATAAAACGCGAGAGTGAGAATCCGGTAACGGCACGTGCTGGACGGTGCGCAGTTTCTGTCCTATATTTTTTCTATTATTACCCGTATAGGGTCCTATTCTGATTTAATCTCAGACGAGCAACCAAAGACTATCGGTACTCGTCTTCGAATAAACGGAACAGGTTCCCTTAGAACTAATTAACAAAACCGTAGCCTAGAAACTTAACTGAACGCGCGTAATTAAAACAAATGATTAACTTTATTAACTAAATAGAAATACAATACTCTTAACAATACTAAAATAACTCTAACTCTCTCCACTCACGCTATAACTCTCACTCTCTTAATCTCCACTCTGTATAACTCTGTATTCTCAACTCAACTCGACTCCACGAACTCACTCTTCCAAAAATCCACGCTCGCATCCACCCTCGATACTCTTTCTCACAGCATGCATTCTTCGACTTTCTCACAGCATACGTTCTCTGTTGCACTCACTCAGTTTCTCTTTATCTACAGACTAAACATTCATGCTAGCCCTGACATCCGTCGCCTTCCAAATCACGCACTCTAAACATCCACTCTCGCTCATTTGCAATCTATCTACACTCACTAATTCTAGAAATTAATACTATTTACGCGTAGAAAAAATTCCGTTCCTACACCCATAACATGTTGTGTGTTTTTATTTGAGTTGATGCCTTAGTTTTTCTCTACCGTCCGAATCCTACAAATTTGGGGCTCGTTCGGATAGGAGGCACAGCGGCCGCAGCACTCCTCATGGCGTCTGGAGGAAGTGAAATTAAAAGACGATCGGCGCGCGCATTTACATAGTTTCCAGAAACGGAAGGGGCAAACACTAAGCACAACGAGAGAATCTGTAAGAATTGCTTCGGCAAGAGAGAAGAGTCGAGAGCCGATATTTGAGGGCAAATATCCTGTTCAGGATGGCCGAGTATGGGATCGGGCGAGAGCACTTCTATAAAGAACTTAGGAGAAAAGGACGGGGAAAAGAATAGTCATCCGGGAGGGGAACCTAGCGCAGTGGATTTGCATCGGCCCACTACATCTTTGGTGTTAAGCTACTCTGGCCGATCATTGCTACTTGGATGGGTTACAGTGCCTCTCTTTCTTTTTCGCAATCCTACAATATTAAACGACTCTCGGAATCTACTGCGAACAACTACTCCCCGCACCTTCCCTTCAGGCCTCTGTAACGCTCCGCCTGTATTCGAACGTTTTATAAATCATGTTTTCCGCAATCTAATTAATAAAGGTATAGCGTTATTGTATGTAGACGAAATAATTGTTCCAGCGACTACGGAAGAAAAAAACCTTTTGCGCTTGAAAATTGTTTTCAAAAGTCAGCGAACATGGACTTCAGATAAATTTGAAGAGATGCAGAATAGACACATTGAATTTCTTGGTCATGTAGTAGAAATGGGCAAAATTTTTTTCCATCCGATGATAAGGTAAAAGCTGCTGTGAATTTCCCGAAACTAAAGTCAATTAATAATGTACAGGGTGTTTCAAAAAGTTTTGTCATGGCTTCGGGGGGTTGTTCTGGAGCTTGGATTGGATGGAGATTTGTGAAAATAACCTGCCGCAAAATTATTTGAGGGGTGCCTGATTTTGTTGGGCTGGGCCATCGTCTTCGTCTTGTTACGTAGGTAAAATGTCTGAGAGGAACCATGGGTCAGAAATGAACCGTTCTCCTGCAAATCGACTTTTAATTGAGCCTCCGCGATTAAATCTTCGCTTAGTAAGTGAGAGAGTCAGCTGTTCCTTCGGAAGGAAACACACAAGATATCCTTGCTGGCTCGAATAGTTTAAGCAGAAGCGTGCTACTCGACATTAGAAATTGGGGGACTGGGTCACCGAACCAGTAAGAGCAGTGCAAGTGTTTATGTTCTTCTCCCCGGGAGGGCCCTTGAGCGAACCTAACACCGAACGCAGGTCATTGACGTCTTCCTAGTCTCCGAAAAGTCGTATCGGAAAATTTCGTTAAATACCCGAGAGGGGAGAAAGGTTTTAAGTTTTAGGGCAGTTTCACGTACAAAGTTTTCTAGGACTGTCCAGATACTTCCGAAAGATCATTCCTCATTATTCATTTACAGCTAAACCTCTTAGTGATTCTCTTCAGAAATATAGAGCATTTGTTTTTGGCGATATCGAGATACGAGCATTTGAGAAGTTACAGCAAATATTGACACGTGATCCAGTGTTGCGTATATGTAATCCAAATTACTTAACAGAGTGGCATACCGACGCATCCAAAGACGGGTACGGTATCGTATTAATGCAAAAATCCCCTGCCTATGGACGGTTTTATCCAGTTTACTACATGAGCCGTAAAACAAAACCGGAAGAACAAAACTATTGTAGTTATGAACTTGAGATGCTTGTAATTGTAAAAACACTTGACAAATTTCGAACGTATTTATTGGGAATCAAATTTACAATTATTACAGACTGTGCTGCATTCCAGCACAACATTAGCAAAAAAGATTGAGTTACAAAAAGCAAGATAGACCCTTTTCCTTGAAGATTTCCAGTATAAAATAGAGCATTGATCGCAAAACACAAATGAAGCACGTAGATGCTCTTATTGTTTGTAGACATCCCGTTCTAACGATAAATAAAAATAAAACCAATATAATTTTGAAAATTCAGGAATTGCAAAAACAGGATAGCAAAATTAAAGCTATTATGGAGTTATTCAAAAATAGAGTTTACCAGGATAATTGTATGCGTCGAAATTTATTTCATAAGTATATGGGCGGTAGAGAATTATTAGTTGTACGAAAAGGTTTACAATCGGAAATCATGCAGACGGCCCATCAAAAGGGTCATTTTGGAGTGAAAAAACCGAAGAAATAGTTAAGCAAGAATATTTAATTCCAGAACTTACAATTAGCCGCAAAATTGATTGATGTATTTCCAGTTGTGTTCCCTGCGTTGTTTCGAATCGCAAAACACGAAAAAAAGGATTCTTACACCCACTTTCAAAAATAGATGTTCCGTTACATACGTTTCATGTAGACCAGAGGTGCAGAAATTTTGCACACCAGAGCCGTCCTTGGAGGAGCTCCGCTTGCTACTCCTTCCAGTGCACTCGAGAGCTTGCCGATTGCTTTGGTTTTCACTTGCCAGGCGCAGACCTATTAACACAAGCGCGGTTGCGCATTGAGGCGACATTCGTAATTAGCCACTCGCGCTGGAAAGACGTTCCACGCACGTCGGTCACGGAAATCAAAACAACGTGCGTGGCACGTCAACTCATTGTAAGATTATTTGTCGAAGAATAGTTTCAGATCGCACCACGTCGAGTGTAAGGTAAAACAAAAATATTGGTACTGAAAAACTATGCTGAGATATGTCTTCAATCAAATACGATTAATAGATTGTAATGTTTTTGAACTTCTGGCGATGCTTTTGGCGAAATCCACTACTACGCGACGCCTTACGGCGAAATATAGTGTTGTGTTCTGGCCCGTGCATTTGTAAATTGAATTCCAGCGTTAGTAGTTAAAAAACTCCGCGACAGCAGAGCACCAGGCCTTCTCGCGTCAAAGAATACACTTGTGGGTTTCTCGTTAATAAAAATACACACTTACTAACTAAATAACAAATTTATTAAATATAATAAGTGACTAAATGCCTATGAGATTGTTGAGGCGTAATTGACCACGCGGGCTTTGGCGTTGCGGGAGAGAAAATTTATATTCTCTGTAGTTATTTCCGCAGCCGTGTTAACCTGCTCCACCTGGCAAGCACCCTTCGATGATAGAAGGGTCACACGTGGCCACCAGGTTTTTCACGCATACATTCCTCCGAGGCTAGATTTATGACACCTGTCATAAATCTAGCGTCTACTCGCAAGCCTCATCAATCTCGTGACCCATGCCCCCCCCCCCCCCCCACGCCCTCTGCCAGGGCCTTTGGTGGGTTGGCAAAAACCAATGCAAACTCTGCATTTTGATAACCACCCACGAAGTCCAGGCAGAACCAATAACATTTTGCACGGGTCCAACATCCTCCTCCCTACCAAGTCACCACTCGTCCTCCTCGGAGGGGATATCGACGGAGGAAGGGCTGCTTGGGAAACTAATAAAGGGACCGAACAAGCGCCCTGACTATCTTCTAACGCAATTTTCAAACATACACACTCTAACAGTTCTTTCTTAACATATACTTTCGTTGTGCTCGCTTGCTTGTTATATACTTTGTTAACTATTATATTCGTTATCACTTTTTCCCTGTGTATACTCTTGTTTTTCGTTATAATAAACAAACACGCCAAAACCACGGAGTGTCAAGTTTATTTCCCGAGAGAAGAAAAACAACGAGATTCCGACGACTTAACTGTCCGACGAGTCAACAGAGATAAAAGAATACGTAATTTAAAATTTGTTCGCTCGCGGCTCGTGCCGTATCGTGCGTAGGGTCCGTCGCAGGCTGACTCTCCGACCTACTTTCGGTTGACACCCGAAGTCTTCGTACCTCGGGCGTTCTCGACACTTATTCTGGCGGCACGTTCGCCGAATACGCGCGAGCGATAAGCCACAGGTTCGTGGAATTCGCGTCGATCTATCGCCTCTTTGAAGCGAAGATCTTCTACCGCGTCACCACACATTGTTGCCGTCGTGGCCGTGTTGGCGATATATTTTACAATCCGGTCTAGTCTCTCGCCAGCAAAGTATCAATAGATTTCGACATTACCCATGGGGTACAATGCGCGTTTTGCAGTAGTATCATCTGTAGGCCTATTCCACTGTATCGATGCCCTTTTTCGCTGAAACGTTGGTGAAAAACTGCGTTAAAAAATAAATTACGAAAATATTTTGTAGTAATTATACATATGAGTGTTCACCTCACCGATTTCAATGACTTTTTGGACATGTTGTCAGGATCATATGAGTCAATCATTGAAATTGGTGGACCCTCATCTGCATATGGCTCGCAAAGGATACGAAGTCTCGCGGTATGAGGCACGGGTTAAGGGGAGAGTGTCGGTCGCACCGCCTATCCCCACCATATCAGTCCTGGAAGCCTGAGATCGACTAATGACAATCGGAAACACAACTCTCCTTTCGTCGTTCCCATGAGGATGCAACGAATGTGCGGCTTTATTGGCCAGTCGCGCGTTAGAATCGAAATTGACGTCAGAACGAGGGATGTCTCTATCTGTCAGGCGAATCAGAACAAGCCACAGACCAGACGACTTCACATCTTTTGCGAGGTTTAATTACTGTAAAATATTTTCGTAATTTATGTGATAACACGGTTTTTCACCAATAATTCAACGGAAAAGGGCATCGATACAGTGGAATAGGCCTATAGAGAATACCACTGCAAAAAAGAGCGCGTTGGTATAGTACCCCATGGGTACTGTGAAATTCCATTAACGCCCCCCCCCCCCCCCCCCCCATAAAAAACGACTACGACACGCGAAGTGTTAAGTAAATACGAGATGCAAAAACATGTTTTTGGAATCCTACAACAAATTATATCGGATAGAGGAACGCCTTTAACTCTAAAAGAATTCGCCGATTATTGCGCCGAGTATCGCACGTCGTTTTGCTTACCGTGATTGACGCGCGTGGCTTTTCTTTCCAGCCCGAGCGGTTAAATACGAATATCGCCCCAATGCGCCAGCATGCTCGTGCCGATAAGTTCGCACCTGGCAAGTGATAGGTAACTAAATCTGCGAGCTCTCGAGGGTACGAGAAGGAGTTGGCGATCAAATAAGCGACTCGACTGCTCTATGTGTCTGTGCTTTAGGCGTGCGTACCGATCAAAAAAGCTAATGACGGAACTGGAACTTTGATATTAATTTGCAAGGAAAACGGTTCATTTTTTATACATGAATCCTCTCAGACATTTTACCTACGTAACAAGACGAATACGATAAGCTAATAAAAAAGTTTGACCTTTATTTTTAATGTAGTGAGGTATTAAATATGTAGTAAGGTATTAAATAAATGGAAACACACACACACAGCACAAATTAAACAAAATTAGAGTATATATATATATTTGGTGATAATTATATGTAGTAATAAGTATAATAGTAATAATGTTAATATTAATAATAGTGTGGGATTGGTTATATTAGGTGTTATAATATAATGTAAAACTAAGTTTATTAACTAAAACTATATACTAAATGGTAACACCAAATTGAATATAATAATGAACTGCCTCGTATGATCGCTTCGTAAGAACTAAACAGCATTCGCTCCGCTCAGTCACTCGTTCGGACTCATACATCCATGCACTCATTCATACGTACGCGCATGCATTCCTTAAAATAGGGACCGTAGGGCCTCCGCGGAACGTATCTTATAAACAGCCGCTTAGACTAAACAGTCTAGGCGGTCGCGATGAGGCCATACCTCGATTCTCGATACCACAATAGTAATAATGGCAATAACGATAATAAGCGCACGACATCCGTCTCACTAAGTTGATCGAATCAGACTGCGTAAAAAAGCTACGCATCGGCGTTTGTCGCTAGGCAGTGTAAGATAAGCCTCAGTCTTGACCGTCGACCGCTAGGCAAACTTAGGCCTCCGCCTCTTATTTACTCTTAGTCGCCGGTGCATTTCCGGAATATAATAGAACTTTTGCCCCGTCGATAGGCACGTGCGCCTATCTCGAGACAAAGGAACGCTATGTATTTAAGACCACCGAAAAACCGCAAAACCATTCATTGTATTTAAAAACCTGCTGTAAGTCGTTACTCTGTCCGTCGTCAAATAAAACAAAAAAGGATTCACCTGAACCACTTCTTACATTTGGTGGCAGCGGTGCGGGATAATATTCGTGAGTGAAATATACTAGTTGTGGCTAGTCATCCTACGAGGAACACTCACCATCCCGTCTTTATACAAGAAGTATTCAAAACTGGATCCTTGGCGAGACCATAGAAAGGTAACAACAATATCATTAACATCATCGGAAGACACCGACGATAATTCGATTTCAAACATACTAGAAGGAAAAGTTTTTGTTACCGCTCCAATGTCTCGTGCTCAATCTCCTTCAAGAGACGCGTTCTCACTCGATAGTATTAAACTGGCGCTTCATTTAGTAACGACAAGACTAGAATCATTAGAAGCACACATTAGAAATCCGAATCAAGAAATGCCAGCAACAGCAGAAACGAGTCAAGAACGAGAAACACACATCCACAACATAATCACGATTAAAGCAGCATTAGCCGTTGTGACAGAATTCGAAGGCGGTAATCCAGAACCATTTATCCAACAAATTGACCGCAACAGACAAAGGTTACCTACATATGACCAAACATTCTTTTTGAAAAACATAATTTCTCAGAAGTTAAAAGGCAAGGCATCGCAAAAATTCACACTCGAAACTACCCCCACATTTACGGAATTCTTTCAACGACTTCGCATGTTATGGTGCCTCGCAAGAATCCATAAATTCGCTTGTAGCAAGTAGACGAAATTGCAGACAGGAAAGGAGAGAACCAGTTAGCTCCTATATCGAACGATTCTCAAAAATCCATTTTGAAATCATTTCCGCCATTTCAAATTCCAACAACGATCCAACGTTCAGAATCATGCAGGAAAAATGGGAATTAACAAGCTCAATACAAGATTTCTTAGACGGTTTGGATATAGAAATTGCCAACGTAATACGCTACAAGACATTCTACGTATTGAACGACATATTCACAGAAGCATTAAAAATAGAAGCGGATTTTATTAGGAGACGTGAGCAACTACAAGGTCGGAGTGCATACCGCCCAGAAACAAACCATCCCAGGCAGAAGGAGTACATTAACACAAGAAATCGCCTAAACCAACCAAGGCAATGTAACCTGTGCAAGAGAATGGGACACCTTGAAGAACATTGTAGAATGAAGCTACAATGCAACTATTGTCGTCGTCTCGGGCATCTAGAAGAAGAATGCCGAACGAAACAATATCATCAACGTAACCAGACCCCCCATTCCGGATTCGTCTCCGCAAGCCAGGATCTACTACAAACAGGAACCAACGATGGACCATCCAGATCTGAAGAGCTCCAGAAATGTCCCCGATTACTTTTGAAGATACCTGGCTTCAAACCAACATCATTCCTAATCGACACCGGGGCCAGTATATCGCTGATCAAGGAGCAGCAAATAGACGATCCAAAACGATTAAAAATCAACGAACCCATACATATCAGAGGCATTACAGGTAACTCAATGCGTACAAAATACGGAATCACAGCCAGATATAATAATATAGAGACAGAATTTCAAGTAATCGATAACAATCACGAATACGACGGAGTTTTAGGTATTAACTTTTTAACGCGTCATAATTTTAATTTATCTAATCACGCAGTTCAACTAGATGACAAAGTATTTAAAAGAAACAATGAAAGTACGTGTACAAACACCGACATGATAGTAGTGTTTTTCAATGATACTGCAGCTATAACAAAAGCCGACACTTCCGGTAACCCAATTTTACCACCTCACCTGAAAAAATACGTTAAAGAAGTCTTTATGTACCGAACAGATGTAGCTTTAAAATTTGAACCCATTAAAATAGACTCTGATAGAATTAACAAATTAGCAGATAATACGCGACTAGAACATATCAAAGAGCACAAAAATTCGCTGTGGGAAATTATCTCGCGATACGAAGACATATTTACACTTCCAGGCGACCCTCTACCACTAACAGACTTGACACAACACACAATACGAACGACAGATGACGAACCAATACATACAAAACAATATAGATATCCTCATATTCACCAAGAGGAAATAAAACGACAAATTAAAGACATGCTAGAAAAGGGGATAATCAGGGAATCAGATTCTCCGTTTAATTCACCACTCTGGATAGTACCAAAAAAATCAGACGCTAGCGGTAAAGTTAAATGGAGACTCGTTATAGATTACCGTAAATTAAACGAGAAAACTATAATTGACGCATATCCGTTACCCAATATAGATGAAATACTAGATCAACTTGGAAACGCGCAATATTTCTCAGCTTTCGATCTTGCATCAGGATTTCATCAAATAGGTGTAGATCCAAAGGATATGGAAAAAACAGCATTTTCTACACCTGACGGGCATTTTGAATATACGCGAATGCCCTTCGGTCTAAAAAACGCACCGCCGACTTTTCAACGGATGATGAATAGAGGTTTGCAGGGACTAGTAGGTAATTCTTGTTTTGTATATATGGACGATATTATAGTATACGGTCGAACCGTCGACGAACATAACGAGAATTTAGTTAAATTATTTGAAAGACTTAGACAAGTCGGCCTTAAATTACAACCCGACAAATGCGAATATTTAAGGCCAGAATTAGAATATTTAGGGCATATCATATCCGCAGACGGTATAAAACCAAACCCAAAACGTATAGATAAAGTAGAAAATTATCCAGAACCTAAAAATCCTAAAGAAATAAAACAATTCCTCGGTCTGCTAGGTTATTATCGCAAATTCATTCCGCATTTTTCCAGAATCGCTAAGCCACTAACTAGACTTTTGCAAAAAGGAATATCTTTCAACTGGACAAACGAAACACGCGCGGCTTTTAACGAATTAAAAAATAAATTAATTACACACCCGATACTTAGCTATCCCGACTGGCAAAAGCCTTTTGTTTTAACTACTGACGCATCAAACGACGCGATAGGTGCCGTACTATCTCAGGGCACAATCGGAAAAGATAAACCATTAGCTTTCGCCTCTAGAACCTTAAACAAAGCGGAAACAAATTATTCTACAACCGAGAAAGAATTACTTGCCATCGTATGGGCAACTAAGCATTTCCGTCAATATTTATACGGTCGCAAATTCACGATAGTTACCGATCATAAGCCGCTAACATGGTTAATGAACGTTAAGGATCCTAACTCTCGATTAATGCGATGGAGATTAAAACTTCTCGAATACGAATACGAGATAATTTATAAACCCGGAAAAATAAATTCAAATGCAGACGCATTGTCACGAATACCTAAATCGGTTTTAAGCGCAGTGACCGAAAGTAGTAACACTATAGAAAATCAAACTATAAAATTAAATTTCGGAATCGTCGAACGCGAGGGATATGTAAGCGTCAAACCAGAACGAACAGAAGTTTACAAAATTTTAAAACCAATTAGGAACAAGAATATAGACTGGACTATAGAAACATTTCAACTACCCTCCCAGTTTAAAAATACGATGAAATATATAATTCTAGCCCATAACAAAGATTTTGATTTCGATAATCTCCTGGAGACACAAGTTTTAACTTTACCTCCACAATTAAAAAACCCCGCAGTAACTAAAGAAATTATTTTCTTAGAGCGAATTGGAAACCATAAGAATAAAACCATCTTCTATACGGATAACATCATAAACAACCCGAAACCGAACGAATTAATTATAACATCCTCAGATACAGACGCGACAATAGCATTCAAATTGGAAAATTTTCTAGAATCCACAGATAAATATTTAAACCTGCAATACAACTTGCCTGACGTTTCACAAACGAACCACCGGAAAACCTTACGAGTATTCCATACTAGATATTCCTGAAAACCCCAATGATAAGATATCCCTTGACATAATCGGGCCACTTCCAGTAACTGCTAGAGACAATAAGTATATCTTAGTAATACAAGATTATCTTACACGATTCCTGATTTCGGTACCCCTAATCGATAAATCCACTGCATCCGTACTAGACGCATTCTGGAAAAATTGGATAAACATCCAGGGGAAACCCAAAACAATTTTAACAGATAATGCCAAAGAATTTTTATCTGAAGAAATGTCAACACTATGCTCCGAACTAGGCATTAAACAAGTGTTGACTTCCTTATATCATCCTCAAAGTAACGGAAAGAATGAACGATCCCATATAATTCTTATGGAATATCTTAAACAATATTCTACAGATAAAAACAGCTGGGATGAGGTACTACCCAAATCATTTTTAACTTATAACTGTACAATCAATAAATCAACGGGCTATACACCCTTCGAATTACAATTTGGTATGGAATCAAACTCTATATTTTTAAATAACGAAGAAACCTTTACATTACGACAGCTGACTGAATCACGAAGACTGAATCACGAGAACAAACTACACGAAGCCAAGTCAAACATAACACATACACGGGACAGAAACGTAAAAGACATCACTAATTATGCACCGATAGAAAATGGCGAGTTTGTGCTTGTCCGTAACTTTAGGAAAAATTCCCCATTGGATAAACAATGGATAGGACCGTATAGGGTTGTAGGTCATAATGATTTCGTAACGTATCATATTCAGGAAGGTGCTCGCATAAAACAATATCACAGAAGTGCAATCAAACAATTTATTACAGATGTGGAATCTCATGTCGACAGCGATCTTCTTGATGATACTTCCAGTAATTAGAACACATTACCATAGTGATCCGAAGTATTCAGTCTCAACTCTTCGTAATCAAGACGCTATCTACTTAGAAAACTTAGGCAACGTGAAAATATTTCACGAACAATAGAAAATAGTTGTAGGATTCGACTTTTCTAACATAGAAACTAATTACATTTCATTAAGGCAAAGCTATTTTGAATTATTAAATAGTTGTACACGTAATGTTAATGGAACGAAATGGATCTGTAATTCAGAACGTCACATAACAAAATAATTGCTGCAAATGTCTAGGCTGAGATTTAGCATTAAGAACGCTTATCATTTAGGAGGAGTCCCATCAAGATTAAGGAGAGGATTATTTGATTTCGTTGGAGAAATAAGTAAGACTCTTTTCGGAACACTAAGCGACTCCGACGCAACTTATTATAATAACGAACTAGACAAATTATACCACGATCAAAAAACTATTATTCAGTATATAAGGAATCAAACTAGTATAATATTAAATACCGTTACATCTAACGTCAATACCACTACCACGGTAATAACAAATATACAGAATATAAATAACCAATTTAACCTACTTAGAACCGTCGCACAATCAAACGAACTTAATGTAAAATTAGATGAAATATTGTTAGACTTAGATGAAGAACTCATAGCATTAGAAAATGATATCTTTCGTCTGGAAGAATTAATCACAGATGGAAGACACGGTACTATAAAACCACATATAATATTCTCCCGAAGCACTGTTCGCTAACCTAAAGGAACAAAGGCACGTAACAAACTTCCCAGTTCCACTGGACGAAAGATATTATACAATGCTATTAGATATAAGTACTATAAGTATAGCGTTAACCGATAAAAGAGCTCTCATTGAGATGCTAATTCCACTAGTAGAAGATAAGGTTCTGAGCCTCATTCGGGTAATATCACTACCTAGACACGGATGGCTAACACAATCCATAATTAATACAAACCAAAAATTTATATTGCTCGATCATATCAGACAAACATTTATTCCGGTTACTGAAAACGACATTAATGAAATGAAAAATATTAAAGATAGCAAACTAGCTAGACAAAAACACCCAGATTATGCTATTACAAATAATGATAATTGTCTATCACAACTTTTAACCAAGTCCGAGGATACTAATTGTGAATTAAGATATATGAAAATAAAAAATACTATCTGGATACAATTAAGAACCAATCAGGATTGGATAGGTGTAGCACCGAAAACAGAAGCCATACATATAATAATGTATGTTCGGACAATAAGCAAAGAATTGTTAACATAAATAATAATGTTATACTCCACTTAGATCCAGATTGTATTGCTGTCTCTGATACAGCTACATTGAGGCCAGACAATGTTAAAAAACAAAATTTGCAAAACGACCAATTACTAGTGGCTAAGTTTGAAGACAACTTTAATAATACCATTAGATTAGACCCTACCGAAATACCATTAGACGTAATAAAACTAACGCGTGTTAACCCCGATCACTTGCAAAAAATGAGTAAAACACTAGATGAATTAAAGGAATTAAGCGACAAAATAATGTCACACGAACGGGTACGAACCTGGAAGGAAACGGCACTGTATTATTTACACATAGCAGGCTACGTATCAGGCAGTATCAGTTTACCCTGATGAAGCTAGCTGAAATGCTGGCGAAACGTCGGAATTTTCAAATTTCCCAACGCGGCTTTAACCCGAAAAACGCTAACCATTGTATACCTAACAATGGCCGCGAAAGCCTCAAAACCTCGATGGTAGCATACTGTTCGTATTTCTAACCAAAATAGGTCTTTTTTCCGCGGTAATATCTTTATTCAGGAAATGCTTTGGTAATTGTTACCATAATTGTTCCTTCGGGAACAGAGCTCATACGGAACATACTGTACGATATGCTGCCGAATCACTCCCTGTTCATAACATCGATGCACACCTAGAAGAATCGCTGCGCCGTTTAATGAAAACTAACGCAATTAGACGCAGTTAGTTTTTAATAAGGGGGGAGGTGTAAGATAAGCCTCAGTCTTGACCGTCGACCGCTAGGCAAACTTAGGCCTCCGCCTCTTATTTACTCTTAGTCGCCGGTGCATTTCCGGAATATAATAGAACTTTTGCCCCGTCGATAGGCACGTACGCCTATCTCGAGACAAAGGAACGCTATGTAATTAAGACCACCGAAAAACCGCAAAACCATTCATTGTATTTAAAAACCTGCTGTAAGTCGTTACTCTGTCCGTCGTCAAATAAAACAAAAAAGGATCCACCTGAACCACTTCTTACAGCAGATAACACGTGGGTACGGGCTATTCAGGCCCGTACCTACGAAATCCCATCATCTAATACAATCTTCTTTTTTTTGAAAGGGGGCGTAACATTAACCATTTCCCGGATCTTACGGCTGGGTTCTTTCACAAGTGTACATCGATTCGAAGGTGTACAACAACGCTTGGTAGGTCATGAGAGATAATTTTGTAACACTCTGTACAGCCCCTTGCTCGGACTGAACGTCTGAACGCTGTTCAGTCCCTTGCTCGGACTGAAAACCGCTCTGTCTGCCTATAATAATTAAGATACAGAAAACTGGAGCTCGAGCGAGCGACGGAGAGCATAATTTATAGACATGTAGGGGTGACGGTTTACGATCCGGTCGCCGCAATTGTTTCGACTTCGGGCGGCCGACTTCGCGCGGAGCGCATTTGCCACTTCTAATTAACAAACGCAAATATTTTGGGACCGCGCGGGTCTAGGACCGTCCGAGGTGGACAGGGGCCGGGTCGTGAGCCGTCGGTAAAGGGAGCCGATTGTCTAGGTGGGCACGTTACTTCGGGACGGTCGGGACTTTGAGGGGTGTTCAACAGATATGGGATTTTCCATATCGGAACACCCCCATGGCCTACGGGCGTCTCGGGGCGACTTTAACAATTTTTCGGACCCGCCTAGACAGGACAGATAGAGCTCCCTTCCCCTCGTACAAACCCACGAAGAAGTGAGGAACGGAAATTCACGGGAAGGAGTAGGGAGGACCGGGAGGTTAAAAAGGACGACTCTCGGCCCTACTGTCTCTTTACGTGAATTTCCGGCGAGTGCCTGTTATCTGTAAAAACTCAAATGTTGAAAAAGGAAGAATAATGAACGTCGAATCCTACAGACATATTCCTACTACATCCCGTAGGAAAATTCTAGAAAACGCATCGCACCCCACCACTTGTTCTTACTATAAAAACGGTTTGCGCACCAGTTCTTGGGCTTATTGTTAGTTCAATAATAGACCGTCACGTTGTAAGATTGATTACTACGAGGATAGATATCTTCGTTAGGCCGAAGTTTAGATCTCATCGAAACGTTGTCAATCGTATAGAATACGCGCCAAGTCCGCTATATGTATGCAGAATTGGGGCGGTATGAACTTAGGAGAAAACGATATGAACTTAGGAGAAAACGACGTAGGGAAGTATTAACATCAGGGAGAGGTCGCTGACTCTGTGGATTCGTGCCGACCCAGGATATCTCCACTGTTAAGCGTACTCAGGCTGAGTACGATGCTTGGATGGGTTACCGCGCACCTCTCTTCCTTTTTCACGATCCTACATGTATTACGCATTTCGTATGTCCAGCACCCGCGCATTTCTCAGTGTGTCAAAACCGAGAGTAATTACACGTACGTGCGTGCGTACACAATCAGAAGTCCACCTATCACCTTTGTAACCAATACACTTTACGCTTTAATCTGTAAATCTTGCCATTATACAGAAATATATCTTGATAGTGTTCTTAATCACATCGGGTTTATATTTTTTTCTAAAATCACTTTCCAGAAATCGTCAGCCTGCGATCCCACAGCAATACACTTTTACCGCTCGAAGTACATTGCAACATTATAAAATTACGTCAGCCTAACTAATATTCCTGTGACAACCGGTGTTATCCATACACGGGATCGTCCACGCGAATTCCAACCTCTTGTGGCAACCCCTATTATCCATACACTGGATCGTCCACGCGTGTTCCAATTTCCTGCGACAACTCATGTTAGCAATTACTTCTAAAACCCAATGAACAGCGCAGCGTATTTGTGAGAATGTTGGTTCTCGTAAATGTACAGCATTGAGACAGAACAGCGCATACTGTTGAAAGATTCAACGCTCACGTCAATGGTACGAGTAAGTACATCCAGTTTCCCTGCTGGCATTTCATATTTATCAAGCACATCCCAACGTGCACGAAAATCTAGTTTTTCCACAACTGATTAAAGTTTTGACGACAAAATTTAAAAGTATTTGGATCATTTATTTATTATCGCGATTTTTTTTGTGATTTTCACGTATCAATGGTTCAGCAGAAAAGGTTATCGATACGATGGTATAGGCCTACAGGGGATATCACTGCAAAAAGACGAATTGGTGTAGGAACGAAATTTCTTACACTCGTAAATAGTATTAATTTTAGAATTAGTAAGTGTGGATGGTTTGTATATAAACGAGAATGGATGCTTAGAGTGCGTGATTTGGTAGGTGATGAATGACACGGCTAGCATGCATGTTTAGTCTATGGATGAGGAGAAAATGAGTGAGTGCAACAGAGAATGCATGCTGTGAGAAAGAGTATCGAGGGTGGATGCGAGCGCAAATTTGGGAAGAGTGGCAGTTAAGAATATGCAGTTGAGTTGAGAGTTCAGAGAGCGAAAGACATAGCGTGAGTGGAGACAGCTTTAGTGAGAGATTCATATTTAGAGAAATTATAGAGTTATTAAGAGTTTTGTATATTTATAGTTATACAGGGTGAGCGACGTAACTTGTGCACCTCGAATAACTTTTAAAGTATGCGTTGCACGAAAGAATGGTATATACAAAAGTTACATGGTTTAACCCTTTCGCTACGGCAGTCCGTTCCGCGGGAGTAGCGCCACTGAACGGGGCACCGTGCCGCGCAGTGTGCACATCGCGCATCGGTAGTCTTCGATGTTCGCACGTACGTTTTTCAATGGCACTTTGGAATTGTCTTGTATGTATACTTTTTTAAGAGTTATGTAACATCTGTTTCGTCATATTATATAGAAAAACATAAAAATGAGTATATTGTGGGTATTCTGTTTTACTAATGGTCAGCGTAGGTGGCCTCGCGGACGCCGATTATAGTCGGCACCCGTACACACAGCACGTCGCGCGGCCGCCGACTATAGTCGGTGTCCGTAGCGAAAGGGTTAAAAGGGTACACTATGTAGTGTGTTAATTTCTTTTATAGGTGGAGGCGTTTCGGGGATTCGAAGGTCAACTTTGTTTTTTTAAACGGAATACTATATTTTTTATTCCAAAATATGGTAGAGTATCGAATTGTAAGCAAAAAAGTATTGACCATTATTAGCCTTGAACCTAATAGGTTACGAGTAATTTCACTTTATTACTTGACAATTTTCTTCGCGTAATATCAAGTTGGAGATTCAACCGTATCACAGATTTCCGCAGGACAGCGATGTTTACGTGGCAGTGTTTACTAATATGAGTGACCTATGTAGTGGCTTAACGCAACTAACGTAAGTGTTCAATGTGATATCCATTGGCATTAATACATTGATGCAATCTATTAACTAATGAAGAAACCGCATTCTGAATCATATCCGCACTGAGTGTAATGCATGCTTCACGAATACGATGTTTCATATTCTCAGGTGTTGTTGGTGGTTCACGGTACACTGTGTCTTTTAATACGCCCCACAGAAAATAGTCTAAAGGAGTAAGGTCTGGTGATCGTGAAGGCCACAGAAATTTTCCACCACGACCAATCCATCGATTGGGAAATTTTCTATCCAATATTTGCCTTACATTACGTGCGTAATGTGCAGGACAACCATCATGTTGATACCAGATTTGTGTACGAATATTTAAAGATACATTTTCCAATAAAGATAGTAAAGTGTCATTCAAAAAGTTAGCATATTTTTGTCCTGTTAATCGATCATTAATAAAATATGGCCCAATCAATTGACTGCCCAGTATTCCACACCACACATTAACGCTCCATTGACGTTGGTGGTCGACTTCTCTCATCCAGTGAGGATTTTCTGGTGCCCAATAATGCATATTTTTCAAATTAATCTGCCTGCGATTAGTAAATGTTGCTTCATCAGTTAACAAAACTCTTCGTAAAAAAAAATTATCACTGTTTATTTTGAAGGAACCACGTTGCCTGGGCCAGTGGATGTCCTACTGTTCCTAGGAAAGGGTAAAGTTGTTGATTAGCGCGCTGCGTTTCGTCCTGGGCCTGTTCGTGGACTCGTCAAGTAGGGCTGACCGAACAGGCCCTACCCTAGACACTGTGCCCCGGATGAGACGATAGTATCTGTTGAGCGATCGTATATATAGATACCGATCGTCGAATGACAACTCCCGAGAGTGATCCATCAGTGGACACGAGGTTAGCGGACGATCCTGGAACTAGGGTCGTAGTCGTAATGGCGACCGGTAGATCGGCGGTGGCAACGCCTTCACCTATAAAAAAATTAACACACTACATAGTGTACCCTTTTAAACCATGTAACTTTTGTATATAACATTTTTTCGTGCAACGCATACTTTAAAAGCTATTCGAGGTGCACAAGTTACGTGGACCACCCTGTATATATTTAAATGTTGGGATGGGTTTGGAAGGGCACCAGGTTTTTAATAAACGAAAATGTTTTATTACGAAAATACTAAAATTAAGACGAAGCAGGATTACATATACAGTGGGAGACCAGAAACAAGGCCCTTGGGACGGAAGGGGAGATTGCTCTCGCACCGCCTATCCCCGCCATGTCGGTCCTGGAAACCTGAGATCGACGAATGACAACCGAAAATAAAACACTCCTTTCGTCGTTCACATGACGACGCGTCGTAACGAATGTGAGGGTGTCTCTTGCCAATAGCGCGTCAAAATCGAAAATGCGTGAGGGAGAGGGATGTCCCTATCCGTCGGGCGAATCAGAGCAAATTACTCCTCGACTGCCTTTTTTCTGGTCCCGCACTATAAACACGCTCGCTCGACCGCCGTATATCAACTAACTTCTGCGTGATGCTTTTTCTCCCCTCCATTGACCTTACATTCATCTGTTTTAGGAGATACACACACACACACACACACACACACATACGATTTCACTCACATTCCTTCATAAATAAAGTTAATCATATGTTTTTAAATTACACGCATTCAGTTTAATTTCTGGGCTACGATATTTGTTGGATACCGACCCAATTCTATAAGATAGAACGCCAAATATTGTCAAACGTGATTCAGGATCCAAACGGGAAATCTTATTTATTTGTTATCGCTTCCCTGCAAAACATATTGTAAAGACATTTAGTCTTGACAAGAGTCACAGGGAAAGCGGCCGCTCTTTGAAACCTTAATCACGAGAAGTCGGGGTTATCCGAACCTCTCACCACGCTCTTTCGGAGCCCTTAAAACCTCGGCTCATTTCCAAAATATGATCAATTGTCTTGAATCGCTGACAGTCGGTATCTTGCGACGACGTCAACCTTTACTTGTAAAAACTCCAAACGCGACAGTAATTCTTTGTTTAATAAAACTGTTGTAAAACTCCTCACGGAATACAACATAAATTTAGTGTCAGAATTGGGATACAACATATTATTAATTAATTTTAAGGGAATCTATTCGGTTTCTTCTAAGACGAGAACCGATATTCTTTGGTGGCTCGTCCGAGATTAAATTAGAGTAGGACCCTATATTGGTAATAGTAACCCATGGGGGGGGGGGGGGGGGGGGTGTGGAAACTATTATCTCGCTGCATCGCGCACTTTTCCACATCCTTTCCCTATCCCAAAGCAGATAGGCCCTTTCTTTTCTCACCTAACGAGTATCACATGGCGGGTCATTATAGGACCCACCATTTCCGCGTTTAGACGTTAACATTATCTCCAAACATTATTTCCCCAGCAGGTTTTCAAACCAGGGTCTCATCCCAAATTCCCAGGCGGTCCCAACGGATTTCTCTCCCTACATTTTCCTTTCTTAGGAATATCTCTACTCCCGCTTTTGGGAAACGGAATATAAAAAGGGGAGCTTTGATAGGCCCTTACGCATTTTCTTACTGTAATCCTGCCTGTTACCAACATGAAAGACGTATTAATAAGTACCATTACACTTTATTCTGTAAAGTCGCTATAACTTGCAACAAAATAATAAAAATCTAAATCGTCTTGTGCGTTTCAACGACAGTAATACTTCACATAGTAGTAGTGTAGGGTGAATGGAGATCTTGGAATGTATAGGCTTCGTAGAATTGATTGTAAGAATATGTCTGGTGACTGTTTGGGCGACGTGCGAATGTTTAGACGTGAAACCCTAGTGCGGCTGAAGAACGCATGTTTGTATAAACGAGAGTGAATCGTGGAAGAATGCGAGTGTTGCCCAAAATCGTGGAGCACCTGTAACTTAGGAAAATGGCAACAGTGTAAAAATGAGCGTGGATATAAGCAAGTGCGATTAGGGAGCAACTCAGTTTTTGAGTGAGAGTCTTGAGAGAAGCGTGAGTTATGCCAGAGTGAAAAGTACAATAAAACCTCGATAAAGGCATCATGAGTTTCCCTCGATAAATGCATCATGACTATCCCCTCCACATAGGGGGATCCCCCTTGGCGAGTCTCGACGCTCGACGAGGGAGCAGTGTAACATGATACCACCCGAATGTATCGGTGAGGCAATGCTAATTGGTGGGTCGGCCGTTTTCATTTTTGATTCTTTTTCTTTTGAAACCTTTGCTCACGTATTTGTGAGATTTTTCTGATTAAAATGGTACCAAACACGATATAGTTTTAATTATATTTTCTCAATATTTAATATAATGGGTGAAGTAAAAAGTTTTGAGCGTTTTTTGTTAGATGGCTTTAGTGAGCCATATCTCACAATGTATACGTTGCATCATGTCATTCTATACTGTGACTTAAAGGCAACATAACGCTTTAAAAAAAGTTCTCTGACAGTCTTTTGTTTTGTGAAGCCAGTTGTTTGTTAGAGCGTATCAAAATGGAGGTAACGAAAGAGAAGATTCGATACATTCTACAATACCACTACGATCAAGGGGAAAAAGCCGAGCAGGCAGCCAAAAAAATTTGTGCTGTTTATGGACCCAAAACAGTATCGAATGCAACAGCAAAGCGGTGGTTCCAACGCTTCCGTTCTGGTAATATGGACGTCGAAGATGAGACACGCTCTGGTAGGCCTATCGTTGAAAATGTCGATAAAATCATGGAAATCGTCGAGTCAGACCGGCATGCGAGCACTTATTCCATTGCCCAGGAACTGAAGATTAGCCAGAAAACCGTTTGGAACCATTTGCATAAGGCTGGTCTCAAAAAGAAGCTCGATATATGGGTGCCACACGAACTGACGCAAAAGAACCTTTTGGAGCGAGTTGATGCCTGCGATTCTTTGCTGAAGCGTCACGAAATGGACCCATTTTTGAAGCGGATGGTGACTGGCGATGAAAAATGGGTCACATACGAGAATGACAGGCGAAAAAGATCGTGGTCCAAGCGCGGTGAGACGGCCCAAACGATCGCCAAGCCCGGATTAACGACCAAGAAGGTTTTGCTATGTGTTTGGTAGGATTGGAAGGGAATCCTGCACTATGAGCTGCTCCCATCGGGCCAGTCACTCAATTCGGGCCTATATTGTGAACAACTGACCAGATTGAAGCAGGCGATCAACGAGAAGCGACCAGAATTGTCCAATCGGAAGGGTGTTGTCTTCCATCAAGACAACGCCAGGCCGCACACATCTTTAACGACACGCCAGAAGCTCCGAGAGTTTGGATGGGAGGTTATATCGCACCCGCCGTATAGCCCAGACCTGCCACCAAGCGATTATCACCTTTTTAGACATTTACAACATTTTCTTGATGGCAAAAAACTGGCCTCAAGAGAGGCTTGTGAAAGTGAGCCGGTCGAGTTTTTTAACAATAACGACGAAGACTTCTTCAATCGCGGAATTATGAAATTGCCTTCAAAATGGGAAAAAGTTATTGAACAAAACGGCGCTTATTTGATTTAATTCCGAAAATTCTAAGTTTGTTAATTTTATCATCAAAATAAAGAGAAAAAACGCTCAGAACTTTTTACTTCACCCATTATTTACTTAGCATTTACATGATTAAAACATATCATGTTTGGTATCATTGTAATCAGAAAAATCTGAAAAATACATTGAAAAAAGTTACATTCAGCAAAATTAATAAACGACCAAGTTTTTTGTGGCATTTTTTTTGTGCATTTATAGAGGGAAGCTCATGATGCATTTATCGAGGGTTTACTGTACCACCAAATTCTCTGTGATACAGCACGTTGAAAGTGTAACCTGTAAGCCCAAAACAGAATCATAGTGGAACTCGGTGGGACACTAAACTTTTACTGTACAGATTTAATATTTGCACATAAAGATTAACCCCACATGTCCCACTATTCACTTTGTCGTTCTAAAACATAACTATTAACAATTTCAATTTTTTTATATCAATTAATGTTGTACTTACTTCCAGGAACCGTATCCACTTTGCAGAATTGAAATAAATGCACTTTCACACAGGTTATTCACTATACTTCGGCGTACAAAACAGTGGTTATGCTCACTACGATCGGGAGACTGATAAAGGCAATTTTCGTCGCAGGTATAAGTAATAAAACCTCACCCTTCCATGCCTTCATAGGCATACTATCTGAGTACCTAACGCAGTAATAAAAATGACCCCAAATTAAAGATCATTTTTGAGGTGTTGCGCACGTTTTAGCGATGTGGGACCACTATGCCGCACCGCTATTCGCGATTAGCGAGAGCCGCGAAACAGCGTCTGCTCATGGAGCACGCGAATAAATTTTTTGTTACCGATAATCTAGGTCTTCTATCGACGGTACGACATGAGTCGTTCGGTCGCTACATAACTTTGACGTTATTATGACAAAACTGTCGTGGGTGAAAGTTTTCACGGTAGACGTGCATAAAAAGCAGTTTCCTTTTATTAACATGATCACCAGCTTTTAGTCGTTTATTTTCCTTTCTGACGATGTGTTTAATTTATGTCACTCGTATAGTGGTTCTTCGGATACTATCGTCACCAGATGGATTAATGAAAAATTCAAAGGCCACACAGAAGTCTTCGATGAATATGTATTTCCGAAGAATTCTTTGCTACTAACAATGCGCACCGACGAAAAAACTTTAGTACGGAGTTATGCTCTCTTCTGAAGACTTTGGAAACTTTGAGAATGTACCGTTCACGTAAAGAATTTCAATTAAAAACGTCGACTTTCTCCTGCCTATCATAGTAGCGATAATTAATACTCCCTCTGTCCCAAATCAATTGTCACATTTGTACCTATTTTATTGTGCGATTATAAATGTGACAACTAATTTGGGACGGTTACCCACAATGACTGAAAGCACACCAAATGATCCATTTGAATAATCATGTATAGATACGCGTTGAGCCACAATCGAATCGCATGCCGAGAAATATGAATGCAGTACTTCCGTTTAAAATATCAAGCACAGCATCGTACTAAGACTTTCCAAGATTTTCGAAAGTACGTGTATGGTCGATAATGCCTAATAGTCAATATTTTCCTAAACACTATTATATTTTTAATTATTACGAACATCTTCTTAACGTACATATACAAATATATTTCTATAATACTATGAATAGTACTCTTCTATGGCGATGTAGTACAACAATGTATTTAGTGCCTTGAATGTCAAATAAGCGTAGGGTGCGGGACGTATTGAATAAAGGGATAAGGTAAAAAAGACAAAGTTTCGAGGTATAGACCGGGGTGTCGTTAAGATAGAAAATGTCACTTTGAATATTAAAGAGTTTTTTGTTGTCCTTGTACGTCTTCCAAGTTATGGAATATATATTTCTGAGCATGCGTAGTTGCGACCGTATAGCGGAGGGGATTGCTCTGTTGTAAAAAGAATCAGTCTTCGAATAGTGCCCGGTATGTCCCCTTCGAAACGTTCGAGACGTGCAGGTCGTTACATCTTTTTCGCAGTAGATTTTGATATTTAAACCATATTGTTGAACTGAACAATTTAACGTCATTTCAGTACAAAATACTATTGCCGTTTCAAGTTTAAACGGGAAAATGTACAATATACAATATTTTATGAACTATAGGCACAGAGAGAAAGTTCTAGGTCTATTAAAAAATGTCGAGGAAAACTTTTACGTATTTCACGTTTCTTGTATATAGTGTATCATATTATCGTAGTTGTATTTTATATATATATATATTGTATTAGTTGTATTTCGAGCCCCTTAAGTCTAACATCTATAAACATTTTTGTCTCCAGATTTACAATGGGCGATCGGATTACATCGCTTCATTTTGAATGTCGCCGGGCTCTGGCCTGAATTCGATCAATCTTTTTACGACTCTGTCATATCAAATATACGTGCATTTATAGTTTGTGTGTCGACTTTTCTTGTATTGCTAATTCCTATGTATTTATCGTTAATAAGAACTTTTAACGATATAATGTCTTTGACTGATAATCTTCAACTGACAGTGCCCATAACTATTCTACTATTTAAATTATGTGTCATGTGGTGGAGCAAAAAAGGTATGCGAAAGACAGCAAAATCTTATTGTAAACATCGCACAACAACGTTCTTGGAGTTCTTTTTTTGTTGAATTTAATTACATTTTATTATTTATATAACTTATGATTTTTACTAATTTTTGTTACACCCTATTACGAATGTCGATATATATTACCTAGTGTGGTATACTAATAAGAATAACTTGATTCATTCAACACGTTAGTTATTCCCACCAAGAATGTCGTATCTATTTGCACACTGATGGTCCTAAACATTAATGTTTTTTACAGTCTTGCATTAACATAAATATAATCTAAGGAACTTGTTTCACAACTTTAACCTATCTACCTACTTTGTGTAAACGAAAGTACACAAATTGAGAAAACACTTCTGAATTCATAATATTCCCTCTCCCTCTTCCTCCCCTCCCCCCCCCCCCCTCTAAAATTCTCAAACTACCTTATATTCCTTAATTGTTACAGCTTTGGTACCAGTTGTACGCATGATCTCCGACGACTGGATGAGAAAGAAAACTTCCAGGCAACGGAGAATCATGATTAAACATGCAAAAAAAGCTCGTATGTTGATGATATTCAGTGCCATTGTAATGTCGTCAACGGTATTAACTCTCGTCGTCCCTCCTTGGTTTGGATTAACAATGCGATACCTCACCAATATCACAGACCCTGGAAAATTATTAATATTTCAAACCCATTATCCATACAACGTAGCGAGATATCCGGTTTACGAAATAACGTTTATCGCTCAGATTGTCGTTTTCACAGTCGCGGTCTTTCCATACATGGGAGTCGACAACTTCGTGGGTCTGTCTGTGTTTCATATATGTGCTCAACTGGAGACACTTGCCGAAGATCTGATGAACATGAAGCAATACAAAGATTTTAATGCCACGTTAAAGATTTGCGTGAAGAATCACATACGCCTTATCAGGTTCTTTTACACCCCATAAGAACGTAGTATTCGCATTACTGATATTATTATATAAGCAATGTGTTATAAGTATAATACTAAATTACGGGACCGCATTACAAAAAGTTCTTACCGTAATTATTTAAAAGTCTAGCCTTTTCACTAACTTCGGTGATTTTGGAATATGTTGTCAAGATCATTATTATGATTATACATCATTTTTTTTTATACGTTATCTTTTCCTCGGCTTGGTTTGCGCAGACACGTCGCAAAAATATGTTCGAACGACTGCAATGTCGTATTTTTTTCTGTGTTTGCAATATGTACAGTATCGATCTAAAGTATTTATTTTAGTAGACATTATATTACTGACGTAAAAGTTTATAGAAAACACAAATCCAATGGACTTACTATGGACAAATATAGTTGCCGAACTCTGAAATACTGAACAACACAGAGACAAGGGGACTGGGCCCACCGTTCCACCTTATCTCTTTCAGTTTGGATACAATGCATAGGGATAAAGATTCCGTTTGTACGGAGGCATATGAAAGGGCAATATAAATGTATATCTAGGTACACAGGTTTCGAATTTGCAATTCTTTTCTTAAATATTTTAGTATTCTTTTTTTAAATTTAATGCTCTTAAAACATTAAAGCATATCTTAATCTAATTAATAAATATTAATCCTTATTATCCTGAGCCGATCACTACGCCAATACATTCGACCCGTCGCTCTTAAGGTAGTTGTCGTGCGATGGGCATAGTGTCAGAAAATTCTAAATTTTAGAATACTCATTGAGGACATTATAATACAATTATCCTTAAAATTTTAAATCGATTGACCGCCTCTAATTCGAGATAAACTTAATTAAAGTTCGGGTCATTAGCATGGAGAGTATATGCGCTATGTAGTAGTTCTACCACTTTATTAATTCTAATAAAAAAACTAACAGTCAGAAACTTTCAAAAAACTAACAATTCATAAATGTTTTTGTTCTGAATTAGACAAAAAAAAAACAAATATATTGACCGTCCCGTTATTGAGTTATAATAATGCAAAAATTAAAAATTGTGGAAAAAAGCACACGCGGGAAAATCGAACAGAAACAACTTGGCAACGCTATACTGTACATACATTGAGTCTGTATACACTGAAGCGCTGTATCCAGTATACAAGCCCAGTATGTCCAACTGTGCGGCATAAGCGACGTTGCCAAATTGCGAGACGTGAATATGTTTCATAGTGTTTGTGTATACATATATATGAGATTTGTATGTGTATGTTGTCACGGGTACAGTATTGAAACAAAGGTGATCGTTCATATCGCTACTCGCTCCTATACTCTTACCACGCACATGATCCAAAAACTATTGACGATATTGTACCACGACAACGTCCTTAATCGCTCGGTCTCATTCCGTTACGATGCGTTACCGTGACGACCTCTGCCGCGGGTAATTTTGTGGATCGATTGACTCACAATCAGCCAATAGCGACGCAAAAGGGACAAACATTGTATGTATATACAGGGTATACAAAACTTAATGGTCATGGCATTCAGAGGTTGTTGTACATCTTTGGATCGCTGGAGATTCGTGAAAAAAAAGGATACAAAATTCGCAAAAGGGTTACACATTTTTTTTGCCACATTGCTTTCGTCCTGTTACGTAGGTAAAATGTCTGAGCGGAACCATGGGTCAGAAATGAACCGTTCTCTCGCAAATTAACTTTGAATTGAGTCTCCGCGATTGGATTTTCGTTGAGTAACTCAAACTTGTAGCTCTCCCACCCTTCGGAAAGAAACACACGAGATATCCATGCTAGTTTGAATAGTTAAAGCAGAGGCGTGCTAAACGAAATTAGAAAATGGAGGACTGGGTCACCGAATCCCCAACAATAAGAAAAGTGCAAGTGTTCATGTTCTTTTCCCCAGGAGGGCCCTTGATAGAACCCGGCACCGAACAGAGGTCATTGACATCTTCCTAGCCTCCGAAAAATTACATCGAAAGATTTCGTTCGAAAGAGAATTATTTTCACTACCTTAATACAGATAGAGACCGATAAAAAAATATGTGTTTAGTATTTCTTCGAGACAAACCTCTCAGGTAAGTTTAATCAAAATCGGCGTTATAAGGTCGACGAAAACGAAAGTCTGTCCTTCTGTTGACGGGCGCTGCACTTTTTGAATCTGTCAAACCAACGTTTGGCAGCCATATCCGCAAGAACGAGTAAAGCGTGCGGGAGCTGAAGAACTAGACATTTGGCTTCACCTTTCTTCCACTACGAGACTTTGGTTGGAAAATTGTACGAGAGTATTCCCCCGACCACCGCCGGCCAGCGCATCAAAAGGGTCATAAACTTTGACTCTGGCGAAAGATTCCAGCAGTCGGCGGGGTTAGGATATTTTTAATGTATAAAAAAATGAATTATATAATTACTAATTAATGTTAGCTTAACAAACGTCTTTAGCAGGTGTCAATTTCAAATATATTGAAATTAGATATACCTTGCTTGTTATTCTCTGTAACAGTGACAATGGTAATCGTAGGGACCACCGGCCGACAAAGCGATATGAAATGAAGGAAGGCAAAGCGAGCTACCTAATTCCTTAATACCTGTGTGCTGTAGTCACTCGTGCCTATATGGCTGCCTAATGTTGGTTTAACAGATTCAAAAAGTTCAGCGCCCATCAACAAAAGGAAGACAGACTTTTCCTTTCTTCCAAATTCCTCTTCCTTCACTAGATATCGCCTTCGTCTTTGTTGATCATCTACATGCCAATTTTTATTAATATTAAAGCTATAGATATGACATTCCGGCCAATAACGATAACTCGTGTACCTATGTCTTTTCTATGGGTGAGAGACCTGGAGGTCTGACATACTGAGCGAAAATCCAATCGCAAGAGTCACCGGGAGTCACAACTACGGTTACAATAAACATTAGTTTGCACAGTAACAGTTCATTTTTACTCATGGCTCCTTTCAGACATTTCACCTACGCAACGAGACGAATGAGATGTCTGTATCTTCATTTTTAACACTTTCTCGGATTTTGCGGGCCGGTTCTTTCACAAATGTCCATCATTCGGGAGGTGTAGAATAACGCCTAGTACAAGATACACATAATTTAGAAACATAATTTCGTGACGTGAATACCGACTATAGTCAACGCTGGTAACGAAAGAGTTAAAGCTACACTGTTCAATATTTTCCTGGCGCTACAATTATCTCGTACACACTTACATATTGTACAAATTCGATCTCCACTAATATCAAACGTATCTCACGCTTTAAAAGTGCGGTATACAGTGACGAAGCGGAATGTTTCTGCTAAAAATTCGAAAACTGAGCTAAGGTAAAATCAAACTGCAATATATGTCTATCTTAATAATATATTATATATATTGGGCAATAATATATTATATTATTATTAATAATAATATATTATATATATATATATATATATATATATATATATATATATATATATATATTATTTATATCTTAATAATATATTATCTTTTGAAGATAGTGGCCTTGACAACATGTTTCAAGGAATTATTGCAACCGTTGAGGAGACTAGGGCCCAAAACAGGGACTAGAAATATATTCACCCATTACGAATTGTATAAAAATAATAGAAATATTAATCATGAAATGAAATTTCATGTGATATAGTGTTACGAAAAGTTTGAAAATAATATCATACTTTATAAAGTTTTAATTACTGCCATTTAGGTGTGTCGATTTAATTGAGAATACTTTCTGTACGATGTTGCTGGGACTATTATTTTATTGTGCTGTACTTTTATCTTGCCAAGGATTTCTTATAGTACCAGTAAGTTTTTTTTTTCATTTTGAAGTTAGCAAATACGTAATCGAATTTATGACAACCGTGACCTGAAACGTTCGACCGAATACTTAAATCCATTTACTGTTTAAAATTGATTTAGGTAATTAAACAAGGAGGCCATTTATCGGTTACACGGATGTTTTGGCTTATATCCGCCGTTGTGAATTTGCTGCTACATACGGCCATCCATTGTATAGTTGGTGAAAATTTAATATTCCATGTAAACATCCACATTTCATTTAAAACACATTTAAAGACATATTCACGATATTTTTGAAATGTTTGTAACGAAAAATCATCCACATTTTTATTGAATTTCACACTAATTTGTATTATTAAAGAGCGAAGGTATATATCGCGCGACATATAACAACGAATGGTACGAATTACAATCAAAGGAAGCTAGAAACCTTCTGATAATAATGATTCGAGCTGATCGGTCTCTTTATATTACCGCAGGGAAAATGTTTCCACTGACAATGGCAACGTATTGCAGTGTAAGGAATATCGTCATTTTAATTACAAATGAAAATAAGATTTTAAAATACGTCCACTTTATATTCTCGGAACGGGGGACTAATGTTAAGTACTTCAACTTTTTTTCAGTTACTGAAAACATCGGCCAGCTACATCTCGGTTTTAGTTGCATATCAGGATTAATCTACTTTAAACATTCTTCTTTGTGTTTAACAATTAAGTAAAATTAGAATTAGAATTCGAATTAGAATCAAAATTAAAATTAATAAAACAATACTTACAGTTCACGTAAGTGATTTAATTTGTTAATTTGCTATTTTGTTCAAAAAGTATTTTTAAGGTATAGGCAATATACAGGGTAGTCCACGCATCTACACGTCTCGCGCGGTTTCGAAAGCGTGCGTTATCTGAGAGGTATTGTATGTCGGGATTGTGTGGTTTGAAGCGGCATATACACTACATAATGCCATCCTTCGAGCCATACAGACCTCCCCATCCCCGTGCGCAGCGCCCTTCAAGCAGCTTCCGCTGCAAAACTTTTTCGGGGTGTACAGGTTCTGTGGACCACCCTGTATAACATGTGTGTACGTATTTATATAAGTTGAACGTACGAAAGCCGTAATTGTTAACTGTCATGTCTGTATAACTGTCGAGTGCGTATATTTTGGCAAGTATACAGGGTGGTCCACACAACGTGTGCACCGTTAAAAACTTCCAAAATATGCGTTGCACAAAAAAGTTTTTATATAGAAGTTGCATGGTCTGAAGGGGCACATTATATAGTGTAGTTATTTTTTTATAGGTGGAGGCGTTTCGGAGATTTGAAGGTCAACTTTGTTTTTTTAAACGGAATGCTATATTTTTTATATCAAAATATTGAAGAATGTCGAATTCTGAGTAAAAAAGTATTGACCTTCATTTGCCCTATACCTAATAACTAACGAATAATTTCACTTTATTTCCTGAAAATTTTCTTCGCGTAATATCAAGTTAGAAATTCGACCTTATCACAGATTTCCGCAGGACAGCGATGTTTACGTGACAGTGTTCAATAATATGAGTGACCTAGTGGCTTAACGCAACTAATGTAAATGTTCAAAGTGATATCCATTGGCATTAATACAGTGATGCAATCTATTAACTAATGAAGAAACTGCATTCTGAATCATATCCGCACTGATTGTGAGTGTAATGCATGCTTCACGAATACGATGTTTCATATTTTCAGATGTTGTTGGTGGTTCACGATACACTGTGTCTTTTAATGTGCCCCACAGAAAATAGTCTAAAGGAGTAAGGTCCGGTGAGCGTGGAGGCCACATAAATTGTCCGCCACGGCCAATCCATCGATTAGGAAATTTTCTATCCAGTACTTGCCTTACATTACGCGCATAATGTGCAGGACAACCATCATGTTGATACCAGATTTGTGTAAGGATATTTAAAGGTACATTTTCCAATAAAAATGTTAAAGTGTCGCTCAAAAAGTTAGCATATTTTTGTCCTGTTAGTCGATCATTAATAAAATATGGCCCAATCAATTGGTTGCCCAGTATTCCACACCACACATTAACGCTCCAATGACGTTGGTGGTCGACTTCTCTCATCCAGTGAGGATTTTCTGGTGCCCAATAATGCATATTTTTCAAATTTATCTGCCTGCGATTAGTAAACGTTGCTTCATCAGTGAACAAAACTTTTTGTAAAAAATAATTATCACTGTTCATTTGATGCAGGAACCACTGGCACAACCGAACGCGGATTTTCATAATCCGTTCCATGGAGCTCCTGATGAAGTGCTACGTGATAGGGACGATGTTTTTCATTATGAAGAATGCGTAGTACACTTGTTTTGCTACTTCCAGATCCTCGTGAAATCTGCCGTGTACTAATATGGGGGTCTTCTGTTACTGCTGCTAGGACCGCAATAGCAGTTGCATCAGAAGTAGCAGTTTTCGTTAAGTTACGTTTAGTAACATTAAGACTTCCGGTTCGTCGAAGCGATTGACACATTCTCTCAAATATGGCTCGAAATGGCTGATTTCGTTCAGGATACCTTTCCGCATACATGGCTTTGGCTCGTATTGCATTTTTATGGCACTCACCATAAACTAAAAGCATATCAACTTTTTCGCTATTACAAAATTTCATTTTTACTTTTATCTGTCTGGTAATTACACACAACACCGAAGGTAACTTCAATACTGGATTACGAATATGTAGACGATTGCGAATCATGATAGATGTTGTGCTGATAAACACTGTCACGTAAACATCGCTGTCCTGCGGAAATCTTTGATAAGGTCGAATTTCTAACTTGATATTACGCGAAGAAAATTTTCAGGAAATAAAGTGAAATTACTCGTTAGTTATTAGGTTTAGGGTAAATGAAGGTCAATACTTTTTTACTCAGAATTCGACATTCTTCCATATTTTGATATAAAAAATATAGCATTCCATTTAAAAAAACAAAGTTGACCTTCAAATGTCCGAAACGCCTCCACCTATAAAAAAAATAACTACACTATATAATGTGCCCCTTCAGACCATGCAACTTCTATATAAAAACTTTTTTGTGCAACGCATATTTTGGAAGTTTTTAACGGTGCACACGTTGTGTGGACCACCCTGTATATGCAGAGTGTTTCCAATGATTTGCCATGACGTACCAGGCGTTGGTCTCCACCTTTAGGTCAGTTGACATTAACAAAAAAGAACATTCGCGAGAGAGTTGCAAATTGAGGTCTTTTTTTATTAACTCATCGTTTGGTTTTGTTGCGTACGTAAAATATCTGGGAATGACAGGAACCACGGGTCAGAAACGAATCCCGTTATCTTACAAATTAATGTTAAAGTTACAATTGCGTGATTGGACTTCCGATCAGTAAATCAGGCCCCCAGGTCACCCACACAAAGAATAGAAACACGCCAATAAGGATAATTCTTATGTGTTTTTTTTGTTTGGGTGACCTGAAGGCCTGACTTACTGAACGGAAATCCGGACACGCAATTACAACTTTTACATTTAATTGCAAGATAACAGTGTTCCTTTCGGACCGATGGTTCCTCTTAGACATTTTACCTACGCAACGAGGCTAATGCAATGAACCAAACAAAAAGTTAACCACCATGTGCAACCCTCCGCGAATTTTACAGCTCTTTTTTTGAAAATATTCACCAATCCAAAGATGTAAAACAACGCCTAGTATGTCATGACGAGTAATTTTTAAACGCCTTGTACTGGGTGTTTCAAAATTGTTTGTCATAGCTTTTAGGGGTTGTTCCACACCCCCGTGTGGATGGAGATTTGTGAAAAAAATCTGCCGCAAAGTTCGCGGTAAGCGAATATTTTCGCTTATTTGTTTGACCAGCTTTTCGCATTCGTCTTGTTATGGAGGTAAAATGTCTCGGAGAAACCATAGGTCAGAAACGAACCGTTCTCTTGCAAATTGACTTTTAATTGGGCCTTCGCGATTGAATGTTCGCTTAGTAAGTGAGACTAACAGCTGGCCCTTCGGAACGGAACACACGAGATATCATTGCTGGCTCGAATAGTTTAAGCAGAAGCGTGCTACACGACATTAGAAATTGGGGGACTGGGTCACCGAACCACTAAGGCAGGCAGCCAGGTTACTTGATCGCCAGAGCTGTCCTTCGAAGAGCTCCGCCTGCTTCACCCATTCATACAGCTGAGATGTCACTGATTCACAGACACTCTCTCGGTGTCATGGCCGCACCTATTGGCACGAGCGTGGTGGCGTATTGGGACGACATTCGTATCTAACCGCTCGCGCTGGAAAGACATGCCACGCCCGTCGATCACGGAAAACAAAACGACGTGCGTGGCACGTCGACCAAGGTTATTTGTCGAAAGATAGTTTCAGATCGCACTACGTCGCGTGCAGGGTAAAGCAAAAGTATTATTAGTGAAAAAGTATGCTCTGATATGATTTAAATCAAATACAATTAATAGATTTTAATGTTTTTGGACTTCTGGCGATGATTTGGTGGAATTTAACCACTACGTGACGCCTTACGGCGAAATCTTTGTTCGCTCTTGGCTGGAGTCGTGATGTAAACAAGGATTCGACGCCGCTACTTCATAAGAGAAGCGTTTGAGCCCCGAACTGTGTTGTATTTATCCAGCTTTTATTGTAATACCGGCCGTGAACCGTGTTCACTTTCATCAATTTCTTGTATTAGTCGTAAGTATTTATTTATTTAAAAATTACGATTACCATATTGTTGAACGCTCACGAATTAACTCGTGTTTTCATGCCCAATCGTTGTTGACCGCTCACGAGTTAACTCGTGTTTACACTTGCACTAGCATTTTTTGAAACTCAAGATACTATAAGATATTGTAAAATCTTTCTTCGCTGTGTTCAATCGTGTTCAGTTTATTATAAAAAAAAACTGAATTGTCGTGATATTTAGATTTTTATCTAAATATAATAAATATAATAAATGATTTTTATCAAAATCACACGATAGATGGGACCGGCGAAAATCCCGTAATTGTAAGTAAAAGAGCACCTTGCATTGATTCACCTTTTAGTTTTTGAGAGCAACTAAAAGACTAAGTTTTAAAAAAAATAGTTACTGGTATAAAAAAATCCAACTAGAACGTGAAAAGTGTGTGTTTTAACACATTGTTGACCGCTCACGAATTAACTCGTGTTTTCATGCCCAAACGTTGTTGACCGGTCACGAGATAACTCGTGTTCGCACTTCCATTAACTATTTCAATTTTACCACAGCAAAGAATTACTAAAACATATAATATGTATAAACTATAACATGTAGCAGATATATACAAAGTTTCATTTAACCAGTTAAGTGTGGCGATCTCTTTGCAAAGCGCGCACCTGTGTGTGCCGCGATAATCATTGCTTACGAGTTAGCTCTCAGGAAGCTATGAATCCAACTCAAATTATTATAGGGTCCTATTCAAGTTTAATCTTAGACGAGCAATCAAAGACTATCGATGCTCGTCTTTGAATAAACGGAACAGATTCCCTTAGAACTAATTAACAATACCGTAGCCTAGAAACTAAACTGAACGCGCGTAATTAAAACAAATGATTAACTTTATTAACTAGATAAAAATACAATACTCTTAACAATACTAAAATAACTCTAACGCTCTTCTCTCACTCTATAACTCTCACTCTCTAAATCTCCACTCTGTATATCTCCACTCAACTCGACTCTACGAACTCAACTCAACAACTGACTCTTCCCAAAAATCCTCGCTCGCATCCACCCTCGATCCTCTTTCTCACAGCATGCATTCTTCGTCTTTCTCACAGCATGCGTTCTCTCTTGCACTCACTCATTTTCTCTTTATCTACAGACTAAACATTCATGCTAGCCCTGACATCCGTCGCCTTCCAAATCACGTACTCTAAACATCCACTCTCGCCTATATACAAACCATCCACACTCACTTATTCCAAAATTAATATTATTTACGTGTAGAAAAATTCCGTTCCTACATTATTTATAATTTTTATTTGTTTGTTTCATTTCGCCTTGACCTCTAAACATTTTAAACGTATTAAAAATGAATATAATTTAGTTTTCGCCAAAATTACAATTTAAATATCAAATTGTAACAAAATTTTACGCATGACGGATATAGTCGTCATGACACCAAATTCTGCCACATCTCCATGACGGATATAGTCGTCAAACACACTTAACTCGTTAAATTCATTGTGTATCGATAAAGTATACTGATGGTTATTTCGACTCTTTCAATTTCATACTTAATTACGGAAAAAATAGCCAGTGACACGAGTTAACTTCTACGTAAAATTGCCGGTCAACAATGTATTAAAAGGAAAGCGCAGTCAAACGAGATACAGGTATCCCCCGAAGAACGCAATTAATCCGTGCCGTGTTTTTTGAAACCGTGCTGTTCGAGACTACAAGAAACGAGATTCCATTTCAAGTATAAAAATAAAACAAACGTTATGTTTAAAATTTTTCTGTTAACACGTTGAGAGCCACGCTGATTTTTAAGGAAGTCCCCGTCAGGCCACGCGCGCCGCTTAGAAGCGATGAAATTGTAGGGCCACTGTTTCTTGTCGCAGTAGAAGATTGTTTACGTTTAAAACGTGATTCATTCAATACGTTACGCACTAAGTCTGTTTTGTTTTCTTTACCGTTTGGCCCGCTAGATAATATTTTATCGAGATGGATTCGCGATCGGTGTTCCTTTTATGACAAATCAGTTCATTGCAGTTCTTGGCCCCGTGTAGACAAAAATTTTCTTTAGCCCTGAGCGTCAAAATGTCAGTCCGAGAGTGTGAAAGCGATAGCAGCAGTGAAATTATTTTAGCTAAAAAACGGCCTAGAGAGGATGTATTTTTATCATCTGACGAAGAGGAGGTGATTGTTGGAGAATGGCATGACCCGAGGGGTAATCAGCCAAAGATTGTGCCATTTACACATCCTTCTGGCTTTGTAAATGCAAATTTACATATAGGATCAGATATATCCATAGAAACGAGCTATCAATTATTTGTGCCGGATGAATTGATCGAGGAAATTGCAGCACAAACAAACTTATATGCATCACAGAAAGTAGAAGGTGGATACACGCAGCGCTTGGCAAAGTGGACAGAGACAAGTAAATCTGAAATAAAGAGATTTTTTGGTCTGATTCTATGGATGGGCTTAGTAAGATTACCAGCTATACACCAATATTGGTCCACTGATTCTGCTTATTTGCAACCGTTCCCGAAAGCAGTCATGTCAAGGAACAGATTTGTACTGTTACTAAGAATGATACATTTTGTAGACAATGAAAACAATAATGGTTCCAATCGTTTATTCAAAATACAACCAATTATAGACACTTTGGAAACCAATTATCAAAAATATTACAATCCAGCCGAGAACATATGTATTGACGAATCCTTGATTCCCTTTCGTGGCCGCATTATATTTAGGCAATATTTAAAACAGAAGCGCCACAAATATGGAATTAAAATATTTAAGTTGTGCTGTGGTTCGGGATATACGTATGGTTTCCGTGTATACACAGGGAAAACTTTAGAAAATGAATGCACTACGCCCACTAACATTGTACTGTCTCTTTGCAAAGATCTATTCAATAAGGGACACACGCTCTACACTGATAACTGGTACACGAGCTTAGACTTAGCGGAAAAATTAATTAATGAAAACACCCATTTAGTGGGAACATTACGTTCAAATCGACGAGGAAATTCGAACCAAGTGATATCAACAACATTAAAACGAGGAGAAATCGTAGCAAAAGAAAATAACCGAGGAATAACCATTCTGAAATGGAGAGATAAGAAGGACATCCTAGTACTATCGACAAAGCACTCGTCAGAAATGGTGAATGTTGAATGCCGATCAGGAAACAAGTTCAAGCCACAAATTATAGTAGACTACAACAAACAAAAGGCAGCTGTTGACTTATCCGACCAAATGAATGCCTACAGCAATCCGTTACGTAGGACTATAAAATGGTATAGAAAACTAGCCTTCGAATTGTTATTAAATACTACGGTTGTAAATAGTTACATTCTATACAAAGATATTACGAAGCAGAAAATTAACATTACTGAATTCCGGAAAAAATTAGCAGTATACCTGACAAGTTGTGAAAAAGAAGACATTCCATCGAACAGAATTGCAAGAAGATCTAAAAAACACAAACTCCAAAGAAAACCGGGAAAAGTCTCGAAAGTACGAAAATATTGTAAATTATGTTATGATAAAAATGTAACAAAAGATGGTAGAGTAATGGCTAGGAAAAAGACTAAGCGAGTTGTCACATTTTGTAATACCTGTAAAGGAAAACCGTTTTTATGTTTACCATGTTTTAATGAAATTCATTAATCCTGTAATGAGTCTAAATTAAGTAAATTTTAAATAAATTTTCTGTAATTCCATAAAACAGTGTAAATTTTATAGTTCTATATCATGTTACACGCTGTCAGTCACCGGTGGCTGACGCGGCCTAAACGGAAAGTCTAGTGTCAGCCACCGATGGCTGACGTGGCTCTCAACGTGTTAAATATAAACAAAAAACTTTCTTTTTTTGAAAAAAAAATTACTGAGATATATAATATGTATAAAATATAATATTTGGCAGATATGTACATCGTTTCATTTAAATTCATTATATGTAAATACAATATACTGAAGTTCATGTAGATTGTTCCAGTTACTTACTCAATGACGAAACAATTGCCGGTAACATGAAATAACTTCTGCGTAAAATTGCTGGTCAACAATGTGTTAAGAAAACTCATTTCAAATAATATTTGCAACAGTGAAACGTTTAATTGCAATACCAATATTGGTGCAGGGAAGCCCCACAATAACGAGTTAAAGTTTCAACTTCAATTTTGCAGAATACAAATACGTGTCTCCGTTTTCTCGATGACCACATATTGTTTCTTTCCCTTATGTCACTATAGCGATGTATGAAACATGCATGTCTCAGAAGTCCGAAATTAAACGAAGAGCAAGAGGTATCTTTGAAGATTTTGTTGCGTCTCGAAACATACGCCGAAAACAAAACATTATTACAAAGTTTCCCTGCCTTCTTAACCCTGTGACTACGGCAGACTTTGAAACGCACCGGCCGACCATAGGGTAGGAATTCAGTCGCGACGTACACCGAGAAAACAGCGAAGTTTTTCGTTAAGAATGCGTTTCTGACGTAGTGCAGTAAAAGCTGGATAAATACGACACAGTTCGGGGCTCAAGCGCATCTCTTATGAAGTAGCGGTTCGAATTATGTTTACATCACGGCTCCAGCCAAGCGCGACAAAGAAAAGGACAGACAGTAGAAGAGCCACAGAGGCCCAAGCGATAGGGTGAGAGTCCCGAATGTATCGGTGAGGCAATACTAATTGGAGGGTCAGCCGTTTTCATTTTCGGTCTTTTTTTTGAAACCTTTGCTATAACGCATTTGTGAGATTATTCTGATTAAAATGATACCAAACACGACATAGTTTGAATCATATTTAATATATTTGCTTACCCTTTACATAATTTAAAAATATCGTGTTTGGTATTATTTTAATCAGAAAAATCTCAAAAACACATTGGGAAAAGTTACATTCAGAAAAGTTAATAAATAATAAAGTTTATTGTTGCTTTAGCAATGCGTCGCTTTGTTTGCTTGCTCTCTCTCTCTCTGTCTCTTCTGCTGTCTGTTCTTTTCTAAGTTCGCGCTCGACTCGAGCCGAATGTAAACACCGATTCGAGACCTCCACTTCATAAGAGCGACATTCGGTGGCGACCTTTACATTTAAGCCTTATGAAGGTGTCGACATTATGCTGCATTTATCCAGCCGGGTGTCGATTCAAAGTTTTTATGCGGCTCCAGCTGTCCACGATTTTAATCGAAATCTACGGCGACGTGTTGTCGTATTTATACTGCGACAAGGGGCCTTAACAGGTGAGGACGAGGTCTGTGAGAAGAAAGATGGTTCTAATAACAACAACAACAGTAGTAGCAGTAGTAATAGTAATGATGATGACGATAATGATGATGATGATAATTATGATGATGTATTTCATAAATAGTTTTCGATATAAGGTATGCACCATTTTGAAGAACGATTTTGGGTCATCTTGTGAGAAATCGATATGATGGCCTATTGAAATGTTTTAATGTAAAAAAAGAAGTAGAGAAATAACTTGGAATGGTTACTGATGAAATTTTATTAATGATAATATTTATGAAATATAAAAAACAAAGATGTAAATGTAAATACAAAATATGAAATTAAACAATCATGGCATTTTGTTCTGAGAGCAACAAAGTTTATTGATTTTACACAATTTAAAAAAGGTACAGAAAGCAAAGCGTGATTTCCTTGACTGACGAAAGCGGAGTGAATTTAGCGAAAGTGGTTAAAGCGATAAGCGACGAAAATCGAGTGATTATATGATACATGTAGCGAATTAGCGGAAGAATAGCGATAGAATAGGAAGAGCAGAGAGAAGTGGGGACTTTTATAACCTCGGAAAAGAGGATGATAATGGGGATTGAGGAACGGTCTGGAAGGTTCGAGAAGGAAGGAATTGGTTAGAAAATTCGAGTCAAAACTGCGGTGATGGCGCGAGGCGAGGTACAGGTAGGGAGAGACAAGGAGGTAAGCGTGAGGAATAAGGATAGCGCGATGGAACGATGAACAGTGGCATAAACAAAGGAAAGTGACAGAGGTAGTCATAGAAAAGAATGGAAGAATAACATGGAAAGATGAGGTTTAAATCAGCTGAGTAAGTAAACGAGAATTAAAGGGAATGCATATTCGAGAAGTCGATATAAGAATTAACGAATTGAGAAAATACGAAATAATAGAGCAGTGATAAGATCGCGAACACATTTCAACATTTGAAAAATTGAGATTTTTATTCTAAAGTGTGGGTTGTACAGGGTGTTTCGAAAGGTTTTGTAATGGCTTGGAGGGGTTGTTCTACTCCTCGGATTAGATGGAGATTTGTGAAAATAACCTGCCGCAAAATTCGCGGTAAGCGAATATTTCAGCTTATTTGTTTGACCAGCTTTACGCATTCGTCTTGCTACGTAGGTAAAATGTCTGAGAGAAACCATGGGTCAGAAACGAACCGTTCTCTCGCAAATTGACTTTTAATTGGGCCTCCAAGATTTAAGTTTCGCTTAGTAAGTGAGACTACCGGCTGGTCCTTCCTGACTCCGTTTCGAACGAAATCTTTCGATGTAACTTTTCGGAGGCTATGAAAACGCCAATGACGTGCGTTCGGTGTCAGGTTCGCTCATGGGCCCTCCCGGGGAAAAGAACATAAACACTTGCACTGCACTTACAATTAGTCGTTCGGTGACCCAGTCCCCCAATTTCTAATGTCGAGTAGCACGATTTCGCTTAACCTATTCGAGCCGACAAGGATATCTTGTGTGTTTCTTTCCGAAGGAACAGCTGGGAGTCTCACTTACTAAGCGAAACTTAAATCGCGGAGGCGCAATCAAAAGCCAATTTGCGAGAGAACGGTTTTTCCGACCCATGGTACCTTTCAGACATTTTATCTACGCAACAAAACGAATGCGAAAAGCTGGTCAAACAAATAAACTAAAATATTCGCTTACTACGAATTTTGCGGCAGGTTTTTTTCACAAATCCCCACCCAATCGATGGTGTTGAACAACCCCTGAAAGCCGTGACCATTTTTTGTACACCCTTTACAGTACGACGGTATTCAGTAGAGTTTTGTAATGAATGAATCTTGTGTGATGAATGTAGAATATAGAATAAGAATGACTTGTAGAATGATCTTGTACAATGAGATTGATCTGGGGTTTGTAATAAGGAGTGAGAATGAATATTGAACCGTATGTGAATTAGACTGAACTTGTAGAATGATCTTGGAATTAGTTATGAGTGAGGATCGGCGGAAAGAGACGAAGGGTTTTAAGGACTTTAAGGAAAGTAGTGGGAGAAGGGTAACGGAGTTTGGGAGTCGAAGGTCGAAATAGGAAAATAAGGATTTTGAACTTGGAACGATGATTCGGAGATGAGTAATGATAGTGGTGACTGACGATTGAGTCACCACCTTGGTGTACAAAGTATTTGTAAAGATTTTAGTAATCGTAGTCGAAGGGTCGGTACATTACAATACCAGCAGGTATTACCCTTTTAACGGGTACCACATTCACTACAGAACATGTAACGAACTTCATCTCTGATTGCGATGCACAAGAAAATAGGCTATTGTTAGACGAAGGTGAAGAACCAAGATCAGGGAACAGTACAGCAAATTCTGATCAAACATTGGAGGCACAGCACATATTCCAGGGACTGGAGCAGCTCGTGTCAAACGACGCACCTGTTATAAAAAATATAGTTAACGCCTTAAAAAACCATATTTTAGGTATGTACTATTAATATTATAAATACAATTAGGTAATTTCATAAAAGTTATAAACACGATTCTCATTTTAATATTAATTTTTATTGTCTAGGTGGCGATGACTAGCAATCGGAAATATTCACGGAAACTAGTGTCAGGTCCTAGTCCGCGTCCAACATATTATAATTCAACATATTTATCACTATTATCATAAACATCATCATCATCATCATCATCATCATCATCGTCATCTGCATCATCTTTATCATCATTACTATTACTACTACTATTACTACTACTACTATTGTTATTGTGATTATTGTTATTATTGTTGTTGTTGTTGTTTATTATGATTGGATATTAAAAAAATATATTACTAAACGAACCATTTTCCTTCTCATAGAGCTCGCCCTCACCTATTAAGGCCCCTTGTCTCACACTCCTAACGTTTCCCCATTTCCTGCATTTTCTGTAACACTACATATCTCAAAATTAACTAGAACTACGTCTTGGTCTTAAAATCACGTCTTAATTACGTCTGAATCACGTTTAACTTCGGTCGCATTGTAACGTTTTCTCCTACAATTGCGCTCATAAAGAAAATCTGTTGTACGCGCAGCGAACACGTTGCAGCACAAACGCGACAACCGGCCGCCATAGATTTAGATTAAATTCGCGGTTAGCTGGAGCCGCATGAAACACTGAATCGACACCCGGCTGGACAAATGCAACATTTCGACGTGATAAATGCAACATAATCGACACCTTCGCAAGGTTTAAATGCTCAGGTCGTGACCGAATGTCGCTCTCCCGAATTCGCGTTTAACTGGAGCCCCATCAAACACTCAATCCACACCCGGCTGGATAAATGCAGCATAATATGGACACCGTCGTAAGTCTTAAATGCAAAGATCGCGACCGAATGTCGTTCTTATGAAGTAGAGCAGGCAAGCCGCTTATTTGATCGACGCATGTGTCCTTGGAAGAGCTCCGCCTGCTACTTCTTCTACAAATGTCGCCTCAATGCGCCACCACGGTCGTGCCAATAGGTCCGCGCCTACAAGTAAAAGGCAAGTCCAGCAGCGAGCTCTCGAGCGCACGGAAAGGAGTAAGGAGTAGCAGGCGGAACTCTTCCAAGGACACATGCGGCGATCAAATAAGCGGCTTGCCTGAAGTAGAGATATCGAATCTGTGTTTATACCGGCCCCAGTCGAGCGCGAACTTAGAAAAGGACAGACAATAGAGGAGACAGAGAGAGCAAGGAAACAAAGCGACGCATTGGTAATGCAACAATAAACCTTTTTTATTTATTAACTTTTCTGAATGTAACTTTTCCGAATGTGTTTTTGAGATTTTTCTGATTAAAATAATACCAACCACGATATGATTAAATGATGTAAATGGTAAGCAAATATATTAAATATTAAGTAAATATAATTCAAACTATGCCTTGTTTGGTATCATTTTAATTAGAAAAATCTCACAAATACGTTGGCAACGGTTTCAAAAATAAAAGATCAAAAATGAAAAAGTTTTATCCCTGAATTGGATGAGTCAGTCTTTTGTTCCGAGGTTCGTCATATTACACTTCTCCCACGTCAAGCGTCGAGGTTCACGAAACTTTTGTCGCATTTATCCAGCTTTTACTGTACATCTCTTCAAGAAAAATTATAATTCCAAATATATTTATATTCAACGTATTTTGTGTAAATCGCACTATCAACATAATCAGCCTGTTCTATGGTCATAGTATCACAATTTATTAAACACCGTCTACACCGTTACTACGTATAAACGTAGGGTATGAGGCGTATCGAAGAAGAAACTAACAATAAGGGGGAAAAAATGAACGTTGAGGGTATAGATTAAACTCTCGTTAAAATAGCGAATGCCATGTAAAATATTTAAGTGATTCTTTTTCATTTTTTTATGTCTTCGAAGTTACGGTATTTCCTTTGTAAGCGTGCGCAATGGATGCCGTTTAGCAGGGGGGATTATCTCATTGCGAAAACGAGCAGTCTTCAAACTGAGTTCGGAATGCATAGCTCGAATCGTTCGAGAAATGCAGGTACATACGTACATTTCTGTCTGTTTCAATTAGTTCATTAATACATCACTTTCAATTAGTTCATTAATACATCAGTACGAGTAAAATATTGTTAAAATTTTGAATTTAAAAACTAATGTATAACACGCTGTTTCAATTAGACTATATCTGTATAGGTACCGAAGAAACGGTAAAAGTCCCGAAGAACTGCACGAAAATGAAATTTCTTCGCACAGGGTAAAGGGGGGGGGGGGGGGGGCAGTGAAGCAATCTTTGCACGTCAGATCGTTCCTTTTATAACATAATTATAGTACATCCGAATGTGCACTCAAAAATGTTCTCCCATGAGCATACATATGTATCTGTCCGCAGATTTAGAATGGGCGATCGGATTACATCGTCTAATTTTGAAAATATCCGGCCTTTGGCCCGATTACAATGAAACTTCTCGGGATAAATTAGTTTCGAATATTCGTACATTTGTTATTTGTATAGCAACGTCTCTTTTACTGCTAATACCAATGTATCTTTCCTTGCTGAGAGTCTTCAACGATATATGGTCCCTGATTGATAACCTTCAACTTACACTGCCCGTAACATTTCTGGTATATAAATTATGTGTTATGTGGTGGAACAAAGACGGTAAGTAATAGTGAGTTGGAAACCGTTTTTTATATATTGTATTATATTATATTGTAGATAAGCTTTTATGGTTTATATTTCACTAATATAACATTGTACATTCTTTCATTCCTTCATAATGCACATCAGAGCATGGAATGAGCTGTTCGCTGCACGCGTGCTTGGAGGAGCGCCGCCTGCCTCCTCTGACCGTACGCCTTTGATAAAGCTCGCAGAGATAATCCAGGCCAGGCAAACCGCTAATTTGATCGCCGCATGTGTCCTTGGAACAGCTTCGCATGCTACTCCTTCCCGTGCGCTCGAGAGCTCGCTGATTGATTTGCCTTTCACTTGCCAGGCAGAAACCTATTGGCACTAGCGTGGTGGTGCATTGGAGAGAAAATCGTAATCAACCACTCGCGCCTAAAAGTCATGCCACGCGCGTCGGCCACGGAAATCAAAACGACGTGCGTGGCACGTTGCCTACGGTTATTTGCCGAAGAACATTTTCAGATCGCACCACGTCGCGTGTAGGGTAAAACAAAAGTATTATTAATGTAAAGTATTCTGAGATATGTCTTACATCAAATACGATTAATAGATTTTAAAGTTTTGGACTTTTGGCGGTGGTTTCGGCGAATTCGACTACTACATAACGCCTTACGGGAAAATATAGTGTTGCGTATATACATTTACAATGATGTCTGTAAAAAAACGCATTGGCAATTGTACTCCATGGGTGATGTGGAAACCTGTTAAGACTTTGATGGCCAGAGACTAGGCAGGGCTGTAAAATGTATCGCCAAGAGGGCCACGGCGACAACAATGTATTCTTTGACGCGAGAAGGCCTGGTATTCTGCTGTCGCTGAATTTTTTTAGCTATTTTCGTTGGACATTAATTTATAAATGCGCATGCTACAACGCAGCACTATATTTCGCGGTAAGGTGTCACGTAGTGATCGAAATCGCCAAAACCATCGCCAGAAGAGCATAGACATTAAAATCTTTTAATCGTATTTGATTTTTCACTAATAATACTATTGTTTGACCCTACACGCGACGTGGTGCGATCTGAAACTGTTCTTCAACAAATAACCTTAATCGACGTGCTACGCATGTCGTTTTGATTTTCGTGACCGACATGCGTGATACATCTTTCCATCGCCGGTGATTAAATATGAATACCGCGCCAACGCGCTACCACGCCTGTGCCAGTAGGTCCGGCCGTGACGCCCAGAGAGTGTCTGTCAATTAGTGACATCACGGCTGTGTGTTGGGTGAAGTATAGCTCGCAAAAACAGTGAAGTCCTCTTGCCTGTGGTTTTTTCTGATTCGCCTGACGGATAGAGACATCCCTCGTTCTGACGTCACTTTCGATTCTAACGCGTTATTGAACGAAGGAGCCGCACATTCGTTACGTTCTCATGTGAACGACGAAAGAAGTGTGTTATTTTCCGTTGTCATTCGCCGAGTTTAGGTTTCCAGAAACGATATGGTGGGGATATCATAGCCAAAAGGGAAAGAAGGCGCGCGATATGAGGCACGCGGTGGGGTCGCTCGCATCGCCTACCCCCGCCATGTCGGTCCTGGAAACCTATGATCGACTAGTGACAACCGAAAACAAAACACTTACTTCGCTGTTCACATGACGGCGTAACGAATGTGCAGCATCATCGGCTAGTCACGCATCAGAATCGAAAATGACGTCAGAACGAGGGATGTCTCTATCCGTCAGGGGAATCAGAACAAGCCAAAGGTCCAAAGGATTTGTCTTGTCTTTGGGGGCTGTAGGCGGTGCGAGTGACACTCTCCCCTTACCCCGTGCCTCATACCGCGCACCTTCTCTGTTTTTGCGAGCTTTAGGCGGCGTTTCTCGAACGACGGCTCTGGCGTGCAAAATTTCTGCACTCTGCCCTTGATGTTACACAGCAGGGGCGACAATAATGTATTCTTTGACACGAGAAAGTTTGGCGCTCATTTGCCGCCAAATTTTTTAAATGCAAATGTCGCCTCAATACGCCACAACGCTTGTGCCGATAGGTTCACGTCCAGCGGGAGATTCTGAATCAGTGACATCGCAGGTTTTTGGTTTGGAGAAGTAGGTGGCGCTTCTCATAAAAACGGCTCTGGCTAGCAGATATCGCACACTGCTGATTTAAACGAATCGACTTGTATCAGTGCTTTTATTGCAACAGTATATCGCATGTAGCTATAAACGTAAACATCCCAGCAGTTTGTAACATTTACATAAATTGGTTGTAATGTAGAAAAGTTCATTTTACTATCGCATTGGACCTAGCATAACTTTCCACTATAGCTCGGTTAAATTTTCTCAACATCGGCCATAACACGGCGATAAATGAAAGAAACATAGCATTCCGTTTAAAAAAATAAAGCTGACTTTGAAATGTCCTCTATGCCTCCACCCAAGCACAGCACATTTGAATCACAATATATCCCCCTCTATACCGTAAAAGTTTCGTATATAACATTTTGTCATATTATTACAAATAACGAAAAGGTAATTATACTGATGATGGTCCATCCCACCGATTTCGATGATTTTGGGATATGTTGTCAGAATCATGATTCTAAGCAACTTTTTCCTATTCATGTTACCCCTGTTCGGCTTTCGTTATTGAGATTTTGGCAAAAAACTTTTGCTACTTCTATACTGAATTTTGCCACCAGCTGTATAATTACCAGCGGAAATATTCAAGGTGGCTAGAAACAGCGCTCTACCCTATATAACAAGACAGTAAGACAATAATACAAAAGATTCATGCGATTCGTCTTCGCTCTGCGTCTTTCGTCAAAAGTCTCCGCGTTTTCCATTATCCAGCCTCTCCCGGGTGCGTTATTTTCTTCTTACGCCTGGCAATGCGTCACACCTCACGCATATCACGCACACTTGTTCACTCTCATACTATATAATCAATTTATTGTTAGGCATATGTTGCGGAGCAAAAATACGCCCTGAAGCTCACAGATGTAACTTTAAACTCGTCTTCTTACGTTTCTTAATCGTTCACGTGTTCCTTAGAAAAAATAGCAGCCGCGCTTTGTGGTCTATTTATGACTTGAAAGTCAATGCGCTTCATGGGCCTATTGTCGTCAATAATTCTTCAGGAAAAGTTTTCTCCTGCAAAAAGTATTGACCGGGGACTTTCCCCGCGCGAGCCGGATTTTTTCGGCTCCGCCGATCTTCAAAGGAAGCTCTGGACCAATGGGCAAAAGACGATTGCTTTGCCCACCAATAACAAAATTAATATTTTTCAACCAAAAAGTCTCCCAATCAGGCAACTTTTCCGTTTCGCAGTAATAACCGCTCCCGCCAAATCATGACGGAAGAGCATCTTCACGTGCTTTAAAGAATTCGTCTTCGTAAAAGATTGAACCAAATAACAATTAGCGTTGTCGATAGAAGGTCCGTCCGCGAGACTAAAGTGCGGATGTATCTGTAATATCCATTGTACAGGGTGTTTCAAAAGGTTTTGTCATGGCTTCGCGGGGTTGTTCTAGACCTCGGATGGGATGGAGATTTGTGAAAATAACCTGCCGCAAAATTATTCGAGGGGTGCCTGATTTTTTTGGGCTGGGCCATCGTCTTCGTCTTGTTACGTAGGTAAAATGTCTGAGAGGAACCATGGGTCAGAAGTGAACTGGTCTCCCTCAAATCGACTTTTAATTGGGCCTCCGCGATCTAATTTTCGCTTAGTAAGTGAGAGAGTCAGCTGTTCTTTCGGAAAGAGACACACAAGATATCCTTGTCGGCTCGAACAGTCTAAGGAGAAGCGTGCTACTAGACATTAGAAATTGGGGGACTGGGTCACCGAACGACTAAGAGCAGTGCAAGTGTTTATGTTCTTTTCCCCGGGAGGGCCCATGAGCGAACCTGACACCGAGCGCAGGTCATTGACGTCTTCCTAGCCGACAAGGATATCTTGTGTGTTTCTTTCCGAAGGAACAGCTGACTCTCTCATTTACTAAGCGAAAATTAGATCGCGGAGGCCCAATTAAAAGTCGATTTGCGGGAGAACGGTTCACTTCTGACCCATGGTTCCTCTCAGACATTTTACCTACGTAACAATACGAAGAAGATAGCCGAGCCAGTTTCAATCGGGGATTCCTCAAATAATTTTGCGGCAAGCAATTTTCACAAATCTTCATCCAATCCGAGCTCTAGAACAACCCCCCGAAGCCATGACAAAACCTATTGAAACACCCTGTACAAAGGTGTAAATAAACCGTGCAATAAGGCAAGTTGGCCTTTTTTCAAACTTTTGATATATAATACAAGACTTTCGTGCTTGGCTCAATTCGGGTGAGCCTATCTATCACACGCTCACTCCCGAGGTGTCGCCTAAAAAATACGAAAAGGTCGTAACTCGTAAGACGTGCATCCGTAACAGCATACATATAGTTACACTCTATTTTTCCATCCTACATCTAAATATTATACTTTACGGCTCTCCCATAAACTTGGAAAATTTTTGAACGAAATTGAAAAATAGTAATTTTGACTGGTTTGGCAGTTCTAGTGTTAACGCTGTTCGCATGTCACCTGACGTTATTCGAGTTTGCTTCTGAAATTTGTAGATATAGTGCGACAACTCTAAGTTGGCTTCCGGGCGGCGGAGCCTCTGGCGTTCAACCGCCTATTCGCGCCATTTTATTTCTGGGGTCCCCAAACTCGGCCTCCTAAACACTCCGCATAGTTATATTGATCAGAAAAATCTCAGAAACACGTTGGTAAAGGTTTCAAGAAAAAAAGGTCAAAAATGAAAAAGTTTTATCCTTGAATTGGATTAGTCACTTATCTGATCCAGGCTGCATCATGCCACGCTGCTCCCTCGTCGAGCGTCGCATTTCGCCAAGGAGGATCCCCCATATGGAGGGGGTAATTATGTCAGAGTTTATTCAGATTTTATTATAGCTACATTCTAAATCAGGCAGCCAGGTTAGTTGATCGACAGAGCTGCCCTTCGAAGAGCTCCGCCTGTTTTACCCATTCATACAGCTGAGATGTCACTGATTCACACACGCTCTCTCGGTGTCATGGCCGGACCTATTGGCACGAGCGTGGTGGCGTATAGGGGCGACATTCGTATCTAACCGCTCGCGCTGGAAAGACATGCCACGCGCGTCGATCGTGGAAAACAAAACGACGCGCGTGGCACGTCGACCAAGGTTATTTGTCGAAAGACAGTTTCAGATTGCACCACGTCGCGTGCAGGGTAAAACAAAAGTATTATCAGTGAAAAAATATGCTCTGATATGATTTAAATCAAATACAATTAATAGATTTTAATGTTTTTGGACTTCTGGCGATGATTTGGAGGAATTCAACCACTACGTGACGCCTTACGGCGAAATATAATGCTCGGCCGCAACAATGTATTCTTTAACGCGAGAAGGGCTTGCGTTCTGCTGTCGCGGAATTTCTTACCTGTTTGCGCTAGAAATTAATTTACAAATGCGCGTGCTAGAACGGAGCATTATATTTCGCCGTAAGGCGTCACGTAGTGGTTGAATTCCACCAAATCATCGCCAGAAGTCCAAAAACATTAGAATCTATTAATTGTATTTGATTTAAATTATATCAGAGCATAGTTTTTCACTAATAATACTTTTGTTTTACTCTGCACGCGAGGTGGTGCGATCTGAAACTGTCTTTCGACAAATAACGTTGGTCGACGTGCCAGGCGCGTCGTTTTGTTTTCCGCGATCGACGCGCGTGGCATGTCTTTCCAGCGCGAGCGGTTAGATACGAATATCGCCCCAATACGCCACCACGCGCCTGGCAATAGGTCCGAACCTGGCAAGTGAAAGGCGAAGCAATCAGCGAGCTCTCGTGCGCACGGGAAGGGGACGCAGGCGGAGCTCTTCGAAGGCCAGCTCTGTCGATCAACTAACCTGGCTGCCTGTTCTAAATGTTGTGCATACGCCAATAACCTCACATTCGCTGCCAAATTGCGTCGTCTCCCTTGCTCCATCCGTACCTTTCTCTCTCTTCGTCCTTTAGTTCAATTTGAATGTGTTAGCTCTTTCAGCGAATTGCGAGGTATGTAGAATGTTAAGTGCCCCCGTATACGTGTGATCGGAGGCATAGCCCTTGACGTCTGACGAATCAGACCCTCGTTCTTTTGTGAAGCCAAGTTAAAGTTGTCGAACTTTACCTAGTGCTAGAGATATGTATAGTGATTTGCGTTTGAATTCTCGCCGATGCATCGGGGCGACGTTATTTCGAGCGCGCCGTCTTTTATTCTTTTATTTTGAGAGGTGCCAAAGCGCATAGCAGCGATAAGCGATGCCCTTCATTTTGAGCTAGCAGCAGCTGGCTCAAAATCAGTCGTCTACTTGTCCCCGTCACGGGCGTATCCAGGGGGTGTCAACTCCCATACATTAAGTTTCGTTCGCAGATGTGCTGCCACCTAGAGCGGAACCCGCATACTACAACTAGATTTTATATATATGTGGGATCGGGGCGGTACACTCCTAAAAAGAACTTAGGAAAAAAGGACGTGAAGAAGAAGTGACGCCAGGGAGAGGACGCTGGCGCAGTGGACCCGCGCCGACCCAGGAGATCTCCCGAGTTTAAGCAACGCAGGCGGTGGCCGTTGCTTGGATGGGTTACCGCGCCTCTCCTTCTTTTTCACGATCCTACAAATTGGGGGCTCAGCCGGGATAGGAGTTACAGCTACCGCAACGATCCCGATGACGACTAGAAAAAAAAATTCAGAGAGACGATCGACTAGCGCAAAAACGAAGTTTTTCAAGACGAGAACGAACGGGTCACACACTAGGCACCACGAGGATACGATGTTACGTGATGTAAACAAAAGACGGCCTAGGTGTGCGGACGTTCGGAGAAGATGCGACGACGACGACGATGCGCAGTCCATAAAGACGAGTGCGACATTTGAGGGCAAATGTCATTATCAGGATGGCCCAGTGTGGGATCGGGGCGGTACACTCCTAAAAAGAACTTGGGAAAACAGGACGTGAAGAAGAAGTGACGCCAGGGAGAGGACGCTGGCGCAGTGGAACCACGCCGACCCAGGAGATCTCCCGAGTTAAGCAACACGCAGGTGGTGACAATTGCTTGGATGGGTTACCACGCCTCTCCTTCTTTTTCACGATCCTACATATATAGCACAGTATGCTATATATATCGTATATATAGTACTATTGCTTACTGATTTAAAGATAATAGTATTTACAGAGGTATACTGAACTTTGCTTTATTATTGTGAAGTTCGCTGAATTTTTAATTTTACAGTCCACAAAATTTTTAATTTCTCGCTTTCACAATAATGATGCTAAGTTCAGTATATCTGCTATTTTAAAGGAAAATACAAATATTCAATTTATTTTTAGAAATTTATTTAGAAGACGTACATACATACTGATTTTTACACGTTTACGAAAAGCTACTTATTTTAAATCTAATATTACTATTGCATACATAACCCTCCTCCTTTCTCAAACGGGCTTGGGATCGTTTATGGCGGAGTTACTGGGCGCATCGAACCCATAAGATATATTTGGGTCTACAAATTGCACCGACTTTTCCTGCTTTTCCATTCCTCAATTTTTTCCGAAACTTTCTCTTTTTAGCAACATTTGGCAAACACATGTTTTTATACTACGTCTTCTCTATGCGCTTCGATGCAACATGTCGCGTGCTCATGACATCTCACGTATTGTTTGAAAAGATACTGTGTAGGTTTCTCACGGATTTGAAAGCTGTACCTGTGTTAGTTCTTGTACGTGGCGCCAACTAGAGCGGAACAACGGCAAGTAGTACTATACGAGTACCAAGTTTTTGTATAAGAGTTGACACCCCCTGGACGTATCTCAGCCCACAGGCTTTGTTACTAAAATCAGTTTTTCATATACACAAACAAACTAATGGGTGTACAGTAAATTCTATGCGGCCAGACACATTTGCGCGCGCACCAAGCGTATAAAAGACTAGAACTGTACACGTTATGTTGAACTTTGAAATAATGTTGTCAACGATGTCTTAATCGTTGCAGCACTTGCATCGATCGTGCGTATGATCATCAGCGACTGGATGAGAATAAAAACTGAAAGTCAGCGGAAGATTATGATGAAGCAAGCAAGAAGAGCCCGTATTCTGATGATATTTAGTGTCATTATAACGACGTCAACGGTAGTGACTCTCGTTATTCCTCCTTGCTTCGGACTAACAATGAGATACGTAACTAATATCACAGATCCTGACAGACTGCTCATATTTCAAACCCATTACCCGTATGACATAAAGAAAAGTCCTGCTTATGAAATTACATTTATTGGCCAGATTGTCGTTTTTTTTATGGAGGCGTTTCCGTACGTTGGCGTTGACAATTTTATGGGTCTCTGTATCTTTCATGTGTGCGCTCAATTGGAAACGCTCGCTGAAGATCTGACCAATTTAGGGCAATTAAAAGACTTTGATGCCAACTTAAGGAGCTGCGTGAAAAATCACATACGCTTGATCAGGTTTTCCTATGTCCTACGACAATTTGCAATACAATATTTGAAAATATTATGTACAATATTTTATTCTTTCGTCGATGTTTCATTTGTGAATATTGTGCATCCAAAAGTAGTTTAGTAAGACTTCTTGGTAATTTTTAAGAACATTATTTTGATCGTATGTTACATACATTTCATTATTGGTTTTAGGTGTGTTGACTTACTTGAAAATACTTTTAGCATAATGCTGATAGGACTGTTGCTCTATTGCTCTATACTTCTGTCTTGTCAAGGATTCCTCATAGTTCCTGTAAGTTTCCCAAAACACGCTTGGATATTATTTGTCGAAGAAAAATCTTCTTCCGACCACGATTTTGCAAAAGAAAGTACAAAACGGATCCGATAATAAATAAATAAATAGTTTGAATATACTAGTTTCGCTATATCGAGACGTTAAATTTAAAACAATTAATACCAGCTTACAGTGCACATAAAACTAACAAGAAATAGAACGAAGAAGGTTTCGATCGAGTAAAAACGTTATCATATTCGCATTCTCACCTGTATAAATATTTGAGTCTGATTTTGCATTGAAATTTTACAAAAAAGAAAAACTGTAAATTGCACAGCATTACAGCAAATATAAGGCGACTTTCGCAACGTGACGATTCTAAATACCTCCTAAAATATGTACTGTATGAAAAAATGTTTTGGATAAAAGTTGCACGGTTACAAAGACGGCATTTAACAAAGTAATATGGGTTTTATGCTGTTTTACTGTTTTATCAAGATATGCAGGTCACCTTCATCTTTGTGAATAAAATCATTATACTACGTAGGGTCGAAAACGAATACTTACTGAGATATTCATAAAATAATTATCCTACATTACAAGGTATGCTCATTCAACGGGACTGCTATAATTTGAAGGACATCGTTATTTATAACAACACATAATGTTGTTAAACACGATCCTATTAGACATTAGGCATTAGACATCGTCGATATAAAATATTTGCCGTGTGCTGTCATGTTTAAAAGTTATGTGCAATGTTACATGTGCCAGTTTCTTTAAAACGGTTAGATAGTAAGCTGTTACATGCGACCCTGAAACTTTTATTTCATGCGGCCCTGAGCCTTTTATTTTTCATCTGATACCAGTCGACCGTTAGAAAGTTTACGTAAAACTGTAAACCGAAGAGGTCTCGTTGTACAGGAACACTGTCCGAGCAACTAATATAAACCAACTACGATCCCCTACAATCCTGTCAAGATATATTCCATGCCGCCTTGGTCCCCTAATATCCCTTCCAGAATCCTACCACCTCCACTCATTTTCCGCAGTTTTTTCCAAAACCGAGCCCTATATAAGCGAGACATTTTTTGACTCCTCGGATCCAGTATTTTTTAGGACGTCATACTGTTACTTAGCGTACAGGAAATTTCAAATTCACGACTTCCACATACGATTGACTATTGTAAGTATAAGACGTGGAAACCCCCGCGAACCGACGCGTGAATTTCGGCTAAGTTTAAAATTAAGAATCATTCATTGTAATTGCATTCTGAACGACTATTGATTATTACTTTTAATATACGTTTATATTCACATTTGTGACATGCAAACGTTTTAGTTATTTCATTTTACTTCCTTAATCTTCGTGTAACAGAGCAACGATCTCCCTTATTCACTCTTACCGCTCGGGGTGAATAAGATTTTTAAAGTTAAAGTTACGGGTGTTCGTTAGAAGAGAAAGAGTCTACGGGGTGCAACAAATTCCATTTCCTACTACTAGCTAGTGGCGGTACCCCCGTATCCTTTGGTACGGGACTGATCTGCTATACTAGCGCGAAAATACCGCAATGTTTTTCGTTATTCACGGGCATACGGCGACTCTATAGTTCGGCTATAAGTTAGTCCGGTCCCCGGATATAATTCCTAGCCTGGTTGCAATCCTTAACTCTCGCAAGTATAATTGCATTAACGCATTCGGTCTCGTTCTGGCACTCGCCCGGCTCGTAACAACGCCTTGAAAAAGTAAAATGTGATGGCTAATTTCGATCAGGGTATTTATTTTGTGTCAGAGCCATTTTCATATACAGTAAAACCTCGATAAAGGCATTAGAAGTTTCCCTCCATAAATCCATCATGATTGTCATCTCCGCATAGGGGAATCCCCCTTGGCGAACCACGACGTTCGACGAGGGAGCAGTGTACAGGGTGTTTCAAAAGGTTTTGTCATGGCTTGGAGGGGTTGTTCTACACCTCGGATTGGATGGACATTTGTGAAAAAAGCCTGCCGCAAAATTCGCGTTAAGCGAATATTTTAGCTTATCTGTTTGGCCAGCTTTTCGCATTCGTCTTGCTACGTAGATGAAATGTCTGAGAGGAACCATGTGACAAAAACGAACCGTTCTCTCGCAAATTGACTTTTAATTGGACCTCCACGATTTAAGTTTCGCTTACAAGGGAACATCCCGAACCCGTACACGCCGATTTTGATGAAAATTATATGGTAGATAGTTCTCGACAAAATATTTGACACCTATTTTTTTATATCTGCAATCGTCCACATTGAAGGGGTGATAATAGCCCTCAAACTTTGGGGTTGAAAATGGTTTTTTCGAAATATCTCCGAGATTAAAAGGCGCACGGAAAAATTTTTTTTTTTTAAATTGTGCGCCTTGAGATTACGAATTCAGTGATATAAATAATAATTGCAAAAAATTATTTGTTTAAACAATATATTAAAATTTCTTAATTTTTTGTTCATTTTTCGTACTAAATGTTGTTCCATTTTCGTGGAAATTTATGTGTATAAAGAATAGACAAAATTAGTGAATACGTGTTTTTGGAATTTTTTGTTTGCTAACATTTAACGATACTTATGTAACGTTTAATTTTTCGCCCGCTTCGTACAGGACGTATGAAAATTATTTGCCATGATCTGCCAGGCGTTGTTCTATACCTTTGGGGTGATGGACATTTGCCAAAAAATCTACCGCAAAATTCGCAAAAGCCTTGCAAATTAAGATCACTTTTTTATTAGCTCATCGAATTCGTCTCGTCGCGTAGGCAAAATGTATGAAAGGAACTATGGGTCAGAAATGAACTTTTCTTGTGCAAATTAATGTTAAAATTGCAGTTCCGTGAGTGGCTTTCCCATCGGTAGGACAACCTTTGCTAACGGACATATAGAAAACAGAAGCATACGAATTATCATTATTGTCCGAAATGTGTCATTTGCTATTATATTTCAGAAACCTAATTACCGTAGCACGCTATACGAGCTTCGAATATGGACGAAGTAAATATAGCCAGTAAGAAAAACGCATGTGTTTATGTTCTTCTCTCTGGGAAGGCCCTTGGGAGGACTCGAAGCTGATCGCAGGTCATTAATATTTTCCTATCCTGCGAAAATTTTTATTCAAATATCTCCTACTGTACGGCGACAGCGAAGAAAATTGCAATCATGTGTGACTCAATAATCCTAGATTGGTCGATTGTCGAAATCTTTTGTTAGTGTCGCGGTTTATGACTCTATTGTTCCGCGTAAATTTTCGCAGACTACGAAAATATTAATGTCCTGCGATTGGCTTTGGGTCCATCAAGGGCCCTTCCGGGGTGTAGAATTAGCCTGGTAGGCCATGATAAATATTTTCATACACTCTGTACTGTGGTAAACCAATGAAAGAAGTCCTTTCTGACAAAAAGTTGTTTTTATTATAAAATTAAAGTTTAAACTAAAAAGAAAATCTTTAAAGGGTCTAGCCGGATAAGGATGGAAAAAGAGCCCCCAAAGCAAATTAATCTTGGGGCATATCATTCGATAGGCCTCTTTAAAAAACCCTTCCTGCAAAGTATGAATCCGCTACCCCTACCGTAGGGATCGTTACAGGGTGAAACGTATTTTACAGTTTTTGCTCGATTTCTCCTGTTTGTCTTCATAGAAAGTTCTGAAAAAATCACAGATATTATAGCCAATGGTGTGCATACTTTTGAATTTTTTCAGATTTTTAGGAGTGGTGGAACGCAGTTCAAAAATTTAAAAATCAGCAAATTGTTTATATTAATATGGCTGATTTCTAATTTTTTGAACTGCGTTCCACCACTTAATTTGCACAAGAAAAGTTCATTTCTGACCCATAGTTCCTTTCATACATTTTGCCTACGCGACGAGACGAATTCGATGAGCTAATAAAAAAAGTGATCTTAATTTGCAAGGCTTTTGCGAATTTTGCGGTAGATTTTTTTGCAAATGTCCATTACTCCAAAGGTATAGAACAACGCCTGGCAGATCATGGCAAATAATTTTTATACGCCCTGTACGAAGCGGGCGAAAAATTAAACGTTACATAAGTATCGTTAAATCTTAGCAAACAAAAAATTCCAAAAACACGTATTCACTAATTTTGTCTATACTTTATACACATAAATTTCCACGAAAATGGAACACCATTTAGTGCGAAAAATTAACAAAAAATTAAGAAATTTTAATATATTGTTTAAACAAATAATTTTTTGCAATTATTATTTATATCACTGGATTCGTAATCTCAAGGCACACAATTTTTAAAAAAAAATTTTTCCGTGCGTCCTTTAATCTCGGAGATATTTCGAAAAAACCATTTTCAACCCCAAAGTTTGAGGGCTATTATCACCCCTTCAATGTGGACGATTGCAGATATAAAAAAATAGGTGTCAAATATTTTGTCGAGAACTATCTACCATATAATTTTCATCAAAATCGGTGTGTACGGGTTCGGGATGTTCCCTTGTTAGTAGGTGAGAGTACCAGCTGGTCCTTCCTAACTCCGTTTCGAACGAAATCTTTCGATGTAACTTTTCGAAGGCTAGGAAGAAGTCAATGACCTGCGTTCGGTGTCAGGTTCGCTCAAGGGCCCTCCCGGGGAGAAGAACATAAACACTTGCACTTCTCTTAGTGGTTCGGTTTCCCAGTCCTCCAATTTCTCATTTCGTGTAGCACGCCTCTGCTTTAACTATTCAAGTCAGCAAGGATAGATATCTCGTGTGTTTCTTTCCGAAGGGTCGGAGACCTGCAAGTCTGATTTACTCAACGAATATTCAATCGCGGAGACACAATTAAAAGTTAATTTGCGAGAGAACGGTTTGTTTCTGACCCAGGGTTCATCTCAAAACATTTTACCTACGTAACTGGACGAATACGATGAACCAGCAAACAAAATTTTGGAATTTTGCGGCAAGTTTTTTTCACAAATCTCCGTCCACACCGGGGTGTAGAACATCCCCTGAAAGCCATGACAAATAATTTTGAAACACCCTGTACATACAGTGATAGGATGCGTGTTTTCTACGTCTGAAACGCATATTTTCCTTTATAACTTAAAAACGAATAATTTCCCCAAGGTTTGAAAAACACCATTCAAAAGGGCATGAAACGTACTATTAATGCAGCGTTTTTGGTTAAAATCAGGAGATACTTTTTTTGGAAATTGCAGCTTCCTGAATTTTTGTCACCTTGACAAACACGAAAAACGTGAAAAACTTATGTAAGTAATAATTTAATTACACAACCTTATACACCGTTGGCAAGCTTGAATTTTTTACGATATCGATATCGATATCGTAAAAAATATCGATATCGATATCTTGTTTTTATTAAAAGTTGCAGCTCATAATATATTTCGCAAAGTACATACTTTGACACCCCCCCCCCCCCCCCACCCCACACACACACACACACCCGTAACCGTGACGTTCAGGGGTAAAATTTTTGCATGGAATCTATGTTACACCCTGTTACGAACCGGGCAAGTGGCAGAACGAGACCGAATGCGTTAATGCATTTTGACTTGCGAGAGTTAAGGATTGCAACGAATTTAGGAATTATATCCGGGGACCGGACTAACCTATAGGCTAACTATAGGGTCGCCGTATGCTCGTTAATAACGAAAAACCTTGCGGTATTTTCGCGCTAGTATAGCAGATCAGTCCCGTACCAAAGGATACGGGGGTACCGCCACTAGCTAGTAGTAGGAAATGGAATTTGTTGCAACCCGTAGACTCTTTCTCTTCTAACGAAACACCCGTAACTTTAATTTTAAAAATCTTATTCACCCCGAGCGGTAAGAGTGAATAAGGGAGATCGTTGCCCTGTTACAATGAAGATTAAAGGAAGTAAATTGAAATAACTAAGACGTTTGAAATGTCACAATGTGAAATGTAAACGTATATTCAAAGTTATAATCAATAGTGGTTCAATATGCAATTACAATAGACAATTCTTAAATTCTAAACTTAGCCGAAATTCACGCGTCGGTTCGCGGAGGTTTCCACGTCTTATACTTACAATAGTCAAGCGAATGCGAAAGTCGTGACTTTTGAGTTTCTGTACCCTAAGTAACAGCGTGACGTTCTACTGAATACTGGACCCGAGGATTCAGAAAATGCCTCGCTTATATAGGGCTCGGTTTTGGAAAAACTGGGGAACAATGAGTGGAGGTGGTAGGATTCTGGAAGGGATATTGGGGGACCAAAGCAGCATGGAATATGTCTTGCCAGGATTGTAGGGAATCGTAGTTTGTTTATGCTAGTTGCTCGGACAGTGATCGTGTACAGCGAGACCCCTTCGGTTTACATCTCTACGTAAATTTTCTAACGGTCGACTGGTATCAAATGAAAAATAGAAGGTTCAGGGCCGCATGAAATGAAAGTTTTTCAGGGTCGTGTGTAACACCAATATGCAAAACTTCAGAAAAATTGTATCGGGTAATTTTGGCCGAATTTGAATCAACGCCTTTATTAAGTATTAAGTAAATATAATTCAAACTATATCGTGTTTGGGATCATTTTAATCAGAAAAATCTCACAAATACATTAGCAAAGGTTTAAAAAAAAATTGGAAATGAAAATGGCCGACCCTCTAATTAGTATCGCCTCGCCGATATGTTCGGGCCGCTTCCCCTGTTATCTTGGACCTCCTTGTCTTTTCTACTGTCTGTCTTTTTCTATGTTCGCTCTCGGCTCGAGCCCTAATGTGAACACAGATTCGACACCGGTACTCGATAAGAGCACTACTGTGCCCCCAAAATCTGTGCATTTATCGAGGTTTTACTGTATGTACTTTATGCACTTATTGTTCCTTTCTCATCGATATTGTTCTATATACAGTAGACTCCCGTACAACGCGGGGGATACGTTCCGTGTTACAGGAAATCGCGTTAAATGGGCCAAACTATGAGCGCAGAGTCGCCGCGGTGAATCCGATCGAGAGCCGCGAGATCAATCGGTGCCGAACGTTTCGACGCAACATCACACCGTCGCTGTTGCAAATGGAAAATTGTAGACGTTGCCACGGTCATCGCATATTAGTGATGAGATGTCGTTCAGTTTGAAATATTATTTTATTGCGAACAGACTGTTAGTGTTATACGTACCTAACTTGTTTCAAATAAAGTTTCTTTTAATAAAGAATTCAAAACAGAGTACAGGTGACTTAATAACAAAAAAAAGTATTGTATACGTTATAATAATATTCTTAGAAGAAGAATGTATATTTTAGCCATGTATACTGAAATAAATAAAATACCTGAGATGTTGCGAATAAAACGTACAGCTCTGGATTATTATATTTTAACAATAAGTAATAATAAACAACAGGTAAGTGTATGCAGTAGCTTTTTTAAACAAAAAAATCAGAAACTATGTGAAAATGTTTAACTTATCTTGCGCTTTATACGGGACTCTTTATCGCGTTTATGATAACTAGTCGCAATTTTTTCAGAGCGTTATACGAATTCGCGTTATACGGGAGCGCGTTATACAGGAGTCCACTGTAACAATGATACAATATAATATTCCAGCACGTGGGTAAATACATTATAGTGGGCATTTATCAGGATGCGTTTATAACAGCTCTCTCCAAAAGAGTGTAACAAAGATGTGTCCAAGAAGTGACACTGGCAGGTGCTAGCCGTCGAATATATGTATGTATATCTACGACGCCGTGCTCCCATCGTCGTTCAGTGCCTTCGGGGGCCTTCTTTTCCGGCAAGAGAGGCCGAGGGTCGTTCTCCTCCCTAGCTGGAGAAAGTCAAAAACAATAGTCCAGAGCTCCGCTTTAGCTGTTCAGGCACCTCGCACAATTGTCGATTCCTTTGAAATCCTCGCAAAAAGCCCAAAACACCTCCCATTCAGCCAGCAATTAGTATTCTGCTGTTTTTTGGTCGCTCACTACGAATCTGAGCTCAAAATTTTCAAACATAGAATGGCGGAGTCAACATGTTCGGTTATAATCGTTAAAGGCAGGCAGAGAGTCAGTAGGCGGAGCAAAGTTACGGGAGTTTTCCCTTTTACAAAGTCATTGGTTTATGCAAATGATTGGTTAAGAAAAACTCCCACCAGTTTTTGTTACACCTTCCAAGGGGCAGGAGAATTAGGAAAAACACTTTTCACCTGACTCATCCGCTGGTCAACATTTTCGACGTCCTCGCCTTGCGCGATTTATGGCATGCGCGATCTGCTCGCCGACTTAGAATCATTAAGTTGTAAAACCAATATTTAAGAAATTATCGATTTGTAATGACCAATGACGGTTTCTAATTAACTCTCGGTCTTTACAAGTCTGCTTAGCGAATTACGAGAAGCTGTGAACCACATACCCTTACATCAATAACGCTCTGATTCTTTTTTGATCCTATTTGAAATAATACTGTTTGGACTGCATGTTCACCGAAACTTCGAAACACCGAAAATTCGAATACTCATTTACAACGTAGAATTCTCTTTTGACCCTCTTCTAATTGAACCAATTCTTACAAGGGGAGGACCAGCACCGGGGGTCACCGATTTTTTTCAAAGGGTCTAGCAGGATAAGGGGGTCAAAAGTGCCCTTGAAGCTATTTTATTCCACGATGCGTCATTCGATAGGTAACCATAAGAAACCATTGTACACAAATTTTTAATCCGATAGCTTGACCGGGAGGGTAGTTATGGGGTAAATTCGAAAAACCAGTTTTTGCCTCATTTTCACCACTTAATGATGTGTAAAAATGTCGAAAAATTCTGACACATTCTAAACATGATTGCACACGTTAGGAATGATTTTCAGATTCTTCCGTTGCAAGTGCCGCGCGCAAAAAATCAAAAACGACAAAAAAATGGGAAAAATGTAGATTTTGCATTGAAATCTTCGAGACACAATTTTGAAATAATTCCTGTAAGTACCTGATGTATCCATTAATATGCTCAATTTTTTTCATATTTTTTTGATATGGTGCAACACTGTCGGAAAAATCAAAAACCGATTTCTGGGACGCATTTCGGGCTGAAACGCGATCAGTATTTGCTATCATTGCATTATTTTAATTCAGTATGTTCATTTTATTACCTTCAATGTCTCTGAATACGAAAAAATACGTGTTAAGGAAGAGAATCAAGAAAATAAAGTAAATTGTTACTTGTATGCTCCTTATATGCTAGAACTTTGAACCTTCCTTCAAGAGATGAGATGGCGCAGTGGGTAGAGTGTCTGCCTGTGGAACCGCTGGAAACTTTTTGTCGCGGGTTCGAATCCCCATGGGGGACTTAATATTTTTTCGGTAATTTTTTTTTTTAAATTATTAAACACATAGCAATAATCAATAGTCGCTTTAAGGTGATTCACAGATATTTTTATGTCTTCAAAAAATATAAAACCAGCACGAAAATAATCATACGGTATGATTTTCCTAGTTATGCCATATTTTGCAATTATTAGTATTTTCAAACATTTTGTATGCTTAATAGATATTGGTTTATTATACTGCATGAAAATATATGTTAAATAATGAAGGGACATAATATTATATCTTGGAAAGTTATAACAAAGAGGAGGAAGGCAGAGTTTCTTCCTTTCTATAGATTATAACTTTTCATGATCCTTTTACATTTAACATACATTTTCAAATGTCTTAATAAATCGATGTTTATTCAATATACGAAATGTTTAAAAGTACTAGTAATCGCAAATCGTGGCATTATTAAAAACAGTAGATATAATTATTTTTAGAAATATTTGTGAAACACCTTAAAGTGACTATTGATTATTGCTGTGTTTAATAATTTAAAAAAAAAAAATTACAGAAAAAAAAATTAAGTCCCCCATGGGGATTCGAACCCGCGACAAAAAGTTTCCAGCGGTTCCACAGGCAGACACTCTACCCACTGCGCCATCTCATCTATTGAAGGAAGGTTCAAAGTTCTAGCATATAAGGAGCATACAATTAACAATTTACTTTATTTTCTTGATTCTCTTCCTTAACACGTATCTTTTCGTATTCAGAGACATTGAAGGTAATAAAATGAACATACTGAATTAAAATAATGCAATGATAGCAAATACTGATCGCGTATCAGCCCGAAATGCGTCCCAGAAATCGGTTTTTGATTTTTCCGACAGTGTTGCACCATATCAAAAAAATATGAAAAAAATTGAGCATATTAATGGATACATCAGGTACTTACAGGAATTATTTAAAAATTGTGTCTCAAAGATTTCAATGCAAAATCTACATTTTTCCCATTTTTTTGTCGTTTTTGATTTTTTGCGCGCGGCACTTGCAACGGAAGAATCTGAAAATCATTCCTAACGTGTGCAATCATGTTTAGAATGTGTCAGAATTTTTTCGACATTTTTACACATCATTAAGTGGTGAAAATGAGGCAAAAACTGGTTTTTCGAATTTACCCCATAACTACCCTCCCGGTCAAGCTATCGGATTAAAAATTTGTGTACAATGGTTTCTTATGGTTACCTATCGAATGACGCATCGTGGAATAAAATAGCTTCAAGGGCACTTTTGACCCCCTTATCCTGCTAGACCCTTTGGTACACGTGTTCTACTCGGAAAATAATGAGACACGTATTTTGCCAAAATTGTAGATAAGTCCACATTTTTGAAAAAATTGCGTTAAAAAAAAAGTTCTCCGATCCACTTGAAACTTTGTAGGCGCGTTGTACGAGCAAAATTAAGCTTTATTTCGCTGTAAAAACGTTTTCAAAAATCGGCATGTCCCTTTAGTACCTTAGAGTTAGAACGTTATTCAACGAATCGGCGTGGCTGAGCGGACACGGAAATAGTCTACGGTTACTGTGGACCCTAAGACCGAATCCCGAATGTTGCATTTTGGAATTTCGGTTTTTTCTTTTTTTCCTGCCTTTTAATTTCATCTTATGTCTTTATGAGACATGTTTCATTTATTTTGATATAGTGTTGTATATGTTTTGTATACTTTGACCTCTATTTTATATTCTATCGTATTTGCGCATTTTGATGTTAGGATTACAAAGAAGTACACAATTTTATATTTAACAATTTCTTTATTTCTGTACATTACACATTTGTGTGGATGATAAGCGTCGTAGAAACATTTAAAACAAATGTCATGTGTTCACCACGAACATTTCATGAAGGCGAAATACCCACATAGGCAATGGACTTTCTCTTTTTCGATGGATTATGACTCGGCCCTTATCTACCGCAGACGGTCCTACACCCGCGGGACCCAAAGCAGCAGAAAAGTGCTAAATTAAAAATAGCTAACAAGCCCAGCACAGTATCGGAAGCCCGACATTGAGACAAAGGTGGGGACCGGATTGTAAATCGTCCTCCCTACAACGATATTTTAAAGACATAGAAACAGTAGTAACGCCTATGTTTCTACGGCTCTTATCATCCAGACAAATGTGTAATGTACAAAAAAAAATAAATTGTTAAAATACATAATTGTGGACATCTTCGTAATCCTAACATTGAAATCCGCAAGTAAAATAGAGTATAAAATAGAAGTCAAGGTACATAAAATATACACAACACATATGTGAAAATAAATAAAACACGTCCCATAAGGAAATAAGTTGACATTAGGACGCCCGAAAAAAAGAAAAAGAAAACGAGATTCCAAAACGCAACATACGGGAATCGATCTAGGGTCCATAGTTACCGCAGACTACTTCCGTGTCCGCTCAGCCACGCCGCTTCGTTGAATAACGTTCTAAATCTAAGGTACTAACAGGACATGTCGATTTTTGAAAACGTTTTTACAGCTAAATAAAAAAATACGTATAACTTAATTTTGTTCGTAAAACGTACCTGCAAAGTTTCGAGTCGATCGGTGAACTTTTTTTTAAACCCAGTTCTTTCAAAAATTTTGACTTATCTACACTTTTGACAAAATACGTGTCTAATTATTTTCCGAGTAGAACACGTGTACCAAATTTGAAAAAAATCGGTGACCCCCGGAGCTGGTCCTCCCCTTGTTAGAAAGAGTTCCTTAAGGACGTTGTCGTGGTACAATATCGTCAATAGTTTTTGGATCATGTGCGTGGTAAGAGTATAGGAGCGAGTAGCGATATGAACGATCACCTTTGTTTCAATACTGTACCCGTGACAACATACACATACAAATCTCATATATATGTATACACAAACACTATGAAACATATTCACGTCTCGCAATTTGGCAACGTCGCTTATGCCGCACAGTTGGACATACTGGGCTTGTATACTGGATACAGCGCTTCAGTGTATACAGACTCAATGTATGTACAGTATAGCGTTGCCAAGTTGTTTCTGTTCGATTTTCCCGCGTGTGCTTTTTTCCACAATTTTTAATTTTTGCATTATTATAACTCAATAACGGGACGGTCAATATATTTGTTTTTTTTTTGTCTAATTCAGAACAAAAACATTTATGAATTGTTAGTTTTTTGAAAGTTTCTGACTGTTAGTTTTTTTATTGGAATTAATAAAGTGGTAGAACCACTACATAGCGCATATACTCTCCATGCTAATGACCCGAACTTTAATTAAGTTTATCTCGAATTAGAGGAGGTCAATCGATTTAAAATTTTAAGGATAATTGTATTATAATGTCCTCAATGAGTATTCTAAAATTTAGAATTTTCTGACACTATGCCCATTGCACGACAACTACCTTAAGATCGCGTACAGACTCCAGCGGCAGCTTCCCGCTGAAGTGGGCGCGGTACTCGTTAAACAATAATAATTCATATTTCTGGGACGTATTGGGACGCGATTGTTCCATAATTATACAGGACGATTTGTGATCAGTAGAGATTGTTTTATTATTAGCAATCCGATCGAAAATGTTTTTATCAGGTTTTGCATGGTTTCAAGAGAGCTTTAATGTGATGATAAAAAATTATTTATCAACCCTTTTTTTATATTTTTTCAAGACCACCTTGAATTTTTTGCAAATAAACATATAATTTCATTACGCCTATCTGTTAGAGGATTTCAAGACGAATTCGATAAATACCGGAACATAACTTTTTTTTTCATCTGGGTGGAGAAGAAAGTAAAAATCTTTCTATTATGAAGAGTAGCATATGCTACGCTGTTGTACGTGCTCCAATGTACTTGACAAATCGAAATTTGTTCTAACCTCTTGCTAATAACTGAGTTATCTCTAATGCTCACAATTTGTGATTCACCCTGTATAGGAGAAAGCATACAGAAATGGTTTCCATTAGCAAATATACGGCACAACTTGGCACTGGAAAGATATTCATTCAATGATGGAAAACTTTGACGAGTTTCTCTCAGTCATTGGACATTTCAGTTAGGAAAATAAATCAATAGAAAATATAAGATAGATTTTTTACGACGTCATGAAGAAGACGTGTTTTTTCGATAGAAAATGGTCTCAAGAAAAAGGTGTAACTTTAACCGTTTGTTGAAATTACAATTTTTGTAAAATTTCATTAATTTAGACTTTTTTGAAATCGATAAACATTTAGGAATCGATGTAAAAGGAAAAGAAGTCGATACGAGAAAATTCATTTTCTAGCAAATGTGCGGCTGCTCTGACGCGAGACCATTGTACGGCGCCTCGTTGGCGCTGAGTCTTACATGTGATACAATATTTTAGCTCCAGCAGCATTTTCATCAAACTCATGTTACGTCCTAGGAACGTTAGGAACGTTAGGAAAGTCCCGGTTGGAGGGATGACCGGTGCCATCCCAGGGCGGCAGATCGTGGCCAGCAGGGGACCCAGATTCCTCACAATCCCCGTCTCCACCGCTGTTTGGGCATTGGCTAAGGGAAACCGGGCCACATTACCCAACCGTATTGAGTACCTGACCAAAAGGGAGCCCCAGCTTTTTCCGATTGGCCCGGGCCGCATGCTGGAACCTGTCCTTTGGCGCAGGTTGTAGTCTCATCGCTCCTCTTGCCACTCCTACCTATTTCTACAGCTTCGCCCGTCGGGCAAGGGTGCTCAACTGCTAGGCTCGCACCCGCGGAACCACGGGGCCCTACCTTCGGAAACCGGGAGGTGAGTCCTCCCGCCTCCGGTCACGGTAACACCGCTGTCCAAGGTGGCTTGGGATTCGTCGGTGCATCTTGGGGTTTCAAAGTGCATAAGGGAGTGGCCATTCCATCGCTCTCCCCCTCCCGCTGGTCCCCGAGCGAGCAAGCCTACCCCCCCCCCCCCCCATCGTATCGGTCGCGATCAACTAAACGGCTGCCTTGATCCTCCAAGATTCCCTATAAGCCTAAAGTGTCTGAATTAGGTCCTAAGTTTCCGCCTTCCTCCGGCCTGTCCGGGTCGAGGCTTAACTGTTTCCGGTCATCCCCGGTCCTTCCTGCCAAAGCGAGGAGGCGGGTCCTATTGAAGTTAACGCCCTGCAGAAATCTGACTATCCAGCGACTCTGGATCAAGGAAACTACTTCCCCCTTACTCTACTGCTGCGATTTACGGAGCGATCCGGTTTTACTCAGCGGAGCAACCTTTGGGACGCTTCGAAGTTATCCCTCGGTAGTACGCCCCGGCTTTCATTCCCGATATAGTTGACTCTACGACACATTTACCCCGTTGTACCTACCCAAGCCCTGCGTGAGAGCCCCTACAACTTCGCCGAAATACCAAGTATATCGGGTCCATAGTGGGTTCTTTCATCTCGCGGGACAATCTCTCCCGAATTCCCGTTCCGGCCCCCCGTACACGTTGGGACGAATGGATCTATTTTTTTGGTGGGTACAACAATCCCTCAGCTAGCTTATACCAGAGCGCGGCTTTTTACCCGTGAATTTACCGCGTGATTCCATCGTTTTGATGCACCAAGCGCACGTTATGGGGAGGGATCTCGGTCTGCCCTTATTTCCGCCCCGTACGTATTTCAGGGCATGTCGAGATACCTCGAAGGTTCTCGGTGCCCCCGACTAGCGGGAGCGACTCGACTTCTCGAGTCTATTTGGTTTGAGATCGAAGGGGGATTTGTGGGAAGGTCGCGGAGTGGGCCACACGAGTGCCGGCATTGTGTCACTCTAGGCTCGCCGATTCTCACGAGGAGTCCTGGCGGGGGTTTCCCTAGCGCCACGCCCATTGCCAGGAAGTTAGCCCCTTTCATCCCGGGTCGGTACTCGGATAGTAGTACGCCAACGACATCCTTCCGAATGACCCGAGGGTTTCAGGTTAAGCTACGACCCTTCCCTGTTCCGGCCAGGCTTCCGCCTTGATCGCCCACTTCCCTCTCCGATCCGGTTCGGCCCGTTCGGCTCTATGTTCACCGCTGTTCGGGTGCTTCTCCTACACCGTTGGTACCGGGAACGCCTGTCGGGGTGAGAGGGCGCGGCAAGTCCTTCGCCCGTTCGACTGTGTGTCCACACTAGAACCTAGCTCTTCCCTTGCCGGCGGCGTCGGCGCTGCAGGAGTCGATCGGTGGCGATGGGCCCCCTTCGGCACCGAGGCAGCATGCAAAGATGAGAGCATTTGCATCCCCCGTCTGAGAGCCCGGAGGTCCCGGGCGTACCCAACCCTGCTCCGGATCTGCCCGCCCCGCTCCTCCCCCGGCCTTTCCACAGTTCTGCGTTACTCCCTTGTTCCCTGGCCCCACCTTGGAACTGGAAGATCTGTGTTGTAAATCTGTTCGGTTAATATAATGCTGCACTCTTTCTTACACATGCTCCCCTGTGATAGAGAGCATGGTTATTCGTCGTTCTCATGTTGTTTCTATATTACATACTAGTCTGTTCGAACTTATATACAGGGTGGGGCAATAACTATTAGCACCTCAGATATCTTCGAAACTATAAGTTTCACAGAAATATTTCCTGAAATAAAATTACACAGTACGAAGGGGGCCATCCGGTGGCGATAATAGTTTTTTTGCAGGTGGAGGTTCTTCGGACATTTGAAGGTCGTCTCCATTTTTTTAAATGGATCGATATATTTTTGCTTCCGTATCATGATAGAGGTTCTTAAAACGAGTTCAATGACGTGTTACACAAGGTCATTCAAAGTCATAGAAAGTAGAAAAATGCGATAATACTTACGGTTTTGATAGCGAATGAAACATACGTATTGTAAACAGTAGAAGAAGGCGTAATGCTTACCGTTTACTCTACTGAGACTAAACACTGCTTGAAGGTCACTTTAATAAGTTTGCAGGATGTGGCCGCGACGTGCAACGAACACTTCGCATCGAAAACGCGACAGAGCGTCGCCACATAATTTACATTTTCGCCAAGAGGCCCTTGAACTTGGCGACGCGGCGGCCCGTCGCCGTTACGACGGGGCCCTTGCAGCTCGAACGATCCCGAGAAAACAGCAAATGAAATCTGTTACGGGGTTGGTCGGTACGAAGAAGCGACGAATTGCTTAAAAAGGGCGAGATGAATCATCCATAGTGACGGTCATCATTTCGAACACCTACTATAAGCATACGCTTCATTTACTACCAACACCGTAAGTATTATCGGCTTTCCCTATTTTCTATAACCATGAATGACCTTGTGTAATAGGTCGTTGAACTCGTTCTAAGATCCTCTATCATGATACGGAAGCAAAAATATACCGACCGATTTAAAAAAATGGAGGTGAACTTCAAATGTCTGAAGTACCTCCATCTGTAAAAAAAACTATTATCGCCACCGGATGGCCCCCTTCGTACTGTGCAATTTTATTTCCGCAAATATTTCTGTGAAACTTATAGTTTCGAAGATATCTGAGGTGCTAATAGTTATTGCCCCACCCTGTATACAGGGCGGAGCGCCACATTTTGCCATTCAGATTTACGTTATTGTTATTGCGCATATCAAAAAATGATGTACATGATGTTGAATGGTTTTGAGAGCGGCACATTCTAATGGTACTAGCGTTTTTGTAGGCGGACTTGTAAAGGACATATGAAGGTCATTAACGTTTTTTTAAATGGAATCATATATTTTTTATTGCACCAGCTGATGCTCCTTCATATTCTTTACAAAAAAGTATTAACCTATTTGTGTAAAAAAATCATGAGTTTAGGAGATATTTTAATTCATATTTTATTATTATGCATATTTACAGAAAAGGTTTAATGTGGCGACCATTTGCAACAGAACACTTTCTGAATCGAGAAGTTAATGACTCACTAACATTGCGTTGTGTATCTGATGTTATTTTGTTACACTCATTGATGATACGATCCCTTATATTGGCCATTGTAGTCGGAGGCTCAGCGTACACTTTATTTTTTAAGTAGCCCCACAAAAAAAAGTCGAGGGGCGTTAGATCTGGTGATCTTGCCGAAAAATGAATGGGGCCACCTCGGCTCCATTATTATTAAATTCATTCATCCCTTTATATTGAATTCATAATATTGACCAGAAAGTCGCGATTTCCTAACAAATTAGAATTAAAATATCTCCTAAACTAATGATTTTTTTACACAAATAGGTTAATACTTTTTTGTAAAGAATATGAAGGTGCATCAGCTGATACAATAAAAAATATATGATTCCATTTAAAAAAACATTAATGACCTTCATATGTCCTTTACACGTCCGCCTACAAAAAAGCTAGTACCATTAGAATGTGCCGCTCTCAAAACCATTCAAAATCATGTGCATCATTTTTTGATATGCGCAATAACAATGACGTAAATCTGAATGGCAAAATGTGGCGCTCCACCCTGTATATTGTGTAATGTTGATACCGAGAAAGATGCGACTCCCCTTCCGATACCCCCCCCCCCCCCCCCCCCATGTATCACCAGCGATATTCGGGTGGCTTTTCACGTTCGTTGAGTATCTACGCCGGTCGAGCCCCCTACGGCCCGGAGCTGCATACGGCCGAGGCATCGTTTCACGACCCCCGCCCGAGGTCTCCGGCGGTTTCGGGCGTCCTCACCTTCTTAGCAAATGCCTCATTCTCCGTGTATACGTTGGCCGACAATTGCTCCTCGACTAGACTACCTGTTTCCGAAGAGTATTGGTGGATCTTTGCAGGACTACGTCGTGGGATCACTCCAGCGTGGACCCACCTCGCAGTACTCTCAGGCCGTACCACGAGGAGGTGCCCACCATCGCAGCCCATGTTACGTCCTAACCCCAACCGACACACCCCGCATTATATCTCTCATCATCACCATTTTTTTTTTTTAAGAAATTGCGGAATCCAAGTTGCGGATTCTACCAGCCCAGCTGGTGGGTATGTGGGACTCCCGAAGCCTACTCACTAAACCACCGTCTCCTTTTCGTTCTCCCCCAGCCAGGAACTACGTTAATATTACTTCTTGTTAGGGGGACTGTCTGTGTACGTTGTTCGTTACGTTTGTTCGTTGTCTTTCACGTCATTTCGTCTGTTCTGTCATGTGAGACAGCCGTCTGTGTTTTTTCGTCTGATTGTAAGTATTGTCCAGCGGTCATATTCAAAGAACGTGTGTTCCGCGTCGTCCCGTTCGTGTCCGCAGTATTTGCAGTCCGGTGTCTGTACTCTGTTCATGTTGTGTATGTATCGTCTAAAGTGCCCATGTCCTGTCAAGAATTGGGTACCTTAGACATTGACGCCCCCAAACTCCCTCTCCAGCCACGGTCTCAGTTTTTTTATTAGTCGTCTCGTTCAGTTGCCTGTAGGTCCTTCTGTCCAGCGCTGTTGCCAGGTCTGTATCGTCCTTTGTCTTTCTGTGGTTGCCGCGTCCTGTCGTCTCGTGTCCGCACTCCTCCCGTTTATTCTCTTGCGTTCGAAGGCCAGGAGGTCCACGGGAATTACGCCAGCCACCACCAGGACCGCTTGTGCAGAGACGGTTCGATAGGAGCTGGCTATCCTCATCGCCCCCCGTCTCTGTACCGTCGTCATTGCGTGACAGTACTTTATAGTCTTCAGGGCATCTGCCCCGATCTCCGCGCCGTATAAGAGGATCGAGTGGGCAGTCGACATTAGTAGTCGCCGTTTCCCCGCTCTCGGTCCAGTCGTGTTTGCCATCAGGCGGCTTAAGGCTGCAATCCTGGCGGCCGCCTTCCGGGCTGCCCTTTGTATGTGGGGCCAGAAGGTCAGTTTCGTGTCCAGGGTCACCCCCAGATACTTTACTTCTCCTCTGGCCTCGATTTCGTCTGTCCCAACCATCATGGGTAGTGTCGTCTGTATCCGTTTCCTAGTGAGGAACATCAGCTCTGTCTTTTCTGTTGCGAGTTGCAGTCCGTGATCGGTCATCCAATGTCCGACGTGTCTCATGGTCTGGTTCAGTTTGTACTGCGCCAACTCTGGGGTCCGCTCTACGATCATCGCCGCCACGTCATCTGCGTACGCGACGAGGAGTGCGCCGAGCGGAAGCTCCAGTCTGAATAGGCTGTCGTAGACTCCATTTCAGAAGTCCGGTCCCAGTATGGATCCCTGCGCGGTAATTTGTCTCGTTACCTGTCCTTCCGTTGTTTCGTAGGTTATTTGTCTGTTTCTCAGGTAGTCCTCCACAACCCATACCCGATACGGTGGGATCCCGAAGTCGCCTCTTAGCGCCTCCAAGACGTCCACCCACCTCGCCAAGTTGAAGGCATTCCTGATGTCTAGTATCGCCATGAGCACGATTGGCCGCGCTGCATGGCAGTGTCTGTCCGTGTTCCTGAAGGTGTCGACTATTTTTTCGATCGCTCCAATCGTTGATCGACCCCTTCTGAAGCCAAATTGTTGGTCCGAGAGACCGCCTCCGGCTTGTATTGCGTCTGTGAGACTGGGTCTCAATAAGCGTTCGTAGAGTTTCCCTGTCGTGTCAAGTAAGCTCAGCGCCCGGTAGCCTGGCGGCGTGCCGGGATCGCCCTTATCCTTGGGGATAAGCACCAGCCTCGCCGTCTTCCACCGGTCACTGAAGGTTCCTGTTGTCAGGCACACGTTGTACAGGTCGAGAAGTATCTCTAGCCTCACGTTAACCATCAGCCGGATGATCTCTCCCGGTACTCCGTCTGGCCCCGGTGCCTTTCTAGCCTTCGTCGCATTGGATGCTCTAGTGAGCTCCTCCGCGGTGAAGACAGGGACTGCCGGTGCTTCTGTGCCGTCTGTTTGGTCCATGCGTATCGGCTGTGTCGGGAAGAGTCCGTCTACGATCCGTCGTGCAGTTTCGGCGTCTTTGACCTCCGGTGAGACTCGTGCTCCTAGTTTGCCGGTCACTATCTTGCAGCCGTTTCCGCAGGGGTCCCGTTCCACCTCCTCGCAGAGCTTATTCCAGCATCGCGTCTTACTGTCTCTGATGGCTTTCATCAGTGCTTTTCGTGCTGTCTTGTAAGCGGCTTGGAGGTTTTCCCTTTCGGGTCTCCCGCCAGCCCTTGTAGCCTGTCGTCGATTTGCCAGACAGGTTCTACGCAATTCGGCTATCTCGTCCGTCCACCAACATTGTGGTTGTCTGTCTCGTCCGTTTCGTCGTTTCGGCATTGTGCTGTTGCACAGCCGTTCCGTAAGTTTAGCCCGTCTCGTCCGCCAATCTTTCCGCCCTTTGCCGGCCTATCAGCTCCGGGGGAACTATCGTTATCGGGGCTGGTGCTGCCACCAGTTCCTCCGAGAATTTCCGTACGTCCAACTTGCTTACGGTCCACTGCGGGGGGGGGGGCGGATCCTTGTCCTTGTCGTTACAGTCGTTTCTGTCGCTTCGAAGGCTATGTATTGATGATCGCTGGCCGTATAGTCTTCGATCACCCGCCATCCCCTCACCTGTGTCAGTTTTCTGTCCGATGTCATCGTGACGTCGGGGATGGAATCTCCAAACCCTGGTCGTCTGTATGTCGGTACGTTTCCTGTATTTGCTACGACTAGATCTAGCCTTGCGGCCATCTCCAGTAGTAGTCGTCCTCATTTGTTCGTTCTTGTCATCCCCCACTCGATCGCCCTCGCGTTAAGGTCCCCCGCGATCATGACGTTTCCGGCCAGATCCCTGATTCCGTCCTCGAGGAGCTCCACCTTTCTCTCAAACTCCGCCGCGATGCAGTTGGGGGTCAGGTAGACACACTGACATAAGTACAGCACCGACCTCCGCCCAAACGTAATCGTCGCCCGCCCCGCGGCTAGTTACACGAGATCGAGCGGCGCCTCTCACCGAGATAGCTGTTGTCTCTGTCTTGTTCGTTATCCCTGTCTGTGTCGTCTTTGTCCTGTAGGGATCGCACAGTATTAGGATGTCCGCGTCGTGTTCGTCAGCAGTCTGTGGTAGTAGCATGTCTGCTGTCCTACTTCGGTTCAGGTTACCCTGGATTATTCTGTACGTCGTCCCGCCTGTTTTCTGCACTCCTCCAGCGCCGCCCGGAATACCGTGCACTTCCCGGATCCCGCGATGTGCGCCGCGTCTCCGTGCCCCACCTCGGTGCACAGGGGGCAAGCTGGTCTATTTTTGCAGTCCGTTGCGTAATGTCCCGTTTCGCCGCATTTCTTGCAGCTTTTTGTCCGGTCCGTGTTCGTACAGTTTGCTTTAGTGTGTCCGTACCCCAGACATTTAAAGCATTTCGTCACTGTTATTCGTTCTCGGACGCGGCAACGCACCCATCCGATCCCGATCCGTCCCCGACCGAGCAGTACCTCGGCCTCGTGCTGTTCGAGTTCGCATACCGCCATGTACTGCTCGCTCCGGTTCGGGCCGAAGATGTGGACGCCACGGTCCGTGTCTCGTCCTGTCTCTTGTACCAGTGCTCGTCTTACATCGTCCACTGTCGTGACACAGTCGAGGTCCAAGATCTCCAGGTGAACCCTGGAGGTCGTGATTTTGACACTGCCCGTATCCCCGACTGCTTCCTGAAGTGCGCGTCGGAAGTTTTCTCGTCCGTCCATATTGGTCTGAATCTTTAGCAGGCATTGACCGTTTTTGGTTTTCCTCAGAGTCGTCACCTGCACGTGACTCTTCGTCGGGTCCACCGTCGTCCGTATTTTCCGTACAATGTCGGAGTACGTTTTGGCCTTCCCAGGTTTGACAAATACCGCCGTCCCCCGTTGTTTGGGTGCCGGCTTGCGCTTCCCGTCCTGGGCGTTCGCGTTCGCCGCGTTCGTTTTGTTTTTTCGTTCCGTCGGGTTAGTCTTCTTTCTCGCGACTGTTTGCCAGGTTTCGGCCGTTCCCCCTCGCGCAGTTTGTTTCTGAGAGGGTTCGGGCGGGGGGGGGGGGGGGGGGGGGGTCGCGGTCGCCGATCGTGTCGTTTCGACCGTGGCGTCTCCCGTTCTTCCATTTCCGTTTCCGTCTCTATCAGTTCATAGTCCGTGATGTGTCTTCTTGGGGCTGCCTTCACGTGCTTATGCAGTGCCACGTCGGCAGCCTCAAGGATCATCTTAATTTCATTTTTGACCGTCATGTTCATGTTCTTTTGAATAGCGGCTGCCTCAGCCATTCTCGTCGCCGTCTTCCGTATGAGCGTCAGTAGTTCCGTGATGTCCGAGTCGTCCTGTTTCGTTCTGTCCATCATTTCCGTCTGGGATTGCGTGTCATTGTCGACTGCGGAGGTATAGCTGGCTCCGCTGCCTGCGCTCGACACGCTGGCCGCCCTTCCCCGGTCGAGCAGGTTCAGTCTTGTCTTGTCCGTTTTGCTTTTCGCGTCCGTTCTCCTCTTAGCTGTCCTCGTCGCCGAGTTTTTGCACATTCTGCGGCCCTCAGAATCCTTGCCGCTTGCTCGCGAAGACGAAGTGGTGCTCGTTTCGTAACACTCACCATAAACAATTATCATATCATCTTTCTCTTCATAACTGAACATCTTACTAAATATAGTACTGTAAGAACGAGCGAACTCATTGCCAGGTCTTGGGCATACATTTGTGTTCCGAAGAAGGCGTGATCCGCCGATACTTAGTTTGCGGCCACGTAATTTTTGCATCGTGCACGCCGACGGAGCGAGTCGCCCAACCTTTTTATTTAAATATATTACAGTACTTTTCTGTGGACGACTTCATTACTAACGCTTAGCTGATATTTAATATCGACGATGTTTAATGCCTAGGATCGTGTTTAACAACATTATCTGTCGTCGTGAGCAAAGTTATCCACCAAATTATGACAGTCTCCCCCTACCTTTCCCTTTTGTAGAGCTATCCCTACGCCCACTTTTAGGAAACTGAATATAAAAAGAGAATTTGAGGGGCCCTCACAAATTTTGTTACTGTAATTCTGCCCAGTACCAACGTGAAAAACGTTTTAATAACTCCTATTAAACTTTATTGTTTAACGTCGCTATAATTCACAATAAAATAATAAAAACTTAAATCGTCTTGCGTGGCTCGACGACAGTTATTCAGGTATGTATCCGGAATTGCCAACGCTGTTGTTGCTAGGAGACAGCCGACATATCCATTGTAAAGTTTGATATTTTAGACGGTATACACACCTGCTTAGAACGTTTTGTCATACGGAAGTTATTTTTGTTGGTTACAGTGACTTCAAAATTTGATTTCAGTCCAAAAATGCAATTAACTCTTGAAAATGTTCGTGCGATAACTTACTACGACGTTCGACGTGCATTATCTCAACAACAGTGGTTCGATCACCTCAGATTCGCTTTTGGCGATGAAGCGTTATCTAAAACCACTGTATATCCCTGGTTTAGTGAATTCAAGCATGGCCGTCGTTCGCTCACGGATGAATTTAAAGAAGGTCCTCCAATATCGGTTGTTGTGCGAAAAAACATCGACGCTCTGTGCGAACTGATAACGCAAGATCGTCACGTGACATACCGTAAGATTGAGGCATCTCTGGGCATTAGTATAACGAGTATATATAAAATATTGTATGAACATTTAGTGGTGAAAAAGCTTTTTTCGCCTTGAACTCCGCATAATATGACAATCGCTCAAAAAGGGCTCGTGTCGATTGGTGCGAAGAAGTGCTCAAAAAATTTAAACGTGGTGAGTCAAAATCCGTGTATAACATCTACACAGGTGACGAATCGTGGATGTGTGCATATGAGCCCGAAAACAAACAGCAGTCGACGGAGTGGGTGTTCCAAGGTGAACCAAGCCGAACAAAAGTTGTTCGTGCAAAAAACACTTCGAACCAAATGGTCAGCTGTTTTTTGGGGAAAAGTGGACATGTGGCTGCAGTGCCACTAAGGAATCGTAGAACGGTCAATTAAGAATGATACACAACCATTTGTTTGCCATAAGTCTTTCAATAAATAAGAAAAACCACCACCGACGCAGGATCATTCGTCACCATGGCAATGCGACCTCTCACACATCAGCCCAAACAACTCAATATTTAACCGGTCAAAACATCGAATTGATGGGCCATCCGCCGTACTGCCCTGATTTGGCACCCAATGATTTCTGTTTTTTCCGTATGTGAAGAATATACTACGTGGCTAATGAATTTCGACGCCAGAAGAAGTGATTGATGCATTCAAAGAGCATGTTTTTGAGATACCTCAATCCGAAAGGAAAGAGTGCTATGAAAATTCGTTCAAACGTATACCATCGTCCAATGATAAGTATTCGTTTTTATTTGTTATTCCGGATAGATAAATAGCAACCCTCGTACAATATTGCGAAATGTTGAATTTATTTCTTTTGTTTCCGCCTTTGTATGATACTGAAAACCGTAGTATATTCGTAGCATAGCATTGAATTCGTCTTAACCTTTTCGCTTCGGCAATCCAGTCCGCCGAAGTGCCGTCACCGAACGGAAGCACGCGCCAGAAATGTTGCACTGTGCGTGTGATTTTTGTATATACGTTCATCTAACAAGGAAGGTATTCGAAGTGCAACTCACGGATTCGAATAAAATTTGGTGGGTTTGTAGAGTGATCCAAGACAAGAAAAATGGTATACTCCATTCGTGCCCAATCGCCCTTTAACGGCATGAAATTTAACCTCAAAGTGAAATCGACACTTGCACTTCCTCGCTTATATCTCCTAAAGTACAAAAAATAGAAAAAAATGTTTTAGGTAAAAGTTTAACGGTAAAAGGAGCGCTATAAATTTGCATTAACAAATTTTTAAAAACAACTTTCCTTCTTGAAAAAAAAATTTTTTTTGCGTTATTTTAAACAATTTTGAAATCTTTTTGGTAATGAATAATGTGGCATTTCTTATTCTGAATTCAACCATAACAATATTTTTATTATACACCGCAAGGGTTACAGTGATACACGACAAAACGTACTCCCTAGCGCGCGGTACCGCGCAATACCCCGCTAACAACATATAGAGTTACATATTAAGAATGCTCATTTTCGTTGCAGTACATAACTATGTGACGAAGATGGGTGTGGTAACATAAAAATCGCAAATTATGAAATATTACATAAAGATTCATGACTTATAATACAGATCGTACTTTATCCTATATATACATACATAAATATTTTTTAAACGCTTATTCAACATTTTATTACATTGTAAGCACACGCGATTACATGTACTTCACTCGACATAGTTTTCGCAAAGTGAAAAAGACGAAATACTATCTTCATTAAAAAAGTGATCTACACACAGATACTTTTTGCACCAAGCACATCTTATAATAGCAGGCTTATCACATAATTCACAACGTGGCAGTTTATCTGCTTCAGGAAATTTAAAACAGAAATCTACCGGATTTTCAAACCGTTGTGGTAACCTTTCCTCTAGGTATCCACTTTTATACCAAGAGTATTTAAATAATTCTCTGAATCTCGGGGAAAACAATTGGTTGTGGGTGAGTGATTGCAATTTGATGATGTTATTTCGTAGATGTAAACTTATATTAATATCGTACAGCAAAACTCGATCGGAAAAGGTTCTAACAAAGTTTTTCCATATCCGGAAACCAAAAACGTCCAACGGTTGTATCAAACCTGTCGTCCCTTTCGGTATAGTTAACGTAATAAGTTGCTTGTCACTCGGAATACTTTGCTAAAACGTGGACGGACAATGACCACTCCACGAATCAATTAATAGTACACTTCGAGGCCCAGTCTTTGGTGAAAAGACTTCTGCGAGCCAAGTGTTGAAATGGTGCGATGTTAACTTCCCAGATTTGAAAGCAGCGACAAACACATTATCCGATCTGAATAAGTTTCCTTCTACCCTAGGTCCAAATTCTCCACTTGGTTCTTTTAATACTATGAACAAAGGTGACAGTAACTGACCGCTCGCGAAAATGGTAGGGAGAATCGTATAACTGTGAGTGGTTGAGGATATTGACTGCACGGCTGCTTCTACGGTCTTTGTACCACGATACGATAACGTACGACCAGAATGAATTTCCAAATTAAATCCACTCTCATCGGCATTGTATACATTATTCGGTTCGTACGTTGCCATATACGGTTTCACCTGATCTACGAATTCGGTGGCTGCCAATTGTACACTTTGCTTGTTTCGGCTTGCGGAACGACTTACGAATTTCGTAACGTTCCTCGAAACGATGTTGTGCGCTCTCTTGAAATTCACGACCCACTGGTGGCTAGCTTTAAATCCTGGCAGATTGACGTCCTCCTTTGCTTCTAGCGCCCAATGCTTTAAATCCGTATTGTGCACAAAGGAGCCTCGATCAGTAGCAGCTTCAAATTTGTCCAGCACAAATTTCGCGATTGACATCATTTTACCCCTGTGTGTACCGCCTCTTGCCAACGTTTCTTCCCATTGATATATCTGGTTAATCGATTTTACTTTTCGAAATTTGTGCTGCACGCTATCGAGAGTCCTACGCATTTTCTTGCCGCTTCTCCAGAACTCAACTGCGCGAGTTTTAATGCAAAATAGCGCTCCTTTTACCGTTAAACTTTTACCTAAAACATTTTTTTCTATCTTTTGTACTTTAGGAGATATAAGCGAGGAAGTGCAAGTGTCGATTTCACTTTGAGGTTAAATTTCATGCCCTTAAAGGGCGTTTGGGCACGAATGGAGTATACCATTTTTCTTGTCTTGGATCACTCTACAAACCCACAAAATTTTATTCGAATCCGTGAGTTGCACTTCGAATACCTTCCTTGTAAGTCTTACATAATTACTGTACTTAATAAAACAATTGTTGCTCTAATATAGCACGTATTCTTCACATTTTTAACATGAGAAGACTTATACAAAATTATATTACTTATTCTAAAAACATTAGACCAATTACAGTTGACATGTTTTTAGGTGTTTACATATTTACTGGACTTTACAATTAAACGTTTAATATAATTAATAATGTGACGCAAATTAGTTAGTATATTAATATGTAGAGACTAGTAATATAATTCTGTATTATATGTCAATCAAATCAACAGAAAATGTTCAGCCGATAACGAAAAATGTTGTCATCGACTGCAGATGGTACTTATATACACATCATATAGATGCCGAATATATCCAGCGCTCGCACGCACAGGTCGTCGTGTGGATGCCGGATATATCCGGCGCTCGTACGCACAGGTCGTCGCGCGGACGCCGGATATATCCGGCGCTCGAAGCGAAAATGTTAAGGCCCCTTTCATATGATGTCAAAAAATATGTAGCACACCATTTAAAAAAAAAGATGTTGACTTTTATATCTCCGGAACGCCTCCAGTTAGAAAAAAATATCCATTACATAATATATCCTTTCAAGCCGTACAACTTTTCTATAAAAAGTTTTTTTCATACAATGCATAGTTTAGAAGTTGTTGAGGGTGAACAAGTTGCGCGGGTCACCTTGTATATCGGAACATCATAAATAAAATTCAGAAGCTCAAAACATTTCTTTAGGTAATTAAGCAAGGAAATAATCTGCCGATTACACGAATGTTCTGGTTTGTATCTGCCACGATAAATTTGCTGCTACATACGGCTATCCATTGCATAGTTGGTGAAACTTTAATTTTTTATGTAAACATTTCATACGTTTTATATCCAAAAGTCTGAAATATTGTTGAAATAATCAAATGAAATTATTGCAATGGAAATTTACGTGAATTTTTATAATTGAAGAGTGAAGGTATATATCGCGCGACATGTAACAACAAATGGTATGAGTTACTACCGAAAGAAGCAAGGTGTATCCAGTTTGTAATGTTACGTACCAACCGGCCTCTATACATTACTGCAGGGAAAATGTTCCCCCTTACAATGGCGACGTATTGCAGGGTAAGACATATTTTCTTTATTAATGATTTTTATACGCCATAATTATACTAATTTTATTAATGTTTTATAAAAAATGATATGTTTTTATAAAATTTGGCAAAAAATACATCAAATAGTTACACATTCTTCTAGTTACTCAAAACATCGGCAAGCTATGTCTCGGTCTTGGCTGCGTATCAAGATTGACTGCTTTAGATATTAAATATTGTGCTCAGCAGGGACTTGCAAGTAGAAGCGATAAAAGGATACTGTAATTATGCAAAAAAGGACCCACTTCACCCATTTCAATGAATTTTGGATATCTATACATATAACCCCCGCCCCACTTTATTTTCTGAGATGTTGGCAAAAAATGTTTGCATTAGTTAAAAAGCAAATATAGTTATTAGTGTAATATCGTAATGTATTCGCATGTAATTAAAAAACTAAACATTAAATTTTGCCTATATGTGCACGTTCATGGCACAGTATTAGCCAGAATAATGCGATCGCTTATCTATTATTTCTGCGACGCCCAGGAGAGAGGCTAAATAACTGGTGAACTCGTTCAAAGGGTACCCCATAAGGCAGGCAGCCAGGATAGTTAATCGCCAGAGCTGTCCTTCGAAGAGCTCCGCCTGCGTCCCTTTCCCATGCGTTCGAGAGCTCGCTGATTGCTTCGCCTTTCACTTGCCAGGTTCGAACCTATTGCCACGCGCGTGGCATGTCTTTCCAGCGCGAGCGGTTAGATACGAATGTCGCCCCAATCCGCCACCACGCTCGTGCCAATAGGTCCGGCCATGACACCGAGAGAGTGTCTGTGAATCAGTGACATCTCAGCTGTATGAATGGGTGAAGCAGGCGGAGCTCTTCGAAGGACAGCTCTGGCGATTAACTATCCTGGCTGCCTGCCATAAGGATATGCGAAAAATATGATTCCAATGCTTAGTAGCCTGTCGGCGACACTATCTTAAAACTATACCCAACCAACACTAATTTATCTTCTCATTATATGCACCTAAATTAACACTAACCGTACCGGCTCTCTACTTGCATCTATTCTTACCGGGATCGATGATTTGACTGGTTATAAAATAATGATAATCTTTCACCGAAAGATACGTAGGAGATTATCAATTTAATATTAGAAAGAAAGCAGAAAACAACCTTTACGTAATAAAACGAAAAATTACAAATTATCATTCAGTTGGTCCCGTCATTTAACCGCGCATGGTACAATTAGTGTTAAAGCAAACTCTTCGATGACAGGTAGCCTATTATGCACTCTTCAACCCTAGCTCGTGTCCCCGAAGAGTCTGGTTTACCGTCCGCAAAGACAAGAGAAGTCCTCTGGCCTCTGGTTTTTTTCTGTTTCGCCTGACGGATAGAGACATCCCTCGCTGTGACGTTATTTTCGATTCTCACGCGTGACTGTCCGTCTGGCAAATGAGACTAAAACACTTGCCACACGCCATCACATCTGTTGCGGCCTTTAGGTGCCTGTAAGAAAAACATAAATTATTGTTGGTTGGGTATAGTTTGAAATGAGAGTAAAACAATAAACATTGGAATTATATTTCTAATCCATCCTCTTGAGGTACCTTTTCGCCGAGTCCACCCATTATAAAGACTCTGCCGACCGCCACGGCGTGCCGTAGTGTGTTTGTAGAAACAATAAAGACAGGGACGTGCACGTAGAGGCAAAATTAAATGTATTGGGTTGGCAACTAAGTGATTGTGTATTTTATATAAGAAGGAATTTTCTTAAGCTGATGAGAGACTCATAAATCGAATTTTTTGACATAGCGAAGCTGCTTTAATTTTTTTTTAATGCATGTATGCGATACATTGAACTTCTCTGCAATATCACGTGTTGTGCTATGACGATCTGAATCGATAATAGCCTTGATATGACTCTCATCAACTGGAACTGGACGGCGGGATCGATGCGCATGTTGGAGTGAAAAATCACACCAAAGAAATTTGGCAAACCAATTTTGACACTACCTATCCTTCAAGGATTCATTCCCATATACGGCACATAACTTGTTGTATGCTTGGGTTGCGTTCCTTTTTCGTAAATAATACAATAAAGTATGTCTGAAATGCACGGTTTGTTCTTCCACTTTCAAATTGGGATAAAAACGAAACTAAAAGACTCATCGATACGATTTTTTTTACCATTGAAAGGTGGAAGTCCAAACGACAAAGAAACTATAGATTAGGTGTTTTTAACATGTTGACGAAACAAAAAAAAGTGCTAAAACCATCTATCGTAAAAATCGGAAATCACTTAGTTGCCAATCCAATAGTAGGAGCAGAAGTTTTTTGTCAACATCTGGAAAACTGAAGTCGAACGGGGGTTATATGTATAAGAAAAAGTCGCTCTGAATGATGATCCCGACAACATATCCAAAAATCATTGAAATCGGTGAGGTGGGACCTTTTCTGTATAATTACAAAGAATACTTTTATGCAAGTGATTTTAACTGATCGTAGTTTAGATGGAATCTGTAAGAACACTAATATACATACATACCTATATATATGAATGTGAAGTTTGTAATTGCGAATTATATCTGCATTTTCATGAAAGTGACTGTGACAGAAACAATGTAATATCACCGCGAAAAATCTTAGATAGCATAGCTATGATCTAATAAATATAAATGTATAGACACGTAGTTATTTACAGACGCCATTTTATGTAGAAAAGGGTCTTTTTGATCTTAATAAACCCAAACTGGTTAAAATATGATTATTTAATGACGGTCTCTTTAAAAAACTGTTTATCGTCTCTCTGCACGCCCGCCTACACCGGGCAACAGAAGAGAAGGCGAGCGGATGAATTGTGAATGGAATGCGGGTCTGATATGTCAGACGGCAAGAGGCATCCCTCGGCTCATATGTACAGGGTGTAAAAAAATTAATGGTCATGGCTTGGAGGGGTTGTTCAACACCTCGGATTAGATGGAGATTTGCAAAAAAAACCTGCCGCAAAATTCGCGATAAGCGAATATTTTAACTTATTTGTTTGACCAGCTTTTCGCATTTGTCTTGTTACGTAGGTAAAATGTCTGAGAGAAACCTTGGTTCAGAAACGAACCGTTCTCTCGCAAATTGACTTTTAATTGGGCCTCCACGATTAAAGTTTCGCTTAGTAAGTGAGGCTACCAGCTAATCCTTCGGAAAGAAACACGCGAGATATCCGTGCTGGTTCGAATAGCTAAAGCAGAGACGTGCTACACGACATTAGAAATTGGGGGACTAGGTTACCGAACTACTAAGAAAAGGGCAAGTGTTTATGTTCTTCTCGCCGGGAGGGCCCTTGAGCGAACCCGAAACCGAACGCCGGTCATTGACGTCTTCCTACCGTCCGAAAAGTTACATCGAAATATTTCGTTCGAAACGGAGTCATTTTCACCACCTTAATGCAGCTAGAGACCGATAAAAACAAATACGTCTTAAATATTTCTTCGAGACCTACCTCCCTCAGGTAAGTTTACTAGAAATCGGCGTCCGAATGGTCAACGATGACGAAGGCAATATCTAGGAAGAAAGAGGAGTTTGGAAGAAAGCGAAAGTCTGTCCTTCTTTTGTTAGCGGGCACTGTGCATTTTAAAACTTTTAAACCAGCATTTGACAGTCATATACGCACGAGCAACCAAAGCTCGCGGGTATTGAAGAACTGGGCATTGTTACGTCCCCGGTATTTCACTCCATATCTTTGCTTTTTATGTATTATGTAAGAATAACAGTATTATATCCTTTAAATACGCTTGCCAGTCGAGAGTATGACATTATGATTTATAATTAATATTTTATTCTTACCTCGACTCCGCGGCAAGTATTTTACATAATAACATAGAATAAGCCGTGGTTGAATTTTGCTATCACCTTCACGGTGAAAACCACCCACTCGCGCCCGCGACATATATTCACGGACGATACACCCCCGCTGAAAACAAGGTGACTCGTCTCCGTCAAAAACAAATCGACAGCCAGGAAACAAAATCCGACCTACGTCACGACTGATAAGCCCCACCAAGGCGCTTCTCCCACCTCAAACGGAGTTAATTAGGAACGGATAGGCACAGTCGAAAATCAGTGCTAATCTCATCTCCGACTCGAGGAGTCCTATCCGGAGCATTACCATTTCCGACTCAGTCCGCGCTAGGGAGTTGCTAAGCCTTTACTATATTTTTTACCAAGTCTTAATTGTATTTTAGTGTAACGTACTTTATATTTTTACTAGTTCTTAATTCAATTGTTCCTATTTCATTTATGTGTAGTTCTTAGTTGTTTTTGATTCTTGTAACAATATATTTTTACTTTTATACTTTTTACTTCGAGTCAGTGAGATCTTTATTCAAAACCCAGTGACATTGATCGTGAATCCTATTCCTTTTAATACTACCATTCTACCCCTTTTCCTTTCTGTTGTCCTACCATTTACCAATCCTTCACTGTTAACCTCAGCATCGGAGACTCCAATACAGAGTTCTACTGCCCTGTCGAACCTCTACCCTAAGCAGTAGCATAGTATTAGCATCGTGCAATTCATGGAGCAGACTGGATCTAGCTTCTGTTGAGCCGGCGTTAGTCCACTAACTACTGTGCCGTTCATGCCTCGCTACGGATATCGTGCCGGACGGCATATCCAGTACCGCCGTATGGTAAAATCCCTCCATGTTCCCAGTAACCCCAATCAACCCATCTACGAGGATCTCTTAGGAGTTGACTATCCTTGCTACAACGATTCCTGTCCCGTCATCGACAACTCCAATATCCCAGCCCCTCTTCCGTTAGTCCTAATCGACACTCCTACCCAATCCACCGAATCTCATTCTGAAACTGCGTATAATATAGATCTCAGTCTTCCGTGGAAATTAGTAAGCTTTTCACAATCGTTTACCGCTCTTCCTGCACGGAACATTCCGGACTACGACCCGTGACAGTCTTGCTATAAAAGCAAACGCCGCGAGATTCTCTCCGAAGAGCACGGTGCTCAAAGTGCGGAAAGTAACGTAGTGACCGCAGAGCTCATTCCCTGGATTCAAGAAGTCCAGCCCAAGCGCCGCAGCCTACGGAATCCTGTCGAATACGACTCTGTACTCGTAAAGCCGCCTACCAGCCACTAAGGACACATCATCGAGCAGCGACGTCACCGCTCTGCAGCGCCAAACAGCTGTTGCCTGCCTCCAGTCAGCTGATCGCCCCGCCAGAGCATCACGACCTCGAGATCCGCTGCCGCTACTACGTCAAGCGCGAATTGTATCAACTCAGTGAGTCACATTCATAAACCTACTGACCATCAACTCCCGAGTCTCCATATTAACACGTTGACGCCGGCATGACCCACCGGTGGGTCCTGCCTGTCTGTTCCATGGGGCGGTATGACCCACCGGTGGGTCATGCCTGTTTGTTCCGTGGGGCGGCATGACCCACCGATGGGCCACGCTTATTTATCAAAAAATACGTAGTACAAAATGTAATTTTATTTTATTCAACAGTATACATTAACATTTCAACATTATAATCAAACATTCAATACAAAATACAACTTATAATTTAACTTATTAATTGAATATAATTGAATATAATATAAACACGGGAATGAAAATGTTAAAATTTACAGAAAAAATTATAGATCATTTGTTGATGGATGTTGAGAATCCCCCTTGTGGGACAATAACAACAACAAATAAAAAACATTTTTTAACTTCGTATAGAGGATCCGCGAGGAATACGAGAAAGCGATGCAGACAATGCTATAAGCACTTAGCAAACCTAAAAGGTACTCAATACGCCGCGAGAAGAGCAAAGAAAGTAAAAACATATTGCAATCATTGTGAGGGCAAGCCGCCATTATGTGTAGCATGCTTTGAAAAGTTGCATAGAAAAAATTAAAATAATTACATTTAATTATATTCTATTAATAAGTTAAATTATAAGTTGTATTTTGTATTGAATGTTTGATTATAATGTTGAAATGTTAATGTATACTGTCGAATAAAATAAAATTACATTTTGTACTACGTATTTTTTGATAAATAAGCGTGGCCCATCGGTGGGTCATGCCGCCCCACGGAACAAACAGGCATGACCCACCTGTGGGTCATGCCGCCCCATGGAACAGACAGACAGGACCCACCGGTGGGTCATGCCGGCGTCAACGTTGAAAAAAATTCCGTTTATTCGAATCAGCTAGTGGGTATTAGGGCGCAAGCATTGAACAGTATAATTTGGCGCTGCGCCGCCCCATGGGACGGACCGCCAGTTGAAGCGCCGCCGCACGGAAGCAACCGCGAATATCCGCGCCGGCTTGTCCCAGCCGTTTGACCACCCAGGTGGAAGGCAAATAATCGGCATTAATCCCTTCTGGACGGTTTTGGGGATATATATATATATTTGATATATATATATATATATATATATATATATATATATATATATATATAGGATGGTCCACACAACGTGTGCACCGTTAAAAACTTCCAAAATATGCGTTGCACAAAAAAGTTTTTATATAGAAGTTGCATGGTCTGAAGGGGCACATTATATAGTGTAGTTATTTTTTTTATAGGTGGAGGCGTTTCGGAGATTTGAAGGTCAACTTTGTTTTTTTAAATGGAATGATATGTTTTTTTATTCGCCATGAAATATTACGTTTCAAAACGAGTTCAATGACCTATGACTCAAGATCATTCAAGATCAAACTTGCTTGAATATTAAGTAAATATAATTCAAACTATGTCGTGTTTGGTATCATTTTAATCAGAAAAATCTCACAAATACGTTAGCAAAGGTTTCAAAAAAAATCGAAAATGGAAACGGCCGATCCTCCCGATTTTTTTGATTAAAATGATACCAAACACGACATACTTTGAATTATATTTACTTAATATTGAAGCAAGTTTAACCTTGAATGAACTTGGGCCATAGGTCATTGAACTCGTCTTGAAACGTACTATTTCATTTTGAATAAAAAAACATATCATTCCATTTAAAAAAGCAAAGTTGACCTTCAAATCTCCGAAACGCCTCCACCTACAAAAAAAATAACTACACTATATAATGTGCCCCTTCAGACCATATATATATATATATATATATATATTCCTTACCTCCGTCGCTGGAACGTAACAGCATCTGGCTTTACCTTTCTTACGAGTCTCTGATTGGAAAATTTGTGCGATTTGTAGTCCTTGGACCATGGCCGACTAGCTGAACAAAAGGGTCATAAATCTTCACTCTGGCGAAAGATTTCGGCAGTCGACCGGTCGAGTCTTTTCGAGACCCATATTGTCGCATTTTTCTTCGCTGCTTTGAGCACGTATGTTAAATATTCTAACCCGGTCGACTGCCACAATATTTCGCCAAGGCCAATTGCTCCCAGAAACTGAAAGAACACGACGTTTAACACTAGATTTACGGGAGTGAAATCTGTTACACTGCAGTATATTAAATAAAGACTTTGGAAAAAGAGGGATCAAGCGGCAGAGCTGATGATTCGATAAGTAATTTTTCTTTTGTAAAATACACGTGAAATATCTACTGTACTTCTTCTCTGTATATTTGAGAAATGCTTATAAAAAAAGTATGAACCCGTCAATTTGACGGCTTCCGTAAACCTAGTGTTAAGGGACCGAAGGCCTAGCAGGATGCCCTGATCTTGCCATGAGCCTCAGTCAAATGTCTTTTCTTACGTTTCACTACCTGAAGGAGAATACGTAAATAGTAAAAATCCGGAACTCTGGGTTTCCGCGCAACGATAATATGTTTACTTACCAATTCGATGTTCAATTCCTGTATATTTTCGTTTCATCTTTCCCATTCTCATCCTCACCGTCATTTTTTTTAAACAATACTGATGTTGTGTCCCGTTTGCGGTTGGCTTTTCAAAAGCTCTCCGAAGATGCTGTTGCTTTTCTACATAGAGCAGGAATGTGTTGCAGCTGGTAAAAGAAAGTTGAAAGAGTGGTTCGGTTGTTCATTCGAATCAAGAGCTCCACGTAAAACAAAATTTACGATGTCCGTACCCTGTGGTGTTTTCCCACCAGAAATTCAGAGTTAACAGAAACCAGTAACAATTTCCGCATACCAACAAAAGGGGTCCCGCCCGCCAACAAAAGAAGGACAGACTTTCGCTTTCTTCCAAACTCCTCTTTCTTCCTGGATATTGCCTTCGTCATCGTTGACCATTCGGACGCCGATTTCTAATAAACTTACCTGAGAGAGGTTGGTCTCGAAGAAATGTTTAACACGTATTTGTTTTTATCGGTCCCTAGCTGCATTAAGGTGGTGAAAATGACTCCGTTTCGAACGAAATATTTCGATGTAACTTTTCGGACGGTAGGAAGACGTCAATGACCGGCGTTCGGTTTCGGGTTCGCTCAAGGAGCCTCCCGGCGAGAAGAACATAAACACTTGCCGTTTTCTTAGTGATTCGGTGACCTAGTCCCCCAATTTCTAATGTCGTGTAGCACGCCTCTGCTTTAGCTATTCGAACCAGCACGGATATCTCGTGTGTTTCTTTCCGAAGGATCAGCTGATAGCCTCACTTACTAAGCAAAAATTCAATCGCGGAGGCCCAATTAAAAGTCAGTTTGCGAGAGAACGGTTCGTTTCTGACCCATGGTTCCTCTCAGACATTTTACCTGCGTAACAAGGCGAATGCGAAAAGCTGGTCAAACAAATAAGTTAACATATTCGCTTATCGCGAATTTTGCGGCAGGTTTTTTTTGCAAATCTCCATCCAATCCGAGGTGTTGAACAACCCCTCCAAGCCATGACCATTAATTTTTTTACACCCTACACATGTTCGATTCCCTGATGAAGCTAGCTGCAATGCTGGCGAAACGTCGCACAGTGGTCCATTTGGCCGAAAACCTGGCCAAAAAGCCAAAAATTTTTTTCGCGATTTTCAAAATTTAGCAATTGCGTTTGATTTGTAACATATCAGAGCATCGGTTTCCATTAATAAAAGTTTTTATTGAACAACGCTCTTAGAGATATGCAATGTCAAAGTTGGCACTTGAATAATGTAACGTATTCACGTCGAAATTCAGAATACGTTTTCAATGTGAAATAATAGTACAAGCAACTTTGTAAGTATTTGTAGCTATTCGTCATACTTTTAAATTATAAGTACCTTGGTTTCATTTTTTTATTTAATATTTTACAACTGCGATGGCACAGATTGCAAAACCCATACATTTTTTTCCTTTTGCAGAGGAAATAGTTGTGAAGTACGCAAAAGTACAACGCGACTTTTTTTTTAAATTAAACTTTGAAGCTTCCTGAAGAAGTCCCCGTTGTAAAATTTTACGACTTTTTGCGATTCTACGAGATATTCTTATTTGTTTGTCGCACGCGCCATGCTCGGGGAAATACGTATATGACATACGGCCAGGCTATCGTGCCTTGGACAAACGAATAATGCTAATCCTTCACTAAGGTTACCCTTGTAATTAACGAAACGCTATATTTATTTCCTTCGGGTTAAAAATCAAAATAATTTTAAGCAAGCTGGTGGCCTTTTGTTCCAAAGCAACAATAGATAGCCGCGATCACCTAGACCGCTTACCGTCATAAACCGAAAGATGTTTGACGTTTCGGCTGAAAATCTGGCTAGTTGCAGGTATGAGGGCTATATTTGTTTCTCGCAAAGTTTAGTTTTTCTCCTTCCACCGTACTTTTAAATACTGGTGTGCCAGACCGCGCCACTGTATGGATAATCGGGAACTCTCCCCCAGTACAGCAAGGCACAACGACCGCCGCGCTTGAGCGGCTAGCAAATGATTTCAAAGTTCTTACATAAACCTACTGATCATCTGCTGACCGACGGATCCATGGAAGGGAGGGGAGGGGTCTGAATAATTCAAATACTTCGTATCTTTTGCGCCGAGCGGTATCTGACTCGAATTTATATTTTCATAAAACGTGGTATACATTTTGTACGTTTTCGACAACGACCGAGCAACGATCGGGCTAAGGCTCCAAGGTCATCTCGCAATTAAATCGATCCTGGGGACCGGGGCGCGGACACATGGACATTACCGAACTCGATCAGCAATGAACACGCCGCTAACTTTCGGGCCCGAAATACACCTGGTTAACCCAGCGTGTCCACTGTCGCGGACTGTCCATTCAACAAGATGAAGGATACACGCCACAGTCAGGCCCGAAAATTCCCGGACAGCCAGGATCCGACAAGAGCGAGAGCCACCACGCCGAACCACGATCCTACTCGGTCGCCGTCCCGTTCCCGACTGACCGTCACTGCAATGGACGAGCTCGAGCGACCCGTATCAAAACAAAGTACGAGAAGGCTACACTACGCGGTCGCCTCTCGAGTGATATCTCATCCATTCCAGTTTACAGGTTTACTGTACATTCACATTTATATTAACAACTTTCGTACTTCGAATATAATAAACTAAAAATCATGAACTTGTAAACTATTGAATTACATTTTTAAAGTTACAACTAAATGGTTCTTCTTTATAATAAGAAACTTAATATATTTTTTTTTATATATAAATATGCATTGGCAACAACTGGAATGAAAAATTGGAGGTGGAAGCACCGTAAAGTATTTATACCGTGCTACGTTTTCTGACACGGTAGATATCACTAAAAGAAAAATATATTTAATTTAAAAATAATTAGTCAGTTAACTATAATACGTTCGTTATAAGGTAATTGTTATGATTTTCTGTAATATTAAAAGCTTATAAGATAAATATAATTCACTGTGATCAATAAATGTATCATAATATCTAAATAAATTCTTAATTTTTTAATTATGTTTGTTCGCCCATTTGTTTTTGGAAATTCTGAGGTCAGATTCTTAATTAGCGACCGAAGAAACATAAGAATACTAATTTTCGTGCCGATCCGACAATTTTTTAATACTCGCATCCGTCATATTGAAGCCGCCATTTTGTTTTTGGAAATTGTGAGTTCAGATTCTTAATCAGCGACCCAAATAATACTAATACACCAATTTTCAGCTAAATTGAAAAACTCCTTGGGGTTTTGGCCAGGTTTTCGGCCAAATGGACCACTGTGCGTCGGACCTTATCGTCTTTCGCACGCGGCTCCAACCCGGAAGCCAAATCCAGTATCAACCCTTTTGGCCGCGAAAGCCTAAAAAGTATTATAACCTGTACATGTACTTCCGATTCTAACACGATATTTGCCGAAAGATCCACACATTCAAATCGGACTGCATAACGAAGAGAATAAATGATTCGCATCCGAACTTACAATGAGTGAGAGAACGCGAAGCGAACGCCGAAAGTCGAAGCATTAGCGCACGTATCCGATTTCGAATATGACTATTGACTGTTTAAATCAGGCTTATGCTTTATTTGAACGCCAGAGCCGTCCTTGGAAGAGCTCCGCCTGCTTCCCCTGCCCGTGCGCTCGAGAGCTCGTTGATTGACTTGCCTTTCCCTTGTCAGGCGCGAACCGATTGTCACGATCGTGGTGGCGCATTGGGGCGACATTCGTATCTAACCACTTGCGCTGGAAAGATATGCCACGCGCGCCGATCACGGAAATCAAAACGACGTGCGGATACGTCGAGTAAGGTTTTTTGACGAAGAACAGTTTCAGATCACACCACGTCGCGTGGAGGGCAAAACAAAAGTATTATTTGTAAAACTCCGTGCCAGCAAGGCCAGCAAGGCGTTCTTACGCCTGGCTTTCGTCAATACGACACTTTCTGTAGCGAGGGAGGAAGACGACCCTCGCCCCTACGGGGCCTTTCGGGGAAAAGAGGTCCTTGAAGGACCCCACCACCGAGGGAGGGAAAGCGTCGCGGGGAGAGTCGACGCCTATGACCCATGAGGTCACATCTCGGTCACATCGTCGCGATATCTTTGAGAAAGATACTCTTCCGCAAAGAGAGTTGATACAAGCGGATCCTGACGCTTGTATCATTATATTTTATCTGCCCGCGTATCCGAATAATGGGTGAAGTAAAAAGTTCTGAGCGTTTTTTCTCTCTATTTTGATGATAAAATTAACAAACTTAGAATTTTCGGAATTAAATCAAATAAGCGCCGTTTTGTTCAATAACTTTTGCCCATTTTGAAGGCAATTTCATAATTCCGCGATTGAAGAAATCTTCGTCCCTATTGTTAAAAAACTCGACCAGCTCACTTTCACAAGCCTCTCTTGAGGCCAGTTTTTTGCCATCAAGAAAATTTTGTAAATATTTAAAAAGATGGTAATCGCTTGGTGCCAGGTCTGGGCTATACGGCGGGTGCGATATAACCTCCCATCCAAGCTCTCGGAGCTTCTGGCGTGTCGTTAAAGATGTGTGCGGCTTGGCGTTGTCTTGATGGAAGACAACACCCTTCCGATTGGACAATTCTGGTCGCTTCTCGTTGATCGCCTGCTTCAATCTGGTCAGTTTTTCACAATATAGGCCCGAATTGAGTGACTGGCCCGATGGGAACAGCTCATAGTGCAGGATTCCCTTCCAATCCCACCAAACACATAGCAAAACCTTCTTGGTCGTTAATGCGGGCTTGGCGATCGTTTGGGCCGTCTCACCGCGCTTGGACCACGATCTTTTTCGCCTGTCATTCTCGTATGTGACCCATTTTTCATCGCCAGTCACCATCCGCTTCAAAAATGGGTCCATTTCGTGACGCTTCAGCAAAGAATCGCAGGCATCAACTCGCTCCAAAAGGTTCTTTTGCGTCAGTTCGTGTGGCACCCATATATCGAGCTTCTTTTTGAGACCAGCCTTATGCAAATGGTTCCAAACGGTTTTCTGGCTAATCTTCAGTTCCTGGGCAATGGAATAAGTGCTCGCATGCCGGTCTGACTCGACGATTTCCATGATTTTATCGACATTTTCAACGATAGGCCTACCAGAGCGTGTCTCATCTTCGACGTCCATATTACCAGAACGGAAGCGTTGGAACCACCGCTTTGCTGTTGCATTCGATACTGTTTTGGGTCCATAAACAGCACAAATTTTTTTGGCTGCCTGCTCGGCTTTTTCCCCTTGATCGTAGTGGTATTGTAGAATGTATCGAATCTTCTCTTTCGTTACCTCCATTTTGATACGCTCTAACAAACAACTGGCTTCACAAAACAAAAGACTGTCAGAGAACTTTTTTTAAAGCGTTATGTTGCCTTTAAGTCACAGTATAGAATGACATGATGCAACGTATACATTGTGAGATATGGCTCACTAAAGCCATCTAACAAAAAACGCTCAAAACTTTTTACTTCACCCATTATTTCCGTATATTTTATTTCTTTATATCCGAATAATTAACATATTCACCTAATAAGTACGTTGTCATTAACTTACCTGAACCGCTATCTGTTGACATAGTAGTAAAATATATAAATTATTTTTCTGTTATAATTACTTCGGAAGAGCCCAACTGAATTAATACACTTTCAAAATAAAACTAAATGAATACCACGTAATGGCAAAATGGCTTCTTCGCGATCTCATCACTTCTCTATTCTTATTTTCTCAATTCTTTAATTCTTATATCGACTTCTCGAATATTCCCTTTAATTCTCGTTTGCTTACTCAGCTGATTTAAACCTTGTCTTTCAATGCTATCTTTCCATCCTTTTCTATGCCTACCTTTGTCTCTTTCCTCTGTTTATGCCTTTGCTCATCGCTCTCGCCTCGCTGTCCTTATTTGTCACGCTTACCTCCTTGTCTTTCTCTACCTGTTCCTAGCCTCGCTCCATCATCGCAGTTTACTTGAATTTTCTAACCGATTCCTTTTTTCCCGAACCTTCCAGACCGTTTCCTTAATCTCCACTATTATATCCCTTCCCGAGGTTATAAAAGCCCCCACTTCTCTCTGCTCTTCCTATTCGATCACTGTTCTTCGCTAATTAATTACACGTAATCGCTTTCTTTCAATCACTTTTAATACCTTCGCTAAATTCACCGCTTTCGTCGATATACGAAATCACCTTCTGCATCTTATATCTCAAATTGTGAAAAACTTAATAGAACTGTGTAAACTCTCAGAACAGGCTAACACAATATAACGGTTCGTTTTCCACAAATTCACAAAAGTGAATTTGCGTTTCTCGTTCAAAGAATGTGTTACCATCGTTATCATTATCGTCGTCGGCTGATTTTTAATAACTGATAAAGTCAATTTTTTAAAATTGTTCACTTAGACCGCTTTCATAATTAACACTAAATGAATTTCATATAATGTTGAAATAACAACCACTAACTAATGGTTCATTTTTGTCAATATCGTGAAAATTACATTGAATAATTTAGTTTAAAATAATGTGGTGTGAAATAACTGATAAACTCGTTTTTTTTTAATTTTGACTTAGACTACTTTCATAATTATGGGTACATATATACACATATATACTTTTCACTCCTTTTTACGGTATATATTATAATAATAATAATACAATATAATAATGGGTGAAGTAAAAAGTTCTGAGCGTTTTTTGTTAGATGGCTTTAGTGAGCCATATCTCACAATGTATACGTTGCATCATGTCATTCTATACTGTGACTTAAAGGCAACATAACGCTTTAAAAAAAGTTCTCTGACAGTCTTTTGTTTTGTGAAGCCAGTTGTTTGTTAGAGCGTATCAAAATGGAGGTAACGAAAGGGAAGATTCGATACATTCTACAATACCACTACGATCAAGGGGAAAAAGCCGAGCAGGCAGCCAAAAAAATTTGTGCTGTTTATGGACCCAAAACAGTATCGAATGCAACAGCAAAGCGGTGGTTCCAACGCTTCCGTTCTGGTAATATGGACGTCGAAGATGAGACACGCTCTGGTAGGCCTATCGTTGAGGGTAGGGCCACATGGTGGGATCACGCTGGAGTGATCCCACCATGTGGTCCTGCTAAGAGTCACCATACACTCATTCATACATACACACATACATACAATACACATATCATTCATACTAGACTAAGACGACGGACGGACGGACTGACATTCATACTACACTACACTAGACTAAGACATACACGACTACATATCTGGGACGGATTTATTTTATGACGATATTGGCTTAAAAATTAAATAAACATGGCAGATACAACTAAAGATAAAAAAGTTTACGGAGCAAAGGAGGGAAACCTTAGTTCCGGCGTGACTGGTGGTGGTGAAGCAGGCCCCAGCACGTCGTTATCCAGTGACTGTGGAACCGTAGGCGTGGTTGACCAGGCGCCTGCGGTTTTGGCCGCGCCTGGAAGAAAGAGAGATATAGATGAGCAGGATAACTCTTCAAGGGAGTCTTTGAATATGAGCCTCGAAGGGGAAGGAGGGGATTGGATTGAGCAGGGCTCGGATACGGGATCGAGAAGGGAAGGATATACGACAAAGGAATCGGAGATGTCAAGGGGATCGGATATAAGTACAGGGGAGGATGAGATGTGGCTGTCAGCAGTGAAAAAGAAGGAGAGAGAGATTAAGGTGCCTAGAAAAAGAATGAAAAAAGGAAATGGAAATGGAAAAACTAAGGAAAGGGTGTTGAGTACGGACTATTCAAGTGATGAGAGTAGGCCGAGGGTGATCGCGAAGGACCCGAAAGAGCTATGTGAATGGATGAGGGAAGATATAGTGGATGTAATGGAAGGAATGGAGAATATAGTGATGAAGATGAGTGAGGTTATGGGTTATTTCAGAGATACTCATAATGTAAAGAAGCAAATTAAAGATGAAATGAGGGAAATGTTTGTGAAAATGATGGAGTATAAAAACAAGGCAAAGAGAGCGGCGCAAAGAGTGGAAAGATTTAGAAAGTATGACGCATTGATGGAGAAGGAAAGGGAAAGAATTATAATTGAGGATGCAAAGAAGAAAATCATGAGAAAGGAAGTGGGATGCCAGACGGAGAAGGAAGTAAGACAAGTAGAAGAGATGGAAATATACATGGAAGATGGTAAGGAGAGAAGGAAAAAGAAAGAGGTGAATAAGAGTGTGAGTATAGCCACACAAGTTGGGGAGGTGGTTGTACCGAAGAAGACAATTAGTAGGAAGGAGGAAGTTAGAGAAAGGAGTAAAGGACAAGTGGAGAAAACAGTAAGGAGCATGGAAAGGAGAGAGCAAGTAGAAGAAAATAGGGAGAGGATCGTTGAAAGAAGAGATGAAGAAAGGACATGGACGGAAGTGGTTAATAGTAGAAAGGGAAATAGAGGTAGGGTAATAGTGCAAGGAAACGAGAGAGTGAGAGACGTATCTAGGGAAAGTTGGAGGAAAAAGTCACCGTTTAGGAATGAAGGGGAGGCGGTCATAATAAGAGCAAGAGATAGAGATAAAAATAAGAGTGTGGTAGAGGAATTTAAAGTACGGAACCCGGAAATGCAAGAATGTGTGAAGACGATAAGGGAAAGCAAAAACGGTGCGGTAGTGATAGAACTGTTTAGGAAAGGAGAAGTTAAAGAGGTGAAAAAGAAAATAGTGGAAGCCAGTGTGAGAGTGGAGGCAGGTGAAGTGGAGGTAGTGGAAAAAAGACCTATGACTGAAATTGAAGTAGACGGGATAGAGGCGTATGCGGAGAAACAGGATGTGGAAGAAGCTATGGAGAGAGAATTCGGAGCAGAAATAATGAACGAGATAAAGTGGAAAGTGTTCAGGAAGACGATAAGTGGAAACATGAGGGCAGTATTGTTGGTACCAGCGAAGAAAAGGGATGTCATACTAGGGAAGGAGAAAATAAAAATAGGATGGAAAATTTGTAGGATTAAGGAAGCGGAAAAGATTACTAGGTGCTTCAAATGTCATGAAGTTGGGCATCTGAGCTATGACTGTAGGAGAGACGATGGGAAAAAGATATGTCGGAAATGTGGAAGGAATGACCATGAGATAGGAGAATGCAGAAGAGCAATGAGTTGTTATATTTGTAGAGGATTGGGGGCGAATGAGATCGAGGCCAGCCACCTTGCTGGCTCGATCACTTGTGTCAAAGGGAGAGAAAGGCGCGGATTTGCCGTTAAAAGATTTTAGAGAAGTAAGGACAGTGTAAGGTAAAGAGAAGAACCTTATACAGAAGGTAATGGGCGGCCACCGGGAAGTAATACTTAGTGTACCTCGGTGGTCGTTAAGAAGTACAGAGGAGGGGTTTTAGTGGGTATTCCGGGAGGTAAAACTCCCGGCGAGTCCCACACTACCCCGGTGGTTTACCACCGGGGTGTGCGTAAATGCATTTCCCCTCCTCTACAAAAAAAAAAAAAAAAAAAGGCCTATCGTTGAAAATGTCGATAAAATCATGGAAATCGTCGAGTCATACCGGCATGCGAGCACTTATTCCATTGCCCAGGAACTGAAGATTAGCCAGAAAACCGTTTGGAACCATTTGCATAAGGCTGGCCTCAAAAGGAAGCTCGATATATGGGTGCCACACGAACTGACGCAAAAGAACCTTTTGGAGCGAGTTGATGCCTGCGATTCTTTGCTGAAGCGTCACGAAATGGACCCATTTTTGAAGCGGATGGTGACTGGCGATGAAAAATGGGTCACATACGAGAATGACAGGCGAAAAAGATCGTGGTCCAAGCGCGGTGAGACGGCCCATACGATAGCCAAGCCCGCATTAACGACCAAGAAGGTTTTGCTATGTGTTTGGTGGGATTGGAAGGGAATCCTGCACTATGAGCTGCTCCCATCGGGCCAGTCACTCAATTCGGGCCTATATTGTGAACAACTGACCAGATTGAAGCAGGCGATCAACGAGAAGCGACCAGAATTGTCCAATCGGAAGGGTGTTGTCTTCCATCAAGACAACGCCAGGCCGCACACATCTTTAACGACACGCCAGAAGCTCCGAGAGTTTGGATGGGAGGTTATATCGCACCCGCCGTATAGCCCAGACCTGGCACCAAGCGATTATCACCTTTTTAGACATTTACAACATTTTCTTGATGGCAAAAAACTGGCCTCAAGAGAGGCTTGTGAAAGTGAGCTGATCGAGTTTTTTAACAATAGGGACGAAGACTTCTTCAATCGCGGAATTATGAAATTGCCTTCAAAATGGGAAAAAGTTATTGAACAAAACGGCGCTTATTTGATTTAATTCCGAAAATTCTAAGTTTGTTAATTTTATCATCAAAATAAAGAGAAAAAACGCTCGGAACTTTTTACTTCACCCATTATTAAATTCCTTAGATTATACACGACCACTAGACCAGTAACGGAAGAAGAACATAAAGATGTTATGTGTTTACTACCCTACATCCCTCCAGTTTTACAGGAACTTTTTAAGAATCCCAAAACTCATAATGATAAAATCCTAAAATGATAAAAATGGATTGCTTTTCAAAAATAATGAATAAATATTCATGAATTATTTCATTAAAATTATTGTTTTTAATAAAACTCGTAGTTTTTTATTGCTTTAAGGGGTTATATACAGTTAGAATTTTCAGAAAATCGATTTTTTTTATTTCATTTTCGTAATGTACATATATTCAAGTACACACACAGAAAATTTGAAGTCAATCCAGCGATTGTTTTCGAAGTTACACGCATATTTGTAATGACGTGTTAGAGAGTAGGAGGCTGGAGCGGCAGCGCTCACCTAGAACACTGGCCCTTTTATTTACCTGTTTATTGTAAATGTTCCCTTCTAATGTATTCAGATGTGTAAAGTGACAGTGTATTAGTGTTGTGTAGTGTAATTTGCCCAAAATGGCAAATATTAATACTTGGCATGCGGATATACTTCGCCGCCGACTTACGCGTGCAGCAGGCGTTTTTTCGTGAATCGCACGGTAGCATTCAGTGAAATCGTAATAAATCGAAAACTACTTCTTTTTTTCGAAGAAATTGTGATTCCGTTGAAAAAATGTATAATGCTATCTGGGCCACATATTATCGTCATTGCTCAACGGACAAAAAACCTCAACACGAGAAGTGCCTGATCGGACCAGAGTCATGCTGCAGTTGGCAGCGTGCAGTAGCTGCGAATAGATTATCTACTTTCGAGCATAAATATCCGTCATTACCACAAGATGTTGCTGAGGCTATACGTCCAATTTATACAGATCTCAGCAATAAGAAATTATTAGAAAGATGTGTGGGTGGTTTCACCCAAAACAACAACGAGAGTTACAATCAACTCATATGGAAAATCTCTCCAAAAATAGTTGCGGCCGGTTCGAAAACCGTGGAAATGGCTGCATACATGGCTGCCGGCATATTTAATGAAGGTACAGCTTCACTATTGCATTATATGAATGCAATAGGGATTTTACTTGGGCCCAATGCGCATTCATATGCCGAGACGGAAGATGAACAGCGCGTGAAGATATCCGACCGCAGAGCGCATGAGAGCACACGAGAGGGAAGAATGGTTCGCAGGCAACATAAACTCGAGGTATTAGAAGCTGCCGGAGGGTCGGAGGATGTATTATATGGCGCTGGAATAGACGACTCAATGTAAGTTGAAAAAAAAAATTCCTTACTCTATGTAAAGTGATTTCAAACTTTAAACGCGTTTTTCTCGAAACTGTGTTTTAAAAGTCGGTGACCAAGATTCCTCGGAAACGGCTTAACCGATCAGTCTCAAATTTGAACACAAGCTTCTTAAGTATATTTTTTAGTAATTGATCGAAGATTTTTCCTTTCTGATAAATATTTATTTTTTTATAAACAAGTTAAGGCCAAAATTTTAGTCAAATATCGATTTTTTTCTTTGAGGAACCGCCATTTTGTCAAAAAATGTTATATTGCTTATTCCTTCGATCAATTAGAAGATTATACATTACTTTAACCAAATACGTTTGTTTTTTTCATTTTAGATGATCCAGTTCAGAGATACAGTGGTCACCGCAAGACACCTTTTTTGAGAGGAGCTCCTGGAGATCAGCTATAGCAGCTTTCAAAATTATTATTTTTAGTAATACAAAAAAGGTTAAAATACAGTTGAAAGTTGCCATAATATCTTTACAAATTTTTACATTAATAGATTTAAAAGTCTTCTCAGCAAAAATTCTTGAAATATCACTTTTTTTGGTTTTCCTGACTGTATATAACCCCTTAAGTCATTTATAGGTCATTCAGTTAATTTTGAATATGGTCTAAGTCAATTCTAACTTTAAAAACAACATTTTCGTATGAGATTCACACAAATTTCACATTCATGATAAATTTTCGTTGATGAAGACTACTAAAATTCTATATTAAAACGTTGCATAATATAAAAATATTTTTTAACTCATTCAAATGTAATGTAAGACTCCGCGCCAGCGAGGCGCCGAGCCGGGCGTTCTCACGCCTGGCTTTCGTCAAGAGGACCTTTCGCTAGCGAGGGAGGAAGACAACCCTCGCCCCTACGGAGCCTTTCGGGGAAAAGCGGCCTTGGAAGGAGAGGCCCGCACTCCTCTGCAAGGAAAGCCGCTGATAGGCTCGCTTAAGGGAGGAAGGAAGTCGTATAAATATACGACTACCAGGGCCCGCCGAGCCATTACGAGTATTGTCGTTGTAGCGTCTGTATGAGCGCTACGCAATCTTCGCAAAGATTGTTATATATGTAGGGATACTAGTATTGATGGTAATGACAGTCGGGTTAAACTAACGTTTATTAACTTTAAAAATATAACAAGAACACAAAATGAAATAACAAAAATAACGAATACGTTCCACAGTCAAGCAATGGCGTTCTCAATCTCTCTCTGCACGCTTTCCTTGCCGTCTTCTCCAACTCTACTGTCTTTTGTTTTTTCCACTCCCTACTCTGCACCATGCTTTCTCGCTCTCTGTCCATCAAACACTCTCATTCACTCGCTCATTCGCTCTGCATTACCACATATATATATCTAATTGTACACAAACATAACCGATATTACGATCGTAGAAGTTGTTCTAACGCCACGTCTCTCCGGACAAATTGTTATACGTGATTGTACACAAACATTGTATAATTAAAAGAAATTTATATTTTAATTTACTCTTACAGTAATCAATTAAATATCTCGAAACACGAAATATATGACTTAGTTCTCTTTCATAATTATGGGCACATATGTATGTAACACACACCGAAATTGTTGATCTAACTCTTACATATTAGTGAAAAAGTAGATGCTTTAAATCAAATACGATTAATAGATTTTAATGTTTTGAAATTTAATTTTCAGTGTAAATAATTAAAAAACTCCGTGACAGCAGAACGCAAGCCCTTTTCACCTTAAAGAATACATTGTTGCCACCGCGGCTGCTTGGTGATACATTTTATTATGCGGGAACGGTACGTGGCACCTGAGACGGAAGGGGAGATTGCTCTCGCACCGCCTGTCCCCACCAATGTGCCGGTCTCTCTTGCCAATAGCGCGTCACAATCGAAAATGCGGGAGGGAAAGGGATGTCCCTATCCGTCGGGCGAATCACAGCAAATTACCCCTCAGATGCCAAGTAAATTTTCCACCAGAATACAATCTTGCCTAGTCTCTCGCCAACAAAGTTGTTGTGGGTTTCCACATCACCCATGGGGTACTATTGCCAATGCGTTTTTTGCAGTGGTATCCCCTGCATCGATGTCCTTTTCTGTTTAACGGTTGGTGACAAATCACATTAAAAGAAAATACTAGGCAGGAATGTATCGCCAAGACGGCCGCGGCGGCAACAATGTATTCTTTGAAGCGGAAGGCCTTGCGTTTTGCTGTCGCGAATTTTTTTAACTATTTGTGCTAGAAATTAATTTACAATTGAGTGTACCAGAATGCAACACTATATTTCGCCGTAAAACGTCACGTAGTAGCCGAATTCGACCAAAACCATCGCCATAAGACCAAAAACATTAAAATCTATTAATTGCATTTGATTTAAGACATATCTGAGCATACTTTTTCACTAATAATACGTTTGTTTTATCCTATACGTGTCGTGGTGCGATCTGAAACTGGTCTTCGATAAATAGCCTTAGTCGAAGTGCCACGTACGTCGTTTTGATTTCCGTGACCGACGCGCGTGGCATGTTTTTCCAGCGCGAGTGGTGGGATACGAATGTCGCCCAAATGCACTATCACGCTCGTGACAGTAGGTTCGCAACTCGCAAGTGAAAAGCAAAGCAATCAGCAAGCTCTCGAGCGCACGGGAAGGAGTAGCAGGCGGAGCTCTTCCAAGGACACATGCGGCGATCAAATAAGCAGCTTGCCTGCACTAGGGCAACATGGCGCAGTGTAGATAATATAGGTTGGCCATCCAACATTCACCTCTTCATCGGAAGACGTAACATTGTCGTAATCTAAGGCCTAGAAAAACAACGAAGAAGTGCAACCAAGAATCGAAACTTCAGAATTCTCAAATCTTGAAAAATTGTCGATATTAACATCAGAACGCTACCTGGGTTTCCAGGAAATACTCTGCCGATTTTATTTACCTTTCTTCGAATAACACGGAGATCTCTGAAAGATGGCAATCAGACAGAACTAATCGGATATTCTCAACAATGCGACGCATAGTGCGAATACTTAAGCAGATAAAAAGTTGAGCGGGAAAACATTCTTTTTTCCAAAAGATGTCGGCTTTCATTCAATTTAACGTTTTTTCTATTAATGACAAACGTAATCTGAATCTTAATGTTATTAATAACAAATGTTTAAAAATATTTAATATTTAACATTTACATTTATATAAAATAACGAACAAAATTATTATAAAAACTCTAGGATCAATACTAATTATTATTTATTTTGTGAGAGACGCGAAAAGGGAGGAGGGGGAAAATGCTTTACGTATTTAAATCTGATTCGTTATTAACACGCGTCTACAGCTGTTTGCTTTGCAAAGCTTCGCAACGAACTGCCATTCGGAAGAAGTCCAAAAACATTGCTGCACAACGACACTTAAAAGATATCGGACACTGCTACGAATCCGGGACCGACTTTCTCGACGACGCACACCGTGTAATTTGGCCGATCTAACTAGACAAAACTGTTTTCTGAAATAAATTGCGGTTTTCATTAATTTTACTGACTTTTCTACTAACGAAACATAATCGTATTCTTACTGTTAATAACAATATATATTTTAATAATTATTTAACAATTATACGTGAAATAAGAAACTCTCAACCTTAAAATTTTTTTGTACTTTAACGGTAATAGTTATTTACATTTTTTCTGCTCAAAATAATTCTATAAACTACCGCGAATACAACGATGTATATTATTTTAATGTTATAAAGATTTCAATATGTTTAAACAATGTTCAAAACGGAGCAACGCCCAAAATGCCCCCATTTTTATGAATATTTTCCAATTTACCTGTTAGATTTTTAGTTTCTAAGTCAGGAATTTTTACTGAGCGATTTGTAAGCTTTCGTAGTTCTGGGGTAAGTGCCGGGCGGTTTCTCACAGTCCTCTTGCCGGGAGATGCAACATCTTCCCCATTCCGTGGCCAGATCCAACAAGCATATAGCTCTGCAACGCTTTCTGGCAGCTGAGAGGTAATTTGCTCTGTTTCGCCCGACGGATAGGGACATCCCTCTCCCTCACGCGTTTTCGATTGTGACGCGCTATTGGCAGAAATAGCTACGCACACAAATCAGATTGCGTGACAAAGACAGAAAGCGACAGCCGTGAAACTTACAATTAGTGCGACAGCACGAAGTCGAGCGTGAAAGTCGAAGCATTGGCGTACGCACGTTATTTTTACAATCAGGATAGGTAGATACCGATATTATCGACTTGCATAGACTATGATTTTTCAGTATCGGTAAAACAGATTTCGGTCCGACAATTTGGAATATTCATATACGTGAAAGTACGGCAATGTTACGACTATGCAAAATGATACGTCACGAGGCTGAGCGCCACAATTCCAGGAAATAAGAGGACGGTACACGCGGGCTATAGGGAGGGGGTAGGCGGTGCGAGAGCAACCTTCCCTTCCGTCTCAGTTGCCAAGAAATCGTTCGACAGCTTTACCTCTCCTTCGAAAGCCGCGCTGCTTTTTTTATTTGCAGGGCCATGGTGCGCAATATCGCACCCGCAAGCAAGCAGGGCCGTCGCTACCGTTCGCTACGCGAAACACATTCAATCAAACCCGCGATAATACAATAGTGCCCCATAGATGATGTGGAAAGTTATTAACACTTTACTGGCCAGTATTGTTTGAACAACCTACCATAACAAACCCGTACAAGGCGACCCTGATGAAAATTATAGGGTAGATAGTTCTCGAAGAAATATTTGACACGTATTTTTTATATCGGCAATCGTCTACATTGAAGGGGTGATAATAGCCCACAAATTTTGAGATTGAAAATGGTTTTTTCGAAATATCTCCCTAATTAAAAAGCGTAAGGAAAACATATTTTTGATGCAGAGACCAGTTAGATAAAGAATAATTGTTGAAAATTATTTGTTTAAACAATATGTTAAAATATCGTAATTTTTTGTTAATCATTCGTACTAAAGGTTGTTCTATTTTCGTGTCAACTTAAAGGTATAATGTATAGACAAAACTAGTGAATACGTGCTTTTGGAATTTTTTGTTTGCTAAAATTTAACAATAATTATGTAAAATTTGATTTTCGTTCCCTTCGTACAATGCGTATGAAAATTATTTGTCATGACTCATGACTTACCAGGCGTTGTACATTTTTGGAATGGTGGACATTTGCAAAAGAAAGGCACCACAAAATTCTCAAAAGACTTGCAAATTGAGACAAATTTTTTTATTACCTCATTGAATTCGTCTCGTCGCGTAGGTGAAAAGAAGCATGGGTCAGAAATCAATCGTTCTCGTGCAAATTAATATTAAAATTGCAGTTCCGTCATTGGCTTTAATCATCGGTAGGACAACCTTCGTGGACAAACACATAGAGAAAAGATGCACAGGAATTGCTCTTATTGACCGAAGTGTCTCATTTACTATTACAAAAACCTAAACACGGTGGCGTGGTGTGGGTGTTTCGAATATGGGTGACGGGTCCGTTCAGCCAGTAAAAAATACGCATGTGTTTATGGTCTTCTCCGCGGGAAGAACCGAATCAGATCGCAAGACATTGACATTTTCCTAGCCAACAGATCGAGGTGTACGGGATTCAAGACGTGCGGTCGGAAGAAGTATGCAGCGCTCCTCCAGCGACGCGTATGGCAAGCACTTAATTCCAAGCCCTGTTTTACAGTATAAAAAATAAGTTAAATATAACAATATACACGTCTTGCTTGGTATAAGGGTCGGACTGTTATGCCGCGGCAAGGGCACGAAATCAAGAACAACCGAAGTTGCTTCTTGTCACGATCTATTGTCAAGGTTCGGAATCACGTACAGAGTACAAGCTGGTTCTTTTCTGAACGTATTTCGAGGGCTTTCGGGGTTCTTATAGCTTTTGATGACAAAGAGTGGCGCTTGGGGTTCATGGGACAGTTTTTGACGCATCGGCGATGACGGCGATGCGACCTCCGGCTTATCGGTGTCCTTTGGAAGGATGACGGTGGCTGATGAAACATCGGCGGCAATGTGTCATATCATAACAGGACGATAAAATACAAGAAGAAGAAGGCAACGCACGCGTTCAGTGATGTTCGCTCGAACATTCGCACGCATGCCTAGCACCAAGCGTTGAAGGAAATATACTTTTCGGTTCCTAACGACGGGTGCTTCGAATTATCATGTCTAACAGTCAGCAATGCCATTTCATATTTTTAATTGCTTGTAGTTTCAACTTTAAACAGAAAAAAATTGCAGATGAACCTAACCCCAACGACCGCTCATCAGCCAGCTATAAGCAGTTACCGACAAATAGTCGCTAGCTACAACACGATACTTTATCGGCACCAATAAAACTTGCAAACTCAAAGAAGTCAATTTTCGTAAAATCATGCTTGTCCGAATTAATTTTCGAAAACGCACGATTTGTCGGTAGAGTAGAGCATAATTTCCACTATAATAAAAACAATGAAACGAATCAGAAACACTTATCATCTCGAATACTTTTGGTGGCAGTATTACATTTTAAAGAAATCTCACTCCGAATCTTATTTATTACATGTCGCTAATTTTATTATAATGCGACTTGGCTGTCAGTGGGTAAAATATTGCCTGACAGCTGTCGGATATAAAAAGTCGAGGCTCTATTCCCTTGACTGCTGAGTCTTAATCGAGTTTTTTTTCTTCTCCTACTCTCGTCACTGTAACTATTGATAAAAAATGTATGTCATGCAGAAGCATGAAGTATCTGCATAAAGGTGTACTTCCGAAGAATTTGTTACGACTGACAATTAGGAGTAAAGCGTTACGGCGCGACATTACGGCGTTACTTGCACCGGGGAAACAAAGATCCATTACAAAATTTATACTTTCTATAATACTTCTCAGATCTGTGAGAACTTTGAACGTGTCGTTAAAGATGACAATTTCCGATAATGAGCCAACGGAGAACTAGAATGTCATTGTTTCTCTTGTGACTAGCATGTAGTGTAACTATCAAATAATAATATTACATGAAGGCGTACCGAATAATTTATTTTCATAAATCTTAAAATAAGGCAACTTAATGTACTATAATGACCTTTTAAAAAAGCACATCCACCATAATAATTGTCACTTTTATTCCTTAAAACGTATTATATTTTTAATTACGACGGCATATTTATGAAACCGTTCAATCCATTAAGACCATTTAATTTCCGTGATGTGCCAGCTTGTTCTATAGACATAATATCGCAATTTGTTAAACATCTCCATGCATGTCAAATAAGTCCGGGGGAAGGTAAAGCAAGGTATAACGAACGAAGAGCTGTAAGAAGAAAAGAACTAAGCCTCAGGGTATAGACAAGGGTCTCGTTAAAGTAGCAAACGTTATATAGAATATTTAAAGTGCAGTTTTTTAATCCTCGAATATGCCTCGTGTGTAGCTCATGTATACCCCATATATACCTCGTATATACCTCGTATATGAAGTAATAGAATTTCCTTCATGAGCATGCGCAATTGCGGCTCTTCGGAAGGAAAGAATTGCCTCGCTACAAAGGCACACAGTCATCGAACGAAGGTCAACATGTACGCTCGCTCGAACAATTCAGGATATAAAGGTGTTCAAATGCATTTTGTAATATCAATGATTCAGTTTTGTCGAAATCTTGAGGGAATTGCTGATTATTCAGAATATGATAGAATAGAGAACTTATTCAGAATTATCTTGTGTAAATTATCACTATAGGTTGATATATAATTTGCATTTTATCGTAAAACTGTATGTCAAGTACAGTTAAAAGTACCGTTACAATGGTTTACCTACAGATCTAGAATGGGCAATCGGAATACATCGTTTTATTTTAAAAGTCGTCGGTCTTTGGCCTGACTTTGATGTATCTTCTCGGAGGAAATTAATTTCAAACGTACACGCATTTCTAATTTGTATAGCAATATCTATTTTATTGCTACTTCCTTCGTATCTTTCGTTACCCAGAGTTCGCAACGATATGATGTGTCTGATTGATAATCTACAAATTACTGCACCCCTAACAATTCTAATGTTTAAATCGTGTACCATGTGGTGGAATAAAGAAGGTAAGAAAAATAGAATAGACGTTACGCTGTTACAATATAATAAAAGATAGTGTTCTTCAGCAAGTTTTCGTCTTATATAACTTTCTATTATACAGGGTGGGGCATTTAAATGGGAACACCTAAATATCTCGGTTATTATTAGTTGTATAAAAAATCTCCACAGAATAAAGTTATACTGTTTCAAGGGGCGAATTTGATGACGGTAAATATTTTTTTCTCAAGGTCATTTTTTTTCGAGATTTCAAGGTCATCGTATTTTTTTTTAAATGGAACTGCATATTTTCATTGCAACAGTCTTATAGCGTATAAAAAAAACGAATCCAACTAGGTGAAATATGATAACCTTCACGTGACCTTTAGCGAGAAAATTATGAAATGTTTGTCAGCAATTTCAGTACGCGTTCGGAGACGGTAAATGAATGAATTTCAATTTCATTGAAACAGTCTTAAGTTAAATCTTTATTTTAGAAGGTGTTAATAATGATAATAATAATAATAAATAAGATAATAATGTGTAGCGGCGAGCAAAGCCTTTGTAAACGATACATTGTAGCCGCGAGCCGTTGTAACATCCCGATAGAGGATCCGGCGAATAGCAACGACGAACACGCCAAAAATGCTTCTAAACATACTGTTAGGAATGAATGTGTTACCGACAGTCATCCGTGACTGTTGTGACGTGGCGTTGCGGTCACTTCCGCTGGGCACATATGGCCCATGTCTGTCTTTCCGGTTGTACTGCGTGTAATGTTTTATCTTTGCTTTTGTGTTTATTACTGTGATCTTAATATCATTACTGAATCAGTGTCTTTCGTGTACTTAAATAAATATTGTTGACTACATGACTTTACGACCTACTTCTTTATCAACAGATTATGAGACTTAAGTGCGGCTTGTGTGTCAGTGATTCAAAGCACATGGTATTTTTAAGGTTATGTTAGCTTCAGTTTGTATGAACGAGAACGATCTCAGCCCAAACGTTTTCTTTCAAGAGAGCAATATCGTATAGAACGTGAAGTATAAATTAAAATGAGTGACGAAGGGATTTTGAAAGACGACCGAGTGAGTAAGCTCACGAAGTCGACATATGCTCGATGGAAGATTGAAATTCGCGATGTACTTGAGAGTCACCGAATCTAGGAGGTTGCGGCTGGCAAGACAGTGAAGCCAGAGGAAGTGAAGACTGAGGATGGTGCTGTGGAAAACGCAAAAGAAATTGGTGACTGGAAAGCGAAGGATAGTAAAGCGCGTTCAATTATTCGGTCGACGTTGAACGACACAACCTTTAATCAGGTACAGTAAAAGCTGGATAAGTGCACGAAAAGTTTCGCTGGATAAATGCAACACGACTATCCCCTCCACATAGGGGTATCCCCCTTGGCGAACCTCGACGCTCGACAAGGGAGCAGTGTAACATGATACCACCCGAATGTATCGGTGAGGCAATACTAATTGGAGGGTCCGCCGTTTTCGTTTTCGGTCTTTTTCGGTCTTTTTTTTTGAAACCTTTGCTAACGTATTCGTGAGATTTTTCTGATTAAAATGATACCAAACACGACATAGTTTGAATTGTATTTACTTCATATTTAATACATTTGCTTACCACTTACATAATTTAAACATTTCGTGTTTAGTATCATTTTAATCATAAAAATCTCAAAAACACATTGGGAAAAGTTAAATTCAGAAAAGTTACTAGATAAAAAAGTTTATTGTTGCATTAGCAATGCGTCGCTTTGTTTGCTAGCTCTCTCTGACTCTTCTACTGTCTGTCCTTTTCTTTGTTCGCGTTTGGCTGGATCCGTGATGTAAACAAGAATTCGCGCACCGCTACTTCATAAGAGATGCGCTTGAGCCTCGAACTGTGTTGTATTTATCCAGCTGTTACTGTATGTGATTCTGAAACCTCATCGGAAATCATAATGAGAATTAAAGCGTTCTATGAGCCAAAGACGTTAAGTGCTCTACTGGAACTGTTGCGTGAGTTTTTCGTTTACTCATGGAAACTGGATGATACGGTTGGTACGTTTGTGGCAGGACTCAAGGTTATTGTGCGTAAAATTGAAGCGCTGGAATCGAAAGACTTTGGAAAAAAATTTAGTGAAAAACTCTTAATAGCAAAGGTTCTTGGCTGTCTACCGAAAGACTTTGACGGTTTTGTGACAAGTTGGTCTCTTTTATCAGATGAGATGTCGTTAGAATCTTTTCTAGAGAAGTTGAGCAATGCTGCGAGAAGTATTGCAGCGCGACCAGCTGATGCGTCGGACGATGTATTTAGACTACAATCGAAGCCAGAGATCAGCGATCGGTTTGCGGCATCTAGGGATGAAAGGAGAAAATTCAAAGGAAAATGTCACAAGTGTGGTAAGACAGGGCACGTGAAACGGTACTGTTGGCAGAAATTGGAAAAAGCGGAATCGTCGAAAGGGACAACCGACGCGAAGGATAATAATGGTTTGTCAGTTTCTGCATATAAATTAAAAAGTAATAGTAGCATTATTGCAGACTCTGGTGCAAGTGTGCATCTTACTGGTAACATCGAGTGGTTTTCGTCACTTCGAAAACTTGTTTCGCTACTGTTGTTGAATATAGCCAATGGCAAAACGTTGAAGGCAACTCATGTCGGTGATATCAAGATTGAAAAAGCAGTCAATGGTATTTTCTGGGAGAAACGAACGTGGGAATCTGTACGCTATTGTGAAGACATGAGTACCGAGTCACTTTTCTCGACAACGTTCATGGAAAAGACCAAAGGATATGCATTTTATCATGGAAACGGAATCATGCGACTGATTAACGGGAAGAAGACGATACTCGGCGGTAAAAAAATCGAAAATCAGTATGTACCTTACATTCGTGTGTTGACACCATCAGCTTCTGTAATGGCTACTACATCAATTGGACTGTGGCATCAGCGCCTTGATCACGTCAGCGACAACGTGATACGAGCAATGTCCAGAAACGATCTTGTTGAAGGTCTTGATGTAATTTTATCGAAACGGGACGATTGTGATTCATGTCATTTAGGAAAACAAACAATCAGTTCTCATCCCACTCGAGAAAAACGTAAATGTCTACCGGGACAGTGATTTCATTCGGATGTTTGCCATGTTGGCGTTATGTCATGGAATAAGTGTAAATATTTCCTAGCGCTGAAAGACGAAGCATCGGGCTATCGCAAAGTTTTCTTCATGAAATCGAAGGATAAGGTGTCAAGCATCCTGAGACAGTTTTTCTTGGATGCAGAGAGGGAAACTGGGAGAAAAGCGATTTCATTGAGAACGGATAACGGAACTGAATATGTCAATAGCGAAGTAAAGAAGGTTCTCATGTTAATGAATGTAACGCATGAATTGTCGCCTCCTAATGTGAAGCAATGTAACGGTATGGCCGAACGGGAAAACCGTACGTTGTGTGACACAGCCAGGTCAATGTTATTTAATACAGATCTTTCAAAGGTAGATCGTCTTTTGCTGTGGACGGAAGCTATTGGGACAGCAGCATATTTACGAAATCGTGTGCCAAATCGCGGAATTGTGAGTACAACTCCGTATAATGAGTGGCATGGAAAGAAACCTAACATTTCTCACCTGCGAACTTTCGGAGCAAAGGCTTTTGTGCACATTCCAGATACGATGAGAAGAAAGATGGATCCCAAAGCAAGGAAAGCGATATTTGTCGGATATGATTTCTACACTGACAAGGTGTATCGAGTTTATAATCCGGAAAAGAAGCTCCTTGAGAGAGTTGCAGACATTGATATTCGAGGTACGACGAATGGAATGGATCAAGTTCTTTTTCCTCTACCGCTGGAAGAGCAAGAGGATGAGTTTGAGGAACCGACTTCAGAGATCGTCAAGGATTCTGATGATGTTTTCGTGGACACAATGAAGGGTGACAGCGTAAATTCATCACCAATCGAACTACTGAAGAAAAGAGGTCGACCACCGGGGTCGAAGTCGTGCAAGAAGTCATTTCCCCCATCGGATCGCGTGTTGCGTGACAGATCGTCTAAATCTGCACGTATAACAGCAATGAGGGTTTCTTTGGATCCAGTTTCATTTGAAGATGCAACAGAAAGAGACGATTCTGAGCTTTGGAAAAGAGCGATGGATGACGAAATGACATCGCATGTCAAGAACGAAACATGGGAGCTTGGACAGTTACCGAAGGACCAACCCGTGGTTTCGTGTCGATGGGTCTACAAATCGAAAGTACGACCGGATGGAACACTCGAACGTTACAAGGCACGTTTGGTAGCATGAGGTTTTAGTCAGACGCGAGGTATAGACTACTTCGAGACCTTTTCGCCTGTAGTACGCTACGAGTCTGTAAGAGCTGTTTTAGCAATAGTGGCTAAACAGGAAATGGAATTAATGCAATTTGATGTAAAGACAGTATTCCTAAATAGCCATTTGGACGAGGAGATCTATATGAGACAACCCCAAGGATATGATGATGGATCGGGTCGTGTTTGTCGACTAAAGAAGTGTCTCTATGGGCTCAAACAGGCGTCCAGGAATTGGAATGACAATTTTAAGAAATTTGTTATATCCCATGGTCTACTGCAGTCGAAGTCTGATCCATGTGTTTATGTAAAAGAATGCAACACACAGGATTGTATAATTCTCTGCTTATATGTTGATGATGGCCTCATAGCGTGCAGGAGAAAGGAAACATTGAATTCCTTTGTTACATCATTGGTGCAGGAATTCGAAATCAAATGTCATGAACCATCATGTTACGTCGGCATGGAGATAAATCGTGATCGCAAGAGGAGGATGCTCAGCATTAATCAACATGGTTATATTTCGCGCGTTCTTCATCGTTTTGGAATGGAAGAGTGCAAGCCGGCAGTATCTCCAATGGACCCATCTGTTAAATTGACGAATACACTCAAGGAAGATAACACTATGGAAAAATGGTTTCCATATCGAGAAGCAGTTGGCTGCTTGAATTATATAGCAATAATATCAAGACCAGACATTTCATTTGCAGTAAATGCCGTAAAATCAAGTCACCCACAGGAGTTACATTGGAGAGTAGTAAAACGGGTTATGAAGTATCTTAAGAGATCAATTGATATTTCGTTGCGTTTTAATGAAGATTCGTCGGATGATTTGATTGGATATTGTGATTCGGACTATGCTGGTGAATTGGATGAAAGGAAATCCACGTCTGGATATGTGTTTATGCTTCATGGTGGACCAGTCGGTTGGTCATCCAGTTTGCAACGAATCACGGCACTCTCTTCGTCGGAAGCAGAGTACATGTCAATTTCAGAGGCACTGAAGGAGCTTCTTTGGATGCGGCCTTTAATGGAATCTTTTGGGTTGAAGCAAAATAGAGCGACCGAGTTAAAGGTAGACAATCGGGCAGCAATTGCGATGTCAAAGAATCCTGAGTTCAACAGGAGAACGAAACATATCGGTGTTCGTTTTCATAGGATTAGACAAGAACAAGAAGCTGGAAATGTTAACGTTACCTATGTGCCGACAGAAATGCAAGTGGCGGATCTACTTACAAAACCTTTGAATTAGGCAGTCATTTCACGATGTTTGTCTGGAATGGGAATGATGTCGGAAACAAGAGGAGGTGTAGTAATGAATGTGTTACCGACAGTCATTCGTGACTGTTGTGACGTGGCGTTGCGGTCACTTCCGCTGGGCACATTTGGCCCATGTCTGTCTTTCCGGTTGTACTGCGTGTAATGTTTTATCTTTGCTTTTGTGATTGTTACTGTAATCTTAATATCATTACTGAATCAGTGTCTTTCGTGTACTTAAATAAATATTGCTGACTACATAACTTTACGACCTACTTCTTTATCAACACATACTTCAACCGATGAAAGGATAATACGCATGCCTGTTTACAAGCACCAGGGACAATTACACGGTACACTGTTTCATTGAAATTGAAATTCATTCGTTTACCGTCTCCGAACGCGTACTGAAGTTGCTGACAAACATTTCATAATTTTCTCGCTAAAGGTCACGTGAAGGTCATCATATTGCACCTAGTTGGATTCGTTTTGTTATAAGCTATAAGACTGTTGCAATGAAAATATGCAGTCCCATTTAAAAAAAATACGGTGACCTTGAAATCTTGAAAAAATTGACCTTGAGAATAAATTATTTACCGTCATCAAATTCGCCCCTTGAAACAGTACAACTTTATTCTGTGGAGATTTTTTGTACGACTAATAATAACCGAGATATTTAGGTGTTCCCATTTAAATGCTCCACCCTGTATATTATTTATTTCGCCGTGCACGATACATTACTCACCCGATATTTACATCGCATTTTACTCTAAAATTAACATAATGACCCTGAATTATAGTGTCCCTACTTCTTATTGCATTTTATGTTTGAGAAAATCATTAATGTTCCAGACTAAATTATTGTATAATAATTATTTGGTTTCAGATATCTATTAATTGCCAGGAGGCGCGTTCCTTTACATTAAGGCATTTATAAGACATGTTGCGTTTTAGGTTCAGTAATCTCATACTTATTATTCTGGCAATTTGGAACACATTGCATATTTCACTTATAATCAGTTGAATCATTGGCTATATTTTCACAAAAATGTATTTGGACGTAAGAAACAAAAGAACTAGAAGGAAATCGCAATTTAAGAAATTCAAGAAGTTCAGCTTTTCATTATGACTCTATTGCTGCTGTTGCATTGTATTTCAAACGTATCTCAAACGGTACAAACCTTTAAAATCGGTCAAACCGTTCACACCAAAACATTCATTCAGCTATACGTATTGCACATACATTGACAAAATACTTATCGTCAGAGAAAAATTTCTATCGTCAGATCCAGTTTTGATGAGGGACAGATTCTTTTGTTTTTCCAGCTCTTACGTTAGTCGTGCGTATGATAACGGACGACTGGATGAGGTTAAAGACCGATGATCAACGAGAGATCATGATAAAACAAGCAAGAAGGAGTCGTATGATCATTACTTGTAGTGCCATTTTAATGGTGCTGTCTGTACAATTATTGGCTGTTCCCCCTTGCTTTGGATTTACAATGAGATACGTAACTAATATCACAGATCCTGGAAGGCTACTAATATTTCAAACGCATTATCCTTTTGACATAACGCAAAGTCCGTCTTACGAAATCACGTTTCTTGGACAGTTCTTTGCTGTAATACTGGCGGCATTTTCTTACACGGGAATCGACAACTTCATGGCTCTCTGTGTTTTTCATGTATGTGCTCAATTGGAAACGGTTGCCGAAGACTTGACGACTTCGGGGCAATTCAAAGATTTCAATTCCATGTTGCAAGACTGTGTGAAGAATCACATGCGCCTTATCAGGTTGTATTACATCGTTTTATTTCCTATTGTTCGTCCTCTTATAGAATTATAATTCACCGCAATTTTAGTGACAGACATAAATACACAGTTTGTCGGGAAAATAACGGAACTTTTTAAATTGAAAAAAAGCAATTAGTTATTTTGCCAAAATTACTATTCTTTATTCAAAGTACATCCCTTCCACATCAATACACCGCTGGGCACGTTTAACCAATGCTAGCATCGATTTTTTTATGTCAATTTTCGGAATCGCCTCAATGACCATCGTCACGGCTTCTTGGACATGTGTAATATTGTCATAAAACGTTCCTTTCATGGCCAGTTTGAGTTTCGGGAACAGGAAATAGTCACACGGAGATAAATTGATTCCAGGAATGTGCAGTTATGTCTGGCTGTCTTAATAAGGTCCTTGCAATGTTCAACGCGAGCAAACTTGTTGGTCCTCATTTAATGTGTGAGGAACGAATCGAGCACAGACCTTCCGTTTGTTTAAATCCTTCGTCAAAATTTCGTGAACCATGTCTCTGGCCGTATTTAATTCTTCTCCTATCCATCTCACAGTCGAATTCGAATCATAGGCGATTATTTCTCGCACTTTTTCTACCAACTCATCACGATTTTTATTCTTCGGCCGGTCTGGCTTTGGGTCGTCTTCCAAAGCATCACGACCATGCTGGAATCACTTATACCACTCGAATACACGTGTACCTGATGAACAATCATCATCATAAAGTTTTTTCATTAAATCAAATGTCTCTGCAAACGTTTTACTGAGCTCAACACAAAATTTAATATTAGCTCTTTGCTCCATCGTGTTTTTGTGACGAGGTAACAAAAGGTGATGTCACTTTAAGTGCTATAACTTGACAATCCGTTAATTAAAACAAATGAGGGCGGTTTCGTTTTGCAGAGGAGATATACAGCTTTAAAATGATATATTCTTTCAATAGATGGCGTTAGTAGCGTTTTGTAAATTTAAAAATTTCCGTTATTCTTCCGACTTACTGTGTATGATTATTTAATATTCGAATGTGTTCTTCATTAACCGATTGCTTGTGATTTTAAGTACCAACTGCGGTGGCGTTGTTATCCTTTTTGCAATGGCAAAGCCTATCGAAATATTCGAAGTAAGAGCAGTTAATTATTTCATTGAAAGAAATAACAGTGTAGGTAAAGGTACCAGTAGTTGACCAGTTAAGAAAAATCTTCCACGGGAAGAATGGTAACCGCCTCCTCTGTCAATAAATGGCGGGAGTCGATGTCTGGAGACGTTCTTTAAACCTTCTACATTATGTACCAAGACCACTTTTTAAAAAAAGTTAAATTATAAAAATTTGAGGAATATATTTAAGAATTCGGCAAATGCCTCAGTAGTTGACCACTCTTAAAAACGAAAAAACTAGTAATTGACTACCTCCGTTTGTTAGTAGTTGACCACTTATACTCGAAGCAGGGTTAAAGCACTAATGCTGGAAATTAGTTTATTATCGTTTAGTTTTAAAAATTACTAATACAATCTATAATTAAATAATAAAAGAAGAAATAAAACAAATCAATTCCATAAGAAATTCAATTCAGGAACAGAGTAGACGTTGCGAGTTCTGCTTGATTTCGTAGGCTCATTAATATGAGAAAGTACAACCTTCCACTCGTAGTCCAGCACATCAGGCTTCTCTGGCCACTCCCATAATCGCCCGAACATTTCCAGATGAAATAGTTGCTTTAGTTTCACTTACATAAAGAATTCTTTCAGGGAAATATTTTCCTTCATATAAAAATATTACGTATTCGTTCACAACTTTTTGAACAGGCAACCAGACAGGCCATTCAATCTTGTTCAACAGTTCGTTTTCTTCGTTGACCTCTTCATTCCCTTCACTTTCTACAACAAAATTGGACATTTCGCAACTGGAGTTCGAACTGCCAGGAGAATATTGTAAGACCTTTTTTGCTCTTTTTAATTCTAATTTATGTGTTTTGTCTTTTTTAGCTCGTTCTTTTTCCTCCCTTTTCCTTTGTCTTTCTGCTGCGCGCTATCTTTTTAATCGTTCCATCTCTTCTTTTTTCTTTATTTTGTTCAGGAAACATTCTTGGCAAAGCTTCCCTGAGGAAATAAAAGGCATCCTTTCTCTTGAAATTTTCTTTATATTTGTTCTTTCATTTTTTACGTGTGGATAATAAAAATGTCTTTTAAATGGGCTTGGACCTTTATTCGAAGTACCAGTAATAGACGCAACGCATGATATGGTTGTATTTTGAGGTAGCACAGCAGCTTGGGTAGTTAGATTATCTTCAAGTGATGTAGCTTGAGGAGTGACGTTATTTAAAGCTTGTCCAACAGAACTGTTAACATTGTTGACCAACAGTGATGGATTCGTGTTATCGTTGGTAGGTTGCTGAGTTGTATTGTTTTGACCCTTTTGAATCGGCATTGCAGCAATAACGCCGTCGTTCAAGAATTCTTAAGCTAGGGTAGTAATGAGTATTACTTGAGTATTATTATCGAAAGACAAAACTGTTGCATTTGCATTGTGATTTGCAGGTTCCTCAGCTGGAATGAAATATTTTTCTAACTCGATTTGGGTTCTCTTCTGTTCGCGATTTCATCACTCTTCTATTCTTATTTTCTCAATTCTTTAATTCTTATATCGACTTCTCGAATATTCCCTTTAATTCACGTTTGCTTACTCATCTGATTTAAACCTTGTCTTTCAATGCTATCTTTCCATCCTTTTCTATGCCTACCTTCGTCTCTTTCCTCTGTTTATGCCTTTGCTCATCGCTCCCGCCTCGCTGTCCTTATTTCTCACGCTTACCTCCTTGTATTTCTCTACCTGTTCCTAGCCTCGCTCCATCATCGCAGTTTACTCGAATTTTCTAACCGATTCCTTCCTTCTCGAACCTTCCAGACCGTTTCCTTAATCCCCACTACCATCTCCCTCCCCGAGATTATGAAAGTCCCAACTTCTCTTTGCTCTTCGCTATTTCGATCGCTGTTCTTCCCTAATTAACTACACGTAATCGCTTTCTTTCAATTGCTTTACATACCTTCGCTAAATTCACCGCTTTCGTCGATATACGAAATCACCTTCTGTATCTTATATTTCAACTTGTGAAAAAGTTAATAAAACTGTGTAAACGCTCAGAACATCTTCCATAGTTCGAATAGAGATGTGTCTTGCGGATTTCCAGTCCATTGTTCTGATGAGCATCGAAATGTGCTAAGTTTTTCTGTTTCGATGTTTTCATTTAAAAATTGGAGACCTTGTTTGAAACACTCTCTCCGCGACAAATGGGTTTCCGTAGTTTCAATTTCAACTTGTTGTTCTGGTTGTCCCGGTATGTTTACTGCTGACGGATTCCATGGATATAATCGACATTTTCGTAATCCATTAGATAGAATAGTTTCGGTTACATGTTGGTCAATCGCTTCTTCAAGCAACTTCGCAAAATCTTTTCTTTTTAAAACTGGATTATCAAGACTTTTAATTCTCCATTCATGACCTTTTCTTTGAGTGTTCTAAAAACAGCAACATCCATAGGCTGTAGTAGGTGGGTTGCATTAGGGTAGAGTGCCACCAAAATAATACCGTTCTGATCACAAAACTGGCTTGTTTGTAACCTTAAATGCGAGGCACGTCCATCAATGAAAATAATGACAGGAAGCGTAACTTTTGATACTACTAACCATGGGTAAAATATATCAGCAATAAACTCAAAAACTGCTTCACATGTCATCCAACCTGAGTCACTTTTACGCGGACCCCATTTTTAGGGAAAATTGTCAGCAATTTCTTGGGGTATACGTTTGTATTTGAATAAAGCTACTGTAGGAGCAACTACACCACTAGCGCTGCCCGTTAACAATACCGTCATATACTCCTTTTCATCTGGATTGACTTGTTGGTAAACAGTTTTACACCCCTTTTTCGCAAACACTTTGGTGCTCTTGGGGGTTAAAAAGAATGCTGTTTCGTCACAATTGAAAATCCGCCAAGATTGTCTCAAAATCGTTCTTCTTCAAGTAGTCGTATACTTCAGAAAACCAGTTGAGTATATTAGCACTGATGACTGCCGCTCGCGAAATTGTTAAGTTTTTTGCAACCCTTTTTGATATTGTAGAATTTCTACTAAAAAAACCCTTACCCAGCTATTACCAGGACGGTAATTTTTTAATGGATTCTGACGCTTTATTTCTTTTTAATATAACGTTGCACGCTAGGTGCAAGTTCCTCGATTGTCACTGAGAAACCAGCTGCAGCCATTTTTTCTATCCACTGACGGGTCTCATTCTCTTCTCTTTGATTTAAGATTGGAAGAGGTCCCATTTTTCTCTCTATAGGCGATTTCCCTTCTACTTTGTATTTAAGGGTGATCCTTGGAACGCCGAATTTACGTGCCGCTGTCCTTATTGGAATTTTGTGCAAGTGGACATCTTCAATGTCTGCCTTCATCATCTCTTCGGAATAATTTCTAAAGCAACCCTTGACAGGAGGTATCACTTGGTTTCTAATGAAATAACTTCTGAAATAAATAATTAAGCAAATGCATTTTCATTTTACGCCGGTGTTTATGGTGTGGCATACATGGCTGTCTTAAAACATTGGGCACTGGTCAATAATTGACCGCGGATGCAGTTAATAGTTGACCATGTGATCATCGACTAGAACCCAGTATGCTACAACATGTAAATTTATATTTTTGTATTTCTACCAAAGTGAGATGTAAAACGGATACATTATAAATCGTAAACAAATTTAAATGAGTAATGTCAGTAATTGGTCATGCCTGTCAACTTCTGAAAATTGTAGAATAACAATATCTCGAATTTGACCACTAAAATATTATTGCTTTTTGTGGTTACAATAATAAAAACGATGTATTTATTACTTATAAAACAATGTGAGTATTTAACAGTAAATAATTCATTCGCGAAATGATCACAACGTATGAATTCTTTTACCTGAACCGTACAGCTATTCTTAACTGAAACGTTAAGGAAATAGAAATATAATAACATATTACTTACCTTGTTGAATTTGGACGTTCGTTGCTAGTAAACAAACTTCACTTCACATGCAATTGTTTGAAAAAATAACCAACAGATGCCGTGGCATCTGAAGTTCACTTCCGATGAAAGTGAATAACTTATAAAAACCTTATTTTTATACGTTTTCTAAAAAGTGGTCAACTACTGGTACATGGTCAACTACTGGTACTTTTACTTGTCGGTGAATGAAACATTTCGATAGATGCTACAGTTATTCGCACAATCAGTAGCGAAAGGGTTAATATTATATAATTCGTTCCCTTCGGATTTAGCAAGCACGAGATTTAATTTAATAGGACAAGTCCTACGGTGATAAATGGAATTTACAAAATGGTAGATTTCGATACTTGAACAGTTCGCTATCATAGTTTCTTACTTTATAAAGGAAGTTTAAATATTCCTACATACTCGTTTAAAAATGAATCTTCTGCGACTGGAGTGACTAGATAGTTACATTTTCTACATAGAAAAGAAAATACATGTAACCCCCGTATAACAGAGCTAATTGTAAGTAAGAACAGGGTATTTCTAAATTATGTATACCTACGTACCAGGCGTTGTTCTACAGCTACTGAAAGATGCACATTTGTGAAAGAACCAGACCGCAGAATCTGGGAAAGGGTTGAAAATTAAGGTCGAAAATTTTATTGGCTTATCGCATTAGTCTTGTTACGTAGGTAAAATGTCAGGCAGGAACTATGGGTCAGAAATGAATCGTTTCCGTGCAAAATGATAAATCTTATCACATCATGATAAATCATCCGAATTAGAGGAATTTTAAGGGACAGAAGTTGAGGAATATTTAGAACATAGTTCAAAAAAAGGAGCATTATAATCCATGAAGCAATTTTTTTATATGTAGATAAGGAAAATGCTCATAAAATCAAAGTCCGAGTCGTATTCTACTTTGTAGTCTATTTCTATCTTTCAACACCACAGCGCACCGGCATGGAGACTCCAGCCGGAGCTCGGGGGCCTTTGACTGAGCACTGGCACTCGCTCGAGCACTTCACCATAGGTTTTCCGAGATGCGCCGCTGCGTAGAAAGACACGAGATTCTCGAGAAACCAACGCTGTGTTGGTTCAGTAACCGTCGGCACACAGGCAAGTGTCGGTGTTAGGTCAAAGGCCCACCGGAATAGCACCCGAATTCAAGCAAGTTCGACGCGGTTTGTTAAGTAACATTAATTTGCACGAAAACGGTTCATTACTGACCGACGGTTCCTTTCAGACATTTTACCTACGCAACGAGACGAATGCGACGAGCCAATACAAAAATCAACTACCCTTCCACGAATTTTGCGGCAATTTTTGTTTACAAATCTCCATCCAACCGAAGGTGTAGAACAATCCCTGAAAGCTGTGACCATTAATTGTTTTACACCCTATACGTGTGAAAAATTGGATGATTCGCGAAGTAGAGAAGATTCTAGATGTTGTCAGGCGGCGAGTGGTATTTGTTTTTTAAAATATGATAAAAGGCGTACGCGACCAGATCCCGTTTTTCTTCCCGACAAGTGTTCTTCCCAAGTGTGTAGTGTATTGCTTTCATTAAATTTTGTATTAATTTTCTACATTTTGCGTGCTATTTTTTGGTTTTCCTACATAAATATAATACCTTTTCTGAAAATCCTAAATTGCGTTGTAAAGACATTTTTCTTTAATGTAAAAAGATGATGGAATATGTTTTAATTTTTGCATCTCGACCTCTCTTTTTGTGTTAATTCTTCGTTTCATATAACATGTATTTGCATTACGCAATACGTATTACGGACCTAACAATCGTGCTATACGGGGTTATCTGTATAGAATATTGAATGCTCTATAAAATCTAGGACATGCAGTTCAACTCTACTTATGCTGGTACACTGGTGTTTCACTGTACAGGGTGTAAAAAAATTAATGGTCATGGCTGGGAGGGGTTGTTCAACACCTCGGATTGGATGGAGATTTGCAAAAAAAACCTACCGCAAAATTTGCGATAAGCGAATATTTCAACTTATTTGTTTGACCAGCTTTTCGCATTTGTCTTGTTACGTAGGTAAAATGTCTGAGAGAAACCTTGGTTCAGAAACGAACCGTTCTCTCGCAAATTGACTTTTAATTGGGCCTCGCCCAATTGAATTTTCGCTTAGTAAGTGAGACTACCAGCTGATCCTTCGGAATATTTCGATGTAACTTTTCGGAGGCTAAGAAGACGTCAATGACCTGCGTTCGGTTTCGGGTTCGCTCAAGGACCCTCCCCGGGAGAAAAACATAAACACTTGTCGTTTTCTTAGTGGTTCGGTGACCTAGTCCCCCAATTTCTAATGTCGTGTAGCACGCCTCTGCTTTAACTATTCGAACCAGCACGGATATCTCGTGTGTTTTTTTCCGAAGGATCCGCTGGTAGTCTCACTTACTAAGCGAAAATTCAATCGCGAAGGCCCAATTAAAAGTCAATTTGCGAGAGCACGGTTCGTTTCTGACCCATGGTTCCTCTCAGACATTTTACCTGCGTAACAAGACGAATGCGAAAAGCTGGTGAAACAAATAAGTTGAAATATTCGCTTATCGCGAATTTTGCGGCAGTTTTTTTTTGCAAATTTCCATCCAATCCGAGGTGTTGAACAACCCCTCCAAGCCATGACGATTAATTTTTTTACACCCTGTACAATGTTTGCATTAGATGTGGAAACTTTTTGATGAAAAACAAATTACCACCAAACTATAATAATATTGAACACAAGCTCTGTAAGAAATTTAAAAATTGCACCACTCTCAAGCAATCGACTTGTAATTAGGGAATGATGACTGTATTAAACATCTATGTAACAGTATTTATATATTGCATTAGAACTATGATATATTAACTACATAGTTAATTATTTACTTTTAGGTGCGTCAATATAATTGAAAGTACATTCAGTTTGATGCAGTTGGCACTACTGATTTATTTCGGTATCATTTTTTGTTTCCAAGGATTCCTGCTGGTCAATGCAAGTATAACAAAATTTCATACTCATTCATACTTGGAAATCAAGATATTGTAGATCAGTGGTTCAAGTTATTTGATCGCCATATGCGTTATTGGAGGAGCTCCACCTGCTTCCCCCAATTGCACACCCGAGACCTCACTGATTCACACAATACTCTCTCCCGTCAGGCACGAATCTATCAGCACGAGCGGGATGGCGCATTGATGCAACATTCGTATTTAAAAGACTCCACGGCCGCAGAGCGCCAGGCCTTCTCACGTCAAAAAATATGTGATATGCAAGGGCGGAGGCTAAGTTGAATAACTTTGCTCTTGGCTCTTGGGTAAGATTCGTGTTCGTGCGACCATAGTCCTTTCCACGTGACCTGACGACTGCTCAGAGCTTTCCCCTCCTTTCCAGGCGCTCGACGTCTGGTAGCGTCACGGGCGCACTCACACAACAGAATGCATTGTTGCCCCCGCGGCCGTCATGGCGATACATTTTACAGTCCTGCCTACATTCTCGCCAGCAAAGTGTTAACCCTTTGCGCTCGACGATTTTTTCAATCGGTCGAAGTAGCATCTCGAAATGATTTTGCGCGTATGTGACGAGTGTCTTACAGGGAACATAACATGATTTTCTACACAAATGGACTTACAAAAACATGATGTTTTAACAATTTATCTATATTTACATCTTTACAAATATGACTTTGTAATATTATGTTCTGTATTTCTTCCGTAAGATAATTTATGAAGCATTCGTCAAGATTCATCCTAAGTTTATCCGGACAAGTATCGCAACAATAGGTTAGTCACAATTGTTTGCTCAGTTACTAATTGATTTATAAGCTCGTCGGAAAAAAATGTCTCAAAAAAGTCCAACGATTGTTCACCATTGTTACATACGGCCCTGAAAATTTGGTGAATTTCCATCCGTCGCCAGTCAAACACTTAGCGAAAACGTAGGAGACAAAGAAAGGCCTAGTTGTATAGGGCCACACTCCAATCGGCATCCCAGCAAACCTGTGGGTTTCGCGTTAATTAAAATACACACTTACTAACTAAATAGCGAGTTTATTAAATACTATAAGTACTAAATGCTTATGAGATAAAAGAATATGTAATTAGGTATAGATTCGCTCGCACATAGGGTTCCGTATCGTGCGTAGGGTTCGTCGCAGACTCATTCTTTGACCTACTTTCGGCTGACACCCGAAGTCTTCGTACCCCAAGCGTTCTCGGCACTTCTTCTGGTGGCGAGTTCGCCGAATACGCGCGACTGATAAGTCACGGGTTCGCGGAAGTCGCATCGACCTATCGCCTCTTTGAAGCGAAGATCTTCTACCGCGTCTCCACAAACCTCATCTATTAAGAATCAGATAAACCGAATATACGACTTCTGCAACTTTGGCGAGATCTTCTCTCGCCTCCTGGGCGCACTTATTTCCCCAGAGACCTACCACCACCACTCCCTTTTTCCGCAGTTTTCCCAAAACTGGGCACTATATAAGCAAGCTACTTTTTGTCCCCTCGAGCCAATATTCCTTAAAAACGGTTACACTTCTAGTCAGTCTATCGATATACGAAAGTCCACGACTTTTTGCATCGTGAAAGACTTAGATTTAGAATTATTTATTTCGGTGAGGGTGTTATATATATATACACTTTTAACTCTTTTCCCACGATATATATTATAATAACAATGATACAATATAATACTTCGATACGCGGGCAGATGCAATATAATAATACAAGCGTCTGGATCTGCTTGCATCAACTCTCTCTCTGCGGAAGAGTATATTGCCGATATCGCGACGTATGACCGAGATGTGACCTCGGTGGGTCCTAGGCGTCGACTCTCTTCGCGACGCTTTCCCTCCCTCGGTGGTGGGGTCCTTCAAGGACCTCTTTTCCCCGAAAGGCCCCGTAGAGGCGAGGGTCGTCTTCCTCCCTCGCTAGAGGAAGTTCCTCTTGACGAAAGCCAGGCGTGAGAACGCCCGGCTCGGCGCCTCGCTGGCGCGGAATCTTACAATCGCTCAAGTATTGTAAGCATAAGACGCAGGAACCCCTGCGAACCGACGCGTGATCTTCGGCTGATCCCAAACTGTAAGAACATATAATAATTTTTAACAGGAAGTTGTACAAATGCCAAGTACCTATTCTTTGGAATATACTTTTACATTCTCACGGAGAATATTTAGAGTCTTTGTTTATTAATTCCTTTACCTTCGAGTAACAAAGCAACAATCTCCCTTATTTATTCTTACCGCTCGAAGTGAATAACATTTAAAATTAAAATTACGGACAGTAGTGATAGAAGTAAACAGGGTGCACGTTGAATTAATTGTAGACAAATTAATATATGTGGAATATATATTTGCATCTTAGCAGAGAAAGAATATCTAGTGTTTCCGCGTAGGGCGCATACAGAGAACAGACTGACTAATTGTAAGATGCGCTCAAAAAGAACTAGGGCGGCCGCGACACTTAAGACTTATAATATAAACTAAATTCCTATGCGCAGTGCCATACGCAGTACAAATTGATATGCGGGCACCTCCCGTATAGTTCTAGCAAGTAGTTTAAAGAGAATTTATGGGTTGCAGTAATTTTCCAATATCCTTTCACCAGCCATTGGTGGTACCTGTATCGTGATTGACTGCACGATACGTCCCGCTTCAACTTAATGAACCGCGACTGATTCGTTTCAACTTCTTTATTAATAACCAAAAATTAAACTTAGAAAAATTAACAAAGTTCTATGCAAAAATGATAGTAGTACAATAATGAGAAGACGCGCTGTAGTTATGGTTGTATTACAAAGTGTTGTTGATGCGTTTACGTTTTATGAATTAATGAATTACCTTCGAAAATTTGGAAAAAAGGTAAGCTTTGTCTCCCTCCAAGGATCTGGATACGAAGTTTCGTCTTCTCGGTGGGGACGTCAATCAGCCATTCCTGACGCCGAATGGAAAATTGGGCGTAACTATCCCCACCGTGAAAACTGACGTTGGAAAATCGTTTCCTTGGAGGGGAACCGCGAACTTTCCCAAATTATGAGGTGTCGTCCGCGCTTACCACCCCTCCCGCCAAGAAAGGCCCCGAGGTAACGGGACTCAACATGTGGTGATCACCAGGGTGACCGTGAGCGCTCCGTCACCTCGAGCGCCCAGGCAAATTCCTTTGTCCTAGGCAAAGAGGGAAGTAAGCCCGGACGATGTACAAGGTTTACTGCAGGTTAATTGTTATTGAAAGAAACGGATTAACCTTTGACAAAAAAGGGACCTCTAGTCCGCTCTCGCTGAATTCTCAGAAGGAGAATTCAGCGAAATTGCAAGTTCTTTTCAAAAATAACCATTACCAGGACATGCAATAAACCTTTTAAATGACTTCTTAGTACATTGAAGACGGATGTTTTGCTCCCACATTCGAGCCTTAACGATACAATGAATTTGAAATGACAATGTGAATAATAAAGCAAACGGACCCAAAAGTTTCTGTAAATCGTCTTCAATCTACCAAGTTAATTGTGAGGACCGAACATGCTCCCCCCGTTGAGAGGATGCGATCAACTGAGCGAAGCGTCTTGTGAAGTCGCTGTTTCTTGGAGGTTGACTGTGGTCTCGATGGGCAGTAGAGCCAGCTTCCTCACGTTGCGGTCAATGACACCGCTCGCTGTTTTGACGGTGACGGTTCGGATGACGCCGTCCTTGCCTGGATGTGTCTGGGTCACTCGTCCCAGCAGCCATTGCAGTGGAGGAAGATTATCTTCCTTCAGTATGACCAAAGATCCTAATTGGATGCTGTGATCTCCGTGGGTCCATTTTTGTCTAATGTTGAGTTCGTTCAGGTACTCTTTGTGCCATCTGGTCCAGAAGTCTCTCTTTACCTTCTGGATGTGCTGCCAGGTTGATAGTCTGTTGGAAGGAGTAGATCTGAAATCATACTCAGGTAAACAATTTAAGGGTGCTCCAATTAAGAAATGACCGGGTGTTAAGGCCTCTGTGTCGGTTGCATCGGACGACACAGGAGTCAAGGGACGCGAATTCAGAATTGCCTCGATCTCTATGGTCAGGGTGTTGAACTCCTCGAATGTAAACAACTCTCTTCCGACCACTCGTTTGAGATGGTGTTTGAACAATTTTACAGCCGCCTCCCATAATCCTCCGACATGTGGTGCTCGGGGTGGAATAAACTTCCAGATTATGTTGTTTACACTCAAGAAATTTCCGACGCCTTCTTTATGTTGTTCTGAATTAAACAAACTGTGAAGTTCGTTTAATTCATTTTTCGCTCCGATGAAATTGGAACCGTTGTCGGACCATATAAGTTGACATTTGCCACGGCGACCGATGAATCGCCGCAAAGCTCCGAGGAATCCTTCTGTTGTCATGTCGCTGACGACCTCGAGATGTATCGCCTTGACGGCGAGACAGACGAAGACGGCAACGTAGACCTTAATCTGCTTCCTGTTACGAAACTTCTTCTCCTTGATGAAAAACGGGCCGCAGTAGTCCACTCCGACGTTGGAGAATGGTCGCGTCTCAGTGACCCTTTCTCTTGGCAAGCTGCCCATCTTGTACTCAGTGTTTGGTGGATTAGTGCGGAAGCATCTCACGCATTGTCTGATTACCTTCCGAGTTTGGTTTCGCCCGTCGATAGGCCAGAATCTCTGTCGAATGGAATAGAGAGTGGCTTGTGCTCCTGCATGGAGATTTTGCAGGTGACACTCCCGAATCAGCAACGTTGTAACGTGATGTGATTTCGGCAGAATTATTTGGTGACGTTGCTCATATGGAATACTAGCGTTTCCGAGCCTTCCACCTACACGCAGCAGCCCATCCTCGTCGATAAAGGGGTCCAGGGTGATTAATTTACTGCGTCGATCAATGCAGTCTCCTTTTTTTAATGCCTGAATTTCCCTCGCAAACTCGATTCCCTGCATAAGCCTGATGATGATGTTTGTTGCCTTCTGTAATTCTTCAGCCCCCAGTGGTCCCTTGCAACGACCGATCTTGAACCTGAGGCAGAAGGCGATGACTCTTTGAAGTTTGTGGAATGTTGAAAATCGCTGTAAAAGCCTCGGAACGAATGAATTTGAGGAGACAAGGCAGATGTTTTTCCTTGTTTCGGGCAGCTCCGTCAGTGTCTGAGTCACCAAATTCGGCCACAGCTTCTCCTCTCGCAACAGCCACTGTGGGCCATGGACCCATGTGTGGTTTTTTGCGAATTCTTCGGGAAGCTGTCCTCTTGAATTAAAGTCAGCCGGGTTCGACTGAGAGTCGATGTGTCTCCAGTAGCATCCTGTAGTAGCCTGTTGAATTTCTGCAACACGGTTTGCTACAAACGTTTTAAGTAAATGTGGTGGAATCTGTATCCACTGCAGAGCTATTGTCGAGTCACACCAGAAAATGATTTTTGCGGGTTCTAATTTGAGTGCCTGCTGCACGCTAAGGTAGAGTCGTGCTAACAACAAGGCGCCACATAGTTCCAAACGTGGTACGGATATTGTTTTGAGAGGAGCTACTCGAGACTTCGAACACAGGAGGCTGCACTGTATTTGGTGATTGTCGTCCATCGTGCGGATAAAGATGCAGGCCCCGTATCCTGCTTCACTTGCATCGCAGAAACCGTGTACTTGAAGTTCTGTAGTATTGGCGAGGATAATTTTCCGTGGAAATTTCAACTCATTGAGAAGATTGAGTTGGGCACAAAAAGTCTTCCAATCAGTGTGAATGTTTTGAGGGACGGATTCGTCCCAGTGTAGTTTTTGTTTCCAAATACCTTGCATCAAGAGCTTAGCCTTCAAAATCACCGGCCCTAACAGTCCCAAAGGGTCGAAGATTTTGGCGATGTCCGATAGGATTTTTCTCTTGGTGATCGAGGAGCCAATGGTTATGGGTTTGACGGTATATTTAATGCTGTCCTGTTGCGAGTCCCATGATACTCCGAGGGTCTTCAATGTTGAATCGCCGTGTTTTTGAAGCTGCAGGTTGACGCTTTCTTCTGGCAACTCTTGTAGAAGCTCCGGTGCATTGGAGGCCCACTGACGGATGTTTAATCCTCCTCGTAAAAGCAAGCTGGTGACTTCATCTCGTAATTGCCTCGCGTTATCCAGATTGTCGGTTCCGGTCAGTAAATCGTCAACGTATAGATCTCTTTTCAGCACTGCTGCTGCTCGAGGAAACTGCCCTTCCTCGTCATCCGCCAACTGCCGCAGACAGCAAGTGGCTAGAAAGGGAGCTGGAGAAAGTCCAAATGTAACTGTGTTTAACTCGAAGGTTTTGAGATTTCCGTGTTCGTCACTCCAAAGAATTCGTTGGTATCTTCGATCTTCATCTCGCACGACAAACTGCCGATACATTTTCTCAATGTCCCCGGTGAGGACGTATTGATGACGTCGAAATCGGAGAACGTGCGAGAAAAGGTCGTCTTGGATGGTGGGGCCTACCATTAACGTTTCATTTAGCGAAACGCCGTTGGTAGACCTAGCTGATCCGTCGAAAACAACCCGTACCTTGGTGGTAGCGCTGCCTTCCTTCAATACAGCGTGATGGGGAAGAAAACAGCCCTCTTCGTTGTCTGTGTTTGGTACTTCGGTCATGTGACCCAGCTGCACATATTCTTCCAAAACCGAAGTATAAGCTCGCCTCAACTCCGGGTTTCGATCCAATCGTCTTGTCAGGGAATGCAACCGTTTCAGAGCTATGGCCCGTGTATCTCCCAGTTTGATCGCTGGCTCTTTGAACGGCAATGCCACCACGTATCTTCCACGCGAGTCTCTCCTGGTGTAGCGTTGAAAATGTTCTTCGCAGTTCTTTTCTTCCTCTGAGATGTGGCGCTGCTGAGATGTTTCTTCGATCTGCCAAAATTTGGCGAGATCGAATTCAGTTTGTGTCACATGGCAGTTGCGTGCTGTTGGAAATGTCGAAGTTGTTCCTAATGATGGGACGCTTCCGCCTATCACCCAACCCAGTCGTGTCTTCTGCAGGAGGAGATGAGATCCTTCTTTAGGCGTAAGATTGATTTGGCCGACGCATAAAAGAGATAGCGTGGGTCCAGTCCCAAGCAGCAGATCGACGGTGGCCGGTTGGTGGAAATTGGGATCGGCTAATTTGATGTTGCCTGGAATGTTGATGGTTTTTCTATTAACTTGTTCTGTAGGAACATAGTCTGCTATGGATGGAATTACGAGAAATTCGAGCGTTTTGTTGAAGTTGCTATGGATGGATTGGATCGTCGCTGTGAGGACGTGAGTACAGATGGTCTCCATAGAATTGAGAGCACCGACTGGTGTTGCACAGCGTCGAAGGGGTAATCTTAATTTCGAGGCCAGTCGGTGAGTCACGAAGTTGGCTGTGGAGCAGGTATCCAGGAGAGATCTGCACGAAAATTCTGTTCCGTTGTTTCCCCGAATTTTGACGGATGCTGTCGTCATTAATTCGCTGGCGGAAGTGTTGGCAGCAAGAGAAAGATGCGATGGGTGAAACTGGTCTACCCTTCCCTTGTCTGCGAGCGGAATATCGGAAGTAGACGTCGGGGTCCATTCGGATGCTGGATCGTCCTCGTGGATGAATGAGAGTTCCCCATCTGCTCCGTTCCTGGAAGATTCGACATGAGTCGTGGTATCTGCTTGTTTGTATACCTTTTTGCCGTGGGAGATGAAAGGATCGCTGGCCACTGAAGCACTGGCGGCGAGAGGTGTCCGTCGGCCGTTGGACGGAATGGTGGAAATGTTCGTGTGCGAGGTCTCCAGAGAAAGGTGGTCGTTGCAGGTTGAACTCGCGTTGAGCTCGGAAGATGATCCGACTGCGTACGATCGGTGGCGCCGTCGCCCTTGTGCCCTTTCCTGAGCCCCGTTCGCATAACAAACCCTTGCCGAAGTCCGTTGAAGTGTAGCCTGATGTCGAATGCCGTCGGGACGATGTGAGCGATGGACTGCTCGTCATGGCTGTTCTACTGGCGGATCAGCTGTTCTTCTCGGGAGATGGAGGAGAGTATGGTGGCCTTGCTGGCATATCTTGCACGGCGGAGACCCACATTGTTGCGTTCTATGTCCTTTGCGCAAGCAATTCATGCAAAGCGATTCTTGTTTCGCTCTCTCAATGCGTTCGAGCACCGAGAGCGCGTGAAACTCCTCACAATGATAAATCATGTGCACGGTGCTTCTGCACGCCGTGCAACTGGGAGAGACCGTGGTAGCATGTGCCCTTTGTAGATGGTTGTATCGTTGCGGGATACGTGCGGAATTTACCTTCGTTGTTGGACCGTTTGCGCTGATCGGATGTGTTGCGTCTTCTACTTCCAGGCATCGCATCCGTTGTTTTAGAAAGTCAAGAAGGTTGTCGATCGTCGGGAGTTCGTTGTCCACCAGACTTCGTTCGAATTCCATTCTGTTTCTGGAATCCACTCTTGGTAATAGGTTTATTAACAAAAGTACATCCCAGCCTTCTACTGGAATATTTAATGATTTGAGCGATCGAAGATGTTGTCTGACGTGGTTTATAAATTTGCGAAGACTGGCAGCGGATTCGGTTCCTATCACCGGCGGTTGGATTAACAGATGCGCGTGTCTCGTTACGATGAGCCGTTTGTTCGCGTAACTTTCCACGAGCAGCGCCCAGGCATGGGCATAATTTTCGCCAGTCGTTGCCAATGATTTTATCACTTCTGCAGCATCTCCGGAAAGCGATGCTTGGAGGTATTGCATTTTTTGTACATCCGATATGGTCTCCTCCTTGTCGATCAAGGATTCAAATCGATCCTTGAATGACAACCAGTCTTCGAAATTGCCATCGAAGTGCGGTAATTCCGATTTCGGCAATTTCGTCACGGCGGAAAAGGAATTATGCACCGTTGGGCTGGCACAATTGCCTACCTGATTATTTCCTGTTGATCGTAACAGGATAGCCTCTGCCGATGTCAATAGATCGATGTATCTTTCCTCTATTTCGCACCTTTCCTTTGTGTGATCCACGTCCTTTTGCAAGACCTCCAACTCTGCCTGGATGTCGCCGAAGTCTGCGAAAACTTCCTTCAACCGGTTCAGCCGCATTCGGAATTTATGTTGGTCTTCTCCGTCTCGATTTTGTTCAACAAATTTAGCGAAACTCGTTAATTGTGTTTTGATGCCGGCGCGTTTTTGCACTAAGAATTTGGCACGTTTGTCATCTGCCATGATTACAATGTCTTATATTTTTCACGAACTATTCACTTCACTTTGTTTCGTTATCTTCACAATCCGGCTCGAAGGACCAATTTTATGTATCGTGATTGACTGCACGATACGTCCCGCTTCAACTTAATGAACCGCGACTGATTCGTTTCAACTTCTTTATTAATAACCAAAAATTAAACTTAGAAAAATTAACAAAGTTCTATGCAAAAATGATAGTAGTACAATAATGAGAAGACGCGCTGTAGTTATGGTTGTATTACAAAGTGTTGTTGATGCGTTTACGTTTTATGAATTAATGAATTACCTTCGAAAATTTGGAAAAAAGGTAAGCTTTGTCTCCCTCCAAGGATCTGGATACGAAGTTTCGTCTTCTCGGTGGGGACGTCAATCAGCCATTCCTGACGCCGAATGGAAAATTGGGCGTAACTATCCCCACCGTGAAAACTGACGTTGGAAAATCGTTTCCTTGGAGGGGAACCGCGAACTTTCCCAAATTATGAGGTGTCGTCCGCGCTTACCACCCCTCCCGCCAAGAAAGGCCCCGAGGTAACGGGACTCAACATGTGGTGATCACCAGGGTGACCGTGAGCGCTCCGTCACCTCGAGCGCCCAGGCAAATTCCTTTGTCCTAGGCAAAGAGGGAAGTAAGCCCGGACGATGTACAAGGTTTACTGCAGGTTAATTGTTATTGAAATAAACGGATTAACCTTTGACAAAAAAGGGACCTCTAGTCCGCTCTCGCTGAATTCTCAGAAGGAGAATTCAGCGAAATTGCAAGTTCTTTTCAAAAATAACCATTACCAGGACATGCAATAAACCTTTTAAATGACTTCTTAGTACATTGAAGACGGATGTTTTGCTCCCAAATTCGAGCCTTAACGATACAATGAATTTGAAATGACAATGTGAATAATAAAGCAAACGGACCCAAAAGTTTCTGTAAATCGTCTTCAATCTACCAAGTTAATTGTGAGGACCGAACAGTACCGCCATATCCATTGGTACGGTCCTAATCGGTAATGCTGGCACGAAAGTACCGCGAGGGGCTCTCATTATTAACGGGCAGGCGGCGCACAGTGGTCCAGAACGTCGATCTAGCTGTTCAGGCACCTCGAACAGTTTTCAATCGCTTTGAAATCCTCGCCAAAAGCGCAAAACACATCCGATTTAGCTAAAAATTAGTATTCTTATGTTTTTTGATTCACTGATTACGAATCCGAACTCAAAATGTCCGAAAACAAAATGGCGGATTCAATTTGGCGGACAGGTGTATCGAAAAATTAATGATTTCGCGCAAGATTTAGTATTCTTATGTTTTTTGAGTCGTTGATTACGAATCTGAACTCAAAATTTCCAAAAAAATGGCGGATTCAAAAGTCGGGCGGAGTGTCATAAGGCGGAGCAAAGTTACAGGAGCTTTTCCCTTTTACAAAATTATTGATTTATGCAAATGATTGATTGGGAAAACCTCCCTCCACATTTTGTTATTTTTGCCAACAGGGAGGATAATTAGAAAAAACCGTTTTTACCTAACTCATACGCTGGCCAACATTTTCGGCTTCCTCGCCGTCCGCGGTTTATAGCATGTGCTACCTGCTGGTAGACTTAGAACCATTAAGTTGTAAAACCCACATTTAAGAAACTATCGACTTGTAATTGCCGATGAGTTTTTTACAAGTTGGCTTAGCGAAATCCGAGAAGTTGTGAATCGCATGTCATTACACTAAAACCGCTCCGATTGTTTTCCGAATCCATTTAAAACGATATTGTTTGAACTACATGTAGATAGAAATTTCGAATACTCATTTACAACACAGGATTAACTGTTTACCCTCTTCTAATTCAACCAATTCACAGAAAGATTTCCTTAAAACCGCCGACAGACTCTAGCGGCGGGCAGCCGCTGGAGTGAGCGCGACTCTTTAGACAATAAAAAATCAAATTTGTGGGACGAGTTGGGATGGTTTTTTTACAGGATCATATAGCAGAGACCTTACAGAGAAGGGCCTTATAGGTCAAACTACGAGAATATACGGTACCTAAAAGATGCTGACTGTCAATGATAGAAAACTTTGATGATTTTCTCTCATTTATTGGACGTTAATTTTTTAATAAACTACAAACTCTAATATCATATTCAGCATATGCATTTTGATCGTAGAAGAATGCTCTTTAATTTAAAAAAAAATCATTAGAACATGTAAGATAGATTCGTCAGAATGTCACGAAGAAGACAACGTATTTTTTCGACAGAAACTGGTCTCAAGAAAGAGTTCCAACTTTAAGCGTTTGTTGCAACTACAATTTTTGTCGGTTTTCATTAATTTTGCCATTTCTGAAATCCATTGACATTTAGGAATCGATATAAAGAAAAAAAAAAGCGATTCGAGAAAATCGACTTTTCGACAAAAGCGCGGCTAATCGCTCGTTCTGGACCACTGTGCGGCGGCCCTACAGTTATGGGATATCAAGTCCATTCGTTCGAAACAAATAAGGACTGTGCTTCCTCGCCATTCAGGTATACGTAACAGTTTTCTCATTTGCACTACCAACTAGTCGATCGTTCGAAAGCCAAGTTACGTTCGATGGAGCGGGCAACGGAAAAACCGAGAATGCCTGTGCGCACGTTTTCCACAGGAGAGTAGTTGGCCACGAGCCCAGAGCAGAGGTCCATGTAAAACGAAACATCGCACATACGCTTCCGCTCTGGTCACGTGCACACGGGGACCCTCTCGTTGGGGGCTCCGGCATTGCGCGACAATGCCCATTTGCTCTGGCTAGGATACCCCGAAAGACGCCAACCTTCCGTGCTGCCAGGAAAAAGCAAAAGTAAAACGCAAATGCAAAAACTAACAGCTCTTTAGGGATCGCACACAAATTGTAACCTCTCCGATCATTTATTCGAACCACCGCGAACGAATAATGAGTTTTCGGAGCAGGATCGGGTATTTCCCGTCAATGTGTGCCCTTCTCGTAGCATGCACTACAAAACATGCATGCCCTGGGTCCAGGGCCAGGCCCTACAGTTATGCTACAGTTTAGTCCAGTCCCCGGACGCTGCAACTCATAAAGGATCTAGCAGGATAAGGGGGTCAAAAGTGCCCTTGAAGCTATTTTATTCCACGATGCGTCATTGTGTGATTTTCGTAATTTAACTGGTTCATTGAAACCGCTGTACTTAACGAACAGCCACGGAAATCGACTACAGTCGTTCACGTAGCGAGGTAGAAATTCTACTTGCTGTTATGGAATGATGAATCGTGAAAGTTATAGATTTTGCCGTTGAACGTGAACAAAAGATCGTGGCTTGAGCGTGTTTTAAGGTGAGATTTTAAGTGTAGCCTTGTACAATGATTTAAGACTGGAACTCGGACTTGTGCACTTAAGAGGATTTTAAGAAACTATGATTTCTCTGTTTTCGTTAGCAATATTGCGGTGAAAAATGAAGGAGAGAATACGTTTAGCCTGATTGAGGTACACTCAAACCTGTTTTCGTGCGGTCTTTTTTTGTGCGATTTGTTTTGTACGAGTTTTTTGTGCAGTATATGAAAATTTCAATCAAATTGAAACATAATTAACGAAGTTATCAATAAATAAATAGTAGGTTTTATTGGCCATATTTTTCGATTTTTAATATGTAGTTCATCACATTACATAAGTATTGCGTTAGTCAATTATATTGTATGTTATTGAACTCTATACATATCTTCAAGTGACGAAAGCGATTTTGTACCAGTTTCCCACAAGAAAGTTCGCGTATTGCCAGACTACGAAGGATAATGATTATACGTTTTGAAACGTTTTGTATGTGTAAAATACGTAAATATTTAAATAAAATATTTAAAAACGTTCACATGTGTATTTTCTAAATCAGATTTCAAGTAGCTACCAAGTCTCGTGTCTTGATTTTGTTTAAAAAACAATTCCTAGTTATTTCGTAAGCTTTAAGTTATTTTCTACGTGAGACTTTTTTTATGCGGTCCCTATTCACCGCACAAAAAAAAATACTTTTTAATTGTGTTGCGAAAACTATCTCTTATAGCTACTCGTGAAGTTTTATGCGATTTCTTTTTATGCGTTTTCTTTTATGCGGTCCCTATCCACCGCACAAAACAGGTTTGAGTGTTTTACAAATTATATTTTCTTTTTCATTACTGAGTTACATTACTTTTTTACCTTTAAACATTTTTTGAAAAATTTATTTCTCGTTTATATTATTTTCTTCATTATTCAACTTATTTTTTTGACTTTTTACTATTTCTTAAAAATTTTCTTTGCATTATATCCTGTTCTTCATTATTGAAATCAAAATAACGATTTTATATTATCAAACTACTTTTGAAATAAATATTTATCAATTTTAATGATGTCTTTTTATTTTACCTTACATTGCACATATGGTGTTCAACCCCCTCCTTGCAATAAACATTTTCTGAGGAGCGAGCTGCACACACGGTGTGCAATCATCTTATTTATGCGATTTACTTACGAATTGGGTGATTTCCATAGTAAACAAGTTTTTTAATTAAAAATGAACAATATAAAGAAAAAAAAATTTCGCTCCTGGGGACCGTGTTCGAAAAAAATGGCTGCCTCGAATGGATTAACTTTGTCGCTGAATCCATCGCAATTCAAAATACGCTTCTACTCTCTTCGCTGCTCGGAAAAACATTGGACCTTCTTACGTAATCACTTTCCTCCGAAGGCCCTGCACCCCACACATACAACACGCACGCACGCACGCACTCACGCACACAGAGAGTCATCCCCGCAACGCTCTCGCGCTTATCCAACATTACGAAAATTGGTTATTTTAAATTGTTGTAAATGACCGCCATAGTACAAAAGACTGCCAATGTGCAAACGTACTGTAGGATCTTAATTTAACCTCTTAGGCACGGCTGAATTTTGCGGGGCACTGTTTCTCTGCACGGCAGAGTTCAACGCGAATTACGTGTGAATGATACAGCACTGCAACGTGTGATGGATAATGCTTTTCTCTACACGAGTACATTGGAATGAAGTGTTTGATGATTGAATTATGATTTTTCTTAAAGATATGATACACGTATTTTAACTTTAACAATTTACTTTAATAATTAATAATACAATTGTGTATGGTACGTCTTAAAACACGGTACATCACATAGACCCACGTCACAATTCTCACATTCGTAGCGCGATCGTCGTCTTATATCGTTTTTCGAACATACGACACAATCTCGTAGAGCCTTTTTAGATCTTTTTGATTTACAATAGGATGGAAAATGTTTTTCGCTAAGTCTAAACGGGTGATAAATGATAGATTTTCTGTAGATATTGTTATTATTCGTGTCCCTGTACTTTTTAAAATATGTTGTTTAGCAATTTAAGACGAAAGGCTCGCATTGTAACTTCCTTTTTTCAAACCTGCACAAACAGTAGGCATTCCAAGTTGCCACGTCAAGCAGGTGAAAAAAGATTACTTATAACATTTGATGCTCTTTCGGATAAACTGCACACTAGATATTACCTTATCTCTGTGGTCGACTGCTCCCATATTAGCAGTGTAATCGACAATGCAAGATGCTTTTTGTACCATTTCTTCTGTCCGATAATTTATTTTTTTAGTATTTACGTAATCCGCGGAGTGGCAAGTTGGACGGTGATCGAAAACATAATTCACCATTTTCTAGTTTTCCATTTATAACGGGCACGTCTTTTCTTCGCGGGTTTATGGTGCCGCACGCGTTCGTTTTGTTATCATACAAATAACTAAATAAGGTTGGGCTGGTATACCAGTTGTCGACAAATAATGTATGCCCCTTTTCTAAATAAGTTTTAAGTAATACCAGTACAACCTCAGCCGATTTTCTTAAATATTTGTTGTTCATTTTTGTGATATCGGAACCGCTCCCGGCATATACAACAAAATTTAATGCAAATCCCGTCTTGCAGTCGCATAATACAAACGATTTTATACCAAACCTATTCCGTTTGGACGGGATATATTGCTTGAATGAGAGACGTCCTTTATATAACAATAAACTTTCGTCGATACATAAATTACGGAATGGAGCAAAACAATTTGCAAAAGAACTGCAAAGCTTATCGCAAAGTTCTCTAATTTTTGTCAATCTCTTGGATTTTTCTAACTGTACTTCACTAAAATAAAGACTGCGTAACAGAAACGCGTATCTGTCTCTACTCATTATTTTGCCGAAAACATCAGTGTTCAGTTTCATTCAATAGTTAATTACCGTTCCCGTAAAGTGTCGAGTGCAGGAGTTAAATTATTTCGTGGAATCTGCCTGTTAAAAACAAACAATGCATGTCCAGGAAACCTTAGAATTCAAGGCTGACATCATCTTAACCTATCTCTATCCTAACTTATCTCTAAACCTATCTACTAAACTCTTTAATACTGTATAACAGGTAACAAGTATGTATTATCGCGAACTTATTCTATCCTTGGTTTCAGCCTATCATTCTCCCCGCCCTTTCTATCCTCCATATGTTGCTACCCCCTATTTCCTTCCGTTTTCCCCTTTTCCTCACTCTCCCGCCTTTCTCTTTCTATCCTTCTTATTATTTCTAGCCCTTCTCCGTTCTCACTTAACACTTGTATGCTCGTATCATTCTCTTTTGTCCTTTCGCACTCCCTCAATACATGTTCCATGGTCTCTTCCTCCTCTCCACAAACCCAGCACATTTTTTCTTCCTTTTCTCCCCAAAAGCGATTTCCTCTCATTCCGTTTCCGCATCTGACAATGAATCTTGCTAGCATTACCCTGTCCTTCTTCTTTTTCTGTCTGTTTAAATACTTTGGTAAGTGATCTGTTATTATGTTCTTGTACTCGCTGTTGTATTTTTACTCGTTTATTTTTCTCCTTCTTTCTTCTTCTTCTTTCCTCCCGATCTTTTCCAGTATTTTGTTTCCAATGTCTTCCTCCCCTTTCTCTTTCCTTTCCTTTAAGTCCTGTTTTCTTGTGCCATACCTTTCCAGCAGTTCTCTCCTTTTCGACTCCCATTTCCCCTCTTCTTTTCCTGGTCTTTCTCTTTCCATCTCTTTTATACATTCCATCACAATCTTCTTCTTCGACTGCCTCGTTTTTTCCTCGTACTTGATCGCCCTTCTCATCGCCTCTAATCTTACAAGGGAACATCCCGAGGTGTAACTCACCGATTTTGATGAAATTTTAGTATGATATACTCCTCGCGGAAATATTTGACGCGTATTTTTTTTTATCGGCAATCGTCCACGTTAAAGGGGTGAAAACCACCCTCAAAGTTGGCACCCTGAAACTTATTTATTGAATATCTGGAAAACTATTAGAGATACGAAAATTTCGCAAAGAGAGAAAATTAACGTATTTCGACCACAAATCTAATGATATAAATATATTTTTTTTAAACTCGTTTGTTTAAATAATATGCTTAAAAATACAACTTTTTTAATGATTTTGTAAGTCAAATTTCAATAAATTTTCTTGAATATTTTTCTGAGAATACCATATACCGAAACACAAAATACGGATAAAATGGAAATTTGAAATTTTGTTTGTAAAAAAATTTATTGCATTTTTAATTTTTTCTCTTACGTTCTTGTTAAGTTATGCCTTCGTATGTACATGTATGACTGCTTTAAAAGGCCAGATTTTATTGCCAGACACACATATCGTCTTTATATAAATTAAAAAAATTTGATTGATCAATTAATAATTTGTAACAATTATTGTAATAATGGTATTCATTGTTATTCTTATAACCAATATTTTCTTACACCACGAGCATTCTAAAGCATCCCTGTAATCAATTCAAGCATGTAACGTCCGAAAATAGTAAATATATAACGCATACCTCCCGAGAATTAATTAATTTATTTGGCCTGTCGGCGGATTCACATTGATATCATAAATGACTATCCCGAGGTGTAACTCACCAATTCGTATGAAACTATAGTATAAGGTGCTTTTCGTGGAAATATTTAATATCTACTTTCATTTATCGGCAATCGTCCACGTTAAAGGGGTGAAAACCACCCCCAAAGCTCGGATAACGAAAACTGTTTTATCGAATATCTCGGAAACTATTAGAGATACGAAATTTTCCTAAGGAGTGAAAATTAACGTATTTCAATCACGAATCCAATGCTATCAACATTTTTTTAAAAAACCCGTTTGTTTAAACAATATGTTAAAAAATACTTTTTTTTTCATAATATTTTCAGTTAAAATTCTTTCAATTTTCTTAAATAATAGTTTGTATACACTATATAGTCAAACAAAAAATACGGATCAATCAACTATGTATATACGACGGGAAAACTTGACAAGTTCATCAAGCGTAAGAATTGAAAATGCAATAACTTTTTTTGTAACACAAATATGAAACTTCTAATTGATCCGTATTTTTTGTTCTCTCATCTCCTTTTGCACTTCGTTTCTTTGTACGTTTCCATTATCCTTTCTCTTAGCTGTTTGCTTGTCCCTGCTTTCCTCAACATTCCATTTAGTTTTTGGCGGTCTATTTTGTCGAAGGCTGCTTTCAGGTCTGCGAAGAAGGCGAATACCTTCCCCCCCTTTTTTCCTAGTTCTCTATTCACTACATAGTTCAGCGTGTATGCTGCATCTATGGTTCCTCTCTGTTCCCTAAATCCCAATTGCGTTTCTCCTAATCCCCCCCCACTTCCTCGTTGAGTCTCCTGTTTATCAAGCTGGCATAGATTTTGTACGCGGTGTCAATAAGCGTTACCCCCCTATAATTTTTTATATCTGTTCTTTCTCCTTTCTTGTATATTGGGCATATAATCCCTTCCTTCCAATCGTTTGGGATGCCCCCCTGCGACCATATCCTTTTAACTAGATCCCATAGTACCTCTCCTATCTCCTTCGGCATTAGTCTCCATGCTTCATTTTCTATCCCGCCTTGTCCAGGGGCTTTTCCTTTTTTCAATTTCTTCAACTCTTCAATAAATTCTTCCTTCGTTACGTCCTTCGTTGGCTTCTCTTCTACTTCTTTTTCCGTTTCTTTTAATTCCAATACACTCCTTTTGCTTGTGCCTCCTAGTGTTTCCATAAAATGGTTTTTCCATGTTTCTATGTCTTTTCCCTCACATATTCCCTCTCCTTTTTTCCTGAACCTATTAATATATATAAGGATGGGTAGTAATCAGTGGAAGCAACACGATTAGATTCGTCTAAAATAAGGGATTTATCAGTTTAATTACATAGTTATCATATTTACAAAGCGAGCACGTTTGTACCAACCTAAAATAAGGGAATCAACAATCAAGCTGTTGCTTCCCGGATCTCCTTAACACCTTAACCGATTCAACACTCTTCCTTATCACTATTATCGACTAGTTCTTTATATCATTAGTTTATTTTACCAACTATTATTAGTTATACACTTAGTAGATTATTTTATATCTCGCGTCAGCGCTCGTGTAGAATTTCTGTATCCCCTCTCTCTCTTCTTAAACCTCGTGTGCTCTCTCAGCTGTTATCGTCACGAGGTGATCACTTACTCCTAGTCTCGTGTCATGCGCACAAAGCTTACATCTCCCCCCTTTAAAACATTAATTTTCATACAAATTAATGTCCTATTGACTATTCTACGGGAATGAGCTTTGTGACATGGTATAAACCTATTGAATTTTTGTTGTTATCTGTCTTTATTTTAAAGATCGAGTCCGATATTTTTTTTTCTATCTTGAAGGGACCGACTCTAATCTCGTCCATTTTTCTCCTGTTCAGCTTGTTTTTATTTTCCACGTACACATTGTCGCCCTCTTTGAATTTATAATTTATTCTATTTTTATCATACCAAGATTTGTTATACTCGTGTGATTTACGAGTTCGGAGTAGCGCAAGGTTTCTGTCTTCTTCCAAATTTCTTCTGTTGTTTTTTGTTAATTCTGGTGGCAGTAGATCTGTGGATTCTCCCTTTAGCAAATATTCGGGTGAAAAACCTGTAACTGAATGGTCCGTTTCGTTATATTTTTTCCTGCATTCTTCTGCTATTGTGGCCCATGATTTTTTTCTTGTATTTCCATTTAATGTACATCTTATTTTGTTGACCAACGTTTGATTTAATCTTTCGTTCAGCCCGTTTGAAAACGGTGCGTCTACGGCTGTGAAAATCAATTGTATATTTCTTGTTTTAAGATAGTTTTTGAGCTCTTTGGAGTTTATTCCAGGATATTGGTCCGAGAGTATTGTTTCTATTTTCTCTTCCTCTGGTATTTTTTTTATTAATTTTATAAAATCGGATGCGTTTTGATTTTTTGAGCATAAAATATAAGCGTATCTAGTAAAGTGATCTTCTAGTAGGTGTAAGTACCTTTTCGTCGATCTTTGTCCACCAAATCCGCCGATGGTATCTAATGACATTATTTGCAAAGGCCTCTCTGCTGGTCCTAGGTGTGACATAAGTCCGTATTTTCTGTTTAGTCTTGTTTTGTTTTTAATACAAATTTCGCAATTTTTACATATATGTTGTATATTTTTGCCCATATTTGGTGCGGTGTAAAATGGTTTTATCTTAAGTGTAGTCTGGTTAATTCCAGTGTGGCAGTATTTTTCGTGGATGCGCTTTATCAAGGTTTTGCTGTATTCCTCACTCAGCACAATTTTTTTCTTGTTTCTTAATTTTCGGTAATAAATTTCATCTTCTACTGTGAAGTTTTGCGTATTTTCTGTTATTTGTTTGTTTAGTTTTTGGTCGTCTATTATTTCCTGCATGGTAATATTATTTACTGTTTTTAACACATCCTCTGAATTTTCATCTGGTTCCAAGATCGGATTTCGACTAAAGAAGTCTGCTTCTGCATTATTTTTTCCCGGGTTATATTTAACAGTGCAGTTATATTGAGATATGTAGTGTATCATATCTCCTAACTCATCATCTGTTCTATTTTTCACATTTAAGTTCTCCAAAGGTCTATGGTCAGAGTATATTGTAAAGAAATTTCCGATTAACCAATATTGCCAGAACTTTATACTTTCTTTAATGGCTAGGCATTCTAGGAAAATTGCCTTTCTTTTCTTTTGTGTTTCGTTTAATTTTTTTGAAAAGTATGCCATCGTTTTTATTGTGCCATCCGCTTGGGGTTGTTTTAGCACTGCTCCAAGACCCTTGATGCTTGCGTCCGTGTATATGAAAATATCTGATTTTGGATTAAATATGGCTAGGACTGGTCCTGAACACAAAATTTCTTTTATGTTTTTGAACGCAGCTATGCAGTCATCGGACCAATAGAATTCCACATTCTTTCTGAGCAAGTTGTGCAAAGGCTCAAGAATTTGTGTGATTTTTGGTACATATTTTCTTTCAAAATTTATTTTTCCTAGAAACTGCCTTATTTGTTTTCTGTTTTTTGGTGTATTGAAATCTTTTATTGATTTTAGATTATCTTTCAGTGGTGTGATTGTGTTATTCTTTATTAAGTGGCCTAAATATTTTACTTCGTTTTTTGCAAATTTGCATTTCGTAAATTTTAGTTTTAATCCCTCTTCTTTTATTGCGTCAAGCAATAATCTAATCTGATTTAAGTGGTCTTCAAATGTCTTTGAAAAGATCATTATATCATCTATGTAATTTACACAGAATTTAGATAAATTGTATTTTTTTATTATGTTTACCAAGATTCTTTGAAAGATCGCTGGTGACGTCTTTAAACCGAAGGGAAGACATGTCCACTGGTAGTGACCTTCTTGGGTTACAAATCCCGTTTTTTGTCTGTCTCCAACTCTCAATGGAATGGACCAAAAAGCTGAGTTTACGTCCAATGTTGTGAAATACTTGCAACCTATTGTTTTTATCATTAAGTCTTCTATTAACGGAAATGGCTGAGATTGTGGGACAATTATCTTGTTTAAATCTCTAAAGTCTACGCACAGCCTGTTCTTTTTATTTTCTTCTTTTTTGAAGGCCAGTGTGACTGGTGCCGCGAAGGGGCTATATGAGTCTTCAACCAGACCATGTTTTAAAAGTTGTGATACTTGTTCTTCTATTTCTTTCCTGTCATTTATTGAACATCTATATGGTCTCTTAGAACAATATTTATCAATTTGTAAGTCGATAAATGCTTCATAGTTTTTTACCTTACCGACGTCGTATTTATCTATAGCAAAAATATCTTTATAATTATTTACTAAAATTTGCATTTTTTCTTTTCTATCTTCACTTAAGTGATCTAAGTCTATCTTAAATTCATTTGTTTTTATAAATTCATTAAAATTTATCTCATATCTATCATCAATCCTTAAATCGACTTTAGTATCTTTATTTTTATCTTTTATATCTGAGTTTTTGTTTTCCTTAGAATTAATTGTTTCATTTTTTTTTCTTTTTGCATTTTGGAATTGGATGTTTAAATTCTCATCATGAGTCAATCCAAATCTCTGTACACTATCTAGCCCTAAGATCAGATCAAAATTAAAGTTTTCATTATCATATACAAAGGCATTTAAAACTCCTTTTATACCATGTATTTCTGCATTTAATTTTATAAAACCATAGCTTCTGCCCCACCCACTAATTGTTTTTAGCTGGTAGCTCTTCTTACTTTTTATAAGTTCTTTATTTAGTAATTTTGCATTTATTACTGTTATTCTTGAACCTGGGTCATAAAGTCCTTTCACCTCCACAGACTCCTCTAATTTTACTTTCATTTCAATTAGTGGGGGGATTTCTAGTTTTTTGGATCCTCTTCTGATAGTTGTACGTTTAATAGTGTGTTTAATAATTCGTTATTTTCTTTCCTTTCGTTTTTGTACCAGCACGTACTTTCAGGATGAAATCTATTCTTTTTTCCTTTTAACTCACATGTTTTACATGGAGTTTTTTCTTTTGTACCTCCTGGCTTTTGTAATTTTGATCTATTGTCTATTGGTGCATTTTTACTACTATTGTTTTCTTTTATTAGGTGTTCTAGCCCTCTTAATTTATTGAAAAGATCATCAACCTCCTTTAATTTTTCTCTATCTATCCTGTCTGTAACGAAATTTGGTAAGCCAACGGCAATCATGTCTATAAGGAGTGATTTATTAATTGAACTGTTTACTTCTAGCAATAATCTTTCTTTTTTTAATGCGTAGTCTAATATTGACCCCTTTAAAAATTTGAAATTCAATGCGTACTTGATGGGCGACCAGCCTTTATCAGCATAAGTTTCTTTCAAACTTTGTACCCATATGGACCAGATTGATTGTTGATTTATAAGGATGGGTAGTAATCAGTGGAAGCAACACGATTAGATTCGTCTAAAATAAGGGATTTATCAGTTTAATTACATAGTTATCATATTTACAAAGCGAGCACGTTTGTACCAACCTAAAATAAGGGAATCAACAATCAAGCTGTTGCTTCCCGGATCTCCTTAACACCTTAACCGATTCAACACTCTTCCTTATCACTATTATCGACTAGTTCTTTATATCATTAGTTTATTTTACCAACTATTATTAGTTATACACTTAGTAGATTATTTTATATCTCGCGTCAGCGCTCGTGTAGAATTTCTGTATCCCCTCTCTCTCTTCTTAAACCTCGTGTGCTCTCTCAGCTGTTATCGTCACGAGGTGATCACTTACTCCTAGTCTCGTGTCATGCGCACAAAGCTTACATATATTTCCATGCTTCCTCCTCAGTTCTAATGTTCCTTATCTTTTCCTCCTCTTCTTCTTCATGTCTCCTCTTTTCCTCCTCACACCATATTTTATATTCCCTCCTTTACTTACAATTAGTTTAGTCTTGCCTTCTGCATTTTCCTCTCTTCCATTTCTCAAGCAATCTTCTTAGCTCTCTTTTCTTTTCTTTCCATTCTCTACTATGCCATATGCTTTCTCCTAGTCCCCACTTCGTTGCCTTCTTTTTAACCTTTTTTATCGAGCCTCTGACTGTCTCTTTTAATTTATTCCACTTTGTCTCATTTTCTTCCTCTTCGCATACCCATCCCTCCGCCTTGTTATGGTAATACTCTATTCCTTCTTCTGTCCAAATGCTTTTTTCTATTTCCTTTCCTGTTTGAATTCTTGTTGGCTTTTCCAACCTTGGCCCTTCCAATATAGCTTCTAGCGGTATGTGGTCTGATTCTGTTCTATTTCCTTCCTTCACCATTTTTATTTCTTCTGCTGCCTTCTCATTTGCTATTATATAATCTACTACTGAGCTACCAATTTCACCTACCATCGTCTTCCCACCTTCCTTCCCATAGCTCCCATTCATAATTGTCCATCCCCTTTTTTCTATCGCTTCTATTAAGATTCTTTCTTCTCTATTCGTCACTCTGTCTGCTGACTTCCTTATCCTCCCTTCCTCCTCGTCCTCACCTATTGGTCCGCCGCCATCCCCAGTCCTTGCGTTAAAATCTTCCCCAATTATCAAATACTCTTCTTCTCTCTCGTCCACCTCCTCCATTATGCATTCCATGGTTTCTTTCACCTCCTGACTATATACTGTTATGATTCTCCACTTTTTCTTGTTGTATTCAAACATGCATTCTATTGCCTTCTCATTTAATTCTCTCTCCCCGACTATTTCTATTTTCTTGTTTACCCCCACTATCACCCCCCCCCCCCTTTGGCTCTACGTTTTTTACTTTCCCTCACTGCCGGTGTATATATCCATTTAAAATCATTCGGTAGTTTGCTTTTTAATTTCTTCCATGTTTCCTGTTCCACCCATGTCTCTGTCATGCCAATTATATCCCAGTTCTTCACATATTCCCATGTTTCCTCGCATTTGTTCATTAGGCCCGCAATGTTTTAGAAACATATCTTTAATCCTTGCCCCCCATCTCGCTCATCCCAGCCGCCGTCCAGTTAGATCCTCCCTCCTCCATTTCTTTCCGTTTCCCACCTTCTTTTATCCTCTTCCAACTTGCTTTCCTTCTCGTTCCATCTGTACCAATCAGTTCCTACTCTGATTTTCATGTACCCTACCTTCACTGTCTTTCCTTTGTCTCGTTCCTCCCTTCCGATGCTTCTTAAGTTGTTTTGTATCTCCCTTTCTCTCTTTGTGAGATCGTCCTCAATATAGATGCCTGCTTCCATGTACTTTTTCTTTTCCATTATTTCTTTTTTCGTCTCCCATTTATCCACTTCGGCTATTGTTATTTGTTTGTCTCCTTTTATCCTTATCGTATGCGCTCTGTATCCCCACCTCTACCTTCAGCTTTTCCTTCAGAAATTCCTTTACTTCTCTTTCCGTTGTTCTCCCTTTCCATCTACCCCCTCTTATGACAATATTATTTTTTCTTCGCTCCCTTTCCTTTCTTTCGTTTATCATTTCCAGTTCTCTGATTCTTTCTTCCATTTGTCTTTTTTCGTTATCCCACCTTTCCCTTTCTCTTCTCATCTCCTCCTCCCTGGCCTTTCTTTCTTCTATCATCTCTTTCCTTAACCTTTCCACTTGTTTTTCGATGTTTTCTTTCATCTCCTCCTGCATCCTGTTCAGCTGTTTTTCCATTTGTTTTTTCATTTCTTCTAATTCCTTCAGTACCTTCTCCATACTTCTTGTCATGTCCTTCACGGTTTCCTCCCCCAGAAATCTATCCAGCGTTCTGTTCCCCTCTTTTGGTCTATTCTTACTACCGAACGGTGTTCCGCCCATTTGCGCCCTGTGTTGTTCTCTGTCACACATTTTTTCTCTAGCGTTTCCTAACCTCTCTTATGTCCACGTTCTTTTCTTCTTCTGTTATAATGTTTCCTTTAGCACTCTGGCTTCCTCTTATACTTTCTTCTTTTTTCTAGTCACTCCTTTCCCTTTTCTTAACGTTTCTATCTGCCCCTCCGTTTTTGTTGTATTCTCTATTCCACTTTTTCTCTCCGCTGCTCACTTCACGTGCTCTTGCCACCTAATCCCAACCGGAAGCCATCAGTTTTCATTACTTTCACTCTATGCTCACTTCAATCTTTCTTTATAATTTTTCGTTACAATAGTTCAAAATTATTTCCCTGGCATGCAGCTGTCCGGTCCCGCGTAAATAATAGGTTTAAGGTACGAGCGGCTTAGCTATTTTTGAGGAAATCTAGATTAAGTGAAGGTCTTAAGATTAAGTTTGCACTCTCACTCCTCTCTTCCTCAATAGAAATAGCCGTATCATGAACCTTCGCCTGCACCGACGAGTCACCCTGCCGTCTTACACGCGCGCGCAAACCCTCCGCCAAGGGTTGACCTGGCCCGTTCCACCCGGGGCCTGGACCGCCGCCCCCTCCACCGATCCAAGGAAACGCCGAGCGATCTCGCCAAAATCTTCGTGCGCTCTCGGAATTCCCTAGTAAATTATTAAATTTACATAGATACCACACCACTTCCGAGGGCGCGTGAATCTTATGCTTGAGGGCGTTAACGGTCGGTGGAGGGGACGGTTACTCGCAAGGGACTCTTACATTTTTGGAAGAGTCAGTCTCAAACCAAACTTCGAAACACCATAATCTTAACCTCAATCCTCAATTCTAATTCGTTCATCACAATATTTGATTAGTTCTACGTGTTATTTGTATTTCTTGTTTTACGCACTCTATTTGTTCTATTATTATTATTTAAAAATAAACTGTAAAAATCAGTCTCGGCTTATTAATTTAAACCGCGATGTGCCGGGAATATCGTTAGATTCACGGTACAATCAGTTCACAAAAATTTATCTTTTGTCCAATATTCTAAAAAATGCAGTTTCTTTCCCCGCAACATTAACAAACGAATTACAAACAAACTGTATATTTCACTTAATGTAACTTCTCCTTCGTGGGCGTTTATAAAAGAGTGCCTGGAATTGTTCTTCTTGAACTTCCTATATGCATTGGTTTTTTCCGCAATAAATGAAACTAAATCTTCTGAGAAGTATAGTTAGAAATAATCGATCAGTATTGCCGATTGATTGAGCCGAGTTCTCATGCCAGAACTCCTGGAATCAAATCTATATACATACTTGCAGCTCCAAATTTTCATGTGACCAAATCATTTTTCTGACGGTCTCCTTTCTGTGCACATCAGAATCATCTGAGTCGGAAGAACTGAGTATTCTCAATCTTTTTATATTCTTCCTACCGCGCATGTTTTTGTTCATATTATTTTCTATTTCCGAGTCGCTTCCTGAATTGTAATAAATTGCTCTTCGTTTTCTATCTTGAAGCGGCATTTTAAGGTTAAAGATTCTAACAAATTATAAGGATGTGTTAAAAAGGCATGTTAAAAGGAGAATCTGGGATATTAAGGCACTGGCAGATAAAAAAAAGTCTGTGTATTCTGGCTGTATATTATAGGGTCCTATTCTAGTTTAATCTCAGACGAGCAATCAAAGATTATTGATACTCGTCTTTGAATAAACGGAACAGATTCCCTTAGAACTAATTAACAATACCGTAGCCTAGAAACTAAACCGAACGCATGTAATTAAAAACAAATGACTAACTTTATTAAATATATGAAAATATAATACTCTTAACAATAGTAAAATAACTCTAACTGTCTAAAACTCCACTCTGTATATCTCCACTCAACTCGACTCTACGAACTCAACTCAACTAACTGACTCTTTCCGAAATTCACGCTTGCATCCACCCTCGATCCTCTTTCTCACAGCATGCATTCTTCGTCTTTCTCACAGCATGCGTTCTCTGTTGCACTCACTCATTTTCTCTTTCTCTGCAGACTAAACATTCATGCTAGCCCTGACATCCGTCGCCTTCCAAATCACGTACTCTAAACAGCCACTCTCGCTTATATACAAACCATCCACACTCACTTATTCTAGAAATTAATACTGTAGGATTTTATTAAGAAGGAAGGAAGGAAAGGAGATAGAAAAGGAAAATAAGTTCTTGATAGACGAATCGTAGTTAGGAAAATGAAAAGAAAGAATGAATTGTAAGACTCTGCGCCGGAGAGGCGCAAATCGAGGACGTTCCCACGCCTGGTTAACGTCAAGGAAGTTCCCTACAGCGAGGGAATACATTCTTCGAAGAAGAAGGCTCTCTCGGCCTTGACGCTAACCAGGCCTCGCAAGGACCCATCCTGGGAAAGCGCCCTCCATGCGACCAACACTTTCCCTAGCGAGGGAGATAGGAGACGCCCGCATTCCTCTTTGAGGAAAAGGCTCTGATTGGCTCGCTCAAGGGAGGAAGGAAGTCATATAAATATACGACTTCCAGGGCCCGCCGGGGCATTACTATTTCCACCCTTGTAGAGTTTGCGTCACGTCACGTTTCTCCGTACTCTGCGATTACTACACATTATTATACCACCATTATATTAGTATTAATAAAAAAGAATTTTATACTGTATATATATATCGGTCTTACAAGTCAGAAGTGGGATTAGTGTACGCTACGTGCCAATCTGTTTCGCTACGTACCACTTTACTCGCGCTGCGTGTCGCGTAGTGAATACCGTGTGTACGTGCGAGTGAATTAAGGGACGCACTTTGGTACATTCCGTTGGTGCTTGCGAACCCAGTGCGTGAAGTGTAGTGCGCAGAGAAATGGGAAAACGCAGCTCAACGAAGAACGCGTGCGCCCACTCACGGGACGATTCGCAGGATCGATCGCGGAATCGATCGCGAAACCGCTCGCAGGGCCGTAAGCGAGATCGCTCGCGGGATCGTTCGCGGGATCGCTCGCGGGATCGTTCGCGGGACCGTTCGCGGGATCGCTCTCGGGACTGTGAACGACGCCGATCGCGGAATCGTTCGCGGGATCGTTCGCGGGATCGATCGCGGGATCACTCTCGGGATTGTGAGCGACGCCGATCGCGGGGTCGTTCGCAGGATCGTTCGCGGGATCGATCGCGGGATCGATCGCGGGATCGCTCGCGGGATCGATCGCGGGATCGCTCTCGGGAATATGAACGGCGCCGATCGCGGGATCGTTCGTACGACCGTTCACGAGAGCTCAGGCGACGCCGATCACCGGATCCCAAACACCGCGAGGCACGCGAAAAATCAGTGGTCGACGTTTCAAGCGGCCGTGGGGAAAGCACGGGCTGCGGTGGTGCCAGTTCCTCTCAACGAAGAGTCCCCGAAGGAGAGCCGTCGTCGGATGATCTCCAACTAACCATACAGGAATTAAGGCGAGATTTACTGAACATCCGCAGCAAACCGCCATTGGACGAGACACTAGTTCCGGAGTTTAATCCCTCATCGGACGACGCCGATATAGAGCGATGGGTGCGCGATGTGGACCGACTGGCTCATCGCTACCTTTGGAGAGACGACGACACCGTACGCGTAATTGTCAAGAGTTTGCGAGGACACGCGCGTCTTTTCTACGATGAAATGCAACGAGAGGAGCCATCGTGGAAAAGCTTAAAAGAGGCATTAGTGAAGCAATTTAAGAGGACGATTCCCTTCGCACGCCTTCTACGCGAAGCGGGCACGTATGAGGCTCGACCAGGGCAAAAACTCGGCGATTATGCGTTCGAGAAATTAATGAAGCTTCGGGCACTCAGACTGGAAATTCCCGACGAGTCCCTACGGGACGCAATAATCGGGGGAATTCCAGACGAAGTTTTGCAGCGGACGGTTCGAGCGCATCACTACGCCGACGTAAATGCCTTGTATGCGGTACTGAACGAAATGGGAACGATGCCTCGAACATTGGTGACACGAGGAAATGCAGCACCCCGGCAAGCGGAACCGCGTCAAGGAGGAGAAATGAGGAAGGATGCGGTACAGCGACAAGGCATTGGATCGAGGGACTTTGGAGTAAACTCTTTCGAATGCTACAATTGCGGAAAACATGGACACACCTCGCGACGTTGCAAGGGAAAAATAAGTCAATGCGGCAGGTGTCATAGGAAGGGACATCTCGACCGGTTTTGTCAGGAGCCTCGACAGGTAGAAACTGCGCAGGTGAGTCAATCCGTCAATAATATGTATGCGCTACCTGCCACGGTAGATGATCAAAGGGTAACCTGCCTCGTCGATACGGGCAGTTCCAACACATTAATACAAAGACCGGTAGCCAAACGCCTGAGTTTAAAATTAATCGAGGATCGAAGCCTTGTGTTACGCGGATTTAATGGAGCAGCGACGACGAGCCAGTCTTTTGCTGACGTGGAAGTTCGCGTTATGGAAGCAAGGGCGAAAGTAAGGGCGATTATAATCGATATGCTCAGTATGAATTACGAAGTAATCGTCGGACGAGATTTCTTGGACCAAGCGCACGTTATGCTAGTAAAAACCCGTAATGGAATTTCAATCCGCGAACTACCGGACGTCGAATGCACTGAAGAAAACGCGAATGAGGTACACGCCGTAGAAGGCGAGATAGAAGAAGAGAGCCTAATATTCGGGGATGTCGAGGCGAGAGACCAACGAGCGTGCGAAGATATCCTCCGCGAATATTCGGACCGCGTATCCTTCTCGTTGCAAACCCTCGGGAAAACGAATACGGTAAAAATGGAAATACGCTGTACCACGGATACTCCTGTTGTGTATAACCCGTATCGGATGGCGGAATCGGAACGCCGAATCGCACGAGAAATGGTACAGGAGTTAATAAGTAACGGAATAGCACGCGAATCCGTATCACCATACGCGAGCCCTATTACGCTGGTACGGAAGAAAACCGGCGACTATCGACTGTGCGTCGACTACCGACGTCTTAATGCAGTTACTATTAAGGATCGATATCCGTTACCACTCATCGAGGATCAGATCGATAGGCTAGGGGGCCATAAATACTTTACGGCGCTGGACTTGGCCTCCGGGTACTACCAGGTACCGATGAGCGACGAATCCATAGAGAAAACGGCCTTTGTGACCCCGGACGGTCACTACGAGTTTGTAAGAATGCCGTTCGGACTAACCAACGCACCGGCCGTTTTTCAACGACTTATTAATACGGTACTAGGAACGCTCCGGAACGAAATCGCGTTTCCATACATCGACGATATTATAATACCATCCACGACTGTCGCAGAAGGCTTGGAGAGACTTCGAATGGTTTTGGGAAAATTGCGAGAGCACAATCTCACCTTGAAGATTAGTAAATGCTCGTTCCTAATGACCAGCATCGATTACCTCGGGCGCGAGATTAGTGCGAAAGGGGTTAAGCCCGGCAAGCGAAAAGTGGAGGCAGTAATGAAAATGCCGACGCCGACCACGGTTCGCGAGATACGACAATTTTTAGGACTATCTGGATATTTTCGGAAGTTTATCCGCGGCTACGCGTCTATCGCTCTCCCATTGACAACTCTGACCCGCAAGGATGTACCGTGGACATGGAAGGACGCGCAGCAGGAAGCCGTCGACAAGATAAAGGAAGCGCTTACTACCCGACCGATTTTGGCAATTTTCAACAGCGCCTTACGCACCGAATTGCATACGGACGCCAGCTCCTTGGGTGTAGGAGCGATTTTATTGCAATTTACCGAAAAGGGGGATCGCCAGGTAATTGCATATTATAGTAAGCAGACGACGTTGGAACAACGCAAGTACCACTCCTACGAGTTGGAGACTATGGCAGTTGTATTCGCCTTAAGACATTTCCGTGTGTACCTGCTGGGCCTGAAATTTACGGTGGTCACGGATTGCAACGCACTGAGGACAACATTCACGAAAAAGGACTTATTGCCGCGCATCGGACGATGGTGGCTCGAGGTTCAAGACTTTACTTTTGACATCGAGTATCGACCGGGCACGAGGATGGAGCACGTCGATGCCCTTAGCAGGAATCCGGTCCAGGCGGAGATTTATCCCGTTGATATAACGGAAGCCGATTGGATCCTAGCCGCGCAATTGCAGGATGATCAAATCAATCGAGTGCGCGAGATACTAACGGAGAGCACAAGGAACAAGGACACGAAGCAGTACTTCGACCAATACGTCTTAAAACAAGGGAAAGTCTACAGGCGCCTGGAAGGAGGGAAGATATCGTGGGTCGTACCGCGAGCGGCGAGATTTCAAATTTGCCGCTTATGTCACGACGACGCTGGACACCTGGGACTGGAGAAAACCCTGCGCCGTATTCGAGAAAACTACTGGTTTGCAGGTATGACCCGATTCGTTAGGAAATACTTGACTGCATGCCTGAATTGCAGTTACTATAAGCGGACGGGGAGAAGGAAAGAGGGCCAGCTGCACCCTATAGAGAAAACTCCAGTGCCATTTCATACAATTCACATCGACCACGTTGGACCTTTCGAAACAAGCCGAAAGAAGAACAAATACTTACTCGTTGTCGTGGACGCTTTCACAAAGTTCACGATAATTGAGCCACTGAAGGACACCAAGGCAAAAAGGGCCATCAAGGCGTTATTAGATATCGCGTATATATTCGGTGTCCCACAGCGCATTGTAAGCGATAGAGGAACGGCGTTCACAGCCAAAACATTTAAAGCCTTTTGCTCGACGTATGGTATACGTCACGTATTAAACGCAGTGGCTACGCCACGAGCAAACGGCCAGTGCGAGCGATATAATCGCACGATCGTGGCATCATTGGCAGCCACCGCCGCTGGACGAGACCCTGCGCGATGGGACGAAAGCGCAAAATCGGTGCAAAGTGCGTTGAATACAACATTCAACAAGGGAATAGGAGCCACCCCGACGGAGGCCCTCATGGGGTACAACGCACGACGAACCACCGAAGCAGCGCTATTACAAGAAGTGCAGACGGAGTTGCACCGAATGGACTTGAACGAGTTACGTGAACGAATCTCCGCACATATTACCGAAGATCAACGAAAACAGAAGGAACAGTACGATCGGACTCGACGCGAAGCCATGCGCTTTAAGGAAGACGACATCGTGATGGTAGAAATCACGGGAGAGCAGCCAACGGGAAGCAGTAGGAAACTGCTTCCTAAATTCAAGGGACCTTTTCGCGTAAGCAGAGTCCTACAAAACGACCGCTACGAGGTAGAAGATTTACGGGAAGGCGGCCGGCGGGCGAAAACGGTGATCGCCGTCGAACGGCTGAAACCATGGATCGCCGCAATAGAGTAGGCAACGAGAAGCGGAGGTCAACGACCGATGGACAACGGTGACTACCTGCCTGAGACCCGAAGGGATGCGACGGCACGACAAGGTTTACACCGGCGCCAGGACCACGAGGAGTGAACGCGACGACAGGTGACACGGATTTATGGCCGGACGAAGGATAATAAAGGGAAGTTAGAAGTTGTATTATCCGATTTAATACAACTCAAAATTTGAGAAGAGAGAAGCATATTCTGCGTATTAGGTATAAGGGTAAACCGATTGTTCACAGAAATAAACGGATGGCGGCACGGGGCGCGGCGAGAATTGGAGCAATCCTTGCTCGGTGCCACTGCTGCAGATCGACGGGCGTTGGACTACAACGTAGGCGCCGTTGAGGTTAATCTTCGGTCGCGGAAGGCGACGAAGAATGTTCCGGGTTCCGTCGGGTCGATGACGAGGCAAATTCCGTCATCGGGCGGCGATGACTGCCTCGACATGCCAAATGACGATGGAAATGCCGTCTTTGGATGAAGAGGACTTCGTCGTCATCTTGGAGATAATGTGTGCTGTTATTGAGAAACGAAGGATTGCCGTTGGCTCAATGGTGGCAGGCCGTTGTCTCCGAGGGGCGAAGTTGTTAAGATCGTCGGGTCAGAGACGAGGCAAATTCCGTCCTGGACGATGATGGGTCGTGCCACTGGCTGAGGAGAAATCCTGTCATGGACGACAATCGAGCTCGTTCTGCTCGAAAGTAGTGAGGTGCTTCAGGAGAAGTAGAGGAACGGTGTACCGTTGCCTTACAGGAGGAAGCCGCTACTTTCGAGAGACGACTCAGGCGTTCAGGCTGGTGACGATTAGGTCGTCACTGGATGAGCGTAGTCGTTGCAACGGCGTTTGCAACGGCGAAGAAGGACCGTTGCTGTTGACTTCGAGGGATCGTCAGCGTGCGGTGACGCCGCCATAATTCTTCAGGACAATGCGGTGTTATCGTCGTTCGACGAGGGAGCAACACGCCGAGGGAAGTCAGGTCGGCGACGGGCGCATTCGTCGAAATATGTCAATGGAAAAGGATGGAAAACAACGAAGAGGAAGGAACAAAAGAATAATACGGATCATTTAAGCGATGATCCTTTAACGTCGAAAAACGGGGGAGAGTATTGTTTTTCAGTCGTACTTCCTCGTTAGGCTAAAATCATGTAGCAGTACGTAAGATTAAAATTACTGATACAATTGTGTTACAATCTTTGCTTTCAGAAATCCACCTAATGCTTGGGGACAAACATTCGGAACAGGATGGCCGAGTGTAAGACTCTGCGCCGGAGAGGCGCAAATCGAGGACGTTCCCACGCCTGGTTAACGTCAAGGAAGTTCCCTACAGCGAGGGAATACATTCTTCGAAGAAGAAGGCTCTCTCGGCCTTGACGCTAACCAGGCCTCGCAAGGACCCATCCTGGGAAAGCGCCCTCCATGCGACCAACACTTTCCCTAGCGAGGGAGATAGGAGACGCCCGCATTCCTCTTTGAGGAAAAGGCTCTGATTGGCTCGCTCAAGGGAGGAAGGAAGTCATATAAATATACGACTTCCAGGGCCCGCCGGGGCATTACTATTTCCACCCTTGTAGAGTTTGCGTCACGTCACGTTTCTCCGTACTCTGCGATTACTACACATTATTATACCACCATTATATTAGTATTAATAAAAAAGAATTTTATACTGTATATATATATCGGTCTTACAGAATTTAATTATAATAATACTAATTAACACAGTTCGCACGCTGATTTCCGCAGCTCAAAACGCTCGCCAACCTTTGTGGCTCAAGAATCGCTGTAACACTAACTTCTTTCTCTCGAACGCATCGCCGTCAACGAAAACATTTGCGACTTGTCAAAAGCGCCGACGACGAACGTTCGAGAGATCGGAACATTCACACAGCAGCATGCTTCCACACCGAACACATACACACAAACATGCTTCATTATCGCACTCATACATTCAATCCCACAATACTATTTGTATGTTCCTACAATATTGTTAAAACAATTATCAATCGATGCGAAGGCAAGACAAGTGTGAAACAATATGTGAAAACGATTATTTAATTTAAACGGTCAGCAAGTGAGCTAGTAGAGTAGTGCGCCACTATAGTGGCGCGCCGTTCAGAGAGATGGCGTCTGCGAAAACCACTATAGTGGCGCATAGTGCCTAAGAGGTTAAACATGAGTTTTATTAAAATCCAGGATATATAAAAAGTATATTTAAGTAATATATAAAACGTAATTAAAAGTAATTTTCTCCTTTCGCCTTTCGTCTTTCACCTTACTTCACTGATCGCTTCAGCACGACTGTCGCTCGACTCTTTGCCGTTACACAAACAAAAACACGCTCGCGCATATAGATCATTCTTTCTTTCTTTCTTTTTCTCTTTCTCGCATCCAACAGTACTGCGTTATATTATTGCATTTTTGCGAAAAGATAATGGGTGAAGTAAAAAGTTCTGAGCGTTTTTTCTCTTTATTTTGATGATAAAATTAACAAACTTAGAATTTTCGGAATTAAATCAAATAAGCGCCGTTTTGTTCAATAACTTTTTCCCATTTTGGAGGCAATTTCATAATTCCGCGATTGAAGAAGTCTTCGTCCCTATTGTTAAAAAACTCGACCAGCTCACTTTCACAAGCCTCTCTTGAGGCCAGTTTTTTGCCATCAAGAAAATGTTGTAAATGTCTAAAAAGGTGATAATCGCTTGGTGCCAGGTCTGGGCTATACGGCGGATGCGATATAACCTCCCATCCAAACTCTCGGAGCTTCTGGCGTGTCGTTAAAGATGTGTGCGGCCTGGCGTTGTCTTGATGGAAGACAACACCCTTCCGATTGGACAATTCTGGTCGCTTCTCGTTGATCGCCTGCTTCAATCTGGTCAGTTGTTCACAATATAGGCCCGAATTGAGTGACTGGCCCGATGGGAGCAGCTCATAGTGCAGGATTCCCTTCCAATCCCACCAAACACATAGCAAAACCTTCTTGGTCGTTAATCCGGGCTTGGCGATCGTTTGGGCCGTCTCACCGCGCTTGGACCACGATATTTTTCGCCTGTCATTCTCGTATGTGACCCATTTTTCATCGCCAGTCACCATCCGCTTCAAAAATGGGTCCATTTCGTGACGCTTCAGCAAAGAATCGCAGGCATCAACTCGCTCCGAAAGGTTCTTTTGCGTCAGTTCGTGTGGCACCCATATATCGAGCTTCTTTTTGAGACCAGCCTTATGCAAATGGTTCCAAACGGTTTTCTGGCTAATCTTCAGTTCCTGGGCAATGGAATAAGTGCTCGCATGCCGGTCTGACTCGACGATTTCCATCATTTTATCGACATTTTCAACGATAGGCCTACCAGAGCGTGTCTCAACTTCGACGTCCATATTACCAGAACGGAAGCGTTGGAACCACCGCCTTGCTGTTGCATTCGATACTGTTTTGGGTCCATAAACAGCACAAATTTTTTTGCCTGCCTGCTCGGCTTTTTCCCCTTGATCGTAGTGATATTGTAGAATGTATCGAATCTTCTCTTTCGTTACCTCCATTTTGATACGCTCTAACAAACAACTGGCTTCACAAAACAAAAGACTGTCAGAGAACTTTTTTTAAAGCGTTATGTTGCCTTTAAGTCACAGTATAGAATGACATGATGCAACGTATACATTGTGAGATATGGCTCACTAAAGCCATCTAACAAAAAACGCTCAAAACTTTTTACTTCACCCATTATTAGCTTCTCGCTGGGGACGACTCCAAGGTACCTTACCGATCTTACCCACTTCAATGGGGTAATCTCGTTCTTGGGCTCGTTTACCTTAAAATCTGTTAAGCTCCCTCGAGCCTTTCTGCCTAAGGAGTCTTTCTTCAGTGCGAACAGAATTCCTTCGCATTATTTGGGGTTTAATCTTATTTTTAGTTTTCCGCAATGAGTATTAATATTGTTTGTTGAAACTCAAAATAAACTTGAAAGCTCTTGACACTTATTTGATAAACACATAACATAATTTATTAATTAAATATAACAGGATTGAATATAATCGAGGCCTTCTGCCATGATACAATCTTTTAATATGTAATAAAAATCAATAGAAGCAATACACAACTTAACGTATGAACATTTCCGATTACACCAGGGCTGTATCCTCAACATTGTTTAACGTAGATTGCAAACACGCCTGCATTATCACCGGATCAGCCTCGTTTATAAATTATTAGATCGTCGGCGAAGGCAAGCACACTGCAGCCCCTGTCCGTGTTTAGGTTGAATTCCTTCAGCATGCGCGAAAATTATAAATTGAACAGACCCATAGAATTTACCACTTTCTGTTGTAGTCCGTTCGTTATCATGAATTGCCTCGTGGACATCAGGCCGTTGCAGTATACCTCGAAGCCGCAGTTTCTAATCGAGTTTTTTTGACCAGACGGTGTCAAAGACTTTCTCAAGGTCGACGAGGCATGCATCGAGCATCATATTCCCGTTTAACAACCAGGCGATATCGGAAGTGAGTTTCGATTTCGCGTGGACAGTTGAATGCGCGAATTTGAAACCGAACTGATAGTCCGGCAGAAAGTTGCGGGAGTTTATCTAGGCCGCAATTATGCCGTTCAGAATTATCTCGAAAAATTTGCGGACGTTAGGCAACAGGCTGATCGGTCCGTAACTATTTAACTCGCTGGGGCACTTGCCCTCTTCAACAGCGGAAGAAGCTCGACCACGTTCCACCACTCCGGGAAATAATAGGTCTTTAAGCACACGGTGAATGTCTCGGCGAGAAGCGCGATTGTCTTGTTGGGGAGCTTTTTCAACGCGGCGCACAGTGGTCCCAAATCGCTAAAACGTGCGCAAAACATCAAAAATGAACTTTTTATTAGAGGCACTTTTATTACTGCGTTAGCTACCCAGATAATATGTTTACGAATACATGGAAGGGTGGGGGTTTTATTACTTATACCTACGACGTTGTCGCATTTCAAAAATCGTTTTCATTAACACTATTCCTACCACGACTGGTCGAATGACCGTTTTTAAAATTTCGATTAGAATTTCCTATATACAACGTACTTGAATCGCCTTTAAACTTCACGAATTTTCCTCAAATATACGTATAATACATTTTTTAATATATTAACTTCTTTTTTTACTGTTCATTTTCTGGGAAAAAATTATCATTTGACAAATTGACCTGTTGCGGTAGGAAAAGGTATACGTGAAGTGTCGGTAGGAATAGTGTTAATCTCACAGTCGGCATGAGCATAACCACAGTTTTGTAGGCTGAAGTACGTACTAAATAATTTGTGTTAAGTTGAATTTATTTTAATTCTATAAAATAGATACGGCTCCTCGTAGTAAGTACAATATTTATTGATATAAAAAAAAGATTCAAATTGTTAATAGTTATGTTTTAAATCCACAAGATGAATAGTAAGAAATATGGGATTAAACTTTATGCGCAAATATTATATATGTAAAGTAAAAGTTGTATCTGTGAGATGTAGGTGCTATTAGGTGCTATTCGGGTATTGCCACCATTTTTTGTAAAGCAGCGTACTCGCTTTATTAGCTTGCAGCGCGTTTTGTCGAAGACTGTGGGCGATATGAAAACATTTTCAGACGAATTTTATACGATTTGAAAGTAACATTTTATTTAATTGCAATGCGTTTCTTCTAAACTAGTGTAGAAAAGTCGGAAGAAGGACAAATTAATTTTTCTCATGTAACCATATATTTCATGGTAAATATTCCATTCGTTTCATTATTATTCGTTAAAAATTATTACATTATTTTTAGTATTCTTTAGCTTGTTAAATTATTAGATTGTTAAATAGCTTATACCAAGTAAACATTAGTTACCAAGATATTTATGTGGTATCGAGAATCGAGATATGGCCTCATCGCGACCGCCTAGACTGTTTAGTCTAGGCAGCTGTTTATAAGATACGTGCTGCGGAGGCCCTACGATCCCTATGTTAAGGAATGCATGTGTGTACGTATGAATGAGTGCATGGATGCATGAGTACGAACGAATGACTGAGCGGAGCGAATGCTTTTTAGTTCTTACTAAGCGATTATACGAGGCAATTCATTATTATATTCATTTTTGTATTAGCATTTAGTATATAGTTTTAGATAATAAACTTAGTTTTACTTCATATTTTAACACCTAATATAACCAATCCCACATTTAAATAACCAATTACCAAGTTTCAACTTGGGTGCTTTGAATTTGAATCTTTCTTGATACAGTAAAAGCTGGATAAGTGCACGAAAAGTTTCGCTGGATAAATACAACACGACTATCCCCTCCACATAGGGGGATCCCCCTTGGCGAACCTCGACGCTCGACGAGGGAGCAATGTAACATGATACCGCCCGAATGTATCGGTGAGGCAATACTAATTGGAGGGTCCGCCGTTTTCATTTTCGGTCTTTTTCGGTCTTTTTTTTTTTGAAACCTTTGCTAACGTATTTGTGAGATTTTTCTGATTAAAATGATACCAAACACGATATAGTTTAAATTATATTTACTCAATATTTAATATATTTACTTAGTATTTACATAATTAAAACATATCGTGTTTGGTATCATTGTAATCAGAAAAATCTCAAAAATGCATTGGGAAAAGTTACATTCAGCAAAATTAATAAACGACCAAGTTTTTTGTTGCATTAGCAATGCCTCGCCGATACTTTCGTGCCGCTCACTTTGTTTGCTTGCTCTCTCTGTCTCTTCTACTGTCTGTCCTTTCTTAAGCTCGCGCTCGGTTGGAACCAGATTGTAAACACAGATTAGATGCCTCTGCTAACTAAGAGCAATATTCGGTCACGACCTGTGCATTTATCGAGGGAGGTGCCTATTCAGTGTTTTTATGCGGCTCCAGCTGACCGCGAATTTAGACAGGGTCAGAATATGGAAAACCACCCCCTCGAAGATGCAGGAGTTAAATGTAGCGGGACTCGTTTGTGATGGACACGAGATTAACCGCGTTCTTTATTCCATGCATAAACGAATGGAGCAAACTTGGACGATGCTCACAGTTTATTGCATACATGGCCAAGCTATTGAGACAAATAAATTAAAATTTTTAAAAGCAGGATACACCAGATGGGCCTTGTGGAATTTTTGGAATAAAAGTCATTAAAGTAAAGGTATTTTTCTCAAAAATACCCATGGGATTCCTCGTGCAATAAACTTTTGAAAAGGTTCTTATTATATTGAAGACGAATTGCTTGCTGAACAACGAGCCTTGAAATACAGTTAGAAAAATTGGAACAAAGAACGTTCCTCAAAAGATTCGTAGGAACGGATTGGTCGCGGTTAATCTCGTGTCCATCACAAACGAGTCCCGCTACATTTAACTCCTGCATCTTCGAGGGGGTGGTTTTCCATATTCTGACCCTTTCTACATTCGCGGTCAGCTGGACCCGCATAAAAACACTGAATAGGCACCTCCCTCGATAAATGCACAGGTCGTGACCGAATATTGCTCTTAGGTAGCAGAGGCATCTAATCTGTGTTTACAATCGGGCGTCAACCGAGCGCGAGCTTAGAAAAGGACAGACAGTAGAAGAGACAGAGAGAGCAAGCAAACAAAGTGAGCGGCACGAAAGTATAGGCGAGGCATTGCTAATGCAACAAAAAACTTGGTCGTTTATTAATTTTACTGAATGTAACTTTTCCCAATGCATTTTTGAGATTTTTCTGATTACAATGATACCAAACACGATATGTTTTAATTATGTAAATACTTAGTAAATATATTAAATATTGAGTAAATACAATTTAAACTATATCGTGTCTGGTATCATTTTAATCGGAAAAATCTCACAAATACGTTAGCAAAGGTTTCAAAAAAAAAAAGACCGAAAAAGACCGAAAATGAAAACGGCGGACCCTCCAATTAGCATTGCCTCACCGATACGTTCGGGCCGGTCCCCCTGTGGATTGGACCTCTCTGTCTCTTCTACAGTCTGTCTTTTTTTAAGCTCGCGCTCGGCTCGAGCCCTAATGTAAACACAAATTCGGCACCGGTACACGATAAGAGCACTGCTTTGCCCCCGAAATTAGTGCATTTATCGAGGGTTTACTGTATTGACAAATGCGACAGAAAAATAAAAGAAAATAAAATGAAAAGAATGTCGCCCTTCGGGACGTAACAGTAACAATAGCCGTATAGTAAGCCAGGGACATTGGCAAGGCGCCTCGAAGATTCATATCGGTCCAAGTGGTGCGCCACTTGGGAAAGTTTCCGGCCTATCCTTAAAATGCCACCCATAGCCAAGGGAAAGCCAGGCCTTAACCAATTCTGCGGCGTTGCCAGTGTCCTTTCCACCCTTTAACGGGGGCGTTGACGTCCTCCACCTAACAAGTCCCCATATCCAAAGGAATTGGAAGGAATTGAAAAGGGGAGGCGGCAACACCCCTTAACTAAATTGACAAAACCCAAAACTAGCGTGCAAACGCGACTTGTATTCATTGTTTTTTTTTTCGTAAAATAAAGTTGGAGCATCGTTATGTATTTACCGCACTAACAAGGGAACATCCCGAGGTGCCACACGCCGATTTTGATGAAATTTTAGTATGATGTAGTACTCGTTAGAATATTCGACACGTATTTTTTTATATCGGCAATCGTCCACGTTAAAGGGGTGAAAACCGCCCCCAAAGTTGGGGGCCAAAAGTGTATTTCGTTGAATATCTTGGAAACTATGAGAGATAGAGCATTTGCGTACATTGGCGAAATTAGCGCCTTTGCATTATGAATTTAACGGCATAATTTATTTTGCAAAATCTTCATTTGTTTAAACAATATGTTGAAAAATAACATATTTTCGGCAGTTTTACCACTTTAATGTTATTCAATTTTCTTGAATATTTTTTTGTAAAAACTACATTTCCTATACAAAATTACGGACAAATAGGAATTTCGATTTTTTCATCAACAAAAAAGTTATTACATATGAGATTTTATCGTTCGACGCGGGAAATAGAGTCCCTACACGAGTCGTTCCTTGTTAATAACTCCCCGGTAATTTGTAAATAAATTGATTTTACCGATAACCATTCGTTGCTAACAAAAAGAAAAGAATTTTCCGTTACTCCGAACTCCGAACTCCCAAATCCTGCATCAGCTGTGTGCACCTCGGAGGATGAGCAGGAAGCAATTCCTTCTATATCGTCATCACCACATGGTGTAGACATTGAATCGTCCATTTCATCGTCGAATAGCAATTCTTGCTCTGTTTCCACTTCTATATATCCACTAACCTTATACCTGTTAATTAAATCTATAATCGTGTTCGCTAATTCAATGTCCATAGCACTTACCGGCGATGTTCTTTCGTCATTACTACAATTATAAGTTTCAATTAAAATATGGATAATATTCATAGGATTTACTGCCATGACTGCAAATCTAAACTGCTTTAATTTTGCAATGAACAATGTAAAATAATAAAGAATAGCAGAAAAATTGCAATTTTGGTTTTTAACAAAAATAATTACTGTAAATTATTACCGCAAGAAGCTATTAGCGCTTTCCAAAATCTTCGCAATAGCAAAAACTCTTTCGTCAGCATACGAATGTTGATGCGAATAGAATTCGACAAATATTAAACACTCACTATTATATATACCTTAAAGACGATGACGTATCGACTTTACCATGTCTGTCATTGGTTATTAGTATAATAGTTAAACCCCACCCTCTTTTTCCTCGCGAAGAGGAAATTTCCGAAGCATGTTGTAAAAAGGGGAAAGATCCCTGAAATTTGTCATCAGGCGAAAGCCTGTGATTTTCGTAACGCATAGACAAAGAGTTATAATCTTTGACATTTCTAACAATAAGCAGGCCGAAGCTGTAGATTCGTGAAGTGCGATAGACATACACCTCGGCTACTTCTCATTGTTGGTGAGCGGTCACTACTTTTTCTATAAGCATTTTACACTCCATTCTTGTTTTTTCATTTATTTGTTCATACCGTGCCGACCTGGGAATGTCCCTCCATAAACCGCGCGCAGTGCTGTAGCCGAAAATTATATCGCATTAAAGTAACGGAAAATGCTTTTCTTTTTGTTAGCAACGAATGATTATCGGTAAAATCAATTTATTTACAAATTACCGGGGAGTTATGAACAAGGAACGACTCGTGTAGGGACTCTATTTCCCGCGTCGAACGATAAAATCTCATATGTAATAACTTTTTTGTTGATGAAAAAATCGAAATTCCTATTTATCCGTAATTTTGTATAGGAAATGTAGTTTTTACAAAAACATATTCAAGAAAATTGAATAATATTAAAGTGGTAAAACTGCCGAAAATATGTTATTTTTCAACATATTATTTAAACAAATGGAGATTTTGCAAAAGAAATTATGCCGTTAAATTCGTAATGCAAAGGCGCTGATTTCGCCAATTTACGCAAATGCTCTATCTCTCATAGTTTCCAAGATATTCAACGAAATACACTTTTGGCGCCCAACTTTGGGGGCGGTTTTCACCCCTTTAACGTGGACGATTGCCGATATAAAAAAATACGTGTCGAATATTCTAACGAGTACTACATCATACTAAAATTTCATCAAAATCGGCGTGTGGCACCTCGGGATGTTCCCTTGTAAGTATAAGTTTTCAAGTGAATTCGGCGGAAACAAATATTAACCCTTTCGATACGGAGGAGCTGGCCGCAGCTATACATTCATGGTACGGGGAAGTTTTCCACAAGAGTGGTTGCACTGTACAGCAGCGTAAACCGCAAAAACGTGTTTTGCGTCATTCATAGAAAGTTCGAGCGTGATTGACACTAAACTTTTCATTCAGACCGCGACAGTCATCGGTGACTGACGCGACATTTAAAGTGTTTAAAAAACATTTCGAAAATGTCTATACTGCTTTGTCGTAACCTAAACCAATCCTCGGCCGAAAGCTGATTTCGCCGGATTCTTATCTCGCGAATCAGATAGAAAGAGAGACAAAACAGGCTTGGCGTTTAACGTTTTAAAATCATACTTATTTCCTCACAGTACATTAATTAAAGTAATTGGCATTGGTATAAATAATATGTTCCAATATCACAAAATTAAAATAAATGAGAGTGATCACACCCACATAACTTTCCGAAGACGCCGCCAATCGGCGGCAGTAGTACCCAGAGAAAGTTTCGTGGCCGTCGCCAATGGGCGGCAGTAGTACCGAAACGGTTAAATAGTCAACCCAAATTAAATTAAAGTAATTTGTTCCTCCCTATTGGGAGGTGGTCCTTCGTGCTGATCATTTAACCAAAATAATCCGAAACAAGCTCGAACGCCGGAAGTAGACCACGAGTCAAAACAAACTATATAACCTGTGGCGGCGACGTGCAACGAGCACGTCGCATCGAAAACGCGACAGCGCGTCGCCACATAGTTTACGTTCACGCCAAGAGGCCCTTGAGCCTGGCGACGGCCCGTCATCGCATCGACGGGGCCCTTCCAGCCCGACAGATCCCGGGAAAACAGCGAAGGAAATCTGTTACGGGATTGGTCGGGACGAAGCAGCGACAAACTGCATATAAGGGCGAAGAAAATAATGGGTGAAGTAAAAAGTTCTGAGCGTTTTTTCTCTTTATGTTGATGATAAAATTAACAAACTTAGAATTTTCGGAATTAAATCAAATAAGCGCCGTTTTGTTCAATAACTTTTGCCCATTTTGAAGGCAATTTCATAATTCCGCGATTGAAGAAATCTTCGTCCCTATTGTTAAAAAACTCGACCAGCTCACTTTCACAAGCCTCTCTTGAGGCCAGTTTTTTGCCATCAAGAAAATTTTGTAAATATTTAAAAAGATGATAATCGCTTGGTGCCAGGTCTGGGCTATACAGCGGGTGCGATATAACCTCCCATCCAAGCTCTCGGAGCTTCTGGTGTGTCGTTAAAGATGTGTGCGGCCTGGCGTTGTCTTGATGGAAGACAACACCCTTCCGATTGGACAATTCTGGTCGCTTCTCGTCGATCGCCTGCTTCAATCTGGTCAGTTTTTCACAATATAGGCCCGAATTGAGTGACTGGCCCGATGGGAACAGCTCATAGTGCAGGATTCCCTTCCAATCCCACCAAACACATAGCAAAACCTTCTTGGTCGTTAATCCGGGCTTGGCGATCGTTTGGGCCGTCTCACCGCGCTTGGACCACGATCTTTTTCGCCTGTCATTCTCGTATGTGACCCATTTTTCATCGCCAGTCACCATCCGCTTCAAAAATGGGTCCATTTCGTGACGCTTCAGCAAAGAATCGCAGGCATCAACTCGCTCCAAAAGGTTCTTTTGCGTCAGTTCGTGTGGCACCCATATATCGAGCTTCTTTTTGAGACCAGCCTTATGCAAATGGTTCCAAACGATTTTCTGGCTAATCTTCAGTTCCTGGGCGATGGAATAAGTGCTCGCATGCCGGTCTGACTCGACGATTTCCATGATTTTATCGACATTTTCAACGATAGGCCTACCAGAGCGTGTCTCATCTTCGACGTCCATATTACCAGAACGGAAGCGTTGGAACCACCACTTTGCTGTTGCATTCGACACTGTTTTGGGTTCATAAACAGCACAAATTTTTTTGGCTGCCTGCTCGGCTTTTTCCCCTTGGTCGTAGTGGTATTGTAGAATGTATCGAATCTTCTCTTTCGTTACCTCCATTTTGATACGCTCTAACAAACAACTGGCATCACAAAACAAAAGACTGTCAGAGAACTTTTTTTAAAGCGTTATGTTGCCTTTAAGTCACCGTATAGAATGACATGATGCAACGTATACATTGTGAGATATGGCTCACTAAAGCCATCTAACAAAAAACGCTCAGAACTTTTTACTTCACCCATTATTCTTCGTGACAGTCCGAATCGTATACGCCCGCAAGCACGTTGCACGCGCAACGGAAATAAAGAATCGTACGTTTCAACGCAAACAGACTTATTCAATCTCCAGCCAGTTTCCCACATAACCTAAATGTATTACAGTAAATTGTTTTATCATCACATTGAATTTATTATCTTTTTTTTAAACTAATTATTCCGGATTCATAATTAAGTACCCAAAAAACATTAGAACACCACTTTTTCCGCGAAATCAACAACTTTTCGATATACGTGTCCACCATATAGAATCCACCCAGTTTTGGGCATTTTTTAGCGATTTGGGACCACTGTGCGTCGGTTTAATTTCGGTTTGTTCTTAGTCGTGGTAATGTTCGATGAATGATTCCGAAAAGCGTTGATCTTCCCGTACTACCGTAGCCGAAAGGGAAAGAAGGCGCGCGGTATAAGGCACGGTGTAAGGGGACAGTGTCGCCCGTACTGCCTATCTCAACCATATCGGTCTTGGATACTTGAGATCGACTAATTACAAGAGAAACCAAACACTTCTTTCGTTGTTCCCATGACGACGCAACGAATGTGTGGCTCTTTAGGCCAGTCGCACGTTAGAATCAAAAATGACGTCAGACCCATAGATGTCTATCCGTCAGACGAATCAGAACAAACCAGAGGCTAGAGGACTTCTCTCGTCTTTGGGACCCGTAACTACTTAAATGCACCGCGGACACACATTGAAATGTGAATGCTTGATATACTTCTTGCAGAACGAGATCTTTCGCTGTAAAGGGTCTAGCAGGATAAGGGGGTCAAAAGTGCCCTTGAAGCTATTTTATTCCACGATGCGTCATTCGATAGGTAACCATAAGAAACCATTGTACACAAATTTTTAATCCGATAGCTTGACCGGGAGGGTAGTTATGGGGTAAATTCGAAAAACCAGTTTTTGCCTCATTTTCGCCACTTAATGATGTGTAAAAATGTCGAAAAAATTCTGACACATTCTAAACATGATTGCACACGTTAGGAATGATTTTCAGATTGTTCCGTTGCAAGTGCCGCGCGCAAAAAATCAAAAACGACAAAAAAATGGGAAAAATGTAGATTTTGCACTGAAATCTTCGAGACACAATTTTTAAATAATTCCTGTAAGTACCTGATGTATCCATTAATATGCTCAATTTTTTTCATATTTTTTTGATATGGTGCAACACTGTCGGAAAAATCAAAAACCGATTTCTGGGACGCATTTCGGGCTGAAACGCGATCAGTATTTGCTATCATTGCATTATTTTAATTCAGTATGTTCATTTTATTACCTTCAATGTCGCTGAATACGAAAAGATACGTGTTAAGGAAGAGAATCAAGAAAATAAAGTAAATTGTTAATTGTATGCTCCTTATATGCTAGAACTTTGAACCTTTCTTCAAGAGTTGAGATGGCGCAGTGGGTAGAGTGTCTGCCTGTGGAACCGCTGGAAACTTTTTGTCGCGGGTTCGAATCCCCATGGGGGACTTAATTTTTTTTTCTGTAATTTTTTTTTTAAATTATTAAACACATAGCAATAATCAATAGTCACTTTAAGGTGTTTCACAAATATTTTTAAAAATAATTATATCTACTGTTTTTAATAATGCCACGATTTGCGATTACTAGTATTTTTAAACATTTCGTATATTGAATAAACATCGATTTATTAAGACATTTGAAAATGTATGTTAAATGTAAAAGGATCATGAAAAGTTATAATCTATAGAAAGGAAGAAACTCTGCCTTCCTCCTCTTTGTTATAACTTTCCAAGATATAATATTATGTCCCTTCATTATTTACAATATATTTTCATGCATTATACTAAACCAATATCTATTAAGCATACAAAATGTTTGAAAATACTCATAATTGCAAAATATGGCATAACTAGGAAAATCATACCGTATGATTATTTTCATGCTGGTTTTATATTTTTTGAAGACATAAAAATATCTGTGAAACACCTTAAAGCGACTATTGATTATTGCTATGTGTTTAATAATTTAAAAAAAAAAAATTACAGAAAAAAAAATTAAGTCCCCCATGGGGATTCGAACCCGCGACAAAAAGTTTCCAGCGGTTCCACAGGCAGACACTCTACCCACTGCGCCATCTCAACTCTTGAAGAAAGGTTCAAAGTTCTAGCATATAAGGAGCATACAATTAACAATTTACTTTATTTTCTTGATTCTCTTCCTTAACACGTATCTTTTCGTATTCAGCGACATTGAAGGTAATAAAATGAACATACTGAATTAAAATAATGCAATGATAGCAAATACTGATCGCGTTTCAGCCCGAAATGCGTCCCAGAAATCGGTTTTTGATTTTTCCGACAGTGTTGCACCATATCAAAAAAATATGAAAAAAATTGAGCATATTAATGGATACATCAGGTACTTACAGGAACTATTTAAAAATTGTGTCTCGAAGATTTCAGTGCAAAATCTACATTTTTCCCATTTTTTTGTCGTTTTTGATTTTTTGCGCGCGGCACTTGCAACGGAACAATCTGAAAATCATTCCTAACGTGTGCAATCATGTTTAGAATGTGTCAGAATTTTTTCGACATTTTTACACATCATTAAGTGGCGAAAATGAGGCAAAAACTGGTTTTTTGAATTTACCCCATAACTACCCTCCCGGTCAAGCTATCGGATTAAAAATTTGTGTACAATGGTTTCTTATGGTTACCTATCGAATGACGCATCGTGGAATAAAATAGCTTCAAGGGCACTTTTGACCCCCTTATCCTGCTAGACCCTTTTCGAAGGTTAGACAGATGTCGAAAACCTGTGATTAGCTTTGGAATATCTATCTACAATTATTGTAAAGAAAAAAAAGAAACGAATTTTGACACTTTTTCCCCGAAGTTAGAAGTAATGGAAAAAAATGGATTTCACATTTACCATATTAGCATTGAATGATACATCATAAGAATCGCTGTAAACATTCTATGTGACAAAATTCATGTTGACCAGTGTAACTAATCAAAATTTATTTGCAAATGTTATTTTTATTTTTAAAGAGTGATGGCATATATCGTGCAACCTGTGACCATAAGTGGTACGAACTACAGCCGAAAGATGCCAGAAATATCTTATTTGTAATGCTCCGTACAAATCGGCCTCTATATATTACTGCAGGAAAAATGTTTCCACTGACAATGGCGACTTTTTGCAGCGTAAGACAGATAATCAACATATTTACTAAATATTAATTAACATATATTACACTTGCTAATACAGTCAATTTATGCCTATCTTTTAATCTGGAGATACTGTATGTTCCTTTAGATAATTAAAACATCGGCTAGCTACATGTCAGTCTTAATTGCATATGGAGATTAACCACATTTAATTAATAGCTTTCAATGACTGTATTGAACAATTACTTATAATTACAGTAAGAGCTGTTAACATCGGAAATATAGGAATATAAGGTGTCCTATCCATTAACTACACGGTTTGTCGGAATTGGATTTTATTATTCACTGACCGAATATGAACTACACAAAAACTATGCATAATCTCTAATATGAAATAAACAACTCTTGTTTTATTGTTAACCTCGCTTCGTGCTTGCCGAAATACCTCTCCGGTGGACTGCGTATTTCCCTTAACAGCACCTCGGTCCTCCTAACTTTTTTTGTTCATTTTTCTCAGCCCTACTCTCGAACGTTGGCGAGTGACAGAGAGCTGTATTTCCCCGTTGTCCAAGTGGGCCTAACAAATTGTCAAACTTACCTTGAGACGTCTGTGAACAATGTTGTCCGACTCAGGAAATCCTCAGGTCTGGCAGACACAAACCCTCAAAACTCAGCCGCCTCGAAGCGGAGCACCTATCTAGACCAAGAACTTGTTCTTTTTAGACGACTTCTGACCCAGCTTGTTCCGCCGCCGCGCAGTGGTCGATTTCGACGAAAGCCTGGCAAAAACCTCGAAACGTCTTTCGATTTAAATGAAAATTGGCACATTAGGATTGTTTGGGTCGTTGTGTTGGAATCCCACTTCTGGCACCAAATTTGCAATGGTGTTTCCGTGATATGTGTCCAACAATTTTATTATAAGAAACAAGAATCGAGACTTTTCGGTTACAAACGAAATAAGAGACGCAGGCCGACGGTATGACCTCGTAGCAGAATTACAAACTAAAATCTGTCTATCTAAGTGCCTTAGACCGTCCTTTTAAGGATTCAAAATTCGTGTGGTGGGAGGCTAGGAAACTCTGACCCTTGTGACTCGGATGCCGAAAAGGCGGATGTTATTTCTATGATAAGTTGTAATGTTTAGAAAGAGTCATGTTTGACAAAAAATAATTAGTGCATCCTGTTTGGGATTAGAATCACTTCGGCGTATATCTTATGAAAATATTTAAAATGAGTCGGTATCCAACAATTGATTACGAATCTGAAGTCAAAAGGGCCTAGCCGGATAAGGATGGAAAAAGTGCCCCCAAAGATAATTAATCGTGAGGCATACCATTCGATAGGGCTCTTTGGAAAAACCCTTCCTACAAAGTATGAACCCGCTACCCCTACCGTAGGGGTAGTTACAGGGTGAAACGTATTTTACAGTTTATGCTCGATATCTCCCGTTTAGCTTGACAGAAAATTCTGAAAAAAATCACAAACATTATACCCAATGGTGTACATACTTTAGAATTTTTTCAGATTTTTTGGTTCGAAAATCGATTTTTGAAAAATTAAAAAAGATTATAAACATTAACTTTTTATTGAAAACATAAAGTGACCACATTTCTATTTTTACAGTAACATGCATAGTACCCTGATTATTAATGTGTAATTTTTTCAGATATTTACAAGATCTAAGAAACAAAACAAAAATCAAAAACCAACACTTGTTTATATTTTTAGCAATATTATTGATGTGACCACGTTTATATTTTTACAGTATCTCAAGTTTGCTATAAATAATTAACTGTAATTTTTTCAGATTTTTTCAAAAGTGCTTCATACAGAAAAAAAATTAAATACTTACTTCCAATACCCAAAGGGGTATAGACTTGGATGCTCGAAGTACTTAATATCTTACGCACACATTATTCGTAACATCCACTATTTCACAAGAAATAAGTTAATGTACTTAATTCTGATTCTCTTTATATGTCATATGTGAAAATTTTTATTTAATTGCATTTATTAACAATGATGATCTTCGGTTTTATGGAAGCGGAGCTGCTGGTATTTCAACTGTGTTCAGAAGGTCCATGAAATCTCTCCGTTTAAACATAACAAAAATTTGTGCATTAGTATTAATCATTAAATATTTGTACATTTGTAAAGTGAATTAATGAATTTTAGAGTATCAGTTTTACCTTAAATATGAAATAGTGTTTGTATTGAAGAATTCTCTCCGTTTAAACATGAAGAAAATTATATGTTAATATTAATTATTAAATATTTTTACATTTGTAAAGTGAATTAATGAATTTTAGAGAACGAGGTTTACCTTAATTGTGAAATGGTGTTTGTACTCAGGACTTAAAGCGCGTAATTTAATCTTCGTCGCTGTCATTGTTAATGACCGGATTTAAGCGTTCAACATTGAAGATTTTACTTAATATTTCCGCAGACTTAACAACTTTTGCAATGTATCGAGCATTCGATAAGTAATAAATTATCGCTGGTATGTGCGAACAACAACCAATAGTTCGATTCCCATTTGCACACTCCCAGAAATAACGTTTTATTCCAGAGCAACCTATTGAATTAGGTGAATAATCTATATAGCACTTATAAGATTTACTTTTAATGTGCCTCGATGGCACCAGAAATTGTATGATATTGCTAATTTCTCTCAAATAAGAAAGATTAATAAGGTTATTTTCGTCCATCATTTCTGCGAGGTATGATACCGCTTGCGAAAGTTGATAAGATCCCGTAAAGAAAATTTTTAAATCTCGTTGGGTCATTTCAGGAAAATCAAGCAAATCCGAAGCTGATATTTTTTAAAACAATGTTCTTCGCCTACTCCAATGACAAATATCAGCTTCTGTGCCTAAACTATTATGTTTGTTTTTACGCTCATAAATTTAGGTATTATTTCTTCGCGGAACTCTACATCGGAATTTAAAGGTTTACCAAAGGTGTTCTGTAAAAAACATGCAATTCGGCAATATAATCCGACTGTTGGCAGCAATTTGTTATCCAATTGATTATGTAACAGTCGGTATTTCCGCCCTATTATACCGTGCACGGCTTCAACGACCCAACGAATTTTAGTCACCAATCGAGAACTATTGGTTGGTTTTTGATTTTTATTTTGTTTCTTAGATCTTGTAAAAATCTGAAAAAATTACACATTAATAATCAGGGTACTATGCATGTTACTGTAAAAATAGAAATGTGGTCACTTTATGTTTTCAATAAAAAGTTAATGTTTATAATCTTTTTTAATTTTTCAAAAATCGATTTTCGAACCAAGAAATCTGAAAAAATTCTAAAGTATGTACACCATTGGGTATAATGTTTGTGATTTTTTTCACAATTTTCTGTCAAGCCAAACGGGAGATATCGAGCATAAACTGTAAAATACGTTTCACCCTGTAACTACCCCTACGGTAGGGGTAGCGGATTCATACTTTGTAGGAAGGGTTTTTCCAAAGAGCCCTATCGAATGGTATGCCTCACGATTAATTATCTTTGGGGGCACTTTTTCCATCCTTATCCGGCTAGGCCCTTTCCAAAAACAAAATGGCGGATTCAATGTCGTTGTAATGCAAATTCGGAATTTCGCAATTTGCCAGAGTCACCGAACAAGAGAACTTTTTGGTTTTCAATATACCATATAGGTTACGGGTTCGTTTGAACTTCGATTTCGCGTCCCGCCTGCGGTTTTGCACTGAAGTGTCTCTATTAGTTTTACTCGAAGGACCACCCGATTTTATATAAAAAAAGGGAAAAAAAGAATAAGTATCGAAGTGTGGTGTAGAAAATGACTTCTGTACTGCTCTTGTTGACTGTTACAAAACTTCTGATTTTACAAACTGTGAGTGTTAAAAACGTTGGGTGTTGCGCCCCTCTCTTGAAGTCGTGTATGAATCTGTAAGCTTCGATGGGGCGGAGTCTTGGAAAAATAAGCAACTATTGGATGATTAACTAATTGACTCCACCCCCTCGAGAACTTCAAGAGAGGGAAGGTGACAACATGCCCTCAATACCTTATGGAGGATTTCAAAATTACCAGCTGCCTCCGAGCTACCCAAAGTCCCGTTGGGGTCATCGGCGGGTACGCACAAAAATTCCTTACATTAATTATTTACAATAATATACAGATGTGCGCACCCTGACCGAGCCCCAATCGTACCTATAAGTTTATTGCCGGGGACAGCTATCAACAAGATGGTTTGTCGCTCCACTAGGTCCCAAGGTTTATGACTGCTTAACAATATATATCGATGGAGCCACGTATAGCACGACAGTATCGACTAAAGTTTGTGTGATAATGTGGTATGAATGGATTTCTAGTTATGAATGTAGCGCATCAGTTGTTTGCCCTGAATGTGTAAAACCATCGAGAAGCTTCCGGGAACAGGATCTTCATGTGTCCTTAAAGGCCAACGACCCCGGAGCTATCGATCGGTTATCACTATGGCAAACAGCTGATGACGAGAGTGCGAGTGTTGAACGAGTATGCCGTGTGAATGTTATAAATATATGTGCGATTGAGATTTTCGAGAGACTTCTGAGAGACTTCCGAGAGAGAATTGTGCGAGAGAGATTGTTAATTGAGTTGGTTGTGTAGTCCGAGTTGTTTTGTGTCGTTATCTGTTATATAATTTGTGTCGTTTTGTTTTGTGTTATAATAATATTCGATTTTCTGTTGATTAAAATAAACATTCTTGACTTTTTTCCGTTTAATTCCTACAATAATATGTCTTGAATTAGTTAATGAGAATCGGATGTGAATCAGAGTGAACTTGTAGAATGAGAGTGAGGATAAGAGTGAAGTTGTAGAATCAAAGTGAATGAGAGTGAACTTGTAGAATTGAGTTTGTATGAATTATGAGATGTGAATGAGTGTCGGCGGAAAGGGACAAAGGGTTTTAAGGACTGTAGGGAAAGGAGTGGGAGAAGGATGACGGAGTTTGGGAGTCGAAGGTCAAAATAGGAAAGTGAGGGTTTTGAACTCAGAATGGTGATTCGGGGATGAGTAAGTATGTTGGTGACTGTGTTAAGGAGTTAAAGGGTCAAGATGGAAAGTAGGATTTTGTATTTATTGTTAGAGTAGTGAATCAGGATAGTGATGAATGCTGGTCGAGTCACAGTGTTTGTAGCGGTACAAAATATTTGTAAAGATATTAATAATTCTAACTTATGTACTACATGGTCGGTACATTACATTGTAACAGATCTGCATAGACGCAGTTGTGCGTTTGTATATATGTATGTAAAGACACAGTTAAATATGTGTTCGAACAATGCATCTAGTGAGAACAAAGAAAAAACGACTAAACGTGACGACGAAAAACAGGCACATAAATACCAAGCGTTGGCCGAACCGATCGTATTCTGGTCTTAATAAAGCGTTTCGTTAATTTTCTTAGTTTTTTTATTGAAATGCCCCTACAATATGGCGAACACGTGTATCGGAAAATTGTTGGTTCCGCGTTAAAATTACTATTCTAATGTTTTTTGGGTTGCTGCTCACAAATGTGAATTAAAAATTTTCAAAAACAAACTGACGGATGCAATATAACAATATGTAAAACACGATGTCCCGCTCCGAAGCCATACGTGCTGTCTCCTGGAGTAACAAAAAGTAGCAGAAAAGTCAACGTTTTTTTCTTCGGGATACTTCAAAGTTTATTTAAAAACAAAACTTATCTCGTAATTCCGCTTCAGTGCAAAGGATTAATGATATTTATCGCTTGAGTGACTATATCATGATACCAGTATATTACGGGGGTTCCATCTTCAATTTCCTCTTTTATTACAAAAATATGGTGAAAGGAGAAAAATAGAACTTTTAAAAGAATCCAATAGCACCTTCATACCTGCAACTAACTAGAATACATTCGTATCCTCAAAGACCCTTCTGTTTATGATGCCTAGCGAACGAGACAACCGCGACGAGCTATTGTCGTCTCGAAGTAAAAGACTACCGGTATGTCCAACTTCATTTAAATTTTTAACCAGATGAAATAGATATAATATTCCTTAAATTACGAGGTTTGCTTCAGAACAGGATTAAACGTATTTATTAAGTAAAGCACGATACCCGTGTCCTATATCATAAATCCACTGCCTCAGGAATGCCATGCATGACAAACAAATAACAATCACTCCTGGAGTAGCAAAAAGTAGTAACTAAACTCAACTTGTGTCTTCGGGAAGCTTCCAAGGATCTAACAGGATAAGGATGGAAAAAGTGCCCCCAATGCAAATTATTTTTGGGGCATGCCATTCAATAGGTCTCTAAAAAAAACTTCCTGTAAAGTATGATACCGCTACCCCTACTGTAGGGGTAGTTACAGGGTAAATCGTATTTTACAGTTTCTGCCCGATTCCCTTCTTTGGCTACACAGACAATTATGAAAAAAATCACAGATGTGTTGGATGACGCATGTGTTTTCGGCATTTTCCTGACAATATTTAGGCAAGGATGACTACTGTACAGGGTGTATGACATTTAATGGTCATGTTTTCGGGGGGTTGTTCTAGAGCTCGGATTGGATGAAGATTTGTAAAAATTACTTTCCGCAAAATTATTTGTAAAATTTTGTAAAAAAATCGGTTGAAACTGGCTCGGCTATCTTCTTCGTATTGTTACGTAGGTAAAATGTCTGAGAGGAACCATGGGTCAGAAGTGAACCGTTCTCCCACAAATCGACTTTTAATTGGGCCTCCGCGATCTAATTTTCGCTTAGTAAGTGAGAGAGTCAGCTGTTCCTTCGGAAAGAGACACACAAGATATCCTTGTCGGCGCGAACAGTCTGAGGAGAAGCGTGCTACTAGACATTGGAAATTGGGGGACTGGGTCACCGAACCACTAAGAGCAGTGCAAGTGTTTATGTCCTTTTCCCCGGGAGGACCCATGAGCGAACCTGACACCGAGCGCAGGTCATTGACGTCTTCCTAGCCGACAAGGATATCTTGTGTGTTTCTTTCCGAAGGAACAGCTGACTCTCTCACTTACTAACAAGGAAGGTATTCGAAGTGCAACTCACGGATTCGAATAAAATTTTGTGGGTTTGTAGAGTGATCCAAGACAAGAAAAATGGTATACTCCATTCGTGCCCAATCGCCCTTTAAGATCATGAAATTTAACCTCAAAGTGAAATCGACACTTGCACTTCCTCGCTTATATCTCCTAAAGTACAAAAGATAGAAAAAAATGTTTTAGGTAAAAGTTTAACGGTAAAAGGAGCGCTATAAATTTGCATTAACAAATTTTTAAAAACAACTTTCCTTCTTGAAAAAAAAAATTTTTTTTGCGTTATTTTAAACAATTTTGAAATCTTCTTGGTAATGAATAATGTGGCATTTCTTATTCTGAATTCAACCATAACAATATTTTTATTATACACCGCTAGGGTTACAGAGATACACGACAAAACGTACTCCCTAGCGCGCGGTACCGCGCAATACCGCGCTAACAACATATAGAGTTACATATTAAGAATGCTCATTTTCGTTGCAGGGCATAACTATGTGACGAAGATGGGTGTGGTAACATAAAAATCGCAAATTATGAAATATTACATAAAGATTAATGACTTATAATACAGATCGTACTATATCCCATATATACATACATAAATATTTTTTAAACGCTTATTTAACATTTTATTACATTGTAAGCACACGCGATTACATGTACTTCACTCGACATAGTTTTCGCAAAGTGAAAAAGACGAAATACTATCTTCATTAAAAAAGTGATCTACACACAGATACTTTTTGCACCAAACCGTTGCAACGGTTTGAAAATCCGGTAGATTTCCGTTTTAAATTTCCTGAAGCAGATAAACTGCCACGTTGTGAATTATGTGATAAGCCTGCTATTATAAGATGTGCTTGGTGCAAAAAGTATCTGTGTGTAGATCACTTTTTTAATGAAGATAGTATTTCGTTTTTTTCACTTTGCGAAAACTATGTCGAGTGAAGTACATGTAATCGCGTGTGCTTACAATGTAATAAAATGTTAAATAAGCGTTTAAAAAATATTTATGTATGTGTATATGGGATATAGTACGATCTGTATTATAAGTCATTAATCTTTATGTAATATTTCATAATTTGCGATTTTTATGTTACCACACCCATCTTCGTCACATAGTTATGTCCTGCAACGAAAATGAGCATTCTTAATATGTAACTCTATATGTTGTTAGCGCGGTATTGCGCGGTACCGCGCGCTAGGGAGTACGTTTTGTCGTGTATCTCTGTAATCCTAGCGGTGTATAATAAAAATATTGTTATGGTTGAATTCAGAATAAAAAATGCCACATTTTTCATTACCAAAAAGATTTCAAAATTGTTTGAAATAACGCAAAAAAAATTTTTTTTTCAAGAAGGAAAGTTGTTTTTAAAAATTTGTTAATGCAAATTTATAGCGCTCCTTTTACCGTTAAACTTTTACCTAAAACATTTTTTTCTATCTTTTGTACTTTAGGAGATATAAGCGAGGAAGTGCAAGTGTCGATTTCACTTTGAGGTTAAATTTCATGCCCTTAAAGGGCGATTGGGCACGAATGGAGTATACCATTTTTCTTGTCTTGGATCACTCTACAAACCCACAAAATTTTATTCGAATCCGTGAGTTGCAGTTCGAATACCTTCCTTGTAAGCGAAAATTAGATCGCGGAGGCCCAATTAAAAGTCGATTTGTGGGAGAACGGTTCACTTCTGACCCATGGTTCCTCTCAGACATTTTACCTACGTAACAATACGAAGAAGATAGCCGAGCCAGTTTCAACCGATTTTTTTACAAAATTTTACAAATAATTTTGCGGAAAGTAATTTTTACAAATCTTCATCCAATCCGAGCTCTAGAACAACCCCCCGAAAACATGACCATTAAATGTCTTACACCCTGTACAAGGGCCACCGTGACATTCCTTTACATTAGTCATCTGAGCAAAAGTCGCACTCACGTTGCAAGATGCAACGTGGCAGTCGCCATCCATCCCTTCCACATCACTTATAAAAACATACCCAAAACTCAGGGGTTAAAATCTATTAATCCTATTTTATTTAAGACATATCAAGAGACACGAGGCTTGGTAGTTACTTGGAATCTGATTTAGAAAATACACATGCGAACATTTCTATATATTTTATTCAAATATTTACATATTTTACACATACAAAACTTTTCAAAACGTATAACCATTATCCTTCGTAGTCTGACAATACGCGAACTTTCTTGTGGTAAACTGGTACAAAATCGCTTTCGTCACTTGAAGATATGTATACAGTTCAATAACATACAATGTAATCGGCTAACGCAAACTTATGTAATGTGATGAACTACATATTAAAAATCGAAAAATATGGCCAATCAAACCTACTATGTACTTATTTATTGATAACTTCGTCAATTATATTTCAATTTGACTGAAATTTTCATATACCGCCAAAAAAAATCGCACAAGAAAAGGCCGCAAAAAAACAGGTTTGAGTGCATATATATACAGTACTGTGCAAAAGTCTTAGGCCACCTATGTTATATTACCAATTTACGTTTATGACGTTAAAAATCATACACAAATTTAGGTTCGGCGCATATATTTTATTAAACTAATATTATTTTTCAATGTACCGTTATAAAATATATCAAAATGATACAAATTTGGTGGAAACTTCAATATTTTGTATGGCCTCCTTTGGCTTTGATTACAGCGTTGACTCTTCTTGTACACAGCTTTCAAATAATTTTTCAATAATTTCCGAGGGAATTTCTTGCCATTCTGCTCGTAATATTTCAAATGGTTCATCTGCATTTTTTGGTTGACTTTTTTTTCGTGCTCTGTCTAAATAATCCCAAATGTGTTCGATAATATTTAAGTCAGGACTTTGAGGTGGCCAGTTCATAACTTTTAATATTTCATTGTCCTCTAAATCTTTCAAATAATTTTTTACAATTCAGGCAGTGTGTTTGGGGTCATTGTCATGCTGCAAGACAAATTTATTACCAAGTCGCCGTTGCCCAGACGGTACTGCATACTGCTGCATAATCATTAAGTATTTAACGGCTGTCAATTTTCCATCAATCCTGATCAAATCTCGTACTCCATATGCAGAAATACAGCCTCAAACCATTACCGACCCACTGTCATGTTTAATTGTTGGTTTTAAACATGATTCCTGGTACGCTTCTCCTTTTCGACTCCGTACATACTGACACCTTTTGTTACCAAAGATCTCAAACTTTGATTCGTCCGTCCATAAGACCGTTTTCAAATCTTCTATTTGCCAACTACTGTGTTCCCGAGCATATTGCAGTCTTTTCTGCTTGTTTCCTTTTCGAAACAATGGTTTCTTAACTGCAACACATCCTATCAGTCGGTTTTTCAGAAGAGCTCCATGAACTGTTGACGCGTCAACTGATACTCCTGCAGAATGCTGCAGATCGTCTGCCAGTTCTACTGAAGATCTTGTCCGATTACGTAATGATTGCAGTCTTAAATACTTTTTATGGCTTTCCTTTATCTTCTTAGGCCGTCCACATCGTTTCTGAACCTCAACAGACCCAGTTTTATTGAATTTCTTTATAGTGTGTGAATTGCCCTCCTTGAAAATTTACATTTTCTGGTAATTTCCCTTTGACTAAGTCCTTCTTGATAATAAATAATGATGCGGTGTCTATCTGCTATGGATATTTTTGCCATCGCACTTGTTATGATCCAATATTTTATAATTTTTATCCATAATCTTGTGCCACACACACGCACCACACATAAACTATGAAACGTCAATAATTGCTTGTATTGAAAATTGCATTGAAGATGTTTGCGAGTCGAAAGTTCAAACAGAAATGAAATATTACTAGTAAAGAGGTATTCAGTTAGAATCTCTACCTGAAACGGTTTAAGAAACGACTTCGAGTGCATCTCATAAAAAGGAATAAATCCCTACCGTCATTACATTTCTCAATAACTACCAGAAAACATCTGTTTTTCAAACGTGGGACTGACATATTAAACTGTTAGAATATATAACATAACAATAAATTAGCATCATGTTTCCATACGTCATTAACATAAAATTCAAGCATAAAACAAATTTCACATAGTGGCCTAAGGCTTTTGCCAGGGTCGACAAGCTGTAATGGGCTCAGCGGTTCCTAGTTACGCGTCCCGGGTCTACCAGGTGGCGATACTGACGCTAGTCTGTAGGATCAAGCCTACCACAATTAATTGGGACACAGGAAAAACAATAGACTATGTACGTGCAACAACTATTGCCGCTCGGAGGTTCTGCTTTTTTACCGGAGACGCACTTACTGCTCACTCTGGAGAGAATCGAGCTCAATTGCTTATCAAACATGGCGTGCGCTGCAAGCCTGGCAGAACTGCCGCCAGGGGGTGCGGCGAAGCCCCACAGACTCCCCCCCGAGAGACAACGTACTTTTTATTTATTTTTTTGTACATTTGCGCTTAACTTAAATGTGACTTTCTTTCGCGCGTACGTCCTCAGCGGAGGACGTTGGGACTCGACAGAGCTTTGCGGCCCGGGGCTGCTGGGCACTGCGTCGCTTGGCTCTTCCAGCAGTTGATATGCTGGTTGCAGCAGGTGAGTCGACACCGTGCGCAGCTCTCCATTGACGTTAATGGAGTACACGCGATCGGAAATCCGTTTGGCCACTTTGTGTGGTCCAGAGTACGGCGGTTCTAGTGATTTTTTTACTACTCGCCGTAGGAAGACGTGCGAGCAGTGGTGCAAGTCTTTGAAGAAGAATGCACGATTCCGACAGTTGTGTACTACTGGAATGGGCCTTACTTCCCGCATGAATTTTTTGAACTCTTCGATGAAAACATTAGGGTCCGGCGATAAATTGTCCGGGAGAAAAAATTCGCCCGGCAGTCGCAACGTGGTCCCAAATAAAAATTCCGCGGGTGACGCGTCGACATCCGTCCGCACATGCGCTCGCAGTCCCAAGAGTACGGTTGGTAACGCGCGCGACCATTCGATGTCCGAATGGCACATTATCGCAGCTTTCAAAACCCGATGCCACCTCTCGACCATACCGTTAGACGCGGGATGGTAAGGGGTGGTTCTGATTCGGTCACAACCAATGAAGGATAGTACCGCTGAAAATAGACGCGACTCAAACTGAGCTCCCTGATCCGTAGTAAGGATCTTGGGTGCCCCGTAGAGAGAGACCCAAGACTCGAAGAATGCTCTCGCAACGGTCTGAGCGGAGATTTCCCTGAGAGGCACGTCCTCGACCCAACGGGAGAACCTATCTATAAGCGTCACGCAGTATCTATAGCCCTCTGATACCGGCAGTGGGCCGATAATGTCCAAGTGGACCTGGTCAAAACGACCATCTGGAGCAGTGAAGTGCTCAGGCATGGGCTGGTTGTGGCGTGAGACCTTCGTCTGTTGGCACTTAACACAATATTTGCACCAATGGGCGATGTCTCTAGTCATGTCCGGCCACACATAGCGTTGCCGGATTACGCGGTCGGTTACTTTCGCGCCCGGATGCGCGGGATCATGGACTAAGTTGAAGATCGTTTTCCTGAGGTTGGCAGGAATGTACGGGCGAATCGTCTCACCGGAGATTTCGCAAAAGACTGCTGTATGGTCCGGCCCATACGACAATTTCTTAAGTTTTAGTGGGAAATCCGGCGATCCGCACACGATCTTCAACTGGTCGTCCGTCGCTTGCTGTTCCGCAATCTCTTTCAGGTTAAATTCGAGGGGAAGGTGAAGCGCCTCGACTCTCGACAGAGTGTCGGCTACTACATTCTCCGTACCTGAAAGGTAGCGGATCGCAGTGGTGAACTGCGCGATCAACGATAATTGGCGCGCCTGGCGAGGAGAAGCCTTTTCCGGGCGTTGCATAAACGCGTACATAAGGGGCTTGTGGTCCGTTAGGACAACGAATTCCCGACCTTCCACAAAATGGCGAAAATGTTTCACAGCTTCGTAAACGGCGGTGAGCTCGCGGTCATACGCACTGTAGTTCATTTGCGCAGAGGAAAATTTTCTCGAGAAGAAGGCCAGTGGTTCCCAGTTGGAACAGCGAGCCTGCTGCTCTAATACCGCGCCCATCGTGAAATCTGATGCGTCCGTAACAATTCTCAGGTTGGCCCCGATTTTCGGATGAACTAGTAAGGTCGCGTTAGAAAGAGCTTTCTTGGTCTTTTCAAACGCTTCCTCAGCCGCTTCCGACCAGACTATTTCTCGCTTGTCGTTCTTCACAGAATCGCGGAGGTACTCGTTTAGAGGGGCTTGTAAACGCGCCGCCTGCGGGATGTTCCGCCGATAGAAGTTCAGCATCCCCAAATACCGACGAAGCTCTACCACGCGCGTAGGCTTTGGAAAAAGTAATACCGCCTCTACCTTCGACGTCGAAGGTTGAATACCATTCGAGTTGATCACGTAGCCAAGAAACTCGATTTCCCTCACACCGAGTGTACATTTAGCGGGATTAATGCGGAGGTGGGAATCCTGGAGGCGCTGAAGGACCGTCCGCAGATGGTCAGCGTGCTCCTCCTCCGAATTCGACGCAATTAGAATATCGTCGATGTACGTGAAAACAAAGTCTAGATCTCCCAGAGCCCGATTTAAATATCTCTGGAAAGATTGGCTAGCATTTTTGAGACCAAAGGTCATGAACAAGAATTCATATAATCCGAAGGGCGTGGTCACTGCCGTCTTCTCGACGTCCTCGGGAGCCATCGGAATTTGGTTGTACGCTTTGTACAAGTCTAGTGACGAAAAGACCTTCTTGCTATGCAAGTTGGTGGAGAAATCATGGATGTGGGGAGTGGGGTACTTATCCGGAACCGTCTGTTTGTTTAGACCCCTATAATCCCCGCAGATACGCCAAGTACCATCCTTTTTCAATACCATGTGAATGGGGCTGGCCCAAGGACTCGAGGAAGGACGACAGATCCCAGCCTCGACAAGTGCCTTAAACTCTTTTTTAGCCGCGTTAAGTTTCTCCGGAGCGAGGCGTCGCGGCCTCTCCGACACCGGAGGACCAGTGGTTAGGATGTGATGAAAGACATCAGCGGTTTTCGCGGGTGCTACCTCAGGTGCACCTGTGAGATCAGGGAACTCAGCAAGAATTTTCGTGAATTTCGAACCGGGCATTAGAGTGCCCACCGATGGACACAACACGCGCTTGGGAACTGCCAGCGCATACACGTTGGTGCCCGCGTCTACTAGCCGGTTTCGTCTTAAGTCTACAATGAACCCGTAGTGCTTTAGTAGGTCTGCACCGATAATTGCATATGGTACTGCCGCAATACGGAAATTCCATACTATAGTGCGCCGTAGGCCTAGATCTAACGATCGATACGATTCGCCAAACGTGTCAATAACGGTCTCGTTGGCCGCTATCAACTTAAGGCCGGTTGGCTTGCCGCGAATCTCCGGATGTGCCGGTACTAGGGAGACCTCGGCGCCAGTGTCAATCAGGAACGATTGACCCGAAATGCGGTCGCGAACATGGAGACGGTGTGTTGCTAATGAGCCTTCAGTACCCGTCTCAGTAACGGAAGGCTGTCCTAGTTTCCCGGCCTCCAGGAATCATACTTCGGACAGCTGGGTCGACACGATCTGGGACTGTCCGGGTATCTCCTATGCGCCCAACACAATTTTGACGTCGGCGTAGGGCTCCTGCCGCGGTTGCGGCTTGTTGATGAGGCGCGGCTTCCTGCCCGCGAATTCGGGCGAGCACCTCTCCGTTGGAGAAGATCGACTTTCGCGCTTAGAGCTGTCATCTGAGCAACAAGCCTCCTGATCTCCTCCTCCACTGAAGATGAGCCCGGGGCTTGCAGGGTCGACGACGATGTGCCATCGCGCGCGACAGCGGTCACGCCTTGGGTCGACAGCTGGGACGAGTCCGAAATCCGGTCGGCTACCGCGGCGAGCTTGTCCAGATCACTGACACAGGATGCCGCGATAATTGCGCGATGCGTTGGCGACAGGTGTTCGAGGAATACACTGGATATCACCGTGTCGTCGCATGTGTCCCCCGCGAGGTTGCGGAGTCTACTCAATATTAGGGACGGTTTTCCCTCAGTGAGAACTTGCCCCTTTAAGAATCTGCGCAGCCTGGCTTCCTGCGACTCGCCGAACGCCGCGATAACGCGCCTCTTTACCTGGCTAAAAATGTCCGTTGGTCGCGGATCTGCAATGAGCAGGTCTCTTATTAACGCGACGACGTCATAGTTCAACACCGCGAGGACCGCATCGGCTTTGGTGTCCTCGGACGTAATGCGCGCAGAGCGGAACGTGGTCTCGACTTGGGCAAACCACAGTTCTGGATCGGCCCGGAAAAACGGAGGGATTTTCGGGACGCGATAATTGTCTACGTGGCCCGACCTCGGCTCGACCTCGGCTCGAGCCGCGGTATGTTCCGGCATTGACATGATATACGGCGTAGCACAACGTAAAATACCACCGGAAACAGCAGTGGCGACTGCGTAGGTTCAAGGCGCCGGTGACGTTGGCTTCACGCACAGCAATCCTCTCCGTGGGACGGGTGGCGAGAGCCGCGTTGGTCCTTCTCGAAGGCAGGGAAGAGGCGGTGGGAGCCGCGTCGATCCTTCTCGATGGCAGCAATATGGCAGCCGGAACTGCGTCGATCCTTCTCGAAGGCAGCAAGATGGCGGCCGAAACTGCGTCGATCCTTCTGGAAGGCCCGGTCTCCTAACCCCACGTGCACCGACCTGAGGCGGGATGCACGCAGAAACCTCAGGTGCCTCGGCTGGCTCGACTGCTGCAGGAGGCAGCCTTGGGCCAAAAGTGCCGAACCAAAACGCCAACGACGTTCGTTTACACCGGGCGCCCAACGACGCCACGTGTCTTCTCGACGAGAGGAGGAATGTGGCCTGGCACCAGACTCCCGTGTCCTGACGATTTTCGTACTTTCCGAAATCACGTCGGGGTCACCAATGTAGGATCAAGCCTACCACAATTAATTGGGACACAGGGAAAACAATAGACTATGTACGTGCAACAACTATTGCCGCTCGGAGGTTCTGCTTTTTTACCGGAGACGCACTTACTGTTCACTCTGGGGATAGTCGAGCTCAACTCATTATCAAACATGGCGTCGCGCTGCAAGCCTGGCAGAACTGCCGCCAGGGGGTGCGGCGAAGCCCCACACAGTCTGTGGCGGCACGACCTATCGACCACCACCACCGATCTACCGGTCGCCATTACGCCTACGCCCCTAGTTCGAGGATCGCCCGCTAGACATCGTGTCCACCGATGGATCATTCTCGGGAGTTGTCCTACGACGATCGGAATCTATATATACGATCGCTCAATAGATGCCATCGTCCCATCACATTCCGTCGCGCGCCGTCGTACAGTTCAGACGTGTTGCTGCTGCTAAGTTTATTTTGATTTCGATTTTGATTCCGTTGATTTATAAGTTGTGTGATTACGCGAGTTATTAATTATTCAATCTAAACTCAGTGCTTCGGTTGGGTTTATCCTACCAAATTATTAATTTTTATTTTGTTTTCGCAGTCTACCGACCTTTACGGCGGTTTGACTTGCTGTTACTACTAAGTATTAATCTAAGTCTAATCACTGATATTGATTTGCAACTCACACGAGTCACTCAATTCTTAATTTCTTAATTCTTAATTTCATTATTATTATTTTATTATTTCAAACTCAGTTTCTGGACAAATAGGTCCAATTTAATTACTATCTTAATCTTCACGTTATTATTTCTCAAACCCTGGCTTAATTGTTGGTAACAACTAAGTCAGTTTTGGAACTAATTAACCATTTTTCTTTATTCTTTCCGTACTCCAAGCACGCCCCACGTGCGCCATTTTTCCTTTTTCCACGTTTTCCACCTTATTGTTTTGCTTGTATGACTTACTCCTAGGTCGCGAGTGTTTATATTCTGCTACATGGTACCACTCGCCTTGTTGCCGAGCGATACCTTCTCCCCTCTTCCTCTGGCCTCATCCTGGCCCCCCCCCCCCCCCGGTGGGGAAGAAATGTAAAACGCTGCCGCGTACGCTGACGCTCAAGCATATTACTCTTGTAAACAAAACAGGGCCGCTACTGGCCCTGGGTAGCCCGTCTACGACGACCTCTAAAACCGTCGCGCTTAAACTCCAGCCGCTACCGGTAGCATTTGAATCTAACATTGGCGCTTCAGCCGCCGACCAATGCGCTGCAGCCATCGGTCGGCGTACCAACAAAGAAACTCCACCGGGACAAACCATGGATACTAGTTCGGAAGAATCCGCAAAGAAATCCATCACTACTGTCTCGACTCAAACGGAAGACCAAGCTCCTCCCTCTAAAATTCCAGTAACCACCTCTGTTTCTGAAAAAGAGCCCAAAATTCCGTTCAAACCCCCGCAGATCTCGGGATCCCCTAAAAAGAAAAAGGCGCGTAGAAGGGACCCCGGGCAGCCCTTGATGCGCAATCTTTACAGTCATCTTTTTCGGACCTCAACGTACCGGTCAGAAACAAATTTCACGCCTTATCATTCTTTAACGAGGACCTCCCTCCCCTTCCTGTTCTTCTTCCTAAACCCCCGTCCACGTCGTCTGCTGCTGCCGCTGCTTCGGCGGCGGACTTTCAAAACTCTTCCGCTCCTGCACGGAGGGTGAGACCCCCTCCCCTATATATCTCAAACTTCAATGGTAATATTCCATCCTTTAACAAAAAAATGATCCTGGACTTTGGTGCTTCGGCGTACCATGCTAAATTCCTTGGGAAGAGCATCCGTTTGCAATTCTTCACATTTGACAACTACAATAAGTTCAAAGACTCTTTAAGGGACGCCAAAGTTCCTTTTTTCACTTTCAGCTCTGCGACCGAAAGGTCTCTCGCCATGGTCCTCAAAGGCCTTCCCCTCATCCCCTCCGATGAACTCCTAGACGAACTAAAGGCCAATGGTCTTGCTCCTTCGGCATGTTCCAATATTACTCCTAAAAACTCTACTTCGGCGTTTCAAATCTACAAGGTTTCCTTCCCTCCAGCCACCGCCGTATCAGCGGTTTCTAAAGTTGGATACTTATTCTGTGTACGAGTGTACTGGGAAAAATTTTTCTCCAAGCGCTTGTATACCCAATGCTTCAGATGCCAGACTTATGGGCATTCGGCTAATAACACTGTCCAACAAATTTGAAGGTGATTTCTGTTTTCCTATAGCCACTATATAATTCTTATAGAGTTCGTCGTTCTGAACACGAATCCGGCAACCAAATTTCTAGATCACCCTCTGTTTTCGAAAAAAATCAGCATTTGTAAAAACGGTCGTTTTCGGTAAAGAAGCTGGTATTACGTGAAAACTAAGAAACGTAGGTTGTTGTTCTTGGTCTCAAAAAATAGAGGAGTGTTTCCCGAGTATGTATGTATAAGCAGTTATAATATTCCGTATTAGTTAATAGCAGTAAATCACTGTCAAAGTTCAAAAACGAGCGGATTCGCGAATTTTTTACGCATTCACTTTCCATTTTCACGTAGAGGACTGTTGCTAGCACAAATTTACTGTACACCATTGGATTCTAGGTACATTTCTGAATAAAAAACTAACAGCGAAAAATGTCATAACTGTCTTCGTTTCGGCTCAATTTAAGAAAATATCCATCGGGAGCGTGTTCCGACCGTTTTGCCGCTACGACGCCATCGCTGCCTGTATCGATGCGCGGGGCCTGCGAAAGTATTACGCGTAGCTACGGCGCCCAAAGGCAGCGATGGCGTCGTAGCCGCAAAACGGTCGGAACACGCTCCCGATGGATATTTTCTTAAATTGAGCCGAAACGAAAACAGTTATGACATTTTTCGCTGTTAGTTTTTTATTCAGAAATGTACCTAGAATCCAATGGTGTACAGTAAATTTGTGCTAGCAACAGTCCTCTACGTGAAAATGGAAAGTGAATGCGTAAAAAATTCGCGAATCCGCTCGTTTTTGAACTTTGACAGTGATTTACTGCTATTAACTAATACGGAATATTATAACTGCTTATACATACATACTCGGGAAACACTCCTCTATTTTTTGAGACCAAGAACAACAACCTACGTTTCTTAGTTTTCACGTAATACCAGCTTCTTTACCGAAAACGACCGTTTTTACAAATGCTGATTTTTTTCGAAAACAGAGGGTGATCTAGAAATTTGGTTGCCGGATTCGTGTTCAGAACGACGAACTCTATAAGAATTATATAGTGGCTATAGGAAAACAGAAATCACCTTCAAATTTGTTGGACAGTGTAATTGCAACCTTCCAGAGCGCTGCGTTAAGTGCGCTGGTCCACACTCTTCTTCTCTCTGTTCCAAACCATTTGATGTCACCCCCCGCTGTGCAAACTGCGCTGGTGACCATACAGCCAACTTTAGCAAATGCCCCGCCCTTGCAAAATACCTCGACAAGCGCGCAGCTAACTCTACAGCTCCTGTCAATCCTTCAAATCAGCGTTCTGATCTTGGAATCGGCCACTTCCCGTTGCCACCCAAGAGCTCTCAAATCTCTCACCCAGTCAATCCTCTCCGCTCTTACGCTGATGTCCTCCGACCCAGCGCTAGTGAACGTACTCAGCTCCTGCAAACCTCCGCACAAGGTCAAAACGCCAACCTTAATAAATTCAGTGAATTATCTGACGCTTTTAAAGAATTAAATTCGCTCTGCGATATGGATCTCATTTTAACCACAGTTAATACCCTCATATCTAGACTTAAATCCTGCAGCACGAACGCGGAAAAATTCCACGTTTACTGGAATATCATTTCCCAATTAAATTAATCAAATGGCTTCCTTTCCAAAAATTATGCTGTGGAACGCAGGGTCATTGTCTCCCAAGCGTAACGAGGTTATCATCCAACTGCACAGAAATGCATGTGACATTCTTTTGGTTACTGAAACCTGGTTCAACCCTTCTTCTACCTTCTCGATCCCGGGATACACTGTGGTCCGTAGGGATAGGGGCTCTCGCGGAGGTGGAGTAGCTATAATAATCAATAACTCCCTGAACTTCTCGGTGACTCGGAATCAAACGGACCTGGAGCTGCTAGTGATACGATTGTTCCAGCCAAGTATCTTCATCGGTGTAATATACGTTACTCCAGGTCAGGTATTAAACAAAGGTGACATAAACTCCATTATTCACTGCGGCTCGCCCTTTTTGATCGGTGGTGATTGGAACGCCAAACATCGCTTTTGGCACAATTCTACTGCCAACAAAGCAGTACAGTCCTGTATAACTGCATGTTACATTCCAATTTTAGAATCATTGCTCCGCCATCGCCCACTCATTTTCAACCCAGACGTACTCCTTCTGTCATTGACTTTTTTATTACCGATGTAGGATTTTATTAGGAAAGGAAGGAAGGAAAGGAGATAGAAAAGGAAAATAAGTTCTTGATAGACGAATCGTAGTTAGGAAAATGAAAAGAAAGAATGAATTTAATAACAATAACGCTGATTAACATAGTTTGCACTTCGCACGCTGATTTCCGCAGCTCAAAACGCTCGCCAACCTTTGTGGCTCAAGAATCGCTATAACACTGACTTCTTTCTCTCGAACGCATCGCCGTCAACGAAAACATTTGAGACTCGTCAAAAGCGCCGACGACGAACGTTCGAGAGATCGAAACATTCACACAGCAGACATGCTTCCACACCGAACACGCTTCCACATCGAACACACACACACAAACATGCTTCATTATCGCACTCATACATTCAATCCCACACCGATTTGCAATTAAATCTGGAATGCACCGCTCGGGACCTGTTCGGTACATCTCACCATCCGGTTATACTCAATGATGTCTCCACCACTGGCATTGTCTACTGCAATCATTATAATTCAATTACAGACTGGGAAAGGTACTGTGACTTGACTGGTCAATGGGCCATTGTAAATAAATTCTCATCTACCAAGCACCTAGATGATGAAATCATTAACCTGACTGAATTTTTGCATACATGTCATCTACAAGCACGGGTCCTCTCTCCTAAGACCTCACGTTCAGGCAGGATGGACGCCATTGCAAATGACAAAATCCTGGTCTCCTTAATAAGAATGAGAAGGAGAGCTCGCAAACATCTACAATAAACGTCTATAACGTATTTTTCCTTCCTGATTAAAGAATACTCAGGAGCTATAAGACGCAGGATATCACTTCTAAGGCAGACTGCCTGGGTCACCATGCTAAAACATTTTACCAAGCCAGATCCCACGTTCTGGGCGTCTTATCGCTCCTTCTCTCAGTCAAACCGTGTTCCTCCCTCCTCATTTTTTGAGGTCAACGGAGTTAAAATATACTCCCCATTTGAACAAGCTGACACTTTAGCTAAATCCTACTCCCTGGTGCACAGCGAGGCCTTGGGACTACCCTCAGACCAGGCCCATAAGGTCAATTTCTTCTTTGACACATTTGATTGAGATTCTCCTGCAGATAAAGACGACCCAATATTGTTCTCACCAAAGAAAATTCACGATACCATTCAGAAAATGAAGGCTAAGAAAGCCCCAGGACCAGACAACGTCACAGTATCTATGCTAAAATACGCTTCTCGTAAAATAGTCTGTCAATTGTATTACTTTTTTAAATCTTCCTTTCAGTATTCTCACTTTCCAACTCCGTGGAAGGAAGCTAAAGTTATTCCAATTCTAAAACCAGGGAAGATGGCCTCAGATCCTTCCAGTTATCGACCGATTACATTGCTTCCTCTAGCTGGTAAAATCTTTGAGAAGGTAATCCACCATAACCTTGAAGTTTTCATAGGCAGCAATAAGACACTAATCAACCAACAATTTGGTTTTCGAGCTCGGCACTCCACTATTCTTCAAGTGGCCAGAATTACTCAGCATATTACTCACTGCCTCAATATCAAGCGTGACACAGTAATGATTCTACTTGATTTGTCCAAAGCCTTCGACACGGTTTGGCATCAAGCGCTACTGTTTAAACTCAACCGTATGGGTATACCTCATACGATCTTACGGCTTTTAAAGTCCTACCTAGAGGAACGTACTTGCTATGTCCTCTACAACTCACATAAATCTACAATTTATCACGCATCTGCAGGAGTACCTCAAGGGTCGGTCCTTGGACCGATTCTGTTTAATCTATATATTAACGATATACCGCAACAAGCATCATGCGAAGTTGCACTATATGCTGATGACACATGTATATAATCCTCGTCCACTAAGAAGAATCGTGCCAACCTGCTAGCTCGTATTCAATCTTATCTCGACTCCATTCTTAAATACTTTGCCGCATGGAAACTTCAAGTCAACGCCTCTAAGACTGAGGCTATCTTCTTCTCCAGAGCCAATATTAATAGTTTCCTACTCAACCATAAAATTTCCGTTAACAACCAGGTCATTGAGTGGGCGATGCAGGTCAAGTACCTTGGCGTCATCCTCGACCGCCGGTTACGGTGGACGCAAGCCGTTTCGGACCGCATGTCAAAAACCCTTTCTGCCGCCTTCGCTCTAATCAATTTTATTGGACCAAAATCCCACCTTCCACTAAATCTCAGAATATTAACCTACATAATGTGTTTTAAACCTATTTTGGTTTACGGTGCTATTCTCTGGTGGAACGTGATACCACGTTCCCAAAGAAAAAAGGTCCAGTCAGTGCAATCAAAAATCCTAAAAGTCATCTTGAATAAACATTGGCGTACTTCCACTCTGGAGGTGCATAAGCTTGCCCGCGTTTCCTTACTAACCAGCTATATTGCCGGCATGCTTGAGAAATTTGATGTCTCCACCCACGAAAATCCCTTGATCCGAGTCACCGGAAGGTACACTCCAGACTGCCTGCCCTACGTCGCCAAAGTGCCATTTCCGCTCGCTAGATGAGCCCTGGCACGCTGCTCGCCCTTCCTCTTAAGGACGACGCATGCGTGCGTTAAATTCCGTTCCGTAATAATGTTACTCCTTTTTTATCCTACTCAGTCGCTTAAAGCTTCCTATTGCTGTAGTTGTTACAAGTATGCAGGTTTTTGCAATTTTCCTGCATCATCACTTCTTTTCACTCTATAGTGTTTTTACCTCTGTCGGTAACCCCAACCTCACTTCCATTGGGAGATAAGTGGGCTTCTTGTCCACAGGCGCTCCCCACTGCGGTGCAGCATTTCTAGTGGGAGTTCATTCTCCCAACTATCTAGCGCAGTATGCACCCCAACTCAGTCATAAACAAAAAAAAAAAAAAAAATAATACCATCGTCCCATCCGGGACACCATTCCGTCGCGAGCCGTCGTGTAGTGCTGACGTGTGTTGCCGAGCTAAATTTTCGTCCACGTGCTACACAACTCCAAACTGTGCAAATCCAAGAGAGCTACTCAAACCTGGTTTGCCCAATCCTTTATTATATTATTATATTATATTACTCTACTATTCTATTTTTATATTATTCTAGTACTTATATATTACATATTTACTTATTCTGGTGCTTATATACGCATATTCTTTTTAGCTCTACCAACTGTTCTTAACTCCTTACTGGCTTTTGACCTATTAATCTGTTTAATACTTATTACTCTTGTACATATAATTTACAAAATTCAATCACTATAATTTAGTCGCCTATATAATAAGCACGTTTTCGCGCACTCTCATCTTTCCTAAATTCCTTTCCTCTATTTCCACCTTAACCTACCTCCCCCCGGTAGGTCGCGGCTGTTTACCCATTTTTTGTGTTGTCGCTCGGCAGTTGCCGAGCGATAGCACTCCCCCGCCCTCTCTCTCGGCCGCACTCTGGATTCTTCCATGGTTAAGAAGGCAAAATCCCAGCCGCGTCCCATTACGCTTAAACACATCACTCTCGTCAATAAAAATGTTCCATTAACAACTCTTAAAAATCCGTCCGCGACAGCCACTAAGACAGTTGCATTCAAACATCAATCTCTTCCGTCTTCTTCTAAGTTTTCTTCTGATCCCTCCTCAATTAACGAATGCATCTCCATCAGTGAATTTCTCTCAGACTCAGTAAATCTTCCTGATGTCAACATGGATGCCAACCCTACTCCTAAGTCAGAGGAACTCTCTCTCCCCGCGACCCTCCACGCTGTGGACTCGATACATTCCTCACTTAACCCATTGGTCATTACGGTCCCAGGAAACTCCACCACCCTTTCCCGATCTCCTCCAAATTCGGGATCTCCTAAATCAAAGAAAGCGCGTCGTAAGGAGGCCCGGGCTCCAAACGATGCACCCACTCCTCACACTTTCTCAACCGAATTTAACATTCCCACCCACAATAAATTTCATGCCTTATCCTCTTTCGACGAGGACTTCCTCCCTCCTTCTGATCCTAGATCAAAACCCTCTCTCCCAACTACAGCTACGGTCTCTCCGACTGTCGACCCGCAAAGCTTCCAAGCTTCTACCTCAGTACGCAAGGTGAGACCCCCTCCCTTATACATAAAAAATTTCAACGGAAACATTCCCTCATTCAATAAGAAAATGATCCTTGACTTCGGCGAATCGGCATACCAAGCCAAATTTCTCGGGAAAAGCATTCGCCTCCAATTCTTCTCGTTCGACAACTTCCTAAAATTCAAAGAATCCCTAAAAAACACTAAGGTTCCTTTTTTCACCTTCAGTGTTCCATCGGAAAAATCCCTTGTCATGGTACTAAAAGGCCTCCCCCTCATTCCCTCATCGGAATTGTTACAGGAATTAAAAGCCAACGGCCTTCCCCCTCTAACCTGCTCCAATATCACTCCCAAAAAATCCTCTTCCATGTTTCAAATCTACCGGGTTTCCTTCCCGCCGCCTACCTCTGTCTCCTCAGTTACTCGAGTTGGCTTCCTATTCAACGTAAGAGTGTACTGGGAAAAGTTCTTCTCAAAGCGACCATACACACAATGTTTTAGATGCCAAGCTTACGGCCATTCTGCAAACAACTACAACCTCCCTGAACGCTGCGTGAAATGCGCTGGCCCTCACTCTTCCTCTCAATGCAGCAAACCGTACGAAGTCACCCCTCGCTGTGTTAACTGCGACGGTGACCACACTGCCAACTATAGCAGCTGCCCTGCTCTTATCAACTATCTGGACAAGCGCTCCTCAAGCGCTCAACCCACTGTCAAACCTCCTATTCTTCCTCTCAATCCCGACAACGTCACCTTTCCTGTACTTCCAAAAAGCTCCATGAAACTCCATCCAACTACACCCGCTCGTTCCTTTGCCGACGTCTTGCGTTCCACTGCTGGCCATCGCCCCTGCTCCTCTCAGGCCGATCCACCGGACCTAGATCCAAACATTAATAAATTCAATGAACTCTCAAACGCTTTCAAAGAGTTAAACTCTCTTTGTGACATGAACCTTATTTTAAACACTGTTAACTCTCTCATTTCTAGCCTCAAATCCTGTAACTCAAATGTCGAAAAATTCCATGCATACTGGAATGTCATCTCTCAACTTAATTAAATGGCTCCGCTACCGAATATAATGTTATGGAACGCTGGATCTCTAACTTCCAAGCGCAACGAGGTCATTACCCAACTCCATGCCAACGCTTGTGACATCCTTCTTGTCACAGAAACTTGGTTTAATCCCACAACTTCCTTCACCATTCCGGGTTATACTGTTGTTCGTAGGGACAGGGTGACTCATGGAGGTGGAGTGACCATTATTATCAAAAATTCACTAAATTTTTCAGTGGCCCGGACCCAGGTGGATCTTGAACTGTTGGTGATTCAGCTATTTCTCCCAAAAATCTACATTGGCGTGATATACATTCCTCCCGGGAAAGTCCTAAACAGAGGTGAAATCGACTCAGTTCTCCACTGCGGTTCGCCCTTCTTAATCGGTGGCGACTGGAACGCCAAACACCGCTTGTGGCACAATCCAGTTGCCAACAGAGCAGGTACTGTGTTGTACAACTTCATGCTCCGTTCTAACTTTAGAATTGTTGCACCTGCGTCGCCAACTCACTTTCAACCCAGATGCTCTCCGTCGGTGATTGACTTCTTCATTACTGACATGCTATCAAATTTTGCATGCTCCAGCCTGGACCTGTTCGGGACATCCCACCGCCCGGTCGTAATCAGGGCTGCCTCCTCCTTTGGTATTCACATCCCTGAATATTATAATTCCATCATTGACTGGGCCAGGTACCGAGATCTGTCTGGACAGTGGTCAATAACTAGCAAGTTTTCAACACCCAAACATCTTGATGATGAAATAAGAAACCTTAATGAATTCCTACACGACTGTATCAACAGATCAAGGGTTTCCTCTCTCAGAACCGTACGTTCAGCTAGGATGGACGCCATCGCAAATGATGATATTCTCGTCGCACTAATTAGAATGAGAAGGAGGGCACGTAAAAATTATCAAAAAACTTCCTTGACTTATTTCTCTTCTTTGATCAAAGAATATTCCGGATCCATTAAACGCAGGATATCCCTGTTAAGACAGTCTGCATGGACAACAATGTTGAGACAATTTACCAGGCCAGATCCGACCTTCTGGTCCACATACCGCGCCTTTTCTCACTCCAATCGTGCTCCCCCCTCCTCATTCCTCGAGGTCAACGGAGTCAAAGTTTACTCCGCATTTGAACAAGCTGATGCCTTGGCCAAATCGTTTTCCCTTGTGCACAATGAGGCTCTGGGACTCCCTTCTGATCAAACCCACAATGTTAACGCCTTTTCAGATAGTTTCGACTGGGATCCCCCAGCAGATTCCGAAAATTCCATACCTTTTTCCCCTAAGGAAATTCATGGCATCATTCTTAAACTGAAATCCAAGAAAGCCCCTGGCCCCGACAATATCTCGGTGCCAATGCTAAAATATGCTTCCCGCAGAACAATTTGCCAACTCTACTACTTCTTCAAATTCTCCTTCCAGTTTTCTCACTTCCCAACTCCTTGGAAGATTGCCAAGGTTATTCCAATACTGAAACCGAGGAAGTTGGCCACTGACCCCACTAGCTACCGTCCGATAGCTCTACTCCCTATTGTGGGTAAAATCTTCGAGAGGATAATCCTCAACAACCTTGAAGAGTTCATTAGTAGCAAGAGGTTAATAATCAACCAACAATTCGGCTTTCGAGCTAGGCACTCCACCATACATCAGGTGGCCAGAATCACCCAACATATCACTCATTGCTTCAACATCAAGCGTGAGACTGCAATGATATTGGTTGATCTATCCAAGGCCTTTGACACGGTTTGGCATCAAGCCCTTCTATACAAATTAAACCGCTTGGGTATTCCGCACTCGATTACCCGACTTTTAAAATCCTACCTCGAAGAACGTACCTGTTACGTTCTCTTCAACTCCCATAAGTCGGTAGTATATCACGCACTCACAGGCGTACCTCAAAAATCGGTCCTCGGACCGACCCTATTTTTACTATACGTCAACGACATACCGCACCAAATATCCTGCGAAATTGCATTATATGCAGATGTTTTGACTCGCGGTCGGCTTACGTCGATCGAGTTCTTGGATTATTTATTTATAATGTGGAGCACGAAGGACCACCTCCCAAAGGGAGGAACAAATTACTTGGTTGAAATTGGGTTGAATTATTTAATTTATTCTTCCGCCGAAGTCACTTTAAAACTTATATTTAGTGCGGATAGAAAATATGAATATGTGTCAACCTCTCACTTCAAAAATCAAACGAATATAACCTAGTTCGCACGCTAGCTGCTATTTTTATAAACTATGTTTTGGGCGTTGTCCCCTTCCCCATTTTCCCTGGCCAATTCCTTTCGACATTGGGACTTATTAGGTGGGGAACGTCAACGCCCCCGTCAAGGGTGGAAGGGACATTGGCAACGCCATAGAATTTGTTTATACCCGGCTTTCCCTTAACTATGGGTGGCATTTGCAGGGTACGCCGGAAATTTCCCAAGTGGCGCACCACTTGGGCCCACATAAATCTTCCAGGCATCTTGCCAATGTCCCTGGCTTACTATACGGCTATCGTTACTAAGAAAATAAAAAGGAAGAGACGAAATACGAGTAACTCAAACTCAAGTCACCGAGGAGTTCTTTACCGGCCGTATAATAAGTCTTTCCAGATGTCAAGGGCCTATGCCCCAACAACAGATGACACGTGCATATATTCGTCATCAACCAAAAAAGGTCGTGCCAAATTACTAGCTCGAATCCAAGCCTATCTGGATTCTATCCTCAAATTCTTCTACTCATGGAAACTTCAAGTTAATTCCTCAAAACCGAGTCCATCTTCTTCACTAAACTTAACCTTGGCAACTTCCTTGACAACAACGAAATTTCCGTTAACAATCAAATTATTGACTGGGCGACGCAGGACAAATACCTGGGCATCATTCTTGACCACCGGTTACGATGGGTTTACGCAGCCTCGGATCGTATGTCAAAGACCCTTTCAGCTGCTTTCGCCTTAATAAATTTCATAGGGCCAAAATCTCATTTACCGTTAAAACTCAGAATTCTGACGTACATAATGTGTCTCAAACCTATCCTCACTTATGGATCCATTCTCTGGTGGAATCTAATGGGTGAAGTAAAAAGTTTTGAGCGTTTTTTGTTAGATGGCTTTAGTGAACCATATCTCACAATGTATACGTTGCATCATGCCATTCTATACTGTGACTTAAAGGCAACATAACGCTTTAAAAAAAGTTCTCTGACAGTCTTTTGTTTTGTGAAGCCAGTTGTTTGTTAGAGCGTATCAAAATGGAGGTAACGAAAGAGAAGATTCGATACATTCTACAATACCACTACGATCAAGGGGAAAAAGCCGAGCAGGCAGCCAAAAAAATTTGTGCTGTTTATGGACCCAAAACAGTATCGAATGCAACAGCAGAGCGGTGGTTCCAACGCTTCCGTTCTGGTAATATGGACGTCGAAGATGAGACACGCTCTAGTAGGCCTATCGTTGAAAATGTCGATAAAATGATGGAAATCGTCGAGTCAGACCGGCATGCGAGCACTTATTCCATTGCCCAGGAACTGAAGATTAGCCAGAAAACCGTTTGGAACCATTTGCATAAGGCTGGTCTCAAAAAGAAGCTCGATATATGGGTGCCACACGAACTGACGCAAAAGAACCTTTCGGAGCGAGTTGATGCCTGCGATTCTTTGCTGAAGCGTCACGAAATGGACCCATTTTTGAAGCGGATGGTGACTGGCGATGAAAAATGGGTCACATACGAGAATGACAGGCGAAAAAGATCGTGGTCCAAGCGCGGTGAGACGGCCCAAACGATCGCCAAGCCCGGATTAACGACCAAGAAGGTTTTGCTATGTGTTTGGTGGGATTGGAAGGGAATCCTGCACTATGAGCTGCTCCCATCGGGCCAGTCACTCAATTCGGGCCTATATTGTGAACAACCGACCAGATTGAAACAGGCAATCAACGAGAAGCGACCAGAATTGTCCAATCGGAAGGGTGTTGTCTTCCATCAAGACAACGCCAGGCCGCACACATCTTTAACGACACGCCAGAAGCTCCGAGAGTTTGGATGGGAGGTTATATCGCACCCGCCGTATAGCCCAGACCTGGCACCAAGCGATTATCACCTTTTTAGACATTTACAACATTTTCTTGATGGCAAAAAACTGGCCTCAAGAGAGGCTTGTGAAAGTGAGCTGGTCGAGTTTTTTAACAATAGGGACGAAGACTTCTTCAATCGCGGAATTATGAAATTGCCTTCAAAATGGGAAAAAGTTATTGAACAAAACGGCGCTTATTTGATTTAATTCCGAAAATTCTAAGTTTGTTAATTTTATCATCAAAATAAAGAGAAAAAACGCTCAGAACTTTTTACTTCACCCATTACTATCTCGCTGAGATCGGAAAAAAACCCAAACAGTTCAATCTAAAATCTTAAAAATTATCCTGAACAAGCACACGCGTACCTCCACCTGGGACGTGCACCAACTTGCTCGTGTCCCCCTGCTGGACAAATTCATAACCAAAATGCTCTGTGAATTCAGTGTATCCAACCACGAAAATCCCCTGGTCCGGGTCACGGGAAGTTTCACTCCAGAAAACCTTCCATACGTCGCCAAAATTCCATTCCCGCTTACCAGATAAGCTCTGCTGGCTGCTGCTCGCCCTAACCATTAGGGACGACGCATGCGCGTCCAAAACTCTATTTTTACATTTATACTAACTTTATTTCACCTTAACTCATTACCTAGTATTCTCGTCTTACTCCATTGCTAGAAGCCTTTAATCCTGTACTTTATTTTCCACCCACAGGTTTTTGAAACTTTCCTGTGCCAACAATCTTTTTCACCAATCATAGTGCCCTCACATCTATTGGTAACTCCAGACATACCTCCATTGGATGATAAGTGGACCCTCGCTCACAGGCGCTTCCCACCGAGTCGCTGGTACTACGTGTGGAAGATCTATATCTCCCACATTCCTAGTGCAACAGGCGCCCCGACTCAGTCATTATAAAAAAAAAAAATACCATCGTCCCATCCGGGACACAGTGTCTAGGGCAGGGCCTGTTCGGTCAGCCCTACTGACGAGTCCACGAACAGGCCCAGGACGAAACGAAGCGCGCTAATCTACACCTTTACCCCTTTCCTAGGAACAGAAGGGCATCACCGGTCCAGGCACCCGTGGGTCCTTCAAGTCTGTAGGCACGTGGTACAATAACGCGGTATGGCGTAAGCCCACGATTGTTATATCTTCGGAGAAATAACGCCTACTCATCACGATCCTCGTTTGGTTTTAATTATCTTTATTAGCGAGAGCTACAACAACCGCTCTAGCGCGTGCGAAAGATGAGGATCTCGGAGATCGAGAAGAGGGAAGAATGGGACCGCGAGGTCAGGGCCTTCCTCGCTGACATTGAAGTCATTGTCAACGAGGATGGCCAAATGAAGAAAAGTAGCGACCCGGGAGGGGTCTTCTGGGATGCCAGCAAGATCGGCCCCGGCATGAAGACCCTCCCTAAGGAGTCGTTTCTAAAGGAGAACACCCGGATCCAGGCTCCAGTTGAGTGCTGGAAGCACATCAGAGGGTGCATGGAGCTGGTGGTCAAGACGGTTAGACATATGCCCAACATAAAGTCCACCGACGCCCGTAAATTTAGGATGGCTGCAAGGGTTGCTCACGCCAACGGGGAGGAACTGTTGAGCAGGATAAATAAGAGCGACGCCCCCGATGGCGCTGCCAGGCAGATGTTGGTCCGGCAGAGCGATCGCGAGCGCCACGCAAACGAGAAGGTGCGAAAGCTTGAGAAGGAGGTCGCTCTCGAGAAGAAAGAGAGCACCTTCCTTCGCGAGAAATTAAAGGCGGCGGAGGACCACCTCGAAAAGATGGGCGCCCGCCCCCAGGTTGTCGCTGTCAAAACTGGCAGCGACGACATGGAGGTGGACGACGCTTCCCAGAGCCTCTCTGCCGGTCAACAGGTGACCGTGGAGAGGCCGAGTGAAGAAAAGCTGGAGTTGACCATAGATATGGTCAAGGAGATGGCCAAAGAGGTGGCCATCGAAATAAGTATGAACCAGGCCCGAGACAACGCCACCCAAATGCTTGCATTTGGGCGGGTTGTTAACAGACTGGAGACGAGGATCAAGCTGGTGGAGGGATCAGAGCCTGCTTCCACCCCCGGTGGAAACAAGCGCTCATCTCCAGCTTCTTCGGCCCCGTCCACACCCCCTACCGAGGGTGGGAAGGGGAAGAAGAAGAAGAAGAAGAAGCAGCCGCAACTGGCTCCTACTACAGTGAGCAAGGGCCCCTCTGGCCCACCGGCTCCCGTCAGGACCACTGCGGCTCCTCCAAAGGAGGAAACCTGGGTGCAGGTGGTAAAGAGGGGCAAGAATGCCCCCTCCACCCCTGCTACACCTGCTCCCAAGCCTGCGTCCAGGACGACGCAGGCCAAACCTTCAGCCGGGGGCCCACGAGCGGTGCAGCCACCCAAGGGAGCCCCAGACCACGGAAAGGCAGGTAAGGGCCAACAGGAGAGACCAAAACTGCCACATCCCCCCGGGACGTCGGCAGTCACGGTCACCGCGCCTGCTGGCCAAGAAAAAGACCTGGGCCAAAAGTTGGCTCAGGCTATGTCCAGGGTCGATCTGAAGGCCCTGGGCATAAAGGATATAAATTCCAGAAGGGCGGTGACTGGGGCCCTCGTCTTCGAGGTCCCTGGGCCCGACAGTCTCCTCAAGACTGCCGGGTTTGTAGCCGCCCTAAGTAAAGCCCTCGAGGGCTCGGGCATAAGGGCCGCGTGCCCGCAGAGGACCGCGGAGCTGGTCATCTACAATTTAACGGAGATGGCCACTCCAGAAGCGGTCAGGCGGGCCATATCGGAGGAGGGACGGTGCGCGGTCAGCCAGGTTCGGGTCGGGAATTTCCGGATGATGAATTCCGGAATGTTCTCGGCCTGAGCCCGCTGTCCGCTCAACGTAGCGAGGGCCCTGGAAAGAGCTGGACGAATCACAGTCCAGTTCTGCAGGGCCAGGGTAGCGGCCATACAGCAGAGGCCGCTACAATGTTTCAGATGTTTGGAGGTCGGACATGTCCGCCAGAACTGCAAGAGTTCGGTGGACAGGTCCGACCTCTGCTACAGATGCGGTGGGACTGACCACAAGGCAACGATGTGCCGGGCCGCTCCCGCCTGTCCCGTCTGTTCCACCCCGGGGAAGCTGTCCCGGCACCGGATGGGAGGCCCAGCGTGCCGCCCGCCGGTGAAGAGGACCAGCCCACCTAACGCGGGGAGCAAGATCTCCCCGACTGTTAAGGAAACAAGGAAGCAGCCAGCCAGTCCCACTGCCAACGTGGGAGCCCCTGAACAGGCAACTAGGACCAACGAGGCGATGGAAGTGGAGGAGACAGAGGTAGCGGTGAGCCCCTCCCAATTGATTCCCCGTCCTCCTCTATGGAGAAGGTGGCGGAAAAGGAGGCATCGACCTCCTCCCCCACGATGCGGGCGGAGGCTTCACCTCCCCCGACACCCACCCTAAAACCGACGACGGCAGGGAGTTCAGAACTCCCTGCCGGTACTTGCGGCCAGGCCGAAATAGGGGTTGCCCTGGAGGAAGGCCTGTAAGCAGACAAAATGTCTGCACGCCTCCTCCAGGGTAATATAAACCACTGCCGGGGTGCGCATAACTTGCTGCAGCAGACCCTCCGAGAGTGGAATATCGGCCTGGCAGTGATCGCCGAGCCGTACCGGATCCCGGATTGCCTGAACTGGGCAGGAGATCTCGACGGTACGGCGGCGATCATTTGGGGCATGGCTCACGGAACTCCGTCCTGCCGCGTACGTCATCGCGGCAGGGGCTTCCTGAGCATAGCCTGGGGGGAACACGCGGTGATCGGGTGTTACGCGTCACCCTCGAAGGGTCTTCAACTCTTCGAGGCGTATCTTGACGAGGTTGGCCAGTGCATCATGGCATGCCAACCTCGTCAGACGCTGGTATTGGGAGACTTCAATGCCCACGCGTTGGAGTGGGGAAGCCCCAGGACCACTGCCAAGGGTACGGCCTTGGTAGAATGGGCGGCGAGTCACGGTCTCGTTCTCCTGAACGACGGAACCGTGAGCACGTGCGTCCATGCCAGAGAAGAATCCATTGTGGATCTCTCTTTCGCATCTCCTGGCATGGCACGACGTTTGACCGGCTGGAGGGTGGAGAACGAGGTGGCCACCTTAAGTGACCACCTCTATATCACTTTTAGCATCCATGCCCCTCCAGCAGTAAACGGTCCTCGTCGCCTAGACCCGTCACCGCGGTGGGCCATTAAAGGCCTACGTAAGGACACTCTAGAGTTGGCAGCCTCCGTCTTCACCTGGCAGGAAAGGTCAGGCGAGATCCTTGACGATCCGGAGGCGGGTGCGCGGTTGCTCCGGAAGGCGCTGACGTCGATATGCGACGCCACAATGCCCCGGAGCCGCTCCAGACGTCAGGGATCGGTGTACTGGTGGTCTCCCGAAATCGCAGAGCTGAGAGCTACGTGCGTGATGGCAAGACGCCAGTACACCAGAGCCCGCCGGAGATGGCGGACAATGGAGGAGGAGGAGTTGAGGCTGCGCCGTGTCTTTTCCGCAGCCCGTAGAACTCTCCGCCTGGCCATTTACGATGCGAAGAACCAGGCATGGAAGGAGCTCCTGGAAGGTCTAAACACCGATCCGTGGGGGCGACCTTATAAAATGGTCTTAGGTAAGCTAAGACCATGGGCGCCCCCGCTAACGGAGAGGCTAGAACCCCAGTTCCTCCGGCAGGTTATATCAACCCTCTTCCCAAGGGAGGAGAACTCCAGCCTGCCGGAGAAATATCGGTTACCAGCGGGAACTGGACCGACGAACTGGGGGTCACAGACCGCGAGCTCTCCGGGGCCGTCAAACGCCTGGCTAGCCGTAACACGGCACCAGGGCCAGACGGCATCCCCGGAAAAGTCCTGGTGCATTCGTTGAGTGTCCTTGGACCCGATCTAAAGCGTATTTTCAACGCTTGTTTAAGATCGGGTCGGTTCCCCTCAGGCTGGAAGCGCGCGAAGCTAGTGCTCCTCCAGAAAGGGGGAAAGTCCGGAGACTCACCGGCCGCATACCGGCCAATCTGTTTACTTGATGAGGCTGGCAAATTGCTCGAAAGAGTAATTGCCGGCCGTATAGTCAAGCATCTGTCCTTGGTCGGTCCAGACATCTCTGAGGCCCAGTTTGGCTTCAGGCGGGGTCGCTCCACTGTTGATGCAATCAACAGGGTGCATAACCTCGCGAAGCGGGCAGTAGGAAGGGGCAGTGTTGCTGTGGCAGTGTCGCTAGACATAGTGAATGCCTTCAACACTGTTTCCTGGACTGCTATAGGGAGAGCTCTCGAGTATCATCGAGTCCCTCTCTATCTCAGGAAGGTCGTTCTGGACTATCTACAGGACAGATGTATAAGTTGGTTCGGTGTGGATGGGACTTGTACCAAATCAGTGCAGCGGGGGCTTCCACAGGGATCGGTCCTCGGACCGCTCCTGTGGAATCTCGCGTTTGACAAAGTACTGCGGCCTTCCCTCCCCGACGACGCGTCGCTCGTGGCGTACGCGGACGATACAATGATCGTCGTCGGCGGGAACGATTGGAGGAGCATCCTCGGGACCGCGGAAGACGCGATTCGGAGGGTCTCCTTGTCGATCGAGGGACTCAGGCTGAAGGTGGCAACCAAGAAGACACAGGCCATTTAGCTCTGTGGTGCGACGGGTCGCGGGTTGCCAGCCAATACCTCACTCGCGGTAGGAGAGATAACTGTCCCGGTGAGGCGCAAGCTTAAGTACTTGGGCCTCACAGTGGACAGTTACTGGCGCTTCTCGCTCCACTTCGAGAATTTGACTCCCAAGTTGGAGAGAGCGGCGGCTGCTTTAAGCCGCCTGGCTCCCAACTTGGGCGGTTCAAGCGAGAAGGCGAGGCGGCTGTACATGGGAGTCGTCCGGTCCATGGCGCTCTACGGAGCTCCCGTATGGGCCGGCGGCCTGGATGTCAACGGGCGGGCGAGCCGTGCCATGCGCAAGGTTCACCGCCTGATGGCTATCCGGGTCGTGCGGGGTTACCGCACGATCTCCTATGCGGCCGCCTCCGTACTGGCGGGCGCTCCACCGTTTGTTTTTCATGCAGAAATGGTCGCGGAGGTTTACACAAACCTCCGTACACCACTGCAGCAAACGGATGAGGGAGAGCCGTCCGGTACAAGGGAAGTGGACGTGAGGCGTCAGGCCGAACAGCGCATGGTAACCAAATGGTCCTCCTGGCTCGAGGAGCCCGAGAACCAGGCATCACGCGCTGTGAATGCTGTCACCCCATTCCTCAAGGAATGGGTGACGAGAAAGCACGGCCATCTCTCCTATCGTCTGACTCAGATTCTCACCGGGCACGGGTGCTTCGGTGAGTTTCTGAGCAGGATCGGCAAGGAGGAAACACCTCGATGTCACCATTGTGACAGGGGGGAGGAGGACACTGCTCAGCAAACGCTGGCAATTCGTGAGCATGCACGAATCCCTTGCACCCCCTCGGGTCGCCTGTTGAAATTCACCCTCAGCAGCAGTTATTTATTTATTTATTGTGTGTATGGGTGTGTGTTAGTGCGTGCGTGTATGTTATTTATTTATTTATTGAGATAAGTGGAGTTTTAATATTATTTAATAATAATAATTTAAATCTCTACGTTTAGGCCGGATCAGCCGGGGCAAAACGCCGCGACGGGCATGCTCCCTCGTGAGGTTATGCCTTGGCTGAGACCATGGACCGAGTAGTGGTGAGGGCCCTACTCGGTACGCCTCGGCAACCATGGTGGGGAGGGGGAACCGTCAGGTCGTGACTGCATGACGGTTTCAAGTTCTTGGGGGAAGCCCCGGGGGAGGATGGGGGAAGACCTTCGGGTCGGAAACCGCCCCCACCGGGAGCAACAGGCTAGGATGGGGCCCAGTTAGATTATGCACAGTTTAGTTCCTGGGTCCCATCTATAAAGCTTTAACGAGAGGTCACCATGAGGTTTTAGCCGGTAAGAATCCGGCACTGCCCACTGTCCTTCCCTCAGGGCAGGGGGGGGGGGGGGGTCTTTGGAAGATTTCCTCATGTTAAAAAAAAAAAAAAGTCGCACCTGCCCCAACTGCGCCCGACGCTTGGTCCAGGGGTGATGGTGTAGCAGAGGAGCTCGCCTCTATGCGTGTGGCCATCGCCACGCTAGCAGCGACTAACCGGGAGTTGTTGGAGGAGCTCCGGATCCTGCGACAGGAGCGTCGCGGCCGGGGTGGCTCGAGGCCCCAGACCCGACCACGATCACCATCAGCGTCAACGCACGCAGGGATATGCCGTTACCACCCTCAATGGGGGGCTCGAGCGGTACGATGCAACGCTCCCTGTGCTTTCCTAACCGCATCGACGGCGGCAAACTAACACCCCCGGTGTTGGTTGGAGCCACCAACGCCGGCACATTACCACCGGTGGACAAGAGGCTCCATGTTTATGACCGTTAGACTCGGTTACGCTTCCTAGTAGATCCTGGTTCCGTAGTCTTGCTGCACGTTCCCAGCCAAGCGTTGCCGCCAGGACTGGAACAACGGGGGCCTCCGTCGCCGGGCAACGAGTACGCTCGTCCGCGCGGTCGGCGGTGGCAGCCGACTCCTCCTCAAGGGCATCTCGCCGAACCGTGCCCGGGCGTGCCGTCCCATCAAGAGGCGCCGGGGTGCGGACCCGTGGTTGCGGCCTTCGTGCCGTCTCAGTAGTTATAGTTAGGGACAGGGAATTACACTCCCTGGCGCACAACCGCGTACGTAGGTTCCTCAGAGCGAGGCCGGCCTTGCATGAGGAGCGTAAACGCACGATACCTCCGGCGAACGCGTCCGCGTCTATCACGACCGAACCGACCGCGTCTCGTGTCGCGATCTCTATCCCCTCCCAAACCCCAGCGACCGCGAAACCGGTGGTACTAGCCCCCTCGCTATCGACCGCATCGGCTGCATCATCGTCGATGCAGCAGCGGAAAAATCTTCCTGCCGCGTCGGGCAGGATACCCCCTATCGCGATTGTCCGCGCGAACTCGCCATCGTTCGTCGAAAAGCCGGAGGTACCACTGACGATAAGCGTAAGAACGTTGCCCTCAGCGAATGTGTCCACGGGTATTAGGATGCTGCAACTGAATATGCGGCGTTCAGCTGCAGTAAGCGGTGAGGTCCGTCAGCTCGTCGCTGAAAAACAACTCGATGTTCTGCTCCTCCAGGAGCCGTACGTCGAAGTGCTCAGCACGAGCTGCGGCCTCTCAGGACTAGGCACTGGTATGAGGGTTGCTGTCGTGAACTCACAAAGACCGTGGGTAGCGGTGGCAGCGGCGAACCCCTCATTCTAGATTCTTTTGGTCTCACAGCTGAGCACTAGCCACTCCGTTGTGGCAGAGGTGCAGACACCCAGCTCCTCGTCCTATGCCGTCGCGTGCTGCTTCCAGTTCAGCGACGAGACCGAGAAGCACCTCAGACACCTCGAGATGGTGTTTCGTTCTCTGAGGGGACAGAGAGTTTTAGTCTGTGTAGACGCCAACGCTCGGTCATCGCTCTGGGGCCCACAGAGTACGGACGAAAGAGATGCGCTATTCGAAGACCTCATCCGATCGTTTTGCATGAATGTGGTCAACGTGCCTGGCCACGTGCCCACTTATGAGGCGAAGCCGGGTTCGTTATCCATCGACGTTACCCTGGCATCGCCAGCCATTACCCCACTTATCAGGGAATGGAGGGTGCAGCAAGGATGGACGAGCAGTGGCCACCAGTCCATCGACGTAAGGCTTGGACTTCCTAAATCCGGTCGAGGCGGGCGCTGCGTCGCCTCCGATTGGTTTGACGTTTGTCGGGCCGACTGTACCTTACAGTCGGTGGAAAATGTCGAGGCGATGGCAAAAGTGCTTGCGGGTGTCCTAACGGACTCCTGTACAGCAGCAATGCCGAAAAAGCACCAATTTAGAAAGTCCAACCCGTGGTGGACGATGCGGTTGACGAACTTGAAGAAGTTCGTCTATAGGAAAAGGTGTGCGCTCCAGAGGAGTAGAGGGAACCTTTCCTATCTCGAAAACCTGCGTACGTACCACTTTTCCTTGTGGAAGTACAGCAGGGAGATCAGGAGGGCGAAACTTGAAAGCTGGCGAGAATTCGTCACGTCGCACGGGAACTCGGAGCCCAGGGGCTACGTTTATAAGCTCCAGGCGCAAAAGGTCCGAGTTCAGTCGGGGCTCAACACCATCCGGCGCGGCGATGGAACAACCACCGAAAGTATAGAGGACACCGCCAGCTACCTCTTAGACACGCATGTCCCTAACGACCGGGTAGAGGATGACGCCATTTCAGCGTGCCATTAGGGACTCCTCAACGATTCCTCCCAATGCGACAGACGCACCTCCTTTCACAGAGACCGAGGTTGTCGCTGCTGCGAGGATGTTAAGAAATAAGAAAGCGCCTGGACCGGACAATATCAAAGTTCGCGCCCTCAAAGGGGCGGTTAAGTTAATCCCTGGTCAGATAGTCCGTATTTTCAACGGGTTCCTTCAACTGGGCGTCTTCCACTCGGCCTGGAAGGAGGGCTCACTTCGAGTGCTCCTGAAAGGCAAGGACAAGGACGAGAAGAACCCGAAATCGTAACCGTCCAGTTTGTCTCCTCTCCGTAATAGGGAAACTCGTCGAGAAGCTCATCAAGCTTCATCTCACCTGCACGTCGATGGCTCCTGTAACGATCTCCGATCGGCAGTTCGGGTTTACCCCTGGAAAGTCGACGGAAGACGCGATCATGCAGCTGCGCCGCATGGTGGCTGCCGATGAGGCAAGGTATTGTGTGGAGCTGCTCTTCGACGTCTCGGGGGCTTTTGATAATGTATGGTGGCCCCTAGTTCTTGAGTCTCTAAAGGAGAGAGACTGCCTCCAGAATGTTTTCGACGTAATCAAGAGTTACTTTGACGCCCGGTGGATTAAGATCTTTCTCGGTTCTTTGGAGGTTTTCAAACGGGCAACAGGGGGTTGTCCACAGGGTTCCGTCCTTGGCCCCGCCTTTTGGAACCTCATGTTCGATGTACCCTTGAGGCTCTTCGAGGCCTCCGCGATCAAATTTTCGCTTAGTAAGTGAGATAGGCAGCTGTTCCTTCGGAAAGAAACACACAAGATATCCCTGTCGGCTAGGAAGACGTCAATGACCTGCGCTCGGTGTCAGGTTCGCTCATGGATCCTCCCGGGGAAAAGAACATAAACACTTGCACTGCTCTTAGTCGTTCAGTGACCCAGTCCCCCAATTTCTAATGTCGAGTAGCACGCTTCTCCTTAGACTGTTCGAGCCGACAAGGATATCTTGTGTGTTTCTTTCCGATGAAACAGCTGACTCTCTCACTTACTAAGCGAAAATTCAATCGCAGAGGCCCAATTAAAAGTCGATTTGCGAGAGAACGGTTCGTTTCTGACCCACGGTTCCTCTCAGACATTTTACCTACGTAACAAGACGAATGCGATGAACCTGCTCCAAAAAATCGGCAATCCTTCCGCGAATTTTGCGGCAGGTTATTTTCACAAATCCAATTCCAGGTGTAAAGCAACCCCCCAAAGCCATGACAAAACCTTTTGAAACATCCTGTATATCGCATTCATATAGTTCAACTATATCGTATTTGATATCGTTTTAATCAGAAAAATCTCGCAAATACGTTAACAAAGGTTTCAAAAAAAAAGTCGGAAATGGAAACGGCTGACCCTCCAAATAGTATTGCCTCGCCGATACATTTGGGTGGTATCATGTTACACTGCACCCTCGTCGAGCGTCGAGGTTCGGCAAGGGGGATCCCCCATGCGGGCGGAGGCTTCCCCTCCCCCGACACCCACCCTAGTGCCATCGACGACGGCAGGGAGTTCAGAACTCCCTGCCGGTAACAGCGGCCAGGCCGTTGTAGGGGTTGCCCTGGAGGAAGGCCTGTAAGCAGACAAAATGTCTGCACGCCTCCTCCAGGGTAACATTAACCACTGCCGGGGTGCGCATGATCTGCTGCAGCAGACCCTCCGGCAGTGGAATATCGGCCTGGCAGTGATCGCCGAGCCGTACCAGATCCCGGACCACCCGAATTGGGTGGGGGACCTCGATGGTAAGGCGGCGATCACTTGGAGCATGGCCCGCGGAGCTCCGACCTGCCACATACTTTTTCGTGGCAGGGGCTTCGTGGCCATAGCCTGGGGGGAACACGCGGTGATCGGGTGTTATGCGTCGCCCTCGAAGAGTCTTCAACTCTTCGAGGGTTATTTGGACGAGGTTGGCCGGTGCCTTTTAGCATGCCAACCTCGTCAGACGCTGGTCCTGGGAGACTTCAATGCTCACGCATTGGAGTGGGGAAGCCCCAGGACCACTCCCAAGGGTTCGGCCTTGGTAGACTGGGCGGCGAGTCACGGCCTCATTCTCCTGAATGAGGGTACCGTGAGCACGTGCGTGCATGCCAGAGGTGAGTCCATTGTGGACGTCACTTTTGCGTCTCCTGGCATAGCGCGACGTGTGACCGGCTGGAGGGTAGAGGAAGGTGTGGCCACCTTAAGTGACCACCTCTATATTACTTTTAATTATAATGCCCCTCCAGCCATAAACGGTCCTCGTCTCCCAGACCGATCACCGCGGTGGGCCATAAAAGGCCTACGGAAGGACACCCTTGAGTTGGCCGCCTCCGTCTTCGCCTGGCAGGAAAGGCCAGGCGAAATTTTAGACGATCCTGAGGCAGGTGCTCGGTGGCTCCGGAAGGCATTAACGTCGATTTGCGACGCGACAATGCCCCGGAGTCGCCCTGGCCGACCGGGTTCGGTGTACTGGTGGTCGCCCGAAATCGCTGAGCTTCGTGCAATATGCGTTAGGGCGAGACGTCAGTTCACCAGGGCCCGGCGGCGGAGGAGCACAACGGAGAAGGAAGAGTTGAGGCTGCGCCGGATCTTTACCGCAGCCCGCAGAACTCTCCGCCTGGCCATCTATGACGCAAAGAATCAGGCCTGGAAAGAGCTTTTGGACGGTCTCAATGCCGATCCGTGGGGGCGGCCCTATAAAATGGTCTTAGGAAAACTAAGACCATGGGCGCCCCCGCTAACGGAGAGGCTTGAGCCCCAGTTCCTCCGGCAGGTTGTATCGACACTTTTCCCCAGAGAGGGGGCCGTCGAGCCTGCCGGAGAAAGATCGGTTGCCAGTGAGGACTGGACCGATGAGCTGGGGGTTACCGTCCAGGAATTGACCGGGGCTGTCAAACGCCTGGCCAGCCGTAATACGGCGCCAGGGCCTGACGGCATCCCCGGGAAAGTCCTGGTTCAAGCGATGGGTGTCCTTGGACCCGACGTCAAGCATATCTTCGACGTTTGTTTGAAGTCGGGTCGGTTCCCCTCAGGCTGGAAACGCGCGAAACTGGTTCTCCTCCAGAAGGAGGGAAAGACCGGGGACAATCCGGCCGCATACCGTCCAATCTGCTTGCTTGATGAGGCCGGCAAATTGCTCGAAAGAGTAATTTCCGGCCGTATAGTCAAGCATCTGACTTGGGTTGGTCCAGACGTCTCTGAGGCCCAGTTTGGCTTCAGACGGGGTCGTTCGACTGTTGATGCTATCAACAGGATGAACGACCTCGCAAAGCGGGCGGTAGGTAGGGGCAGTGTTGCTGTGGCGGTGTCGTTAGACATATCTAACGCCTTTCAACACTGTCTCCTGGTCTGCTTCTCACATCACTTTGAGAACTTGGCCCCCAAGTTGGAGAGAGCGGCGGCTGCTTTAAGCCGCCTGGCTCCCAACTTGGGAGGTCCAAACGAGAGGGCGAGACGGCTGTATTTGGGAGTCGTCCGGTCCATGGCGCTCTACGGAGCCCCAGTATGGGCCGGCGGCTTGGATGTCAACGGGCGGGCGAACCGCGCTATGCGCAAAGTTCACCGCCTGATGGCTATCCGGGTCGTGCGGGGGTACCGCACGATCTCCTATGCAGCCGCCTCGGCACTGGCGGCCTCCCCGCCGTTTGTCTTCCACGCGGAAATGGCCGCGGAGGTTTACACAAACCTCCGTGCACCGCCGCCGCAAACGGACGAGGGGGAGTCGTCGAGTGCCGAAGATGAGAATGTGAGAAGCCGGGCCGAACGGCGCATGATTACCAAATGGGTCTCGTGGCTCGAAGAGCCCGAGAACCAGGCATCACGCGCCGTTAATGCTGTCACCCCGTTCCTCAAGGAATGGGTGGTTTCAAGTTCTTTTGGGGAAGCCCCGGGGTAGGATGGGGGAAGACCTTCGGGTCGGAAACCACCTACACCGGGAGCAACAGGCTAGGGTGGGGTCCGGCATTATGCTCAGTCTAGTCACCGGGTCCCACCTGTAAAGCCTTAACGAGAGGTCACCGTGAGTGGTTTAGCCGGTAGGGGTAGCCTTCTGCTACCAATCCGGCACTACCCACTGCCCTCCCTCGGGGCAGGGGGTGTCTTTGGAAGATTCCCTCACGTAAAAAAAAAAAAAAAAAAAAAAAAAAAAAAAAAAAAAGGGGGATCCCCCAAGGTAGAGGGGATAGTCATGATGCATTTATCAAGGGAAACCTCTGATGCCTTTATCGAAGTTTTACTGTACTACTATTCTGACCGGGCGTTACAAAGTAGAGGCGTGCTAAACAAAATTAGAAAATGGAGGACTGGGTCACCGAACTGGTAAGAAAAGCGCAAGTGTTTATGATCTTCTCCCCAGGAGGGCCCTCGAGAGAACCTGAAACCGCACGCAGGTCATTGACATTTCCTAGCCTCCGAAAAATTACATCGAAAGATTTCGTTCGAACGGGAGTCATTTTCACCACCTTAATACAGATAGAGACCGATAAAAAAGATACGTGTTTAATATTTCTTTGAGACCTACCTCTCAGGTAAGTTTAATAAAACTCGGCATTTAGTTGGTCAACGAAGATAAGGCGATATCTAGGAAGAAAGAGGAATTTTGCAGAAAGCGGAAGTATGTCCTTCTTTTGTTGACGGGCGCTTCACTTTTTAAAATTGTTCGATCAACATTCGACAGCCATATGCGCACGAGCGACTAAAGCGTGCGGATATTGAAAATTTAGGCACCTAGCTTTACCTTTCTTTATTTTATATTGTTTTGTCAGCAGGTGGCCACCAAGGTTACCGTTGTCACTGTTACAGATGTAATGCGAAATCGTAGTTTCGCGGTTTTCGGAGACACCAAACTCGAGAAATGGATTTTTAGAACTATTTGATTTTATTCTGATTTAGAATATACGTAGCTCCGTAGTGGCGAGACAGAGTATAAGTATGAATTGTAGTATATGTTAAACGTTAATACGTTAATGCGTTAATAGTAATGGGAGATTTTGGTCGGGGTAAGGGTTTTTAAGGGTTTTTGGAGAAGGAGTTTGAGTGTTGTTGTTGGTGGTCAGGACCAAGGGGTAGGGATAGAAAGTTGGAACTTGGATTTGCGTGATAATTTGGGGATGTGTAAGGAATGGTGACTGTGCTAGGGAGTTAAAAGGTCGGGATGGAAAAATAGGAGATCTGGATTTGAGGTGGTGAGTCAGAGGTGATGACAGAAGTTTGCTAAGTACAAAATATTTGTCCTCACTCATTAAAGATATCCTACGTACTATCTAATCGGAGGGTCGGTACATTACACCTCCCGCCTTAGATTAAAGATGAGAATTTAAATTATAACTTATCTTTAAGTGCGTTACGTGCTTTATGGGATGTTGAAGGGTGGCACGTATTAATTTCTTCCTCGTCTGAGGAATTCTCTTTGTGGAATTCTACAGTAGGTATGATTTTCTTACGTCGATCGTTACAGATATTAACTGTCATGCAATTGTAGGAACGGTTGATCAGTGCGGTGCGATGACCGCATTTTAAAAACAAAACCTAGCGCACTTGTCCTACAGGAGGTCGGCCCATGTTGTCTTTAGACGGGCGTTACCCGGCCGAAGAGTTCAGCGACCGCCGAAGGAGGCTCGGTGCTGTCGAAAAAACGGCCGGGGAACGTTTAAATCCGTTCAACAACAGGTCTCGCGAGCGATTGTGAAGCGAAAAGCGAAAGTGAAAAGAGCGAGCGAAAAAAGACAGCGTGCGAATTAAACCTAAGAATAATAGTGTACGATCTTCTTGTTTTGTATTAGTCCACTTGTAATAAAGGACCATTTCAAATTAAATCCCACACAATTGACTATTCTATAACATTCGCTCGTAGAATAATCGACCTTAGTCTACGGTTACAAAATTTGTAAATCGATTATACAATATACATAATTAACATTAAGCCTATAGCGTAGCCTATATAAGAAAATATCGAGACTTTTCTGTGAATATCCTTTTCTCTCCTTATCTCATCCAAAACAATGGATATGGTGCTCAACTTATGACTAGCGGTATCTAAATTACTTAGATCTATATTTGAAAGCGGAATTTGTTTTAACTGCCATACTACGCTAGTGTTAGTTTTTATACAGCAATCGTCGTCGGAAATATTAAATCGTGGTATTACAGGTGAGTACTGAAAGAAGGATGACTATTTACTAGCAACCTAAGTGAGCGAGTTTTAAACGATCTTTGTGGAGTAGAATCTTTTTTCGCTTCACGCAAATTGTAACATTTGTGGGTGAATTTACTTCGATTACTCTATAAGGACCAGAATATCTAGGCATAAGCTTCCTTGAATTTGGAAATTGATGGTTTAGTATATAAACTTGATCTCCTACTTTATATTGAATGGAACGAGTTCTTTTGTCGTAATATTTTTTATTATTTTGTTTCGACTGTAGCAAATTATCTCTAGCAATTTCGCGAGACTTTCGTAATTTTAATTTTAGATCGTCTAGATAATTGTCGTAAGTGTATCTAAATTGATTTTCTTGACTAATGCAGTGGGCAAGTCGGGTTTATTACCAAAGACGAGTTCATACGGCGAATGTTTAGTTGAAGTGTGAACGGTAGTGTTATAAGAAAACATTGCAAATTCCAACCATTTGTCCCAATCCGTTTGTTCCGGTTGTATATAATGTTTTAAATAATCGGAAAGAGTAACATGGCTTCTTTCTAATGCTCCGTTACTTTGGGGATGATACGCTGTTGTCTGTACTTGTTTAATTTTGAAAAACTTTGCTACGTTCTTAAGTAAATCTGAGGTAAATTCTCTTCCTTGATCCGTAAGCAATGAGTCGGGTATTCCAAATTTGCAAATGAAATTAGTGCTGAAAGTTTCTGCAATTGTTTGAGCTTCATGATTTGGAACGGCATAAGCTTGAGAAAATTTAGAGAGATCCTCTTGTAGTGTTAAAACATATTTATTTCCGTTCTCTGTTAGTGGTAAAGGACCTAAGATATCTAGCGAGATTCTCTCAAAGGGTTTCAAAGAGGTTGTCGCGGCGTAAAACACTCGCTAAAAATCTTTGACTGGGAGTGTCAAAAGTGTGAAACTTTCTGCATGACCTGTACCTAGGTACGGCCATAAACCGTACCTCGTGCAAGTCGCGGTACGGTACGTGGCAGCTCAGACGTTGGTCATGTAGAATGTTTTCGCACTTTTTCGGGACGTTTCCATTCCCCTTCTCCAAGGGCGAACCACCCCTATAGCTCAAACAGACTAGAATAAAAGGGCCGTCTTGGACGGCTCGCTCTCGCTATTTTTCCATAACTCTCGATCACGACGTTACGCTGCCGGTTGACCATTACGTGTCAACGGCTTATTTTCATATAACTTACACATTGCATGAGTCGCGCAAGGCTCTTTTGTATATGTTAAGTGTAAATACAAAACTGTATATATCTCCCAAAAACTTCTTCCTAAAAATTAATCCATCTCGCGTACTATTCGCGAGTGGTGTCGCCAAGGAAGCTCAGCCTTGACCCGCGCGACGTAACAGAGGTCGTCGTGATTTGCATTGGCATTCGGTCTTTCCGTCGTACGAGCTTATTTGTCTGACATGACTCACAACGTTTTATGAAATTAGAGATATCTTTTTTCATTGAAGTCCACCTATAGCGTTCTTGAATTCGCTTATAAGTCCGATGAAAACCGGGATGTCCTGCGGAAGGAGCACAGTGGAATTCGTTTAATATGCTTGGAATTTCTTCCGGAGCTGGCTCTATGATATTTCCGAAATAGATATTGACCGTGATGTTAGTTCCATTAAAAATATATCGGAGCATGGCTCTTACTTTTTCCCATCTGAATTTGTCAAAGCGCGAACCTATTCGCGGGAAACTAACCGATTTTAAATTATTTTTCAATAGGACGTCCTTTAGCGTAACAAGGATTTTGAAAAGGTCTTCGTATGATGCTTCGTTCCAATAATTTTCCTTTAATATTAAGTAGAATGTATTTTTATCACTATCCGTTAGAGATACAACTTGGTGGAGTTGCGGTGTTTCAGATTTTAATTTTTTCATGTGATCGGAGCTGATTTTGGAAACTGATTCTTCATTTAATTCTAAATCTTTAGGGATGAGAATGGCGCGATTGTCATTTGAAGAGGAAAAAGGTTTGTTGTATTCTACAATTTTGTTGTAAGGCAGAATAGTGCTTCGGAATTTTTTTAGAAAAACTGAGTAAGTTTGACATTCAACACTGATATCACGAATATTTGACTCGACAGCGACGATATTTTTTTATTTAGTGTCTATCCTGCTGAGAGCGTCAGCATTAGAATTGATTTTGCCTGGCTTATATTCAATTCGGTAATCGAATTCCTCTAGTTTTAAACGCCAACGGAGTAAACGGGAGCCTGGGTCTTTAACGCTAAATAGCCATGTGAGAAGCCGACGATCTGTGACTATGGTGAAACGTCTCCCGAAAATATAAGAGCGGAAATGATTAACTGCCCAAATGATGGCCAAGAGCTTACGTTCGATTGTAGAGTAATTACATTCCGCTGAATTTAAAGTTCTACTGGCATATGCAACGGGAAGGTCATGTTTATCCGATATTTGTGATAAAACTGCTCCGATAGCAAAATTACTTGCGTCTGTAGTTAAAATGAATTCTTTGGAAAAGTCGGGGTACTTTAATACAGGTTCGCGTATTAATGCGGATTTCAGCGTTTCAAAAGCATTTTGTTGAGCACTTGTCCATAGAAATGGCGCATCCTTTTTTAATAAGGATGTTAAGGGCTTTGTAATTTTGCTAAAATTTTCAACAAACCGGTGATAGTAACTAGCGAGTCCTAAGAATGATTTGATTTCTTTGGGTGATTTCGGGACCAGAAACGATTTAACTGCTTCGACCTTGATTGAATCAGGCTTTACTCCTTCCTCCGATACTACGTGTCCTAAGTACATAACTTCCCGACGTAGAAATTCACATTTATCCGCTTGGACCTTAAGATTGTGATCGGAAAGAGTTTGAAGTATTTCCTTCAGTCGTTTACTATGGGTTTCTATTGAATCTGCATATATAACAATATCATCGAGATATACTAGGCAGCGAATTCCTTGAATGCCTGCGAGTACGGTGTTCATTAACCACTTGACATACAAATAAAATGCGCGTCGACGCGTCCGTAGAATACCAATTAATTTGGCCATTTAGGAACACTCATATACAAGCTCAGAAACAGGACGTTTTATTTTGAAAGGGTATAGCAGGATAAGGGGGTCAAAAGTGCCCTTCAACCGATTTCAATGGGGACGGTCTCATTCGATAGATAATGCTCGGCGATTGATGTCTACAAATTTTTAACCCTGAATTTTGACCGGAAGGGTAGTTATGGGGAAAATTAAAAAAACAGGTTTTTGGCCCTTTTTCCCCATTTATTGAGGCGTAAAAAATCCAAATAAATTCTGACATATTCTACACGGTACCGGACATATTGGAGAATTTTTTCAGATTTTTCCGTCGAAGTAGCTAAGCGTGAGAAATCGGCAAAGTCAAAAAAAACGGAAAAAAGAAGATTTCGTATCGAAATCTTCGAGGTACAACTTTTTGGTTTATATAGTAACAATCTAACACCTACGATTGTTATCCCCAATTTTTTTCAGATTTTTAAACCACCTGCGTCATTGTGAAAAAAATCGAAAACCGATATTCGGGACGTATTTTGATCTAAAACGCAAGAAGTAATTGTTATTTTTCCATTATTTTGATAGAGTATGTTCATTTTGTGCTTTTCAATGTTTCTGCATACAAAGCAATTGCGAGTGAATGCAAAGGATTGAATTGATTCAATTATTCGTAAGCTAAACACTTCCTTATCAGCTAAAAATACGAACGTCCTTTCAATAGCAGCGATGGCGCAGTCGGTAGAGTTCTTGGCTGCGGAACCTCTCGAAACTTTTTGTCGCCGGTTCGAGTCCCAATGAGGTAAAATAATTTTTTTTTTTTTTTTTTTAGTCATTCACTGCATAACAACAAATAATAATCATTTTTCAATTTTTCAATGTTTTTTAAACATTTTTAAATACTTATTCAATATGAAATATATGTAAAAATAATTATGGAGCATATTGTTTTTTTCATTGATTCGTCCTAGCCACATCTCGTTATTCTTTTGTACATTGAACGAATATTAGTTTACTGTAACGAATGCAAATATGTATTCAATATTAAAAGGATCCAATTGTATATTCTGATGAATTGTAATGAAGGTGATGTCTAACGGAAAGAAGGGTCTATTTCTTTTTAAACATTCTTATTTTTGTATTTACCGCTTCTCCATTTATGCAGAGATCATCCAAAATGGGCAATGAATTGAAAGAATGAAGGTATATTGGGATTTCATCCGTTATAATTCCTTTACTGTTTTATGCAAATCAACTTCTTCAGCTTTAGGTTTTGTGCCCTATTGCAATCGTGTTTTCCAACCACTTTAAGTACACGAAAACATTAAATTCAGTTCAGAAGGCTTTATTGTTTCATTACACTTACTCCGGTATTATGTACTCCCTTCAGTTATCTAGTCCGCAATTACCTGCGCAGCGTGTAGGTAGCGGGCAGGTACCGAGTTGTACCTTTAGAACTGATGATCATTTTTTTTAAATTATTGACTGGAATGTTATTAATACGTAAATGAATATTAATGTAAAAATACGAATGATAGATTACCATTTGATGATTAGGCTACAGTATCTAGCTGCGGAATACTTCAAACTTTCCTCTCGCCAATTCACCTCCCATGAAATATAATTAGAAAACAAATGTTTTTAAGTATTAACTGGATAACAATTGTTAATACGGAAATTAATATTAGTGTGAAAATATAAATGGCATGCGATAGATTACCTTTTGATAATTAAAAGTTGAAACACGTTTCGTGTGGCTTTAATCCCCGTCACTATGTTCATTAATGATGGGCACCACTTCATTTTTATTAAATATTTTTGTCAATATCTCTGAAGGCCTAACAATTGTCGATAGATACCGTGCGTGCGACAGGTAGTATATTATTGCAGCAATGTGCGAACAACAACCTATGGTACGGTTACCACTCGCACATTCACAGCAATAACATTTGATGCCCGAAATTCCAATTATATTAGGGGTATAGTCAATGAAGCAACGATAACTTCTTTGATTAATGTGGCGTGATCGGACGAGGCATTTAAGAATATTGAGGAGTTGATTTGCATAAAACAGTAAAGGAATTATAACGGACGAAATCCCAATATACCTTCTTTCTTTCAATTCATTGTCCATTTTGGGTGATCTCTGCATAAATGGAGAAGCGGTAAATACAAAAATAAGAATGTTTAAAAAGAAATAGACCCTTCTTTCCGTTAGACATCACCTTCATTACAATTCATCAGAATATACAATTGGATCCTTTTAATATTGAATACATATTTGCATTTGTCACAGTAAACTAATATTCGTTCAATGTACAAAAGAATAACGTGATGTGGCTAGGACGAATCAATGAAAAAAACAATATGCTCCATAATTATTTTTACATATATTTCATATTGAATAAGTATTTAAAAATGTTTAAAAAACATTGAAAAATTGAAAAATGATTATTATTTGTTGTTATGCAGTGAATGATTAAAAAAAAAAAAAAAAAATTATTTTACCTCATTGGGACTCGAACCAACGACAAAAAGTTTCGAGAGGTTCCGCAGCCAAGAACTCTACCGACTGCGCCATCGCTGTTATTGAAAAGACGTTCGTATTTTTAGCTGATAAGGAAGTGTGTAGCTTACGAATAATTGAATCAATTCAATCCTTTGCATTCACTCGCAATTGCTTTGTATGCAGAAACATTGAAAAGCACAAAATGAACATACTCTATCAAAATAATGGAAAAATAACAATTACTTCTTGCATTTCAGATCAAAATACGTCCCGGAAATCGGTTTTCGATTTTTTTCACAATGACGCAGGTGGTTTAAAAATCTGAAAAAAATTGGGGATAACAATCGTAGGTGTTAGATTCTTACTATATAAACCAAAAAGTTGTACCTCGAAGATTTCGATACGAAATCTTCTTTTTTCCGTTTTTTTTGACTTTGCCGATTTGTCACGCTTAGCTACTTCGACGGAAAAATCTGAAAAAATTCTCCAATATGTCCGGTACCGTGTAGAATATGTCAGAATTTATTTGGATTTTTTACGCCTCAATAAATGGGGAAAAAGGGCCAAAAACCTGTTTTTTTAATTTTCCCCATAACTACCCTTCCGGTCAAAATTCAGGGTTAAAAATTTGTAGACATCAATCGCCGAGCATTATCTATCGAATGAGACCGTCCCCATTGAAATCGGTTGAAGGGCACTTTTGACCCCCTTATCCTGCTATACCCTTTACATGCTTTATAACATTTAATAAGGTTGATAATTAATTAATACCATAAAATAATAATTTAATAGTTTTTTAACGTGTGATACTTCTCAAAGCATTTAGGAATATGTAGTGGAACGAGGCATGTTTTACACTGCCAAGTCGTTTCACTTCTTATATTGTGTTTCAAACACACATGGCATCTTTTTGCAGGATGTTGCTTTTTATTTGTCGTGCAGGAAAATGTGCCCAATGTTTTGCTTGTAACCGCGTCGGGCTTTCACTTTGTGTCGGTCTGCCGCGTGTAGAATAGTTCGGAAGTGACAAATTACAGAGCATATCTTCTGCAAGATTCAATCGGAAATTTACAATTGATTGCTTTTGTTATCGGTACTGTTGAGAGGGGGAATGTATCTTCAACAATCTAAACAAAACAGCATCGATGCACGAACGAAACATCTAATCCAATAATATACTGTCCGGTTTTAGCCAAAAACAGTTCTTGACGTCTCGGAGACGTCAGAGTCTACAATGGCACATGAAATGGATGACGTCTCAGAGACGTCATTGTATGTCAAGTGGTTAACCGCTGAAACGTCGCGGGTGCATTTTTTAACCCGAAGGGCATTCGATTAAATTGATAGTGCCCTGTCGGTGTGGAAAAAGCAGTTTTTTCTGCGTCTGCTTCATGCATGGAGATCTGGTGGAAACCCGATGACAGATCTAGCGTAGTGAAGTATTTAGAATTGCCTAACTGATCTAGGATCTCAACGATATTTGGTAATGGGGAGGCATCGCCGATAGGGACGTCGTTCAATTGTCTATAGTCAACAACTACACGCCACTTTACTTTGCCAGATGCGTCATTCTTTTTGGGGACTACCCATAGAGGAGAGTTCCAAGGGGACTTTGAAGGTTGGATTATATTTTCGTCTAACATTTTGTTTATCTGCTTATCTACCTCGTCTTTGTGTATTTGGGGGTATCGATAGGATTTAACGTTTATCGGACGGTCGCTGTGAGTAATTATGTGATGTGCTACTGAGTCAGTACAGCTCAGCCGATCTCCATCTAAATAAAAGACGTGGTTGAAGTCTGTGCAAATTCTTTCGATTGAGTCGCGTTCTATTTGATTTAGATGATTTAGTCGGAGGGTCTCAAAAAGTTTTTGCAGCCTATCGGAACGATAATCGATATCTGTGTGTCCTTTTCCTGCTGAATCTCTATCACTTACGCCAAGATTCATTATTTGCAAAATTTTGCTATCTGACACTTCTAACGTTACCTCGGGTATACTGATTATTTTTTCGTCGTCCGTTGTATTAATCACGGAAGTTATCGCGTCGGATCCGGTACAAATTCTAACAATACTCTGACATAAAAATACACCGTCGGACAACTCCATATTAGAAATAAGTCCTTCGTCGAGATTTGAATTTAATATTTTGACAGGTATTAACACTATTCCTACCGTGACCGGTCAAATGACCGTTTTTAAAATTTCGATTAGAATTTCCTATATACAATGTAATTGAATCGCCTTTAAACTACACGACTTTTCCTAAAATATGCGTATAATACATTTTTCAATATCCACTTCTTTTTTCATTGTTTATTTTCTGAGAAAAATTTGTAGTCTGTCTTACCTACCACGACCGGTCATTTGACCGGTAGAACGATTTATATCTTTTTGTAATAGTATTCTTTCAAAGACTCAATTCCGAAGCTATAAAGTCGTTACAAACGAAATTGAATGCAGTTGTGGCATGCTTTTAGCCGAAAAGTGCCTTCCAGGGACTGCTTTACGGCACTTCAAAGTGTTTACAGTTCTCACTCGCCTATCGGCCTCGCGGTGTTTATTTGCCTGATTCGTATCCGAAGGGTCCAGAACCTCGGATTTTCTTACACCGTCTTATCTACTATTGTCGTCGAACCGCACAAGACGATTTAGATTTTTATTATTTTATTAGAAATAAAATGTGTTTACAGAATTTCGAGGTTTTTACTATGTTAACTATACGAATTATAAAGAAAAAATGCTGCTCGGCCTCTCGAAGGTTCCCTTTTTATATTTGAGTTTCCCAAGGGCGGGGGTAGGGATACTCCTAGGAAAAGGAAAGGTGGGGAGAAGAACTTGCTGGAACCGATTGGGAATTTGGGATGCAACGTTGGTTTGAATGGGAGACTCATGTTTATTGATATCGCTAGCATCTAGGAGCGGAAGTGGCGGATCATTCTACAATGACCAGCCAGCCAGTCTTCGTTAGTCCAGGTGAATACAAGAGGGTCTGTTTGACTTGGGATAGGGAAAGAATATGGGAAAGTGTGCGATGTAGCGAGATAAGAATTGGGTACGACGTGAAAGGTTTTTGTAGATAAAGGGATGCCTCGTAACATTGGGCTAGGACCGAAAAAGGGCCAGCCTGCATAGGAATGTGCCTTTGGGAATACATATTCTAGGAGGATAATTTCGACACTATAACTAAAAAATAAATAAAATCATAGCTGAAGGGGATACCTAAACGTCTTCGCACGAATTCAAATCAGTAAAGTCTTGTGACCTGAACAGAGAGCATCAAAACGTAAAAGTTACAAGGAGCATATTCGGCAGTCTTTTACTTTTTTATATTTTTATTCTATTATTATTCTACTTTTATTTTATATTGTATTACGTGTTATAAGTGTCATTTTCAAAAAAGTGAACAAACCAACAATACTTCGTAGTAAGTTTCACATTTTATCTTTTGTTCATTTTTTTATCCTTCTTGGTTTACATTTTTATATTTTAGTTTTTATTTTATCCCTTGAATATTCATTCTCAAAATGTCAAGACGTTCGAAGAGTGTAAATTTATTATTAGAGAAAATAAATAATATTGATGAAGAGTGTTCCGAAGATGATCAGGAAGTTTTTGATATTGAAAATGACAATGCGGAAAATTATGGTCTATTTGAGACCGACTCGAACACCGATGAGGACGAAGAGAATGTTTCGAACGTATGTAGAGGACGAAAGAGAAGGAGATTTTTAGTTAGTTCCGATAGTGAGAATGAGGAAGAGGTAATCGAAACTGCTGCAGACGGAACTGTTTGGCAAGAACTAAAAGAAGGGTATTTGTAAAAAATGCGATGAAAGCGAATAAAATGTACATTATATACTCCTAAATAAAAGAAACTATATTTTTATACTGTCAAATTAGCTATTATCTTCATTCTATATTAAAAAATATAAGTTGTACTAAAGACCGGTCATTTGACCGGTCGCGGTAGGAATAGGTATATGTGAAGAGTCGGTAGGAATAGTGTTAACATTTCGGTTCGCGCTGGAATGCGTAAAACACTAGGATTTGAATTGAAATCTTGTGATACAACTGGAGGTACTGGATCGCTTTCTGGTTGAGGTTTGTCTGATTTTGAATCTTTAGTATTTGGACCTTGAGCAAGAGATTTTTGTTCATGTATTAACGGAACGCAAAAACGAGGGGAATGTAGTAAATTATTCGCATAGTCGATTTTAAGTTGTAAATGCGAAATAATATCGTTACCCAAAATACCCGAATAATGAATTGGGAAGCTATCTCTCACGACATGAAAAATGCAGTTGTAAGAATGTTGACGAGATTTGATATTTAAATAGCAATACCCTAGTGACTCGAAAGGTTCGGACGTTAATCCACGAATTTTTAATTTTACGTCTTCGTAACAAAGCACAGTCCCTTTGAGCTGAGAGATCTTTATTATTGAAATATCCGCGCCTGTATCTAAGAGCATTTTCGTTGATTTATTTAGTCCGCCTTCGATTTCCAATTCTATAAATGTCGTAACTGCACGAATGGGTTTAGAGTTCTGCCTGAAGTGTTTGAATTGCCCGCGGTGTGGCATTTACCGGAGCCTGATTCGAGTTTAAAAGATTCGAATTTTGCGTTGTGCTGGTATTCGAAGAGCGTGGCGAAAATGGGTGTGCACTATGATTTAATCGCGGTGTGTATGTATGTGTAGATGTGTTTGGGAGCCTATCGTGAGGAATTTCCCTACTATTGTTGTAAGCACGTTTCCTGCATTCATGAATTCGGTGACCGAACTTTTTACAATAGTTACAAATTAAATCGGTGTTTGATCGAGGAGCATTTACATTATTCGAATCGAAATGTCTGAAATTACTTTCGGTCTTTATATAAGGTTGACGCGGTAAATAGGTTGGATTGCTATTAATGCGGCAATTTAAAGTTGTGTGCCCAGCGCGATTACAATTTACGCAGTATCTCGTGCCTTTCAGGCTAAGCATTTGAAATTTGGCAATTTCCCATTGGGATATCTGCTCTGTTTCTTCTGCGTTCGCGATTTGAATAGCATCTTCAAGAGAGTCTGGCCTTTAAGATTTTACTATAATGGCTATTTCTCTATGTAATCCGGCGATGAAAATATTAAGAGCTTGTTTCCGTAATAAGTTGATGCAAGCTTGACGCTCTATTTGAGATAAGGAAATGTCTAGACTACTAGTTAACTTGAGTAAACAATTTTCGACCTTTTGCGCGTAGGAGAAAACTGTTTCGTTATGACCTTGTTTGCATGAAGTTAATTCTAATTGCCACTGGCCTTGTGAACGCCTATCGGAATATGCATCTAATAGGTATGATTTTAAGGCTGGCCAGTCATTGAAATTACGGTTTTGAATGAAAGATCGTGCTCTTCCGGTTAATTTTGTCTCGATAATCGCGAGTAATAGCGGTTTTTCTGCGAAGTTTATAAAGGACATAGCCTTGTCGCAATTATCAATAAATTCGTAAAGCACGCTTTTCGTTCCATTGAAACGGATGAGCAATCTTTCAGCAAGTTCAATTTTTATCGTGGTCGTCATTTTTCTTGGAAGTATGCAACGATTGAATGTAAGGGCGAGTTAAGTTATTCCGGAGATGGTTCCTTTTCTGTACTTACAGTGCGAGTACGATGCTTAGTTGCATTATTTGGAACAGTAGTCGGAACAGCGATGTTCTATTGAGGCCGGGAAGACGTTTTTCGGTGTAGTAAATCTTCCCTGAAGTCTGCTGCTGTCTTTAGGAGGTTGCGTTGACGCTGTTTCCGAAGATCCGGTTGAGATCAGTGAAATCTTCCTTCCTAGGTTTCCTTCTACTGCGATGAGCGGTGGAAGATGGCTGGTAGAATTGATGATTTTGATGCCTTTGTTCTCGCTGGTGGTCGTCCTTTCTCCCAATGACGAACAGGAATTTCGATAAGAAATTATCCGCCTTTGACGATTGGAATACGACTATAAGCAACTCGGAGATGCTTGGAGATGGTCGTCTTTCCAATTTGGATCCGTCTGTTTTCGAAGACTTGGCAGTCACCGTGAGGGATAAGAATTCCTCAGAATTTCCTCACGTTCACAGAAGAAGATCCCACTTCTGACACCAGTTTTGTAATGCGAAATCGTAGTTTCGCTGTTTTCGGAGACACCAAACTCGAGAAGTGGATTTTTAGAACTATTTGATTTTATTCTGATTTAGAATATACGTAGCTCCGTAGTGGCGAGACTGAGTATAAGTACCCAGACAGACTGGAATATTGCAGCAATATTGCGAATCTTGCACAATATTGCCAATATTGCAGCAATATTGCTGCAACATTGCAGGGCAATATTGCAGCGGGAACATTGCCGCAACGTTGCGGCAACATTGCAGGGCAATATTGCAGCGGGAACATTGCGGCAACATTGCAGTGGCAATATTAAGTTATTAACAATTATTATTTTTATTATTAATAATATATTATAATATAATATTATTAATAATACTAATGATTATTATTAATTATTTAATAATTATTAAAAACCATTTTTTTAAATAATTGCTTAATATACATCCTATTTCACAATTTCTAAAAATTTCGCAAATATTGTTTCATAAATAACAAAGTTATGATGATTTTTGAACGTACAAGTTTACCCAGAAACGTGCGGCCTCAGGTGTATGTCTTACAGATTTCTTTGCGGTCCTTAATGCGTTAAGTTAATAAAGCTTCATTACCATATTTAAGTGCAACTGTAGAACATAAAATCAAGAGCTGCCGTGGCGTAGCAGCAACATTCTGGGTTCGCACAGAAAAGACTAGGGTTAGAATCCCGTCGTGGGTAATTTAAGTTTTTTTTTTTCAATCTTTATTCTTATTTATATTCTTTATTCTTTTTTTAAATCTTTTAACTACTTATATTTCACATGTAGAGATGAATAAATGTTTTAATTAAATATTCCTGCAACGTTCCCGCAATATTCCTGCAACGTTCCCGCAATATTCGTGCAACGTTCCTGCAACGTTCCTGCAACCTTCCCGCAACGTTCCCGCAACGTTCCCGCAATGTTCCCGCAATGTTCCCGCAATATTCCTGCAACGTTCGCAATGTTCCTGCAACCTTCCCGCAACGTTCGCAACGTTCGCAACGTTCCCGCAATATTCCTGCAAGCTACAAAGAGGCGGACATAGGAATATTGCAGCAATGTTGCGGCAATATTCCCTGCAAGCTTTAAGGTTGCAATGCAATATTGCTGCAATATTCCAGTCTGTCTGGGTATGAATTGTAGTATATGTTAAACGTTAATACGTTAATGCGTTAATAGTAATGGGAGATTTTGGTCGGGGTAAGGGTTTTTAAGGGTTTTTGGAGAAGGAGTGGGAGTGTTGTTGTTGGTGGTCAGGGCCAAGGGGTAGGGATAGAAAGTTGGAACTTGGATTTGCGTGATGATTTGGGGATGAGTAAGGAATGGTGACTGTGCCAGGGAGTTAAAAGGTTGGGATGGAAAAATAGGAGATCTGGATTTGAGGTGGTGAGTCAGAGGTGATGACAGAAGTTTGCTAAGTACAAAATATGTGTCCTTACTCATTAAAGATATCCTACGTACTATGTAATCGGAGGGTCGGTACATTGCACAGAGAGTAATAAGCAAGGTATATCTAATTTCAGTATATTTGAAAATGAAAGCTGCTGAAGACGTTTGTTAAGCTAACATTAATTAGTAACCATACAACACATTGATATTGAAACAATTAACACCAAAAAATTTTACCTCAGTAGAAATTAAGATTAACCTTACTTTTTGAAAATAACATTTTATTGTTTATTTCAGCCAGCGATGCATCGTTGCAACCACTCTGCAAAAGCACTACGAGTCTTTGATTGGAAAATTAAATAGTTCAAAAGCGATGAATTTCGTCTCGCATGTCTATATGTTTGCACTGTTGTGCGAGAGTATTCCCTCGACCACCACTTGACCACCCTCGACCATCGCCGTCTAGCGGAACAACAGGGTTAGAAGCCTTCACTGTGACGAAAAATACTGGCAGTCCACCGGTCAAGGATTTTTGAGACCCGTATGGTCGCATTTTTTTCACTGCTTTGAGCACTATCTTAACAAATTTCATTTTGTATCCTTGGCCGGTCGACAGCCGGAATCTTTCGAACAGACTGCCACTCTATTTCATATTCCTCTTTGTTCCTCGGCATCCGGTCTTCGACATTGTTGACCATCTGACAAAAGATAACATCAAACCTGTAAATGCTTACTTTTATGTAACTTACGTGAGTGATAGGTCCCAAAAAAATATTTAATACGTATTTTTTTTTATCGGTCTCTATCCATATTGAATAGGTAAAAATGACTCATTATAAAACAAAATCCTTCGACGTAGAGTTTCAGAGGGTAGAAAGACGTCAACGACCTGCGATCTGTTTTAGGACCTCTCAAGGGCCCTCCTGGGTAGAAAAAACACATACGCCTTTCTTACTGGCTGGATAACCCCGTCACTCACATTTGAAGTACGTGTAGTAGGCCTGTGTTTTAAAAGTGTAGTTGTAACACTTCAGCCAATAAGGGTAGTTCATGTTTCTTTTTTCTTATATGTCTCTGACCTTCCGATCGGAAAGCCAATTACACAATTGCAACTTTAACATTAATTTGCATGAAAACGGTTCATTTCTGACCCATTCTTTCGTTCTTTTTAATTAAACCGATCAACTCATTTTTCTCAAACATTTTTCCTGCGCAACGAGACTAGTGCTATGAGCTAATAAAAAAATTTGACCGTAATTTTCAAATCTCGTGAATTTTGGGGCTAATTTTTTTTGTAAATGTCCACCAGTCCAAAGGTATAGAATAACGCTCGGTGCTTTGTCATAAATGATCTTGAAATACCCTGTGCTTCAATTTTAATATCTAAATTTTGTATGGAACAGTGAGTGGTGGTGGAATTATCAGTTGCAATGTTTCAATATAAAATTTAAAATCTAAGAGCTGTCCTTAACAACAATTTGTAAGTATCTGTATGATATAAAAATTTTTATTTCTATCTTATACTATTACATTAGTCACATCTTTAACGTTTTTGTATTTTCAAATAAACATAACATTTTCTTATTCATTTACAATAGCGATCAGCTTTCATCTTACTTCTTCTGTCTAATAGTGTTTCATGCAAATTTCCTTCGTGTTTTGCTTTTTTCAATTCGGACCGATTTCCCTTATTTATTTTTAATTTTTTATCCTGAAATTTTTGAAACTTCCTCCTGCAAAGAATAGTAATAGCTTATTCAAAATATGTATTCAAAGTAATGTGTATAATATATAGACAAGCATTTTCATTGTTTGTAAAGAAAGAGAATTATTAATTCTTAGCTATTTGTGAGAATAACTCTCACTCGCTTAATACATACACATAATTGACTTCGATGTCTTGAAGCGATCCTTGTTCTTCTTTTGGTATTCCTTTGTTTGGATCTTGAGCTTTTTGAGTTATAGTTCTTATATTACAAAATTCTGAAGATCCAGCTGTCTTACTTTGACAAATTATATCGTCTTCAATTGTAACTGACACAAAACATCCGTTGCTGTTTAAAATAGCAAGTTTGTGATCCTAGAAAGTAATCAGACAGTTCACATTTTGTGCAAATATATCACTTTTAATGACAACAATAAATTACACAAAATTGTAAAATTAATGCAATACCTGAAAAATTGGTTCCCACTGTTCAACTATTCCTACTGCATCGCTCCTTCCAATGACAATGCCTTTTTTATCAACACCTAGATATTTTCCATACCCTGATTTTAATGCAATTTTAGTTTCACCTATTGGAAATGCTGTTAGAACTTCTTCTGGTGAAGGTCCTTCATTTTCTTCATGGGGTGCACCCAATGTAAAAAGCCCATTATCAAGAGCCTTCATATAACTACGATTACCAAATTCAATTGCTATTGTTCCAGTGATTTCTGACACTTCTGTGGTTTTCCACCATCCTCCTATAAGTGTTCATTAAGATTATGGCTATCTAATGAATATAAAATTCCTTATAAAATTAGTTGGTCATATTATAAATATTAAGAAGTATTGCTTAAATACCATTAGATATGGTATCCTTATCTTCATTATTAACAATATCGTCTTTCTCTTGCTTTTTTAATTTTCGTTTCTTCGATCTGCGAAAGATGTATGAAAAACTATTACCTGAATTCCAAAAATGTGTTTAACCGTAACATTAATTTTAAATCACCTTTTTTTCTCCCCTTTCAACACTAGTTTCCCTGTTCTTACAGCATCATATTCTGACATTTTATAATTAATATTTTTATCACTGTAAGAAAGTCAAATCATAAATCAATATTATTAAGAGATTGTTGAATTACTCCATCATATAAACATAGGTATTTATGCATGTCATAAAAATGTATCTTACTAATATTACGCATATTATTCTAATACTGTTCTATCATTTAATTTCACTAATGAACATGGTATTATAAATATACTGTTTTACTATGACTTTGCTTGCAGTATATAGAGTAGATAATTACAAGACACAATGAGTTAAGTTAGCTGGAGAGCCAGGAACCAGGGTAGACAAGCTGTCGTGTTAAAAAAAAGACGCGAAACAGCGCCGCGATTGATGGCGGGGACAAACTAAAGGTATACATTTATATAGAGCATGCCCATCTATCTTAATGTATACTCAAAAAGTTGTATTCAGCGGGTGGAAACACGTATGTTAAAAATTTAGACCGCTTGATGTGCTGCCATCTATCCTGGAACCCGGAATTAATAGTTATATATATATAGCACAGTATGCTACATATGAGCCAGGGGGTGGAAACTCCTATGTTAAAAATTTAGACCGGAGATGTGCTGCCATCTATCCTGGAACCCGCAACTAATAGTTATATATATAGCACACTCTGCTATATGTTCTATATATATCACTACGCTTTTAATCTTCAGAATTGTGCAGAAGCCGGCCGAAGTATACTGAGCTCAGTTTCACTATTGTGAAATATCTAAAATTCTTTAATTTCACAATAGTAAAACGGAGCTCAGTATATTCGTATAATAGTGCGGGTTAAGGAACAAACTCAAATGTATTTTTTTTTAATTTATTAAAAACAGAGAGGTACATTCTTTTTACTACATACGTACTTAAAACTACTTATCCTAAACCGTAATATCAATTATTGCAGCTAACCCTCCTCCTTTCTCAAACGGGCTTGGGACCGCCTATGGCGGAGTTAATGCTACTAATTTTTGTAGCAAATCTTCACCTGTACCCTAGGCAGGGGCCCTTTGCTGGGTACTGACGGCCGGGCCAGCCGAGCCCAGGTTTTTTATAGAGGTTTATCTCCTCTCTTTTCTCTTCAATCGGAGATTATATTTTTGTCGAGCTTTATTCATTATGACATTTTTCGTCATTCTTGTATCTTTTCCGCTCAACATTCTATTAATTCTTCCACACCAATTTGTGAGAAAGATGTTAATAGCAGTGTTCACGATCGCATCCTTCAACGATTCGAAATGAACACTGCATCCTATAAAATCAAACATAATTCGCTTTTGGACAGCTTCTTTTAATATTTTTGATACTTTAAATTTAAAGTATACATCATTAATCATCCGGCCTGATACTTTGTTTATTTTTAAAATAACATCTTTAAGTGATGACTGTCTGCAACTCAGCATGCAGTTATTGCACTCTTTGTATACATTGTTTTGCAATATTTGCTTTAGTAAGCAGCTGTTGCTGATGTGCATATATGATGCAGTAGTGCCGTTTGAAGATGAGATTGTTGTATTTAAAATCTCACATTCATCTTCTACATTCTCAGGGACACATTGATCCAGGTATCTTTGTAATGTAAATAATAAGTCCCCATCACAGAGGTCTTCGCAGTTTCCTTTATTGCTGCGTCCGGATGATAAATTATTTATTAATAATGTCTTATATATACCACTAAATCCGATGCATGTAGGAGTGGTATTTCTGAAGCCCGTAGCCCTTATGCTACCAAAAAAGTTTTCTAATGGATCCTGATTTACGTATCGAGTTTTTAAACTACGAAGTCCATTAGAACTTAAGGTAGTTGTCGTGCGATGGGCATAGTGTCAGAAAATTCTAAATTTTAGAATACTCATTGAGGACATTATAATACAATTATCCTTAAAATTTTAAATCGATTGACCGCCTCTAATTCGAGATAAACTTAATTAAAGTTCGGGTCATTAGCATGGAGAGTATATGCGCTATGTAGTAGTTCTACCACTTTATTAATTCTAATAAAAAAACTAACAGTCAGAAACTTTCAAAAAACTAACAATTCATAAATGTTTTTGTTCTGAATTAGACAAAAAAAAAACAAATATATTGACCGTCCCGTTATTGAGTTATAATAATGCAAAAATTAAAAATTGTGGAAAAAAGCACACGCGGGAAAATCGAACAGAAACAACTTGGCAACGCTATACTGTACATACATTGAGTCTGTATACACTGAAGCGCTGTATCCAGTATACAAGCCCAGTATGTCCAACTGTGCGGCATAAGCGACGTTGCCAAATTGCGAGACGTGAATATGTTTCATAGTGTTTGTGTATACATATATATGAGATTTGTATGTGTATGTTGTCACGGGTACAGTATTGAAACAAAGGTGATCGTTCATATCGCTACTCGCTCCTATACTCTTACCACGCACATGATCCAAAAACTATTGACGATATTGTACCACGACAACGTCCTTAAGTCTTTCCAGAGTTCTTGGAAATTTTCAATTGTTTTAATCCAGTTCCCGATACATACTGATCCTCCTGTTGCTTCCTTAGTTAAGGAATTCACAAAACGAATGTTTTTTAATTCAGGAACTGCTGTTGTCCAAAAGCTGTGGTGCTCACTCCTTTCTGCCAATGCACTCCGTAATGGTTTATCTCCTTGCAGTAGGTGACCATTAACGGAATCGAACAAACTATCGAAGAAACGTAAAACTTCGACAGTAGTCTTTGCCTCATTCGGCATCTGCATTGGCCCAATATCCGTGTGATAAGTATCTATAAATTATAAAATTCTAGTTATAATAAATATTTATATATGGAAATATGCAAAAATGTAGTAAAACTATTACGAAAATCAACTTACCAGCTCGTGATAAAGTGCTTAAATATCCAGCGACTGTATTGCTGAACACTTGCGTCGCATACTTTACTTTCATCTTTTTTATTCTTTATGGAATATCGTGTTCGTCCGTTATCTTTTTCATCACACGGAAAAAGTTGCATATGTGCTTTTCCATTTCATATGCCAATTCTATGAATTTCCATGAAGCATATTGTCTGTTTCCGTCCTTTCTAGAGGTAGATACATTTACCTCTAAATCTTTGTTTAGCAGATTATTGCTGACGGTTTTTATTAAATGGGGCGGATCAAAAAATGGAATTACTTTAGCACCATTTACTTCAAATGTGTAGGTTCCTGAAAAGTTTATTTTTTGGTTTTAGTAAATTATTAAAGAATACATTATACTTCGTAAATTTAAAAAATGTGTACTTACGGTGTTCTTTGCCTTGTTTCCATTTCTCTCTTCGTGTGTCTTCTACAAGGCAATTGATGGCTGCAACGTTCCTTGTGCTTTGATCGCACACAGTAGCAACCACTTTAAATCCTTTTGCTGCTATATTTCTGATTGCATCCTTAATGCAATATAGCAGCTGTGGAGCTTTTGTCTGATTCTCACAGAAATTGTAAGAAACTGGAATTTTCCATCCACTTTGCAAACCTCTGAGCATAAATACTAATGCATGGTCAGCAAAGTGGCCAGTTCTTCTTACGCTCCAGTCTTCAACACCAACTACTTTATCCTGGATCGTATCATAATATAAATGAGGCTGCAGCGCCATTTCGTCCCACATCAGTATGCAATATTTCTCTTCTGGGGGTACTTTCGCAGCTTCTTTTGTCAAATGCCTCAGCATTATTTTGCACATGCCGGTACTTAATTTTATGTTTTGCAACATATTTTTTAACGTACGCGTGCTCGGCATATTACATAATTGACGTAATAATTTATACGTTCTTGGCGACTGCTTATAAATCGTAAGAGATAGTATTTTCTCTTTCTTTGTGTAGCGTCTTCCCTAAAATCAAATTAATTATTAATTAAACATTTTTGGATGTATTATTGTTATACCCTTAGTACAGTTCTATTATACATTACGCTATTAATAAATATTGATTTTTTCTACCTGTGGTGTAGATTCCGAAGTCCGTAACTGCATGTCGATTAATACTCTTTGAGTTGCAGACAGTCTACTATACTGATTTAACAGCTGTAGTCTGGATGTATTGTTGAAAGCTTTCAACTTTTGCCTGAGAGTTTTATTTTGCTTCTCAGCATATTTTTGCTGTTTCTGCAGCTTTTTTACTTGCTCGAATACTTTCGAAGCTTTCGGTGTAAAAGCAGTATCTTTGTTAATACTTGTTGACCTCTTTGAAGCACTACTGCATACAGTGCAAAAACCTAATGGGCTGTCTGTAAAACAAATTTAAAAATTACATTTATGGGGATTTCATCTTAATAGTTATATTAAATTTGTAATCATTGCACTGGTAATTACTTGAAATTTGCGCTACATCCTCCACTGCATCTTCCAGTTTGAAGTATGGTACACTTGTTGCCATAGATTCTTCTACTTCCATTTCCTCTGCATTATGTGGAGGTACTTCTGTTTCTAAAAAAATGAAGACATGAACTGTGTATACAAATTGTGTATACCATATTACATTTTCTTAAAATTGAATTTGGTTTTAATTCTTACCTGTTATTTCTTCTTCTTGGTCAGTGATCAAGTCTGCTACCTCAGTTTCCAACCCAGTTGGAAAATTTAACGAGGGAATTGAATCAGGTAATAATCTCCTGATTCTCCCTACTCTATATGCACTATTAGGAAAGTGCTTGTAGCACACTATAAATTGTTGTCGTGCTGATGTACTAATATCCAATAGAGCAACATTCCTTATTGCTTTTGCCCACAGTTCCGATGTTTGGACGACCTTTGGAAATTTATGTCCAGAAGTTTCCCCTCCCGAGTGACAGCCAGGCACAGCACACAGCTTTCTCATTTTAAAAAGAATTAAAATAGTTGATTAAAGTAATACTAAGTACAAATTCATATGCTTAAAGTAAAAGTAGAAATATATTTCTACAAAGATTTAAAATTAAATATAAAACTAAATATAAAATTAAATGTAAAACTAAATATTAAATTAAATATAAAACTGAATTTAAAATTAAATATAAAACTAAATTTAAAGTAAAAAATGAAAGTAAATTTAAAGTAAATAAAAAACTAAATTCTGTTTTTAAAATAAATTTAAATAAATATATTGAAAATCTCTCGATTTCTTCCTCGCTGCGATAGATTTGGGTGTACAAATTGTACTGACCTTTTCCTGCTTTTCCATCCCCTGACTTTTCCCGAAACTTTCTCTTTTTAGCAACATCTGGAAAACACATGTTTTTATACTACGTCTTATCTATGCGCTTCGATGCAACAAGTCGCGCGCCCATGCATCTCACGTATTGTTTGAAAAGAGAGTGTGTAGGTTTCTTATAGATTTGAAAGCTGTACGTGTGTTAGTTCTTGTACGTGGCGCCATCTAGAGTTGAACCCGCAACTAAAACTAGCTGTCCAAGGTCGTACATAAGAGTTTCACCCCCCTGGCTATATATATAACATTTAGTTCGGTTTTGCAGCGCTGTTGTTTCTAGATGGCAGCACATCTGCGGTCGAAAATTTTAGCGCGGGAGTTGATACCCCCTGCCAGCAACTAAAACTGAACTGATCTAAGGTTCTGCATAAGATTTTCACCCAGTGATGCCAGGCCGAGGGATTTTTTCCCTCGTGGGAGCCTTAGTGCGCATGCGCATGTGACGTCACAGCCCGATGGCAGCTGTTTTCACGGATGTATCTATGTGCAACAGTAGGTACGTGTAAGAGGCCCTTCCCACTGGGAAGTTCCCAGTCGTTTGAAACGACTCGTTTCCCGCGTTTTTCGTTACTACGTTCCGTGCCACGCCAATTTTGGCAAATACATGTTCATTTATTTCCATGTAAATATGTTATTTATTTTAAAAATGTCCTCTTCCTGTAATTTCTACCATATTTCAATTGCCGCGGGGGTCTAACGATACCCCATATTTGAGCGAAGTATATACGTTGCTGAGGCTTAGGAGTGCGCATGCGTCAAAAAATCCCTCGGCCTGGCATCACTGGTTTCACCCCCCCCCCCCCCCCCCCCGCCCCTGGTCATGTCTAACAGAAATGTTCAAAGAAAGGTGGAAAAATAATAAAAACGAAGCAAACAACGACAGGGGAGACAAATCATGAGGAATCTTTAAAGCAGCAGGAGTTGTTGAATTATTTTTCAAATTATTAATAAAAATGTTAGTACTATTATACTTGTTAATACTAGTATATCATAAAAAAATTAAGTCTTTTAACACATTGCGTACGGGAGACGAGATATCTCGTCTTTAGCAATCCGAACGTTGTGGCCGGGAGACGAGATATCTCGTTTTCAGGTTTCTTCGACTCAATCAACCATTTAAGAAACTAAAAATAGACTTTCTTGTTACATTACCAGGGTAACGAAGTCTTGCGTGTTCCCTTAACAAATGGTTAGCAAAATAAATGAATGTCAACACTCTGAAAGCGTAAAAATCAGTCGGTCAGTATAGCCATTACATTAGTAGCTCTGTGGCTCTGTGCATCATACCTTATAAAGTGTTTTATTGTTGTACAGTATTTTATTTCATTGCATTATTTTTTTTTCATTGCACAAGGGAGAATGCTTCACTCGGTATCATACGTTAAAGGATTATTTAAACTTGTAAAATAAATAATTAAAATTTTTAAAAATGTAAAAAATATAAAAGATGTATAATAAAATATATAGTAATATTTAAGAATACTTTATTTGAATATCTGCTACCAAATGCGAATTAAAAAAGTGAATATATGCATTGTATAAAGTGTTTCTAGAGCGTCCAAAAATGTGCGGGCTCTGGGAGCGCGTTGCGCGAGCAGAGCGCCGTACGCAATGTGTTAAGAAAACACTACAAATAAATCAAATAAATAATAGAGAAGATGTTCAAAGATTGCAACGAAATATGGGCATTAAGGGAAATTAGGAAAAAACACTAATTTACAAAATTGAACTTTCTTTTTGGCATAAAGAACATTTGCACCAATTCTTACGTATTTTATGCTGCTGAATACTAGTCGCCATCCTTTTTTCTCCATCCGCCGCCATTTTTGAGTAAATAAGTTTTGGAAAGAAATGCAAATTTTTGACTTCCAACTTGCAAAATGATTCTGTAAACTCTTCTTAATACAACAATGCACATTACTTTAATGTTGTAAAGATTTAAATATGTTTAAACAAAGCAAAAACGATGCTTAAAATGTCCTAACTTTCAGGAGTATTTTCCAATTTTTTGTTAAAAAAATTGGGTAACTCACGAGCAATAGTACAACTTTATTCTTATTGTATCATATCACGTTGTCTATATTCGCGATAATATGAAAAGTAAAGATGTCTTTGGAGGGATAAATTTTCATCTAACAAAAGGGCACTTTTCACCAGAAAATATTGTTTTGCTTTTAATATTACTTGAACTATATTTATTTAATATTGTAATAACACATCCGTAATTGGGCCCACTATAAGTAAAAGAAGTGTGCACGTTATCAGTGACCCAAGCTATTAAATTGAATTTCACGGTCTATATTTTCATAATAACAGAAAAGAAGGCTGCAGCATTTTATGAAGAAAGATTATATATATAATAAAAGCATTTGCAATTCCCTGTGTTAGTTGCTTATACTCCAGTGGATTGTCTTTTTTAAAGTAAAGGAGATACAAAAACATGATTCGCTCGTTTTATTACTTTTAACATTAAAAACGTTACAGTAGGCCATACTTAAGCTTAATATATATACATATACAATACAAAATTGTAAAAGTACATTTTCTGAACATACCATGTTTTAGGAAAAAGATAAAGAATACAAAATCCGGCTTAAATATAATTGATAGATTTTTTCGGGAAAATTAATAATAGTTTGCAATATCAAGTTTTATTTTTATTACAAAGTATATATCACTTGAAACTGCGTTTTAATCACCAGAAAATTGTTTTCATATATAAAATTAAAATGGTACGCGATAAAAAGATGAAAAAAGGCATACAAATATTGAAATATATACTTTTTGTGCATCGACGCCATCATGGACCTTATGACGTGAAAATACTAATGTTAAGAAAATGACTTGTGAATATCGCCATGATCTACATGGTATAAAATACATATAAAGTTAAAGATATAGCTCTAGCTTAACCGCATGTATTGAATTAACAATAGGTAGTTAGGTAGTGGCACATATTTTAATATACTAAGTAAACATACGGAAGATATTAGTGGATATAAATAAATCAGATAAGTTCATGTGCTATGTACCGGTTCAAATGATAACACTAAACTTCATTTTCAGATTATAGGAAAGACAGATAAAAATTTAAAAACTCGTGCCGAATTGTTAAAGACTCTTCAAATTGTACAATAGATATTAATGCAATGATGGAATCATACTCATTTTAATATTTTCGACCAGAGCTGTCGATTAGTTTCCCTTTAACAACACCTTTGCATCGTTTGTATATAAATCTATAAGGAAGACGAACATGTGTATAATATGTAATGATCTGTCACTGTCAGATTTTTATGATAACTAAAGTTCTTCAAAAGAATAGACGGAGCTGTTCTCCTAAGACACGTGTAATAAGCGGTAAATGGAATGAGCTGCAGTGCGATCACGAATTGTTAATTTGACTCCCACTGTTTTGGATTATTATGCCTCTTACAACTTTTTCACAAAAACCATCGAAATGTTTAATAAAATGTTTGAATGCTGTGTGGGACAGCAACTGTTATTGATAAGAAACGCACATGTATTTGTCTCACTTTGCTTCTCAGTACAGTACGTATGATGTCGAAAAGGATTGCAAACTCATACATTTACGTAAAATTTGCATTGGAAGTTTTTCTGCGGGGATACAAATAAACCCATAGACTGCACTGTACCTTTTCACAGGCGCACATATGCGTTCACAACAGACAAAGGATTAAAATAGCAACATACAGCCATTCCTAAGATTGCATTTACTTATGTATACAATCAGTAAATAAATATCTACGTATTTTGAACGAAAATAAATACTATGGCTTGTAAACTTTTAACAATTCTGAAGTAATGAACATACTTCATTTTACAATGTTAAGGCCTAAAGATTCATTTTTCAGCGTTTTGGCGTTATTAGTAATGATATCAATACATTTCAATACTTTTTTGTTTTCACAAGCATCGTTAATTTCACGATGTAGTGAGAGCAAACATAAAAATGTACGCTTTTGTTCGCACCATTGTAAACAGATGTATAATGTATTCTGTTAAAAATTTAAATTTCATTTATTCTTATAGTGATTAACGACTTTTAGAATTGCTATCGGAATTGATATTAAACGTAAGGTGTTCATGTCAAAGCATGAGAAAAATGCAATATGGAAGAGAGACCTGACCTTCGCAACCATGAGACATTCATTTATAAAATGTCAATGTAACAAATTAGTATTAAAGGGTCTAGCAGGATAAGGGGGTCAAAAGTGCCCTTGAAGCTATTTTATTTCACGATGCGTCATTCGATAGGTAACCATAAGAAACCATTGTACACAACTTTTTAATCCGATACCTTGACCGGGAGGGTAGCTATGGGGTAAATTCGAAAAACCAGTTTTTGCCTCATTTTCGCCACTTAATGATGTGTAAAAATGTCAAAAAAATTCTGACACATTCTAAACATGATTACACACGTTAGGAATGATTTGCAGATTCTTCCGTTGCAAGTGCCACGCGCAAAAAATCAAAAAAGAAAGAAAAATGGGAAAAATTTAGATTTTGCACTGAAATCTTCAAGACACAATTTTTAAATAATTACAGTAAGTACCTGATGTAACCATTAATAGGCACAATTTTTTTCATATTTTCTTGATATGGTACAGCACTGCCGGAAAAATCAAAAACCGATTTCTGGAACGCATTTCGGGCTGAAACGCGATCAGTATGTGCTATCTTTGCATTATTTTAATACAGTATGTTCATTTTATTGCCTTCAATGTTTCTACACGCGAAAAGATACGTGTTAAGGAAGAAAATCAAGATAATTAAGTAAAACGTTAATTTTATGCACCTTATATGCTAAAATTTTGAATGTTCTCCCAAGAGATGAAATGGTGCAGTGGCTAGAGTGTCTGCCTGTGGAACCGCTGGACACTTTTTGTCGCGAGTTCGTGTCCCCATGGGGGACTTAATTTTTTTTTTAATTATTAAACAAATAGCAATAATCAATAGTCGCTTAAAGGGTTTCACAGATATTTTTATGTCCTCAAAAAATATAAAACCTGCATAAAAATAATCATAGGGCATGCTTTTCCTAGTTATGCCGTATTTTGCAATTATGGGAATTCTCAAACATTTTATATGCTTAATAGATATTGGTTTATTATAATGCATGAAAATATATGTTAAATATTAAAGGGACATAATATTATATCTTGGAAAGTTATAATAAACAATAGCAAATACTGATCGCGTTTCAGCCCGAAATGCGTCCCAGAAATCGGTTTTTGATTTTTCCGACAGTGTTGTACCATATCAAAAAAATATGGAAAAAATTGAGCATATTAATGGTTACATCAGGTACTTACTGTAATTATTTAAAAATTGTGTCTTGAAGATTTCAGTGCAGAATTTACATTTTTCCCATTTTTTTTCGTTTTTGATTTTTTGCGCGTGGCACTTGCAACGGAAGAATCTGCAAATCATTCCTAACGTGTGAAATCATGTTTAGAATGTGTCAGAATTTTTTCGACATTTTTACACATCATTAAGTGGCGAAACGGAGGCAAAAACTGGTTTTTCCATAATATATAGTAATATATATTAAAATAATATAGCTTCAAAGGCACTTTTGACCCCCTTATCCTGTTAGACCGTTTGAATTGATGTTAGTTCTTTAAACTATGGTTTTGTAGAACTTAATAGTTTGTACGTCTGGAGATGGGATATCGAAGTACCAAAACACTATCAGCGGATATAATTGGTAATACATTGTCGCAATGATGATTTACTAAATGGCTTACGCTATCGAAAATACGATCTTTTGTACGAACCTATAATTAAAGAAATTGTTAGCAAAATGGTGCGTTATTTTACTTCGATATATGAATTCATTATGAGAAATATACTTACAACTCCTTCTGGATCAATTAATAACAAATGTTTTGGAGTACCATTATTCATACCACTAAGAACATACTGACCAGGCGATCCTTGAGATTCTCGAACCAAAAAATCGCCATCCTATAATATTATGTTAGGCCAACTACTGTATAGCGTAGAAAAATTCGAAACTTTCTGTACACTACTCACTCTTGTTAGCATAGCTTCTGCTTCACCACGACTGACATTTCCATGAAACCATATTTCTTGTTTCAATTGCTGTTTCTGAGAATGAGGACTCAATCTGTTCATATCAGATATAGCAGAAGTAAATGGTTCTAAAAACATTTTCATATATTACTGACACAAGTTTTTATTATATTCTATGCTCAGAAAATTGTAAATAATATATCTAAACTACAGCTATGTAATACTTACGCATATCAAAAACATCAAAAAGTGATGTTTGATCACGATGGCCTTCCCTTGTTGCTGCTACGACACTGTCATTTACATAATTATGTTCAGGAGGTACATTAAAATTTGTTGCTGTTGTTCCATCAGAATTAAGATCAATTAAATTTCCGGTCTCTATAATAAATAAATTAAAGATGCTAAATAATATTCATTCTTTTGTCATTTTTTGTGAACAATAATGATCTTAATTCGTATTAGATAATGTCACACCTGCCCATTGTTGATGCTGTCTGTCAGAGTTAGAGGAGAATGAGTCAGGCAAAGCAGAACTTTGTATGTTGCTACGCATTATATGATTTTGACCAGAGTGATGTTTCAAATTAGGCAGTGTCGATGCTACAGTTGGCAAAGGTGGAACTGGAGGAGGGCCAATATCGGGTGGTACTTTCCCTGGTAGATCATTATAGTAGTCTCTATCAGCTTCTCTCATGCCATTTAACATAGGGCTGTACAGAAAAAAAGTAACATAAAAATAATTACAACTATAGATTGGGTAAGCATAAACTTTTTAACAAGACAATTACTGCAAAGAAGCTGGTTTCGTAAGAAACTCTTTAAATCGCAATTCAAAAGCCTGCCCAATTGTAGATATGACGTCTTGCGCTAATCCTCCTCCACATTCCAATACATAACAAGCCCGCCATTCTTGCATATTTTTTGCAACATATGCAACAAAATCCAAAATTTCCTAAAATATTGATACATCAATTGTTACATTTTAACTAGTAAAATATAAAAAATATAACATCTATTATGTATCTTTTAAGATATTTGAAGATACATCATATTATGTATCTTTGAATAATAATGTATAAAAGGTAAATACAATTTGTAACATATAACTTACCGTATCTCCGCCTGAAGCAAAGGATATACGCGGCATTTCATGTTTGGCAATTATATGACCAGTTTCAACGTTAGTTAAAGCTAAACTGCAGCTGCTGATTGTTAAATTTATAGTAGTACCCGTATGTTCCATCCGGGGCTTGTCTGCTATTGCTCTTAACACTTTTCTGTCGATCTAAGTAACAGAATGCAACATATAAGAAATTTGTGCTAAATTTATTCCATATAGTATACTGTGTTAGAGTCTATGCACAATGAAATGTAACTTGGCAACCCTAAGCACCAATAAATAAGGTATTTCTACATTTAACATAATTATATGATAGATGATGAGTCAATCTGACGTAGAACAGAAGATGTATCATATATACAACTGCCTCTATTAAAACCATCTATCTTCTCTCTTACTACTGCCTAAAATATTACATTCAGTTATTCAAATTTTATTTGTGAAAGAAAATAAATACCCTTCTCTTTTTATCAGCAGACTTGAGTCCAGCTGCTTCGCAAACTCTGTTTATACATTCTCTGTAAAAAATGTTTTAAAATAGCAGAGAATATTTGGATGAATACCATACAAATTTTCTGTAACAAAAAACAATAAGAACTCACTTGGCAACACATGATCTTGTTTCAAAATCTAAGCTCTTCATCGATGTGTAAACTTCTAAACATCCTATGTACTAAAATTAAAATGTAATAAAAATAGATAAATATACTTAGAAATATTATGAAACAATATGTATTAAAATACTATACAACATTAGTAGGTGATAGTTCTAAACTAATTTTTTACTCTGAATAAGATAAGATCTGTGGAAATCATAAAATTATGTTTACGGGTATCATTCTAAGATGCAATAGTTATAAAATGTACCTTATCAATAATATGATAAGAATTATTCAAAATACATCAAACTATTATGCGTATCAGTTTAAAGTGTTATATATTAATAAATAGTGTTCTATGTTTATAAAGTCTTGTATTCTATACAAATTATATTTATTGAAAGACATTCTGAATAGAAAGCTTAAGTTATATTTTATATTATTTAAATAAGCAGTAATTAATGATAGACTTACTTTGACAGTATAGCTAATTCCTTCTTTACTGACCAAATGATCAGGGTGTAACCACCCTCTGGCTGGTTTACTTATAAAACTACCACCTCCAGTTGCCATTTCGAAATGTTATGCACATACGTACAACTGAAACATTAAGATTTTAAACGTCATTAAAAAGTTGAATCACAATATTTTTATTATACTTTCAATTAATTACAATTTTGTTTCAAGGCATTTTATGATGCGTGTACATAATCTAAATACGTATACGAATACATAAACGGGTAATATAAAAGTCATTGTTCGATTTTATTACGAGGCGGACCCATGAAACAATTAAAAAACATAAACCATTGATACTTGTGGTATTTATTCATGTTTCACTTACACTTGTAACGTTCTACTAATATGTTATTCGTTGTATTATGAAGTTACATATCAAGACACTTTTCCAATATTATCAATCGCATTATGATTAAAATATCATGATAAATGTAACAAATGATCAGTTTCGCACTGTATGTGACTGTATGGCGTTCTACACTGACAGGCGAACGCGACGTTTACATTTCGTTAACTGTAAGAAAAACGAAACATTCGATGACAAATACAATGTTTCACCAGGAAATGAGATCATGTCTACGAACCTTACGAACAATTTTCGGATTCTGTGTCAACGCTACAATTACATTTACTTATACTTTTACAAATATTTCATAATGAACTTTACGCAATGTTAAATGGACTAGCAAAACGTCATAAAATTGACATATATCGTTCGCGATTCATTTCATTTCAAGGGTACGTAATGACTTTAAAATTTGACGTAATTTATAAAAAGTAAAAAGAAATTATAAACAATTTTTAGATTTCGGCTTTGCCGTAATTATATTTCGTGACTACAATTTTCATTTAAATTATGCAAAATCCTCATTTACTGGAACATATACGATATGTAAATTATATTTAGTGCATTTTACATCTTCCATTTTCTTCGTTATATTGGAGAAATAAATGTAATCGAACGATTAAAAAAATTCTAGTATACTATTTAAATTCTAATTCCAATGGCAATTATATTTTATTTTACATTGTTTTTAATTTTATTATAGTAACGTCCACTGGAAACAGCGGTGCCACCACCGAGATTTTCTTTCTTTCTCTTAGATAGTAAACTTACGTCATTATCTTCCATTGTATCGGTCGCGTTCAGTCGCGTTGGGTCGCGTTTCACAGCGATCGTGCACAGAGTTATATACCGCTAGTTACCGGACGCGCGTAACTTAAACGATGGCCAGCACCTTTCTTACCATTATCAATCGACGGCTAAATAAGGAATGCAACGAGATACTGGGAAGGTATAAATAAGAAGCGTAGTGTCAATGCGTGCCTTAGTTTCTTGCCTTTTGTCTCTTAGTCCTAAGCTGTTAGTTTTTAGTTCCTACTTCTATGTCGTCGAAGTAGAGAAGCCTAAATATTTTCTATCTCCAAGCTTTTAAAGAGCTTATTCCAGTTCAACCCAATTTCATTACTAAATAGAGTCTCTATCCAAACTCTTAGTGAGTTTATTCAATTTCCACGTAACCCAGCGTAATACATAGATATATTAGTAAAATTAGTAAAAATCTTTTGTTACTTAAATATTTTAACTAAGCTAGTTGTAGTAACCAATTTTATTTTACTCTTAAATTTTTTTAACAATATATTCAGTTATCATAATTAACATGGAATATGTCAATCGAGAGGCCAGCTCCTTTGAATCCCTTACGACAATCCAAAGCCTAGCGTTTCCTACAATATTCTATCTTTCCCATTTCTTTCTATTTCTCTTTTAACAATTATACTCTGAGGTCGTGTAACTAGATCCCCACGCGGAGTTCCGTCTATTAATATTAGGAAAAGCACCGCGAGCAACACGGGGATTCACGACTAGATCATCCAATGTATATCTACCTCTACCCTGGATCTTGATTTGTCCAAATCTTTAATTGAGGAGCTGTCTCTCTCTCTCTCTCTCTCTCCTAAAGGATAGTCATTGCGCAGTAGCGGCAACCAGCGGCAACGAAAGTCAAACCATAATTTTATTTCCCTCTTTGTACAAATTCCTAGATTATAACGAACCGACGTATTTCCAAGGTCCCAGTCATTTAACTGCCCAGGCCGGAAGGCAGAAACCATCTCGGTAATACAGTTTTAAAGGAGCATTTCCATTTGACTTTACGAAACTAGTTACTTTCCTTCTCCTTCCACTTCACCACCGACGCCGGGACCTGATATAAATTTGAATGAAGTTTTATATATATTCCAATCGTTTGAAAACTTATATATCAATAATTTGCAAAAAAAACTTGATATGGTTACTACAAATATGAAATATTTATCTTTATTATAATGTATGTTAGTATCGCCTAAACATGTCCCCAATGTAAATGCGAACCACTGCTGGCATCATACTAATTGCACGTGTAGTAATATTTCAATACAAATGCGACGGAAGTTTGACTATTCGATAAGCGTTGACGGACTCCGATATACTTTTCTCTTTAATTTTGCATATGCCGAGTATATCTGATATTGAATCCCTTTTAGAAAATTGAATGTAACAAGTTTATTCACCTAAACTATTTTATTTACTCTCATGGTGGACAAAATATATTCACTCCTGCGGGTATGGTCATCAAAGAGTTAAACTGACTCGAAGAATGCATGATTCAAATAATTGGATAAGGAAGATTGGACAGAAGTAAATCGAGGCGCATGAAACAGGGCAGGATATAGAAATTTTCATTTTTATTCTATTATACTAAAACCTAAATCTGTATCCAACCTTTGTTTTCAGCTCAGAGAATTCTTTCTCGCGTTTCTTAGGCACCCGTTTTCTAAGAATTCTTTCCAGCGCTTTTCAAGTACTCTTTTCCGAGAACTCTTTCCCCACCTCCAGAGAATTTTTCCGCGGGACTCAACTTTCTCCTGGCCAATGTCGGACCACTGCGATGGACTCTGATTGGAACAAGAGGAAGCCTTATGTAGCACCTGGTAGCACCTGGTAGCACCTAGAGGACTGCGGGGGAGAAAAGGAAATTCGATGAGGGAAAATCGGAGTGAAAGGGCCTAGCCGGATAAGGATGGAAAAAGTGCCCCCAAAGATAATTAATCGTGAGGCATACCATTCGATAGGGCTCTTTGGAAAAACCCTTCCTACAAAGTATGAACCCGCTACCCCTACCATAGGGGTAGTTACAGGGTGAAACGTATTTTACAGTTTATGCTCGATATCTCCCGTTTAGCTTGACAGAAAATTCTGAAAAAAATCACAAACATTATACCCAATGGTGTACATACTTTAGAATTTTTTCAGATTTTTTGATTCGAAAATCGATTTTTGAAAAATTAAAAAAGATTATAAACATTAATTTTTTATTGAAAATATAAAGTGACCACATTTATATTTTTACAGTAACATGCATAGTACCCTGATTATTAATGTATAATTTTTTCAGATTTTTACAAGATCTAAGAAACAAAACAAAAATCAAAAACCAACACTTGTTTATATTTTTAGCAATATTATTGATGTGACCACGTTTATATTTTCACAGTATCTCAAGTTTGCTATAAATAATTAACTGTAATTTTTTCAGATTTTTTTCAAAACTGCTTCATACAGAAAAAAAATTAAATACTTAGTTCCAATACCCAAAGGGGTATAGACTTGGACGATCGAAGTACTTCATTCCTTGCGCACACATTATTCGTAACATCCACTATTTCACAAGAAATAAGTTAATGTACTTAATTTTGATTCTCCTTATATGTCATATGTGAACATTTTTATTTAATTGCATTTATTAACAATGATGATCTTCGGTTTTATGGAAGCGGAGCTGCTAGTATTTCAACTGTGTTCAGAAGGTCCGTGAATTCTCTCCGTTTAAACATAACAAAAATTGTGCATTAGTATTAATTATTAAATATTTTTATATTTGTAAAGTGAGTTAATGAATTTTAGAGAATGAAGTTTACCTTAATTGTGAAATGGTGTTTGTACTCAGGACTTAAAGCGCGTAATTTAATCTTCGTCGCTGTCATTGTTAATGACCGGATTTAAGCGTTCAACATTGAAGGTTTTACTTAATATTTCCGCAGGCTTAACAACTTTTGCAATGTATCGAGCATTCGATAAGTAATAAATTATCGCTGCTACGTGCGAACAACAACCAATATTTCGGTTGCCATTTGCACACTCGCAGAAATAACGTTTTATTCCAGAGCAACCTATTGAATTAGATGAATAATCTATATAGCACTTATAAGATTTACTTTTAATGTGCCTCGATGGCACCAGAAATTGTATGATATTGCTAATTTCTCTCAAATAAGAAAGATTAATAAGGTTATTTTCGTCCATCATTTCTGCGAGGTATGATACCGCTTGCGAAAGTTGATAAGATCCCGTAAAGAAAATTTTTAAATCTCGTTGGGTCATTTCAGGAAAATCAAGCAAATCCGAAGCTGATATTTTTTTAAACAATGTTCTTCGCCTATTCCAATGGCAAATATCAGCTTCTGTGCCTAAACTATTATGTTTGTCTTTCTCGCTCATAAATCTAGATATTATTTCTTCGCGGAACTCTACATCGGAATTTAAATGTTTACCAAAGGTGTTTTGTAAAAAACATGCAATTCGGCAATATAATCCGACTGTTGGCAGCAATTTGTTATCCAATTGATTATGTAACAGTCGGTATTTCCGCCCCATTATACCGTGCACAGCTTCAACGGCCCAACGAATTTTAGTCACCAATCGAGAACTATTGGTTGGTTTTCGATTTTTGTTTTGTTTCTTAGATCTTGTAAAAATCTGAAAAAATTACACATTAATAATCAGGGTACTATGCATGTTACTGTAAAAATATAAATGTGGTCACTTTATATTTTCAATAAAAAATTAATGTTTATAATCTTTTTTAATTTTTCAAAAAACGATTTTCGAACCAAAAAATCTGAAAAAATTCTAAAGTATGTACACCATTGGGTATAATGTTTGTGATTTTTTTCAGAATTTTCTGTCAAGCCAAACGGGAGATATCGAGCATAAACTGTAAAATACGTTTCACCCTGTAACTACCCCTACGGTAGGGGTAGCGGGTTCATACTTTGTAGGAAGGGTTTTTCCAAAGAGCCCTATCGAATGGTATGCCTCAGTATTAATTATCTTTGGGGGCACTTTTTCCATCCTTATCCGGCTAGGCCCTTTCGTCAGACTCTCATCACGCGTAAAACGCCACAGTCAAATTTAACGGTATTTTTCTCCCTTTTGATTGTTTTTCCTCTCGCGAGCAGAGCGGTTCAGCGCTCCATGGGCACCAACCTACTCCCATTGTCTACGTAGATTAAACACAAAAGATATTAATTTTATAGTGATTTTCATTTTAGAGCTGTGTACTAATTGACGCGCCAAGCTTCACCCGAAATTTTTCCTCCGTTTTTCTTCGGCCGATCTGCGTTCCTCTTCCACAGGTCTCTGGGCACTCCCCAGGGGTGATAAACTCCCATGTTAAAAAATTTGGACAAAATATGTGCTGCCGTCGAGCGTGGAACCCGTGATTTGAAACTATTAATATTATATATATATATATATATATATATATAAAATAATAATGCTACTATGTATTTTTATATACAGTATAGTGCTCTCTCTCTCTCTTTCTCTCTCTCTCTCTCTCTATATATATATATATATATATATATATAGATATTGCATCTTGTCGACCCTGGGCCAAGTTGTTTCTAGTTACGTTCCGCGCCGTTACCAGGTGGCGATAGTGATGTTACTACTAATGCATGTACACTGAATCGGTAAATTTCAACTGCACTAGCAAAAGAGAATCGGTGTGATCTGTTACCGCCAAGATTGAAATGTCAATTCTGTTCTGGACCGCCATTATGGATGATTGGAGACCGTTCACGACGAAAACGAGCACCCAAACGAACTTGAGACATAATTATTATTTATTTCATACTTATTATAATTGCTATAATTTTTAAAATATTGTTATAATTGAAGCTGTTTTCTTTTTCTAGATATGAAGCAAAGGAAGAAATGTTCGATCGTTTCCTGCAAGGAAAATAGAGGTTAGAAAATATTTGTACTGTAATTGTATATCTATTCCTATTTATACCTACATATGTATATTATGATTCTTTTGTAATATGAATATTTAATAATACGAAAGTAACTGAAATATAATGTTGTTATGTCCATTTTAAAATAAAATTAAAAAGAAAATATGAAGGCAAGCATTAGAATACAACCATTGAGTATACATTAAGATAGATGGGCATGCTCTATATAAATTTATGCCTTTAGTTCGTCCTAAACAGATGTTTCCCAGATGTAGATTACACCACGTTTCACTTATAGTTAGCTGCACCGTTACGTCAAATAGGGCGCAATAGCGCACCTCTCGGATTGTCGGGGAGTGTAGGTTTCTCATGGGTTCTATAATCGTGTACGATTGGTTTGGCGTACAGGGCGCTGCACAGTTTGTAATTTGGCCGATCTAGCGGGACAAAATTATTTTTTGAAAGAAATTGTGATTTTCATTAATTTTACTGTCTTTTCTACTAATACGAAACATAATCTTATTCTTAGTGTTAATAACAATATATATTTTAATAGTTATTTAATATTTATACATAAAATAAGAAACTCTCAACTTTACAATTTTTGTGTACTTTAACGGTAATAGTTATTTACATTTCTTCTGCTCAAAATGATTCTATACACTACCGCGAAAACAACAATGTATATTAGTTCAATGTTATAAAGATATAAATATGTTTAAACAATGTTCAAAGCGGTGCAACGCCCAGAATGCCCTCATTTTTATGAATATTTTCCAATTTACCCTAAAAACTAAACGTACAGGAAAAAATTTAATAGCAGGAGGCGATAGGGCAGACATTTATCTTCGGTAAAGCATAAAAAAAAGTTGCAATAAAAATTTTATTTTCGGCTGAAAAATTAAAATAGTTCCGCAAGACATTTAGCTTCGTCCGCTCCAGTCCGCTCACAAGACCCAAGACCAAAGACCACCCAAGACAATACCCTTTCCCCGCAGCTAGAAGGAGTCGCGTTCGTCCGTTAGGGACGGAACAAAACGAAAAGAAGATAGTGTCGTCATTTGTCTACAATGTGTAGCACCCTAGCTGCACGCTCCATGAACTCCCTATATAGTAACTACCAACATTTATAGTAGTAGTTGGTATCATTGTTTTGATGACTAAGCGCGCGCGCGTTCTTTGCGCGTCCTCTTTACTTTCTCTTTTTCCACCCTCATTCCATTCCGATTCGAGCAAGCGTTTTAACTAGTTTTATATAATGTGTATATATGTAAAATATATAAATTAACATAGAAAGTGCTTTGATTCATTTTTACTTAACGGTAATTATCAGTCTCTCCCATTTTACACCGGAGTGACCGCGACAAATGGCTCTTCGTAGTTTCAATTGTTTATACCTTCAGCTTTAAACACACAAAATTGCAAAAGTATAATAAATAGTACTCTAAGTTAAAAGTCTACATACCTTTCAGAACAAAACTTAAATAACATGTTAATTGTCAGAGGGGATTAAAACGGTCCCAGACAGACTGGAATATTGCAGCAATATTGCAGCAATATTGCATTGCAACCTTAAAGCTTGCAGGGAATATTGCCGCAACATTGCCGCAACATTGCTGCAATATTCCTATGTCCGCCTCTTTGTAGCTTGCAGGAATATTGCGGCAATATTGCAGCAATGTTGCGGCAATATTGCGGGAACGTTGCGAACGTTGCGAACGTTGCGGGAAGGTTGCAGGAACATTGCGAACGTTGCAGGAATATTGCGGGAACATTGCGGGAACGTTGCGAACGTTGCGGGAAGGTTGCAGGAACGTTGCAGGAATATTTAACTAAAACATTTATTCATCTCTACATGTGAAATATAAGTAGTTAAAAGATTTAAAAAAAGAATAAAGAATATAAATAAGAATAAAGATTGAAAAAAAAACTTAAATTACCCACGACGGGATTCGAACCCTAGTCTTTTCTGTGCGAACCCAGAACGTTGCTGCTACGTCACGGCAGCTCTTGATTTTACGTTCTACAGTTGCACTTAAATATGGTAATGAAACTTTATTAACTTAACGCATTAAGGACCGCAAAGAAATCTGTAAGACATACACCTGAGGCCGCACGTTTCTGGGTAAACTTGTACGTTCAAAAATCATCATAACTTTGTTATTTATGAAGCAATTTTTGCTACATTTTTAGAAATTGTGAAATAGGATGTATATTAAGCAATTATTTAAAAAAATGGTTTTTAATAATTATTATATAATTAATAATAATTATTAGTAGCATTAATAATATTATATTATAATATATTATTAATAATAAAAATAATAATTGTTAATAACTTAATATTTCCGATGCAATATTGCCACTGCAATGTTGCCGCAATGTTGCGGCAATGTTCCCGCTGCAATATTGCCACTGCAATGTTGCCGCAACGTTGCGGCAATGTTCCCGTTGCAATATTGCCATTGCAATGTTGCCGCAACGTTGCGGCAATGTTCCCGCTGCAATATTGCCCTGCAATGTTGCAGCAATATTGCTGCAATATTGGCAATATTGTGCAAGATTCGCAATATTGCTGCAATATTGCTGCAATATTCCAGTCTGTCTGGGGGTAATGAAAGACCGTTTGGAAAAATAAAAAATTGTAAACGTATCCCAAAGAAATGAAGATAATACATATACATAAATACCATTCTCACATACCGTTAAGAAATAATTGTCGAAAATGTCTAGGGCATGATACGAGCGTGTAAAAGCAATGTACGGAAACTGCAACTTTGAGGCCTGTTAATTAATTATTTTAGATTATTTTCTGGAATAATTTTTATATTATCTGTTTATATGGACATTTACTATTGATTTACAATAAAATTTTATATATATGGACCATTACGAAAATTGACTTTTGTCCAGCTATATCGTCCAAATTACACACTGTGCGCCTCCTAGAATGGAACCCGTGAACAAGAATCAAAACGGGTCCAAGTTTTTCCATGAGAGTTCCACCCCCCCCCCCCCCCGCCCCCCCGGTAATACTCAAGTTGCATGCTGTTCAATGCTGTTGCAAGCGTAACTTTCGCTGACACCGTATACTGTTATAAATATAAATTCGTGTTTTTCCATACAATACGTAGCCCATATGGCGACTTTTCAAGAATCCTAAAATAAAATTTGAATGCATAGAAAATGAAAAGAATTAAAGTAAAATCGAACAATCCGAATCCTTTGTTCGAATTTTGGTTAGAAGAATGGAAAAACGAGGCTGCCTCAAGAAAGTCCGACCTACAGCGACACTTTACGAAAGCCCTTGTCTCTCTAAAACGGTATCCGTTGCCATTGAAGTCTGGAAAAGATTGTATTATACTTCAGAATTTTGGTATGAAATTGTGTTCGATGTTGGATAAAAAACTCGAACAGTATAATGTAGAAAATAACGACTCAAGAGTACGTAATGTTTACATTTGTGCTAATTGCAAAACTAATGATCAAAATGATATGTATATAAGAAAACACAATAAGTACTTGCAAACTGGAATGGAGTGCATACAACAAAGTGTAAGTTAATTAATTGTTTGAAATCTACTTTTGCCGTTTTTTGTTTGTCATTGACTCTGCAACGAAAAAATATATATGATATTCTTTATATTCGCCAGTATTGTTAACAAGTACCGTTTATCATGTCACATACTAATCAATTTTAAATTAACAGTAATCTGATGGCATATTTAGTGTAAATTCTTCTGTTTTATTTGTTCACTTTCATACTCAAAAGAACATAAATAGTATCAGTCGCACAGTATTAAAAATATAGCATACTGGTGATATTTTACTTCTCTAGTAAATCCTAAGTTGTGCAACTATTCACACGGTTATAGTGCTATATTTAGTTTATCATTGAAATTTTGCAATTCTGTAACAATAGGTTATAATATAATTAAAATTAAACAACATTTTAAAAATAGTGATTTCAAATTTAAGGAAAAGGAACAGTTCTTAGTTGTTAAACTTGTTAACATGATTATTTATAATTGTGAAGCCATTTATCATTTTTTAAGAACTATTGAAAAAAATAGAATGGAAAGAAAATCCAGGATGTTCAAAAGTAATAATCCGTTGCTTGAAAAGTTCCTCTGAGGAAAATACATTTTAATAGATGCAAAAAAACATGGTGAAAGGATAAACAATAGAACTTATTTGCCTGGACTACAAGTCAGTGCCTGGTATGCCACAATTTTTATACTCACTTAAGTCATGGAGATAAAGTTTGCTTTAGTGACCTATTCAAACTAGTTTCTCTGTGTTCTTACCACGCAAGTTGATAAATGGGTGGATAATGTTTCTATTGTTTAACATTTCTATACACATACACACATTTGAAATAATTACATAGTTAAATGTACAAATAAATAAATATATTCATAAGAACAGAAAAAAATTTAAATGTATAAACAAAAAAAATAGTGAAGTCTTCATATACAGGGTACCCCATGTAACTGGAGCAAGCTATACCTCCTAAATGGTTGGGAATAGCAGAAGATGTTATGAGTAAAAGCTAAATGGTATCAAACTGTGCATAATATGCAACTCATTTTATGTACTTTTGTGCATCGGTGCATCAGAAAAATGCAACTGCACTTTTTATGAAAAGGTAACCTATGTTTTTGGCTGCACCAGTTAATGCAGTTTCTTGTGCTCTGCATGAAAGTACTAACATACTTTTGCCCTAAATTTCTTTGGTAGAAAGTTATCGAAGCTAAAAGTTCTCTGAATTATTTTGGTCTCTCGGCAAATGTACCGGAGTGCCTATTATGTTCCACTACAATGTTTCTAAACATGAAGCAGCTGCTAAGACTAGTCACTGTAAGATTAAGATTTCTGTCAGTAACTATTCACTACTGCAATGTCAAGAAGTGGATGGAAAAATTCTTAGACTGCAATAAAGGACCGTTCGAACATTTGTAACATATGTATTCCAAAACACGTGCTGTGAGGCTGGAATAATTCAGAGAATTTTTAGCTTCAACAACTTTCTAATGAGTAAGTTTAAGGCATAAATATATTGGTACTTTTATGTAGAACACAAGAAACTGCATCGAGGAGTGCAGTCGAAAACATAGGTCTCCATTTAAAAGAAAAGTACAGTTGCATTTTTCTGATGAACCTATGCACAAAAGCGCATAAAATTAGTTGCATGTTAAGCACAGTCTGATACCATTTAACTTTTACTTATAACATCTTCTGTCCTCAACCGTTTAGCAGGTACAGCCTGTTCCAGTTGGGTGGAACACCCTGTATAATTGTTTTCTGGCAGCTATGCGGAACAGTGAGCAAAGGTATAAGTTAGGGCCCTCTCTGATACTTGCGTCAGTATCAGAGTTCCTACGAAACCTTGATGAAGCCAACTGCAATGTTGGCGAAATGTCGGATTAACTCCAACTTTCAACGCGGCTCCAACTCGGAAGCCAAGTCAATTGATTACCAATGTGGCCGTGAAAGTCTCAAAAGTATTACTAGTGTGCACTGTAACACAGGAAGCTACTATATGCCGATAGGCCACACGCAATCATTCTTAGGGCAAATTCCTGGCATATTTTTCCATCAAATTACGTAATGTTTAGTGCCTTATAAGGAAGTGTAAATTCTTCATATGTAGAAAAATGATTAGGAAAACAATTTTGAGAGAAGATAAAAGGAAGCTCTTTATAACTTGTCCACAATTACGTTTATTGGAGAATAAGATGACATACGACAATTGTTAATAGTGGAAAGGAGTTTTCATTAGATGAACTAACTTTATGGCTTACAATGATATTAAAACATTGATGAGAATATGATGAAAATATAACGGTGTTTGTTGAGGTCAGATACTTTAGGAATATTGATATAAAATTTTTTTAATCGGAAATAAACTGTGCTCAAAAAAAATATACAGTAAAAATGGTAGGCACAAATTTTTATGATGAACACGACAATGTAAAAGTTACCACACATTGAAGAATATGAAAAAATATTTAAAACAGCATAATATTGGAATTTTAGAATAGCCAGAAAGATCTTATGGATGTCACAGGAAATTATAAGGCACAATTATTAAGATGTGTATATGCTAATAGCAGACAATTCTAGGTTACTAAAGAGTTGAAAATTGTTTTGAATATAAGTTTATTACTAACCGTATCATCACTTAACATATACCTGTTCTTACCAGAACCGATCATTTGGTCTGTTGCCAATAGACGGTGTTCTTTTCAAAAAAATTATTAATTTATTGTAGGAACTAATACAGAGCATGAATATTATATAATAATAAAGTAATCAACCTTATATTTCTATTTTTGTATGTGATATAAACAATAGATGGTAGGAGCAGTGTTTATTTTATTTAGAGATAAATTGTAAATATTTCTGTTTTGTTAATTGCATATTTTCAGATAATAGGTTTTTCCTTCATACATTTTCCACAGGTGTATTCTTTAGATTAAATTAGATTTAGATTTAATTGCTTTATTATCCTTGCAAAATCTTATCTGGCATGTTTCTTGTAAATTATAAATGTTACATGGGCCACTTAATGTTATCAGTACATTTTCCTTTCTTTAATGGAGAAATTCGTGATAGTCCTGGGTAGTCTCTTCTGCTAATTGCAATAGAAATTGCCTTGATAACCTATATCCAATTATGTTCTTATAAAGAATTCATGCACTCATATCAGGCAAATCAAGCATATTAAAGGAAAGGGTCTAGCATGATAAGGGGGTCAAAAGTGCCCGTGAAGCTATTTTATTTCACGATGCGTCATTCGATAGGTAACCATAAGAAACCATTGTACACAAATTTTTAATCCGGTAGCTTAACCCGGAGGGTAGTTATGGGGTAAATTCGAAAAACCAGTTTTGCCTCATTTTCGCCACTTAATGATGTGTAAAAATGTCGAAAAAATTCTGACACATTCTGAACATGATTACACACACGTGCCACGCGCAAAAAATCAAAAAAGGAAGAAAAATGCGAAAAATGTAGATTTTGCACTGGAATCTTCAAAACACAATTTTTAAATAATTACAGTAAGTACCTGATGTAACCATTAATAGGCACAATTTTTTTCATATTTTCTTGATATGGTACAGCACTGCCGGAAAAATCAAAAACCGATTTCTGGAACGCATTTCGGGCTGAAACGCGATCAGTATGTGCTATCTTTGCATTATTTTAATACAGTATGTTCATTTTATTGCCTTCAATGTTTCTACACGCGAAAAGATACGTGTTAAGGAAGAAAATCAAGATAATTAAGTAAAACGTTAATTTTATGCACCTTATATGCTAAAATTTTGAATGTTCTCCCAAGAGATGAAATGGTGCAGTGGCTAGAGTGTCTGCCTGTGGAACCGCTGGACAATTTTTGTCGCGAGTTCGAATCCCCATGGGGGGGACTTAATTTTTTTTGTATTTTTTTAAAAATTATTAAACACAGCAATAATCAATAGTCGCTTTAAGGTGTTTCACAAATATTGTTAAAAATAATTGTATATACCGTTTTTAATAATGCCACAATTTGCGATTACTAGTATTTTTAAACATTTCGTATATTGGATAAACATCGATTTATTACGACATTTGAAAATGTATGTTAAACGTAAAATGATCATGAAAAGTTATAATCTACAGAAAGGAAGAAACTCTTCCTTCCTCTACTTTGTTATAACTTTCCAAGATATTATATTATGTCCCTTTAATATTTAACATATATTTTCATGCATTATAATAAACCAATATCTACTAAGCATATAATATGTGTCAGAATATGTACCTATAATTGCAAAATATGGCATAACTAGGAAAAGCATGCCCTATGATTGTTTTCATGCAGGTTTTATATTTTTTGAGGACATAAAAATATCTGTGAAACACCTTAAAGCAACTACTGATTATTGCTATGTGTTTAATAATTTAAAAAAAAAACTACAGAAAAAAAATTAAGTCCCCCATGGGGATTCGAACTCGCGACAAACAGTAGCCAGCGGTTCCACAGGCAAACACTCTAGCCACTGCAACATTTCATCTCTTGAAAGAAAGTTCAAAATTCCAGCATATAAGGAGCATGCAATTAACAATTTACTTCATTTTCTAGATCCTCTTCCTCAACACGTATCTTTTCGCATTCAGAGACATTGAAGGTAATAAAATGAACATACTGAACTAAAATAATGCAAAGATAGCAAATACTGATCGCGTTTCAGCCCGAAATGCGTCCCAGAAATCGGTTTTTGATTTTTCCGACAGTGTTGTACCATATCAAAAAAATATGGAAAAAATTGAGCATATTAATGGTTACATCAGGTACTTACTGTAATTATTTAAAAATTGTGTCTTGAAGATTTCAGTGCAGAATTTACATTTTTCCCATTTTTTTTCGTTTTTGATTTTTTGCGCGTGGCACTTGCAACGGAAGAATCTGCAAATCATTCCTAACGTGCGCAATCATGTTTAGAATGTCTCAGAATTTTTGCACATCAATAAGTGGCAAAAGTGAGGCAAAAACTGATTTTTCGAATTTACCCCATAACTACCCTCCCGGTCAAGCTATCGGATTAAAAATTTGTGTACAATGGTTTCTTATGGTTACCTATCGAATGACGCATCGTGAAATAATATAGCTTCAAAGGCACTTTTGACCCCCTTATCCTGCTAGACCCTTTGCTTAGGCTGTGTATAAAATTTGAATTTGATGCTGTATTTTCTCTCCATCTGACCTTTCTCAGTTACATTGATGCCAAATTTGGGTTTATTACATTTTATTATATTACGTAATTGTTTAGGGATTTACTTTTTATTGTCTTTTGTTTTTACACATTGTTGCTTGGAACTTAATATTGCAACTTCTTTGCTTGATTTGGTCTTGTAAATTGTTAGAGTTCAATCATCTGATTTTTAAATTACTGACAAGAAGGGTTCCATTCCATCCTTTGTTCCTTTCACAAGTTTCGGTAATTGCCTTCCGTTACTTCAAATAGTTTCAAATAATGTTGTCTGTTTTGCCAACAATTTTGTCACAAGTAATGTACTTGCGAAAAAGTTGTCTGCGTAGCACTTCTCCCACATTGTATAAATGATTTGACACGTTTGAGGGTAGCAAATTCACCCAGTGTGAATTTACGTCTCACTTTTGTAGGAATAGTTGTTCATCGATAGTCAGATACATACTTTTCATATCATCTGCTGTATTTATACTTCCTGTGGACTCTGTTAGACAATTCAACTGCTTACGACAACGCTAAATATATTTGACCAGTTCTGGTACGGTAGTGTTAAATCATAAAGCCAAACAAATATAAAAATAATATTTGAATTTGTACTTATTAAACATCGTTTATTCAAAGTTATAGCGAATAAAGGTGTGTAATTATATAGGAAAGGTCCCGCCTCTTTGATTTCAATGGTTTTTGAGTATGTTGTCAGGATTATGTTTCTGAGCAACTTCTTCCGATGCAACAGGACTTACAAGGGAACATACCGAACCCGTACACGCCGATTTTGATGAAAATTATATGGTAGATAGTTCTCGAAAAAATATTTGACACGTATTTTTTTATATCTGCAATCGTCCACATTGAAGGGGTGATAATAGCCCTCAAACTTTGGGGTTGAAAATGGTTTTTTCGAAATATCTCCGAGATTAAAGGGCGCACGGCATTTTTTTTTTAAATTGTGCGCCTTGAGATTACGAATTCAGCGATATAAATAATAATTGCAAAAAATTATTTGTTTAAACAATATATTAAAATTTCTTAATTTTTTGTTAATTTTTCGTGCTAAATGTTGTTCTACTTTCGTGGAAATTTATGTGTATAAAGTATAGACAAAATTAGTGAATACGTGTTTTTGGAATTTTTTGTTTGCTAACATTTAACGATACTTATGCAACGTTTAATTTTCGCCCGCTTCGTACAGGGCGTATGAAAATTATTTGCCATGATCTGCCAGGCGTTGTTCTATACCTTTGGAGTGATGGACATTTGTAAAAAAATCTACTGCAAAATTCGCAAAAGCCTTGTAAATTAAGATCACTTTTTTTATTAGCTCATCGAATTCGTCTCGTCGCGTAGGCAAAATGTCTGAAAGGAACTATGGGTCAGAAATGAACCTTTCTTGTGCATATTAATGTTAAAATTGCAGTTCCGTGAGTGGCTTTCCCATCGGTAGGACAACCTTTGCTAACGGACATATAGAGAAGAGAAGCACACGAATTACCCTTATTGTCCGAAATGTGTCATTTGCTATTATATTTCAGAAACCTCTTCCCATTCATAAATTTGACCGTTGTTTGCGATTTCTGCTGCTTTTAAAGACATCCTGCTACAGTTTTTGGAGGAGGGGGTGTTTGTATCGCGGTAGGATTTTATATTCAAGGGGTAGTTGCAAAGGGGGGGGGGGGGGCAGTGTTTTGTTAATATTTATATCGCTGGATTCGTAATCCAGCGCCCTTTAATCTCGGAGATATTTCGAAAAAACCATTTTCAACCCCAAAGTTTGAGGGCTATTATCACCCCTTCAATGTGGACGATTGCAGATATAAAAAAATACGTGTCAAATATTTTTTCGAGAACTATCTACCATATAATTTTCATCAAAATCGGTGTGTACGGGTTCGGTATGTTTCCTTGTTAGAATCAAATGCTAGCCAACTAGTATGTATGCCAGTCACATGCTTATGACAGCATGGAGCATAGGGGCATCCGTGGTACCACAGACGTGCGCTCGAAGGAGGTAGACAGCACTCCTCCAAGGATGCGTGTAGCGAGAAATTAATTCCAAACCCTGCTATACATATATCCAGCAATCGCCTTTAATTTTCGATAAATTGGCGAAAAACTTCTGTTACTACACATTGAATTTTACCTATACGTGCACGTCCGTGTATTTATTGTTTCTACAAATCCACTACGCCGCCAGGAAAAGAGTCTTTATAACGGACAGACTCGTCGACAAGGTACCTCATGTGCCTTCATTTACAACTGTCCCCAGCCATTACTAATTTATCTTTTTGCTACAGGCACCTAAATGTGCATAACAGGGTACCTGCCCTCCAAGAGTTTGATTTAATTTAAGCGCTTATAGCGAGACTACAAGTTAGTAACGGTTGGGCATAGTTTTCAGAAAATACCGCCGTAAGGCGGCCCGACTAAGCATTGGAATTCTATTTCTCGCATATCCTTGTGATGTACCTTTTCAACGAGTTCACCCGATATTTAGACACTTTCCGAGGCGCTGTAGAAACAGTAGATAAGCGTTCGCAACATACTGACTAGCTAAAGTTTTTTGCCAATATCTCGAAAACTAAGGTCGAGCAGGTGTTTTATATACAGTGTGTTAAAAAAACATTCAATATTTATATGGTACAGTAAAACCTCGATAAATGAACAGTTTTCGGGGGCAAAGCAGTGCTCTTATCGTGTACCGGTGTCGAATCTGTGTTTACATTAGGGCTCGAGCCGAGTGTGAACTTACAAGGGGAGGACCAGCTTCGGGGATCACCGATTTTTTTCAAATTTGGTACACGTGTTCTACTCGGCAAATAATGAGACACGTATTTTGCCAAAAGTGTAGATAAGTCCAAATTTTTGAAAAAATTGCGTTCAAAAAAAAAGTTCCCCGATCGACTTGAAACTTTGTAGGCACGTTCTACGAGCAAAGTAAGCTTTATTGCACAGTAAAAACGTTTTCAAAAATCAACATGTCCCTTTAGTACCTTAGAGTTAGAACGTTATTCAACGAATCGGCGTGGCTGAGCGCACACGGAAGTAGTCTACGGTTACTGTTGACCCTAGATCGAATCCCGTATGTTGTATTTTGGAATTTCGGTTCTTTCTTTTTTTTCCTGCCTTTTCATTTCATCTTATGTCTTTATGAGACATGTTTCATTTATTTTGATATAGTGTTGTGTATGTTTTATATACTTTGACCTCTATTTTATATTCTATCGTATTTGCACATTTTGATGTTAGGATTACAAAGAAGTACACAATTTTATATTTAACAATTTCTTTATTTCTGTACATTACACATTTGTGTGGATAATAAGCGTCGTAGAAACATTTAAAACAAATGTCATGTGTTCACCACGAACATTTCATGAAGGTGTCGAGACGGTCGGGGTGATAGAAAATATTTCAATGAAATAGAATCACCGTGAACACTTTATCTTTATTTCGTAAGGCTAGTGACTAGAAGTGGTGTGTAGCGTGGCTCAAAATACAATAATCTAACTACGCGCTGACTTAGCTCGAAGGAGCCGCGCCCCCGCAGACCGGTGAATTTCCGCGGCCGCTTAAGCCAATCGGAAGACAAGAAAATCACCGACTGCGCCCTCTTTTCCTTGCGCCCTTGGCGCGCTTTTTAGGGAAAAGAGAGAAAGGTCATGGCGGCAAGTTTTCGCTGGCAAGGGTTCGGTCACGTACGCATTTCCGCCGCGCCCCCGCTTCGTCTTGTGCGGCCCAAGGTTGGCGTTGGGCCTGCACTCGAGGGGCCAACGGAAACGCGTAATTTATGGCACTCGCAAGAGCTATTGAGACTGCGAAGAAACTGTACGAAGTGATTCTAAGAAATATATACAAAAGGCAGTTTTCTCAAAAATAGCTGTGTCGCTGCAAATGACATAAACCAGACGAACCGTTTGCATGGGAACGGAAAAATTCCCAAATGTAGGTGGTCGCTACATCACCCCCCTGCCAGTGCAAACGTTATCCTTCGAGCTGTTTAATCTAAATTAATCCTAAGCTTATTCTAATCTAAGTTTACCTTATTGCTACGTTACAATAACTTAGATTCTACCTTAATATAATTCTATAATTAGCTTAAGATTAGCTTAAAAAAATGAAAGTGCTCGTACGGACGTGCAATGCGTTTACAATAACTGTAGGATTATCGTACCTGCAGACGGTCGGGAAACCTGACACGTCTACCTGACCGCGTGGTGACAGGTGTTTCCCTGATGCAGGTAGATTTGCACGAATCGTCGATTTTAGGCGGAGAAATGTTTTTCTCCGTGTCGTTGCCTGGATTAATAACATACGCGGGCTTCAAACGATTAACGGTAATTACCACGTGTTTTCCGCGAATATTAACGACGAACGTTTTTTCGGCGCGTGAAATCACGGGGAACGGACCCTCATACGGATTTTGTAAAGAGCTTTTCACGGCGTCCACGCGTACAAAAACATGCGAGCACGTTGAAAGCTCTTTAAAAACGAAAATCTTTTGATTTCGGTGAGTCGTTCCGGGCACGGGTCGAAGGTCACGGAATTTTTCCGTCAGCCGGTGAACTAAATCAATTGGCGTGACAGCGGTTTCTTTCGTATTCCCGAAAAATTCGCCCGGGAGACGAAGACCTTCCCCGTAAACTAATTCGGCCGCGGATGCATTCAAGTCTTCGCGGAGAGCGGTGCGGATGCCCAGCAGAACGCACGGTAGCGTTTCGACCCAGTCGGAATTTCCATGGCATTTAATTGCCGCCTTAAGCTGCCTGTGAAAACGCTCGACCAAGCCGTTTGCCGCAGGATGGTAAGCGGTAGTTCGCAGATGAGTCGTGCCGAGCAATTGATTTAATTGTTTGAAAAGACACGACTCGAACTGACGGCCTTGGTCGGTTGTAATTCTCACAGGTGAGCCGAAGCGAGCAATCCAGCCGGAATAAAGGGCAAACGCTACCGTTTCGGCCTCGATGTTCTCGAGCGGGAACACCTCGGGCCAACGCGTAAAACGATCGACGCAGGTAAGACAGTACCTGTAGCCCTTCGAAATCGGCAATGGCCCCACTAGGTCGATATGAATGTGCTCGAACCTAGCGGTCGGTGCCACGAAGGTGCCGAAAGGGGCAGATACGTGCCTGCTCGTCTTCGTTTTTTGGCATGCGATGCATCCACGAGCCCATTCGCGACAATCCTTCTCCATAGACGGCCAGACAAATCGTTGTTTAATCATTTTGACGGTTGTCTTAATGCCGGGATGCGAAAGATTATGAATGGAGTCGAAGGCTCGTTTACGAAGAGATTTCGTAACGAATGGTCGTGCAATGCCTGAGGATACATCGCAATACACGGTCGCGTCGGAATCGAAAAACTGCATTCTCGTGAATCGCAGCGAAGTACCAGATGCTCGTAAGAGGTCGCGTAATTCCGCGTCGGATTTTTGCGCCTCCGCGAGGTCCTTGTAATTTAACGAAGCACCGATCGCTTCGATACGTGAGAGAGCATCTGCTACTTCGTTTTGTGATCCGCTAACGTGCCGTATATCCGTCGTAAATTGTGCGATGAAATCGAGATACCGAAATTGGCGAGGTGAACATTTCTCTAATTTTTGTCGGAAGGCAAAAATTAGAGGTCGATGGTCGGTATATACTGTAAAAGGTCGACCTTCGACGGCATGCCGAAATCGCTTAATTGCCTCGTAAGCTGCTAAAAGTTCCCTGTCATAGGCGCTGTATTTACGCTGCGCGCACGACAAGGATTTCGTAAAGAAGGCAAGCGGTTGCCAGGAATTTCCTTGTCGCTGCTGCAATGCAGCGCCTATGGCGAAATCAGACGCATCCACCATAATCGCGAGATGCGAGCGAGCAGATGGATGCGAAAGAATCGCAGCGTCTGCGAGAGCGTTTTTTAAGTCGATGAAAGATTTCTCCGCTTCGGAAGGAAGCTCGATCGGAGAATCGCCTCGACGCTTGGGACCTTTTAACAGCTCATTTAACGGAGCCTGCAGCTTGGCGGCTCCGGGCATGAAACGTCGGTAGAAGTTTACCATACCCAGAAACCGTCGTAGCTGTTTTACCGTCGTAGGCTTCGGAAATTGAGCGATTGCGTTTACCTTCTCGGGAAGGGGTCTCGTACCCTGACCATTTACAGAATAACCTAGAAATTTCACCTCGCTCGCGGCGAAGACGCACTTCGTGGGGTTTAATACTACACCGTACTGGTTCAGACGGGAGAAAAGCAGCCGCAAATGTTCGCGATGCTCGACTTCGTTATTCGAGGCGACTAGAATATCGTCTAGATATGCGTAACAAAAATCTAGACCTCGAATAACGGTATCCATAAATCGCTGGAACGTTTGCGCCGCGTTTCTCAATCCGAACGGCATTACGGTATATTCAAACATCCCGAAAGGAGTCGTCACCGCGGTTTTCGGTATATCGTCGGGATTTACTGGAATCTGATGGTACGCGCGGACCAGATCGATTGTCGAGAACACAGTTTTTCCCGCGAGCATCCGCGCGAAGTCCTCGATATGCGGAATCGGATAGCGATCCGGAACGGTGCGCGAATTCAAGGCGCGATAATCGCCGCAGGGCCGCCAACCATTGTCCTTTTTCGGAACCATGTGGAGCGCGGAAGCCCACTGGCTTTTCGAAGGACGAATATGACCCCGCGACAATAACGTCTCAAATTCGGCTTTCGCGATCTTAAATATATCCGGCGCTAAACGTCGCGGTTTCGCGTGTGTCGGTGGTCCAGGCGAGGTCGTTATAAAATGCACGACTTCGTGCCTTACCTCGCTCGCCGTGGAACTGGGGCGCGTGATGCCGGGGAAGCCTGCTAGCAGCTGGTGGAACGCTGAATTTCCGTCGATGGTCTTCACGGACTGCACGTCGTCGGTGGAGATTCGGCCCTTCGCCGAAAGTTCCGTAGTGCAGTCGAGAAGTCGTCGGTTCTGCAGGTCCACCAGGATGCCGTACGAAGCCAAAAAATCGGCTCCAATAATTGGCTTCGCGACGTCGCCGATGATAAATTCCCATCGGAAAGCACGGCGCAGTCCCAAGTCCAGCACGAGCGTCCTCATCCCGTAAGTTGCGATCGTCGATCCGTTCGCAGCGTACATTTCGTACGCGGTCTTACTGACTCGGCCTTGAATTCGCGTTCGCGGAAAAACGCTTAGATCCGAGCCAGTGTCGACGAGATATTCGGTTTTCGACGATCGGTCCACTACGAAGAGGCGGCGCGTCCCGTAGTCCTCCTTGATGGCCGCAGTCAATGGAGGCTCCCGCCGTTTCCCGATACGTAGGAACACGGGGAGCGGCACTTCGTGGCGTTCGCACCGAAACGCACATGGTACCAGCAGTACCCTTGGACTGATTTTGAGCGATGTCTCGGGTCGATCTGCGAGTCGGATTGTCGACGAGGTTCACGATGATCTCGCGAACGAGATCGTGCAATCTCGCTTATTCGGATTTCCATCCGCTCCAACCGCTTCAAAATAGCTTCCGCCATTGCTGCCTTGCACGATGCCGTGTTTTCGTTCGCGTGCGACATTTTAGTGTAGTCAAACACACACAAAACACGTGACACCAAAAATAAAAATGTTCAAATAAAAGATTGTCCCGATCACTCCGCGTAAAAATACACAAGCGGTATCGAATCACTTGGATCACGTCGGGGTCACCAATGTCGAGACGGTCGGGGTGATAGAAAATATTTCAATGAAATAGAATCACCGTGAACACTTTATCTTTATTTCGTAAGGCTAGTGACTAGAAGTGGTGTGTAGCGTGGCTCAAAATACAATAATCTAACTACGCGCTGACTTAGCTCGAAGGAGCCGCGCCCCCGCAGACCGGTGAATTTCCGCGGCCGCTTAAGCCAATCGGAAGACAAGAAAATCACCGACTGCGCCCTCTTTTCCTTGCGCCCTTGGCGCGCTTTTTAGGGAAAAGAGAGAAAGGTCATGGCGGCAAGTTTTCGCTGGCAAGGGTTCGGTCACGTACGCATTTCCGCCGCGCCCCCGCTTCGTCTTGTGCGGCCCAAGGTTGGCGTTGGGCCTGCACTCGAGGGGCCAACGGAAACGCGTAATTTATGGCACTCGCAAGAGCTATTGAGACTGCGAAGAAACTGTACGAAGTGATTCTAAGAAATATATACAAAAGGCAGTTTTCTCAAAAATAGCTGTGTCGCTGCAAATGACATAAACCAGACGAACCGTTTGCATGGGAACGGAAAAATTCCCAAATGTAGGTGGTCGCTACAAAGGCGAAGTACCCACCTAGGCAATGGACTTTCTCTTTTTCGATGGATTATGACTCGGCCCTTATCTACCGCAGACAGTCCCAGACCCGCGGGACCCAAAGCAGCAGAAAAGTGCTAAATTAAAAATAGCTAACGAGCCCAGCACAGTATCGGAAGCCCGAAATTGAGACAAAGGTGGAGACCGGATTGTAAACCGTCGTCCCTACAACGATATATTAAAGACATATAGAAACAGTAGTAACGACTATGTTTCTACGGCTCTTATCATCCAGACAAATGTGTAATGTACAAAAAGAAATAAATTGTTAAAATACATAATTGTGGACATCTTTGTAATCCTAACATTGAAATCCGCAAGTAAAATAGAGTATAAAATAGAAGTCAAAGTCTATAAAATATATACAACAGATATGTGAAAATAAATAAAACACGTCCCATAAGGAAATAAGTTGACATTAGGACGCCCGAAAAAAGAAAAAAAAAATGAGATTCCAAAATGCAACATACGGGAATCGATCTAGGGTCCATAGTACCCGCAGACTACTTCCTTGTCCGCTCAGCCACGCCGCTTCGTTGAATAACGTTCTAAATCTAACAAGGGAACATATCGAACACGAACACACCGATTTTGATGAAATTTATGTCAGAGGTACTCCTCGTCAGAATATTGGACACGTATTTTTTTATCGGCAACCATCCACTATGAAGGGGTGAAAATACCCCTCAAAGTTAAGGGCAGAAAACACATTTTTGGATATATCTCGGTAACCAGGGGTCAACAAAATTTAATTTTTTTTTAAATTGTGTGTTTTTCAACCGAGAATTAAACTGTGTAACAAAAGTTGCAAAAAAATTATTTGTTTAAAAAATATATTAAAAAATTAATTTTTTTTGTTAATATCTTCCGAAAAACATTCGCAACTGATTAAATAAATTTATGTACACAAGCTATGGTCCAAATTAGCGGATACGTGTTTTTGGATTTTTTCGATTTTTGACGATAACGGTCATTATTTCGTGTTTCACATTTTCTCGTTCCGCGCTGAACTGGCCGGCCGAAATGGAATTTTTTTCATAACAAAACTGACATTATTGCCATGACTAGTATTCTAATAATCTATGCGAAAGAATTTTAAACATCAAATAATAACCGTTAGTGTCAAAAACCAAAAATTCCAAAGTCACGAATGCACTGATTTCGGTAATACTTTACGTACATAATGGGTGAAGTAAAAAGTTCTGAGCGTTTTTTCTCTTTATTTTGATGATAAAATTAACAAACTTAGAATTTTCGGAATTAAATCAAATAAGCGCCGTTTTGTTCAATAACTTTTTCCCATTTTGAAGGCAATTTCATAATTCCGCGATTGAAGAAGTCTTCGTCCCTATTGTTAAAAAACTCGACCAGCTCACTTTCACAAGCCTCTCTTGAGGCCAGTTTTTTGCCATCAAGAAAATGTTGTAAATGTCTAAAAAGGTGATAATCGCTTGGTGCCAGGTCTGGGCTATACGGCGGGTGCGATATAACCTCCCATCCAAACTCTCGGAGCTTCTGGCGTGTCGTTAAAGATGTGTGCGGCCTGGCGTTGTCTTGATGGAAGACAACACCCTTCCGATTGGACAATTCTGGTCGCTTCTCGTTGATTGCCTGTTTCAATCTGGTCAGTTGTTCACAATATAGGCCCGAATTGAGTGACTGGCCCGATGGGAGCAGCTCATAGTGCAGGATTCCCTTCCAATCCCACCAAACACATAGCAAAACCTTCTTGGTCGTTAATCCGGGCTTGGCGATCGTTTGGGCCGTCTCACCGCGCTTGGACCACGATCTTTTTCGCCTGTCATTCTCGTATGTGACCCATTTTTCATCGCCAGTCACCATCCGCTTCAAAATTGGGTCCATTTCGTGACGCTTCAGCAAAGAATCGCAGGCATCAACTCGCTCCAAAAGGTTCTTTTGCGTCAGTTCGTGTGGCACCCATATATCGAGCTTCTTTTTGAGACCAGCCTTATGCAAATGGTTCCAAACGGTTTTCTGGCTAATCTTCAGTTCCTGGGCAATGGAATAAGTGCTCGCATGCCGGTCTGACTCGACGATTTCCATGATTTTATCGACATTTTCAACGATAGGCCTACCAGAGCGTGTCTCATCTTCGACGTCCATATTACCAGAACGGAAGCGTTGGAACCACCGCTTTGCTGTTGCATTCGATACTGTTTTGGGTCCATAAACAGCACAAACTTTTTTGGCTGCCTGCTCGGCTTTTTCCCCTTGATCGTAGTGGTATTGTAGAATGTATCGAATCTTCTCTTTCATTACCTCCATTTTGATACGCTCTAACAAACAACTGGCTTCACAAAACAAAAGACTGTCAGAGAACTTTTTTTAAAGCGTTATGTTGCCTTTAAGTCACAGCAGGGTAGGCAAGCTGCCGTGTTATGAAAAAGGACTGAAAACAGCGCCGCTAGTATTCGCGGGTACGAACTAAAGGCATAAATTTTTGTATAGCATGCCCAGGGTAGGCAAGCTGCCGTGTTATGAAAAAGGACTGAAAACAGCGCCGCTAGTATTCGCGGGTACGAACTAAAGGCATAAATTTTTGTATAGCATGCCTATCTATATTAATGTATACTCAATGGTTGTATTCTAATGCTTGCCTTCATATTTTCTTTTCAATTTTATTTTAAAATGGAAATAACAACATTATATTTCAGTTACTTTCGTTTTATTAATATTCATATTACAAAAGAATCATAATATACATAGGTATACATAGGAATAGATATACAATTACAGTACAAATATTTTCTAACCTCTATTTTCCTTGCAGGAAATGATCGAACATTTCTTCCTTTGCTTCATATCTAGAAAAAGAAAACACCGTCAATTATAACAATATCTTAAAAACTATAGCAATTATCATAACTATGAAATAAATAATAATTATGTCTCAAGTTCGTTTGGCTGCTCGTTTTCGTCGTGAACGGTCTCCAATCACCCATAATGGCGGTTCAGAACAGAATTGACATTTCAGTCTTGGCGGGAAAGATCACACCGATTTCCTCTTGCAAATGTAGTTGAAATTCGTCAATTCGGTGTTAGGTAAGACCAGCGTCAGTATCGCCACCTGGTAGACGCGGGTCGCGTAACTTGGAACCGCTGAGCCCATTACAGCTTGTCGACCCTGAGTCACAGTATAGTATGACATGATGCAACGTATACATTGTGAGATATGGCTCACTAAAGACATCTAACAAAAAACGCTCAAAACTTTTTACTTCACCCATTATTATTCGATAGCGGAATAACGCTTATCAGAAAAAATTAACGAGAAAATGCAAATTTAAATATATCATTTAAACAAATCGTACATTAACCCTTTCAATACTACGGGCAACTATAGTCGCTCTCCATAAGATGCCACTGACATACTACGGGCGACTATAGTCGCTCTGCATAAAATGCAGCGAATTGTACATACAACGAGTGATTGGAGTTATTGCGCATCGAATATCTTACTCTGAACATGTAGCATTAGAAGGAAAAATTTTTTTTAAAAAAATGTCAAAGCAACTCTGTTGCAGCGAGGCGTAAGTGCGATCGCTGACGATCTTTCCCGCGCAGCGTGCACACTTTTGGCGCAGCGGCCCGTACAGCGGGAATACCGCGCCGGAGAAGACGCCCGTAGCGACAGGGTTAAAAATTTGAATTTTTTCGTTAATTTTTCCTGATACGTGTTATTCCGCTATTGAATATTATGTATGTAAAGTATTATCGAAAGCAGTGTATCCGTGACTTTGGAATTTTTGGTTTTTGACACTAAGGGTTATTATTTGATGTTTAAAATTCTTTCGCACAGATTATTAGAATACTAGTCATGGCAATAAAGTCAGTTTTGTTACGAAAAAATTTCATTTCAGCCGGCCAGTTCAGCGCGGAACGAGAAAATGTTAAACACGAAATAATGACCGTTATCGTCAAAAATCGAAAGAATCCAAAAACACGTATCCGCTAATTTGGACCATAGCTTGTGTACATAAATTTATTTAATCAGTTGCGAATGCTTTTCGGAAGATATTAACAAAAAAAATTAATTTTTTAATATATTTTTTAAACAAATAATTTTTTTGCAACTTTTGTTACACAGTTTAATTCTCGGTTGAAAAACACACAATTTAAAAAAAAATTAAATTTTGTTGACCCCTGGTTACCGAGATATATCCAAAAATGTGTTTTCTACCCTTAACTTTGAGGGGTATTTTCACCCCTTCAGAGTGGATGGTTGCCGATAAAAAAAATACGTGTCCAATATTCTGACGAGGAGTACCTCTGACATAAATTTCATCAAAATCGGTGTGTTCGAGTTCGATATGTTCCCTTGTAAGTTACTAAAAGGACATGTCGATTTTTGAAAACGTTTTTACAGCGAAATAAAAAAATACGTATAACTTAATTTTGCTCGTAAAACGTGCCTGCAAAGTTTCGAGTCGATCGGTGAACTTTTTTTTTAAACCCTGTTTTTTCAAAAATTTTGACTTATCTGCACTTTTGGCAAAATACGTGTCTAATTATTTTCCCAGTAGAACAGGTGTACCAAATTTGAAAAAAATCGGTGACCCCGGAGCTGGTCCTCCCCTTGTTTGAAAAAGACAGGCAGTAGAAGAGACAGAGAGAGCAAGCAAATAAAGTGAGCTATTCGCAAGTACCGGTGAGGCATTGCTAATGCATCAATAAACTTGCTTATTTATTAATTTTCCTAAATGTAACTTTTCCGAATGCATTTTTGAGATTCTTCTGATTAACACGTTGCCGCACACTTTTAATTTGACGATCGTGCTCAGAAACACTTTTTTTTTTCTGAAGCGGTAAAGCATGAGAAAACGCATAAAAGAACAATTAATATGCTGTCTGGCATGCTATACCTTTTTTTCGATGTATTACTCAATAATTAACAAGTGTATGCGTTAGTACACTTCGTACTAACGCTGTTCTTTTTTTTATTGATTAAAATGTGCACGACGGCTATAGCCGTCGTTTGCCTACATATCGCCAAAGATCGGACGGCTATAGCCGTCATTTGCGGCAACGTGTTAAAATGATACCAAACACGGTATAGTTTGAATTATGTAAATAGTAAGTAAAGGGTATAGCAGGATAAGGGAGTCAAAAGTGCCCTTCAACCGATTTCAATGGGGACGGTCTCATTCGATAGATAATGCTCGGCAATTGACGTCTACAAATTTTTAACCCTGTATCTTGACCGGAAGGGTAGTTATGGGGAAAATTTAAAAAACAGGTTTTTGGCCCTTTTTCCCCATTTATTGAGGTGTAAAAAATCCGAAAGAATTCTGGCACATTCTACACGGTACCGGACATGTTGGAGAATTTTTTCAGTTTTTTCCGTCGAAGTACCTAAGCGTGAAAAATGGGCAAAGTAAAAAAAAACGGAAAAAAGAAGATTTCGTATCGAAATCTTCGAGGTACAACTTTTTGTTTTATATAGTAACAATCTAACACCTACGATTGTTATCCCCAATTTTTTTCAGATTTTTAAACCACCTGCGTCATTGTGAAAAAAATCGAAAACCGATTTTCGGGACGTATTTTGATCTAAAACGCAAGAAGTAATTGTTATTTTTCCATTATTTTGATAGAGTATGTTTATTTTATGATTTTCAATGTTTCTGCATACAAAGCAATTGCGAATGAATGCAAAGGATTGAATTGATTCAATTATTCGTAAGCTACACACTTCCTTATCAGCTAAAAATACGTACGTCCTTTCAATAGCAGCGATGGCGCAGCAGTGTGAGTCAGTTTTGAGCCTTTGAGGGGTAAGAACGTGCCCTCACACCCTCGAACTCGTACCTGATTTAATACGCAGTAGGCAAAAACCCACCATAATTGGCAGTAGTGAGAAATACGCGAACGGAAGGCAGCAGTTTAAAGTTAGTGTAAGTTATGTGCTAATGCTTAACAACCTTAATGCATAGTAGAAGCCACTTACAATAAATAGAATTATAATAAAGTGATACAAGTGATAATTGAAAAACATTATGTGAAGGAAGGGGTCATCCCGAATAGTGATTGCCGACCAAGGTCGTGCAAAACGATAAACAAATGCGAACAGTTAAAAGATGCGAAGCAACAAGACACCAGCGCTGAGCATCTGATAAATATGCCTAAATCAGACTCCACACCGTCACAATGTACGAAAAAACCTCAACCAATAATAACAGTTAGAGAGGAGATAACGAATAAAAACTTAAAACTCAAAATAACAGAAAGACAAGCAGTGCAAAAACAAGCTAACACCAAAAAAATAAATCCTAAACCCAACTTAATAAAAAGGAAAATATCGGACTCCGACCAAAACCTTAATAGTCAAAATAAAATAAAAATAATTAAAGACCGAGACAACTCGCCAAATGATATCAAGGACTTATCCATAGATGCGTCAGTAAAAGAACTGAATATGGATATCACCGACGCGAAAAACCATGAAGCACCATCGTACAAGGACCTCCTACTGATAATAAAAAATCTAAACGAAACCATAACTGCCCTGTCGAAGCAAATTGCCCAATTTAAAGATGAAAAAACGAAAGCGTCATCAACTGTGGGCAGTGAAAAAAAACTCGAATCGCCAAAGCAGAATCGAGCCCCTCAAGAAAGCGAGTATACCTGCGCTCACCCGAACCGAAGAAAAATGGCAGAAAGTCGGACCGGCAAACAAAAGGAGGCACCCCCAAGAAGACAAGGAAGCCTCAACCTCGTTAACACGTGCAGCTCAGCAGGGTCAAGGAGACAGGACAGAGGCAGCACAGAAAAAGGGTCTACAACAAAATCGGTCAACCACCCTGGAAAAGGACGTCGCAACGGCATCACCAACAGATCCAGCAGCGGTAAAAAATATAAAAAACAGCAAACACCCGGCAATAATAGTCCACAATTTATCCTCCAAAACCACAATAGAAATAATCTCCAAAATTACGGAGAATTTCTGTATAAAAAAAATAAACAACAATAAACACCTGTTGTTCATAGAAAACGTCCAAAACTTCTTAGAGGCACAACAAAATCTAAAATCACATAACGTCCAATATTTCTCATATACACCAAAAACACAAAAATCAAAAACTATGTTACTAAAAAACCTGGAAGGAGATTTTGAAACAGAAAAGGTTCTAGAAGAACTTAAAAGCAAAAATATCGAAAATATAAAATTCCTTAGTGTAAAAAAATTCCAAACACAAAAATCACTGAAAGAAGGTAGATCACTCCCAATCTTTCTGGTCCAAATATCTCCCGAAAGCAAAATAGAAAATTTAAAAAAAATCAAGGTGCTGTTATACTCGGTCATTACTTGGGAAAAAATTAACAAAACCACTCGAATCCAATGCAAAAGGTGTCAACGCATTGGGCACGCAGCCGCAAATTGTAACCTAGAATACCGTTGCGTAAAATGCGATAAAAAGCACAACCCAGGAGAAACCCGGGGCATTGCACTACTAAAATGGATAGAGAAAAACCAATTAAACTATAGAATAACCCTCGCTAGTACGGCGATCCCATCCACCCAGCCAGCAAATCGTTCATAGATTTATGTTTAATAGATAACAGAATAAAAATACTATACCTAAAAAATAATACACACCTAGACACACTAGAGTACGATAGTGACCACAAAGCAATAAACGCAGAAATAGCCATCCAAACTACCGATTTCTTATTCGATAAAGGAGAAACACTTAACAAATTTAACTTCAATAAAGCAGACTGACCCAATTTCAAACATTTATTAACCGATTACAACGATAACACAGACATAACGAACGACAGAAATCTAACAATAAATGAAATAGACAATCACATCACAAACATTAACATAAAAATAATAAACGCAATCGAACAGTCAGTACCGCGTACCACCAACTTCAACTCGACAGACAAATACATAACACCTCAGATCATAAGACTAAAAAAAAAAGAGTCTGCTTATAACACGTATATAATGGGTGAAGTAAAAAGTTCTGAGCGTTTTTTCTCTTTATTTTGATGATAAAATTAACAAACTTAGAATTTTCGGAATTAAATCAAATAAGCGCCGTTTTGTTCAATAACTTTTTCCCATTTTGAAGGCAATTTCATAATTCCGCGATTGAAGAAGTCTTCGTCCCTATTGTTGAAAAACTCGACCAGCTCACTTTCACAAGCCTCTCTTGAGGCCAGTTTTTTGCCATCAAGAAAATGTTGTAAATGTCTAAAAAGGTGATAATCTCTAATATGTAGTATATTTTTATAGATAATCTATAAAATGTCTAAAGGTGACCACGATCTTTTTCGCCTGTCATTCTCGTATGTGACCCATTTTTCATCGCCAGTCACCATCCGCTTCAAAAATGGGTCCCTTTCGTGACGCTTCAGCAAAGAATCGCAGGCATCAACTCGCTCCAAAAGGTTCTTTTGCGTCAGTTCGTGTGGCACCCATATATCGAGCTTCTTTTTGAGACCAGCCTTATGCAAATGGTTCCAAACGGTTTTCTGGCTAATCTTCAGTTCCTGGGCAATGGAATAAGTGCTCGCATGCCGGTCTGACTCGACGATTTCCATGATTTTATCGACATTTTCAACGATAGGCCTACCAGAGCGTGTCTCATCTTCGACGTCCATATTACCAGAACGGAAGCGTTGGAACCACCGCTTTGCTGTTGCATTCGATACTGTTTTGGGTCCATAAACAGCACAAATTTTTTTGGCTGCCTGCTCGGCTTTTTCCCATTGATCGTAGTGGTATTGTAGAATGTATCGAATCTTCTCTTTCGTTACCTCCATTTTGATACGCTCTAACAAACAACTGGCTTCACAAAACAAAAGACTGTCAGAGAACTTTTTTTAAAGCGTTATGTTGCCTTTAAGTCACAGTATAGAATGACATGATGCAACGTATACATTGTGAGATATGGCTCACTAAAGCCATCTAACAAAAAACGCTCAAAACTTTTTACTTCACCCATTATAACAGGTCCAAATTACTGAACCACAACCCGTCAAACGAAATCATAATTAGCCACTTAAAGAAAAACCTAAAAACAATTAAAAATGATATTAAAAAAGCATTCCAACAATCAGTGAGTAACCACTGGAAAAACAAAATACAGGGCATATCCACGCAAAAAAATAAAGAACTCTTCCCCTCGATAAATAGACTGTTTAGACCAAAAACAAACAGTGACATTGACAGCTTAGAAATCAACTACAACGGGCAAGACCTTCTAACTAGAGCAGGGATCAACTTTCCAAACCTAAGCTCAAGCAATACGAACAACATACAGATTACAGACATCACAGATAAACTAAACGTCCTGGGTGCACACTTTGAATCAGTACACATACAAAACAATAACATGGGGAAAAACTCGCTCAACAATATCATTACAAATAAAATAGATATATTAAGATCACAAATAGACAAAGACCGGAAAGACAATAAAACAATCTGCAAGTTTTCTAAGGTAAACAGAGCAGACGATCCAGATGCAGATTCCATCCCCTCTAACTACTTCACATCATTCAACAAATAAAAAATTACCTTTAAAAAATTAAACAATAAAAAATCTACTAGCTTTGACGAAATACCGAATATAGCGCTAAAAAACCTACCACCCCGATACATATATCTCTACGCCATACTATTCAACAACTGCCTGAACTTAACATACTTTCCGTCCACCTGGAAAACAGCAAAAACGATAGCCATAAAAAAACGTAACAAAGATGGTAAAGAAATCTCCAGTTACAGACCAATTAGTCTACTGCCTAACATCAGCAAAATATTCGAAACCGTAATAAACAACTCCATAAACTCCTTCTGCCAAAAAAACGAGATCATCCCTGAACAGCAATTTGGATTTAGATTCAAACACTCCACAACCCATGCAATCACAAAATTCACGTCCGACATCTGCTGGGCACGAAACGCAGGCGACTGTGTAGGCGCCTGCCTTGTAGATCTAGAAAAAGCCTTTAATATGGTCTGGTTAGACGGGCTATTTTATAAATTAATCAAAAAACAATTCCCATCACACCTCATTAAAATAATTTGGAGCATGCTAAACGGGAAAAAATTCATAACAGCCGCTAATTAAAGGCGAACTCCAAGAAATATTCAATAAGGTACAAGATTACCTTCACACTTGGAAATTAAAAATAAATACAGCAAAGTGTGAGACGATTCTCTTTAGACCCTACATTTCAAAAATATCGGATGCTAACAAAGACGTACGTGTAAACGCAAAATATTTTTCACTGCATGACAATAGCACACAAAGAAACTTAATACCTCACAAAAACATAGTCAAATACCTCGGAACGCACATAGACTTCAAACTAAATTACAACCAGCACGTAGAAACACAAATCCATAGAGCCCTCAAACAGTTCTTAAGCCATAGAAGACTATTTCATTCTAAAGACCTAGACACATCAGTTAAAATCCTTTGCTATAAAACACTAATAAGACCTATACTAACTTACGCCTGTCCCATATGGTTTAACATAAGCGCCAGCACAATGGAAAAACTAACACACCTGGAGAGAAAATGCCTAAGAGCATGTCTTAATAAATACCGCTCACCAGAAACAAATTACACAAAACTAATCAGTAACATAAAAATATACGAATATGCCAACACAAATAGAATTGATATGCATATAATAAAATTAATCAGGAACCACTGGTCCAACATTCACAACATTACCTCGAATAGTCTCATATCAAGTTCCATATACCCAAACGATAATTATTACAACAAAGCAAGAAAATCCGGTTACATCCCGCCTGAATCATTTATATTCTTAGACAAAAAAGGGTACATCCAAAACACACAAAGAACACCAATATTATACCACATAAACCGTAAAACATTAAAAAAAAAAAATTACTTTCAACCCAAACCTCGGCGCAAATGACCCTGACATTAGATTCGACACAAAACTACCTAAAATAGACAACAATGACAAACAGCGGAAAAACACTGCAAGATACTGGTGGTTGGACCCAATGTAAAACACCTAAAGCCTAGTCAGGAAAAGAAATCCCAAAGAAAATCCCACCGACACGGGGAGAATAAACAATTATGCATAAGATACTATTAAAATGTAAATAAAAACTAAGTGCAATAATGTACACAAAAGCACGGACACGCCGTAAACTCAGTAATTAACTAAACACAAACTAAACTGGAGTGTAAACAGGGCTTCCGTGACTTGGACATAGAAATAAGTAAAAATAAGTAGCATTAAGTACGCATAAAACGATCCCAAAGAGGTTAGCAAACCAATTTTCCCTATTATACATTTCCTTATACTTGTACCTGACACCCCTTCCCTTAATTAACGTTAAAAAAAAAAAAAAGATATAAGTATAGTTTTTTCTTTTTTCTAACGCTGTCTTTTCTATACTCACAAACAAACAAAAAATTAACTAATAATAAAACCCGAAGATATGAAATACAAAGTAGCATTAAGTGCAATATTATAAAATCACAAACTTAGTTTAAGCTTACGAGTGCTCTTGCCAAGAGCCATTAGGCTATATAAATTAAAAAAAAAAAAATTTTTTTTGTACCCTTGTTACCTGTTTTGTACGTTTTTATAGGTTTATTGTAACTAATGTATATACATTGTTAACATTTTGAAAGCAATAAACGTATTGTTACAATAAAAAAAGCGATGGCGTAGTCGGTAGAGTTCCTGGCTGCGGAACCTCTCGAAACTTTTTGTCGCCGGTTCGAGTCACACGGGGTAAAATAATTTTTTTTTTTTTTTAATCATTCACTGCATAACAACAAATAATAATCATTTTTCAATATTTCAGTGTTTTTCAAACATTTTTAAATACTTATTCAATATGAAATATATGTAAAAATAATTATGGAGCATAATGTTTTTTTCATTGATTCGTCCTAGCCATATCTCGTTATTCTTTTGTACATTGAACGAATATTAGTTTACTGTAACGAATGCAAATATGTATTCAATATTAAAAGGATCCAATTGTATATTCTGATGAATTGTAATGAAGGTGATGTCTAACGGAAAGAAGGGTTTATTTCTTTTTAAACATTCTTATTTTTATATTTACCGCTTCTCCATTTATGCAGAGGTCATCCAAAATAGACAATGAATTGAAAGGAAGAAGGTATATTGGGATTTCGTCCGTTATAATTCCTTTACTGTTTTATGCAAATCAACTCCTCAATATTCTTAAATGCCTCGTACGATGACGCCACATTAATCAAAGAAGTTATCGTTGCTTCATTGACTATATCTCTAATATAATTGGAATTTCGGGCATCAAACGTTATTGCTGTGAATGTGCGAATGGTAACCGTACCATAGGTTGTTGTTCGCACATTGATAAATAACAATTACTTCTTGCGTTTTAGATCAAAATACGTCCCGAAAATCGGTTTTCGATTTTTTTCACAATGACGCAGGTGGTTTAAAAATCTGAAAAAAATTGGGGATAACAATCGTAGGTGTTAGATTGTTACTATATAAAACAAAAAGTTGTACCTCGAAGATTTCGATACGAAATCTTCTTTTTCCGTTTTTTTTACTTTGCCCATTTTTCACGCTTAGGTACTTCGACGGAAAAATCTGAAAAAATTCTCCAACATGTCCGGTACCGTGTAGAATATGCCAGAATTCTTTCGGATTTTTCACGCCTCAATAAATGGGGAAAAAGGGCCAAAAACCTGTTTTTTTTAAATTTTCCCTATAACTACCCTTCCGGTCAAGATACAGGGTTAAAAAGTTGTAGACATCTATCGAATGAGACCGTCCCCATTGAAATCGGTTGAAGGGCACTTTTGACCCCCTTATCCTGCTATACCCTTTATTAAATATTAAGTAAATATAATTGAAAGTATATCGTGTTTGGTATCATTTTAATCAGAAAAATCTCACAAATGCGATAGCAAAGGTTTCAAAAACAAAAAATTCGAAAATGAAAGCGACTGACCCTCCAATTAGTATTGCCTCACCGATGCATTCGGGTGGAATCATCTTACACTGTTTCCTCGTCGAGCGTCGCGTTCGCCAAGTGGGATCCCCCTATGTAGAGGGGAGAGTCGTGTTCCAGTTATGCAGCGAAACTTTTCGTGCACTTATCCAGCTTTTACTGTAATTGACTTACTATTGAAGTTGAAGTTTTTGAAACAGCATGTGAGAGGGTACACTTCGATTAAGAAATTTTTCCGCGTAAAGACGTCGTGCACTTCCATTAGTACGGCCATACATAAAATGCATATCTGTCATTTCTTCATTCGAATAATATGCTGCGAATTTCACGATACTTTGTAACTGTGTAATATCTACAATCCGCGATCCACAACTGACTGATTCCCAATGAAATCTACTGTCGGCACTTATGTCTTAGTATAAACACTAAATTAAACATCCCATGCGATGGAAGCAAGTAAGTCAATCATGATACTAGCAAACAAAAATGTTTATATCTCAGAAACGGTTAACCTTTCGATCTGTGTTTACTAAAGCTTTTTTACTTAGTACAGTGTATTCTATATACCATATAAATATTGAATGGTTTTTTTAATACCCTGTATAGAAAAGAATTGGTCAAAATCATAATCCTGACAACATATCCAAAAATCATTGAAATCGGTAAGTTGGGATCATTTCTGTATAATTACCAAAGCATTGTGCTATCCCTTTGACATAAACGATTTCATAACAGTTTATAACATTATAGAATTACACATTGTTAATAAACATTTTCAAAAACACTAAACAATTCATTATTTTTACAAACGGGATGAATAGCGATGTAACTTGACTGAAAGTAAAAAGAAATTCATATTTGTATGATGCACTACCATTTTGTTGTAGACTGTATTATTACAATCACATGTGTTGAAATAAAAAGAAATATAATTTTTTATTTTAAGACAGAGTTAACAATATTTGACGGTCTAAATATACTATCGTGGAATTTAGAAAATTATGCTGCTTTATTAAGTTTATATAACAAAATTCAATATTCACATTATTCAGGTAAATATTTAAAAATGTTTATTTAGATCAATAATTTCTATAACACATTCACACACATTCTATTTTTATTACTTTTTACCAACAGGATGTATATCTGAGGTTGACTTATTACAAGAAGCAAAAAAATTATACTGTGATACATCAAAAGTTTCAATATCAGTTTTATTTGATAGTGGTTTAATATCTATGACAGGCTCGCCGATTAGGTAAAAGAAAAGAATATAATTGTTGAAGATATTTAAAGTATAAAAGAGTACTTTTAATTTCCATTGAGCAACATATTTAATGTTTATATTTATAAACTAAATTTATTTTAAATAGTATACATATTTTAATAGTATAATAAAAGTATATCGTATATACAATTTGTAACAAAGAAATGTAATAATTCTTATTTGTGTGATTTATTTGTTTCATATTTTTTTTTGTTTTTTTAAGAACAGAAGATATGTTACAAATTCTGCTGTTACCAAAGTAAATTAATTTGTTTAGATATAGTCTCACGGAACGTGGAATAGTTATTGTGAAAAAGATATGTGAAATCACTGGTACTGATAGATTAATTACATCATTTGATGAATTAAATGAAATGCAAGCACGTTTACATTCAATATTTGAGCAGAGTTCAGCATTAATAGATACTTCTAAAAGTTATAAAAGAAACACAAATATACAATTACCCGTTTCCTATAAGAGTACTGATACTATATGCATGGATGAAAATAATTCCCTCAACGTTCAAGAAGTACAGTACTCAGGGTTTATAATCAGTAACACACATGCTCAGCGATCTGAACAATTTTATCAGTGTCATACACAAAAAAATGCCACGGAAGGAATTACAAGCAAAACCGCAGAGGTGAAACTAATAGAAAAAATGGGAGAAATAAGAAGCCAGGAAAGTAAGCATGATCAATTCAAGGCTGCAAATTGTAAACAAAATTTATCTGATAATTTGCAAAAAGATATTATTTTAGAGTCAACTAAATTCGATGTTATACTCTTAGTTGACACACAAGAAACTTGTGGGTATGTTTCATTTTCGCTATAAAGGGTATAGTAGGATAAGGGGGTCAAAGTGTCCTTGAACCGATTTCAATGGATTTTAACTCTGTATCTTGACTGGAAGGGTAGTTATGGGGTAAATTCAAAAAACAGTTTTTTGGCCTTTTTCACCCATTTATTGAGGAGGAAAAATTCAGAAAAATTCTGTCATGATGTTTTTCAGATTTCTCCATTGAAAAACCTAAGTGTTGAAAATGCGCAAACGCAAAAAAAACGCCTGCGCCATAGTGAAAACAATCAAAAACTGATTTTTCCGACGCATTTCGATCTGAAACGTAAAGACTAGTTGTTATTTTTGCATAATTTTGATACTTTATGTTCATTTTGTGATTTTTAATGTTTCTCCGTTCGAGTCAATTGCATGAGAATGGAAATAATTGAGGTAATTCACTTATCTGTATGGTGTGTGTTCCGTTATATACTAGGATTTTAGACATCCATTCAACAGCAGCGGTGGCGACGAGGCTACAGTGTCTGCTTTGGAATCGCTATGACTTTTTTGTCGCGAGTTCGAGTCCGAGGAGGTTTATTTTTTTTTCTTTTCCGTAACTGCATAAAAATAATCAATAATTATTTCAAAATGTTTTTAATATGTTCGCAAATGGTTAAAAAATATATATTTTGTATAAATTAATTATGGAGCATGTCTATTGTTTCGCCGAATCTCCCAAGGCAATCTCTTGCTCTATGGTTACGGGTATTCTTTAACATTTTGTTAGAAATAAATTGAGGAAATATTAGTTTATTGTGATATATAAAAATATTGGTATTAAAGAAACAGAGTTTTATACCTTGATATGTTGCTGCAGAGATAATGTCTAATGGAGTCAAAAGTAAATTCCATTTACTGGGTCCTACCAGTTACGTCAGGCAATTTCTTATTTGGCAGAGTTGATCGACGAAGAATATAACATTAATTTTCAATGTTTAAAAGAACGAAATATCATCGTGTAATACCTTGTTCGATCACGCCATATTGACAGTAAGAATTACCTTAGTTTTATAGAGTATATCCTGCATTCCATAGGAGTCTCACGTATTATGCGTTATTGCTGTGAATGTGCGAATGGTGCTAGTTCTTCCCATTTTTTTTGCGTTTGCACATTTTTGGCACTTAGGCTTTTCAATGGAAAAATTTGAAAAAAATCTCAAACATGTATCGGTGCGTGTAGAGTATGACAGAATTTTTTCGAATTTTTCGCACTTCAATAAATAGGTGAAAAAGGCCAAAAACCTGTTTGTCGAATTTACCCCATAACTACCCTTCCGGTCAAGATACAGGGTTAACATTTGGTACACAATGGTCGCAGAGCATTCGCTATCAAATAACACCTTCCCCATTGAAATCGGTTCAAGGGCACTTTTGACCCCCTTATCCTGCTATACCCTTTAATCTACTAAATAATTCAAAACAAATACAATATGTAATTTACTAACTGTCATATAGTATTTTATATAATGTTTACTATTCTATCATCAGTTCTATACATTTGTATGAATATCTTAAAGAACTTATTTTTAATATCTGGTCGTTTCAGTGGTAAAACAAAACCACAGCATGATGCCACAATTGCGGAATTAACAGAGTTTGGTGTATTGTTTGAGGTACGCCATTTGAAAGTTGGAGACTTTGCATGGATTGCTAGGTGTAAATCTACAAATAATGAATTAATTTTACCATATATAGTAGAACGAAAGCGAATTGATGATTTAAGTGCCAGTATTACAGATGGAAGGTTTCATGAACAAAAGGTAGACAAATAGAATGTTATTGATTTTATAGTTAAATTTACATGTTCTTCTATAACAGTCAATGCACCATTGCAGTTCCGCTTAAAGCAATCTGGTATAAAAAATCTAATTTACATAGTGGAAGAATATGATAAAAGTCATCGGTTGGCAATACCACATTCATCTTTAATGCAAGCATCTATTAATACTTTAGTACAAGATAACTTTACATTAAAATATACAAAAAATCATAAAGATTCAATGTTTTACCTGTCGTCTTTAACAAGGATTTTAAATCAGGTTTATAAGGTATGTGACTTTTATTGTGGAAATATTTACAATTATTTTGTATGGTCTAATTGTATTTATAGTTATGAAACGTAACATTACAATGTTCATTGTGAATTTATATCTTCCATCTGAAACAATATAAAAACATTTATAACAAATATGTGTAACAAAGTTAAAGAAGTACCGAAAGAATCCTATGAACAATTAATTTTACCTTAAAGGATATAAATATTAGAAAATCAAATAGCTTAGTATTATATACTTTCTTTCTTATGCAATTCTAAATGTAACAGCCATCAGTGTATGCAAGTTGATCTCAATTTTTAATTAGTCGGAAATGCTGTGTATTATTATATAATTGCAGACATGTATTTTTAATTAATTTTAATGTTCTTATGTAACATATACAATAATTGGAAAGTAAGGTACACTTCTTCTAGCTCAGTGCCTAGTAACTTTAAAATGCATTCATTCTTCACTTTCCATGTCTGTATAAAGATAAAAAATATAATATTAAACTTTTCTGTTACGTTTAGATTTGTTAAGTTATTGTATGGAAAAATGGAATAAACTATATATTTTGTCTATAGATATTTTATTTTATTTTTAGGGCAAAACTTTGATAGGTTGCAAAAAAGAAAATCTTACAGAAATAGATGTTTCAAGTAATCCTATAGGACTTATGGAGTTTCAAGAATTTAATAAGGCAGCATCGAAACAAAAAGTACAAAACAGCATCATAAAACAACAATTAAATTGAGTTGTCAGTTTCATCCTCATATGAATGCTCTTCTTTTCAGGCTTTTAGAGTGAGCCAAATGTTTATTTCTCTACTCTTACAATTGAAAGGTATGTCTGTAGACAAAGCTATAGCAATTACAGAGTGTTATCCAACTCCACGGATTTTAACAGATGCCTTAAACAAATCTAATTGCAACAGGGAACTGTTATTAGCTGATATTCAATTTAGTGATAAAAAACGTATGATTGGTCCGGCAATTAGTAAAACAATTTATCAACTATATATGAAAAAAGCTTTAAGTTGATAAACTAGAAATATGTAAAACATGATAAACAACAAATAAATAAGAATTCGTTAAAAAATTGTATTTATTTTATTGTGGGCATGCCACTATATAATCAAATTATGTTGTAATAATTGTTGTCAGAAATAATTTAAAACGTTCGGTATCCCAACTACTACGGAGATTAAAATTGTCGGGTAAATCACATTTCTTGTCCCATTACATCTTTTATCTTTCCCCGGTATGATGTATCGGGGATACGATAAAAGCCATTATTTAAATTGTTCTTCTTTCTTGTACAATTTAAATATTTCAGCACGAAAATATATCTAGTTATTATAAAATACGCACGAATTTATGGACTGACCCGATAGTAATAAATGTGTTCTGCTTTGAATTCATTTCGTATGCGATATAAAATATGACATGGAACTGTAAACTATCGATTAGGTGAAAACTTACCTGATAATGGGAGGTATACCTCGAAAAAGTACCTGACACGATTTTTTTTTATCCGCCATCGTCTATACTATAAGGCTGAAAATACCCATCGGAAAGTCGCGATACGCTGAACTCAGAATTTCCGAAAATAAAATGACGAATTCAATATGGCGGACACATGTATCGAAAAATTGTTGGTTCCGTGAAAAATTAATATTTTAATGTTCTTTGGCTTGGTAATTACGAATCTGGGCTAACAGTTTTGAAAAACAGAATAACAAATTCGATGCGGTGACAAAACTATTTGCTATAATAAATTTAGAAGACATAGTTTAAGAAGTAGAGGGGTTGCACCCACTTTACTCGCCGAATTGAGAGTAATGAGACTGGCAGGTAAAACAGTTAAATATCAAATACGTATGCACATTTGATAATTTGAAGAAGGGTCTTCACGATATTATCCATTGAAGGTAAGGTGCGGGCAGTAGTAGTTTGCCTCAGAGATTCCGAGGGTCGTTTAACATAGTGAGAGAGAGTTCTTTCTTTATTTCTCGCTTTTCTGGGTACACTGTATTATTACAATTTTTGTCTTAATTTATATGATTATGGATTATATGCGTCGGAGAAGGGGGGGGGGGGTGATCGTCTACCTACAGCCCACAAAAACGAAAGATTGCCTCTGGTCTCTGGTTAGTTCTGATTCGCCTGACGGATAGAGATATCCCTAGTTCTGACGTCATTTTAGCTTCTAGCGCATGATTGGTCGATAACGCTGCACATTCGTTTCGTCGTCATGGGAACGACGAAAGAAGTGTTTCGTTTTCGGTTGTCATTAGTCAATCTCAAGTTTCCAGGACCGATATGGTGGGGATAGGCGGTGCAAGCGACACTCTCCTCTTACTCCGTACTTCATACCGCGCGCAATCATTCGTTTTTGTCTATGATAGGTCTCTCTAGACCAGGCAGCCACGATAGTTGATCGCCTGAGCTGTGTAAGATAAGCCTCAGTCTTGACCGTCGACCGCTAGGCAAACTTAGGCCTCCGCCTCTTATTTACTCTTAGTCGCCGGTGCATTTCCGGAATATAATAGAACTTTTGCCCCGTCGATAGGCACGTACGCCTATCTCGAGACAAAGGAACGCTATGTATTTAAGACCACCGAAAAACCGAAAAATCTGTCATTGTACTTAAAAACCTGCTGTAAGTCGTTACTCTGTCCATCGTCAAATAAAACTAAAAAGGATCCACCTGAACCACTTCTTACAGCTGTCCTTCGAAGAGCTCCGCCTGTGTCCCCTTCCCATGCGCTCGAGAGCTCGCTGATTGCTTCGCCTTTCACTTGCCAGGTTCGGACCTATTGCCACGCGCGTGGTGACGTATTGGGGCAACATTCGTATCTAACCGCTCGCACTGGAAGGACATGCCACGCGCGTCGATCGCGGAAAACAAAACGGCGCGCGTGGCACGTCGACCAAGGTTATTTGTCGAAAGACAGTTTCAGATCGCACCACGTCGCTTGCAGGGTAAAACAAAAGTATTATTAGTGAAAAAGTATGCTCTGATATGATTTAAATCAAATACAATTAATAGATTTTAATGTTTTTGGACTTCTGGCGATGATTTGGTGGAATTCAACCACTACGTGACGCCTTATGGCGAAATATAATGCTTGGCCGCAACAATGTATTCTTTAACGCGAGAAGGGCTTGCGTTCTGCTGTCGCGGAGTTTCTTACCTGTTTGCGCTAGAAATTAATTTACAAATGCGCGTGCTAGAACGGAGCATTATAATTCGCCGTAAGGCATCACGTAGTGGTTGAATTCCACCAAATCATCGCCAGAAGTCCAAAAACATTAAAATCTATTAATTGTATTTGATTTAAATCATATCAGAGCATACTTTTGAGAACTTGGCCCCCAAGTTGGAGAGAGCGGCGGCTGCTTTAAGCCGCCTGGCTCCCAACTTGTGCGGTCCAAACGAGAAGGCGAGGCGGTTGTATTTGGGAGTCGTTCGGTCCATGGCGCTCTACGGAGCCCCAGTATGGGCCGGCGGCTTGGATGTCAATGGGCGGGCGAGCCGCGCTATGCGCAAGGTTCACCGCCTGATGGCTATCCGGGTCGTGCGGTGTTACCGCACGATCTCCTATGCAGCCGCCTCGGTACTTGCGGCCTCCCCGCCGTTTGTCTTTCACGCGGAAATGGCCGCCTAGGTTTATACGAACTTATCGGCAAGGAGGTAACACCTCGATGTCACCACTGTGACAGGGGGGATGAGGACACTGCCCAGCATACGCTGGCGGTCTGCCCAGCGTGGCGAACTGAGCGCAGTGTCCTCAACGCGGTTATTGGTGCGGACCTCTCACCACAAACAGTGGTGAGAGAGATGCTCGCCAGGGAGGAGAGCTGGCGAGCGATTGCCTCCTTCTGCGAGGAAGTACTCCTGCAGAAGGAGGCAGCGGAGAGAGATCAGGAGGGGCTCAGGGAGAACACCTCACGCCGGCGAGGCCGCGTGAGGCGAAGGTAACCCGGGGGGAGGGCTCCTGTGACATGACAGGATCCCTCTGCACCCCCTCGGCTCGCCAGGGTTGTTCTCCCTCAGCACAATGTACATAAATTTGTACATTGTTATTTATTTATTGTGTGTATGTATTTATTGTATGTATGTCTTGTATATAGGTATGAATGTTTTAAATGTAAGGTAAATAGGAATTAAGTTTATTAATTCCTATTTATGGAAGGCTCAGCCGAGGCATAGCGCCACGCTGTGCATGCTCCCTCGTGAGGCTATGCCTCGGCTGAAACTGTGGACCGGGTAGAGGTGAGGGCCCTACTCGGTACGCTTCGGCAACCACGGCGGGAGGGGGAACCGTCATGTCGTGACTGCATGGCGGTTTCAAGTTCTTTGGGGAAGCCCCGGGGAAGGATGGGGAAAGACCTTCGGGTCGGAAACCGCCTTCACCGGGAGCAACAGGCTAGGGTGGGTTCCGGCATTATGCTTAGTTTAGTCACCGGGTCCTATCCATAAAGCTTTAACGAGAGGTCACCGTGAGTGGTTTAGCCGGTAGGGGCAGCTTGCTGCCAATCCGGCACTACCCACTGCCCTCCCTCGGGGCAGCGGGTGTCTTTGGAAGATTCCCTCACGTAAAAAAAAAAAAAAAAAAAAAAAAAGGTCCCAGGACTATAAAATCAAAAAGGGCTATCAAACTTTCGCAATTAAAACAAGCAAATTTGAATAATAATAGAAAGAGTCTATATTTCAATTATTATCGATTGTATCGTATGTGTTACGTGCCAAGGGCCAGGAGCGTTGCGAGTGGCCGAGGTAAAAGAATAAGGTGCTGTGTTCGTTGTGGTGTTCGTTGGGTTTTAGAAGTAGTTTGTTAGTCGTGGACGATCCCGTGTATGGCTAACACGGGTTGCCACAGGAGATTGGAACACGCGTGGACGATCCCGTGTATGGATAACACGGGTTGCTACAGGAGGTTGGAACACGCGTGGACGATCCCGTGTATGGCTAACACGGGTTGCCACAGGAGGTTGGAACACGCGTGGACGATCCCGTGTATGGTTAACACGGGTTGCCACAGGAATGTTAGTTAGGCTGACGTAACTTTATAATTATGCAATACACTTCGAGCGGTAAAAGTGTATTGCTGTGGGATCGCAGGCTGACGATTTCTGGAAGGTAATCGTAGAAAGAATTTAAACGCGATAAGACTAAGAACACGATCAAACTATATTTCTTTATGCTGGCGATTAATACAGATTAATGTGTATGTGTTTGGTTACAAAGGTGTTAAGTGGACTTGTGTTTCTGGACGCACGCACCTACTTGTAATTCTCTCGGTTTTCACGCAACGAGGAATGCGGGGGTATTAGATAGTACAAAATGCCTAATAGATATCGCGGACTTGGCGCGTATTCTATACGGTTAACGACGTATCGACGAAAACTAAGTTCGGTCAAACGAAGAAGATCTATCCGCGTGGTTATAACGACCTGCAGCGTGACAGTCTATTACTGAACTAATCCCCCGAGGTGGTTTGTAACCCGTCTTTTATAGTAAGAAAAAGTGGTGGGGTACGATGCACTTTCTGGAATTTTCCTGCGGGATGCAATAGGAATGTGTCTATAAGATATGTGTCTCGTCGTTCGCTCGAGTTCTAGTTTTCGTAGTCTTAATTATTCTGGGCAAACAGAGCGGTTTTCGGTCCTAGCGAGGGGTCCGGCTATGCATGTGGTGAATTTCCGGCCTCGAGCTCGAAGTAGAGAGTCTAATTTTTATTAGGCTCAGGGCCGCATGTAACATATGAATGAAAACATGTAAATCCAAAATTGTATTGTTACACAAATGCGGTGGTGAGACTACCTCGGATTCGTGAGATTTCGACTCAAAGGCGTTATCCCACAAACGATGATTCGTTTGAGTTAATCGGTCGATTTCCGAAATAATCTCCCATTTACAGTAATTTATAATTCAAAAATTATACGGTAATTATCTTTGGTGAATGTCATAAATTCGGTTATGATTTGTTACAAAACTATTTAACGAAATAAACATTGAATTCCAAACAATAAACAAAGATGAAAAATTAAAACTCACCCTGATTTACGGTGTTATAATTACAATCAGGCGTATTTGTGTACGTGTTACTTCGACGTTAGCTGTGTTTCTATCTGTGTTTTGCAGTAACAATTTCTTTCCTAGAGCTAGACAGAAAATTGTTTTAGTATACGGTCGAAATTTCTTGCGTGCCTATAAACTATTACGGATATAACGTATTTACAATAATTCGGATAAAATATATAATTATAAAATAAAGCGGTTAAATTACAATAACAATTTTGAACGAAAAGTCACAATCGCCAACGATCACGCGCCTCGCGATTTGACGATCGTGTGTGACGTACGAATTTTATACATAAAACAAAATATCACTTTTATTAAAAATTAAAACAAAACGGAATGTTATTTTGAGTTTATAATGTTTTTAACTGCTCAACCGATCACGCGCCTCGCGATTTGACGATCGGGAGTATTACGCTTATACGAAGTGTTTAGTCTATTATTCGCGACTCTACACGAGATGAACGCGAATAATCTTTGCTTAATAACACTAAGGACTTTCCTAGCGCACCTCGCGACTGATCAGGAAGAAGTGACGAGCAAAGCTCGCTTTCGGGCTTTCGGTGGTGGGCCCTGTGGTGGGGCAGTCGCTCGAAACGCAGGCAAGGCCGGTGTTTACGCGTAGCAAATTTCCTCCCTTTCGTCTGGCCCGCGAGACGGTGTGTCTTCGTCGGAACGGAGACATTCCGTCGGCCTTTTCTCTCGGATACGAGTGTGACATCTTATGTTAATCGGACGGAGAACGCATGATACATATTTTATAAACTATGGCTAATTTTGTAATATACGGTACACAATCTCGTCTCTTGGAGGAAATCGGTATTAGATCTTAACAGTCAATGCATGGATGAGCTCAACGAAGGGTTAACTCCCACAATACATAAGTATTTGAAGGCTCATCCGGCATCTGACCGATGTCTGTAGGGACGACGGTTTATGATCCGGTCTCCGCCATTGTTCGACTTCGGGCGGCCGACTCTGCGCTGGGCCCGTTAGCTATTTTTAATTTAGCAAATTTCTGTAGCTTCGGGTCCCGCGGGGTAGGACCGTCCGCGGTGGACGGGGGCCGGGCGTATGCCGAAGGAAAAGAGAAATCCTATTGTCTAGGTGGGCGCTTTGCCTCGAGGCGGCTCGGGCCGTGAAGGGTGTCAACCAGATGTGGAATTTTCCACACCAAGACACCCCCATGGTCGCGGACGTCTCGAGGCAACCTTAACAATTTTTCGGAACCCACCTAGACAAGGATAGCGAACTTTCCCTTACTCTCGTTATTCGAGAGTAGGGAAAGAGAAAAACAAATGTAAGAGTAGGGATGACCGTAGGTGACAAAAGGGCGACACGCGGTCGTCTCGGGAGCATTAGAGCGAACGATTCTTGCGTGTAAATTATTTGTGAATTATTTGTAAAAAAAACAAAGTTTATACTTGAGAAGAATAAAACCACTCTATCTTGTACAATCAAGAACACGATCTCTAAATGTCTCTCTCCAAAAGTTCTGGAAACTTCTCCGAAGACGAGACTGCGTCAGGCGTTAAAAATCGATACTTTTAAACAACCTTGGGCCTCTCGTCGTCGACGGAGTTCCAGTCGGATGGTTTCGATGCGGCGTAAAAATTGATATCTCAAACGATTCTGCTTCGCAGCTAGATGCTTCGTTCATGAGTAAGCAACGCTGCGTATTTCGAATCGGAGAATACATAATAACGTTCCGCGCACTTGTCGGGGGAATCTCCCACAATACATAGTATTGACAAATGCGACCGAAAAATAAAAGAAAATAAAATGAAAAGAATTTCGCCCTTCGGGACGTAACAATGAACACTAAAAATAATTTAATAACTTCTGACGGATAATAATGAGACCGAATCGAATGATTATCATTAAAGATGTAATTATATGAAAAACATTAATTGGGGATTCTTATGACCTCTATACATTAGCTCATAAAATAAACTGCAATTAATAATAAGTTACTTTAGAATCATATAAAATTCATCCGAGAATATTTTTTATCTCGTCCACAATTCTTGGCAAAACGCGCTGCAAAGTGATAACGCGACTACTCTTGCTGAGGCATAATTTACAACATGGGCCTTCAGGTTGCCAGAGTGAAAATGCTTGTTTATTAACCCTTTCGCTTCGGATGTCCAGTCCGCCGAAGTACTGTCTCTGTACGGGCGCGCGCGCCGCGAATACGCACAATATACGTTGTTGCTCTATATACGTTTTCCTAGGTCTTAAGTAACAATTTTGCTAAATAAAACAATCTTTGTTACTATATAATGAGTATTATTTACATTTTTGGTATGAAAATATTTACAACTTATAAGTTACATGTAAGATTTAAATTTTAATTAATTATTGTCCGCAAACAGGTTAATATATTAATATAAAGTGATTAGTAGTATAAGTTCGTATGATAAATTCTGAAGCACGGATCTACGCATAAACCAACATCACACTCTTTACATTCGTATCGTGAGTCGGATCTTTTATCATTCTTACTGCAGACGACACATCTGTGTTTTAGATTTTTATTTTTGGCTTTATAAAAAGACGGAAAATGCCGATCTGTTAACCTCATGGGGTTGTCGACCGGTCTGCCTTCATGGCGAATTATATTATTACGCCGATATTTTGCAACCATTTGTTTTATTATGGGGTGACGACCCAGAAGACGTCGCGTGGCCGCCGCCTATAAGCGGCGCTCGTACCCACAGGTCATATTGTGCGCGCCGCTTATAAGCGGCGCTCGTACCCACGAGTCATACTGTGCGCGCCGCTTATAAGCGGCGCTCGAAGCGAAAGGGTTAAATCAGCACCGTAACCGAGCAGGCCTGGTCCACCTGGCGAAAACCCTTTAATGGCCGAAGGTTCGCACGTGGCCACCAGGTTTGCACGGTCACTTTCTCCAAATTAAATCTATGACATCTGTCATAAACGAATTACCCTTATTGGCGAAAGTGTCTCATCTACTATTTCAAAAACCTAAACACGGTTGCACGTTACACCGACCTCAACTGTGGATAACTAGACCATCCAGCCAGTAAGTAAAATGCACGTATTTATGGTCTCCTCCCCGGGAGGGCCCTTAAGAAGCCCCGAAGGCAGATCCGGAAAGATACAGACAGTGAAACGGCTTGATTTAGATACGCTATCATCTCCCAGACAGACTGGAATATTGCAGCAATATTACATTGCAACCTTAAACCTTGCAGGGAATATTGCCGCAACATTGCTGCAATATTCCTATGTCCGCCTCTTTGTAGCTTGCAGGAATATTGCGGCAATATTGCCGGGAATATTGCAGCAATATTGCGGGAATATTACAGTAATATTGCGGGAATATTACAGCAATATTGCGGGAATATTGCAGGAATATTGCGAACGTTGCAGCAATATTGCGGGAATATTGCGAATGTTGCAGCAATATTGCGGAGCAATATTGAGAATTTTGGAGTGTTATTTTTTATTTAAGTTGCATCATAAATGAATATGCATCTCTACATGTGAAATATAAGTAGTTAAAAGATTTAAATTCGAAAAAAAAAAAATTAAATTACCCACGACGGGATTCGAACCCTAGTCTTTTCTGTGCGAACCAGGAACGGGTGCCACGGCTTCTCTTGATGTTAAGTTCTACAGTTCCACTTAAATATGGCAATGATATTGCGTGAAACATTTTTCTCTATGAAGAGGAACCATACAAAAGTACATACAATGTATCAAAGTAATTGACATCTAAAGACAGCGTACAGAAAGCACGGGTTATTTCGTGAGCCATCGGTAACAGATGGAATGCGCAACCCGAGAAAACTCGTGAGCGGTCCTTAACAGATGCGACGCGAAACACGAGAAATCTCGTGAGCGGTCCTTCATGTGTTAATATGAATATTATAAAGTTAATATGAATATTAATGCAATATTTGCACTTTGTTACGTCCCGGGGACTAAATTTCTTTTGAGTTATTGTCTGCGCATTTGTCAATGTTTATGCATTGTGAGAAATTCCTTCGGCAAATACGCAGAACGTTAATAATTGTTCTCCGATTTCGATGATGCAGGAATGCTTATGCATTCAGAGTTCTCTCTAACTGCATTACGATATCGTTTGAGATTCTCTATTACAAAAGAAATGTTCATCCGGCTGCTCTGCTGACGAAGGGACTTAATTTAATAAGCTAACGGATAGGATGTCCCTTCGAGTCACGTATGTCCTCCGGTCCCAGGAATTGCGAGGCGCATCAGCAGCGGCTGATGTGTGGGGCTCGGGCGGAAGGGAGGATGGAGACTAGCATTCAAACAAATCCTCTCTTGGTTTTCAATCGTAAAGTCGCGACGTGCGTGGTTGTCAACCTGCGAAACCGTAAGAGAGAGAATCCTAGATTCTCTGTGAGCGTAGTTCGGTAACGCCACTAGTTCCGAAAGACTCAGTGTTTCGCGCGAGAAATCTGTCTAATTCTAATTTTGTAAACTTCGTTAACCGTATTTCTTTATATTGTAATTTAGCAGAATCATAGATTTAGCTATATATATAACAAGTGCAGTGCTAATCCATCCACTCTTTTGTACAGCCACTTGTAAACTGAGCTACAATCCAGCAAGTAACCCCACATAGTATCGCGACGACCGATAAGAGATAAACGAAACTAAACGTAATACGTATACCATCAGAAGGTCCAGGGTGAGTTCTGATTTTTCCCATAACTATACGAGTTTTATGTTCTATTGTAAAACTACTGATTTAATAGAGAGCTCTGTAACCGTCGATTAATTTTAACTATTCATTTTTGTAAATGGGAGGTTGCTTCGGAGTCGAAGGATAGATTCGATTGAATCAGTCACTCGATTACCGAGCCAACTTCACCACCCTCAAATTGTTAATTCATAACCAGTTATTTCATATCTGATTTACTCAATAGTAAAATCTGTTTCTACTGTCTATAACGATAATTGCAAATTCAATCAGAATATATTTCATTCTACCTATTTCAATATTGTAATATTCAATCATACCAATCAATACCCTTATCCTTAGATTTCGATTCCAACAGATCTGTATAGGTCTTAACAGATCGGCCCATCCATCCTGTCCTCTCCTCGCCTTAGACTGGGGAGAGCTACAAAATTTCAAATGGAGTCAACCGTGGAAACCTGCGCGCGATTTGTCTCAGCCGTTACGCACGGAATCTACCATCCGTCGGCACCCGCTCGACGACGGACGGGACGTTCGCATAATACGCCGTTCGTAACACTTCAATGTTGCCACTGCAATATTCACACTGCAATATTGCCACTCCAATGTTGCGGCAATATTCCCGCTGCAATATTGTCACTGCAATGTTGCGGCAATGTTCCCGCTGCAATATTGTCACTGCAATGTTGCGGCAATGTTCCCGCTGCAATATTGGCAATATTGTGCAAGATTCGCAATATTCCAGTCTGTCTATGATAGAAATTAATGATTATAAATTTAGTAATACTATCGTCATCTACCGTCTCCTATCGATACTACATTCGGTGACATTATTTTTTTGTATAACCATTAACATGAAATATTTCTTGAAATTTTAGTAAAGCTGCTCCCTCCTAGGAACCTTTGACCCCCCCCCCCCCCCGCCAAAAATACTTGGTGACGCCAAGAGCCTGCATACAACCTTTAGATTATCTTCGTACATCTTACGTATTACTACTAATTTGTGTGCAGTTTTTTTCCTACACTCAAAGAAATCATGAACTTTCAAAGCGTATTATTACTCTATCATCATAAACAATTTCCTATTGATAGTATTATCGTCACATAGATGATAGCGACATCGTCACGTTTTAAGAACTGCGTTGTCTACGATTTGAAATTATGCTGGCCCTAAGAAGGGCCGATTTGGAAGCGAACAATGTTCACTTGGAGCTGGTGTACTTGGTCACAGCTTTAGTTCCTTCACTAACAGCGTGCTTTGCCAATTCACCGGGCAACAAGAGCCTGACAGCAGTTTGAATTTCCCGAGAAGTGATGGTCGATCTCTTGTTATAATGCGCCAGTCGGGAAGCCTCGGCTGCAATACGCTCAAAAACATCATTAACGAAGCTGTTCATGATGCTCATGGCTTTGCTCGAGATTCCAGTGTCGGGATGGACTTGCTTCAAAACTTTGTAGATATAGATGGCATAGCTTTCCTTCCTCTTCCTCTTCTTCTTCTTATCGGTCTTGCTAATGTTCTTCTGAGCCTTGCCCGCCTTTTTCACCGCTTTTCCACTCGCTTTAGGAGGCATCTTGGGAATATTACCTTCGAATACGACAATGCTTTAAACGGAACCACTTGCAGACTGCGTGTGGTGCGATCAATGGTGGCGCTTATATATGACAGAGATTAACTCTAAGAGCGCTCCAATAGCAATGTGACGGTAGTAGTGGGGAGCGGTCCTGCAACGCGATTGGACGGTGCGTAAGCGGCGACGACTTATATATATAGCGAGACAAGCTGTCCGAAACGACATTCCTGCAGCAACCGTCGCAGGTTGTACATTGCTGGTCTTTAAGTGTTCTTTATTGACTCTGGAAAATGTCTGGACGTGGAAAAGGTGGAAAGGTTAAGGGAAAGGCAAAGTCCCGTTCGAACCGAGCTGGCTTACAATTCCCGGTCGGTCGTATTCATAGACTTTTGCGAAAAGGAAACTACGCAGAACGCGTTGGTGCCGGTGCGCCGGTATATCTCGCAGCAGTTATGGAGTATCTAGCTGCTGAAGTTCTCGAGTTGGCAGGAAACGCAGCACGGGACAACAAGAAGACTAGGATCATTCCCCGTCATTTGCAACTGGCCATCCGTAATGACGAAGAGTTGAATAAACTCCTCTCTGGTGTAACCATCGCTCAAGGTGGCGTGCTGCCTAATATTCAAGCAGTTTTGCTGCCAAAGAAGACCGAGAAGAAAGCTTAACAACCTGCTCCACTAACTATAAATGGCCCTTTTCAGGGCCACCAAATATCTCAAAACTTAGGAACTGCTTTATACTATACTCTTACGATATTCCAGAACTGCTTGTCGACTCTTAGGCGCACTATTTACCTCTGTAAAAAAATACAATGGTTTCCTAAATTTTATTGGTATGTAGTTTGTTACTGTATGTCAGTAAAACAGCTTATTGTACTATACAATTCTGGAAGCCTACAAGATACACCACCTACTATAATGTTTTAACGGTTTTCGTGCCAGGGGGTTTTAAGATTCCATGTCGGATTGTGTCATGCAGCGCGATAAGTGATTTGTTCATCTATTTCCGAGACACAACAAACAGCGCGATCGCGCTGCGTGGCGCTAAAACGGTTAAAAACGTTGCATCTGGCGATTACGATACGGGAACTAAAAGGGAGTTTCGGTAATATGATAATACAACATTGGAGAAGAGCACCGATTATCCCTTCTAAAAGAATCGAAGGACATACTGTAACTTACAACCGTCCATTATGAGTTCGGTGAAGAAAACCTGACGTACTCCAAGCCTGGAGACAGTTTTTTGAAAACTGACTTTTACCTTGTACACTCGTCCTTTGTTCTACATTAGTCATGAAACAGCGGATACAAATTCTGAAACCGGTACGAATGACGTTGACTCATTCACGAAATGTGCATTAATACTATTGGTACATATTGTAGGATTACAGTGATCAATTGGCTTAGTCGATAATTCGCGAATCGTGCTTAACTTTAAACTTAAAAATATACACCGTCGCGTCGTTCCGCTCCCCATAAAACCCCTACTCCGAATCTCCGTTCGTCTGTTCGTCTCCGTGATCGTTTTAAAAATCTCTGTGCGTTTCGCTCATTCTCTCTATATATTTCCCGTTCGTTTGCCTTCGTCCTTCTTGTCTCTTACCGTCACTTGAGGAAAAACAGCACACCCTTCCCAGTGCACGTGCACTCCGACAGCTGGGCCTCACCCTCGGACCGACAACTGAAAACTGATTTCAACCATTAATCCTTCGCTTTTTAGAAGCATCCTAGCATTCACTATCCTCTAGAATATTCGGGGTCTTGGCAAAGAAAGCGGGCGGCCTGCTCGTCGCATCTAAACTCCGCTTTCTCCCTCGTAGCCGTTCGTCGTCCTTAAAACTACAGCCCGAACACGTTCTTGCGGCACATTTTTGATAATGTTCCAGTTCGCAGCTACGAACACGAGCAGAACACATTTTCGGCACGTGTCAATCGCAAAAATTGATTAGGCAAAGTATCACCTTGCATTATAACAATTTGAAGGATGGAAAAATTGTTACTGGCAGTGGAAGTAGAGGTAGATAGGAGAACGACACGAAAAAGGAGCTTGATAGGGATAGTGATTTAAGAGTGATGGTATTCGAATTTTGGAGCAGGAATAGAGAGGTGAATATTTTTACGATGACTAGATGAGTAGAATGACTTAGTCGAAGTTTGTATGTTATCAATTACAATAGTCAATAAATCGATAGCATCTACTTATGGATCAACGCGTTACCAATATGTACACACAGGGTGTTTCAAAATTATTTGTCATGGCTTGGAGGGGTTGTTTTACATCGTCGATTGGATGGAGATTTGTGAAAAAAACCTGCCACAAAATTCCAAAATTTGGGCGACTGGCTCATCGCATTCGTCTTGTTACGTAGGTAAAATGTCAGAGGAACCATGGGTCGGTAACGAAGCGTTCTCTCGCAAATTGACTTTTAATTGGGTCTTCGCGATTTAATTTTCGCTTAGTAAGTGAGACTATCAGCTGGTCTTTCAGAAAGAAACATACGAGATATACTTGCTGGCCCGAATAGTTTAAGCAGAAGCGTGCTACACGACATTAGAAATTGGGGGACTGGGTCACCGAACCACTAAGAAAAGTGTAACTGTTTATGTGCTTCTCCTCGGGAGGACCCTTGAGCGAACCTGACACCGAACGCAGGCCATTGACGTCTTCCTAGCCTCTGAAAAGTTACATCGAAAGGTTTCGTTCGAAACGGAGTCAGGAAGGATAAGCTGGTAGTCTCACTTACTAAGCGAAACGTAAATCGTGGAGGCCCAATTAAAAGTCAATTTGCGAGAGAACGATTCGTTTCTGACCCATGGTTCCTCTCATACATTTTACCTACGTAACAAGACATATGGGAAAAGCTGGTCAAATAAATAAGCTAAAATATTCGCTTACCACGAATTTTGCAACAGATTTTTTTCACAAATCTCCATCCAATCAAAGGTGGTGAACAACTCCTCCAAGCCATGGCAAATAATTTTGAAACACCCTGTACTTGGGAAGCACCCACCGTCCCAACCGAGTTTTGGTTTTGGAAATAATAAACCAGACACTTCGGCAAAGAAGGGTCATACTGTCGTCGAACCGCACAAGACGATTTAAGTTTTTATTATTTTATTGTAAATTATAGCGACTTTACAGAATAAAGTATAATTTTACTTATTACTATGTCATTCACGGTGATAACGGGAAGAATTACAGTAAGAAAATGCGTGAGGGTCTCAAAGGTCTCCTTTTTATATTCAGTTTCCTAAAAGTGAGAGTAGGGATAGTCATAGGACAGGGAAAAGTAGGGAGAGAAATTCGTTAGAACTCCCTGGGAATTTGGGATGAGACTTTGATCTGAAAAATTAGCTTGGGAAACAGTTTTTGGAAATAATGTTAACACGTTGAGTGCCACGTCAGTCACCACTGACTGACACAACTTTTCGTTCAGGCCGCGACAGCAGCGCGCGTGGCCTGACGGGGATTTCCCTATAAAATCGCGTGGCACTCAACGTGTTAACATCTAATTCAATTCAAAGCGATCATTCTATAATGATCCACTATATGACATACGTTGAGTGAGAAAAAGGGGTCTATGTGTTTTGGGATAAGGAAAAAATGTGGAAAAGTGCGCGATGCAGCGAGATAATAGGGATGACGTGAGTGGATTAGTCGATAAGATACCTCGTTACGTACAGTTAGGACCGGAAAAGGACCTGTTCGCATAGGAATGTATCTTCGATGAAGTTTTTGTTTTTAGAAGGATAGTTTCGACAATAGGTAACCTCTTTCCTTTTTAAGTCTATCATCGAACGTTATCCTACCAATCCGAAAGTTAATCATGGTAACCGGATTGTCAACATTAATTTGCACAGGAACAGTTTAGTTCCGAACTTATGAGGTCTCTTTCAGACTTTTCACTTCCGTAACAAGACGAATAAGCATTAGTAAAAAACATTGACTTTGAATTTCAAGGACAAAGAGAATTCTGCGGCAAATCGTTTTTTACCAATGTCCTGTCTTGAGCTGAAGAAACATGGGTCCCATTTTCAAAACACACTATGTAATAATTTTGAAAGGTTAGAAAGAGCAAAACGAAAGTATTTCCCAGGTGAAATGACTGTTGGCCCTGAAAAGGGCCGGTTTAGCGGGTGAAAGCTTTCAAGCTCTCTCTCCGCGAATACGACGCGCTAGTTGGATATCTTTAGGCATAATGGTTACACGCTTAGCGTGAATGGCGCACAAGTTAGTATCTTCAAACAAACCAACCAGATATGCCTCGCTGGCTTCTTGAAGAGCCATAACTGCTGAACTTTGGAAACGAAGATCGGTTTTGAAGTCTTGAGCGATTTCTCGGACTAATCGTTGGAAAGGCAATTTACGAATCAACAATTCTGTACTCTTCTGATACCGACGGATCTCGCGAAGAGCAACGGTGCCGGGTCTGTAGCGATGGGGCTTCTTTACTCCGCCTGTGGCCGGGGCGCTTTTGCGAGCTGCTTTCGTGGCCAACTGCTTTCGCGGAGCTTTTCCACCGGTAGATTTACGAGCGGTTTGCTTTGTACGTGCCATTACTTCTTACTGAGACCTATAAGTAATTACGAGGTATAACGAACGCTTCGAATGTGGCAACGAGAATACTTTGAATCTGCCAAAGTGCTCCCTTTTTATAGCTACTGGTGAATACTATGCTAGCATCTGATTGGTTGCGAGGAGAATGTGGTGGGAGAACTCTTCGCTGTATAAAACGGCAGGCGCATTCGACCAAGCGTCAAACTTGCGAGTTTCGGCGTTGTGACGTTGATCGAAGAGTCGTTCAAAGAAGGTATAAATCATGACTGGTCGTGGAAAGGGCGGAAAGGGATTGGGAAAGGGAGGCGCAAAGAGGCACAGGAAGGTTCTTCGCGATAATATCCAAGGTATCACCAAACCAGCTATTCGTCGTCTGGCTCGTCGAGGTGGTGTGAAACGTATTTCTGGACTTATCTACGAAGAAACTCGTGGTGTATTGAAAGTTTTCCTTGAAAATGTCATTCGTGATGCCGTTACTTACACCGAGCACGCAAAGAGGAAGACCGTGACCGCTATGGACGTCGTTTATGCCTTAAAACGACAAGGTAGAACCCTCTACGGTTTTGGTGGTTAAAGCGATTTTGCTTTCATTTCTCAAACCGGCCCTTTTCAGGGCCAACAATGTTTTTTGACAGTGTCCACTCTCCATTTTACAATTCTCCTTAAACATTCAACTGTTTTAAAAATATAAGTGCAGTAACCACCTATCTGTCCACATATATAGGGCGTTCAAAAAAAAACATTCAATATTTATGTAGGGATACTAGTATTGATGGTAATGACAGTCGGGTTAAACTAACGTTTATTAACTTTAAAAATATAACAAGAACACAAAATGAAATAACAAAAATAACGAATACGTTCCACAGTCAAGCAATGGCGTTCTCAATCTCTCTCTGCACGCTTTCCTTGCCGTCTTCTCCAACTCTACTGTCTTTTGTTTTTTTCCATTCCCTACTCCGCACCATGCTTTCTCGCTCTCTGTCCATCAAACACTCTCATTCACTCGCTCATTCGCTCTGCATTACCACATTTATATGGTAAATAGGATACACTGCACTGAGTAAAAAAGCTTTAGTAAAGATATTTCGAAAGGTTAACCGTTTCTGAGATATAAACATTTTTGTTTGATATTATCATAATTGACTTACTACTGAATTTTCGATGTTTATAAAAGATTTTCCACGTGTCCACCTTCAATTTCTACACACGCTTGGCATCTTTTTACAAAGTCGGGAACTCTCGAAAATTCCACCTTACTGTCGAATTGTTTGACAAGCATGGTGGATTCAGTTACGTAATTCTTCTAATAAGGGGAGGACCAGACCTGGGGGTCACCGATTTTGTTCAAATTTGGTACACGTGTTCTACTCGGCATATAAATAATTATTTGGCAAAATACGTGTCTAACAACGGAACTACCCGAAGTTTCCGCCTCCGAATTTAATGAAACTTCGCAAAGGGTATAGCAGGATAAGGGGGTCAAAAGTGCCCTTCAACCGATTTCAATGGGGACGGTCTCATTCGATAGATAATGCTCGGCGATTGATGTCTACAAATTTTTAACCCTGAATTTTGACCGGAAGGGTAGTTATGGGGAAAATGAAAAAAAACAGGTTTTTGGCCCTTTTTCCCCATTTATTGAGGCGTAAAAAATCCAAATAAATTCTGACATATTCTACACGGTACCGGACATATTGGAGAATTTTTTCAGATTTTTCCGTCGAAGTAGCTAAGCGTGACAAATCGGCAAAGTAAAAAAAAACGGAAGAAAGAAGATTTCGTATCGAAATCTTCGAGGTACAACTTTTTGGTTTATATAGTAACAATCTAACACCTACGATTGTTATCCCCAATTTTTTTCAGATTTTTAAACCACCTGCGTCATTGTGAAAAAAATCGAAAACCGATTTCCGGGACGTATTTTGATCTAAAACGCAAGAAGTAATTGTTATTTTTCCATTATCTTGATAGAGTATGTTCATTTTGTGCTTTTCAATGTTTCTGCATACAAAGCAATTGCGAGTGAATGCAAAGGATTGAATTGATTCAATTAGTCGTAAGCTACACACTTCCTTATCAGCTAAAAATACGAACGTCCTTTCAATAGCAGCGATGGCGCAGTCGGTAGAGTTCTTGGCTGTGGAACCTCTCGAAACTTTTTGTCGCCGGTTCGAGTCCCAATGAGGTAAAATAATTTTTTTTTTTTTTTTTTAATCATTCACTGCATAACAACAAATAATAACCATTTTTCAATTTTTCAATGTTTTTTAAACATTTTTAATACTTATTCAATATGAAATATATGTAAAAATAATTATGGAGCATATTGTTTTTTTCATTGATTCGTCCTAGCCACATCTCGTTATTCTTTTGTACATTGAACGAATATTAGTTTACTGTAACGAATGCAAATATGTATTCAATATTAAAAGGATCCAATTGTATATTCTGATGAATTGTAATGAAGGTGATGTCTAACGGAAAGAAGGGTCTATTTCTTTTTAAACATTCTTATTTTTGTATTTACCGCTTCTCCATTTATGCAGAGATCACCCAAACTGGACAATGAATTGAAAGAAAGAAGGTATATTGGGATTTCGTCCGTTATAATTCCTTTACTGTTTTATGCAAATCAACTCCTCAATATTCTTAAATGCCTCGTCCGATCACGCCACATTAATCAAAGAAGTTATCGTTGCTTCATTGACTATACCCCTAATATAATTGGAATTTCGGGCATCAAATGTTATTGCTGTGAATGTGCGAGTGGTAACCGTACCATAGGTTGTTGTTCGCACATTGCTGCAATAATATACTACCTGTCGCACGCACGGTATCTATCGACAATTGTTAGGCCTTCAGAGATATTGACAAAAATATTTAATAAAAATGAAGTGGTGCCCATCATTAATGAACATAGTGACGGGGATTAAAGCCACACGAAACGTGTTTCAACTTTTAATTATCAAAAGGTAATCTATCGCATGCCATTTATATTTTCACACTAATATTAATTTCCGTATTAACAATTGTTATCCAGTTAATACTTAAAAACATTTGTTTTCTAATTATATTTCATGGGAGGTGAATTGGCGAGAGAAAAGTTTGAAGTATTCCGCAACTAGATACTGTAGCCTAATCATCAAATGGTAATCTATCATTCGTATTTTTACATTAATATTCATTTACGTATTAATAACATTCCAGTCAATAATTTAAAAAAAATGATCATCAGTTCTAAAGGTACAACTCGGTACCTGCCCGCTACCTACACGCTGCGCAGGTAATTGCGGACTAGATAACTGAAGGGAGTACATAATACTGGAGTAAGTATAATAAAACAATAAAGCCTTCTGAACTGAATTTAATGTTTTCGTGTACTTAAAGTGGTTGGAAAACACGATTGCAATGGGGCACAAAACCTAAAGCTGAAGAAGTTGATTTGCATAAAACAGTAAAGGAATTATAACGCATGAAATCCCAATATACCTTCTTTCTTTCAATTCATTGTCCATTTTGGATGATCTCTGCATAAATGGAGAAGCGGTAAATACAAAAATAAGAATGTTTAAAAAGAAATAGACCCTTCTTTCCGTTAGACATCACCTTCATTACAATTCATCAGAATATACAATTGGATCCTTTTAATATTGAATACATATTTGCATTCGTTACAGTAAACTAATATTCGTTCAATGTACAAAAGAATAACGAGATGTGGCTAGGACGAATCAATGAAAAAAACAATATGCTCCATAATTATTTTTACATATATTTCATATTGAATAAGTATTTAAAAATGTTTAAAAAACATTGAAAAATTGAAAAATGGTTATTATTTGTTGTTATGCAGTTGTTACGTCCCGGGGACTAAAATTCTTTTTCTTTTGAGTTCATTGCCTGCGCATTTGCCAATGATTGAAATTCCTTCGGCAAATACGCAGAACGTTAATAATTGTTCTCCGATTCCGATGATGCAGGAATGCTTATGCATTCAGAGTTCTCTCTAACTGCATTACGATATCGTTTGAGATTCTCTATAACGAAAGAAATGCACATCCGGCTGCTCTGCTGACAAAGGTCGTTTCGAGTCACGTATGTCCTCCGGTCCCAGGAATTGCGAGGCAAATCAGCAGCGGCTGATGTGTGGGGCTCGGACGGAAGGGAGGATGGAGACTAGCACTCAAAATTGTTAACCTTAGCAAAACGTGACCACGGAACGTGGCTACCACCTCCACCTAGGGCCCACCCTTGTGAGGCCAAAGACGAGCTCAACTCGTCACTATCGTCTGGAAAGTCGCGAGGTGCGTAGGCATAGTCCGAGGGTTTAGTTAAGCTTAGGTTATACGCGAATAACTTCAATAGTTCGAAACGCGGTAACGGACTTTATAATCCTCGTTAAACAAATAAATCTCTTGGTTTTCAATCGTAAAGTCGCGAGGTGCGTGATTGTTAACCCGCGAAACCGTGAGAGAATCCTAGATTCTCCGTGAGCGTAGTTCGGTAACGCTGTAGTTCCGAAAGACTCAGAGTTTCGTGCGAGAATTGTATTGTAAAACCTACCTATAAGATTCGTTAACCGTATATTTTAGTATTGCATGATCTATAGAATCATTAGAATAGGTAAATTCGAAAAAGTGCAGTTCTAATCCATCCACTCTTCTGTGCAGCCACTTGAACTCCGAGTTAATCTCGACGAGATAAAAGATAACACAAAGCGCAATTATCATCGCATATTTGTATCATCTCAAAATCCAGGGTGAGTTCTAATTTGCCATTACCATAATTATCTGGTCACATTCTATTGTAAACCGCCGTCTCATTAGTGAGTTTCTCTACCGTTGGACTATTTTAAAATATACATTTTGCCTGTAAATGGGAGGTTGTTTCGGAAACGAAAGATAGATTCGATTGGATCGTAATCACTCGATTTCGAGCCAGCTTCACCACCAATAAATTGTTAACGTACATATATCTATTCCAAATCAATTATTTCATATCCAACTTAGTCGATATTTCACTTACCGTTTGTAACGTTTCTTTGTTTAAATTTGAATACACATTGCTTTTACCCATTATATCATTGTGAGATTCAGTTCTATTATTCAATACCCTTATCCTTTAGATTTCGATTAAGCCAGACCTGTATAGGTCTTAACAGATCGACCCATCCATCCTGTCCTCTCCTCGCCTTAGGCTGGGGAGAGCTACAAAATTTTCAAATAGAGTCAACCGCGGAAACCCGCGCGCGATTCGTTTTCGTCTTGGCCGTTACGCACGGAATCTACCATCCGTCGGCACCCGCTCGACGACGGACGGGACGTTCGAATAATACGCCGTTCGTAACAGCTAAAACTGGTGTCAGAAGTGGGATAGATCTGTTAAATCGAGATTTAAATCTGATAAGGATTATTGATTTAAGATTTTTCAATTTAGATTTTGGATTTAAAGGAAATTGTTTTATGTATTTTTCTCTTCTTCCACCTTCGGTCCAGAAGCTCTCTATTTATAATTTAAATTTCGTTTCATTATTTGTTCCATGATATCGTAAAATATTATTTTACTGAATTTTCTGTATTTTTACGAATTGATTTCTGGTCTACTATTATATATTGCTTTGATGACATTTATCTGTTTGATATTTTAATATTTGTGTATTTGATATATTGTTGCTATTTATGCGAATAATTTCTCTTGAATTGTGATCTATTGCATTGATGTTTTGTTACCTACTGGGAAGAAGGATTGAACATTGACAAATCTTTGGTATTATAAAAAAAAAAAAAAAAAAAAAAAAAATAATCTCTTAGCACAAAATTCAATCCTTGTTCTCACATATTACACACGCATATATATATTGTTCCTTTCTTTTGCAAACCATACATAACTATATACATATTGTTGAAAATGAATCCGAATGGAAACGCAGCTCGGAGCGCGAACGCGACTAATGCGGCAAGCGCATTCGCCGAAGATTTAAGTATTACTAATTCTATGATGACATCTATGGCAGAATGCTTCACGGTACAAAATAGCACGTTAAATATACCGTATTTTGATGGCAAAAATATCCCTCTTAAGAATTTTCTTCAAGACGTACATAATGGGTCAGTTTTCGTACCACCGGCATTAGAGGGATCGTTCCTTAGGGCAGTACTAGGCAAATTGCAAGGGGCTGCTAGAGATAGCACTTGGGGAAGAACATTCAGGAAAGTAGATGATTTGGTTAAACACCTAAAGGAAAGATTCGCGCCTGGAAAAGGTTATTCATATTACAATCGCGAAATAGAAAATATCCGAATGAACAGGGGCGAATCCGTGAACGATTTTTCCGACAGATTAAATATTCTGGTAAATGGTGCTCGTACTGCATTAGAAGATAAATATGGATGTGACGCTGAGCGGATGATGACGCTTGTCGAGGAAAGTGCATTAGAAGCATTTATTCGAGGGCTGCCGGACGAAATAGCTTTGTCTGTTGCTACGCGCGAACCCAAAACCTTAGATAGCGCGGTAAAGATTGCTTCAATGCTAGAGTCACGCATGAAAACAGGGGTAATTCCGGGGTTCGGACCTACTCGGTTAATGCTATCTCGCGATTCAAATCCAGATTCAGAAATAAATTCGAAGCCTATAGAATCACGTTATCGGCACAAGAATTATCGCGACCAAGAATCAAGGAGTCCTAGTCCTACCCCAGGGCCTGCAAATCGGTCGACACCACCCATTAGCATTTTGAAATCAGCTGCTCGCGAACCTGTGCCACCAGATCCATACAAGTACCAATTCCCACCATATCCACCATATCCGCCGTACTACCCTTATTATTTTGGTCCTCCTATGCATTACAATCCTATGTACCACTACCCGAATACCAGTCGTAACTCCATGCCGAGCCCGCACAACGTTACACCACAAAACCAACCTTTACCAATCGAACCTCCTCCATTTTCCCCATACAAACGCGAACCAAGATCACCTTCCCCATTTCGGAAATCTATACAATTTCGCGCAGAATCCCCTCCGCCACGGAAAAGTGAATCTAGACCAAGTTCGCCGAACTATAAATCTAATCAATTTCGATCCGAATCGCCAAATCGATTTGAAAATACGAATTTAAACTCCGAAATGACTCGCTGGAGAGGCGCGACGGCGAGTTATCCGAGCCGAGAGCGTCGCAGCAAGGCCGGGACCTTGGAAGGCAACGAACCTACTTCTCTTACTCGCGTCAGCGGGAGTCACCGCTCGTAGAAATGCAAGCTAAGGAGTTCCGCGACGGTTTCGCTCGCCTCTTAGTAGATACCGGGTCGGACATAAATTTAATTAAAGTAAACGCTCTACATGTAGATCAGATTGTAGAATTGCATGAATCCATTACAATAGCCGGGATAACACCGGAAAGCCTAGAAACAATTGGTACAACCACAGTCACGCTTTTGGGGCAACCTGTGAAATTTCATGCGGTAAAATCGTCTTTCCCTCTTAAAAGTGACGGAATTCTAGGAAAGGAATTTTTGCGCCAAGAACAGGCCGAAATATCTTTTGCTCATAATACACTAGTAACCAAATCAGAACCCATAAAACCTTTTAGATTTATCGGAGAAAAACCAAACACGTATAAACCGCGAAATTTTAAACCGCGTATACTTTTGTTGAAAGCCCGTACTCGTCAAGCAGTCGCTATCGATGTCATCAATCCGGAATTATTAGAAGGTTATTTACCTAAATTATCGACTAAAGCGGGTATATACATCGGGGAAGCAGCAGTTAGCGTAAATCAAGGCGTATGCCATGTGTTAGCCATAAATACCCTTGAAAAAGATATTGAGATAGAAGTTCCTCCACAAGAAATTTATCCGTTTGAATATCATAATTTCCCAGAAGAAGATAAACACTTAGAAACAGATTCTGATTCGGAATATATAGAAACGAAACATTACGGCGACAGAGTCTCCAGAATCTTAGACAAGTTACGTCTGAGTCATTTGAATATAGAAGAACGGGAACATGTAATAGATTTGATAGAAGAGTTTCCTGATTGCTTTCATTTACCGGGTGACAAATTAGAGGCAACTCCCTTAATTCAACACAGAATACACACAACTGACGATTTACCCATAAATACCCGACAGTACAGATTTCCACCGGTTCATAAAACTGAAATAGAAAACCAAATTTCTTCAAAATTAAATAGTGGGATAATTACGCCTTCAAAGTCTCCATACAATTCTCCACTTTGGATCGTACCAAAGAAACCTGATTCCCAGGGCAATCCCAGGTGGCGAATGGTAATTGATTTTCGAAAGTTAAATGAGAAAACCGTTGGTGATGCGTACCCACTACCGAACATAACAGATATTTTGGATCATTTGGGTGAAGCTAGATATTTTACAACCTTTGATTTGGCAAGTGGGTTCCAGCAAATTGAAATGGACCCACGTGACAGACAGAAAACGGCATTTTCCACACCAAATGGCCATTACGAATACATTCGAATGCCAGAGGGTCTGAAAAATGCTCCAGCTACTTTTCAAAGACTTATGGATCAAGTACTGCGCGGATTGCAAGGGGTAGAATTATTCGTATATTTGGACGACATAGTTATTTACGCTAAAACTCTAGAAGAACACGGGAAAAAGATTCGCCGCTTGTTGACTAAATTGACCGATGCTAAATTAACATTGCAACCGGACAAGTGCGAATTCTTGAAAACAGAAGTATCTTATTTAGGACACGTAATTAGTCGAAAAGGGGTAAAACCAGATCCCAGGAAAATAAAGGCAGTCAGAAAATTTCCGAAACCCCAGAATCAGAAAAACATTAGGCAGTTCCTAGGACTTGCTGGTTACTATCGGCGCTTCATAAGAGATTTCGCTGCGAAGGCCAAACCGTTAACAGCACTTTTGAAAAAGGACACCAAATTTGAATGGGGAATGGAACAGAAGCGTAGTTTTCGTGAGCTGCGCAAGGCGCTGTGCGAGTTTCCAATCCTCCAGTATCCGAATTTTGATAAACCATTTACACTTACGACGGATGCATCTGACTTTGCAATAGGTGCCGTTTTATCTCAAGAAGTTGATGGCCACGATTTGCCAGTAGCTTACCTTTCCAGAAATTTAACCAAACCGGAACAAAATTACTCCACTACTGAGAAAGAATGCTTGGCAGTTCTATACTCAGTTTTGCATTTTAGGCCGTACCTATATGGCAGAAAATTTACTTTATTCAGCGATCATGAACCACTAAAGTGGATAGATTCAATAAAGGATCCAGGTCAGAGGCTAATCCGTTGGAGATTAAAATTGCGAGATTACGAATACAACTTTGTTCATAAACCGGGTCGCCTAAATGTAAACGCAGATGCACTATCTCGTAATCCAGTAAACCCTTCCGATACTTCATCCACGGACCATTCTTCCGATTCCGACTCCGATTCCATACAGATTTTCCCGATTCAGAAACGGGCGGCATGTTCAAAACCAACCACCACCAATTCCGAAATTCCTAAGGGACCTGGTCGACCAGTTGGCTCTAAGAACAAGCCCAAAAACCCCATAAATCCCGATTCGATTGCACTACGTACTCGACAGAAACTGAGATCAACTACTTCACCGACAATAACAGACGATAAAGACACCGACGAAACTGACGCAGAAACTGTTATACCACCAATATTACGCAAACGGAAAAGTACTTTACCTAGCCTAGATTTACCTCCGAAGTCTTTAGTTACCCCGCGAAGATCAAAACCAGGTGAAACTGACTTACAATTGGAACCCATTCGGGAGGAAAAGACAGACGAAGCTGATAATAATATGAGAAATTTACCAGACAATATTATAGTAGAAGTACAACCACCTTTAGACAACAGTGACGACGACGTTTTTATTGATACTCCAGATCAGCCAATCGACTTACAGGAATTACAAAATTCATTTGCCAAATTTGACGAATCTTTGCAACAACGTAACCTTACTCTGGAACAATCTCAATCAGACGCAACAAACGACAGTAATGAGGAAGAAATTGACGATGAAGAACTGGATAGACGAATTAAGGGGCTATTAAACCGTTATGACACATCAGAAAGACAGAATGAACAAACAAAAATTCACTGGCAACCGCGTAGATCTGTGTTTCCTACTCCTATGCCATTACGCCGACCACTAGCCTTATCTACACCCCGTCCCTCATATCACACCTTTTCCGTACCTCAAGAAGTGTCCGTTGGAAAGGAGGAACCAAAGGTCTCATCAGCTGAAATTCCGAATGAACCTTACTATGCCGGCATTAGGATAACAGAAGATATACCACCTGATATAGAAACAACCTCACCATTAAATCTTCTTCGAAGAACGTCAAAACTGTTGAGTTTTAGTAGAGACAACTTAACTGCAACCACTGGAAATTATGTGCATTTCATTTCGTCGGACTGTGAACTTGTCAACCCTATAGGAAGATTACTCGTAGACATAGGGGCTATAAGCATTGAAAATCTGCGAGAAATGAAACCAAGGGTAGGTCAAATTCTCATCACGACACGAGGAAAGTACAGAATTTTTAGTGTGGTTATTCAAAAGAACCATTTCGATACTTTGGATATAGATCAAGTAAAAATTGGATTGGAAAATTTAAAGAAATCATTAATAAAATTGAGCATAAAATCACTCAAAATTTCGAAATCAGGAGATCTAATCGGTACACTATCTCAAGGTACATTGATAGATTTATTAATGAATACCTTTGGTGAAACCGATATCGACATAATTATTTGCAATGGTACAATTCAAGTGCCACCTGAAGAACTCCGATCGGAAATAATTTCCGAATATCACGGTAGTTTGGTAGGTGGACATAAGGGAATTACGAAAACTTATCAGAGAATCCGAGAAAGATTTTATTGGCCAGGAATGAGGAACGATATTCAAAATTTTATAAGGACCTGCAGTAGCTGTCAGGAAAACAAGATAGTACGTGCTAAAACAAGGGAGCCGATGTTAATTACAGATACCCCGTTAGAACCATTTGTTAAAGTATCCTTAGATACCGTGGGACCGTTACCTATTACTCCTAATGGCAATCGTCACATACTCACCATGCAAGATAATTTAACTAAATACTGTCTAGCCATACCTGTTCCGGATATTAAAGCAGAAACAATAGCACACGCCATAGTAGAAACACTAATTCTTCAGTTTGGAGCGCCACGTGTTATATTAACGGATAGAGGCACTAGCTTCGTAAACAAACTTCTCGGGGAAATAGCAAAATTATTTAGAATGGATCACGTAACCACATCAAGCTATAGACCACAATCGAACGGTGCATTAGAGAGAAGTCACATAGTATTGGCAGATTATATAAAACACTATTTAGATGATTTCGACGACTGGGATCGTTTAGTTCCCTTTGCAATGTTTTCGTATAACACTTCGGTTCATGAAGCTACAAATTTTACTCCTTACGAATTGGTATTTGGCAAATTAGCTAGATTTCCTAGTACCTTGCCAACCGAAGAAGAATTGCCGACTTATAACTCGTATCTTCGCGACCTAATAGTTAGATTAACGGAAATGCAAGTATTAGCGGGCAAAAATTTAATATCTGCAAAGCACACTTCAAAATTTTACTACGATCAAAAAGCCAAACCGTTTCAAGGAAGAATCGGAGATATGGCACGCGTTCTAGTACAACCAAGACAAGGAAAATTCAGTAAACGATATCACGGACCATATAAAATTGTTGGAATTTTAGAACATAATAACGTCATACTAGAAGATAATGATGGGAAAAGATTCGTTAAACATACAGATAAATTAGAACTCACACCTAATTAAGAATTTTTTTTTCTTTCTTCACCCTGGACCTGGAACAACAAACAAATTGGAGAATGGATACTTACATATTAATACTTCTTGTTAAGCTTTAGACATTCCTTGGAATTACGATCATTGGACGACGAATGTTTATGTTTGCCGATATGCGATCATTGTGACATCTTACTCAACCTTGTTATTTGGGAAATAGGATTCGAGAAACCTAGACTTGTACGCGGAAACGAGAGAAACATTTTAAGAAATTGTAATAGCACACATAGACTATGTACTTCGTTCCTTAGTTCATAGAAGCGTATTCTTTGGAGTCACCGGATCAGCAAGCCCCACATCCTCAGATCCTTCACGGAAGACAATGCCGAATGTTTCAATGCGGAAATAGACACACCATATCAGGACCAAAACTTGCTTACACGAATCGCCAAAAACCTAACTCACATAATTCAGAGCGACCTACAGAGTTTTTACGATGATACACAAATCATGCGGGACCAGATCCCAAATATATACATCCTAACAGTGGGGAAGAAAACGTCTGAAGACAACTTTATACGGAATTCAATCATCGACCATACACAGCGATCTGGCGTCCGACACTCCGTTAAGGCCAAGCTATCAGGTTGCTGGACAGCCCTTATACAATCTGGAAGCCGACTGAACGAGTTGAGGAATCACCATTTGGAAAATACCTCCAAACCCGGAAAATGAGATAAATGAAACTAATTCGAAAGATATCACAGCATCTAACCAGAAACCACTGGTGGACCAAGATTTTATCTCAATTACTATACCTCTTCTGTTTCCTCTTATATATATTCTTGATTCTTCCGTTTGTCTTCTTCACCTATTCTGTTATAATGAAATGTTAGTTATTGAAACCCGTAACTAATCTGTACAATAACGACAGGGAAAATATGGCATCGACAAGCTCTGAGACCAGGTCAGGCTGATATTATGTGGCGAGGCCAGCACCTTACACCAAACAGGGAACGATATATTGAAGTCCTCTGCATCCTGTGGATCCACCCACGTGGCGATGCTTCAGCAATCAGCGGAAAAACGTTGCCTTCGTGACGTTTGGTACAACTGAAGTCACACCCAGGGCATTGCGAACATCAAAACAACCCACGATAATGGACTCAAGGTGGGATTGGATAGCACTACCGCAAGGCAGCATAGACCACCTGTATGTCTGTACTATTTCCCGCGTCTGGATGCGCTACGACAGGACCTCCGAGTGCCCATATGGCTGAGTCTCGAGGACGAGGTCTCAGAACGCTTGCGTGCGCACGTATTACCGTAGAAACATCGGGGACGATGTTCATTCTAAGGGGGGAGGGATGTTACGTCCCGGGGACTAAAATTCTTTTTCTTTTGAGTTCATTGCCTGCGCATTTGCCAATGATTGAAATTCCTTCGGCAAATACGCAGAACGTTAATAATTGTTCTCCGATTCCGATGATGCAGGAATGCTTATGCATTCAGAGTTCTCTCTAACTGCATTACGATATCGTTTGAGATTCTCTATAACGAAAGAAATGCACATCCGGCTGCTCTGCTGACAAAGGTCGTTTCGAGTCACGTATGTCCTCCGGTCCCAGGAATTGCGAGGCAAATCAGCAGCGGCTGATGTGTGGGGCTCGGACGGAAGGGAGGATGGAGACTAGCACTCAAAATTGTTAACCTTAGCAAAACGTGACCACGGAACGTGGCTACCACCTCCACCTAGGGCCCACCCTTGTGAGGCCAAAGACGAGCTCAACTCGTCACTATCGTCTGGAAAGTCGCGAGGTGCGTAGGCATAGTCCGAGGGTTTAGTTAAGCTTAGGTTATACGCGAATAACTTCAATAGTTCGAAACGCGGTAACGGACTTTATAATCCTCGTTAAACAAATAAATCTCTTGGTTTTCAATCGTAAAGTCGCGAGGTGCGTGATTGTTAACCCGCGAAACCGTGAGAGAATCCTAGATTCTCCGTGAGCGTAGTTCGGTAACGCTGTAGTTCCGAAAGACTCAGAGTTTCGTGCGAGAATTGTATTGTAAAACCTACCTATAAGATTCGTTAACCGTATATTTTAGTATTGCATGATCTATAGAATCATTAGAATAGGTAAATTCGAAAAAGTGCAGTTCTAATCCATCCACTCTTCTGTGCAGCCACTTGAACTCCGAGTTAATCTCGACGAGATAAAAGATAACACAAAGCGCAATTATCATCGCATATTTGTATCATCTCAAAATCCAGGGTGAGTTCTAATTTGCCATTACCATAATTATCTGGTCACATTCTATTGTAAACCGCCGTCTCATTAGTGAGTTTCTCTACCGTTGGACTATTTTAAAATATACATTTTGCCTGTAAATGGGAGGTTGTTTCGGAAACGAAAGATAGATTCGATTGGATCGTAATCACTCGATTTCGAGCCAGCTTCACCACCAATAAATTGTTAACGTACATATATCTATTCCAAATCAATTATTTCATATCCAACTTAGTCGATATTTCACTTACCGTTTGTAACGTTTCTTTGTTTAAATTTGAATACACATTGCTTTTACCCATTATATCATTGTGAGATTCAGTTCTATTATTCAATACCCTTATCCTTTAGATTTCGATTAAGCCAGACCTGTATAGGTCTTAACAGATCGACCCATCCATCCTGTCCTCTCCTCGCCTTAGGCTGGGGAGAGCTACAAAATTTTCAAATAGAGTCAACCGCGGAAACCCGCGCGCGATTCGTTTTCGTCTTGGCCGTTACGCACGGAATCTACCATCCGTCGGCACCCGCTCGACGACGGACGGGACGTTCGAATAATACGCCGTTCGTAACACAGTGAATGATTAAAAAAAAAAAAAAAAAAATTATTTTACCTCATTGGGACTCGAACCGGCGACAAAAAGTTTCGAGAGGTTCCACAGCCAAGAACTCTACCGACTGCGCCATCGCTGCTATTGAAAGGACGTTCGTATTTTTAGCTGATAAGGAAGTGTGTAGCTTACGACTAATTGAATCAATTCAATCCTTTGCATTCACTCGCAATTGCTTTGTATGCAGAAACATTGAAAAGCACAAAATGAACATACTCTATCAAGATAATGGAAAAATAACAATTACTTCTTGCGTTTTAGATCAAAATACGTCCCGGAAATCGGTTTTCGATTTTTTTCACAATGACGCAGGTGGTTTAAAAATCTGAAAAAAATTGGGGATAACAATCGTAGGTGTTAGATTGTTACTATATAAACCAAAAAGTTGTACCTCGAAGATTTCGATACGAAATCTTCTTTCTTCCGTTTTTTTTTACTTTGCCGATTTGTCACGCTTAGCTACTTCGACGGAAAAATCTGAAAAAATTCTCCAATATGTCCGGTACCGTGTAGAATATGTCAGAATTTATTTGGATTTTTTACGCCTCAATAAATGGGGAAAAAGGGCCAAAAACCTGTTTTTTTTCATTTTCCCCATAACTACCCTTCCGGTCAAAATTCAGGGTTAAAAATTTGTAGACATCAATCGCCGAGCATTATCTATCGAATGAGACCGTCCCCATTGAAATCGGTTGAAGGGCACTTTTGACCCCCTTATCCTGCTATACCCTTTGTTAAGCACGTGAAAAGAATCGATACGTATTTTAAACGGTTAATGATAGAGATTTACGATAAATGTGCGAAATATTCGCTTTTTTGTGTACTAAATACCTATGAAATTTAAAATTTTATTTGACGATTTTTTCTTAATTTTTTATTAAAAAATGCCTAGTTTTTCGTTATATTTTTAAAGTTTACGATGCGATTTTAACCAAACATTTTTTAAATGATAGACCAATAAAAATAAAAGTTAAATGTTTTTGTCTTTTTCCGTAATTAATTCTGGAGTCGTAAAATTAACCCTTTTCTTTTGCCGGTTTTGGCACTTTACGTTATTATATCTGATAAACGAGTGACAATGGAAAACATGTATTATGCAACAAATGCTTTCCTTATACTGTAGAATATTATTGTTTTTGTAAAAATCAAAATTAATATTTTTTTGTTTTATTATACAACATGTAGGCCCGCAGACCCGCCACGACGCAGTAATCGTATACTATCGTAGATACCAAAAAATACCATAAGGAAAAGTTTGATGGTTTTTTACATACAACAGAAATATGTTTCCAAATTATTTAAAACATAGTTTATTTATACCGAAAAAATTACTTTAATTAATTAATTTACAATATGTATACTATTACAGTTTCTATGAAACATATAGTTCACAAAAATGATACTCCTCGAAGAAGTTTTGAAAACAAAGGGATTTTTTGCACCATGCACATGTAATAATTAATCATTTGAGCTGTTTTGTATGCGACGTAATTGATTAACGATAAGATAACAGTATGATAATTACGATAACTCTGTTGCGCGCCACGCGTCGCGCAATTAATTTTTTTCTTAAAAATAAATTATGTCTTAAACTCTTTGTAAACAGTTTCCTTTTGTATGTACAAAGCCATGAAACTTTTCCTTATGGCATTTCTTGGTATCTACGATAATCTACGATTACTGCGTCGTGGCGGGTCTGCACGGCCTACATATTGTATATTAAAATAAAAAGTATTAGTTTTGATTTTTTACAAAAACAATAATATTCTACAGTACAGGGAAAGCATTTGTTGCATAATACATGTTTTCTGTTGTCACTCGTTTATCAGGTATAATAACGTAAAGTGCCAAAACCGGCAAAAGAAAAGGGTTTATTTTACGACTCCAGAATTAATTACGGAAAAACACAAAAACATGTAACTTTTATTTTTATTGCTCTATCATTTAAAAAAAGTTTGGTTAAAATCGCATCGCAAACTTTAAAGATATAACGAAAAACTTGGCATTTTTTAATAAAAAATTAAGAAAAAATCGTCAAATAAAATTTTAAATTCCATAGGTGTTTAGTACACAAAAAAGCGAATATTTCGTACATTTATCATAAATATCTATCATTAACCGTTTTGAAGTTATAAGGGAAAGAAGAAGAAATGTCGAAACTTTGAAGGGTGTTTTCACCCCCTAAACGTGCGACTCAGCCGATATAAAAAAATACGTATCGATTATTTTCACGTGCTTAACAAATTTACGGAGTTTCATTAAAATCAGAGGCGGACACCTCGGGTAGTTCCCTTATAGGTATTTGCGGAGTAGAACACGTGTACCAATTTTGAGCAAAATCGGTGGCCCCCAGGTCTTGTCCTCCCCTTGTAAGTCATTTATCGGCGAGGAATACACTAGGCTTTTTAAATATTCCCATAAAAAGAAATCCAAAGGGTTGAGATCGGGGATCGAGGAGGCCATGCAACTGGTCCACCACGTTCAATCTACCTTTGACCGATCACCATGTTTAAGTGGTCTCTCACATTAGCACAAAATAAGGTGGTGCCTCATCATGCGTGTACCACGCCGATAATCTTTCTGCCATAGGTATTATATCATCCAAGTATTGAGGTAACGTATTCACCAAGAAGTTGAAATAAGCAGCATCTGAAGGCCGATTTGGGAGTATTACAGGGCCAATAAGGCGATATCCCACATTGGCGATCCAAACATTTAACGAGAAACGGTGTTGCTGATTTGTTTGAATAAATGCATGAAGATTCTCTTCCGTCCATACGTGATTATTATGGTAATTTCTAATTTCATTTCGGGTAAATGCAACTTCATCAGTAAATAAAATGCAAAATACGAAATTCGGATTCACAACACATTTCGTGAGTAGCCACAATGAAAATTCGATTCTTGCCTGATAGTCCGGTAGAGTGAGGGCTTGTATCCGTTGAATATGGTGTTGTATTCCGTGAGGAGTTTTACAACAGTTTATTTTCAAAGAATTACTTTCGCGTTTGGAGTTTTTACAATTGAAGGATAACGTCGTCGCAAGATACTGACTGTCAGCGAATCAAGACAATTGCTTAGATATGGAAATGAGCCGAGGTTTTAAGGGCTCTCAGACAGCATGGTGGAAGGTTCGGATGACCCCGACTTCTCGTGATTAAGGTTCCAAAGGGCGGCCGCTTTCACTGTGACTCTTGTCAGGACTAAAGGTCTTCAAAATATTTTTTGCAGGGAAAGCGATAACAAATAAATAAGATTTCCCGTTTGGATCCTGAATCACGTTTGCCAATATTTGGAGTTCTATCTTATAGAATTAGGTCGGTATCCAACAATGGTATGAATAGAGTAACTGCTCATGAAGCGTCCTCCAGACCAGAGTAGTACCGATTCCTGTGGCATCAGATATTCTTCTTACGCTGGTTCCGGGATTTTCTTCTACAATCCTTAAAATACGATTCTTCGTATTGGGTGTCGATACAGATCTAGGTCTGTCAGAGTTTCGATGGCAAGGTGTAAGCGAGCCTGTTTTATAAAGACGTCGGTGAAGTTTTTGAAACAGTATGTGAGAGCGAACCCTTCAATTGGGAAATTTTTCCGCGTAAAGACGTCGTGCAGCTAAAGCACTTCATTCGAATAATACGCTGACATTTTCACGATACTTTGTAAATATATAAATATCTCTAATCGCCGATCCACACTGACTGATTCCCAAAGAAATCTACTGTCGGCACTTGAATAAGAACATTCAGAACGCGGTTTATAAACACTAAAGTAAACATCGCATGCGATGGAAGCAAGTCAATCATGATACTAGCAAACAAAAATGTTTATATCTCAGAAACGGTTGACCTTTCGAAATATCTTTACTAAAGCTTTTTTACTCAGTTCAGTGTATCCTATTTACCATTGCAGTAGTTTTACAACATTGTCGTCCGATTGCACCGCGTGATCCCGAACCGCCTAGCTTTTGTTTCGGTTGCTACGGGACGAGAGCATGGCGAGGAGAGGCAGTGTTGCTTGGACCGGCAGCGAGGCCACTTTATCGTTTCATTTGATTTTATGTTTTATGTTACTATTGTATTAAGTTATATTTTATGTTTACGTTAGGATATTAAGGTTACAGTTTGTCAAAAACAGTTAATAAAGAGTATTTGATAGCTTACAAATTCAGAAGTGGGATTAAGAACCGGTTATTGCTAGTGATTATTTTGTGACTTTATGTGATAGATAGTTGGCTGTGGTTCGGTACGTGCCGAAACCGCCGTGTGCGTCGATCTTGTGTGGGAGATTTACGGACAGACGGGTGAAATTGTGACTTTCGTGTATTTTCCGGAGCTACCGTGACAAATCCCGATGAGTATAAAAGCAACGGTCTCCGAATTAAAGGAAAAACTAGGCAGCATGAGCCTGCCGACGAGTGGTCTCAAAGCCGAATTAATAAATCGGTTGTTGGTGGCAGGTGTAACGGCAGAAGATTTTCCACTGACACCGTCAACGGGACGGGAAGAGGATGAACAGCAGATGGAAGAGGCGCGAGAAGAAGACATAACTGACCACAGACAACCGTCGGTTCCGTTGGTTCCACCGGTTTCGTCGGTTCCTCCGGTTCCGTCGGTTTCACCGGTTCCGTCGGTTCCGTCGGTTCCGCCGATTGGTGTCGACAGTCTCGAATCCCAATTATTGCGACGGGAGAAAGCTTTGGCTGAACGGGAAGTTCAACTGCTTCGCAAAGAGTTGGAACTTATGCGATTAACGAATTCGCTCGGGAGAGGAAGTCCGGCGACTCCAGCGAATTGTATGTCATGGAAGGATGTAAGAGATATGATCGGCGATTACGACGGAGATTCGCATTACCCCAACTGGGAAAGTCAGGCACGGAAAATTATAAACTATTATACGTTGGACGACTGCGCGGCAAAGGCTCTACTTTGCTATAAATTAAATGGTAGAGCACTCAAATGGTTTCAAGGTAGAACTGATAGTGTCGATCTAACCGCCGACGGATTATTGTGCCAGTTACGAAAGGTGTTGCGAAAGGCGCAACGTGAAACTAGTTTGGAATTACGTCGCCAATTAGACGCACGAGTGTGGAAACCAAGCGAAAAGTTCGCGGACTACCTGCACGATAAAACAATTTTGGCGAGCAGAGTACCAATAAGCGAAGCCGAACTGATTGAGTACGTCATCGATGGAATTCCCAATGCGAATTTCCGCGTGCAAGCACGCATACAGCGATTCAAGTCCACGGACGAGATTCTGGAGGCGTTCGCCAAAGTATCGTTACCGAGTGACTCGTTGCGCCGGAGACCGATACAGCACGGTGCTAGCCCGGCAGCGACAAGAAGAGACTGGAAGAACCAGGAAGGACAAAAGGACGTCGCAATTCCTCGCTGCTATAATTGTGATGGAGTTGGGCATTATGTGAGGTATTGCCCGAAACCGAGAAGAGAGAGGGGCACGTGCTTCATCTGCGGGAAATCGGACCACCACGCGAAGAACTGTCCCCAGAAGCCGACGGCGGTGGCTGCCACAGAAGTAAACTATGTTGCAGTGCAGAGCGAAGACGACGGCGAATTTGAACGTAAGGTGACATTATACGTGCGCGGCCATACCAGAGGTTGTAGCATGTCCGTTAATGCCTTGTTAGATTCGGGCAGTCCCATTAGTTTTCTTAAAGAGGGGTGCTTGCCGGAAAATGTAATGAAGACCGATCTACGCGAGAATAGGTTTTGCGGTATAAACAATTCTAAATTAGAAATTATCGGGGTCGTCGAAGCTAACGTTGATTTCCTCGGGCGAAAGTATACTGTTGCCTTATATATTGTGCCGGATAAAACAATGCGAAGATCACTAGTCTTAGGCCGTGACTTTATAAGGGCAGCCGATCTCACTTTATGTTGTCCCGAAGTTCAAGATATTATGAACATTGAAATAGAAGAAGATAGTGCGAATTCCCTCACTGAATCTATAAGCGTTAATGAGGGTCTTCCGTTCGACATTAAAAAACAGACCCGCGAAATATTCCGAAATCATTACGTAGTGCCGGAGAGACCGGAAAAGCCGAAAATAGAAAACGTCATGCAACTAACTCTGCTCAATGAGAAACCTTTTCACTGCACGCCACGTAGACTTTCTCACGTCGAAAAAATCAAGCTAAAAGAGATTTTAGATTCATTATTAGATAAAGGGGTAATCTGGGAAAGCACGTCTGTGTACGCCTCGCCTATAGTTTTACTTCGGAAGAAAACGGGGGAAATGCGGATGTGTATAGATTTCCGCGTATTGAATAAAGTTACCGCGCGAGATAATTTTCCGTTGCCTTTGATCGAGGATCAGTTGAACGTATTATCTGGGAAAAAATATTTCTCTACACTAGATTTAAAGGATGGGTTTTTCCACATAGACATGCACGAAGACTCCGTTAAATATACCTCGTTTGTCACTCCACTTGGGCAATACGAGTATTTAAAAATGCCATTCGGGCTAAAAGGGGCACCGCTCAAGTTTCAACGTTACGTCACGAAAATCTTTAAGGACCTAATCGACACTGGAGATGTTTCGGTGTATTTAGATGACTTCCTGATTGCTACGACCACAATCGAGCATCACTTTACAATCTTGAAACGCGTGTTTTTATTACTAGTGGAAAACAAACTCGAATTACGATTAGACAAGTGTAAGTTTTTACAGACGCAACTCGATTATTTGGGTTATACCATCTCCAGCGTGGGAGTTAGACCGACGGCACGAGGCGTGGAAGCAGTGAGACAGTTTCCCATACCGAAAACAGTACGAGACGTGCAGAGTTTTTTGGGACTTTCCTCGTATTTTCGTAAATTCATCGAGAATTTCTCAATTATCGCAAAACCGTTATCCGATTTAACCAAAAAAGACGCGGATTTTAGATTCGGACCCGAGCAGGGGTTGGCTTTTGGGAAACTTAAATCTTTACTATCAGACGCGCCTATTTTAAGTATTTATTCACCGCACGACGAAACCGAGTTACATTGCGATGCAAGTTCCGTTGGTTATGGGGCGATTTTGATGCAGCGCAAGGATGATCGAAAATTTCATCCGGTATTTTACTTTTCGAAGCGAACCAGTCCAACCGAAGCCAAATACCATAGCTTTGAATTAGAGACCTTAGCTATCATTTATGCCTTACGGCGATTCCGCACATATCTGCTGGGAATGAAGTTCAAAATTGTCACGGATTGCCAGGCCTTAAGTCTGACATTGAATAAAAAAGAAACTAACCCCCGAATATCACGGTGGGTTTTGGAAATGCAAAGTTTCGATTATACCTTGGAGCATAGAGTGGGGTCAAGAATGACTCACGTTGACGCGTTGAGTAGGCAAGTCCTCGTAGTAGAGGATAATTCGTTTGACAGAAATTTGGCTCTTTGTCAGGACGGTGACGAAAATATTTCGAAAGTCCGCGAAATATTGGAAAAATCTGAAAATGCCTTTTATGAAATGCGGAATGGACTGATTTATCGAAAAGCAAACGGCCGTGTTTTATTTTATGTCCCCAGCTCCATGGAGAATAACGTATTGTATAAGTATCATAACGAAATGGAGCATTGGGGAACAGAAAAAACAATTCAAAATATCTTAAGTCACTATTGGTTCCCGAACATGAAATCTAAAGTCGCCAGTCACATTGCCACGTGTTTGAAGTGTATCGCGTTCTCTCCTCTTTCTGGGAGGCCTCAAGGGACGCTACATTGTATCCCAAAGGGAAACTTGCCGTTCGTTACTGTTGGGAAATTTATTGTGGGTGGTCGCTGGTGCAATAAAGAAACTCTTTCGTTGAGAACGTTTTAAAGATACACTTGAAATAATGAAAGTTTATATATACACACAAAAAAATAAAGTAAAAGTATAACATGTAAACCGCAGACCAACCGAACAAAATCAACCGTACCGTACGAACACGTGGAAACTTCTGGAAGAATCGGCGGAAGCGAAGCTTGGTACCGCACGTGTACCGGTGTGCAGTTGGTACTGCAGATTCCCCGAATACATCAACGGCGCGTCATTCAAAAGGACACTCAATCATACAAACGTTAAAAACAAAAAAAAACCTATTCCAATAGTTACTCTACACATCGATCATCTGGGTCCGTTATCAAAGTCGCCCACCGCGAAGAAGCGTTATATATTCCTAGTAGTCGATGCGTTTACAAAGTATGTAAAGTTATATCCCACCAAATCCACGAGTTCGTCCGAAGCCATTAAGTATCTAAAGTGTTATTTTAGTGTATATAGTAGGCCTTTGCGTATCATTTCGGACCGCGGAAGCTGTTTCACTTCGCACGAATTCGAGGATTTCATGAAAGAACAAAATGTTCAACATGTAAAGATTGCAACCGCTTCACCACAGGCAAACGGTCAAGTGGAACGAGTGAATCGTTCAATCTTGCCGATGATCGCAAAATTAAGTGACGAACGACAGTTGAACTGGTTAAGTGTCCTTGAAGACGTCGAATATGCCTGTAATAATTCAATAAGTCGCTCAACGGGTGAGCGTCCTAGTATGCTATTGTTTGGCGTCGGTCAACGAGGAAAGATTGTCGATACTTTGAAAGATTTTTTAGATACGCAAGATGTTGAACAAACCGATAGGAATCTCGTAAAAAATCGCGCACGCGCCGCTGAATGCATACGAGCAGCACAAGCGAAGAATAAAAGTACTTTCGACAAAAAACATAGACTCTCAACAAAATATCAAGAAGGCGACAAAGTAATGATTCGAAATTTTGACAATACGCCCGGCATATGCGGCAAATTGATACCTAAATTTAAAGGTCCTTACGTGGTTCTAAAAGTCCTCCGTAACGATAGATACGTAATTAAAGATATTGACGGTTATCAGACGTCGCAGATCCCATACCTGGGTACCTGGGAAGCTGCGAACATGCGACGGTGGTTACCTCCTTAACAATCGAATATTTAATTATCTATTATGCAGAATTAAGTAGCGCTTAATTATAATACCCTTATGTTTGTATGTGTGATGTATGATATCAGCTCTGTGAACATGGTTTCAGATTTAAGAAACACCGGTACGTATGATTGAGGACAATCAACATGTCAGGATGGCCGAATTGTAGTAGTTTTACAACATTGTCGTCCGATTGCACCGCGTGATCCCGAACCGCCTAGCTTTTGTTTCGGTTGCTACGGGACGAGAGCATGGCGAGGAGAGGCAGTGTTGCTTGGACCGGCAGCGAGGCCACTTTATCGTTTCATTTGATTTTATGTTTTATCTTACTATTGTATTAAGTTATATTTTATGTTTACGTTAGGATATTAAGGTTACAGTTTGTCAAAAACAGTTAATAAAGAGTATTTGATAGCTTACACCATATAAATATTGAATGTTTTTTTTAGCACCCTGTATAGAGGGTATTTTGCCCTCGTGCACTGTCCATATGGCTTACGTCATTTTTACCTGTAGACGACTTTCCACCGAGGTGGTCGTTCCAGGTAGTTGTTGCTTTGTGAGCAATACCTGGTTCGAGCACATTTTAGAAAGCGATGAAGCATGTGGAAGCACGTGTATTGTTTCTTGCACGATTATTGTTATTTAATTAATTCGATATGTATTTAGTGTGGTATATAAAAATTTAAAGTAAGGTTTATGTCCAAGTTCGATCCGCCTATATCTTCTTCAATTCGACATTTGCAGAAATATTTATAATGTAAGAAGAAAATATTTTTAAACTTTTAAGCGTTGTTACGTCGCAACCCCATCTTAATGGGTCCTAAGGACCCATTGCTCTCCACTCAGACCTCATCGTTACTTACTAAGGTCTCTGTCCCCCAGTTTTAACTTCTTCCAATTTTACGCACCCCCGAATTTTACGAAAACACTCACGCTACACACTGTTCTACAAACCTTCCACAAAATAGCACAAACCAAGTAACAGGTGAATCAAATCCGATTGATATGTTAATCGTGAGTTAATACCATCCTTCACAAAATACAAAGTGGTGCTCGGGTACTTAACATAACATCACTTTGAGCACTATTTAAACATGTTTAAATGTTTATAACATTGAAATAGTACACGTCGTTATATCCGGCAGTATCTATAGCATCATTTTGTGCAAACAAAATTTAAAGAACTCTTCCGGCTAAAGTACAAGAAATGTTAAATTTGAAAATCTAAATGTTTCGAAATATAAAATAGAATTTGACGACTTAAATGTCCTTTTTGCGGATAAAACAAATGTAACTGTAATAGAACAAGATAATAATAACAAATAATGCGCACTTCAAACGTACCGTAGTTTTGGCAGCGTAAGCAAGCAAAGACAGACTAGCCTTCGGTTCGGAGCCTTTTTACAATCACAAATACAAGAATAGTCTCTTTCTATTTTTTCGGTAGCTGAATGATGCCTTACCTGACTTATGCTACCCCTGCAGGACCATGTGCTGACCAGCTAAGTTCTTATTTTCTAAGACAGTGGTCAGACCAAGCGTTCACCATTAACACTAGATTTACGGAACCCGTCAAATTGACGGGTTCTTACTTGTTTTATAAACATTTCTGAAATTTACAGAGAAGCTGAACAGTAGATATTTCAGGTGTATTTTATAATGCTGTGGGATGCGAATGTATTAGAATATCTATTTTATATGAAGCGTATGTGGGAATGTGAGTGCCGATCGCACTTTGTTTTTCGAGAGGCCAACGAGGCACTCGCCGCATCGAGGCACTCTGTGGTTGGAATCCTGTGTCGATACACTGTGTTATATTCTTATTGTTAGTGATTGGAATCCTCAGTGGATATACTTTGTGTCATATTCTTACAAGGGAACATCCCGAGGTGTAACTCACCGATTTTGATGAAATTTTAGTATGATATACTCCTCGCGGAAATATTTGACACGTATTTTTTTTTATCGGCAATCGTCCACGTTAAAGGGGTGAAAACCACCCTCAAAGTTGGCACCCTGAAACTTATTTATTGAATATCTGGAAAACTATTAGAGATACGAAAATTTCGTAAAGAGAGAAAATTAACGTATTTCGACCACAAATCTAATGATATAAATATATTTTTTTTAAACTCGTTTGTTTAAATAATATGCTTAAAAATATGACTTTTTTAATGATTTTGTAAGTCAAATTTCAATAAATTTTCTTGAATATTTTTCTGAGAATACCATATACCGAAACACAAAATACGGATAAAATGGAAATTTGAAATTTTGTTTGTAAAAATAGTTATTGCATTTTTAATTTTTTCTCTTACGTTCTTGTTAAGTTATGCCTTCGTATATACATGTATGACTGCTTTAAAAGGCCAGATTTTATTGCCAGACACACATATCGTCTTTATATAAATTAAAAAAATTTGATTGATTAATTAATAATTTGTAACAATTATTGTAATAATGGTATTCATTGTTATTCTTATAACCAATATTTTCTTACACCACGAGCATTCTAAAGCATCCCTGTAATCAATTCAAGCATGTAACGTCCGAAAATAGTAAATATATAACGCATACCTCTCGAGAATTAATTAATTTATTTGGCCTGTCGGCGGATTCACATTGATATCACAAATGACTATCCCGAGGTGTAACTCACCAATTCTTATGAAACTATAGTATAAGGTGCTTTTCGTGGAAATATTTAATATCTACTTTCATTTATCGGCAATCGTCCACGTTAAAGGGGTGAAAACCACCCCCAAAGTTCGGATAACGAAAACTGTTTTATCGAATATCTCGGAAACTATTAGAGATACGAAATTTTCCTAAGAAGTGAAAATTAACGTATTTCAATCACGAATCCAATGCTATAAACATTTTTTTAAAAAACCCGTTTGTTTAAACAATATGTTAAAAAATACTTTTTTTTTCATAATATTTTCAGTTAAAATTCTTTCCATTTTCTTAAATAATAGTTTGTATACACTATATAGTCAAACAAAAAATACGGATCAATCAACTATGTATATACGACGGGAAAACTTGACAAGTTCATCAAGCGTAAGAATTGAAAATGCAATAACTTTTTTTGTAACACAAATATGAAACTTCTAATTGATCCGTATTTTTTGCTTGACTATATAGTGTATACAAACTATTATTTAAGAAAATTGAAAGAATTTTAACTGAAAATATTATGAAAAAAAAAGTATTTTTTAACATATTGTTTAAACAAACGGGTTTTTTAAAAAAATGTTTATAGCATTGGATTCGTGATTGAAATACGTTAATTTTCACTTCTTAGGAAAATTTCGTATCTCTAATAGTTTCCGAGATATTCGATAAAACAGTTTTCGTTATCCGAACTTTGGGGGTGGTTTTCACCCCTTTAACGTGGACGATTGCCGATAAATGAAAGTAGATATTAAATATTTCCACGAAAAGCACCTTATACTATAGTTTCATAAGAATTGGTGAGTTACACCTCGGGATAGTCATTTGTGATATCAATGTGAATCCGCCGACAGGCCAAATAAATTAATTAATTCTCGAGAGGTATGCGTTATATATTTACTATTTTCGGACGTTACATGCTTGAATTGATTACAGGGATGCTTTAGAATGCTCGTGGTGTAAGAAAATATTGGTTATAAGAATAACAATGAATACCATTATTACAATAATTGTTACAAATTATTAATTAATCAATCAAATTTTTTTAATTTATATAAAGACGATATGTGTGTCTGGCAATAAAATCTGGCCTTTTAAAGCAGTCATACATGTATATACGAAGGCATAACTTAACAAGAACGTAAGAGAAAAAATTAAAAATGCAATAACTTTTTTTACAAACAAAATTTCAAATTTCCATTTTATCCGTATTTTGTGTTTCGGTATATGGTATTCTCAGAAAAATATTCAAGAAAATTTATTGAAATTTGACTTACAAAATCATTAAAAAAGTCATATTTTTAAGCATATTATTTAAACAAACGAGTTTAAAAAAAATATATTTATATCATTAGATTTGTGGTCGAAATACGTTAATTTTCTCTCTTTACGAAATTTTCGTATCTCTAATAGTTTTCCAGATATTCAATAAATAAGTTTCAGGGTGCCAACTTTGAGGGTGGTTTTCACTCCTTTAACGTGGACGATTGCCGATAAAAAAAATACGTGTCAAATATTTCCGCGAGGAGTATATCATACTAAAATTTCATCAAAATCGGTGAGTTACACCTCGGGATGTTCCCTTGTAAGTCTCTAAATCATTACCACTAATTCACGACTAAATCATTATTACTAAAGCATTACCATCATTACATTATTACCTTTGCACTTATACTCTGTCTCGCCACTACGGATCGACGTATATTCTAAATAAGAATAAAACCAACTATTCTTAAAAGTCCATTTATCGAGTTTGGTTCTCCGAAAACCGCGAAACCACAATTTCGCATTACAGTATATCGAAATTCATCGCTGTGTATCTCGACTATTTGTTAGGGAATCATCTTCGTTATTTTTTCTGGTAATGAGTTATTAACTAAGGTTAACAAAAACATATGATTTATTTAATAACTTAACGTAAATTGTAGCATAACAAATGATAAGTGAAATAATACCTTATTCTTAAGTCACAAAAATATTCGGACACCCAATGTATTTTCCGATTATTTACTTTTGGAAACTTAGCGTTCTGAGGAATGACCGCTAAATGTTTATAAACATAGTTGTAGAGGTCGATATCACTGCATTATTCGTTAGTAATACTTCAGAAACTCGTCAGAATGGGACGCAAGAAGAAGAATACGTCGTTCGATCAGAGGCAACACGTAATTTTCCACCGCGAGAAGGGAAAATCATATCGCGAAATTAGTGCCATGCTTCGTATCAGCAAGAGCACTATCGCGGACATTATCCGGCGATTTAATACCGAGAACCGCATCGAATGCATTCCGCAAACTGGTCGGCCAGCTGCTTTAAACGATAGGGAGAAAAGAAGATTCGTGCGAAAAATTAAGGGAAACCCTCTTCTAAGTGCTCTAAGATTAGCAAGTGAGCTGTTATTTAGAAGAAAGGGGCAAGGGAGTTCATCCAGAAACAATCCGAAGAATACTAACAAGGGAACATCCCGAGGTGCCACCCGCCGATTTTGATGAAATTTTAGTATGATGTAGTACTCGTTAGAATATTCGACGCGTATTTTTTATATCGGCAATCGTCCACGTTAAAGGGGTGAAAACCGCCCCCAAAGTTGGGGGCCAAATGTGTATTTCGTTGAATATCTTGGAAACTATGAGAGATAGAGCATTTGCGTAAATTGGCGCAATTAGCGCCTTTGCACTACGAATTTAACGGCATAATTTCTTTTGCAAAATCTCCATTTGTTTAAACAATATGTTGAAAAATAACATATTTTCGGTAGTTTTACCACTTTAATGTTATTCAATTTTCTTTAATATTTTTTTGTAAAAACTACATTTCCTATACAAAATTACGGATAAAAAGGAATTTCGATTTTTTCATCAACAAAAAAGTTATTACATATGAGATTTTATCGTTCGACGCGCGAAATAGAGTCCCTACACGAGTCGTTCCTTGTTCATAACTCCCCGGTAATTTATAAATAAATTGATTTTACCGATAACCATTCGTTGCTAACAAAAAGAAAAAAATTTTCCGTTACTTTAATGCGATATAATTTTCGGCTACACCACTGCGCGCGGTTTATGGACGGACATTCCCAGGTCGGCACGGTGTGAACAAATAAATGAAACAACACGAATGGAGTGTAAAATGCTTATAGAAAGAGTAGTGACCGCTCACCAACAATGAGAAGTAGCCGAGGTGTATGTCTATCGCACTTCACGAATCTACAGCTTCGGCCTGATTATTGTTAGAAATGTCAAAGATTATAACTCTTTGTCTATGCGTTACGAAAATCACAGGCTTTCGCCTGATGACAAATTTCAGGGATCTTTCCCATTTTTACAACATACTTCGGAAATTTCCTCTTCGCGAGGAAAAAGAGGGTGGGGTTTAACTATTATACTAATAACCAATGGCAGACATGGTAAAGTCGATACGTCATCGTCTTTAAGGTATATATAATAGTGAGTGTTTAATATTTGTCGAATTCTATTCGCATCAACATTCGTATGCTGACGAAAGAGTTTTTGCTATTGCGAAGATTTTGGAAAGCGCTAATAGCTTCTTGCGGTAATAATTTACAGTAAGTATCTTTGTTAAAAACCAAAATTGCAATTTTTCTGCTATTCTTTATTATTTTACATTGTTCATTGCAAAATTAAAGCAGTTTAGATTTGCAGTCATTTGCAACATTTTTTTGAAGAATATCATTACTGCCAAAATTATATAGAATAACAGATATTAATTACAGCTCTACCATTTATTTGAAAGCACCATCGTTTATATATTAATAAAATCAGCTCTTTTAAGACCTACCAAGCAGTTATGAACAAGGAACGACTCGTGTAGGGACTCTATTTCGCGCGTCGAACGATAAAATCTCATATGTAATAACTTTTTTGTTGATGAAAAAATCGAAATTCCTATTTATCCGTAATTTTGTATAGGAAATGTAGTTTTTTAAAAAAATATTCAAGAGAATTGAATAACATTAAAGTGTAAAACTGCCGAAAATATGTTATTTTTCAACATATTGTTTAAACAAATGGAGATTTTGCAAAAGAAATTATGCCGTTAAATTCGTAATGCAAAGGCGCTAATTTCGCCAATTTACGCAAATGCTCTATCTCTGATAGTTTCCAAAATATTCAACGAAATACACTTTTGGCCCCCAACTTTGGGGGCGGTTTTCACCCCTTTAACGTGGACGATTGCCGATATAAAAAAATACGCGTCGAATATTCTAACGAGTACTACATCATACTAAAATTTCATCAAAATCGGCGGGTGGCACCTCGGGATGTTCCCCTGTAAGACAACATGGGTATAACGGTCGAATCGCTAGGAGAAAGCCATTCATCAACGAGGCCAACAGGAGGAAACGAATTAACTTCGCTAAGGAGGTTGTTTCTAAGGACGAATCATGGTGGACTGACGTTATATTTGCTGACGAAAGCAAATTTAACATTTATAATTCTGATGAAAGAACTATGATTTGGCGTAAGCCAAATACAGAGCTCCATATCAGACATACACGAGGTACGGTGAAGCACGGAGGAGGCAGCGTAATGGCTTGGGGTTGCATTTCAGTCACCGGCGTTGGAAATTTAGTTTTTATAGACACAATTATGGACAAAAATGTTTATTTGAATCTTTTAAAAAGTAATTTACTTCAGAGTGTTGAAAATATGGGAATCCGTGATAGGTTTAAATTTTATCAGGGTAATGATCCCAAGCACAAGGCGCGTATTGTGCAGGAATTTTTGTTATATAGATGTCCCAAAGGTATGCATCCTCACCCACAGTCTCCAGACCTCAACCCAATCGAAAAATGGGATGAATTGGATCGCAAAATTCATGTATACCCAATTCATTCAAAAGAAGAATTAAAACTAAGACTCCAAGAAGAATGGGCACGTATAACTTCGGAATATTTAAAAAAAATTATATATAATATGCCAAAACGACTAAGACATGTCATAAAACAAAATGGTTATGCCACGAAATAATAAAACTTTAGTGATATGCATTAAAATTCAACTTGGAAATGTCATTTTAGGTAGTGTCCGAATATTTTTGTGACTTAAGAATAAGGTACCATTTCATTTATCATTTATTATATTACAATATACAGTAAGTTATTAAATAAATCATATATTTTTGTTAACCTTAGTTAATAACTCATTACTAGAAAAAATAGTGAAGATGATTCCCTTACAAATAATCCAGATACACAGCGATGAATTTCGATATACCTTAGTGTCCGAATATTTTCGTGAGTCACTGTAGGTGTAACTAGAGTTGTCAAAAGGACGACGAAGGGCCCTTTCGAAACGCGGTCATAATGAACCTCCAGCGAGACGGGAAAATATATCCGTCTCTAAACTGTGCAGCTGCAGGAAATGTCGCAAAGGGTCTAGCAGGATAAGGGTGCCAAAAGTGCCCTTGAAGGTATTTTATTCCACGATGCGTCATTCGATAGGTAACCATAAGAAACCATTGTACACAAATTTTTAATCCGATAGCTTAACCGGGAGGGTAGTTATGGGGTAAATTCGAAAAACCGGTTTTTGCCCCATTTTCGCCACTTATTGATGTGTAAAAATGACGAAAAATTTTTAATATTTGGGGTAAGTAATTTTTCGGTGCATATTTGTACACATTTCTATCGATCGAAAGGTGTACAACACCTTGTAGTATGAGCGAAATATTTTTAAATATCCTATAAAGTCTGAGCAGTAATCACTTTTTAGCGATATAACAAAGGTAATTGTACGATGTGTTGCCACACCTATGTATAATAAATCTTTAACGTGTAGTATAGGGTAGAGTTATGATAGCATAGGACGTACAAATTTAAGGACGAAGGACGGGACGTTTACGACTTTATTTATTACGGTAAAAACTGACGATGAAACGCACGGCGCCGGGTAGACGGAAGGACGAGACCGGACGTCATGAGGGAAAACGGTACACAACGGAAAATGCAAGTGGCTGGAAGGCCCAGGTATTCCCGAGGATGAGGCCCAGTGGTCGGAGTGCACGTGCACTGGGGAGGGTGTGCTGTTTTTCCTCAAGTGACGTTAAGAGACAAGAAAGACAAATGCGAACGAACGGGAATATATAGAGAGAATGAACGAAACGCAGAGACATTTTTTGAATGATCACGGAGACTAGCAGACGAACAGAGATTCGAAGTGGGAGTTTTACGGGGAACGGAACGATGCGACGGTGTATACTTGTAAGTTTAAAGATAAGCAGGATTCGCGAATTATCGACAAAGCCAATTGATCACTATAATCCTACAATATGTACCAGTAGTATTAACCCCTTGCCTTACGATTTCTATTTTGACAGCGTGCGTAATACCCTAGAATTAATTCCAGAAATAAAAATTTCTCTCTGAACCTTAACATTAGGCACAACTGGCTGCAACATTATTATTATAGAAATAATTTTACCGTCTCGTGATCGACTGATATTTTCAATTTAATAGTTATTGGAAAACTTCAAAATTTCGTATTGCATTTATCGCCTCACGTGTGTCACACGTTATTGTAAGCTAAGGGGTTAATGCACATTTCGTGAATGAGTCAACGTCATTCGTACCGGTTTCAGAGTTTGTATCCGCTGTTTCATGACTAATGTAGAGCAAATGACGAGTGTACAAGGTAAAAGTCGGTTTTCAAAAAATTGTCTCGAGGCTTGGAGTACTTCAGGTTTTCTTCACCGAACTCATAATGGACGGTTGTAAGTTACAGTATGTACTTAGATTCTTTTAGAAGGGATAATCGGTGCTCTTCTCCAATGTTGTATTATCATATTATCGAAACTCCCTTTCAGTTCCCGCATCGCAAACGCCAGATGCAACGTTTTTAAAATATTTTAGTAGAAGGTGAATCTTGTGGGCTTCCAGAATCTTATAGTACAATAAGCTGTTTTACTGACATACAGTAAAAATCTACATACCAATAAAATTTAGGAAACCATTGTACTTTTGTACAGAGGTAAATAGTACGCCTAAGAGTCAACGAGTAGTTCTGGAATATCGTAAGAGTATACTATAAAGCAGTTCCTACGTTTTGAGATATTTGGTGGCCCTGAAAAGGGCCATTTATAGTTAGTGGAGCAGGTTGTTAAGCTTTCTTCTCGGTCTTCTTTGGCAGCAAAACTGCTTGAATATTAGGCAGCACGCCACCTTGAGCGATGGTTACACCAGAGAGGAGTTTATTCAACTCTTCGTCATTACGGATGGCCAGTTGCAAATGACGGGGAATGATCCTAGTCTTCTTGTTGTCCCGTGCTGCGTTTCCTGCCAACTCGAGAACTTCAGCAGCTAGATACTCCATAACTGCTGCGAGATATACCGGCGCACCGGCACCAACGCGTTCTGCGTAGTTTCCTTTTCGCAAAAGTCTATGAATACGACCGACCGGGAATTGTAAGCCAGCTCGGTTCGAACGGGACTTTGCCTTTCCCTTAACCTTTCCACCTTTTCCACGTCCAGACATTTTCCAGAGTCAATAAAGAACACTTAAAGACCAGCAATGTACAACCTGCGACGGTTGCTGCAGGAATGTCGTTTCGGACAGCTTGTCTCGCTATATATATAAGTCGTCGCCGCTTACGCACCGTCCAATCGCGTTGCAGGACCGCTCCCCACTACTACCGTCACATTGCTATTGGAGCGCTCTTAGAGTTAATCTCTGTCATATATAAGCGCCACCATTGATCGCACCACACGCAGTCTGCAAGTGGTTCCGTTTAAAGCATTGTCGTATTCGAAGGTAATATTCCCAAGATGCCTCCTAAAGCGAGTGGAAAAGCGGTGAAAAAGGCGGGCAAGGCTCAGAAGAACATTAGCAAGACCGATAAGAAGAAGAAGAGGAAGAGGAAGGAAAGCTATGCCATCTATATCTACAAAGTTTTGAAGCAAGTCCATCCCGACACTGGAATCTCGAGCAAAGCCATGAGCATCATGAACAGCTTCGTTAATGATGTTTTTGAGCGTATTGCAGCCGAGGCTTCCCGACTGGCGCATTATAACAAGAGATCGACCATCACTTCTCGGGAAATTCAAACTGCTGTCAGGCTCTTGTTGCCCGGTGAATTGGCAAAGCACGCTGTTAGTGAAGGAACTAAAGCTGTTACCAAGTACACCAGCTCCAAGTGAACATTGTTCGCTTCCAAATCGGCCCTTCTTAGGGCCAACAAAATTTCAGAACGTAGACAAACGTAGTTCTCAAAACGTTTTGTGATGTTTAATCATATGAAACTGAAATATGACGATGTTACTATCCGTAGTTAGGATCAAATTAAATAGTATGGACCTTTTTATACACATAGAATAGTAATATACTCCTTGTAAATTCATGGTATTCTCTTTATATGCCTGAGAAAATACAGACAAATCGGTGGAAGGACACAAAATGCTTAAACTATTTAAAAGGTGTCCAGGCTCTGTAGTTGTAGTACAAGTATTGCGCTTTTATGTGACTATGAACTCCATTACCCTTAGAGTACTGACTGGGACGACATGCAGCCATCACGTCGCAACATAAACGCGGTAGGGCGCCAGCTACATGATTTAGATTTAGGTTCGAAATGTCCTCGAACTTGGTAACGGCCTTTCGTTGATACAATCAGCTCCTACAACCCAGTCGTTCCCAGAAAACATGAAGTAAATACTTGAGATACGTTAAGAAGACAATCGAGGGCATCCCTATATATAAGGGTGGCGAAACCCCATGCAATTTACTATTCACGAACATTGTTATTCTTACGTATATTCTATGCTGTGGCGCTCCGTTGCACAACTGTATACCTGACGTATCCGCGACAACAACGACAATTAATAAAGCGCTTATTAACTGCGAAGAACGAGCCTTTATAAATTTAAGCCGTTACTATTTCGATCACTGCAATTGGAGTGTGAAAAAACTGAAACTGACAATGTCATTTAACGGCTTCTCTCGTAGGATTGCGACCAAGAAAACGATCTTGTGTACCTACGTATTCTAACATAAGTTTCTATTGTTCTGTTTAACTCCTTATTTTAATCTTTGTACTGGTAATTCATTTCCTATAATTTTCTATGATGTAACGTTGACGACATATGTATATGTTTTCGGTACACTCTTCTTTGGCAAAAATATCTCAAGAGTAGAGAAGAAACGGTTTTTCGAGTCGAAGTATACCGGAAGAACTCGTATGCCCGTACCCGTCTAATTGTTTTATTGCTCGAGTGGGCCCGAGCGACCGAGCGGCCGAGATATTGGAACATTCGCCATGTGCCGGACACATTTTTCTCTTGTTCTGAGACTCATGTAAAACACGGATTATTGTCCGCCACATACCTTTCAATAAAAAGCGATTAAAAGTGGAGAACGTAATGATAATATGATTGGCGATTTTTGTTATGGGAATCGCTCAAACACTTGTTTTTTAATCGGACATGTCTGATCCGAGCACTGTCTTAGAAAACAAATATGTAGTTGGTGAACACATGTAGTAACTAAAGATAGCATAGACTTTGTAAAGGTAACCCAGCGGGCTAACTGAACGGTCGTTCGAATAACTTGCAATGATATACAAAATGCAATTTCCCGATCCGCAAAAGGTCTGTCTGGTTACTGTTTTAAAGTTACTGTGCTTGCCATGCGAAATGATAATCGATTATCCTCCATATTCTGATTATATGATTATTTCTAATTTCCAAAGTTATTTATTTGTTACGCCCTTGTTATTGCATTCCATTCTGCAGTTTCCATTCTACACATAAAAACTTCTGTACTTTCGATTATGTTCCATTTATGAGATCGAGACACAACAAAATTAAGAAGAAATTAACACCCTATACATTTAATATTTCTACTATTTTAAAGTTAAACAGTAAGGAAAGCATAGTTCAACAAATATGAAACAGTATCTCGCACTTTCTGATTCTGATAATATTTGGGCATCTACACCAGGAAGAATAACAGCTTAAGAACAGCGAATGCTGTCATAGAAGGGTCTGAAATATTTAGAAATGATCTTTAAATAAAGAAAACCGACAAGAATTTACGTTATATTTATTCCGTAAACGTTTAATGCATTTTAAAAAATTGACCGTAAGACCACAATATGAAATTGCTCCTTTATCAACGCGTATTGCTGCTCGGTGAAATGTAAGTGCAGTTTTCATAATATTTCTTACCAGTAGCTCCAGAAAAATGCAGGAGAACATAACAACAGTCCTTTTTTTGCAACGTTTGTTAAAGTTAAAACAAACAATTACCAATAATTACTTAGATTTATCAGCTTTTTCGCGCAATGTACTATCGGTACGAATAGACGGTCAGGAATGAATGGCGCGATACGTTGTATTATAGTCAGAGTACGCGGCAGAAAGCATTCCTAGACAAAACTACACACACGGAGCTATACTTTTACGTATATATTACTCTGTATTTTGCAGCTATTACGAAGGAACACAAGCCGAAAGTAGTGGTTAGTTTACTGCATCGTCGGTGTCATGGAATTGCCAGATCCGACATATTGAAGGGGCCGTTCTCCATGGTCCGTGCTCACAGACTAGAACGGTGGCACGCCAGCGCCAGATCAACAATTTCCTTTAGCAGGCGCATCCTGACGTTTTAAGGGTCTTTCTCTCCGTTTTTCTAAGCCCGTTTTAGAAATTTCTTTTAAGTTTTTGTGCAAAATGGACGACAAAGCGAACTCTGGTAATGTTACGGCTGAGACTACAGCGGAGAATACTGCCGCAGGGGCAAAAAAGACGACCAAAAGTTCTAAGTCCAAGACTAAGCGTGTCAAAGCGACGCATCCACCGACTTCAGAGATGGTAACGGCGGCCATAAAAGAGTTGAAAGATCGGAAAGGATCGTCGCTACAAGCTATTAAAAAGTATATCGTGTCGACGTACAAAGTGGACGGTGAGAAGCTCGCGCCATTTATCAGGAAATACTTGAAGGCGGCTGTGACGTCCGGAAGTGTCTTACAGACGAAAGGTAAAGGCGCCTCTGGGTCCTTCAAACTAGCAACCGAGAAACCAGACTCCAAAGTGAAAAAGGTACAACGCGGGGCAAAGAAAGCTGAACCCAAGAAAACCCAGTCGGTAGAAAAGAAATCTGCTATTAAGAAATCTGTCACCCCGAAAAAAGCAGCCGCGTCGAAAAAGGCTGTTAGTGAGAAGAAGATCACACCGAAGAAAGTTACAGCTAAAGCTGCAGTGGCGAAAAGCAAAGCTACTGCCCAAGCTAAAAGCATGTCGAAAGCTAAGAAGACTGTTAAGGCTCCTGCAGCGAAGACTAAAACACCGAAACCCAAGAAAGCGGCAGCTGCGAAGGCTGCTAAGTCCCCAACGAAAAAATAATTACACCTTAAGGACTACATTCAATTTCAAATGGCCCTTTTCAGGGCCACCAAACGTTTACACGTGGAACAACTTTACAGAGATCATTATATACCTCACTCCCTATCTTTCCCCATTAAATTTCAGATCCAAGTAGACAAATATAATACTAATTTCCCTGTATGGTTCAAAACTTGTTCTAAATAACTCTTACAATTTGGTATAGAAAATAATCGAGAAATACGGTAAAATAGTCTTAGTTAATTATATACGCTACTACAAAAATTTTTAAATTAAAAAATAATTTGAAATAAAGCATTTTGCAATTGTGAATCTGCAATTATTCATCTAGGGATTTCTATTCTATTTCGAACGGTGGAATAAGCTCTCGTCGCCTAATTATCCGAGAGCAATTACAAATTAAAACCTCGGAATTCGACTTTGTAGTTTTCAAATCGTAAAAGTGGAGGAAGGGATGAAATTCGGGCCAGATGAGAAAAGTTTAAATACAAAGATGCTACAGTAAAAACAGCAGTAAATGATGTTTATTTTTAGTTTTATCCATGGTATTTTTGTTGGAATTATTTAATAATGATAATAATATTAATCAATTAACATTGCAATAAATAGTTGCAATAATTAAAGTATGTAGAAGTCCGTATATAGAGCTTAGCGTGAGAAGATAAATAAAGTATACACTTCTTCATTAAACATGTACAAACGTATTTAAATATATTTGATGATTAACATAAGGAAACATGGAATAGAATAATTACTGATCGTTATAACAAAAACATTACAGACAAGGCGTACTGCAATATTCCAATGCTTTGCTTTTTTTGTCGTTTCGCGCCAGATTCAACGCTGCAACAGACTTAATACACACATCATAATAAAACTATTACTGATCTGTGATTTTTCATATACACTTTCTACCTTCATTCCTAGATGTTACACATCCCTTTTTCTGTGTCGCTTATTGTTAGTTATTCGTTATTAATAATATTTATAATAAAAATGTCTTTCCACTACGTTTTTGTGATCATATGACATGATAGCTCACATGTCATGCTACTGCGATATTTCCGATTAGAATGGAACCACACACAACTTATTTGGATTCTAATTTTTCTATTAACACGCATGTACGAATTCGATTTATATAATTAAAAAAGTGATCATGACAAAGGATGTATGGTCGAGTTTCCTCTTATTTTAATCAGCATAATACCAAGAATAGGCAAAGTATATTTCCAGAAAAAAAGTTGTACTTTTGATTATGAACTGATTGTAAGTAAAAATAGTAGAAATGTATCACAGACAAGGTATAGAATAGCCTGGACATACGAGGCTTTATTTCGGCCCGAAATCAGGGGACGCGAGGAGCCCCGGACCATTTCAGCATCAAAGCCGATATTATTGTTAAATCCGCAAAATTGGTACAATCGCTTTTGCAGGCCGGAAATAAAACTATGTTTGAATATAATTTAATCTTTCTGCAAAATTGAGGTAACAGACAAGAGATCGATATAATTTCTTGTTCTAAGTCAATTAAGTATTATCACATTTTATTGAAACTTAGAAATACGTAATTACGTATACGACCTGCATATCTTACTGCGCGATTGTAATTTATTGTATATAAAATTGCGTAATAGCTAATCAAGGATCGATTGAAAAAACGAGTTGGAAAAACATTTGTTGAAAAACAATTGAATAGGTTGCTGTTACTACCCTTGAAAGAATAGTAATATCTACTTTTTTTTACCTATTTAACCTGTTTGTGAGCGTCACATGCATACATTTATTCATACATACTATCAACATCAGCTGTTTTTTTCATCGATTTTTCTTACAAGAGTCACAGTCAACGAACTCTGCCAAGCAACTGAAAACTACATTACACAGACACATAATGAAATATTAGGTTGAAAACTATGAAACGGGCGTTTTTGTTTAGTTTGTGTTCAGCTGCGACTGAGAGAGGTTCATTGTAACGTGCGCTCGATATTTTTATTTATAAAGTTTAAAAGTATTCTTCTTACTCATTTCGTAAAATTTGTTCGTGCTTGTATCCCATTCTTATATTATTTTTCTCCGAAACCAAATGGAAACAAAACGCGATTTACATCTACTTTTCTTGTACGAGTTCAAATTGAATCATATTGCACCTCAAGTTTCGAGAAACATATATCTTGTGTGTCTCTTTCTGAAGGAACAGCTGACTCTCTCACTTACTAAGCGAAAATTTGATCGCGGAGGCCCAATTAAAATTCGATTTGCGGGAGAACGGTTCACTTCTGACCCATGGTTCCTCTCAGACATTTTACCTACGTAACAATACGAAGAAGATAGCCCGGCCAGATTGAATCGGGGATTCCTTAAATAATTTTGCGGCAGGTAATTTTCACAAATCTCCATCCAATCCGAGCTCTTGAACAACCCCCGCAGCCATGACAAAACCTTTTGAAACACCCTGTACAGAGTCCACAAAGATTAATGATCACAGCTTGTTGGGGCAAACCTACTCCTTTCGATCAATAGACATTCGTAAATAATACTTGCTGCAGAGTTGTTTATAAAATTAATAATTAACATTAAAATTTGTTTACATCAACGTAGTTTGCTCCCTGAGAAGAGGAAAAACATGGACAACACCATATGTTGCAGACGAACCGTTTGTTCAAAAAAACTGGTTAAAAAATTCTATGCGGTTTAAATGGGTAGTATTACACATATAGGCATGGGCCCATCATTATGCTGTCGCTTTGACGTCTCAACCCTTACGGTGGAGCCTGGGACGGTGCACAGTGTGTAATTTAGCCGATCTAGCTGGACAATACTATTTTTTGAAAGAAATTACGGTTTTCATTAATTTTACTGATTTTTCTACTAATACAAAACATAATCTTATTCTTAGTGTTAATAACAATATATATTTTAATAATTATTTAACATTTAAACGTATAATAAGAAACTCTCAACTTAAAAAATTTTTTGTACTTTAACGATAACAGTTATTTACATTTTTTCTGCTCAAAATGATTCTGTAAACTACCGCAAATACACCGATGTATATTATTTTAATGTTATAAAGATTTAAATATGTTTAAACAATGTTCAAAGCGGAGCAACGCCTAAAATGCCCCCATTTTTATGAATACTTTCCAATTTACCCTGAAAACTATACGTCGAGGAAAAGTTTAATAGCAGAAGGCGATAGGGCAGACAATTTTCTTCAAAAAAAAGTTGCAACAAAAATTTTATTTTCGGCTGAGAAATTAAAATAATTCTGCAAGACATTTAGTTTTGTCCACTCACAAGACCCAAAACCCAAGACAATACTCTTTCCCCGCAGCTAGAAGGAGTCGCGCCCGTTCGTTAGGGACGGAACAAAACAAAAAAAAGATAGTTGTCATCATTTGTCTACAATGGCTCTTCGCATTTTCAATTGTTTATACCTTCAGCTTTGAACACACAAAATTGCAAAAGTGTAATAAACAGTACTCTAAGTTAAAAGTCTACATACCTTTCAGAACAGAACTTAATAACATGTTAATTGTTAGAGGGGATTAAAACGGTAATGAAAGACCGTTTGGAAAAATAAAAAATTGTAAACGTACCCCAAAGAAATGAAGATAACAATACATATATGTACACAAATACCATTCTCACCTAATGTTACGAAACAATTGTCAAAAATGTCTAGGGCATGATACAAGCGTGTAAAATCAATGTACGGAAAGTACAACTTTGAGGCCTGTTAATTAATTATGGCAGATTGTTTTTTGGAAAAATTTTTACATTTTCTGTTTATGTCGACATTCTGCTATTGATTTACAATAAAATTTTATACATTTGGACCAGTACGAAAATTGACTTTTGTCCAGCTGGATCGGCCAAATTAGACACTGTGCGGTGGTGGGTGTACCCATATCCTAAACTCACACAATACGACTTTTAAAGGGACGGAAAACTTAGCAAGGTAGGTGTCTTGATCTTGACTATGTAGGCTCGAATCAAGTGACTTGTTGAACATTTACACATTCGCACGCTGTGACACGATTCCACCAGAACTTGTTGATGGTAACCAGTCCAATGCCTTTGCTTACTCCTGCAGTTTGGAGATGTCAAGAAAGCATTCCTCTTTTTTAATAACTCCACATTTCGATTCCTATATTTACGAGAAACGTCTTTGAGCAAGGGAATGCAGAATTTGTGACTGGTTACCATCAGGGTAACAATAGTTTTAGTATGCGATAGTAATATTAGTTTTAAAATAAGTAGTTTTACGTAAACGTGTAAAAATCAGTATGTATGCACGTCTTTTAAATAAATTTCTAAAGATAGATTGAATATTTCTATTTTCCTTTAAAATAATAAGTATACTGAACTTAGCATCATTATTGTGAAAGCGTGAAATTAAAAATTCAGCGAACTGTACTCACAATAATGAAGCAAAGTTCAGTATACCTCTGTAAATACTAGTATCTTTAAATCAGTAAGCAATAGTACTATATATACGATATATATAGCATACTGTGCTATATACAGTAATCCCTTCTATAACACGGTACTCTTATAACGCGTTTTCATATTACGCGATTTCATGTCCCTCGTATAACACGTGTTTTCCCCCATATAACGCGGGGATTCCCCACGTTATATTTCTGTACTGCGAAAATTATAATGATTTGTACAGTTCACAATCAATTTCGCGTACGTCTGCACATTGTGTCAATTGTGTTCTCATAAAATTATATTAAAGTATTTTATTAAATTTGTGGTTCTAGTTATTGAATTGTAAGATATTGTTATTGTTATTGTACACAGTTTTTCCTTAATATTCGATTTAAACCCCCTTTAACAAGAAAAGTTAAACGTGAATCATTTGTACATAACCCGTTATATGAGGGCATACGACCGCGTTTTACGAGAATGCTCGTACAACGCGTTTTCCTATAACGCGGAACTAATATACCGTGTTATAGGGGGGATTACTGTATATAAAATATAGTTCTAGTATGCGGGGACCGCTCTAGGCGGCAGCACATCTGCGAACGAAACTTAACCGCTTAACTGCGCTTAACGACCATGCCCGAGATATCTCGGGCATAGATGCCGTTTCGATTTTCCTATGAACGAGTTAACTCGGGCGCTGAAGATTTTAGGGATATTTAATGGTCTCGCCCGAAATATTGCTACTGAGAAAAAACTGGAAAAAACAAAACCCAACTCGTCAATGTGAAGTATGTAGTAAAAAACGTGATGCTCAGGGCAAGAAAATTCATAGAGAAACCAGGTATTATTGTCCAACTGTGATGTGCCTTCATGTGTTACACCATGTTTCAGATTGTATCATACTGTGAATGATATTTATAGATCGTAAAATATATTTACTTGATTTTTACTTTAGCTCTTATTACCTATTATTACTCAGACGACAGTGTTGTATTACTTTGGGTTAGATTGTGTTTTTTTTGGCTTTTTCATTGAAGCCCGAGCAGGGTCGACAAGCTGTAATGGGCTCAGCGGTTCCAAGTTACGCGACCCGCGTCTACCAGGTGGCGATACTGACGCTGGTCTTACCTAACACCGAATTGACGAATTTCAACTACATTTGCAAGAGGAAATCGGTGTGATCTTTCCCGCCAAGACTGAAATGTCAATTCTGTTCTGAACCGCCATTATGGGTGATTGGAGACCGTTCACGACGAAAACGAGCAGCCAAACGAACTTGAGACATAATTATTATTTATTTCATAGTTATTATAATTGCTATAGTTTTTAAGATATTGTTATAATTGACGGTGTTTTCTTTTTCTAGATATGAAGCAAAGGAAGAAATGTTCGATCATTTCCTGCAAGGAAAATAGAGGTTAGAAAATATTTGTACTGTAATTGTATATCTATTCCTATGTATACCTATGTATATTATGATTCTTTTGTAATATGAATATTAATAAAACGAAAGTAACTGAAATATAATGTTGTTATTTCCATTTTAAAATAAAATTGAAAAGAAAATATGAAGGCAAGCATTAGAATACAACCATTGAGTATACATTAATATAGATAGGCATGCTCAGGGTCGACAAGCTGTAATGGGCTCAGCGGTTCCAAGTTACGCGACCCGCGTCTACCAGGTGGCGATACTGACGCTAGTCTTACATAACACCGAATTGACGAATTTCAACTACATTTGCAAGAGGAAATCGGTGTGATCTTTCCCGCCAAGACTGAAATGTCAATTCTGTTCTGAACCGCCATTATGGGTGATTGGAGACCGTTCACGACGAAAACGAGCAGCCAAACGAACTTGAGACATAATTATTATTTATTTCATAGTTATTATAATTGCTATAGTTTTTAAAATATTGTTATAATTGACGGTGTTTTCTTTTTCTACATATGAAGCAAAGGAAGAAATGTTCAATCATTTCCTGCAAAGAAAATAGAGGTTAGACAATATTTGTACTGTAATTGTATATCTATTCCTATGTATACCTATGTATATTATGATTCTTTTGTAATATGAATATTAATAAAACGAAAGTAACTGAAATATAATGTTGTTATTTCCATTTTAAAATAAAATTAAAAAGAAAATATGAAGGCAAGCATTAGAATACAACCATTGAGTATACATTAATATAGATAGGCATGCTATACAAAAATTTATGCCTTTAGTTCGTACCCGCGAATACTAGCGGCGCTGTTTTCAGTCCTTTTTCATAACACGGCAGCTTGCCTACCCTGGGCATGCTATACAAAAATTTATGCCTTTACTTCGTACCCGCGAATACTAGCGGCGCTGTTTTCAGTCCTTTTTCATAACACGGCAGCTTGCCTACCCTGCCACGGTCGACAAGCTGTAATGGGCTAAGCTGTTTCTAGTTACGTTCCCCCCGGCCAGGTGGCGATAGTGTTGTTATATACCACTAATCATGTACACCGATCGGTGAATTTTAACTACACTAGCAAAAGAGAATCGGTGTGATTCTGTTACCGCCAAGACTGAAATGTCAATTCTGTCCTGGACCGCCATTATGGATGATTGGAGATCGTTCACGACGAAAACGAGCAGCCAATGAACTTGAGACATAAATATTATTTATTTCATAGTTATTATAATTGCTATAATTTTTAAAATATTGTTATAATTGAAGCTGGTTTCTTTTTCTAGATATGAAGCAAAGGAAGAAATGTTCGATCATTTCCTGCAAGGAAAATAGAGGTTAGAAAATATTTGTACTGTAATTGTATATCTATTCCTATTTATACCTATGTATATTATGATTCTTTTGTAATATGAATATTTAATAAAACGAAAGTAACTGAAATATAATGTTGTTATTTCCATTTTAAAATAAAATTAAAAAGAAAATATGAAGGCAAGCATTAGAATACAACCATTGAGTATACATTAAGATAGATGGGCATGCTGTATATAAATTTATGCCTTTAGTTTCGTGCCCGTTGTCAATCGCGGCACTGTTTCGCTTTTTTTTAACACGGCAGCTTGTCTACCCTGGATTATCCGACGTCAATCTGTCTCTACCTTGGATCTTAATTTCTCCGAATCTTTAATCGACGAGCACCACGTTTTCCGTAACTGTAAGCGTTGCGCCAATAACTAGGCAATCCGCTCATTTACGCTCTGTTGCCACTCGAGGGATTTTTTCCCTCGTGAGAGCCTTAGTGCGCATGCGCATAGTGACGTCACAGTCCAATGGCGGCTGTTTTTACGGACGTATCTATATGCAACATTAGGTACCCGAAAGGGGCCCTTCCCACTGGGAAATGTTACCACGTTCCGTGCCGCGTGGGGCGTATACGACCTACACTAAGGTGTGGTGTTCCGTTGGACGACAAATGTTTTGAATATTTCCATGTAAATATGATATTTATTTTAAAAATTTCCACTTCCTGTAATTTCTACCATATTGCAATTGCCGCGGGGGTCTAACGATACCCCATATTCGAGCAAAGTATATACGTCGGTGAGGCTTAGCAGTGCGCATGCGTCAAAAAAAATCCCTCGAGTGGCAACAGAGCATTTACGTCGGCCAGTTTGAGGCTCTCTCTCTCAGACGAAGATAAAGGATAGTTACTGCGCAGTAGCGACAACAAAAAGTAAATTAAACCATCATTTTATTTTCCTCGTCGTACAAATTACTAGACTTATAACGAACTGGCGTAATTGCTAGGTCTCAGCCATTTAACCACCCAGGCAGGATAGTCAAAAACCAGCATTCATCTCGGTAACACGGTTTTAAAAGAGCATTCTATTTGATTTTAGGAAACTAGTTACTTTCTCTCTCCCCTTACTTCGCCATCGCGCTGGAACGTGACTGTAGTCAATTGGAACTGATTAGAACCAATCAGAACTGTTGGGACTGTTCAGAGGAAGACCCTTTTTGCGTCCTTTTTTCAGGGGATTCGTAAACTAAAAACTTTTGCAGATAGGTCATCGAAAACTATCAGTTGGTGATAAATAAATCAATAACTTTTGGTCCTTCAAATTAAAATTCAACCAAACGCTTATCTATTTTGTTATACCTATTTTTATGGTCGAAATTACTCGTAACACTGCAGGAAGAGACAATGTTAATACGGTAGAAATTTGATACGTACTCAATGTAGATATGTTGATATAGTTCTATGCGGGAAATCTTCCCAATCTTAATCTGTACTGTAAACCCTTTAAACTATTCTTGAAAATCTCTTTCAGAATACTACATCCACAAAATACAAGCACCATAAGATCAATGTGAATAATAGTCTTAAAATAATAATTATTATAGTTAGCAATAATTAATAATTTAAACAATTTGACTAATTTGTTTTTTAAAACATTTGCCTTTGATTATTCAAGCCATTAGCTTATAAAAATTATACTGCATTGGATGATATATTGTGTGAACGACCAATGAAATGATCTTATTTTAAAAGGTCAAACATTTCGATTGGTCAAGCTAAGTGGCATTTTGACAATTATGATAAATGCTGTATTTATTTATGTACCATAAAATTATATACAAGTTTAAATAAAACTTACATACATAATATGTAACTTACTTGTTTAAATATAACTTACATATTAATGTAAACAGTACTTCAAAGATCTTAGTATTTTCGATCTGAGCGTACTCTTTCGGTAGATGTTTGTGATAGGCAAGCCATTGTCTTGTAAAACATTTTCTAGGTACCCTTGCAATCAGTCAGGTTTGATTCCAGTCAGATCTTTAGGTGCATGACGTAACAGTCTTCTGGCGCAGTTTGTTAGTGGCCATTTTGTTTTCAATCGCACGTCTCATAAGGTATTTCGCATAAAGATATATTTGTGTAATTGTAGACAATTTAAAAGATCACTGTAAAAGTAATTTATGTATTTTCATAAGGTCTAATTTATATAACAATTGAAAATGTTTAAAATTGTAGTGAGGGTTTACAATTCTTGCAGTTTGATGTTCTTGCTCCTTTTATTCGATATCAGCTGAAAATGATAGAACTGAAAGTTATGTTTGGTTCTTCAATTATGAGTTTTAATTTATTATAAAAATATAAAATTTCAGTGACATTTAACTGTACACAGAAACTTAATTTGTAATTTTCTTTTTTTAATTTATATAGAAAGAATAGTAATATTACCTATGGAGCGCGGGGAGGGTGAATAAACTATTAAAAAATAAACTTTAATCATTATTTATATTTCATGCTTGTATTATGATAATTATTATACCCTAATAAAACTTAAATAATGACATTTATCGAATGTGAACTATATTTTAAAGTTAAAAGTGTCTTAAAATTATATGTGATTACAAATTAAGGAAGTAAAGTATTACTTACATAGTTAAACTCGATAACCTGCAACACCTTTGTTATACCATTAACATGGTACACATGTCACTACTGCATTTTGGTAGAAAAAAAATCAAGTATTCAATTTATAAGATTAACAGTCGAATGCATTTGTCTCCCTAGGAAATAAAGTGTATGTTATTCTTAGAGATTAATGCCATTCTTATCTTATTATTATATTGAAATTCTCATTTACATATTTAAATTTAAGGACATAATCGAAGTTAGTTTTCTTTGTATCCAATATAGTTCATATAGACAATTAAGTTATTCGGTTGTACCCAAAACTATTGTAACAATGATAGATTCTAGCTTCGATTGAACTCTCTTGAATTGAATGTCTACTGAAGTATGTTTTGATCTCTCGCTGTGAGTCCGCTTGCCTCTTGTGAACACGTACCTTTAAAACCAATCAGGAAAGGCGTAGTTAAAAGGAATGGGCGGTATACTCATAGAAGGCAGTTTCTATCCTTATAGGTGTCCATCTGCCCATTCAACGTGGTGAGAGAGGCACTCAAGTACAGCAGCATGGATTCAAAACGGCATGAACGCAGCTCCAGGCTGAATACAGAATCACCGCCTACTGCACCTTCACCACCTATGTATAGTTCCAGTTACACAATGTACGATGGCTATAAAAACAGAACTTCATCGCGTCGTTCACCTTCACCCTTGGACCATAGAGGTGTTAGACCTTCACGAAATGATTCACCTCAAGATAGACGGAGAAGAAAACGTAGCAGCTCGAAATCTTCACCAGTGCGATCTCACAGACGATCTCGATCAGGTGATAGGGAAAAAGATCGAGATAGGGATCGAGAAAGATCACGGAAGTATTCAAGGAGAGATAGGTCGAGATCAAGATCACGCTCGAGAGATAGAAGACGTAGCCGTAGTCGTAATAGGAGCAGGGATAGGCACAGATACAGGGAAAGCCGAAGACATCACAGAGCACCATCCTATGAATCAGATGCTCCTGAAGATCATAATGATACAACTGCTCCACAGTCTATCGTACCTCCGCAATCCAATGCTTTTAAAAATGATGGCAGTTTTATGGAAATGTTCAAAAAAATGCAAGAACAAATGCAACCTAAACAGAAACCAGTAGCTTCTGTTTTGGAGGAAAAAAGTGTAATACCACCGCCATTAATGGTTGGTAAAAGGCGAGGTGGAAGAATTTTAAAAACTGGTATGGTTGCTAAACCAAAAACAGAACAAACAGCAGAACAACCCAAGGATGCATGGTCGCTTTATATGGCAGAAGTGAAAAAATATCGTGAAGTTTGTTGTCAAGAAGAAGACAATACAAGGCCACTTGTCAAATAACCGTTTCTTTTCATTGTCTTTATCGTTTCGTTTCATTTACAATTAATACGCCTTCAGAGAATGCTCGCTATTCCTTTTAATAACTTAATGATTGTGTTGGAACATGAAATAGTGTTAAAAATATTGATACTGGAACTGGCCTCAGTTTCATTAAACTTGAACGCCATATGTTCTATTATGCATACTGATACACTGCATAAAAATATGAAAGACATTTTCAAGTTACATCCTTACAGTTGAATGATTTTCATATGTCATATTCACGGACCAAAAACTCTAAGTTTGCTACTTTGGTCATTAATGGTTTTGTTTTAAAGAGTATAGTCAAATAGAATATAAATGTAAAGAATTGTAGTGACAGAACGATTATCACATTAGATAGTGTTAAGTGTTGCAAGAGACAAACGGACCAGAGCGAGAAATGAATATTCTAGAGATTTTGCCTTTTGGGAGAAAGGGAGGGTGGTATAAAGCGTGTGTAATAAATGCAATTAGAGATTAAGCAACTTATATCTTGTTAAGCAGCAACAGAATGGGTGGCATGGTGGATGCTTCGTCTTATTTAGCTCGCATTTCGGAGCGGATTAAGTCTATGTCTAATAACAAGGATTTCTTTGAAGAAAAGAAAACAGTGCCTTTTGATTCAAGGTTTCCGAATCAAAATCAATCGAGGTAAACTTAGAATCTTTTTATAATAATCTTCCAATTATATCTGAAGTATTTTATATTATAGAGTAAACTTTAATTTACATTATATATTTAAAATAACATTACTTTTTAACTGAGGCAATAAAAGTGGCATTACTAACACTGTTTTACATACATAGGCATTGTTATGCAAGTTATATAGACTTTCATCGTTGTCAAAAACGCCATGGAGAGGATCATGAAGCTTGTAAATACTATAAATGGGTTTACTCAACAATGTGTCCAAATGCATGGATACAAGATTGGGATGAACAAGTGCAAGAAGGAACCTTTGGTGGACCCATATAAAATTTGGGGCAATATATTGTAGCTGCCTCTATTCTAGTGATATTGTCCATATAAAAGCAAGATTCCGCACTTCTTGCTTCCTTGTGTAAAAAATAAATAAATTAAATATAATATAATCATTTACTTTAATGTTACTCTAGCTGATCGTCACTCATTTCAGTTTTAGTATAAGTTTAAAAGAAAATATGGAAAGAGAACCCGTCAAAGTTATATTTAATAAAAAGGGACAAAGTATGTTAATATTTTAACGTACAATATGTATGTTAATATTATAACCATGGAAGCAATTATTGGAATTTCAAAATTGAGAGTGCACTATAAAACAAAGGGCTTTGGTTTTATTAAAAGGGTGTTTGATTGCAATCAATGTCTTAAATAAGAATTTCGAAAACTGTATATTTTAAGTCATTAAAGTGAAAATATTTTTAAGATGTTAAAACCATCAAATTCTGTTACTTATCATATGTCACGTTTGAAATCAATGTATCAGATTCTGACTCCGAATTACCCATTTTCATGTGTAGAATTACATATTAGTATAAAAATTGAACAAAAGTTTTTTCTAAATTGTTTTATAAATTTTTATTTGCTTGAATCTTGTAATTGGTAAATGTGATATTGCTATTGTTGCGTTGCCCTTTAGGGATTTCCTTAAAAGGGTGGGTTACCTCCCGTGGAAAGTAGGAACTCTCCACAAATGAGGAAGGATTCTTCTTTTTAAACGTTTTTAAATCAGAAAATAAATTGCAATTTCTTGGAACAGCTATTTGGTATATTTTCACTCCTGGCAACCCGAGATCAATTATAATTCTAATTATTTTACAACCTTTTTTGTTTCCCGTCATAGTAACGCGCGTACAATTTGTTTTTACCGCGTTCAAATTGCGGTCTCCTTATTGGTTCATAAATTTCATAATATGTGGCGCTACTTTCATTTTAATTGTAGGCAGGGTAGACAAGCTGCCGTGTTAAAAAAAAGACGCGTAACAGCGCTACGATTAGTGGCGTGGACGAACTAAAGCAGAAATTTATATAGAGCATGCCCATCTAACTTAATGTATACTCAATGGTTGTATTCTAATGCTTGCCTTCATATTTTCTTTTCAATTTAATTTTAAAATGGAAATAACAACATTATATTTCAGTTACTTTCGTTTTATTAATATTCTTATTACAAAAGAATCATAATATACATAGGTATACATAGGAATAGATATACAATTACAGTACAAATATTTTCTAACCTCTATTTTCCTTGCAGGAAATGATCGAACATTTCTTCCTTTGCTTCATATCTAGAAAAAGAAACCAGCTTCAATTATAACAACATTTTAAAAATTATAGCAATTATAATAACTATAAAATAAATAATAATTATGTCTCAAGTTCGTTGGCTGCTCGTTTTCGTCGTGAACGGTCTCCAACCATTCATAATGGCGGTCCAGAACAGAACTGACATTTCAGTCTTGGCGGTAACAGAATCACACCGATTCTCTTTTGCTAGTGTAGTTAAAATTCATCGATCGGTGTACATGATTAGTGGTATATAACAACACTATCGCCACCTGGCCGGGGGGAACGTAACTAGAAACAGCTTGGCCCATTACAGCTTGTCGACCCTGATTGTAGGCACGTGGTACAATAATGCGGTGTGGCGTAAGCCCACGATTGTTATATCTTCGGAGAAATAACGCCTACTCAACACGAGCCTCGTTTGGTTTTAATTATCTTTATTAGCGAGAGTTACAACAACCGCTCTAGCGCGTGCGACGGTTAAAACTTGAAGAAACAAGATGAACTCTGCCCAACTTACAATCCACAGTTTCCCTAGGCGCGACCTAGGGAAATGTCGCGCTAAATATGACCCCCCCCCCCCCCCCCCCCCCCCCCCACCCCACCCGAGTGTGTACGGCAGAGTTACGCACGGTACAGTTTTTCTTATGTTTAAGGCACACTATATACAGTGGGTACGCAACTAGTTCTACATACGTAAGTTCTTAAATCTACGCGACGATTATAAGTGGAGATTGGTAACGGAACTCGCATATTTAAACCTAATTCGACGGAACAAAATGTACAGTTTTTCTACTCGCGTATGTTCGCGGAACGTTGCTTCGAGTCGCGTCGGACGGTTCGGCGGACGTGGTTTCGTCGATCCAAGCGAACGACATATGCGGGTTTCACGTTTTCAATCGACACGGAGCGTGGTTTCCCATTCACGTCGGTTTCTAAGACGCGATCGGTTGGGCGACTTAGCACTTTATGTGGGCCTGAATAAGGGTGTTCGAGCGCTTTCTTATTCACGTCGACGCGCAAGAACACATGGGAGCATGTATTCAAAATCTTTAAATAAAAATGCGCGTTTTTTATAATGCTGCCCAACGGGCACGGGTTTAACTTTGCGGATGTGCTCTCTGAATTCCTTAATGAACATTTGCGGATCCGCGGGACCATCGCACAGTGGTCCATTTGGCCGAAAACCTGGCCAAAACCCCAAGGAGTTTTTCAATTTAGCTGAAAATTGGTGTATTAGTATTATTTGGGTCGCTGATTAAGAATCCGAACTCAGAATTTCCAAAAACAAAATGGCGCCTTCAATATGGCGGATGCGAGTATTGAAAAATTGTCGGATCGGCACGAAAATTAGTATTCTTATGTTTCTCCGGTCGCTAATTAAGAATCTGAACTCAGAATTCCCAAAAACAAATTGGCGAACAAACATAATTAAAAAATTAAGAATTTATTTAGATATTATGATACATTTATTGATCACAGTGAATTATATTCATCTTATAATCTTTTAATATTACAGAGAATCATAACAATTACCTTATAACGAACGTATTATAGTTAATACGTAAATATCACAAAGTACAAGTGATATCTACCGTGTCAGAAAACGTAGCACGGTATAAATACTTTACGGTGCTTCCACCTCCAATTTTTCATTCCAGTATTTAAAATTACGGTGGAAGGAGAAAAACTAAACTTTGCGAGAAACAAATATAGTCCTCATACCTGCAACTAGCCAGATTTTCAGCCGAAACGTCAAACATCTTTCGGTTTATGACGGTAAGCGGTCGAGGTGATCGCGGCTATCTATTGTTGCTTTGGAACAAAAGGCCACCAGCTTGCTTAAAATTATTTTGATTTTTAACCCGAACGAAATAAATATAGCGTTTCGTTAATTACAAGGGTAACCTTAGTGAAGGATTAGCATTATTCGTTTGTCCAAGGCACGAAAGCCTGGCCGTATGTCATAAACGTATTTCCCCGAGCATGGCGCGTGCGACAAACAAATAAGAATATCTCGTAGAATCGCAAAAAGTCGCAAAATTTTACAACGTGGACTTCTTCGGGAAGCTTCAAAGTTTAATTTAAAAAAAAAGTCGCGTTGAACTTTTGCGTACTGCACAACTATTTCCTCTGCAAAAGGAAAAAAATGTATGGGTTTTGTAATCTGTGCCATCGCAGTTGTAAAATATTAAATAAAAAAATGAAACCAAGGTACTTATAATTTAAAAGTATGACGAATAGCTACAAATACTTACAAAGTTGATTGTACTATTATTTCACATTGAAAACGTATTCTGAATTTCGACGTGAATACGTTACATTATTCAAGTGCCATCTTTCACATTGCATATCTCTAAGAGCGTTGTTCAATATAAACTTTTATTAATGGAAACCGATGCTCTGATATGTTACAAATCAAACGCAATTGCTAAATTTTGAAAATCGCGAAAAAAATTTGTGGCTTTTTGGCCAGGTTTTCGGCCAAATGGACCACTGTGCGTCGTCGGGGAGAACAAACTCTCCCGGAATTCTAAGAGTCGTGCTGTATAAATATTCGGCAGGCGAGGAGCCGGAGTCCATTACATTATTTCGCAACCCTAACATCACCGTTGACAGAACGCGTGAGCAGGTCGAATGCGCGTGACACATGATTGCGGCTTTGAGGCATCGATGCCATCGCTCGATCATACCATTTGACGCTGGATGAAACGCAGTCGTGCGAATTCGCTGACAACCGGATAATTGCAACTGCGCCGTAAATAATCGCGACTCAAACCGACTGCCTTGATCAGTCGTCAAAGTTTTGGGAACGCCGAAACGCGAAATCCACCTATCTACGAATGCACGGCACACCGTAGTGGCTTCAATATTCGCGAGCGGGACCGCCTCTGGCCATCTCGAGAATCGATCGATCATGGTCAGGCAATATCGATAACCGTCCGAATTTGGTAGCGGACTGATTATGTCCATGTGGACGTGACTAAAGCGATCGTCAGGAGCTACGAATTCCGCCGGTTTCGGGTGGTTATGGCGCGTGACTTTAGATTGTTGACAATCCAGACACTCACGCGACCACTTTGCGATAACGCGATGCATATTAGGTCAGAAGTATCATTTCCGGATTACGCGATCGGTGACCCTTGCACCAGGATGCGCAGGTTTATGAAATTTGTCGAAGATGAGCTTTCGCGACGGGCTTGGAACGTACGGACGCAACACTTCGCCCCACAGATCGCACACGATCGCGATGTGCGAAGGTTCCCAACAAATTTTTCGTAATGACAACGAATGATCGGTACTGTTCATTAACTGCTTCAGTTCCTCGTCGGATTCCTGAAGCTTCGCAAGCTCTTCCAGGGAGATATCCGCGGCCAGGTGTAAGGTATCAATACGTGACAACGAGTCAGCTACTAGCGCTGTTTGAAGGCGTAAATCAAGGGTTTATGATCAGTCATAATTGCGAAATTTCGACCTTCGAGAAAGTGTCTGAAATATTTAATAGACTCATAAACAGCAGTCAATTCCCTATCATACGCACTGTAGTTGCGTTGGGACGGTGTGAACTTACGGGAAAAGAATGCCAAGGGTTTCCAGGTTCCCTGAATTTTTTGTTCTAACGACGCGCCCATACCAAAATCGGATGCGTCGGTAACCAGACGTGTTACGGCATCGGGAGCGAGGTGACTCAGCAAGGTCGCGTTGACGAGGTCAGACTTGACCCGTACAAACGCTTCCCCGGCTTGTGTCGTCCAAACTATCTCGCGTTTGTCATTTTTGGTTGACTCGCGGAGGTATGTGTGCAGAGGTGCTTGTACGTCTGCAGCATGGCGAAGATTACGTCTATAGTAATTGACCATCCCCAAAAATCTGCGGAGGTCAGAAACTACTTTGGGCTTCGGAAAATCCTGTACGGCCCTAACTTTGTCGGGAACTGGCGAAGATCCATTCCTATCAACCGTATAACCCAAAAATTCTAACTTAGGTTTGCCGAATTCGCACTTCGCTAGGTTTAGACGCAGTGAAGGATCCTGCAATCATTGCAGAACGACGCGGAGGTGATTCTCATGCTCCTCGAGGCTCGAGGACGCGATAACAATGTCATCGATATATGCGAAAACGAATTCCAAATCTCCGAGAGCGCGATGTATATATCTTTGGAAAGTTTGTCCGGCGTTTCGGAGACCGAAGGGCATTACCATATACTCGAACAACCCAAAAGGAGTTATAACTGCGGTTTTCGCTATATGTGACGGCGCAACTGGAATCTGTTGATAAGCCCGGTGGAGGTCGAGCTTCGAAAAAATTGTTTTGCCATGTAAACTGACCGAATAATCGTGCAGATGAGGTACCTTGTCAGGTACAGTTGCCGCATTAAGACGACGGTAATCGCCGCATACACGCCAGCCCCCATCCTTCTTGGGAACCAGATGAATTGGGCTAGCCCACGGGCTACTAGACGGTCGGTAAGTTCCATCTGCGACAATCAAATGAATGCTATAGCATTCATGTCATTCTAAATTGCGATGAAAATCGTAATGTGAAAATCGGCGAACGTGTTAAATAATCTGTTCCTTGGAATGCGACAGGATGTCTAGACTTTTCTCTAACACCCGTCGCCGTCTAAGAACTCCACTCGAAACTGAGACAAAATCTAAACACAGTGGCGACGGTCCCAATGCGGACCGATCCTATCTGCTATACACGGTCTGTCCCATTTTCGATGAGACTGGTTGAAATTAACAGCCAATTGGAGCGCCGTCTATTGATTCATCTATTGAATTTTGTAGACACATCTTTCATCTATCTTCACACCGAATTTTGTAGCATTTCCATTATTCTGTCAATAGTTACGACATTATAACGAACCGTCCACTGTGTCAGTCTGTCGAAAAATCGCTATGGAGCAAAGAGCGAATATCAAGTTTTGTTTTAAGTTGGGCAAAACTGCTCAAGAAACGATGAAAAACGTTTACGGTGACCAGTGTCTATCCCGTGCACAAGTATTCCGCTGGTTTGCTAGATTTCGTGATGGTCGTGAAGACCTTGAAGACGACGAACGCGCACCGTAGCCGAGAACCTCGAGGAATGAAGAAAATATTGAGAAAGTCAGCCAATTCTGCGCTCTGACCGTTGTGTGTCCGCGAGACTTATTGGGGAGATGACTGGCATTCCTAAGAGTGTGGTCCATCGCATTCTGACCGAGGATTTGGGAAAGAGAAAGATCTGCGCGCGATTTGTTCCACATTCTCTCACGGAGGAGCCACAAAGCCCTAATTGTACGCGAGTTTTTGGCCAAAAAAAGCATCATAACGCTCGACCACCCGCTGTACTCGCCTGATCTAGCGCCGTGCGACTCCTGGCTATTTCCTAAACTCAAATTAGCGATAAAGGGGAACACTTACAGTACGATTCCTACCATCCAGAAGGCTTCGACCGACATCCTGAACGCTATTCCGGCCCCCGAGTACCAGACATGCTTCGACAAGTTTTATAATCGGTTTCAACGCTGTATTGACTCGGAGGGGGATTATTTCGAATAAATACGATGGAAGAAATGCACTGTGGAGCGTCTTCTTTTTTATTTTTGAGCAGTCTCATCGGAAATGGGACAGACCGTGTACAGGGTATCCTACCCTCATAAAACTCGTTGACGCTAACATACATACATTGTTGTACTGAAAAGAGCTGATTTTATTATTAGTAACTCATATTGTTTTTATATCAATTCAAGAAACGTGATTGATTAATTAATTATTCGAAATAATTTTCGCAATAACAGCATTCCTGAAAGAAATATTTGAAACACAAGTTTGTAGTACACCACAAGCAGTTCAAAGCAGCTTCATCACCGCAGTTGAAGGAGTTTATATTTTCAAATAGTAAATCTGTAAAGCAAAACTCCCCAGGATTGTTAAATTTTTGGAGGCCTGTTGGCTGTGTAGCAGCATCGATACCATGCATGACTATCCCGAAGTGTAAATGACCGATTTTGATGAAAATATAGTACAATATAGTATTCATGAAGATACTTGACACCTATTTTTTTATCAGCAATCGTCCACGTTAAAGGCGCCACAACCGCCCTCAAACTTGGGGTCGCGACACCTATTTTATCGAATATCTCGGAAACTATTGTAATGTACCGACCATGTAGTACGCCAGTTGATACTATATAAATATTTTGTACCACTACAAACACCGTGACTCGACCAGCATTCATCACTATCCTCGGATCACCGTTCAAAGTCCGAATTTCTACTTTCAATTTGACCCTTCGACTCCCTTACACACTCACCACCATCCTTACTCATCCTCGATTCACTGTTTCAAGTCTGAATTTCTACTTCTAATTTGACCTTTCGAATCCCAAACACAACCATCACCACTTGCACTCCTTTTCCTAAAGACCCTTTAGAAACCCTGTATCCCTGTCTACATCAGATTCATTCATCACAAAACTCTACTCGATACCGTCGCGACGCGTCGTGCCGTACGTGGTTCCATGGAAATATACAATACATTCAAAACCAAAAAGTTCTCTGTTTCAGTGATTCCTGCAAAACTGCGAAATTCTGAGTTCGCATTATACTATTAGAAATACGGAAATTTTGTAGACAGTGAAAATTAATGCCTTTTGATGGCGAATCCAATGGTGTAATCATTTTTTTAACAAAATCCCTTTGTTTAATATATAATATAGTGTAGGATTCGACGTTCTTTATTTTCCTTTTTACAAATCTGAGTTTTTACACGTATAAGGCACTCGCCGGAAATTCACGTAAAGAGGCTGTTGGGCTGACCGTCGTCCTTTTGACCTCTCGGTCCTCCCTACTCCTTCCCGTGAATTTCCGTTCTTCCCTTCTTCGCGGGTTTGTACGAGGGAAAGGGAGCTCTATCTGACCTTGTCTAGGTGGGTCCGAAAAATTGTTAAAGTCGCCTCGAGACGCCCGTAGGCCATGGGGGTGTTCTGATATGGAAAATCCCCACATCTGTTGAACACCCCTCAAGGTCCCGGCTGCCTCGAGGCAACGTGCCCACCTAGACAATGGACTCCCTTTACCGACGGCTCACGAACCGGCCCCTGTCCACCTCGGACGGTCCTAGACCCGCGCGGTCCCAAAATATTTGCGTGTGGTAATTATAAGTGGCAAATGGGCCCGAAGTCAATACAATGGCGGAGACCGGATCGTAAACCGTCACCCCTACAATAGTATGTTAAAAAATACAATAACTTCTTTTATAACACAAATATCGAGTTTCTAATTTATCCGTAGATACTGGATTTGGCTTCCGGGCTGGAGCCGCGTGCGAAAGACGATAAGGTCCGACGTTTCGCCAGCATTACAGCTAGCTTCATCAGGGAATCGAAGACGCTCTGATACTGAAGAAAGGTGTCAGAGGGGCCCTAACTTATACCTGTGACCGGTGTTGCGGAACGGTGCACTCCCCACTAGGGAGGAGGCTATTCCAGATACAATTGAGAGGTAGACCGTTATACCGATTGATGTTGTTGGGGTTTTTATGGATTTCCAAGGCTTCGCGATATTTCCTGGGGAAATAAGCTTTTTCCTTGGCTAGGATTTTGACGTCCTGAAACAGTATCCTATGGCCAGTCTCCATCCAGTGTTCGGCTACAGCTGACTGTATGTAGCCCAATCTGGAGCACCTTTCATGTTCCTTTAGGCGAGTCCTGACACTCCTCCCAGTTTCACCGATATAAACCTTGCCGCATGAGCAGGGCATTTTGTATACGCCTGGGCAGGCGAGAGGTGGGTACGGGTCTTTGGCGGATGTCAGTATTTGACTCACCTTCTGAGCCGGTTGGAAAATCGTTTTTATGTTGTATTTTCTTAAGACCCGCGAAATCCTGTCAGTTGTTCCTTGTACGTAGGGTAGGAATGCCATAGAAGTTGGCGTGTTGTGTGAGGCGGGCGTTTGAATATTAGTGTCCGTTGGTTTATTAAGTATTTTCTGTATCCGTATTTCGTGTTTGACTATATATTTTGTGCAAACAAATATTCAAGAAAATGGATTGACATTTAACTGAAGAAATGATGAAAAAAATTGCATTTTTTAACATATTGTTACGACGAAGCAAAGCTGACGTCGGGATGAATTAGTTAACAAGTACATTCTTCGCGATATGGAGAATCGGGAGTCGAAATTGTATTCAGGACAACGCTTAACAGAATACCAGCAGAAAGAAAGGAGAGTCTGGAAGAGACAACGCTCGAGAAAAGAGTCTCATGTCTGTTTAGCTGCGGATCGTTGTAATGTTATAATAAAGGACCCATTCTTATATAAAATGGCTTGTGGTGAATCTCCCCGGCGCAAATGTTCATACCATCGGATTTGCCATCAAAAGGCGTTAATTTACACTCTGTACAAAATTTCTGTATCTTTAATAGTTTCAGAGATATTCGATAATGAGGTTTTACAACCCAAAGTTTGAGGGCGGTTTTCACCCCTTTAACGTGAATAAGGATTATCATCCTTACCGTCTTTCCATTTCGGAACGTGAAAAAGTGTGAGAGATAATTGATGATTTACTACCAAATGGTATAATACGCAAAAGTACTTCACCATTTGCAAGCCCTATCATACTAGCAAAAAAAAGAATGATAAGGATCGTATGTGCGTTGATTTTCGCACCCTTAATAGAATTACCGTTAAAGATCGGTACCCTTTGCCTTTAATAGAGGATCAACTTGACTGTTTGGGTCAGGGGAAATATTACACGGTACTCGACATGACATCGGGCTTTTACCAGATTTCCATTGCCTAGGATTCAATAGAAAATACGGCTTTTGTGACTCCGGATGGTCACTATTAATTTTTACGTATGCCATTTGGGCTGGCTAATGCACCTGCCGTCTTTCAGAGAGTCATAAATACTGCCTTAGGCAATTTGCGAAATAAGATACAGTGGGTCAAAAAAATATTGGCACACCCAGTTGTCTTTGAATATCTTTAAACTATAAAGTAATCTAAACTATAAAGTATGTTTATTAGTGTCTTTTGACACACATAAATAGTATGTGTACTGAAAACTCTCATTTATTTGTTATAAGGAAATAAAGTCAAGAAAACTAAAAATCTATAGTCAAAAAAGTATTGGCACACGAATGGTTTTGCTATAAGGATAAGTGTTACTCGCTTTCGTACGCGACAATGTCGGTTCTAGGAACATAAACATAAACAGAATTTGCAGTTATGAATCTCTTACCTCAGTTATCACAATCAGTATTGTAGGATCGTGGAAAAGGAAAGAGAGACGCCTGGTAACCTATCCAAGGGACGTACTCCGGCCGGCGTTGCTTAGCGTCGATGATCGCTTGAGTCGGCGCGGAACCACTGCGCCAGCGACCTCTCCCTGGTGTCAATTCCTATTCACGTCCTCTTAAAGTTCTTTTATTAGGAGGGCACCGCCCGATCCCACAGTATGTATTTACACTTTGAACAAGAATCATGACTACGAAGAAGAGCGAGTTATCATTGTCCGTGCGAAATGAATTTATTTCATTACATAAAAACGGTGAAAGTTACCGAAAAATCGGCAATTCATTAAATTTAAGTTTCTCGACAGTGAGAGATATTGCATAAAAATTCAAGGAAACTGGTAGCGTCGACAACAAACCACGATCAGGTCGTCCGAAAGTACTTACAACTAGAGAACGAAGAGGTATCATCAGAGAAGCAATAAAAAATCCTTTTGCAAGTGCCAAAAGTTTAGCTGTTGACATCGCAACATATTTAGCAAAAGAAGTGAGTGCTCAAAAAGTCCGAAATGTTTTACATTCTGCGGAAATTTGCGGTAGAGCAGCGACAAAAAAAAACGTTCATCGATGAGAAAAATAGGGAGAAACGGCTCGGGTTTGCAAAAATATGTATAGGTAAGACAATGGAAGTTTGGAAGACGGTTATTTTCTCAGATGAGAGCAAGTTTAATCTTTTCGGCTCTGATGGAAAAAGATTTGCATGGAGGAAACCGAACACCGAATTAAATCAAAAGAATATTATTCCTACAGTCAAATACGGTGGTGGTCATGTCATGGTATGGGGTTGTATGTCATACCATGGAGTAGGAAATTTGGCTTTTATTGACGGTACAATGAATCCAGACGTCTATATCGACGTGTTACAAAATAATTTGTTAACGAGTCCAACAAAAATGGCCATAAACGAAACGTTTCGTTTCCAACAAGACAATGACCCGAAGCACACGGCAAGGAAAACAAGGGAATGGTTATTGTATAATGTACCAAAACAACTCCCTACACCACCTCAATCGCCGGATATTAACCCGATAGAAAATCTTTGGCATATTTTAAATTTAAAAATTCGAAAAAAGAAAATTAAGAGTAAAAATGACCTAAAAGCAACGCTTTTAGAAGAGTGGTTTAACATTTCATCGGAAATTACGCAAAACCTTGTCGAATCGATACCTAATCGATTTCAGGCCGTAATTAAGGCCAAAGGCATGCACACCAAATATTAAGTAAGCTCAATATTGTTCATATTGTTTATTATTGTGCTTTCCTCAGTAACATTGTACGTGTGCCAATACTTTTTGGACTATGGATTTTTCGTTTTCTTGACTTTATTTTCTTATAACAAATAACTGAGAGTTTTCAATACACATACTATTTATGTGTGTCAAAAGATACTGTTCGGATCCCTTTCCTAAATTCTGTTTTAAAATCCATTTAATTCCTTTGTCTTTCCTAAACCTCGATTTTCCTGTCAAACAGCTGTTCCTCTCCCGACGTTGATGTTATCTCACCATCCTTGTCTCTCTCTATATCTATCGCGCTCCTCTGTTTACATCTAGTACATTGCTCTTTGCCTTCTATCCTTATTCCCTATGTTCCTTTCTCTGTCTCTCCTACTCCTTACCTTGTCATCGGTCGTCAACCCATTTTTAAACTAAACGTTCCTTCCCGAATAATCCAATCCGTTGCCCTAATCCCCTCCTACTTCCTTTTATCCTCGCATAATAAAAGTCCTTGCTTCCTATTCCTCGCCCTTAGTAATGGGTGAAGTAAAAAGTTCTGAGCGTTTTTTGTTAGATGGCTTTAGTGAGCCATATCTCACAATGTATACGTTGCATCATGTCATTCTATACTGTGACTTAAAGGCAACATAACGCTTTAAAAAAAGTTCTCTGACAGTCTTTTGTTTTGTGAAGCCAGTTGTTTGTTAGAGCGTATCAAAATGGAGGTAACGAAAGAGAAGATTCGATACATTCTACAATACCACTACGATCAAGGGGAAAAAGCCGAGCAGGCAGCCAAAAAAATTTGTGCTGTTTATGGACCCAAAACAGTATCGAATGCAACAGCAGAGCGGTGGTTCCAACGCTTCCGTTCTGGTAATATGGACGTCGAAGATGAGACACGCTCTGGTAGGCCTATCGTTGAAAATGTCGATAAAATCGTGGAAATCGTCGAGTCAGACCGGCATGCGAGCACTTATTCCATTGCCCAGGAACTGAAGATTAGCCAGAAAACCGTTTGGAACCATTTGCATAAGGCTGGTCTCAAAAAGAAGCTCGATATATGGGTGCCACACGAACTGACGCAAAAGAACCTTTTGGAGCGAGTTGATGCCTGCGATTCTTTACTGAAGCGTCACGAAAGGGACCCATTTTTGAAGCGGATGGTGACTGGCGATGAAAAATGGGTCACATACGAGAATGACAGGCGAAAAAGATCGTGGTCCAAGCGCGGTGAGACGGCCCAAACGATCGCCAAGCCCGGATTAACGACCAAGAAGGTTTTGCTATGTGTTTGGTGGGATTGGAAGGGAATCCTGCACTATGAGCTGCTCCCATCGGGCCAGTCACTCAATTCGGGCCTATATTGTGAACAACTGACCAGATTGAAGCAGGCGATCAACGAGAAGCGACCAGAATTGTCCAATCGGAAGGGTGTTGTCTTCCATCAAGACAACGCCAGGCCGCACACATCTTTAACGACACGCCAGAAGCTCCGAGAGTTTGGATGGGAGGTTATATCGCACCCGCCGTATAGCCCAGACCTGGCACCAAGCGATTATCACCTTTTTAGACATTTACAACATTTTCTTGATGGCAAAAAACTGGCCTCAAGAGAGGCTTGTGAAAGTGAGCTGGTCGAGTTTTTTAACAATAGGGACGAAGACTTCTTCAATCACGGAATTATGAAATTGCCTTCAAAATGGGAAAAAGTTATTGAACAAAACGGCGCTTATTTGATTTAATTCCGAAAATTCTAAGTTTGTTAATTTTATCATCAAAATAAAGAGAAAAAACGCTCAGAACTTTTTACTTCACCCATTACTATTATTACGGATATAACGTATTGACAATAATTTGAAGAAAATGAAATATAATATAAAATAAAGCGAATAGATTATAATAATTTCAAAATAATTAAACGCAATCGCCACCGATCACGCGCCTCGCGATTTACGATCGTGCGTGACGTATGAAATTTATACGTAAAACAGAAATATCACTTTTATAAAAATATGACAAAACGGTATGTCTTTTGAGCTTTTAATGTTTCTATCTGCTCGACCGATCACGCGCCTCGCGATTTGACGATCGGGAGTATTACACGCTTCAACGTAGTGTTAAGTCTATTATTCGCGGCACTGCAACGATATGAACGCGCATAATCTCTGCTTAATAATACACTTCGGATTTCTCCTAGAGCACCTCGCGACTGTTCAGGAAGAAGTGACGAGCAAAGCTCGCTTTCGGGCTTTCGGTGGTGGGCCCTATGGTGGGGCAGTCGCTCGAAACGCAGGCAAGGTCGCTGTTTACGCGTAGCGAATTTCCTCCCTTTCGTCTGGCCCGGGTGACGGTGTGTCTTCGTCGGAACGGAGACGTTCCGTCGGCCTTTTCTCTCGGATACGTGTGTGACATCTTATATTAATCGGACGGAGAACGCATGATACATATTTTTGTAAGACTCCGCGCCAGCGAGGCGCCGAGCCGGGCGTTCTCACGCCTGGCTTTCGTCAAGAGGACCTTTCGCTAGCGAGGGAGGAAAACAACCCTCTCCCCTACGGGGCCTTTCGGGGAAAAGAGGCCTTGGAAGGAGAGGCCCACGTTCCTCTCCGAGGAAAGCCGCTGATAGGCTCGCGTAAGGGAGGAAGGAAGTCGTATAAATATACGACTTCCAGGGCCCGCCGTGACGACAGACAGTTATTCAATATTCAATATTCAATACCGAACAACCAGACGGACACGTCGGACACGGTGGTTAATTGGACATTCTAAAGTGCGTTACCTTCCGGACTTAAAAAAACCGAAAACACGTGGTCGCTGATCGGAGTACCCTTTCGTCGACCCTGCGGGCTGACAGGATCGTCACGCGCATCGTCAAACAACACACACGACCAGACTGGCAGACGAACCCACAACTAACGGCCTATGGGCCACCCAGAGAAGAAAATCCAGAAGAGATGGTGATCCCTATCTGATCACCAAAAAACGAGCAACCTCGCTTTCGGACAGAGACGCTAACTCGGCTACAACACTTCCTTCCATAAAGTTAAGTATGGAACAATTAAATATCCCTACATCTAACAGATTCGGAATTTTCTCCGATTGCCTCCACGCTGACCCCACAGAAACAGACACTTCTCTCCTCATTCCCCCTTTAAAGAACTATCCTAGTAAGCCCCCGCCAATATATATCCATGGCAATATAAATTTTATAAAGTTCATTGAAGCATCAAAACAAAAATATAACAACACTTTTACCGCCAAAAACTGCTTCAGTAAATTAAAAATCCAATTCGATAACACCACAGACTATGAAAACTTCAAAACTACCTGTAAAAGGGAAAACATAGAATACCACACCTACGCTCCCCCCTCCGAAAAACATGTTACTGTAGTAGCCAAGGGGCTGCTAAAATTCACAACAAATTCCATTGAAACCTCTCTAACAGAGCAGGGCCTACACCCCACAAATTGCGTTCTACTCCCGGTCACCTCACAAAACCCAATATTCAAGATAACTTTCAAACCAGGCACCACCCTGGCACAGATAAATAAGATCAGATTCATTAACAATCTTAGAGTCTACTGGGATAAGTACGACTCTAAGAAAACCTTCATCCAATGCTACAGGTGTCAAGCACATGGCCACACCTCGGCAAACTGCAACAAAAAATTCAAGTGCGTTAAATGCGCAGGTCCTCACGACACCCGCATCTGCACAAAGACCCCCGATACCCCCGCCAAGTGCGTAAATTGCCTGGGAGATCACCCAGCAAATTACAGCAAGTGCCCAGCCCTTCTTAATTTCATGTCAACAACAAGATCACAATCCCCATCGCCTACCCCCCCAAAATCCAGCAAGCACAAGAAATCCCCACCCCAAGAACCCAGAATAAATCTTACGCACAAGCAACTGCAAACCAAAACCCCATCCCAGAATCAAATCTAAATGAACAAATAACTGCAGCAAAATCCTCTGATCTAGATCAATTCTTAAAAATCCTAGACCTCATTCAGAAATATTACATCCCTTGCACCAACAATGTAGATAGGGTCAAAGCCACGATACTCATCATAAAGCATCTCGATGGCTAAATCCCAACCCCTGATTAAAATCCTGCTATGGAACGCCACCAGTGTCACTCCTAAACAAAATGAACTCCTACACTTCCTCGAAAAACACCAAATACAAATAGCCCTGATAACTGAATCCTGGCTAAAACCATCCACACGCTTCACACTAAAAAACTATAAGATAACAAGAAAAGACAGAACTTCAAACAACCAGAAAGGAGGAGGGGTCCTCATAGCCACACACTCCTCTCTACCAATAGAAGAAATTCCTCAGCCAAACACAGACCCCATTGAAACCATAATCATCAAAACCAAACTAAAACCCACTTTCACAATAGGCGCAGCCTACTCTACACCAACTAACAAGATATCACACGAAAACCTTAATAGACTTACCCAATCTCACCCCACTAAAAACTTCATAATAGGAGGAGACTTCAATGCAAAACACCCAGCATGGAACAACTCCTCACGTAACAAAAACGGCTCAACCATCCACAACCACTCAATTAACAACAATTACAATATACTTCATAGCCCCTCCTATACATACAGACAACCAAACAGAACTCCATCCAATATAGATATTTTCCTCTCCAACTTACCCTTCCCTCACACATGCTACACCATAGACGACCTCTCCTCCAATCATACACCAGTAATACTTGAAATCACACTCAACAGAAACATCACCCACGAAAAACTCTCCTCCTCCACGGATTGGCACAAATTCTCAAACCTATGTAACAACTATACCCTCAACCCAAAACCCATACCTGGACAAAACATGGAACAAGAAATCCACAGATTACATACACACATACTAGACTCCCACAAAAAATCCACAAGCACAGCACCACTCACAGCACAACAAAGCTCCACTGACCCCTCCATAGCTAATCTTATCACTGACAGAAACCGAGCCAGACGCAAATACCAGCGGACAGGAAACCAATACTACAAACTCCTCAGAAACCTCCTAACAAAGAAAATCCAGAAAACCCTAATAGACAGAAACAACAAAAACTGGCAGAACAAACTATACCACATCAAAAAACCTAACCATACACTATGGCAAACCTACAAATTATTAAACTCAAACCCAAACAAACTCCCAGCTCTCATATCCAGCAATAACCACTTCTTCACCGACCAGGAGAAAGCTAATACTCTAGTTAATCACTTCGCCTCAATACACACAGAAGCATCCTCACGTAGCTCCAACCTAGAAGACATAGTCAACAAATCCAAATACATTATCCAGAATACTCCTCCCCCGGAACATATTAAACTCCCATTCACTCCAACCAATATCATAAACATCATCAAAAAGTTACCATCCAATAAAGCCCCCGGTCAAGATAAAATAACCACAGAAATGATCAAACATCTGCCTCCCAAGATAAATAACCAACTTTATTATATCCTCAAAGAATGCTACCTCCATTCCTACTTCCCAAACACATGGAAAACAGCCAAGGTAATCCCAATACCTAAGCCAAAAAAACCCAAAAACAAAGCAGAAAGCTACCGACCAATTAGCCTACTATCAACACTCAGCAAAATTTTTGAAAAAATTATCCTCACAGAACTCCACAAATTTCTCAATAAGAACAATACTCTGATAAACGAGCAATTCGGTTTTAGAAAAAACCACTCCACAATAGCGCAAATCCTAAGAGTCACAGAACACACAACACTAGAGCTCAATAAAAACAGAATAGTTCAAATGGCACTACTAGATCTAGAAAAAGCCTTCGATTCAGTATGGCATCAAGGACTACTACACAAACTCCAAATCATAAACACCCCAATACATCTGGTAAAAATCATCCAGCACTACCTCACAAAAAGATATATCACAGTCCATATAAACGGCACCAAATCCCACCGCAAAAGCATAACTGCTGGCGTCCCTCAGGGTTCCATCCTTGGTCCTCTCCTTTTCCTCATATACATAAATGACATACCAAAATCCAATAATACCCACATTGCAATCTACGCAGACGACACTGCCATTTTCTCCTCCTCATGGTCCCATAAATTTGCCACGCAATACCTCCAAACCCACCTAGACTCCCTAGAACAATATTTCACAAACTGGAAACTAAACATAAACCCAAGTAAAACCAAAGCAATCCTCTTCACCAGAAAACAGGTCAAACCAACTTTCCATCTAAAAATACATAATCAAACAATAGAATGGGTCAACCAAGTCAAATACCTAGGAGTCTTCCTCGACACCCGACTCACCTGGTCACACGCAATATCCAACAGAGCCAACCTCGCCTACATCCTCATCAAAAAACTATACCTCCTAATAGCCCCTAACAGCAAACTATCTACCAAAATTAAACTCACCTTGTACAAAGCATGTGTAGCTCCAGTCCTACTCTACGGACATCAAGCATGGGCAGCAGCAGCCAAAACCCATATAAACAAACTTCAAGTAATTCAGAACAAATTCCTCAGAATCATATTAGGCCTCAACAAAGACACCCCTAACAAATCCTTACACGAAATGACCAACATCCCATACATCAAAGACCATATAATCTCCTCACTAGCCAAAACATACAATCACACTCACCCAAACCCACTGGTGGCCAACACAGGTAACTATTGCATCCAGGAAATCCCTCTCAAATTAAAAATCAAGCTCCCCAAACAGGCTACAGAAAATCCTCCCTCCTAACCTCCTTTAATCACGCTAGCAGGTTTTTTGAAACTTTTCCTGCTCCCATCACAAGCTGCCAACTCACAGCAGCCAAACCCCCCACACGCCACCATTCTAATTCAATCTCTCATGTTTAATACAGGTAAAAGGAGAACACTCCTAAGGAACTGTAATACCCACACACAAGGGAAAAACCAAAAAAAAAAAAAAAAAACCCGCCGTGACATTACGAGTATCATCGTGGTAGCGTCTGTACGAATCTTCCCAAGATTGTTATATATATCTCATTGTACACAAACATAACCAATATTACGATTGTAGAAGTTGTTCTAACGCCACGTCTCTCCGGACAAATTGTTATATGTCATTGTACAGAAACATTGTGTTATTAAAAAGAAATTTATATATTATATTTCGGTCTTACATTTTATAAAACTATGGCTAATTTTGTAATATTATATTTTATAATATAAGCTATTAGATCTTAACAGTCGATGCATCAATGAGCTCAACGAAGGGTTAACTCCCACAATACATAAGTATTTGAAGGCTCACCCTGAATCTGACCGATGTCTCTTTCCAAAGGTTCTGGAAACTTCTCTGAAGATGAGACTGCGTCAGGCGTTAAAAATCGATACTTTTAAATAACCTTGGGCCTCTCGTCGCCGACGGAGTACCAGTCGGACGGTTTCGATGCGGCGTAACAAATTAATATCTCAAACGATTCTGCTTCGCAGCTAGATGGTTCGTTCATGAGTAAGGAACGCTGCGTATTTCGAATCGGAGAATAAATAATAACGTTCCGAGCACTTATCGAGGGAATCGCCCACAATACATAGTATTGACAAATACGACAAAAAAAAAATTAAAATAAAATAAAAACAATTTTGCCCTTCCGGACGTAACAACATACAGTCGCGTCGGTATTTATGTTGACACTGTTGTATTTTTGGTATTGACAACATCGTTTCATAATGTAAAGACTTGTGCGTGTCCTTCCGTGCATTCTGACATTGTTTTTAAATTATGTGCAGAGAATGCCTCAGTATATCAGTAGGTATTAAAGCGTAAACATCGTGTGCAATCAAATAACAGTCAATCTGTACAAATGTTTCCTAAATTTGGTCCGCCTGAAAGTAAGTTGGCACCAACAAGTTTTTGTTTTATCAATAAAATTTCGCTATTAAACGCGCATTTAATAATTTGATAATGTATTTAGTCTCTTATATAATGTTTGTTTGTTATGTATTGTTATTGTTAAGAATATGTTACTTATAGCATGCCGAAAACACGGGAATTACACGAGTCTGAAAGATTATTAATTTATAAAAAAAGAAAAGAAGGCGAAACTTTGCAACAGATTGCCACAGATTTTGGGATATCTGTTGGATACCAACCTAATTCTATAAGATAGAACGCCAAATATCTTCAAATGTGATGCAGGATTCAAACGAAAATCTTATTTAATTGTTATCGCTTTCAAAACATATTGTTAGATACCGACTTAATTCCATAAGATAGAACGCCAAATATCTTCAAACGTGATGCAGGATACAAACGGAAATCTTATTTAATTGTTATCGCTTTGCCTACAAAACATATTGTTAGATACCGACCTAATTCTATAAGATAGAACGACAAATATCTTCAAACGTGATTCAGGTTCCAAACAGGAAATCTTATTTACTTGTTATCGCTTTCCCTGTAAAACATATTTTAAAGTCTTAACAAGAGGCACAGGAAAAGCGGCCGATCTTTGGAACCCTAATCACGAGAAGTCGGGGTTATCCGAACCTCCCACCACGGTGTTTCGGAGCCCTTAAAAACCTCGGCTCATTTCGAATTCATAATCAATTGTCTTGAATCGCTGACAGTCGGTATCTTGCGACGACGTTATCCTTACTTGTAAAAACTCCAAACGCGAAAGTAATTCTTCGTTTATTGAAACTGTTGCAAAACTCCCCACGGAATACAACATAAATTTGGTGTCAGAAGTGGGATACAACATATCAAAGGAAGGGGTGCGAAAAATTTATAAAAAGATAGAGACTACTGGGAAACCCGAAAAAGCTGTTAGAACGGGTAGAAAAAGAAAAAGGCGTACTCGAAGTTAAAATTGGGACGTCCCACGTCGTTTTAAAATCGCCGCTGATACAGCTCCTCTGCGCCAGGTAAGTAAATACAGCTGCTGGACTTAGCTGTAAAATGTCAGAGAGAGCCAGCAGACTGTTCGCACAGCAAAAATAAATAAATAAATAGATAAGGAGTCTACTGGAGGAGTAGAGCTCCTGAGGAGTCAGAACTTAGCGTAAGAAAGAAATAAATGTGATTAAAGTTGAGTAGGAGGCGGGTGAGCAACTCTCTTTCTCCAGGTATATATACACCCTATTAAAGGAGAGAGAATAAGTGGTTGCTCTTCGTGTAATTATTGGGCCGATCCCTGCAGCTCTGCAAGACCGGGCCGACCCGCGGAGGGTGCGAAGCAAGCTTCGGCCACCCGCCTCCTCTCAAAAATGAATTTAATATTCTGACTCCTCGATGAGGAGTGTATCAGATATTAAACTGATAAGAACAGATAAAGTTTTTTATTTGCAATTCATGTTCCCCACAGGGGACAATGCCCCCTGGGGGTAAATACATTTCAATTTTCGCAGGCCGAAATGGCTGCATCTAAATTATTTTTATTATCATTGTCACCCGGGTGGACGCCCAGGGTGACCGGAGTAACATTTATCTGCTAGATATAATTGTATATTTCATATGGCGCCGGTTTAGGTAAGATAAATAGATTATTGAACTAGAGTAAGCTATTCGACGAGTGACAGAGTAAATAAATAAATAAATAAATAAATAAATAATAAATAAATAGGTATATAGTATAACAATAACAATAAATTTGATTAAAATAGCATAAAATCGCACGTCACTTTCCCGTCGAATCCACGGTCGCCATATTTCAATTAAAATGGATAAAATATATAATATTCGTGTGATGACACGCCGCCGATAACTAAAATAAGATAAAGTAAAATAGATTAAAATAGATTAAAATATAACAAATAACAATTCAAAATAAATAAAATCAGTGTATAAATAATCAGATTAGCGGTCAGGCGAGCATCAATCACGATAAAACAACAAATAAATATATAACATAATAAATCGGGCAAAAGCCCCGCGACATTCATACCACCCTCCAAAGTGCTATTTACGTAAGGGTGGCCACGCAGGGCCGTAACACACTCTGGAGGGCCCCATTCACTCATATCATACTTTCATGCTCGGGGCGAGCCCCCGTTTCCTCCTCAACGCCGTCCGAGGCTGCGGCGTTTACGGTTAGTAGCCCGGGGCGAGCAGCCGGTTCTCCGACAGCACCTCCAGAGGAGGGATCTCGGTACTGTCGGACTCCCGACACGTGCTCGACGTAAATGTCCCGGGACCAGCGGATGGTGTCCGAAACCATGAGACGGCGCATCATCGCTGCATACCGCTCGCTAACGCGGAGCAGTCTCAGCACCGCCTCATTTTTGGGGCACCATGAGCCGAGTGCGCCGACGAGGAACGCGTCGATGTAAACGCGGTAGCCATCCCGGGAGAGCTTTTCAGCCAGGGGAGCGTACTTAGCGATTTTACGCTCCCTAGCCTCGGAAAAAGCCTCCAAACGATTTTCGAAGGGGATGGCTACATCTACAATAATTATGGACCTTGAGGCCTCGTGTCTGACCACGAGGTCGGGTCTCAAGGCCGAAAACTCCTCGCCGACGCCTTCTACCCGCTGGTTGACGCGGACGGTGCCTGGTAGCCGGGTGGCAATTCTAAGGCGTTCCAGTACGGCGTTATGCCGTAGCTGAATTGCACCCGAATGAGGTCCGCAGTGCCCGAGTACGTGGGGTAAGGTTTCGAGACCGTCCCCGCATCGCCGGCAACGCTTATCGCCTTCTCCCCAGCGCCTGTTGCCGTTCAGGGGAACGACATCAAGCCTGGCTCGATGGACGAAGCGCCAATCGGCAAAGCGGGTAAAGCTGCCGGTCCGGAGAAAGTGATTGCTCACTTTCGCCCGTGCGGACACCTCGTAAACCTTACCCTGGTCTTTTTTCAGAAGTAGCGTACTCGCGTAGAACTCGGACACGGCTTCTCGCACCCGGTGTACAACCTGGTACCGCGACCGCGGAGTCACGATAACAGGCCGTCGATTTGTCCCACGGAGCTTTAGGGCCATTTCATTCAATTCCGGCGACCATTGCCACCGGAGTCCAAGCTTCTCGGATTGCCTGAGAGCAGCGTTTCGCGCGCGAGACCAAATACCAGGGGACGTGGCATCCCTTTTCAGCCGTCCCTCTCGGGAACCCGAGAGGTAGGCTGCCAGGTCCACATTTGAAGGAGGGGTGAGGGTCTTGCGGCGAGTAGCCTCCCTCAGCGAAGCCCACGCTAACTCCCTTACCGGTGCATCAGGTGCAGTCAGAAGCCTGAAAGCATGTGCAACGGCAAGTGCGTCAGCCAGGTCCGCGAGCGGGAGTAGACCTGCCCCCCCCCCTACTCGGGGGAAGGAAGACCACCTCCGCGCTCCCTCGCTGGGGGAGGTACATCCACGACTTCGCAAGCCGTTTAATGTTCTTATCCACCTCCTTCAGTGGTCCCCTGAGGATGTTAGCTCCCCGTAACAGAAAATCGAGGCGGGGCAGTATAAATACTGCAACCGTCTCGAGTTTCTGCCACGGGGCCAATTTTGATTTGTCCACTGCTCGCAGACAACCGATTAGCTCCTCCAGGGTGGCAATGGGCGTCTGTTGGACCCTAAAACCCGTGGGAATGCCTAGATGTTCGTAGGCTTCCCCGTCTACCAGCGCCCGCAATGGGACATCCTGGAGGGAAAAGGCGGAGGGCAGGACCCTGCCGCCACTGCCGCCGGTGATATGCAGCGTGGCACACTTGGCAGGGTTGAACCGCAATCCTATCCTCCGCGCCTCCCCCTCCACCGCACGAAGCAGATCCCGCATTCCCTCGGGCGTTTCCGCGACGAGAGCAAGGTCGTCCGCATACGCGAGGATGTTAAAGCGTTGGCCATGCATTGTATAACCCGCTCCCGTCTCGATTGCCTTTCGGACAACCGATTCGATCGCGAGGTTAAACACGATTGGGCTCAGCGGACATCCTTGCTTCACGCCCGAGCGAATGGGGATGGGGCTCGTGTACCCCTCTGAAGCACGAATACGCGTCGTGCAGCCTTCATAATTCGCCTTCCAGGTGTTACGAAGGCGGGGGTGGACACCGGCGAGCTCGAGGGCATTGCTAATAGTTGAGTGGGGGATAGAACCAAAAGCATTGGTTAAATCCAACCACGCAACTACCGCCTGTTTCCTCGGCTTACGCGCGTCCGCAAGTATTTCCCCAAGGACGAAATTGTGCTCATAGCACCCCTCGCACTTGAGGAAACCCTTTTGGGCCCAGCTTAGCCGGCCATTCCCAACCGCCCACTCGGTCAGTCGATCGGCGATCAATGCAGCGTACAGCTTCGCCGCAGTATTACCGAGAGCCAATGGACGCCAGTTCGAGGGATCGCCCCGATCCCCCTTCTTAAACACCAACACCGTGTTGGAGGTCTTCCAAGACGATGGAACCGACTCCAGGCGGTAGCAAGCATTAAATACCGCCGTCAGTAACCGAGCGCCCGGGTCAGCCATTCTGAGGTCGGAATAACTTACACCGCCCGGCCCAGGCGCGGAGTTGTTCATGCGCCTGAGCCGACCCTCGACCTCTTTCTCCGTGAATGGCCGACCTAAGCCTTCGGAACTGACTTCTGGAGCCTCCGAAGACCGTGCGGAAGGGAGGCTGGTCGAGGCATTCCCTCCACCATACACGCCCTCGAAGTATCGTTGGACTTCCTCCATCTGCACTTGGCAGAAGGGTGTAGTTCCTCCGAATACTTCTCGGACTGCTCGGTTTCGGTTCAACCTGAACAGCCTCTGAATCCTGGTGGCCTCCCGCACAGGATTCCAGCGCCCTTCTCCCTGTGAGGGGGCTGAGCGATTGTCTCGTTCTGGACGTCCATTAGAGCGCCCGGCTCTACCGCGGTTGGCTCCCGCAACGCTATGACCGCCGGTCGCTGACCGATCTGGACGGACGGTACTTGCCTCCCTTCGGGCGGTCGTGACTCGACTGTCACCACAGCTTTGGAAGTACGTGGTGACCTCGGTCGCCACGCATTCCAGATCTTCTAAATGGGCGACAGAGTTCGCCATTCCAATCAGTATATCCCTCTGCTGGAGTTCCTCGCGGGTCGCACGGCGTTTAAAAGCACCAGTACGGCCCGGATTCCCTCCAACAGGGGGCTGACCGGGTGGTCCCCTCTGTCCCCGCTGTGGGGTCGAGACCCGACCGCTTTCCGGTCGGCCTGCATGGACGGACAAGCTAGGGTCCGACGGACTCACCGGTTTCAGACGGACTCACCAAATTCGCGGTCAGCTGGAGCAGCATGAAACTTTGAATTGACACTCAGTTGGATAAATGCAACATCTCGGCGAGATAAATGCAGCATAATCGACCCCTTCGCAAGGTTTAAATGCTCAAGTCGTGACCGAATGTCGCTCTTAGGAATTCGCATTCAGCTGGAGCCGCATGAAAACACTGAATCGCCACCGATTTGGACAAATGAAGCATAATTTCGACACCGTCGTAAGGCTTAAATGCAAAGGTCGCGACCGATGTCGTTCTTATGAAGTAGAGGTGGCGAATCGGTGTTTACATTCGGCGGCTCCAGTCGAGCGCGAACGTAGATAAGAAGAGACAGAGAGAGCAAGCAAACAAAGCGACGCATTGCTAATGCAACAATAAACTTTTTTATTTAGTAACTTTTCTGAATTTAACTTTTCCCAATGTGTTTTTGAGATTTTTCTGATTAAAATGATACCAAACACGAAATGTTTAAATTATGTAAGTGGTAAGCAAATATATTAAATTTTAAGTAAATATAATTCAAACTATGTCGTGTTTGGTATCATTTTAATCAGAAAAATCTCACAAATACGTTAGCAAAGGTTTCAAAAAAAAATGACCGAAAAAGACCGAAAATGAAAACGGCGGACCCTCCAATTAGTATTGCCTCACCGATACATTCGGGAGGTATCATGTTACACTGCTCCCTCGTCGAGCGTCGAGGTTCGCCAAGGGGGATCCCCCTATGTGGAGGGGATAGTCGTGTTGTATTTATCCAGCGAAACTTTTCGTGCACTTATCCAGCTTTTACTGTACGAGACTACTTCGCTTTGTGAAATCGGCACCCTATTACCTAGTATAATTTTGCTATGCATATAATCCGCAAATGACTCTTCGGGCTTCCACATTCGACACTCGAATTCTTTTCGCAATTCCCGCGTGTCTACCCTATACCCATACATACTTCTCAATCCTTCGAGCACTTCTTCCCACGTCATGTCCACACAGTCTTCGCGCGTGCAGTACCAACTCCGTGCCTTCCCTTTCAGTTTTTGGCATACTAAGGCTTTCGCTGCTTCCCATTCTAACTGGTAATTTGCCACCAGCTTCCGCACTTGACTGTCCCACGCACGGAACGCGTAACTGGTGCCGTCGTAATCCCCGATCATATCCTTGATCTCGGTCCAGCTAAGCTCGCGGGTGCGTGTCGAAGCGGTGCTGCTGGCCCGTAACGTTCCCAACTGCAAGAGCTCTATCTCTTTCCTCAAAAGTCTAATCTCTCGATCAGCCAAACTTCTCTCTCGACGTAATAATTCTATTTCGGAAGCCGGAGTCTCCTTCTCTTTTTCACTCTGCAAGAGCAACAAATTTTGCACCTCACGATCAACTGCTTCATCGTCGTTCCCTGCTGCTGCTTGATATCGGAGAGTTGAATCTGAGAGTGCTGCTCCTGCCAGTCTTTCCACTAGCTAAGCTTTATTCCCAGACGTCGGCAACTCTTTCGCACGCAGCATTTCCTTTAATTCGGCGACTGTGACAGAAGTCATTATCACAAATATAACCGCTACGGCGTGTGTTTTACACGAGGTTATCCCACTTCTGAATTTGTAAGGATGAGGAGGTTTTGAAATAACGACACCGGTGATCAAGAAATGTTTAGCTCTTGTTCTTAAGTCGGCTTGCCGCTACCGACTGACTTTCGTGCCGCTTTCGTTAGGCCACCAACGATCGCCAATACATTTCCACACGATCATGCACGCAGCACACACACACACACGCACAGAGGGAGAGAATCTCCTCCGATAAGGCGGCGATACGTCTCTCTGCGAGACTTCTACGCACCGCGTCGACCTGACTGTTTGATGAGACCGCTTACATTTATAAACTTTGTCAACTTACTTTCCGATAGACGTTAATTAGAAAATATTTGTTAATATTATTGTTACTCAAATGAACATAATTATTAAGATGAAGCTATTTACTGGAAGACTCGAGTAAATATATTTTTGTTAAGATTTTCCATTTTATTTATTTTAAATGTATACTTTTACTGCTATTTTATAAAAATGGTAAAAGTCAACTTAAATACCGACGCGACTGTATCTTTTTTATTCGTGACTATCTGTATTAAGGTGGTGAAAATGACTCCCTTTCGAACGAAATCTTTCGATGTAATTTTTTGGAGGCTAGGAACATGTGAATGATCTGCGTTCGGTGTCAGGTTCGTTCAAAGGCCTTCCTGGGGAGAAGAACATAAACACTTGCACTTTTCTTAGTGGTTCGGTGACCCTGCCCTGCGATTTCTAATTTCGTGTAGCACGCCTCTGCTTTAACTATTCGAGCCAGCAAGGATAGATATCTCGTGTGTTTCTTTCCGAAGGGTCGGAGACCTGGATGTCTGACTTACTCAGCAAAAATTCAGTCGCGGAGACACAATAAAAAGTTAAGTTGCGAGAGAACGGTTCGTTTCTCACCCATGGTTCCTTTCAGGCATTTTACCTAAGTAACAAGACGAATGTGATGTGCCAATAAAAACAATCAGCTACCCTCTCGCGAATTTTGCGGCGTTTTATTTTCACAAATCTCCATCCAAGCGAACGTGTAGAATAACTCCTGAAAACTATGACAAATAATTTTGAAAAACCCTGTACGAAACACTGAAAAACGAATTGATCCGAGGGCTGTCGGCTTCCAAAGAGCAGAAACTTTGAATGTTCTTGGAGCACGAGGAGATCGGCGATAGGAAGCCGTTTGAATTCCTGAGGACCCTTTGATGTCTCGCGGGAACGAACGTCACTGACGATTTTTTAAAAGCATTGTGGATGTCACGCCTTCCAGCGAACGTGCGCTTTGGTAGGAGACAATGACATCCGCAAGGAGTTAGCCGAACTCCGTCGCGAGATTGCAACCCTCCGAATGGCTGCGAGTCCCGATTGCTCCCGCCCTCGGTTGCGCAATGGATCGCACGATGGGTCTCAAGATGCTTCGCGATAGCTCGATCGAGAAGATGTCCCCCCGGTGACGGCAGTTGTTGGTACCATTGAAAGTTCGGTTCTGCGGCCAGGAAATGCCGGGAGCCGTGCATGCACGCAACGGAAAACCGTCGGGCGGAAATACGCCGCGAACGGTTTGACGATTCCAACATACGGCTATTTTTTACTGTCGGAATAAGAGCAACAGCGCATCCTAGTGCGCGAAGGAGTCGGGAAACTACAAAAACGCGTTAGGCTTACTTAAACCTGCTAGTCTTTCTCTCCTAAGATATAATACTGCAAAGATCTGCTACACTGCTATACATTACACTGTCAAGGTTAAACTAAAGATAAACTGGCTGCGCTTATTTAAATAACTTTTTCCTACATTTACGATTAAATATAGGTTTACGTAGAGACTTTTCGTGGTGTTTTGTCGTCGCAGACGTTACGACCCCGATAATCGGCGCCGATTTTGGTAAGTTTTTATGGACTTCTCGTCGACCTGCGTGCGAAGAAACTAACCGACGGCGATACACGGACGAGGTGTTACTCGGTCTCGACTGGTGCTATGTGTTCATAGACGACATTCTCGTGGCGTCGAGCTCAGTGGAGGCACACGAGTTTCATCTACGCGAACTTTTTAGTCGCTTAACCCTCGCTTTACGATGGTGGGGTCTCTAGAGACTCAGCGTTTAGCGCACAGTGACATGCATACTAGCAAATGTGTAATTTGAGAAACCACTCGGCGACTTCGCAGCGATAACAAACACATTTACAATTTTGTGTTCGATACTACCCAATAGTGTGTAAGTGACTCAGCAGCCAGCAGTTCTTTTCGAGTCGCATCAGTTGGCGTGGAAATTCGTACAAGCACAACGTTCGTAACGTTCGTAACTGCGTTGCAAGTCTGTCTTGACTAAGAATATATAAAAGAGTCAGTATGCATGACGAAGTCTTGTTTGAACACGATGACCTGCCGTAGGTTCGATTACCTGCGTGTTTCTTTCATTTCGATTTCGTCAACAGTCATAAAAGGTCATAAAATTATTCCCTTTCCCAATTGCAACGGCCTGGGTCTAGAAAAGTATATTCCACAAAACCTTTTCGAATATTCACTTCTTAAATTGTTACAAAACATTGCACAATTCATTTATCGTTGATTTCACGAAAATTATTGTTAAGAATTTAGTAGTCCAATAGTTGGTAGAGAATACAAGCAAAGAATATATGTTCTTGCCCGCACGAACAACATGCGATTGTATTAGTGAGATGTTATGTCTCATGTTTCGACTCGAGCGGCCGCGTAATAGTATTAGTGAAAATCGATGTGAGTCTCTCGAGACCCCGGCACCGTCACCGGCGTTACAAAGTCCGTAAACGGAGGGTTAAACAATCGCGGTGTACTCGTAACTAGCGCAAAATGTGTCTTTGGTGCTCCGAAGTGATGTTTTTAGGTTACGCCGTATCCGCGCACGGCAGCAGACCGCTACCGCAAAAAGTGGACGCATTTCGAAATTTCCCGCGCCCAGAGACAGTTAAAGAACTGCGTTAGTTTCTGGGAATGTTAAATTTTTATCGACGATTTGTACGGGCAGCTGCCGAAATGCAGGCGCTCCTCAACACTGCTCCGCAGGGGAACGTCAAGGGACGAGAACGCCGGTCAACTGGGCACAGGACAGGATCGATGCATTCGGCAAGTGGAAGGAGGGTCTGGCACCTGCGACACTCCTGGTGCATCCTGACGTCACGTTATCCCTCGCAATTTTCAGCGACGCCTCGGACTTCACGGTAGGTACGGCATTGCAGCAACGGTCGCGCGACTGGTGGCAGCCGTTGGTATTCTTTACGAAGAAGCTAACGTCTGCCGAGCGTAAGTACAGCCCGTACGATCGAGAACTTTTAGCCGCTTACAATGCTGTACGATATTTTCGACACATTTTCGCGACCAGAGAAACATAGCCCGTGACAATTCCGCTATCTACATTTCATCGGGCAGTTTACCACCGACGTTCGAGATGTTTCCGGTAAGGAAAACATGGTCACCGATGCCTTATCACGGGTAGCGGAAGTTTCGACGGCCACCAATTACGTAAAACTCGCACAATCGCAGCGGGAATACGAGGAGCTACGTACGCTCCTACAATCGGAGGTATCTCTCACGTTGAAAGAAACCGTATTTCCCGGAACAAACGCGAAATTGTATTGCACCACGTCGACTTCCTCGTTACGTCCATTCGTCAGGAGGAGGTTTCGACAACAAGCGTTTACGTCCCTACATAGCCTCGTGCACCCGCGCTCTAAGGCTACGGCGATACCGATACAGTGTGATGTGCGTCGATCGCTACACGCGTTGGCACACACCGCCGAAACGATAGCTTACGCATTTCTTTTGGGATTGATCGCGCGATACGGAGCTCCCCATCGGGTGACGATCGACCGCTGCCGGCAGTTTGAATTTGCGCTATTCAAGCAACTGTCGCGCCTTACCGGCATTCGACATTTAAGAACGACGGCGTACCATCCGGACACGAACGGGATAGTAGAACGGTTCCACCGCCAACTAAAGGCAGCAATTGATTGACATGCCAATAGTTGGGCCGAATCGCTGCACGTCGTATTGTTAGGCATACGAGCAGCGTGGAAAGACGATATCAAGCCAACTCCCGCAGAAGGGTTGTACGGTGAACCGATTCGTCTATCGGGCGAATTCCTGGTAGCCCAGCGCGCCTCAAACATGTGCAACGAGGCGTTCATTACGCAGCTACGCCAACGTTTGCACGATTCACGACCGACACCGGTGATACGCCACGAAGTGAATAAAACCATCATTTTTAACACTAGATTTACGGACTAAGCCAATTTGACTCACTAAAAATTTGATTACTTTATGTATATAAAACTTAAATATACATCTCGTGTGAACAGAGCATTTTTAGTGAAATAATATAATTTTATGAAATCCATTTTTTGAAAAAATGTTTTCAATGAATTTTTTTAATAATAATAATTAATAAATCTTTCATTTAAATTGATTTGGAGGTATTTTCATTGCAAAACCTTCAATTTTCTTGTATGAGTCAAATTGACTTACTTCAGTAAAACTAGGTCTAGTGTTAAAGAGTTAGCCACGGTGACCCACGTTTTCGTACGGCATGGCGCCCTTAAAGGGGCCTTACAGCCGGCGTGTGACGATCCTTACGAAGTGGTTCAACGACACCGGAAACACTTTAACGTTCGTGTTAGGGACCGTGTGGTGCCAGTGTCGTTGGATCATCTCAAACCGGCATACTTGGTGCACGATGAAGAGCCGGTTACCTCGAAAAGAACCCCGCCGCGGGAGGTCAACGATGGCACTTTGGAACCGGTAACGGGCGAACAGGTCGAACGCTCGACAAGATCGGGTAGACGTGTGCATTTTCGCGGCCGCTACTTTGCGGGCAGATAACGCGGACGTAATATACATAGAATTACACTGTCCAACAAATTTAAACTTTTTAACTTTTTGCAATATCCACTGGGTGATCCTCGTAGAGTTGCTCATCCTAAACACGAATCTGCCGGCAGAATTGCTCCATCACCCTCAGTTTTCGAAAAAAAATAAGTTTTAGTAAAAACACCCGATATTGGTAAAAAATGCGGTATTACGAGAAAACTATAAACGCTAGGAAATACACGTCGAATATTTTTGCGATATTGCAAAAAAAAACGATTTGGACAGTGCTATTAGTGCATGTGTCCCATAATATCAATGTATTTAAACATTGAACTACAAGCGATTTTAAATAATTTTAACAATTAAATACAATGTTTTGTGGAAGTGTCAGTGACCTCAAGTGACAGTCACCTGCAAGTGTTTTTAAATCATTTCGACAGTTAATACAACGTTTTGTGGATGTGTCAGTGATCCCAAGTGACAGTTACCTGTAAGTATTTTTAAATTATTTCGATAATAACATACAATGTTTCGGGGAAGTGCCAGTGGCATAAAGTGACAGTTTTGTGAAAGTATCAGTGATATAAAGTGGCAGTTTCCGACGAGTGTTTGTAAATAATTGTGATCAATTATTTAATCATCGTCTGCATATGCACACGCGAGGGAAAACGGTACTCCTAGCCCAGGGTGCGTGTACTCCGAACGCTAGGCCTGACCCGCGAGATTTCCGGGCCTGCCAGTCACGTGCACTTTCCGTTATGCACCGTTCTTCCTCAAAGCAACCGCAAGACAAGTGTAGTCGCGTCTTCGGAAAGACGGATCCTTCTAAAGACGGTCCCACTCTATCCGCAAAATAACACATTTGCGGGTGGGCGTAAAGTATTTCCCCTCTATAAAAAAAAATGTTTTTTCAGTCACCACGTTAGTAAAGGGATTAAGAGTGCCACTTCAAGTGGTTCCATTGACGATCCGGGCTCGCGAAAGTATCATGCGTAGTTACGGCAGTGACGACCCCGGTTCGGCGAGCGATGGCGTCGTAGCGGGAAAACGGTCGGGACACGTTGACAGTGAAACACATTAAAGCGACTACTGACTATTGCTATGTGTTTAAAAATTTAAAAAAAAAAATACAGAAAAAAAATGAAGTCCCCCATGGGGATTCGAACCCGCGACAAAAAGTTTCCAGCGGTTCCACAGGCAGACACTCTAGCCACTGCACCATTTCATCTCTTGAAAGAAGGTTCAAAGTTCTGGCATATAAGTAGCATACAATTAACAATTTACTTAATTTTCTTGATTCTCTTCCTTAACACGTATGTTTTCGTATTCAGAGACGTTGAAGGTAATAAAATGAACATACTGAATTAAAATAATGCAAAGATAGCAAATACTGATCGCGTTTCAGCCCGAAATGCGTCCCAGAAATCGGTTTTTGATTTTTCCGACAGCGTTGCACCATATCAAAAAAATATGAAAAAAATTGAGCATAATAATGATTACATCAGGTACTTACTGTAATTATTTAAAAATTGTTTCTTGAAGATTTCAGTGCAAAATCTACATTTTTCCCATTTTTTTTTCGTTTTTGATTTTTTGCGCGTGGCACTTGCAACGGAAGAATCTGAAAATCATTCCTAACGCGTGCAATCATGTTTAGAATGTGTCCGAATTTTTTCGACATTTTTACACATCAATAAGTGGCGAAAATGAGGCAAAAACTGGTTTATAGAATTTACCCCATAACTACCCTCCTGATCAAGCTATAGGATTAAAAAATTGTGTACAATGGTTCCTTATGATCACCTATCGAATGACCTATCGTGGAATAAAATAGCTTCAAGGGCACTTTCGACCCCCTTATCCTGCTAGACCCTTTGTTAGACAGTGTTATCATAGTCCTCCGATTTCGGAGCCGTCCCGGCAAGCCGGCATCGGCACGATTCAACCAAACAGCGGTTCTGAAAAGACCTGATTTTACTGTGAATCACTTATAATTATTGTCACATAAATTCAGAAAATGTGATTTACTAATTATTCCAAATAATTATCGCAATAATGGTATCCCCGAGGGCTATGTCTGAAACACAAATTCCTCGTATTCCATGAACATTTCAAAGCAACTACATGATCGCAGTTGAAACAGTTTACATCTTCGCATGGTAAATCTGTAAAGTAGTGAGAGCCTTTTATCTTAAGAAAAACATTTGTTACCAAGTAGAATCGAGTAAAGACACTGACCACAAACAATACGAATATATTGGATGGCGAAAGATAAGTTTATTGAATTGTGTAGATACTAATGAGTTTACAAACGTCCAGTGCTATTTTTTGACTGTTATCGTTGTGTCCATATATAAACTCCTAACGTGGATTAAATAAGCCGTTCATTTAAAAGTAATATAAGTCACTTTATTTTAAATAGAGCTGTTTAGGGTTTGCGTTTTAACGTATTCAAAAATGTTGATGGCAATTTTCGAGAAGATGTACCTGTACTTGTTATCTTGGATAGTTATGTTTTTATCAGTGTAAATAATACCGTATAGTCATTACAAATCATAATTTTTCATTACGGTAAAAAAGCACAAAATGTTGTTACGATATAATTAACGAGAAACGTTTACTTATAATGCGAAAGAGATAATAGAATTCAGAAGTTATAAAAAATGCTCGAATGTTTGCAATGATACTTTTGCATACTAGCGACGATCCCTATGAGAATCACCCAGTGGCTACTGGAAAACGAAAATGGTGTAGGACATTGTGATTTGGGCAGGGTTTCCGGTTAATAATAGTAACAGCAGGGGGGTAATACAACAGTTTCAATAACTTTAAAGAACGATTTTTTCTACAAAAATATACAGGACAAAGAAATTTCTATGCCGTTGGTAAGGAATAAAACCGGCTAAACTTGATTCACGTATGAGACAATATATTTTTACATATGCTACGTTTTCTTGAACTATATCGCCACATAGTTTGAATATGAAACGGTCAAACTTTTAAAAAAATTTCGAAGTTCAGTGCACAACTATTTGGAACACGTTGGAATTGGGGGCCGTCCTTTCGACAAATGTTTTCTCTTATATTACATGTATATAACAAATGAAACCAAACACCGACAAATACCTGTTCCACTGGGTATTCCATATGTTATAATGTAATATTAATAAAAAAAATTTTTTTTAAAGCAAACTATGGTAAGAGTCACTATGTTAAATTCCGCATTCGCATATGAACGTAATATTATTATTCTCGTATGTTAGAAGACAAGAACAAAGAAGGTAACTGCATTGCTTTATTACATAAATAAAATTTGAATTCTATAGTGCAATAAACATTTAATACAGGGATTGATGCCTTCGATTTCTGTCAGTGTGATGAGAATATTAGGGATTTGGTCTTAATAGCTCTTGATCGATGTTTTTTTAACATCATCTAAAATATTTTTTTAATGACATAATTCTACTGTGAAAGCACATTGCATTTACATTTAAATCAAATTCAATTTTCGAAACAGCATGTACACATACAAATTCCGCAACACTGTAAAACATTCCACCATTTTGTCGTGCAAAGAATAGTTTTGACATTAATAGGTGTAACAATATCTATGTATCGTAATCTCAATTTAGCCCCCCCCCCCCCTAATTTTGAACAAATCGTTTGTACCCGTGAAACCAAAAAAAGAAGGCACCAATTTGCATGAAGCATTGTTAATACGAAAAAAGTGTGAAAATTTCATCCCAACAGTTGCGCGTGTGTAAATGTCGTAAAATCATAACAAAACCAAGTTTTATTTACATAAAAAAAATCTGAACGATTACCTGCAATGCTAAAACCGTTGACATCACGATAACGACAAAGCCCCGTCTAAGCAAAGTGTACTCCTGGTACGGCCAGATACCGGTCGTCCATAGAAACATTTTGTTCAATGTGTATGGCCGTTTTTCAAAGAAATCTACATCCATTGCATACGATCAGCGGTACCAATACTAGAAACGATGCTTGTTTTCTTAATAAGGAAATTTCAAAGGGGAACTACGTATAATCGCATCCGTTATTGCCAACACACAGCTGAACAAATCATGTTGTTGGGTAAAAATTGTTTCTAACAATATAGGGTATATGTAAGATGCAGCGTGTGTTAATTTGTACAAGGTGGACGTTTACGAATTCAAGTAAATGGGCAATTTCATGGGAAATACGAGGGATACCTAAGTGCATAGAATTATTGAGCAGAAGACATACTGCTCGGTAGCGGTAGGCTACTTTTCCGATACACTTGCATCTGTTAGTCGAAATAGACGCTTCAAAATAAGTTACTTTCGTGATATTTGGTATCATTACTTTTTTGACGAGTATCCGTTCCTTTCGTTGAAGTCTCCTCATGGATTTATATCAGGTTGAGTAAAAATTCCAGTCGTATTCTTCCATGAAAATATAAAGCTTTGAAATTTTAACACTAGACTTATCTCAACAATGAGGCATGTACCGTTTTGTTGTATGATCTGTTGTGTGACTTTTCACTCAGCCTAATAGTTTAACATTCATGGTGAAGTGCCGAGGGTTGTGAACATATTATAATCTAATTATTTCCTTGAGCGTATTTTTTTACGTAATAAATGTCTGTATAGTTGTTCGTTACTTACTTATATTTGTCGGCATTAATGTGTTTTGAGTGTTGTGTCACAAACTTATTACTTTTATGAATATTATTCGAATATTAGGCGCACCGGAAAGTTTTTTCGTTTTTGCTATAGTGCGGTCTGCGAAGTAGTCAGGACTTTATGACAATAAACTAATAATAAGTACGCGCACGTGTTAGTAATAACTTAAAAAATTTAAGTCTGGAAATATATCCCTGGATGATGAACCCCGACCTGGAAGCCCCATAAAATCAGACGATGAATTATCTAATAGTTCAGTTTCCCGTGGGAACTGTACGCGGACAAATGGCAAAAATGATAAAGTTTTGGAGAGAAGATATTTTGTTGGCACATGATTATAAAGAAAAAAATAGAGCGGTTCGTATTAACACATGTTGATTAATTTCAGAAAACGAATTATGGTGGGTGAGGAGAAATGGATGCCGTTATGATAACACAAACGTAGTAAACAATGCCTATCACCAAATCAAAACGCTAAGACAATTCCTAAGTATAGCATGATCATTCAGAAGGTATCGTTTTGCGTTTGGTGGTATTATAAAGAAATTATTTATTATCAAACGTTAAATTCGAGGAAAACTGTTACTTCTGATCTCTGCTGTGAACAAACCTCCTTGATCATGAGATACTGCACTCTTAGACTATCACTTATTTCGGCCACTGAAACATCTTTTAACGAACAAAAAACTTTTGGCTGTAAACCATGTTAAAATTATTCTTAATAATTCTTTTCGTTACAAATCAGGACTTTTAGAAATCGGAAACGTTTACCCTACCTGGTAAGTAGCAGAGTGTCACAATTAATGACGAAAAATAAGTTATTCAATAAGGTATAAACCTTTCCATTTAATTCGTTTTTACCTTAATAACATAAAACGAAAACATTTCTGATGGCCCGAACAATAAGACTATCCGCATTACTGCTCGATATATTTGTGGGGTCTATTTATAATGTTACAACAAATGCAATTGTTATGACGCGGGTATTCAAAATGATTACAAGTGAAAACTAAGCCGAAGATTTTCAAAATATATAATTTACAGTTGTTTTGCATTATTAGTTCAAATTGTATAGTGTCTTTATATTTGGTTAATACTGGAAAGATTGTAGCACCATAAGGGGGTCAAAAATGCCCTTGAAGCAATTTTATTCCACGATAGGTCATTTGATAGGTGACCATAAGGAACCATTGTACACAATTTTTTAATCCGATAGCTTGATCGGGAGGGTAGTTATGGGGTAAATTCGATAAACCAGTTTTTGCCTCATTTTCTCCACTTAGTGATGTGTACAATTTTCGAAAACATTCTGACAAATTCTAAACATGATTGCACACATTAGGGGTTTTTTCAGATTTTTACGCTGCAAGTACTATGTGCAAAAAATCAAAAACGAAAAGTAATTGGAAAAATGTAGATCTCGCAGTGAATTCATCAGGGTACAACTTTTACATTTTTACAGTAACTACCTGATGTTACCATTACTATGCTCAATTTTTTTCATATTTTTTTAGTATGGTGCAACGTTGTCGGAAAAATCAAAAACCGATTTCTGGGAAGCATTTCGGGCTGAAACACGATCAGTATTTGCTATCTTTACATTATTTTAATACAGTATGTTCATTTTATTACCTTCAATGTCTCTGAATACGAAAACATACGTGTTAAGGAAGAGAATCAAGAAAATTAAGTAAATTGTTAATTGTATGCTACTTATATGCCAGAACTTTGAACCTTCTTTCAAGAGATGAAATGGTGCAGTGGCTACATTGTCTGTCTGCAAAACCGATGGACACTTTTTGTCGCGAGTTCAAGTCTCCATGGGGGTTTAAGTTCTTTTTCTGCAATTGTTTTTTAAATTGTTAAACACATAGCAATAATCAATAGTCTCTTTAAGGTGTTTCACAAATATTTTTAAAAATAATTATATCTACCGTTTTTAATAATGCCACGATTTGCGAATACTAGTTAACAATTAAAAAAAAATTACAGAAAAAAAACTGAAGTCCCCCATGGGGACTCGAACTCGCGACAAAAAAAGTGTCCATCGGTTCCGCAGGCAGACTCTTTAGCCACTGCACCATTTTATCTCTTGAGAGAACGTTCAAAATTCTAGCATATAAGGAGCATACAATTTATAATTTACTTAATTATCTTGATTCTCTTCATTAACACGTATCTTTTCGCGTGCAGAAACATTGAAGGTAATAACATGGACATACTGTATTAAAATAATGTAAAGATAGCAAATACTGATCGAGTTTCAGTCCGAAATGTGTCCCAGAAATCGGTTTTTGATTTTTACGACAACGTTGCACCATATCAAAAAAATATGATAAAATTGACGATAGTAATGGTAACATCAGGTAGTTACTGTAAAAATGTAAAAATTGTCCCCTGAAGATTTCACTACGAAATCTACATTTTTCCAATTTTTTTTCGATTTTGATTTTTTTGCGCGTAGCACTTGCAACGTATAAATCAGAAAAAAAATCCCTAATGTGTGCAATCATGTTCAGAATTTGTCAGAATTTTTTCGAAAATTTTAAACATCATTAAGTGGGGAAAATGAGGCAAAACTGGTTTTTCGAATTTAGCCCATAACTACCCTTCCGATCAAGTTATCGGATTAAAAATTTGTGTACAACGGTTTCTTATACTCACCTATCGAATGACGCATCGTGGAATAAAATTGCTTCAAGGGCACTTTTGACCCCCTTATCCTGCTATACCCTTTTCGTGTATTATTTATTCTCATATTATCGCCTGCTGCTTCGTTCTTTCATCAGACTTTTATTAATTAGTTTTAGAAAATTTTGGTTACTTCTAGTCTAATATAACCGTTATAATAGATTGTACCATAAACGTTGCAATTACATGTGTCGCATGTAGGTAATATCTTTTAAAAACGAGAACATCTAACAAGAAATTCTGTATGTATAGACTTTTTATGAAATATGGCATTTTCGGCACGAGGAGATGGAAATATTACAAATTTTAACAGCCTTATTATACACCAAAAGTGATTGCATTGTCGATTTACGAAAGCATATGCATGCTGAACCAAAGAGGGTAACTGCAAAATGCACGCTTCATGCTTACTTATTTGTTTATTTTCTTTCTTTTAACGTAGTGGATAACGTATATTTTTTAATGCGATATATATCATAAACTTTCTATGCAATATAGTATACTATCCAAGTATTATGTTTTTATGTATCTTAATTTTGTTAAGTGTATATATATATATAATAATTTTCAGATACTTAAAGGAATTGAGGAGTGGAATCATGACAAAGAGCAATCTATCCAAGTTATCCCAACACTTATTGTAGGGCTTCTTTCTTGTACAAAGTATTTTAATGCTATAGTTAATGAATCAAAGGTAACTTTTAATTTATCTGACTACATACGTCTCTATATTAACCTTTTAGATACGACGCGCCACTATAGTGGCTTTCGCGGATGTGATCTTTGAACGACGCGCCAGTGTAGTGGCTCGCTCTAGTGACTCACTCGCTCACCATTTGAATTGAAAAATTGTCTTCATACGCAATAATTGTCTTCATATGAATAATTGTTATACACTTCTTTTTGCTTTACATCGATTTACAACAGTATAAATAAAACAATAGACAGACAGAATATACAGTCTTTGTATATGTGTTGTACCATGTTTCAAAATATATCATACCCAATTATGTTATTAATTATTAAAGTGAATTGTTATAGTTAAAGTATGTGTAATATATATTTTTAATAAATTATGCACAGAACGGGATTGCCCGTCACACTTTGCAGTGTTATATCGATTATACATCGTTCACGTCAGACCCTGCCGTCCAGGGAAATAGCCGCACGCAGAATTCAGCCGTATCTAAAAGGTTAATTGCGATTTATTCAATTTTCATTAACTGTTAGCTTTAAAACTATAATTTTGAAAAATATTCGAAGAATTAAAAGACTGAAACTAAAGAAGTTCGCAACATTTTTATACAGATGAAACAATTACTTATTCGTATTAAGACGGACTACATGACGATGATGAAGATGCCTCAAAAAGTTCTAATGGAGAGGGGTTCTTTACACGGAAGAAAGATAACCATATATTATTCAAGTGAGTTAATGCAATTCTACTTAAATTGTCATATATTTATATTGTGGTATCGATAATCGAGGTATGGCCTCATCGCGACCGCCTAGACTGTTTAGTTTAGGCGGATGTTTATAAGTTACGTGCCGCGGAGGCCCTACGATCCCTATGTTAAGGAATGCATGTCCGTATGTATGAATGAGTGCACGGATGTATGAGTACGAACGAGTGACTGAGCGGAGCGAATGGTTTTTTGTTCTTACGAAGCGATCAAACGAGGCAGTTCAGATTTATATTCATTTTGTATTAGCATTTAGTATATAGTTCTAGTTAATAAACTTAGTTTTACCTTATATTTTTAACATCTAATATAACCAATCCTACAATATGTAGAAATGATAAAATGGAACCCAAAAATATTTAAGTGTTTATTACAATAGGCAATTACAAACAAGATAAAAATAGTACTATGGATATATAAAATGCGTCTCATTCGTTCAATCGTAACATCCGAACTGCTTCCCGGGCCGAACTTCCTTCTTACATTAGCCCGAAGTAGCCTCCCTTCCTCCGCGTTCCCCTGTCGTCACCATAGATATCTGCCGCCCGTCGGCGTCGTTCGTTGTTCTGTCATTCTTACCATTCTTAAACACACATACACAAGAGCACACTCGCACGCATACCTACATATATATATATATCTATATATTTTGACTAGACGAAAATGGACTAGAAAGACTTGTTAGTAAATGTAAGTAAAGACATCGACATCAGATTGAAAACTAAAAATGTCGTTAAGTGTGAAACTGAATACGCGTTATAATGCATCTGAAATATAAACAGACCAACAAGTCAGAGTACGTTCCGTAGAAACTTCGCAATAGAATTAAAATAATGTGGGATCGCTTTAAGAAAAATGTTTATTCTGCATAATAATATTAACCACGATTATAAAGAGTGGAGCAATAACTATTTTCGCCTTGAATGTTGCCATTATTTCTATTAATATGAAAAAAAGGTTGTGCACAAAAGTACGGTATAGGGGGAACATATAGTCATGCGAACAATTCTGGGGTGGGTCTGGGTTGGGTCTGGGTTAGTATATTTTTTCTCCCTTTTTTTGGAATGAGTCCTCAGGGAACCGACTAGTGGTGGTGCGCCGGTCGGGTACGGGACTTAGCGCTCCCGGGGCTACCCGAGCTATGGGAAAGAAAACCAACTGCAAAAATAACCGCCTCAGGGGTCTGATCGTGGGTCTGGCGATCAGGCACGGGAATTAGCCATCCCGGGGCCACCCGAGCTAAGGGATGTCAACCTCCTACGGGGGTGCTAAAACCTCAGAGGCCTGTCCAGAGAGATTCTGGGCAGGTAAGGACATAGCGAATGCAAGGTACCTGAGCCAAGGGAAGGAAGGGAAGGAAAACCCTACTCCGTGCGGGTTTGGTGAACCCGGGATTACCCGAACCTACATGGAAGGAGAGTCCTCGCGACTCTAATGTCAGCTCCGCAGGGGCCTGTTTTACTTCCTGTCAGGTACGGGTTTGGCGAACCCAGGGTATCTGAGCCGATGGTTGAGAAATCCCATTAGGGTTTTTTTGAAGGGTGGGAGAATGGGAATTCTCGAATCTGAAGGGCCTTTTTAGCTTGCTGGCAGGTACGTGTTTGGAGAACACGGGGTCACCTGAGTCAACGGGCGGAAAATCAATCGGGGGATTGATGGGAGTATTTTTGCATCTCAAGGGCCTGTTCAGTCTACTGTTCAGCTCGCTGTTTAGGCTACAGAATGGTACGGGTACCGGCGAACACGGGGTCACCTGAGCCAAAAGGGATGGCGTCCCCGACGCACGTGCTCTCGGGAACTGGTTGTGCCGAGTCTTTACTAAGACTTGGCCCGGGAGGGTGGAGGAACGGCGGACACGGATTCAAGTTGAGGCTTGCATCTCTTGAACTTTCGTCCACGGTCTCCTCCGATGTCATGGGCCACGTTGGGTGAGGAGTCAACGAGGCATTGCAGCCATGAGGGGTTGGGGAGCAGGGGCCTCCCATATGCGGCAAGCGAAGAACCATGAGGTTTTAGTCTGTAGAAATTTCGACACTACCCGCACTCTTCTCGGGGTGCTGGTGACTTGGAAGATTTCCTCATGTAAAAAAAAAGGTTTTTTGAATGAAAGGCTATATTTCTTTTACTGCGATGTGATCACCGACATTGAGACGACTTCAGCACGCTATCATTGAAGCTCGTGTAAGGTCAAATGCAGTAGTAAAACAACCTTTCTTACATTACAGATGCTCGAAGTGATGACCGTTTGCGTCAATAAAAAGCTGCAATCTTCCTATCCCTGCATCACGTACTTACATGTCTTATCGTCTTTGAACTTATTCTAGCACATACTGTATTTCATAGACCTTCATGTTTATATAAACGAATGGTAATGTAACATTGTTTATATTCTAGCAGTACATCGCGTATAGCTAGAAATGTCTGCATCTCAACATTTTGTAACATTAACAGTTGCAATGTAAGAAAATTTACTTTAACACCATATTTGAACTCACACGACCTTCAATAATAGCACGGTTCAACAAATTTAAACTTGTTTAACTTTTTGTAATATCCACTGGGTGATCCTTGTAAAGTTGCTCAACCTAAACACGAATCCGCCGGCAGAATTGCTCCATCACCCACAGTTTTCGAAAAAAATGAGTTTCAGTAGAAACGCCCGATTTTGATAAAAAATGAGGTATTATGCGAAAACTATAAACGCTAGAAAGTGAAAATTTGTCTTAAAAGATAGAGGGAAACGTGCCGAATATTTTAGTGTATCTAATTATTAAAATTGGTTGTTTTAAATAGTTGTAAATGACCGTCAAAGTTTGAAACAGTGCCGATGCGCGAACTTTCTACGTTACATTTTTTTTGTACATTTTTACGAAATGTTATTTATCTAGCACAAATTTGCCATATCGGATCGAAGGAAGTTTTCAATTCCAAGAGGTCAAAAAAATATCTGTCGGAAACACGTAATCGGCGTTCTGCCGCCATGAGGCCATTGCACGGGGACAGTGCCATAACTACGCGTTATCGACACCGATGCGATAGTATCATCCGAAGGGCGCTTACATCTGATAAGTATAAATAATCAATTTTTTGTCATTAATTTTTGTTGAAAAATATTATTCATAATTTGGTCACCGAATTATAAAAAATATTTTATATAATTATAATTGGCCTACAAGTGGTGACTACTGCCTGCTTCAAACTATTTTGGAATTTTGTTACAAAATAAAACATTGCTAGAATTATAATATTCCTTTTAAACAACATCATAATATATAACAATAATGCAATATAATGGGCGTTTGTCGGGATTAATCGGTTTAGTTTGTCGGTTTAGAATTTGATGGAATTTAGAAGCGTAGGGGACGAAGAAAGGATGTTGATTTATGGTTACACGGAAAAACTGAAAGAAGTGGCTAGGGTACAAAGAATCGTGAGACACGGAATTTTAGCGTAAGTTGGCTCCGGAAAATTTCTGTTCTGAACCGTTGTTGAAACTTGATATATGCCATGCAGATCTCTGGCAAAGAGTGAGCCTGCACAGAACATAGTGTCCCACAGAGCATACATTTTATTCGAAACAAAGGAATGCCTTTTCAATTGCTTAGCATGAGTAACTTAAACAACTGTCAGGGCAAATCAGAGTTCTAACTAAAACATAAAAAAACAATTGATTATTTATACTTATCAGATGTAAGCGCCCTTCGGATGATACTATCGCATCGGTGTCGATAACGCGTAGTTACGGCACTGTCCCCATGCAGTGGTCGCATGGCGGCAAAATGCTGATCACGTGTTCCCGACAGATATTTTTTCGACCTGTAGGAATTGAAAACTGTTTCCAAAGTTTTTCAGGGCAGTTTTCTCTTCAGAAATGTCTACAGAATTCGATCCTGTATAGCAAAGTGCTAGATAAATAACTTTTCGTAAAAATGTAAAAATATAACGTAGCAAGTTCGCGCATTGGCACTGTTTTAAACTTTGACGGTCATTTACAACTATTTACAACAACCAATTTTAATAATTACATGCACTAAAATATTCGGCACGTTTTCCTCTATCTTTTAAGATAAATTTTCATCTTCTGGCGATTATAGTTTTCGCGTAATACCTGATTTTTTACCAAAATCGGGTGTTTTTACTAAAACTCATTTTTTTTGGAAACTGTCGATGATGGAGCATTTCTGCCGGCAGATTCGTGTTTAGGATGAGCAACTCTACGAAGGTCACTCAGTGAATATTGCCAAAAAAAATCGTGTTGGACAGTGTAGCTTGCTGAAGTCTTCGCAACATCATCTATCTATATTGAAATCTCCTCTACTCCTCCACCCACATAAAAAATGCTTCTATCACAACATTTCCCTCTCTATACCGTGCAAGTTTTGTATGCAACATTATTTCATATTATTACAAATAGCAGCAGTACTCAAGGTGAACATAGTTATTGCTCCACCGTGTAGATCGCTTGTTTTAATCACTTTAATGATGGTATCAAAATGAATAAATTAAATAGTTCTGTCGCAATCATTTGATCAACCACACCTTTCCAATACTTTTTTTCTACGGCATAATAATAATTAAATTTACTCAAAACAAGTTTAAAAGTATTTATTAGTAAGTGGGTTATTTTATCATAAAACATTAATGACCGATGGTTACTGTGACTGTAAATAAAAAGCGACGAAATCTAAGTTTCCCCCAATATTTCTAATTTCAGCATACATTTTCACTTTCGCGTCACTTTATTCAGTGATGCCACTACTGCCAACGTTTCTTGATATTGTGAAGCCGTTAAACCAGTCTCGGGATAAGGAGCTCCCCTATGAAATTGAATACTTTGTCGACGAGCAGAAATATTACTATCATATACTTCTACATGAATACACGGCAGTAATTTTATCAATCGACATATTGGTCGCGGTCGACGCGATGTTTATGGTGTACGTGCAACATGCGTGTACACTTTTTACATCTTTGAGGTGAACAAATTAGTGTGATCAAGCAGCTTTCTAACAAGATGATACAAATGACGTGAGAGGATCACCTTTTAGAGGAATTTTTATTTGATATTGATATGATATGATATGATTATTTGATCATTTTTGCTAGTTACAGCTGCGAAGCGACTTCTGTTCTAACAAATTAACGTTTCAGTTATTCGTGTTTGCAAATTATTTAATGACTCTTATTAGAACTAGATATAATAATTTGTAGATAATACTATTTCTTACCGGCACCTCTGTAAATACTTACAATTAGTTTAATTTATTTTTTTTAGTAATCAATTGAAATATATCCATGTGCTAGAAACTAACAATAAGTACATAGATGAGGAAGAAATGGAACGGCTCGAACGAAAATACGCGAAGAAAACGTATACTACAATAGACCACCGAGAGGTGTATAAGAAGATCAAAGCCGGAATTCAAATGCATAAAAATGCTTTATCGTTAGTATTTTTGTTTTACTATGCCAGAAATGAAATACATATTGGCACTACCAACTGAAATTATGAAAACCCATTTAAATATAAGAAATTTGATTGAAATAATGAGCAACATAATATGCACTCATCATTATTCGGAATTGTACAATAAATTACTGAAAAAGGATGCGAAAACAATGCACTTAATGTTTTCAAAGTGTACTGTGTTCGTACGTTATATTAATATACCCTTTCGCATACAAACATAAATATTCCACTGTATAATAACTTCTTTTACGTACAGATTATATTTTTATTTCACGCAGGTACTCTGAACTTGTACAATCGTCCTTTACAACTTCGTTAGCTTTTCAACTTATACTTAATGTCATATGTATTAGTTTCACAGGAATTCAGGTATGTGACTGTTTATAGTTTCAAGTTGGAAATGTTTTTCGGCATTAACCACTAATGCTCGAATTTAATTTAATTTTTTAAAAAGTAGATAATTTATGTTTATAAACTTTTAGATGAATCCTTTTTAATATTACAACAACAAAGGGTTCAAAATGATTGCTTAGTTTTGGCGTAAAATTGCGTAAAAGATGTGTTTTATTCTACAACTGATTTTTTATTCCATTTTTGATTGAAAAGGATTCAGTAATCTGAAAGTTTTAGAAACTTTGATAATTTTCAGCATTTTAATCTTTGGATCTGCGTATCTTAGCGAAGGCACCATTTTTATTTTTCGCATTTCCATCATTCGCAAAGTAGAGAGATGGCATCTGGCATGTGGTTTGCTCTGATTCGCCTGGCGGATAGAGGCATTCCTCGTTCTGACTTCATTTTCGATTCTAACGCGTTATTGGCCGAAAGAGCCGCAAATTCGTTACGTCGCACAATGATCTAAAACTTCGATTTAGCAGTTCAGGCACCTCGCACAGTTTTCGATCTCTTTGAAATCCTCGCCAAAAGTACAAAACACATCCGATTTAACTAAAAATTAGTATTCTTATGTGTTTGGGTCACTGATTACGAATCTGAACACAAAATTTCCAAAAGCAAAATGACAGATTCAAAAGTCAGGCGGGGTGTCATGAGGCGGAGCAAAGTTACAGAAGCTTTTCCCTTTAACAATATTATTGATTTATGCAAATTTATTTATTTATGTGTGTATAATGAATTAAATGCAAAACTTAAATCTAATTCTGAATCTAAATCTATATGTACAGGGTGTTTCAGAATTATTTGTCATGGCTTGGAGGGGTTGTTTTACATCGTCGATTGGATGGCGATTTGTGAAAAAAACCTGCCACGAAATTCCAAAACTTGGGCGGCTGGCTCATCGCATTCGTCTTGTTACGTAGGTAAAATGTCAGAGAAACGATGGGTCGGAAACGAAGCGTTTTATCGCAAATTGACTTTTAATTGGGTCTCCGCGATTTAATTTTCGCTTAGTAAGTGAGACTATCAGCTGGTCTTTCAGAAAGAAACATACGAGATATACTTGTTGACTCGAATAGTTTAAGCAGAAGCATGATACACGACATTAGAAATTGGGAGACTGGGTCACCGATCCACTAAGAAAAGTGCAAGTGTTTATGTTCTTCTCCCCGGCAGAGCCCTTTTTTTTTTTTTTTTTTACATGAGGGAATCTTCCAAAGACACCCCCTGCCCCGAGGGAGGGCAGTGGGTAGTGCCGGATTGGTAGCGGAAGGCTACCCCTACCGGCGAAAACCTCATGGTGACCTCTCGTTAAAGCTTTATAGATGGGACCCAGGAGCTGAACTTAGCATTTCTTCTGGTCCCCACCCTAGCCTGTTGCTCCCGGTGAAGGCGGTTTCCGACCCGAAGATCTTCCCCCATCCTTCCCCGGGGCTTCCCCAAAGAACTTGGAACCGCCATGCAGTCACGACATGGCGGCTCCCCCTCCCCACCGTGGTGCCGAAGCGTACCGGGTAGGCCCTCATCTCTACCCGGTCCAGGGTTTTCAGCCGAGGCACAGCCTCGCGAGGGAGCATGCACAGCACGGCGCTGTGCCTCCGCTGATCCTTCCATAGGCAGGGAATTAACCTGCCTATCCTACCTACTAAGGTACACATTCATCCATATAAGTACATTCACGCCATTAATTCATACACACGGGACACCCCTATGTACATAAATTTGGCGCCGAGAGAAAATAGTAAGGTGGCCTGAAGGGGGTGCAGAGAGATCCAGTCATGTCCCTGGACCCCTCCCCTCAAAGACAGGCCACCCTCCCCATACACGGAAATTCGTTATGAGGAGACCATTTCTCTCGGCGCCCCACCCGTTGCAGACGACCACTCTCCCGGAGGAGGAGGCGCTGCTTCTATATACACCCCTCCCCGGGGTTACCCAACTTGAACCTGATAACAGGCCAAGCAGCGGGCCCCCGGGGTCAACCACCCATATATACAGAGCCAGAAGGGCTCCTCCTACCAAGTGGCTCGGGTAAACCCCCGGATTCGCCACGTCCGAGACCTCCACAAAGGCCCCCTGGGGGTGGTTTTTGACCGGGTTTTCCATCCCGTAGCTCGGGTAGCCCCCGGAATCGCCACGTCCGGACCTGAACTTGTCTGCCAGACCCATCAGGTCCCTAGGGCGGTTTTAAGGGTTTTCCTTCCCTTTAGCTCAGGTATCCCCGGGATCGCTAAGGCCCCGTACCCTGATCCACCCCGATCAGGGTCCTTGAGGAGAGCTCGGGTACCTCGGGATTGCCAAGTCCCGTGCCTGCCGATACCATCGGTCAGGGCCCTGAGGGATAGCTCCGGAACCCCGGGATTGCTGAGTCCCGTACCCCGGTCAGCGCGTCCCACCGACCAGGGCCCCTGAGGACCGCTCTGGAACCCCGGGATCGCTAGACCCGTCCCCGATCAGCGCAGACCAAACCGATCAGAGTCCTTGAGGACCGCTCGGGACCCCGGGAGCGCTAAGTCCCGTACCCGATCGAAATCGGGCCCCTAGGGGGACCCCGGCAGAGCCCTAGAGCGAACCTGACACCGAACGCAGGTCATTGACGACTTCCCAGCGTCCGAAAAGTTACATCGAAAGATTTCGTTCGAAACAGAGTCAGGAAGGACCAGCTGGTAGTCTCACTTAGTAGGCGAAACTTAAATCGTGGAGGCCCAATTAAAAGTCAATTTGCGAGAGAACGGTTCGTTTCTGACCCATGGTTCCTCTCAGACATATTACCTACGTAACAAGACGAATGCGAAAAGCTGGTCAAACAAATAAGCTAAAATATTCGCTTACCGTGAATCTTGCGGCAGGTTTTTTTTCACAAATCTCGATCGAATCGAAGGTGTAGAACAACCCCTCCAAGCCATAACAAATAATTTTGAAACACCCTGTACTTACTTTTACGGCGGAGGGTCAACCGTGCTTCGTTTTTCGATCCCATAGTGACACAAAGAAGTATAGGACGTTGGTGATTTTTTCTTCCACTCCTTGCCACTTTTATGATGCTGTACTCTTCGTCATGAATAATATTGAAGACGGTCTTAACGATGTCAGTGTCAGTTAATAAGCGGTTAGATGGTCAACCGTTTAAATTAGGCTGGTTCGTTTCTTTAAGGTTACCGATTATTATGTTGACGTGACGATTTTCTCTGTCCGTGAATTCGCCGATGATATCGTCTTCTGTGAGGCAATTTGATAAATGATCAGCGGACGAGATGTTTTTCTCGAGACAGCTTTGATGGTCTGCAGTACTTTGTTTCGAAATATTTCGAATTGTTGCCGAATAAGATCTCGAATTTTTGCGAGAAAAGAGTCCTCATTGGTGCTGGTAGCGTTCGATAGGAAGCGTGGAAATGTGCAATCGGTAAATTGACCATTTGAGTGTGGATGTTTGGTTCGCCTGATGCATCTCGGATGAGATGTTAATCCACAAGATTTGCAACAAACGGGTTTTGCCATGCGCGCATCGCATCCTTTACATGGTGATCTGTTCATTCTTAATTTTAAATTAATGGTAAAACTGAGGTAGAAAGAAAATCGAAAATACCTGATTTTGAAAATCGGCAAGGAGTCGAGGAGTAATTGTAAATACGTCCGACCTCTATGAAAACTGACTATAGACTGATTAGGAAATGATTGGTTAGGAAAATCTCCCTCCACATTTTGTTACTTCTGTCAAGGCGGAGGATAATTAGAAAAAAACGTTTTCACCTAACTCAACCACAGCTCAACATTTTCGGCTCCCTCGCCGCCCGCGGTATATAGCATGTGCGACCTGCTGGTGAACTTAAAACCATTAAGTTATAGAACCAATATTTAAGAAACTATCGAGTTCTAATTGCCGATGAAGATTTCTAATTAACTCTCGGTTTTTACAAGTCGTCTTAGCGAATTCTGAGAAGTTGTGAAGCGCATGTTGTTACACTGAAACCGCTCTGATTCTTTTCTGAATGACTTTAAAATAATACTGTTTGACCTACATGTGGACAGGAATTTCGAATACTCATTTACAACATATGATTAACTTTTTATCCTCTTCTATTATAATTCAACCAGTTGGTAGAAAGATTTCCTTAACCTCTTAGGCACGGCTGAACTTTACGCGGGGCTGTTTCTCTGTACGGCAGAGTTCGACGCGAATTACGCGTAAACGATACAGCACTACAATGTGTGACGGACAATGCTATTTTCCACGCGAGTACATTGGAATGAAGTTTTTGATAATTGAATTATAATTTTTCCCAAAGATATGATACATATACTTTAACCGTTTTAGCGCCACGCAGCGCGATCACGCTGTTCGCGTACTGTGGTGAACTGTGTCGCGATGTTTGATCACGATCGTCAATTCGCAACGCGCTTGGTTCGCAATTACTATTTTTTTTCAAATAATCGTAAACTACCTGCATAAATACGCTGTTTTTATTGAATTTACTTCTTATGCAAAAAAAGAGCAGCGCGATCGCGTCGATCGGCATTTCTTGCAAATAAATGAACGAACCGCTATCGCGCTGCATGGCGCAATCCGACACGGATTCTTAAAAAACCCTGGCACTAAAACGGTTAACTTTGATAATTTACTTTAATAATTAATAATGCAATTGAGTATGATATATTTTAAAACACGGTACTGCACATAGGCCCTCGTCACAATCCTCACACTCATGGCGCGATCTTCTTCTACATCGTTCTTTGCACATACGATACAATTTCGTAACGCTTCCTTAGGTTTTTTTGCTCTTATAAGTGAGCGAGTAACTCAGTAGAGGGAGCCACTATAGTGGCGCGTTGTAATATAAGATGACATTCGCGAAACCGTCGTACAGAGAGATGACATCTGCGAAAGCCACTATAGGGCGCATCGTGCCTAAGAGGTTAAGACCGCTTACAGACCCTAGCGGCAGGTTCCCGCTGAAGTGAGCGCGACTCGTTAAACAATAAAAATTCATATTTGTGGGGCGAAGGAGGACGCGATTTTTGCATGATCATATAGCAGAAAGCTTACAGAAAAGATTCTCATTGGCAAAAGTTCGAAGAAACATGAAATTCAAAAGATATTTGTTGGTTTTCTATGCTTCTACGAACATAATGTATTTGAACATACAAAAATCAACTTTTCTTCTTAAAATGCTTAAGAGGTTGCAGCTGTATATCTATGCAGTCTGTTTTATGTTAAAACCGAAAGGGTCCTTAGACCCTCGCTAAATTCTTTTAGACTCCACTTTGTGACTTTCACTCGTAGAGAGAAGACGTACCCTCTTCATATATTCACATAATAACGTCTGGGTGTATTTCATTAGCGTACAAATAAAGTGTTATTATTTAAGCCCTGAAAGCCAATAGTATTCATTGTCAATGACGCAGAACTTTGACGATTTGATTTTCTTTCATTCACCGAACGTTAATTTTTTAATAAACTACAAACACAACTTATTTTAATTGAGAAAAACATCATTAGAAAGCATAAGATAGATTCGTCGGAATTTCACGAAGAAGAGAACATGTTTTTTCGATAGAAATTGGTCTCAAGAAACCGTTCCAATCTTAAGAGTTTGTTGTAACTACAATTTATGTCAAATTTCATTAATTTTTCATTAATGAATTTCATTAAAAGTAAAACAAAAGCGCTTCGAGAAAATTGATTTTTTAGTAAAAGCGCGGCACATCTCTCGCGCCGGACCACTGTGCGTCGACATGTGTGCGACGAAAGGGGTGTTTTGATTTCAGTTATCATTCGTGGATGTCAGGTTCCCAGGATCAACATGGTGGGGATAGGCGTTGCGAACGACACTCTCTCCTTACCCTGTGTCTCATACCAGGTGCCATCTCTGGTCTTTGCGAAGGATAAATAATTTTTTTGTGTACATTGGACAACAGCAAATAACTCTTTCCTTTATAAACACAATTTTCAGATTGTGATTCACATAAACCAAACAGACCACGTAACAAGATACGGATCTTTAATAGCAGGACAATTCGTTCACTTATTTTTCCTGTGCCTTCCTGGACAGAGATTGCTGGATTATAGTTCGCAAGTTTTTAATGACACGTAAGTTGACCACATTGAATGCCACAGGTGTGTCGTTGATTTTAGCATTCGTACTGAAGTGAAGCTTTCTCTGCTTGAATTACATCTTTATACAGTAAAAATTTTAAAGCTAAAAATAGTTATATGAGCCGTTTATTTTGAAAATGGTATAAGTCACCTTATTTTAAATCCGGATATTTAAGGGTTTGCGTTTTATCTTGTTTAAAAATATTGATGCCAATTTTCGAGAAGATTCATTTGTACTTGTTGTAAGGGAAGAAACGGAATCAAAACGGTAAAACAAATAACAAAATGAGTTTATTGAATAATTAATAACGGCAAACAAACACAAAAACGAACTTAAATACAGAAAAACTTAACTCAACTAAAACCATAAAAGATAAAATACATAAATTAACTACTCTGTCTAAACTGGCCACGGTCGCTTCTCGTCAAAGACTGCGAAACGTTTTAAAAAATGCGCCTCCTTTTGCTGTTTTTACAATTAGCATAAATGACTTCGTATAACCATTACAAAATCACTATTTTTCATTACCGTAAAGTGACTAAGGCCACTTTCAAAATAAACGGCTCGTATATCCGGTAATACTTTATTTTTTTATCATCTATATTTAAAAAATGATTATATTAGTAAATTCGTAGATATTATTATCTAACAATAAGAGCATAAGTTTCATTGCATTCAGTAGCGTCGGTCATCGGTAAACCCCATAGCATCTAACGTGTTAAAAACACAAATATTCAATACCTCCGCTGTGGGCCAATAACAGAATCACTCAAGCTTTGAGATCTTCAGTATAATACAATAATTTTAAAAAAATAAATATTTTCTTGGGTTTAAATGGAGTACCTTTTCTGTATTTCCTTTTCGGTTAAAATAAGTTTAATTTTATTTCGCGTTCAGTTACGAAGCAATGTGGTATCTGCTCCCGAAAAACATGCAACCTCTATACAAATTGTTATTTCTAAAAACTTCGGTACCTTGCAAAATAACAGCTGGCAAATTTAGTACAATGTGTATGGAAACGTTTCTCTCGGTATGTTAAATATTATATTTCAAGCGAATGCGCTTTGTGAAATTTGCAGTGCATTAATATTAATAATGTAACTGATTTCTTTTAGGTGACACAAACAGCTGTATCTTATTTCACTGTTTTGTCATCGGTACGATGAATGAACGTAAATAAAAAATAAATGAATGTAGAAATGTATGTTGCGGGAATAAAGTTTTAATCGTTACCTCGTAACCGCAAATAAGTTATTCTATTGTTGATCTTGTAAGACTCCTTGATCTTGTAACCTTCGGCTCTCTTTCGGGAAAAGAAGGCCCTCGGAGGACCCCACGGTTTTAGGAAGGAAAGCGTTGCAAAGAGAGTCGACGCCTAGGACCCACTGAGGTCACATCTTCAAGACATTGTTGCGATACCTTTGATATACTCTTTCGGAGAGAGTTGATACAAGCGAATCCTGACGCTTGCATAGTTACATTGTATTTATCCGCATAACGAAACATTATATTGTATCTTCGTTATATTACAATACATATTGTTAAAACGAGCAAAGTGCGTGCGCGAGCGCGCGCGTGTGTGTGTACACAGCCCAGAAATTTCACCTTTTACAAGTCAAAAGTGGGGTTGGTTTACGCTACGTGGTGAGAGATTCACGTCACGGTTGAGTTAAGTGAGAGACGCGCTTATTGCATTTTCTCAGTGTTTGTGAAATTCAGCGCACAAAGTTGAGTGTAAGGACAATGCAGGGTAATTCAGGATAGTCGAACGCAGGTAACGTAATCGGGCGAATGAATAGCGGTTTCGTAAAGGAAAGTCAAGAATTGCATTATATGAGTTAATGCAGTTCCAAATTTGAAAGATTGACTATCGCATTTATATTAGGTATAAATGGAAGAGGTAATAATTGTGTAATGCGAACTCGGATTTTCGCAGTTTTTGCAGGAGTCACCGAACAGAGAACTTTTCGCTTTTGAATGTAGAGTGTATTTCGATGAAGCTACGTACTACACAATCATGACGAGTTGAGTTTTGTGTGATAATGAGTGAGAATTAGAATAAGAATGAACTTGTGAATGAGAATCGGCGGAAAGGGACGTAGGGTTTTAAGGACTTGAGAGAATGGCGTGGGAGCAGCATGCCGGAGTTTGGGAGTCGAAGGTCGAAATAGGAAAATACGGATTTCGGACTTGGAACGGTGATTCGAGGATGAGTATGGATGGTGGTGACTGTGTTAGGGAGTTGGAGGGTCAAGATGTAAAGTAGGATTTTGTACTTGGAGTAGTGAATCAGAATAGTGATGAATGCTGATCGAGTTACTGTGTTTGTAGCGGTACAAAATGTTTGTAAAGGCATTACTAATACTGATCGAAGGGTCGGTACATTACAATTGTTCGCAGAAAAGAATGGACAGTGACAAAGAATATGACGATAATTAGAGAAATTCTCGGCCGATATTGTCGCTGCAGATAAACAGTCGTTTGGCTGCGATATAGACGCCATCAAGGACAATGTGGGTTAAATCCGAATTGTCGAGAGCGGGTCACGAAAGCAAATGAATGAGTGGCGGTCTAGTAAAGGGAAATTGAGAATTTCATTATATTGAATTAATGCAGGTCGAGGTTTGAAAATTGAGTTTTTCATTTTTGTAAGGTGTAAATTGATATCAAAATGATTGTTCACAGATTCTATGCGGCCAGCGATAAAGACGCGATGAGAATTCATGAATTCTCAGTTGTTGTCCTCGCTATGAAACGACGGGCGTCAGTCAACGTGGACAACGTTGAAGAGAAAGGGTACGGTAGTCATAGCATGTGTGACTGCACGACGAAGTACGCCTGTCGAAGCATGTGTGATTCCTCGACAAAGCAAGGGGTACTTTGGTCGATAGCATGTGTGATTGCTCGGCGAAGTACTCCGATCGTGGCAAGTTAATTGGATAACGAAGAGAAGAAGAGAAAAGCTCAGCTGTCGGAGTGTTGTTGAACCCCTTTCAGGGGTTGTTCTACACCCTTGGTTGGATAGAGATTTGTAAAAAGAACCTGCCGCAAAATTCGCGGAAGGGTAGCTGATTTTTTCTATTGGGTCATCGCATTCGACTCGTTACGTAGGCAAAATGTCTGAGAGGAACCATGGGTCAGAAACGAACCGTTCTCTCGCAAATTAACTTTTAATTGTGTCTGCACGATTTAATTTTCGCTGAGTAAGTGAGACTACCAGGTCCTTTCGAAAGAAACACACGAAATATCCTTGCTGGCTCGAATAATTAAAGCAGAGGTATGCTACACGAAATTAGAAATCGCAGAACTGGGTCACCGAACCACTAAGAAAAGTGGAAGTGTTTATGTTCTTCTCCTCAGGGGGGTCCTTGAGCGAACCTGACGCCGAACGCAGGTCATTGACGTCTTCCTAGCCTCCGAAAAATTATATCGAAAGATTTCGTTCGAAAGGGAGTCATTTTCACTATCATAATACAGAGAGACGGGTAAAAAAAAGTATGTGTTAAATATTTCTTCGAAGCCGACGTCTCAGGTAAGTTTAATAAAAATCGGCGTTCGGATGGTTAACGAAAGCGACGGCGATATCTAGGAAGAAAGAGGAATTTGGAAGAAAGCGAAAGTGCGTGGCACGTCTTTCCAGGGCGAGTGGTTAAATACGAATGTCGCCCCAATGCACGAGCACGCTCGTGGCAATACGTTCGCGCCTGGCAAGTGAAAGGCAAGGCAATCAGCGAGCTCTCGAGTGCACAAGGGGTATATAGCAGGCAGAGCTCCTCCAAGGAGGCATGCGGCGAGCAACTAAATAAACGGCATCACTGATGTATATTATAAATTTTCGGTCATAATATTTTCTTCTTTTTTTTTGCAGAATTAATTTTTCGCGAGTGATTTTATGAGCTACACTTAATTTATATTGAATTGATTTGACGTAGTAATCATTGTTGTAACGAACTGTAGGTTCTTTTGTATTCCGTGAGGAGTTTTACAACAGTTTATTTTTGAAGAATTACTTTCGCGTTTAGAGTTTTTACAACTGAAGGATAACGTCGTCGCAAGATACTGACTGTCAGCGATTCAAGACAATTCCTTAGATTTGGAAATGAGCCGAGATTTTATGGACTCTGAGACAGCGTGGTGGGAGGTTCAGATGACCCCGACTTCTCGTGATCAAGGTTCCAAAGGGCGGCCGCTTTCCCTGTGACTCTTGTCAAGACTAAAGGTCTTCAAAATATGTTTTGCAGGGAAAGCGATAAGAAATAAATAAGATTTCCCGTTTGGATCCTGAATCACGTTTGACAATATTTGGCGTTCTATCTTATAGAATTAGGTATCCAACAGTTCTTCTAACAGATACGACGGCAAGTTTGAATTATTTTTAATTTTACATAGTCTGCCTACATTAGAAGCATTCATAGTTAGCTTAAATTGTTCTGAAAATCTTGCGGATTGTAACATTGATTTACTGATTAATTTTAAAGAATTGAATTGTTGCTCCTGACCGTTCCGCAGTCGAACGAAATGGATAATCTAAGTGGAAAAATGTCTTGTCCAGGAATAGAATTTTAATAATTTTATCTTAATCATAAAGTCAAAAAATAGAATGTTTGCTGAGATCAGTGACAGGAATAATAATTGATATTGCAACCACCTAAGTACACAAATCAGTGTTAAAAACAACGAATTACAGCAGCACAAGATCGTACAAATATTTCACTGAAAAGAAAACGATATTAGAGCAATTAATAATTTTGTGAGACATTTTCATTTTTGTACAGTCTATTACGATTAATTATTGTTAAAGTATCTGTGGATCGCGAGATGTATGGTGAGAAACGCTTCAACACTTTATTTCTCTGTTTATTCGCGCTCGACGGCTCTCGACCAAGTGTCCATTCGGCGTCAATTTTTCATCGACGTAGCTTCTTGGGAGCCGGAGCAAAGATTCAGGAGATTTTCTTTTTTACGTCATTGACTTTTACAAATCATTGGTAGAAAAAAACTCCCTCCACATTAAGGTGTGTCTGGAAAGAGAGGATGTTTTAAGAACAACAGAGCCGGCGGACAGTGTGTAATTTCGCCGATCTAGCTGGACAAAACTATATTTTGAAAGAAATTGCGGTTTTCATTAATTTTACTGACTTTTCTACTAATACGAAACATAATCTTATTCTTAGTGTTAGTAACAATATATATTTTAATAATTATTTAACATTTATACGTAAAATATGAAACTCTCAACTTCAAATTTTTTTTGTACTTTAACGGTAATAGCTATTTACATTTTTCTGCACAAAATGATTCTATAAACTACCGCGAAAACAACGATGTATATTATTTCAAGTTCATTTCAAATATTTCAATTCAGTTATAAAGATTTATATATGTTTAAACAATGTTCAAAGCGGAGCAACGCCCAAGATACCCACATTTTTATGAATATTTTCCAATTTACAATAAAAACTAAAACGTAACGGAAAAAATTTAATAGCAGGAGACGATAGGGCAGATGTTTTTCTTCGGGAAAGCATAACAAAAAATTGCAACAAAAATTTTGTTTTCGGCTGAGAAATTAAAATAGTTCCGTAAGACATTTAGTTTCGTCCGTTCACAAGACCCAAGACCCAAGACCTATACTCTTTCCCCGCAGCTAGAAGGAGTCGCGTCCGTCCGTTAGGAACGGAACAAAACAAAAAAAAAAGGGTAAATGTCATCATTTGTCTACAATGGCTCTTCGCATTTTCAATTGTTTATACCTTCAGCTGTGAACACACAAAATTGCAGAAGCGTAATAAATAGTACTCTAAGTTAAAACCGCCGTGGCGGTGACTCATGCGGTGGCAGAGGACTTTGGCTTCCTCGTGACCCGCGGTTTTTGGCAGTGCATGTCAGGTCGGTGCGAGGTGGCTCGGTGCAACCAGTACGCGAGCAAAAAGTAATTAAACTATTAGGCATTGTCATCTAGAAAACCCGGACTTGTAATTGCTTTTCGAGGGTCTCTATTTCGACCATCGGCCGTTACAAGCGGGATTAACGAATTCCGAGAGATGGTGAACCGCGTGTTGCTACAACACCCCCTTTCCAGTGTAAACGCTGGTATTTACATTATATAAAAAAATCTTATAACTACTATTTACAAAAAAAAAATGTGATGACATTTTGTGTACGACTACAGTTTAACCTCTTTTTGTGCGGTGGATAGGGACCGCATAAAAGAAATCGTACAAAAAAATATTCGGAAATTTTATAAATACTTACATATAATAAACAACTTTGTACGATATACCACCTAAAATTTTTTTATGCGGTGGATAGGGACCGCATAAAAAAAGTCGCACTTAGAAAATACATTTATTATTTACGAAATAGATGAGAAAATGCTTTCAAACAAATTAAATTAGACCTGGAAATATTTTAAAAACATTTAATTTTTCATTGTATACATGGAGAAGCTTTCAAAATGCACATTAAATAATTCACTGCTACTCGTCGTAATCCAAAACGCGCGTCTTCTTGCGATAAATTGGTTCAAAACAAATGAACAGAGCGTCGCGAAGTGCACATACATTGTCGTCAAGGAGTCCACGTAGTCAGGGTTCGTCCATGACATGTATATGTACACTGATAGGAAACATTAAGCTGGCGCCAACACCGCTGAGATTCATATACCGCATAAAAAAAATCGCACGAAAAAAATCGCACAAAACAAATCGCACAAAAAGAAAATCGCATAAAAAAGGACCGCACAAAAAGAGGTTTTACTGTATATACATGCTGCAGGTCTAATATTAGGCTGGATAACGCTCCGTAAAGCGTACCCTACGTTTGGAACGCGTTATCACCTGCCCGTTTGTCGCAGCACTCGTATTTTTCACGGTGTAAGAATTTCTCGCGATAACGTGCGTCGTTGGGCTCGCGGAACTCAGAGAACTCTGAGAGTTTGTAGCAGCGTTCGTGTTTCTCGTGGCACTTGTTCTTGCCGCGGAGCTCGAATCGAAGGCCAGCACTCCCGTTTCTCGTGGCACTCGCGTGGCAGTTGCGTGGCATTTAATCGCAGATTTTAGCTGCCGGTGGAATCCCTCGACGAAACCATTGGCGACGGGATGATATACTGACGTTCAGATGTGTGCTGCCTCCGTGAAGCGCGTTAGCTCCTTGAAGAACTGCGACCCGAATTGTCGCCCCTGGTCCGTTGTGATCCTCGCCGGGACGCCAAATCGCGATATTCAGTCGCGTAAAAGGCCTGCTGCTACAGTTTCGGCGGTGATGTCCTCAATTGGGATCGCCTCGGGCCATCGCGTGAAACGATCGGCGCAGGTAAGGCAATACATCGATCCTGTCGACACACGCAGAGGTCCCACGATGTCGACGTGGATATACTCGAACCTGTTGATCCGGGTTTCGAAATTGCCGATGGGCGCTGCAACATGTCGCGTTACCTTGTTCCAGTGGCACTCGACGCACGTCTTCGCCCATAGACCGCAATCATTGTTGACGGCCAGACGAAGCGCTCGCTGACGAGTTTCCTCAACGCGCGGATGCCAGGATGCGACAAGTTGTGCAGTGTAACGAAAATTCTCATTCGTAACGGTTCCGTGACGTACGGACGCGATCGCTCGGTGGAGAAGTCGCAGATGATGTCCGCGTGGCCGGATGCTGTAGGCAAACTCGTACGCCTTAGATTCGGCGATGCGCCCGACTGCAGGAGACGTCGAAGCTCCTCGTCAACCAATTGAGAATCTACCAGTGCCTCCAGGTCCACTGTCATCGGTGCGACGTTCACGATCCTAGAGACCGCATCTGCAACGACGTTTTCTTGGCCAGAAATATGGCGTATTTCGATCATGAACTGGCCGATGCCAGGTGCCGCAATTGTCTCGGGGTGCATCGCTCGGGGTTTCGCTTGAAGGCAAAAGTCAATGGCTTTTGACCTGTAAAAATCACGAAACGATGCCTCTCGCCGGCATACTGGAAACGGCGGACTACCGAATAGACGGCAAGCAGTTCACGATCGTACGGTCTGTACTTCCTCTGGGCCGAGGAAAACGTATTCGTGTAAGACCGCAGGAGGCGTAAGTGAATGATAATCCGCGCAATATCTCGTCGATGAAACGCTGGAACGTCTGAGCAGCGTTCTGAAGACCAAACAGCATGACTGGATATCCGAACAGTCCGAACGGTGTGGTGATGGCCGTCTTTTCGATATCGCTCGGCTTGACGGATCTGGTGATACGTCCGGAAGAGGTCGATCGTGCTGAAGATCGATTTCCCATGCAGCACCTGCGAGAAATCTTCGATATGCGACAATGGGTACCGATGGGCACAGGTCGAGCGTTAAGCGCTCGGTAGCCGCCACAGGCTCGCCATCCGTCGTCCTTCTTCTGGACCAGGTGCAGCGGCGATGCCCACGGATACTTCGAAGGACGTATCGAGCCCTCCTGCAGAAGATGCTCGAATTCCGTCCAAACGGCTTTGAAACAATTCAGTGCCAATCGTCTTGGCTTAGCGTAGATTGGAGATCCAGACGTCGCACAGTGGTCCAGCGCGAGAGCCGCACCTTTGCCAAAAAATCAATTTTCTCGTATCGCCTTTTTTTCTTTATATGGATACCTAAATGTCTATGGATTTGAGAAATGGCAAAATTATTGAAATTTGACAAAAATTGTAGTTACAACAAACGCTTAAAATTGGAACTTTTTCTCGAGACCAATTTCTATCGAAAAAACACGTTGTCTCCTTCGTGAGATTTTGACGAACCTATCTTATATTTTCTAATTATTTTTTTTCCTAATTGAAGACCATTCATCTACGATAAAAATGCACATACTGAATATAAAATTAGTGTTTGTAGCTTATTAAAAAACTAACGTTCAATGAATGAAACGAAATCATCAAAGTTTTCTATCATTGACAATGAATACCTTTTTATTTTCGTATTTTTTTGTATTTCTGCCGATGAGATACTTTTCGGTAACCTTTCTGCTATATGATCCTGCAAAAAAAGATTCCATGTTCGTCCCACTAATATGATTTTTTATTGTTTAATGACTCGCGCGCATTCCAGCGGGTACCCGCCGCTAGAGTCCGTCAGCGGTTTTAAGAAAATCTTTCTATGCATTGATTGAATTCTAAGAAGGTAAACAGTTAATCCTGTGTTGTAAATGAGTATTCGAAATTTCTGTCTACATGTAGTTTAAACAATATCGTTTTAAATGGATTCGGAAAACAATCGCAGCGGTTTTAGTGTAACGACATGCGGTTAACAATTTCTTGGAATTCGCTAAGGTAACTTGTAAAAACCGAGAGTTAAATAGAAACCCTCATCGGCAATTACAAGTTGATAGTTTCTTAAATGTGGGTTTTACAACTTAACGTGTCTAAGTCAGTGGTCGGCACACCGAGGCTCGCAAGCCGCATGCGGCTCTTCTGCGAAATGTTTAGTGCAGACACGGAATATTATTTATTAACTTGCCTTATGAGAGACGAGTAAACATTTTTGAAACGCAAGCCTACAGGAAAGAGGCACATTTTTAGAAACAGCAAATCGACGTTAGGCTTTGTTAAAAAAACTTCTGAATGCCATGGCAAAAGAAATAAATTTTTCGCCCTTTAATATTCATATTGGCAGCTTTGAAATGCAGTTGCTGGATTTAAAAAATAAAGAATTGTGGAGCTCACAATTCGAGCGTCTTTGTGCCGATTTAGAGCTATTGGAGAAAAATAAATGTGAATTAAGTTTACCAGCACAAGTGGTCTGCTTTGAAAGATCTGGAGAGGGAAGATACGTTGATTTTTAACACCTGGAATAGTATTCCGGACTCATTACCAACTGAAGAAACTAGCGTTTGCTGTTCTTTCCTTATTTGGGTCTACATATTTATGCAAACAATCATTTTCAAGCATGAACTTTATCAAGAGTAAATTAAGAAATCGAGTTATCGATGAGAACTTGGAATCGTACCTAAAATTGAAAACAACAACATACAAACCTGACTTACCCTTACTTTCCAATGAAATACAGGGCCATTGTTCACATTAGTCGAGATTTGTAGTTTTTTTGGATACCTTTTATATTATTTAATTTGTTATATTTTTAAATAAATATTATCTTTATATAAGTATAAAACCAAGTTTTATTTAATGTACCGTTAGTTAAACTAATAATAAGACATATTTAGCAAAGGCAAGCTCGAGAGTGTACTTTTAATCCTAATTATTTTTATCAAAAAGTTTAAAAGAAATGGTTCTTCGAAAAACTTCAATTTTGTATTGTTTATATTTGGCTCTTTTGGATGACGAGTTTGCCGACCACTGCTCTCTGACTACCAGCAGGTCGCACATGGTATAAACCGCGAGCAGCGAAGAAGCCGAAAATGTTGGCCAGCGGATGAGTCAGGTAAACACGGTTTTTTTCTAATTATCCTCCCTATTGGCAAAAATAACAAAATGTGGAGGGTGGTTTTCCTAATGAATGATTTGCATAAACCAATAATTTTGTAAAAGGGAAAAGCTCCTGTAACTTTGTTCCGCCTTATGGCACTCCCCCTGACTTTTGAATCCGCCATTTTGTTTTTGGAAATTTTGAGTTCAGATTCGTAATCAGCGTCCCAAAAAACATAAAAATACTAATTTTTAGTTTAATTGGATGTGTTTTGCGCTTTTGAAGAAGATTTCAGAGAGATCGAAAACTGTGCGAGGTGCCTGAACAGCTAAATCGGAGTTCTGGAACACTGTGCGTCTTCTGGATATGGTGCGGGACGTTGTGTCTTGCGGTCCAATGCAGTATTCCGGGACGACTGATATCGAAGAATTCTGTGACTAGGGCATCGTAAGGCGATGTTTCTACTACAGTCTTTACAGACTCGGTCGTCTCTGTCACTCGTCCGATCGCTGAGATCGTCGTGTTGCTGTCGGTAAGTCGCTGGTTGAGTGTATCGACTAGCAATCCCTAGAACCGCAGGAAATCCGCAACGATGATCGACTTCGAGACATCTGCGATTATAAATCTCTAGTTGAAAGCTCGAAGTAGGCTGAAATCTAACCGGAGAACGATATCGCCATACGTTGAGATGGTCGATTCGTTCGCCGCGTACAATGCGTACGTGGATTTCGGCGGCCGACTTTTCAGTAGTGCACAGGGGTAGACGCACAGGCCGGCGCCTATATCGACGAGGTCTGTACCTTCGAGTCGTCGTTGGTTACGTACAGGCGGCTTGTAGCGGGATCGACGTCGGCAGCCACGTTTACGGTCGATCTATCCCGTTTCCCTGCCAATTGCAAGGAAGGAGGCACCGATTCACCTGGTCCCCGTATGTACGGTGGTACCCGCAGAATGTGCTGTCATCGGCATCTGGGGATTTGCTGTTTGGTCTTCTCCTACGGGAACGGCTCCTCGGTCGTTGTTGCGGATGATCCGACGGTTGAAAGTATCGGCCTTGTTGCTCGATCCTTTCAATCCGTTGCGTCATCCGCTCGAAGGCTTCAGTCAGGGCGTCGAAATGGGCGACTTCCCGGGTGGTCGTAATGGCGACGCATCGTCGCCGCGGATTTGACTCGTCAATTTTTTCGGCGAGTTTCGTGGTTTTGTGCAGCGGGGTATCTGACTGCGTGACAAGAATTCCCCTCATCGACAATGGCAACTGATTCACCCACTTGGTCCGCAGGAAATCTTCCGTGACGGTCTTATCGGTCAGTTGTCGCAGGTGGTGAAGAAACTGCGATGGTGTCTGATCGCCGATCTTCTCGTGATCGAGAAGCTGTCGCATTCGCTTCTCTTACGATGTCAATACCCAACGAATGAGCTCGGCTTTGAGCTTCTCGTGTTTCTCCGTGCTCGGAGGGTTCGTAATTATATCTTCGACCTCGTCAATATATTTCAGGTCTAATTGCATTAGGATGAAATTATATTTCCGAATGTCGGAGGTTATTCGGTGGTGCGTGAAGCGGGCCCCTACGTTGACAAACCAAAATTGTGGTTCCTCGGACCAGAATGGCGGCACTAGGATCGACACGCTGCTCACTTTCAGAATCGGTGGATCAACGTTTTTTGCCATGATCCGCACAGTTTTGTTTGCTGAAGTACGAAAGCAAACTTAGAGGACATACAGGACACACAGGATACATAGGACAGACAGAATCAAACTGGATCAAACAACGTGTCAATTTTTGGAATTTTCTTTCTTTTAATCAAACCAGATTAAACCGGATGAAACCGGATCCAAAGAACACGTAAAATTTAAAAATTTTCTTTCTTTTGATGAAACCGGTTCAAACCGGACAAACCCGGATCAAAGAACTGTGTAAAAGAGTCTAGCACAGTGGTCCCCAACCTTTTTTGTGCTATGCCCCACCTAAGCGTTTTTAAATTTCTTATGCCCCCCCCCCCCCCCCAGAAATGTTCTTATATTTTTTACAATGTATATATTTTTTAAAACAACGAGACTTTTACAACAATTTAACGGACGCTTATTTCAAATTAACCCCACCGGTGAATGCTGAGCGTTGCTGCGAAACATTGCAGAAACTGAGATCCCGGCACTAAGTATTTCGCGCCGTTCAGAAAAAATGGCGCGTAATACTTACAATTAGTGCCGGCCCAATATAACTAGTAGTTCAACTGTAACGTCTAATAATGAAATCATGGCTACTAACATGGCGGACAGAAGTTACTTATACCGGAGATTTACCCAGCTCGAGTAGCGGCTGAGAGTCGCCATACGGTTAACTTAAACTCTGGATGAGTCCATTTTCGAATTACCCCCCTTAACAATCGAATTGCCCCCCTGTGGGGAGTGGGCCCCACATTGGGAAACACTGATCTAGCAGGATAAGGATGTTAAAAGTGCCCTTGAAGCTATTTTATTCCACGATGCGTCATTCGATAGGTAACCATAAGAAATCATTGTACACGAATTTTTAATCCGATAGCTTGACCGGGAAGGTAGTTATGGGGTGAATTCGAAAAACCAGTTTTTGCCTCATTTTCGCCACTTATTGACGTGTAAAAATGTCGAAAAAATTCTGACACATTCTAAACACGATTGCACACGTTAGGAATGATTTTCAGATTCTTCCATTGCAAGTGCCACGCGCAAAAAATCAAAAACGAAAAAAAAATTGGAAGAATGTAAATTTTGCACTGAAATCTTCAGGGTACAATTTTTAAATAATTACAGTAAGTACCTAATGTAACCATTATTATGCTCAATTCTTTTCATATTTATTTTGATATGGTGCAACACTGTCGGAAAAATCAAAAACCGATTTCTGGGACGCATTTCGGTCTGAAACGCAATCAGTATTTGTTATCTTTGCATTATTTTAATTCAGTATGTTCATTTTATTACCTTCAATGTCTCTGAATGCGAAAAGATACGGGTTAAGGAAGAGAATCAAGAAAATTAAGTAAATTATCAATTGTATGCTTCTTATATGGTAGAATTTTGAACCTTCTTTCAAGCGATGAAATGGTGCAGTGACTAGAGTGTCTAACTTTGGAACCGCTGGAAACTTTTTGTCGCGAGTTCGAATCCCCATGGGGGGACTTGATTTTTTTTCTGTAATTTTTTTTTTAATTATGGAACACATAGCAATAATCAATGATCGCTTTAAGGTGTTTCACAGATATTTTTATGTCTTCAAAAAATATAAAACCTGCATGGAAATAATCATACGGTATGCTTTTCTTAGTTATGCCATATTGTGAAATTGTGGGTATTTTCAAACATTTTGTATGCTTAATAGATATTGGTTTATTATAATGCATGAAAATAAATGTTAAATAATAAAGGGACATAATATTATATCTTGGAAAGTTATAACAAAGAAGAGGAACGAAGAGTTTCTTCCTTTCTATAGATTATAACTTTTCATGATCCTTTTACATTTAACATACATTTTCAAATGTCTTAACACTTTACCGACCGGTAGCGGTTCGAACATCCTATGCCCTTCTCACCGGCCACTCAGCCGCAGATCGTCCGAGACACCGGATCGGTTTCGGCTTAGACTGCCGCGCGGGAATATATGCGCCTTTCTTATGCTCCGGTAAAATTGTACGCTTCGTGTTATTATAGGGTAACCAAATTTAATAAAATCTTTTACTTTAATGATATTAGTGTTAAACAATATTTATTTTATCGTCTTCTGAATCACTGTATATTAGTGGTACAGAACGTCGCTTTCGAATCGTTATACTACTGCTATCACTTTCGTCGTCAGTACTACTTGCTGAACTGCAGTGAAGACAATCTGACAGGTCGTCGTGATAAAACTCGCCAACACTAGCCTTTTCATTCATCTTTAAGGGCTAAATTTTAGAGAAAAGCAACGATTATCTGAATGCAGAATTCGAAATGCTTGCTGCTTGCTACTTGTCAGTCTAACCTAACCAAATCTAACGGAAAAAATAAAAGTCGAATAATCGACGGCCGGTCGTGAAAGTGTTAATAAATCGATGTTTATTCAATATACGAAATGTTTAAAAATACTAGTAATCGCAAATCGTGGCATTATTAAAAACGGTATATACAATTATTTTTAACAATACTTGTGAAACACCTTAAAGCGACTATTGATTATTGCTGTGTTTAATAATTTTAAAAAAAATACAAAAAAGAAATTAAGTCCCCCCCATGGGGATTCGAACTCGCGGCAAAAATTGTCCAGCGGTTCCGCAGGCAGACACTCTAGCCACTGCACCATTTCATCTCTTGAAAGAAGGTTCAAAATTCTAGCATATAAGGAGCATACAATTGACAATTTACTTAATTTTCTTGATTCTCTTCCTTAACCCGTGTCTTTTCGCATTCAGAGACATTGAAGGTAATAAAATGAACATACTGAATTAAAATAATGCAAAGATAGCAAATCGTGATCGCGTTTCAGCCCGAAATGCGTCCCGGAAATCGGTATTTGATTTTTCCGACAGTGTTGCACCATATCAAAATAATATGAAAAGAATTGAGCATAATAATGGTTACATCAGGTACTTACTGTAATTATTTAAAAATTGTACCCTGAAGATTTCAGTGCAAAATCTACATTCTTCCAATTTTTTTTTCATTTTTGATTTTTTGCGCGTGGCACTTGCAACGCAAGAATCTAAAAATCATTCCTAACGTATGCAATCGTGTTTAGAATGTGTCAGAATTTTTTCGACATTTTTACACATCATTAAGCGGCGAAAATGAGGCAAAAACTGGTTTTTCGAATTTACCCCATAACTACCCTCCCGGTCAAGCTATCGGATTAAAAATTTGTGTACAATGGTTTCTTATGGTTACCTATCGAATGACGCATCGTGGAATAAAATAGCTTCAAGGGCACTTTTGACCCCCTTATCCTCCTAGACCCTTTATGTTACCTTAATATAAAATAAGCAACAGAGCAACTTAAACTGTTTCGGATACATCAATTGATTTTCCATTCTCTGTGGTAGCAATAACAGGGCTTTTACAGGCACTTTTTTATTAAACATCTTTTTAAGATAAAGTCCAACGAGAAAATGACGTATACAAGAGATTATTTATCTCTTCTGTAGAATGAAAATCTGTTGAGAAAAATATAGATCTTCGTATAAAAAATAAAGTTAAGTAAATATTGCACTTGCAGTCCTTCAACGGTACTATGAAACATTTGTACATAACATTTTCCTCTAAAACGAATGGTTCTCGAGTTACTATTTTTTTGATGTTACTGTGTTTTTGAGTTCCAATGCCATGCACGTCAATCTCTAATGACCGTTTTGTATAATAAATGCATCGTTTTTTTGTTTTTGTTTGGGCAACGACATTAGAATTGTAAGGAAGGAAACGGAACAAGAATAACACAAACGAATTTAATAAATAATCAACAATGGCAAACAAACACAAAAAGTAAACTCTAATACATAAAACACAATTCAGAAAACACACACACTACATTTTTAATTTTTACGTTACTGGCGGCGAAAACAGAGATGTCATCTGGCGTTGTTCTGTGTTTTTGTCATGCTGTTGCTCTGTGTTCTTGTCATGTGTTTTGTTCTGATTCGCCTGGCGGATAGAGATATCCACGTTTGCACGCCATTATCATTTCTACGGCGAAAGAAGTGTTTTATTTTCGGTTGTTATTGGCCGATCTTCAGGTTTCCAGGTCCGCGATAGTGGGAATAGGTGGTGCAAGCGACACTCTCCCCTTAGCCCGTGCCTCATACTGCGCGCTTTCTTTATTGTAACCGGACGGTATGCATTATCGCGAATTTTATGTAGTGCAGTAAGTCTTGAAGTTTTTCAATTTTGGTTCCATAGTTCTTTTGTGGCTTTGATGAAATGTTTTTGGAGATCTTGGCAAGGTTCAGGTATAGCGTGTGTTGTAGATGTTAGGTGCCCGCTTCTTTTGCCGCTGAGTCTACTACTTCGTTTCCGTTAATGCCTAGCCAAGAATATAGAACTTCTCCAGAGCTATTAAGAATAGCATTCTTTTCAATAATATTTTGTATTACTCTATTGTTAGTTTCCAGATTTTGTACAGTAGTTATGGCACTTGGGGAGTCGGTTAGTATAATAAATTTATTATATGCTAACTTCTCTACATACAGTAGGGACTAGAGGATAGTATATGCTTTCCTAGAGAAAATTGAGTAAGAATTAGGTAACTTAGGTAAATTTTATGACCACTTGTTACAGAGATATTCCAAAAGATTTGTTTCCAACCCTTAACTTTGAGGGGTATTTTCACCACTTCAGAATAGATGGTTGCCGATAAATAAAAATACGTGTCAAATATATTTTTTGAATACTACCTGTTTAGCACGGAACAAAAGTTTATTTAACTTTCTCTCACAATTCGAGAAGTAAGATACAGAACGGTTTCGTACCGACGTAAGCGTTGATTTTAGAGAATTGAGTATGCGATTGATAGAAAGCGGAAAAGCGAGAACGTGTAATGAATTAGTGCGAGCAAGCGATAGAAGTGAAGAGAGCGCGATAGTTTTTTTTTTGTTTTTTTTATGACTGAGTTGGGGTGCGTACTGCGCTAGCTAATCTAACTGGGAGAGTGAACTCCCACTAATAGAAATAGAAGAAAATAGAAGAAAAAAAAATATAGAAACGCTGCACCACAGTGGGGGGGGGGGGGGGCGACCCTTGAGGTACTCCTGCAGATGCGTGATAAATTGTAGATTTATGTGAGTTGTAAAGGACATAGCAAGTACGTTCCTCTAGGTAGGACTTTAAAAGCCGTAAGATCGTATGAGGTATACCCATACGGTTGAGTTTAATCAGTAGCGCTTGATGCCAAACCGTGTCAAACCAAATTGTTGGTTAATTAGTGTCTTATTGCTGCCTATGAAAACTTCAAGGTTATGATGGTTTACCTTCTCAAAAATTTTACCAGCTATAGGAAGTAAAGTAATCGGTCGGTAACTGGTAGGATCTGATGCCATCTTCCCTGGTTTTAGAATTGGAATGACTTTAGCTTCCTTCCACGGAGTTGGAAAGTGAGAATACTGAAAAGAAGATTCAAAAAAGTAATACAGTTGACAGACTACTTTACGAGAAGCGTATTTTAGCATAGATACTGTAATGTTGTCCGGTCCTGGGGCTTTGTTATCCTTCATTTTGTGAATGATATCGTGAATTTTCTTTGGGGAGAACAATATTGGGTCGTCTTTATCTGCAGGAGAATCCCAATCAAATTTGTCAAGAAAGAAATTGACCTTATGGGCCTGATCTGAGGGTAGTCCCAAGGCCTCGCTGTGCACCAAGGAGTAGGATTTAGCCAAAGTGTCAGCTTGTTCAAATGGGGAGAATATTTTAACTCCGTTGACCTCAAAAAATGAGGAGGGAGGAGCATGGTTTGAGTGAGAGAAGGAGCGATAAGACGCCCAAAACGTGGGATCTGGCTTGGTAAAATGTTTTAGCATGGTGACCCAAGCAGTCTGCCTTAGTAGTGATATCCTGCGTCTTATAGCTCCTGAGTATTCTCTAATCAGGAAGGAAAAATACGTTATAGACGTTTTTTGTAGATGTTGCGTGCTCTCCTTCTCATTCTTATTAAGGAGACCAGGATTTTGTCGTTTGCAATGGCGTCCATCTTGCCTGAACGTGAGGTCTTAGGAGAGCGGACCCGTGCTTCGAAATGACATGTATGCAAAAATTCATTTAGGTTAGTGACTTCATGATCTAGGTGCTTGGTAGATGAGGATTTACTTACAATGGCCCATTGACCAGTCAAGTTACGGTACCTTTCCCAGTCTGTGATTGAATTATAATGATTGCAGTTGACAATGCCAGTGGTGGAGACATCACTGATTATAACCGGATGGTGAGATGTACCGAACAGATCCCGAGCGGTGCATTCCAGATTTAATTGCAAATCGGTAATAAGGAAGTCAATGACAGAAGGAGTACGTCTGGGTTGAAAATGAGTGGGCGATGGCGGAGCTATGACTCTAAAATTGGAGTGTAACATGCAGTTATACAGGACTGTACCTGCTTTATTGGCAATAGAATTGTGCCAAAAGCGGTGTTCGGCGTTCCAATCACCACCGATCAAGAAGGGCGAGCCGCAGTGAATAATGGAGTTTATGTCACCTTTGTTTAATACCTGACCTGGAATAACGTATATTACACCGATGAAGATACTTGGCTGGAACAATCGTATCACTAGCAGCTCCAGATCCGTTTGATTCTGAGTCACCGAGAAGTTCAGGGAGTTATTGATAATTATGGCTAGTCCATCTCCGCGAGAGCCTTTATCCCTACGGACCACAGTGTATCCCGGGATCGGGAAGATAGAAGAAGAGTTGAACCAGGTTTCAGTAACCAAAAGAATGTCACATGCATTACTGTGCAGTTGGATGATAACCTCGTTACGCTTGGGAGACAATGACCCTGCGTTCCACAACATAATTTTTGGAAAAGAAGCCATTTGATTAATTTAATTGGGAAATAATATTCCAGTAAACGTGGAATTTTTCCGCGTTCGTGCTGCAGGATTTAAGTCTAGATATGAGGGTATTAACCCTTTGCGGACGGCTCTCTGCGGACCGCAGCCCAAGCACTTTTACCGTTCTGGACGCGCGTCTGCGGGCTGCAGCCCATGATGATAATGAAAACTGCAGGGACTGCATTGTGTGCTCAAATATGAAAATAAAAGGAGGAAGGGAACAAACACGTTTCTACTGTGACGCATGTCCAAAAACACATTTATGTGCATAGGCAACTGTTTTCAGAAATATCACACTCTAAAAAATTTTAAAATATAAAATTGAAATTATCAATAAAAAGTCTATTAGACTTGTCATTGACAATTTCAATTTCATATTTTAAAATTTGACATGTTGCAAATCGTTTAGCAAACATTTGTTTATATAATACGAAATGTGTAATTGTTGCAAACGAATCTTCATGCGTATACTAATTTTCCACGAAATGCTCCCAAGCCTCCCCGTCCAGGCGGACACACGCGCGTCAGAGTGTCCCGTACGCAAAGGGTTAACTGTGGTTAAAATGAGGTCCATGTCGCAGAGCGAATTTAATTCTATAAAAGCGTCAGATAATTCACTGAATTTATTAAGGTTGGCGTTTTGACCTTGTGAGGAAGCTTGCAGGAGCTGTGTACGATCACTAGCGCTGGGTCGGAGGACATCAGCGTAAAAGCGGAGAGGATTGACTGGATGAGAGATTTGAGAGCTCTTGGGTGGCAACGGGAAGTGGCCGATTCCAAGATCAAAACGCTGATTAGGAGGATTGACAGGAACTGTAGAGTTAGCTGAACGCTTGTCGAGATATTTTGCAAGAGCGGGGCACTTGCTAAAGTTGGCTGTATGGTCTCCGGCGCAGTTTGCACAGTGGGGGGTGACGTCAAATGCTTTGGAACAGAGAGAAGAAGAGTGTGAACCAGCGCACTTAACACAGCGCTCTGGAAGGTTGCAATTATTAGCCGAATGCCCATAAGCCTGGTATCTGAAGCATTGGGTATACAGGCGCTTGGAGAAAAAATTTTCCCAGTACACTTGTACACTAAATAAGTAACCTACTTTAGAAACCGCTGAAACGGTAGTGGCTGAAGGGAAGGAAACCTTGTAGATTTGGAACGCAGAAGTAGAGTTTTTAGGAGTGATATTGGAGCATGCCAAAGGGACAAGATCATTGGCCTTTAGCTCGTCTAGGAGTTCATTGGGGGGGATGATATGAAGGCCTTTGAGGACCATAACAAGAGACCTTTCGGTCGCAGAGCTGAAAGTGAAAAAAGGAACTTTGGCGTCCTTTAAAGAATCTTTAAACTTGTTGTAGTTGTCAAATGTGAAGAATTGCAAACGGATGTTCTTCCCAAGGAATTTGGCTTGGTACGCCGAAGCACCAAAGTCCAGGATCATTTTTTTGTTAAAGGATGGTATATTACCGTTGAAGTTTGAGATATGGGGGGGGGGGGGGGGGGGTCTCACCCTCCGTGCAGGAGCGAATTGTTTTGAAAGTCCGCCGCCGGGGCAGCAGCAGCAGCAGACGACGTGGACGGGGGTTTAGGAGGAGGAACAGAAAGGGGAGGGAGGTCCTCATTAAAGAATGATAAGGCGTGAAATTTGTTTCTGACCGAAACGTTGAGGTCCGAAAAAGATGACTGTAAAGATTGTGCATCGAGGGCTGCCCGGGGCTCCCTCCTACGCGCCTTTTTCTTTTTAGGGGATCCCGAGATCTGCGGGGGTTTGAACGGAATTTTAGGGCCTTTTTCAGAAACAGAGGTGGTTACTGGAATTTTAGAGGGAGGAGCTTGGTCTTCCGATTGGGTCGAGACAGTAGTGATAGATTTCTTTGCGGACTCTTCCGAACTAGTATCCATGGTTTGTCCCGGTGGAGTTCCTGAGTTGGTACGCCGACCGACGGCGGCAGAACATTGGGCAGCAGCTGAGGCGCCAATGGTTGATTCTAATGCTACCGGTAGCGGTTGGAGTTTAAGCGCGACAGTTTTAGAGGTCGTCGTAGACGGGCTACCCAGGGCCAGTAGCGGCCCTGTTTTGTTTACAAGAGTGATATGCTTGAGCGTCAGCGTACGCGGCTGCGGCTTACATTTTTTCCCCATCGGTGGGGGGGGGGGGGGGGTTATCGCTCAGCAACAGAGCGAGCGGTACCATATAGTAGAATGTAAACACTCGCGACCTAGGAGTAGGTCATCCAAGCGAAACAATGAGGTAGAAGACGTAGAAAATGGAATAATGGCGCACGTGAGGCGTGCTTAAAATACGGAAAGGATAGAGAAAAATGGTTAATTAGTTTCAAGGCTGACTTAATTGTTACTAACTAATTAAACCGGAATTAGAGAAGTAATAACGTGTAGATTAAGATAGTAATTAGGTTGGACCTATTTGTCCAGAAGCTGTCTTTAAAATAAAGAATTGAGTGACTCGAGAGAGTTACAGATCAAGATCGGAGTTTAGACCTAGATTAATACTTAATAACTAATAACGGCAAGTCACACTGCCGTTAAGGTCGGTAGACGGCGAAAGCAAAATAAAATTAATAATTTGGTAGGACAAACCCAACCGAACCACTGAGTTTAGATTGAATAATTAATAACTTGCGTAATTACACAAACTTATAAATCAACGAAATCAGAAAATAAACTTAGCAGCAGCAACACGTCTGAACTGTACGACGGCACGCGACGAAATGTAAATGTTGAGCATGAGAAGTGAAGAGAGCGCGATAGGAAAAAGAGGGGACTTTTATAAAATCGGGAAAGGAGATGGGAGTGGGGATTAAGGCAACGGTTTGGAAGGTTCTGGAAGGAAAGAGTCGGTTAGGAACAGGTAGGGAGCGACAAGGAGGTAGGCAGCGAGAGGGATGGAAAGAAAACATTGGTAAGACGATCGGAGGAGAGCGCGAATAAGAGAGGAAAGGAGAAAAATTTGATGATATCGCGAACATTCCGCCCGCCTTCGTCGGTCGACGAATAAAGCTATAATCAAGACAATAATAATTAAGATGCATTAGTGCACGCAGGGAGTAACAAAAGTTTAGCGATGGGACGTTTCAGAATGGAACGAGCAGTTTTAATATCAGCAACACGCACGTAGCCATCTGCTCCTGGATATGTTTGAATAACACGTCCCAAAGGCCATTTACTAGGCGGGGTAGTTTCACAGCGGATAAGGCAGAGATCGCCGATTTGAATATTGCGCTGCTCCTTAGTCCATTTTCGTCGCGATTGCAAAGATTGGAGGTACTCCTGAGCCCATCATTGAATTGGATGGTCACACTCTTATCTGATCCGGGTTGCATCATATTACGATGCTTCCTCGTCGAGCGTCGCGTTCCGCCAAGGGGGATCCCCCCATGTGGAGGGGGTAATTATTCCGGAGTTTATCCAGCTTTTACCATGGTAGACAAGCTGCCGTGTTAAAAAAAGACGCGAAACAGCGCCGCGATTGACGGCGGGGACGAAACAAAAGGCATAAATTTATATACAGCATGCCCATCTATCTTAATGTATACTCAATGGTTGTATTCTAATGCTTGCCTTCATATTTTCTTTGCAATTTTATTTTAAAATGGAAATAACAACATTATATTTCAGTTACTTTCGTTTTATTAAATATTATTATTTTATTATTATTTTATTATAATATTATTTTATTAAATATTTCGTTTTATATAAATAGGAATAGGTATACAATTACAGTACAAATATTTTCTAACCTCTATTTTCCTTGCAGGAAATGATCGAACATTTCTTCCTTTGCTTCATATCTAGAAAAAGAAAACAGCTTCAATTATAATAACTATGAAAGAAATAATAATTATGTCTCAAGTTCGTTTGGCTGCTCGTTTTCGTCGTGAACGGTCTCCAATCACCCATAATGGCGGTCCAGAACAGAATTGACATTTCAGTCTTGGCGGTAACAGAATCACACCGATTCTCTTTTGCTAGTGGTTGAAATTCACCGACTCGGTGTACATGGATCAGTAGTAACATCACTATCGCCACCTGGTACTGGCGCGGAACGTAACTAGAAACAGCTTGGCCCATTACAGCTTGTCGACCCTGGTCGTGAACGGTCTCCAATCATCCATAATGGCGGTCCAGAACAGAATTGACATTTCAGTCTTGGCGGTAACGGCGGTAACAGAATCACACCGATTCTCTTTTGCTAGTGTAATTAAAATTCACCGATTCGGTGTACATGGATCAGTAGTGTGGCGGCTCGGGCGCCACCGACAACGGTGGAACCTACTTCACCGACTGTCCTTGAGAGAACGCCTCAGTTCGACTCGACTCCCTTGGGGCGCGAAGATCAGGCAATGAACAAAAGAAGAAAACAAAAGATAACTTTTCGAGAAGTTTTCTGACTTCCGGCCACGTTTTTTCGACGACTCATTCTGAGGCACACGCATTCTTTTTTGTTACTCAGTTTAATAATGTTTTCTTACGTTTTATAATTTGCAAGTTTCACTCGTATTTACGAGAAACTTCAGTAGTAACATCAATATCGCCACCTGGTAGTGGCGCGGAACGCAACTAGAAACAGCGTGGCCTATTACAGCTTGTCGACCCTGGTTCCATCAGAATGCTTCGTTGATAATAGAAGGACATCACGCTTGTCCTTCCATTTCAGTATTGCCAATCCATCATTGCTTTCCTTAGCAATATATTCATGTCGCTGTAATTTTTTTTGATTTTCTTGCAAATAGATCTTTCGCAATTCCGCGGCGATTTAATCGTATTGTTCCAAAGAGATGAGTATTTTTAACGACTAGCTTCTTGACTAATTCGATACTTGTGTACCAGTTATCAGTACATATTATATGACCTTTGCCAAATATACTTTTACATAACGACAGAACTACATTGGTAGGCGTCGTTTTCTGCATATCCGTTTTTTTCCAAGAATAATTTTTGAAGGTGATTGGGTATCCTGGCGTTGAACATAATTTCAATATTTTGATACTGTACTTATGTCGTTTTTCATTTATATACTGTTTGAAGTTAATGCGACCTCGAAAAGGAATCACAGATTCGTCTACACAAACAATTTCGCCTGATTCAAAATAATTTTCAATATTTTGATTTAACATATCAGTTACTGTTCTAATTTTATATAAGCGGTCGTTTACATTTTCTTTTCATTATCGATGAAATGCAACATTCCCAACAAAAGTTCAAACCGATTGCTTGGCATTATTGAAGAAGGAAAAGTTTGCAAATATGTCAGATCTTTGGACCAATACTTTATTTCTGGAAGCTTTACAATTGCCATCCACATGATAAGCCCTAAAATATTTTTTATCTCGCTTTTTTCTGTCGGTTCTCAGTCATTTAATCGCAATCATGTTTGTTATAATAGTAATTTTTGCTCATTAACGATTGGTTTCTATAACTACAAATTCGAAGAATTCATCATTCATAAGAAATAAATAAGTATCTTCTGGTTTTTCATAAGTTTGATTCAATGTTTTGAAACCCGGTGTACCAACGAAAGGCATAAGGCGTGATTGGTTTCTGATGAGATCAGACTAGTCTATATGCGAATTAATTATATTGTTTACAGAAGATTCATCATCTTCATCTTCACTACCAGATAAAATCCTACTGCGGCGTGTAGAAAGACGATGAAGAGGTATGATTTCCTCTGAACTGTCTGAAAACTCTTCGAAAAGGATTATTCTTATAATACTATGACGTTTCGTTAGAATTTCTACGAGTGGCACATCAGAATCATCATTTGAAAAACTGTCACTGTGTAATGCCATGTCCAATTATAAGGAGTAAATATTATAAAATTTAGAAAAGGTCTGAGGAACAGAAGGAGGGAAAAATTGCAACACATTTTTAAGTGCAAAATATTCTAAGCTATAACACTGAAATAGTATATACATACCATATTTCCTACGTTTGACTGTACTTTAGAAACATACTGAACTAAATAAATCCCAGCTTCGTTAAAGCAATAATTGTCGCATCAAGGGCACGCGAATAAGTGGCTGATTGAAACACGATATGTGCAGTTAAAACAAATTACAGTAAAGAAAAAATTACTACCACGCCGCATGGGGAGAAATGTAGTCTAGGAGAAAACGCAACTGAGAAAATTCTGATGATGTAGTATAAAAATGTGTTTTAATAAATATCAATAAAAAATACAATTACACAAAATATCTACATTGATTACAAAGTCCGATATAAAATTACATGCCTCTGGACAGCACCATCCAGGACTAATGTACAATAATAACTGTCATCATGTTCAATCGTGTTGTTAGTAATACTTATTGCTATCAATAAATATAATAATTATACTCCTCGTTGAGTGTCGATAGAAAAATATTCGTAACACTTTCGATATTTAAATCTGAACGTCATACATTTCCGAATAAAGTAAGAGATATGTAGTTTAATCGTACAGTAGTTTTAAATAAGTATTAATTAGTTTGCTATGCTTGAATCTATCCGCTGAAATTAAGGAAGAGTTCCGATATCCATGTATAGAGAAGCCTATAAGATTTAAACAGAGAGCGCACTACTTTTGAGAAAATCGTCTTGGATCAAAAATTTCGCTAAACCACTTTGTTGGTAATAAATAAATCATGTTATAGGGTTGATACATCCAATCGACCTCCATCCAATTATTTGGTTACGCCAGCGATTTACAAAGCGAGGGATAAATTAATGTAATGTCAAATCATTTTAGCATATTGATCAGAATATGAAATATACTTATCATCGTCGATTATGGCAAACAATTTTTGATCACGGTCCACTGGCAGATCAGACTTATTTTTAATAATGTTTTGAAACCTTTTAACGGTACGTGTTATTAAGACTACCGAATTTTTTACTGTTTTTTCACACTCTCAAGACTTTTAATATTTCTACATTTTGTTGAGCCAATTTAGCCTTTCAAGCTATTGAGGATTTCCAAAACTTTCAATATTTCTAAATTATATCAAGAGGTGATACGTAAGCCATAGAAACCTTTCAAAGTTCTCAAGGATTTCAAACCTTTTAAGTCATATAAACAAGTATTTCAAACTTCTTAACGCCCGTAAGTCTTTCAAAAACTACAAAGTCTATGAAAATGTTCAGTACTTTTAACAATTTGTAACTTCAAATAACTATCAAAGTGATTTCAAGCTCTAGAGTTTTTAAATTCCATGGAGACTTTCAGGAGACTAGATTGAACGCCTATCAATAACCTTTAGCCAACTGCCAGGATTCAATTCGAGTATTCTTAATCAACAGCTGGAATATAACATTTCAAATCTTTACACACACACACACACGCGCGCACGCACCAGGCTGCATTTGCCGTATATTGTCATGGACTGTCGCTTGACAAAGGTTTAGAACATTGTCTTATCAGAGATATCTCTCAAACGGGATATATCTAATCTAAATGCATCTGGTATTCTAAGACTGACGCACGCTACTTTTAATAATTGTGTTATTGTTGAAAGAGGGTGACATACATTTCTAAAAATCTGAAAATCGACTATTGCGATCTTAGAATAAGCTGATTACTACAATCGTGAGTTTTTGATAATTTTGATGTGATCAGCGAGCTAATTAGAACACGCTGAACATATTTGCCGCAATACAATCCTTTAGGAAGACATTTTGTTGCAAATAGCGTACGTTCAGCTTAAAACTGACAGGAAGAACGTCGTCGTCAAGAATCGATGCTTAACACGCGTTGTAATAATGATTGACAAGGCACTCGCAAGTTTATTCCTTCTCATTTTTAACAGTAGCCTTAGCTACGCTTGTAGGCCTGAAAGTATGTTTGTATAATACTTTCTCTGTGAACCCTTACAATTCCAATTTACAGTATCTTGTTGTACTACTCACGTGTAGAGTTTTCTTTATACAGAGAGTGTCTGACTTTAAATTGAATTTTGATTTAGTTTTCCAACTTTCCAAATGATAACTTCGTAGTGTTTACAATTTACATCTTACTCGAATCGAGATTTCAAACGTACATTAAATTTTAGATTTCAACTACACTTTTTTAAAAAGTACAAATCCCGCACATAATATCCAATTTGTATATTGCAAGTTTGTTGCAATTCTACTTTTCTTGAATGTTATCTTTTGTTTTATAAATAGATTTTAACTTTCATGAATGTCTTGTAGCTGTCTACGATTATAATGCTGAAAGTTAATTTAAAGGTGATCCACTTTGTCGTCAATTTCGGGCTTTAAACATCACGAAATTGATGGCAGAACAATAATAAATTTCCTTCATCGTTATTACTTTCCTCCAAATTCTGTCAAATTCACGTTATTCAAGAAAGAGTAAACATTCGAAAAAGTTAAAAAAAAACTTTTAACTTATTTTTCAAATATACACACCCACACATGTATACGCAGTACACGTACGCAATTGTTCGCTTAAAATTACATTACGTTGATTCATTCTTCTGTATCTCAAACAAAATTCTGCGTAAACGACAAAACGGAGGGATCAAATCGTTACAGAATAAAATATCGCATTTGTTTGAAAATGGGAGCACCATCGGATTGCGCCGCAATCAGTACAAAAAGTATTCAAATCCATCGTGAAAATTTCTACAAAATGTATAGGAACATATACGTTTAAATAGTTGATAATTTTTAATTAGTATTGCTGTACCGTGGTTCCTTTCAACACCGAAAGGCTTATCTCTTTGGGGTTACTTCGACGTTAAATTAAACCGCATCACCCATCTGTTGAATATACGATCGATCACTTACTTACTGATTCTCATTGTTAACATATTGTACCCAGACATTCATTTACGTCAACTCACAATAATTTAATTCTTCGGGATTACTTAAAATTTTATAAGACATGAATTACAAAAAAATTATAACAAATTAAAAAGTTTTCTTTGACTCGGTACGTAGTATACCAAGGTGTAAGAATATCATATCTCGTCGTATTCCATCACAAGTATAATTTCAATAATTGATTAATATTTATTATCTTTCTAAACAAAAATTCATCGATATCGCCTATTAATGAATTTTAAAGTATTCTATTTTGAATAAATTAAGAGAGAAAATACTCCAAATTATATTTACAGTTATGTTTAATGTAGACGTCACAGTACTTTGTGAAATTGAAAGATACTAAAAAGTGTTTTCTGACTTCACGTTCATCTGGGTATTTCTTCGTATTACAAGTGTTTTCCAGAAAATAAGAAAGGACCTTTCAATATTTTCTTACATATTCTTACTGGTACGTAATTAGTGCATCGAATCTAATCAGACATAAGTAGCCATGAAGAGAATGCACTATATGCTACAAATCTGCTACCATTTATGTAAATAGTTTGTCAATTTCTGTAATATATAATACTGTGAACCTCCAATGAAAGTGTTTCGTCATTACACCAAACGATTATATTAGTTTCATACCCCTTGAAACCAACAAAAATACTGCATTTAAAGAGAACAATGATAAGTACCTTAAAAGGAAAATATATCTACACTGATGATTTTTTGTTCTTGAACTTTAAAGGAAATAATTTTTTGTAACAAATATCTTTTCAACATTTTGACTTTAATTTACCTACTTTTAAAATGCTACGTCTAATTCTTCCTAGTTCAACAACACATTTAATTGTACGCAAATTAGTTGGAGTTACAGTAATAAACAAAAATATGCATGAAATAATGATAATTTTCAATTATGAGAGCTGTTGATTTGATAACTTATCCGTACACCAGTATTATCATTATAAATCACGATCATATTTATGCTAGGAACACAATGATCTTTCTTCTAATTTCAAACACTTTTGAGATCCATAGCTAAATTATAAAAATCGGTATACATATATATTGCCACGTAACATGGCGGTGCTTGTAATGAATGAATATTTTATCTGATACAAATGTAAAAGACAATAATCATTAACTCATATCAACAAATTAACGTTACGTTTGGAAAAATTAATAATGAAATTGTTTAACCCTTTGATTACGGCAGACTTTGAAATGTACCGCGCTGTACACGGCAGTCTTTCAGTTGCAAGATCTACCGAGAACAGCAAAATTTTGTGTCAGCGCGCATTTTTGATAAGACATATTAAAATAACCAAAACACTGGATTCCACAATATTAAACAAACATAGTTAATGAACAAAAACCAGATATAGTAAAATATTACGCTATACTATAGGCGCCTTCAGTTTATCTTGAACCCGATAAATTGAGCGCCTATCGTGCCAACGAACCAACCTATGACAAGCATCTTTAGGAGCCAACAGCAGCCAAAGGGTTAAAGGCATTTTACTTCAGCTACTACTAATGTAATCATTTCTAACTGAAAATAGACGAGGTTCAAAACAGAATATAATGTTACAAAAACTTCTGCATCAAGAAAAATGTACCATTACAAAATGTGATTCTTCATTGTTCATTTACTAATACTAACAATTCGAGTAGTAAATTCTTTAGACTAAACTGAATACAATTATGTTTTACAAGGGTAAAGGTATCCCAAAACATTATTTGAACTGTACAAACTCAGGTTGTATATATTCTCCACTAGGGAATACATTCGGATTTAATCATCGTAATTTGCAATTTAGACAAAATTTTTAAGAAATGTTTCTTCATTATGCAACACTTTTTCAACACTTTTCTGGCAAATACATTTGAGTTCCAAATATATTATTGTATCTGAAAGCTAATACATTACAGTAGTTGTATGGGCATAATGTGTATTAACCTACACAAAATATATTATTTAACAAAGATTCTTTGAGAAATATTTTTTCATATATTTTTAGTAGCAATAAATATAAAAGTTGATATGAAAATTTAACACTAACACACAAATGAATGACAAATAAAAGATTCTAAATATATTTCCTTCTGATACAGCATATTAATAATATGCATGTTCAAAATATTCACCGAAAAAGCGTTAAAAGTGCAAACTTGAAAAATCTGATGAAGGATATTCATAACTAAAAATCATTCGTTAATTAAAAAGATTTTCAGCAAGAAAATTATACACCAGACAATTAAACTACATTTAAACCACACAAGGTATGAAGGACCAAAACTTTAACAGAACAGTTCTTATTAGCTTTTTATAACGTATTTTCCCATCATGAAGAAATTAAAAACAGTCGCTAATCCACCATTACACAAATACTAAAGCATGTTGTTCGTGTATAAAATTACAAAATCCCATAAACCAGAATCTGCACTTCAATACCAGACAGTATTAAGCCGCAATTCCGATAGACATGATAGTTTAAAATACCCCGTTTTTTTAATATTCCTCCCTTTGTCCCAATAATAGTCGTCACTGAGTGTATCGCAATATCACAATACCCTGGTTTTCAGGATTACAGTTTCCGTAAAATTCAATTTCCGTGACTTAATACTATCTGACGCTGAGGTAGATAAAAATGTCGATACTTTGACAGGAACATTATGTAAAAGCTTAGGAGCTCAAAAATGATATTATTGTACAGAAAAAGAGTTAAACGAGAGCCTCGGCATGATAATGATGATAATGGTGATGAATATGCTCGTGAACATGTTTTCTCCCGGAACTCGCTGCTGCAGCATTCTGTGAAAATTCTTTCTCCAACCAACGAACAACCTGCACCATCGCCCTAGCTTGGTCCTGTTCTCTGGTTGCGTGTTTCAATTGATGTTTTTTACTTGACTTTCCGCACTGCTGCGTTTGATTAAACTGCGTGTCGTTACGTTGAACATTATGATTATTCGTAGAATTTTGATTGCTAGGCTGCTGATTATTCGGTATCAGGTTACCATTACGATTCGTATTGCCGGTAGCATGCTGTTCGGTATAAGCGTTCGGGCTAATGACATTACGAGTTAAAACTTGTGGCTTAACGTAGGCTCGAGGTGACTGTGTCGTTGTGTTATTTCTCTGAAGTCCACATTGCGGCCGTGTTTTTCTTAAATTCCCCCGTGATTTCGGTGGTAGCTTGGAAAATGACACAAAATTGTGTGGATTTTCTCGGGTAGGCTTATGGAAGGCCATAGGTTGTGTTCGGGGTTCCGAGGGAGAACGACAGTCTTGATTATGATGAGACGGAGGCTCCGCATGTGAAGTTTGAGATGGAATGCGTTCGTTTTGATGTCGTTTTCTAGATCAGTGAAGGTTTGTTATGATGTGACGGTCTTGCTTCATTAATTACGTTCTTTTATTATTGAAATTTGTTAGCAGCCTGTTGTATCAATTGTGCTTTTATTATCTCTTAATTTTTAGATCTTTTTTTGGGGATTTATTTATTGCATTCTCTATTCGACGCATTATGCAAGAAAGGATAAAATATTGATTGGTCCATTTAATTTAACACTAATTATATACACGAATAACACTTTTGATATTGTCCGTTGTTAATTATATCATCTAGTTATAAAGTTTTTGTTTTATTTCTATAAGCCAATATGAGAGTGATATCAGAAAATCGATATTTCAAATCGTAATCATAAAATGGATACCTCAAAATTAAAAGAGTTCAAAACACTAGAAACAAAAAAAGTTAAACTATAAAAATTATATACCTTGATGTATGAAAACTGAGATTGTTCTTTTCCATATTTGCTTGTATAATCTCTAATAATTGCTGTCTTTGCAGTGCACCACTCCGTTTTCGTTGATTAGCCGTAAGAAGAGGCGTTAATGGAGAAAATACAGGAGATATATCACTGTCGTCGCTGATGTCACCTTCCGAGCTATTGGAATAAGGCGATGTCAAGTGAGACACAGGCCCTACCCTTTTAGATATTTCTTCTTGTTTTGTTATATTCGTTCTCATATTTTCGCCATCATCTTCACTGTGCGTGTCTACCTCCTTCCGTTCGTTCTGAAAAAGATAAAGAAATCCACTGTAAAAAAGAATTATCAGAGAATTCATGCCAATCAATAATTCTCAAAATACTCCGCTAACTAAATCAACTTTATCATTATATCAATATCACAAATATTATTCGTGTACTTGTTAATATTTTCTGCTATTACCTTTTATCCACCACTATTTTTTATAAAAAAAGGAATGGTCCGCTAAGAAAGAAAATATCAAGCCCATTCAGAAAATTTACGAGACTTATACGCTATGTTAATTTTATCAGGAAGCCCTGTTATTTAATGTGAATTATTTCTTTTTACGAAATTGATATTAATACTTTTTTAAAGAAATCATTCTTAACTAGATAAAATATCAGTTGTATCTAGAAGAGCCATAAAGTTTGTCCGCTACGCTAATTTTACCTGGCATCGATGCCGCGGTACTCTCTTTCTTCTAGGAACTCTACGTGAACTCTGAGTAGTAGCGTGAGCCGTAGCATTGTTACAGGAAGTGTGCTTCAAATGGCAGCAGGAAGAATTTCCAGAGAGACTCGTTGGTGGTTGTGGAGTATTCAAACAGCCGGTCCGCGTCTGGCTGCTTCTCTGATCGGGTGATACCGTCAATTTCACCTTAATCGTCTTACTGCCACACGGGGGTACCTGAATAGAGGCGCCCAGAGTGTCGTAAATGGTTGTAACCAAGCCGGCAATGTCGTCCTTCGTTATTTTCCCGTGACCGTCGAAGTCATAAAGGGTAAAAGAAAATTCCTGCCTCCTCCTGTCGCCTTCTGCTACCGACACGTCGCACTCAAACTCCTAAACGATTAACAGACTTCAAGTCAATTTTTTCATTTCGTTTGGAAATTTCTCGATTAACGTTAGATTAAGTTAGTTATTATCGAAATATTCTAAATTGGTTATTTTGAAATGAAAGGGTGTAGCCAGATAAGGGGGTCAAAAGGTTTACCAAATTTCAACTCTGTATCTTGACCGGGAGGGTAGTTATAGGGAAAATTCCCCATCCAATTCCATTTCGCACGGAAATCGTCCGAGCACAACTTTTTCCGTTTTACAGTAACAATCTGATATCATGTTTGTTATGTTCAATTTTTTTCAGATTTTTCGGTTTGGTGCGACATAGTGGAAAAAATCAAAAACCATTTCTGCGTCGTATTTCCTGCTGAAACGTGATCAGTATTTGTTATTTTTACGTTCTACTGATACACTATGTTCATGTTACAATTTTCAATGTTTCTGCATCCGAAGCAGTTACGATTGCTGAAGAGAAGTCGATTAATTAAATCAATTGTAAATTAAATATTCCTTATCTGTTAGAATTTTCAATATTCTTTCAAGCAAGTAAATGGCGGAATGGCTATGGTGTTTACCTGCGGAGCGCCTGAACTTTTTGTTATGGGTTCACGTCCCCAAGGAGGGACTTAAATTTATTTAAATTTTTAAAAAATTATTAACTATATAACAATATTCAATAGTCATTTCAAAATGTTTTAAATATATCTTTAAGTACTTAAATAATATGAAGTCTATATAACAATAAGTATATAGCATGCTTTTTACTTTGCCGGCTTTTTCTCGTCGTGGTGTGGTCCACGTTTATGGTTATTCTCAAACATGTTGTACTTTGAATAGATATCGTTTTATCACGATATATAAAAATATATATTTAATATTAATATCCTGATAAGTTCTAATGTATTAGATCAAATAAATACTAGTATCAAGCGTTTAACATTAGAGATCACATGCAATTTTTGTTACAACGTATCAAGATATAAAAATATGATCCTTTAGAATGGATAAAAAAAATTAAGACTTCCCCACTGGAGGCGCGAACCTATGACAATAAGTTCGGCCGCTCCGCAGGCAGACACCATAGTCATTCCGCCATTCACTTGCTTGAAAGAATATTGAAAATTCTAACAGATAAGGAATATATAATTTACAATTGATTTGTGGACACCAAACCGAAAAATCTGAAAAAATTGAGCATAACAATGATATCAGATTGTTACTGTAAACAGGAAAAAATTTTGCTCGAAAGATTTCCATGCAAAATCGACATTTTTTCGATTTTTTGGGGGTTTTTCTTTTTTTGCACTTAGACTTTCTAATGGAAAAATTTGAAAAAATCCTAAACATGTATTTCCGCATGTCAAATGAGTTAGAATTCCTTCAAATTTTTTGCACCTCAACAAACCGGGAAAATAGGGCAAAAACCATTTTTTAAATTTTCCCCATAACTATTCTCCCGGTCAAGATGCAAGGTTGAAATTAGGTAAACAATGTTTTTTTTCGATTACCTACCGAATGACACCTCGCCCATTGTAATCGGTCCAAAGGCACTTTTGACCCCCTTATCCGGCTATACCCTTTATCCGTTATTTCTCCTATCCTTCTTTTGTTAACATATACCGTCTGTATTAGGATTATCGATGATAATAAATGAAAGAAGAAATTTCTCGCCACGTAGTTTGTAGAAATGTGAATTTCTGTGCGTCGCCAGTGTTACTAATATAGGACCAACAGAAGTAATATTTCATGTAGAGCAGAGATGCAGAAATTTTGCACACCAGAGCCGTCCTTGGAGACGCACCGCTTACTTCACCCAACACAGCCGAGATGTCACTGATTCACAGTCTCTGCTCGGCGTCACGGCCGGACCTACTGGCACAGGTGTGGTGACGCGTGGGGGCGACATTTATATTTTAGAAAACTTCGCGACAGCAGAACGCCAGGCATTCGTACGTCAAAGAATGTTACCGCCGCGGCCGCCTTGACGATATACTTTACAATCCTGTCTAGTCTCCCGCTAGCAAAGTGTTAATAGATTTCCCCATTACCCATGGGGTACCATATCAATGCGCTCTTTTATGGAATTGGTATTCTCTGTAGACCTATTCCACTGTATCGATGCTCATTGCCGTGGAATCGTTGGTGAAAAACCGTGTTACAAATAAATGACGAAAATATTTTGTAGTAATTATACAGATGAGGGTCCACCGATTTCAATGACTGATTGATATGATCCCGACAACATATCCAAAAATCATTGAAATCGGTGAGGTGGTCGCTCATATGTGTAATTACTATAAAATATTTTCGCAATCTGTTTTTTAACGCAGTTTTTCACCAATGATTCAGCGGAATAGGCCTCCAGGGGATACCGCTGCAAAAAAAGCGCATTGGTAATAGTACCCTATGGGTAAGGTGACCAGACGTCCCGCTTTTGGCGGGACAGTCCCGATTTTTCACAATTTGTCCCGCGTCCCGCGACGTTTTTCAAAAGTCCCGACTTTTAGCATTAAGTTAAATTTTATATTTATGAAAATCATTGTTTTGCGTTCTAAGAATCCTTCAATTTGTTTTGCGTTCTAAGAATCCTACGGGCTACGACGACTACATATTGCTTTTGCTACCCAGTTACATTGTATTTGTCTCTCAGATGATACACTTCGTGTTCGTACTGCGTGCTAGCAAGCAACAATCTACTGAAAGAAATTCACTCAAATAAAAAATATGTCAAGGAATAAAATATTATACATTTTTGTATATTTATAAATTGTCCTTATGTTAATAATAAAAAAATATTACGATGTTATTTTTATCCTGTATAAAATTTTTGTTGATCCCCCCCCCCCCCCCCTCCTTCAGAGTTGTCCCGCTTTGCCCATCTAAAAATCTGGTCACCTTACCTATGGGTGATGTGGAAACCTATTGGCATTTTGTTAGCGAGAGACTATACAGGATTGTAAAATGTATCGCCAAGGCGTCCGCGGTGACAGCAATGTATTCGTTGACACGAGAAAACCCAGCGATGTACTGTCGTGGAGTTTTTTAACTACTTACGCTGGAAATTAATTTACAATTGTGCGTGCGAGAACGCATCATTATTTTGCCGTAAGGCGTAACGTAGTGGTTGATTTCGCCAAAACCATAGTTAGAAGTTCAAAAACATTAAAAGCTATTACTCCTATTTGATTTAAGACATATCTGAGCATACTTTTTCACTAACAATACTTTTGTTATACCCTACAGTCGACGTGGTGCGATCTGAAACTGTTCTCCGACAAAGAACCTCAGTCGGCGTGCCACGTTTTTCCAGCGCGAGGCACGTATTTAGAGCGTGAGTGATTAACTATAAATGTCGCCCCAATGCGCCTCCGCGCTCGTGCCAATAGGCCCGCGCCTGGTAAGTGAAAGGCAAAGCAATCAGCGAGCTCTTGAGTGCATGGGAAGGAGTAGCAGGCGGAGCTCCTCCAAGGACAGCTCTGGCGTGCAAAATTTCTGTACCTCTGATGTAGAGTAAGGACATACTTTAACACGTTAAGTATAGGTGTAGAGCAGATTTCTTTTCACTAAGAACGGCAAACTATTTTGATAGATTTTCATCTGCAAAAAATTTATGACAAATATTTTAAATTGTTTCAAACATTTAAATACAGTTTTATCAATTTTTGGTTACTTAAATTATGAGACATCATGTTTATATCTCTCACCGTCTTTAAACTAAATTAATATCTATGTAGTGAGATACATTGTAAAATCATGCCGTCTTATAGATTTTTTGAGCTGAGGCATTCATTGATGCCACGCCGCGGCGTGTGTAATTTGGCCGATCTAGCTGGACAGAAGAAAAATTTTCGTAATGGTCCATATGTATAAAATTGTATTGTAAATCAATAGTAGAATGTCCGTATAAACAGAAAATGTAAGAATTATGCCAAAACATAATCTGCAATAATTAATTAACAGGCCTCAAAGCTGTACTTTCCGTACATTGCTTTTACACCCTTCTATCATGCCCTAGACATTTTCGACAATTGTTTCAAACGGTAGGTAAGAATGGTATTTGTGTGTATGTATTGTTATCTTCACTTCTTTGGGATATGTTTACAATTTTTTATTTTTCTAATCGATCTTTTATTGCCGTTTTAATCCCCTCTAACAATTCATATGTTATTTAAGTTCTGTTCTAAAAGGTATGTAGACTTTTAACTTAGAGTACTCTTTATTACACTTTTCAATTTTGTGGATTCAAAGCTGAAGGTATAAACAATTGAAAATGCGAAGAGCCATTGGAGACAGATGACGACATCTGCCCTTTTTTTTGTGTTGTTCAGTCCCTAACGGACGGACGCGACTCCTTCTAGCTGCGGGGAAAGAGTATAGGTCTTGGGTCTTGGGTCTTGTGAACGGACGAAACTAAATGTCTTGCGGAACTATTTTAATTTCTCAGTCGAAAACAAAATTCTTGCTGCAACTTTTTTTTATGCTTTCCCGAAGAAAAACATCTGCCCTATCGCCTCCTGCTATTAAATTTTTTCCTTTACGTTTTAGTTTTTAGTTTAAATTGGAAAATATTCATAAAAATGGGGCGTTTTGGGCATTGCGCCGCTTTGAACATTGTTTAAACATGTTTAAATTTTTATAACATTAAAATAATATACATCATTGTATTCGCGGTAGTGTACAGAATCATTTTGAGCAGAAAAAATGTAAAGAACTATTACCATTAAAGTACAAAAAAATTGTAAAGTTGAGAGTTTCTTATTTTACGTATAAATGTTAAATAATTATTAAAGTATATATTGTTATTAACACTAGGAATAATATTATGTTTTGTATTAGTAGATAATTCAATCGAATTAATGAAAACTGAAATTTTTTCAAAAAATAGTTTTGTCCAGCTGGATCGGCCAAATTACACACTGTGCGCCGGTCAAAGTAAAATAGCCAGTGAGGCACCAGCGATGTGCCACACCATGCCAAACATGTTAATTACCAAATGAATCATTAACACTAGAGTCACCGGTGCTACATCTAGTACATTTAGATATATTGAACAAGTATTTAAGGAAAAAGAGAAATCAATAGTTAAAAAAGGTGATCGATTAAGTGATTTAGATTTTATAAAATGCAAGTGGAATATTTACTTCGTGACTCCGCTATTAATTTGGGGAATTTTTAGAAAAAATTAGAAACAGGTTAATTTGATCCGCTTGGAAGTTTTAATGTTAACATTTTTTTACTTCCATCGCGTTAAACGAAATGTCGTTGTTCTCCGAAATAAACCAGAATGTAATCTCTATTAGCTTTCTCCTAACAAGGGAACATACCGAACCCGTACACGCCGATTTTGATGAAAATTATATGGTAGATAGTTCTCGAAAAAATATTTGACACGTATTTTTTTATATCTGCAATCGTCCACATTGAAGGGGTGATAATAGCCCTCAAACTTTGGGGTTGAAAATGGTTTTTTCGAAATATCTCCGAGATTAAAGGGCGCACGGAAATTTTTTTTTTAAATTGTGCGCCTTGAGATTATGAATCCAGCGATATAAATAACAATTGCAAAAAATCATTTGTTTAAACAATATATTAAAATTTCTTAATTTTTTGTTAATTTTTCGTGCTAAATGTTGTTCTATTTTCATGGAAATTTATGTGTATAAAGTATAGACAAAATTAGTGAATACGTGTTTTTGGAATTTTTTGTTTGCTAACATTTAACGATACTTATGTAACGTTTAATTTTCGCCCACTTCGTAGAGGCCGTATGAAAATTATTTGCCATGGTCTGCCAGGCGTTGTTCTATACCTTTGGAGTGATAGACATTTGCAAAAAAGTCTACCGCAAAATTCGCAAAAGCCTTGCAAATTAAGGTCACTTTTTTTATTAGCTCATCGAATTCGTCTCGTCACGTAGGCAGAATGTCTGAAAGGAACTATGGGACAGAAATGAACTTTTCTTGTGCAAATTAATGTTAAAATTGCAGTTCCATGAGTGGCTTTCCCATCGGTAGGACAACCTTTGCTAACGGACATATAGAGAACAGAAGCACACGCATTACCCTTATTGTCCGAAATGTGTCATTTGTTATTATTAGACTCCGGATGTTTATGCAAATACATATTTTTATAGAAAACAGGTAGAGCAATAGGACCTGGATAGAAACATGTTTTATGATTAGAGAATTCGAAAAATATATTTTTTATTGTGCACTTTTTGCATAATGCATATGTTTTTATGTTTTATGTTTGAAAACATATGCAATATATTATGGCATATGTTCTTAGCCCTGCATATATACTTCGCGCTCATGTACAATATCTTTCTGATGGAATTAATTTAGTCTGTCAGGAAACTCTCTTATCATGACTATATAGTGTCGATAATATAAATACTGTGCTAATTATAGATACACATCAAGACATACTTGTATACAATAGGCTTCAATTGTTCTTTGAGCGTTAGATGTGACACTGTGTTTCGAATTCAGGTACTTTAGTTTGATTACCTCAGTGATATCAGGAATCGCGCTACTACTTGTACCTATTAAAGTATTTTTAAGAATGCCGAAAACTCGAAGAAGTAGAATAGCACTACTCAAAAGTTGGATTAAAGACGATTCTAATTTTGTTATCAATGAAAGCAATGAAAGAAGTGTGTATTGTGAACCTTGTAATAAAAGTATAAAATGCGAAAGAAAATCCCAATTAGTGCAACATGTAAATACTGCTTCACATAAAAGATACCTTAAAGAAGCAGCTAACACCAGTGGAAACGATACTTCACAGCAGCCGCCAACGAGTTCCAAAAAAAAATGAATTTTACGCAGATTTCACCCAAGCAATGGTTGCTATCAATATGCCTTGGTGTGCCTTAAATAACGATGTATGGAGAAATTTTCTAACGAAATATACTGATCCCACTATTCCGGATGAATCGACTCTACGAAAAAATTACTTGGATGATTGCTACAATTCAAGTATACAAAATATTAGGGAAGACATTGCGAACCACTGTATGTGGCTTTCTGTGGATGAAACCACTAATGCAGTAGGCCACTACATTGCAAATGTAGTAGTAGGAAAACTTTGCGAAGATCAAATAACGAAACCGCAATTATTGTGTTCCAAGCAATTAGAAGCGACAAATTATGCAATCATATCTCGGTTTGTAAATTCAGCCCTGCGAATATTACTGGTGGTGAGGAAAGGATTCTTTTACTCGTCACAGATGCAGCACCATATATGATAAAGGCAGGAAAAAAACTAAAATTATTTTACGAAAATGTGGTACACATTACATGTATAGTGCATGGTCTACACAGGATTGCGGAAGAAGTACATCTTCACTTTCCACTAGTGAACAAATTAGTATCACGTATAAAAAAGATTTTTGTTAAAGCACCGCTTCGTATTGAAACATACCGCAAAATATTAAAAAATACTCCTCTGCCACCGGAACCTGTTTTAACTAGATGGGGTACGTGGATTGAAGCGGCATTTTATGCTGAACATTTTGACAAAATTAAAGAGGTTTGTTGAACTTTCGTTAAGTTAAACAAGTTTATTTAGAGTTTGATTAAAGCCATATCTATTTTATTTTTTATGTTAATAGGCAGTTCAAACATTTAAAGAAAAAGATGCTGCAGCAATTAAGACAGCACAAGATGTGATCCAACAAGACGAACTTGTACAAAATGTAATATTTATTAAAGCCCATTTAAGCACTTTGTCTGCCACGATAGAAAAATTGGAAACAGTAGGTTTACCTTTAAATACTTCGATGGAAATATATATGAATTACATTAATCATTTAAAAGGTATACCTGGTGAGTGCGGAGAAAAAATTAGAAAAAAAGTAACCGCGGTTGTAGAAAAAAATACTGGGTTAACGAAATTAATACAAATTTCAAATAGTTTGAACAATGAATTTGTACAAGATCCAATAGATTCGCCAGAAATCTACTGGAGTAAATATAAGTACGCACCGGTTACATCGTGTGACGTGGAGTGATCATTTTCTGCATATAAACTAATTTTTACGGAGAAGCGTCGGCAACTAACACCATCCAACTTGGAAAAAATGCTTGTCATTTATTGTAACTCGAATTATAATATGTCACAATAATCACAAAATGTTTTGTTAAATTTGTATATTTTCCCTTCATATTAGCATGTCCTTTGTGCATCTTTGCATATTTTTCGTGCATATTTGCATATCTTTAGAGCATAAATAGCATATGTTTATTACATATTTATTGGGCATAAACATCCAGAGTCTAGTTATTATATTTCAGAAACCTAATTATCGTAGCACGCTATACGGACTTTGAATATGGTCGAAGGGGCCATACAGCCAGTAAGAAAAACGCATGTGTTTATGTTCTTCTCTCTGGGAAGGCCCTTGGGAGGACTCGAAGTCGATCGCAGGTCATTAATATTTTCCTAGCCTGCGAAAATTTTCATTCAAATATCTCCTACTGTACGGAGACAGCGAAGAAATTTGCAATCATGTGTGATTCAACAATCCTAGACCGGTCGATTGCCGGAATCTTTTGTTAGTGTCGCGGTTTATGACTCTATTGTTCCGCGTAAATTTTCGCAGACTACGAAAATATTTAATTAATTCTACACCCTTCCGGGGTGTAGAATTAACCTGGTAGGCCATGATAAATATTTTCATACACTCTGTACTGTGGTAAACCAATGAAAGAAGTCCTTTCTGACAAAAAGTTGTTTTTATTATAAAATTAAAGTTTATACTAAAAAGAAAATCTTTAAAGGGTCTAGCCGGATAAGGATAGAAAAAGTGCCCCCAAAGCAAATTAATCTTGGGGCATATCATTCGATAGGTCTCTTTAAAAAAAACCTTCCTGCAAAGTATGAATCCGCTACCCCTAACGTAGGGATCGTTACAGGGTGAAACGTATTTTACAGTTTTTGCACGATTTCTTCTGTTTGTCTTCATAGAAAATTCTGAAATAATCATAGATATTATAGCCAATGGTGTGCATACTTTTGAATTTGTCAGATTTTTAGGAGTGGTGGAACGCAGTTAAAAAAATTAAAAATCAGCAAATTGTTTATATTATTGGCCTGTAATATTGCAGATAGCTTGAATTTTATAATATAAACAAGTTTTTATCAGAAAGGAATGTTCTCTTTGGATTACCACAATACGAAGTGGGCGAAAATTAAACGTTACATAAGTATCGTTAAATGTTAGCAAACAAAAAATTCCAAAAACACGTATTCACTAATTTTGTCTATACTTTATACACATAAATTTCCACGAAAATAGAGCAATATTTAGTACGAAAAATTAACAAAAAATTAAGAAATTTTAATATATTGTTTAAACAAATGATTTTTTGTAATTATTATTTATATCGCTGGATTCATAATCTCAAGGCGCACAATTTAAAAAAAAAATTCCGTGCGCCCTTTAATCTCGGAGATATTTCGAAAAAACCATTTTCAACCCCAAAGTTTGAGGGCTATTATCACCCCTTCAATGTGGACGATTGCAGATATAAAAAAATACGTGTCAAATATTTTTTCGAGAACTATCTACCATATAATTTTCATCAAAATCGGCGGGTACGGGTTCGGTATGTTCCCTTGTAAGTTAAAAAACACCCAACTTAACGTATTATCTGTATATTTACGAAAAGTCACTGAATTCACTTTACCTCAAAACTAAGCTGCTTCGTTGTACCAGGAGCTGCAGCAGCAGGAGCTGCAGCTGCAGCCGGTTGCTCATCATTTCCGGTTACCGGTGTAGGAGTAGCCGTAGCATCTACCGTTACCTGTGGCGATTCTGTTTCTATCAGAATCGGTTGAGATTCCGGTTGTGAGCTATTACACGGTGCTGTAACACCGCCGAGAAGTTCCTCGGAGTCGCTGCCTTCTGTATTACCTCCAACGACTGAAAACAAACAGGATGACAATGCAATACATGCGATGAAATACATTCTCTTGTAACACGGTACTTGAACTATATGACTTCAATACAACACGGTTAATAATATTATTAAGTGAACTGTATGTAGCACGAGGTGTTTTGCAAAATAAAGTAATTATCTGGAAAACTGTGAGTTATATTTGAGCTGTTACATTAGAAAGTGTCGAAGTCCCTTTCTTCTTATGTTGAGATATTTGCGAATTCGTACAAAAATTTGCATACTACACATATAACAGTTAAACCGATTTGGACGAAATCATGAGGATACTTCATTGTATTTACTTTGCCATTTGAAATGCGAAGAGAACGCACTGATATTTAGCTAAACTTAACTTATATATACTTTTCTAAAAAAATGGATTTCTGCTACTTTCAAAACGGCTCATTTGACTTATGCACCAAAAATAATATGGCACTCGAGTGATTATTAAACAATAAGAAAATTATTAACAACCAAAAAGAATTAATAAAACGGAATAATAAGTTCATTGAAAATAATTCTCTGTCGATAAGTCGTCTCTTCTTCCGCCAGTTATGACCTATACCCATCGTACTCGAGTGCTTTTATATAGAAATAGAAAATAGAACATTCTGAAGTTGGGAATTTCATAGGGACCTTTTTCTAAAATTAAAGTCTGCTGTCACTAAATTTCCTTTTTTGAAATAATTTGGAAATGTGCACGCGTTCACAGCGAGATGTGATTTACCCTTTACATAAGTTTTTTAGTTGAAGGAATCATTTATTCACGGATTGAAATTTTAAATCATTATAGATATCGGTTATAACAGTCTACTAACTTCTATATATAATTTAAACGGGTGTATAACTGTTTTATTGCTTGGTTACAGTTAAATTGAAGAAAATTTTCTTCTTTTCGTATAAAAAAGACGATTACTTTTTTCACCGCAGTAAGAACTAAAAGACGCTTAAATAGAGACATTTGTAATATTTTCGTTTCGTTTTCGAACACAAATCGGGTACACTGAAGTTCTGACAAGGAACAGGGCCTGAGCATTCATAAAGCAAAAGTAGCATCCCTCGTCGTTCGAAGCGGTCTCTGAGACTGCTATTACGGTGAGCTTCCAGGAAGAGACCCCGACCAAAATACCTCTTCTTTTCTTCCTATTCCCTCTTTTTCTGTTTTCCCATTCATTTCCCCTTGGCTCCGCACAGAGTCGCCACCTTCAGGCAAGGAATGCACTATTGTTCTTTTAGGCAAGGCAATCCATATTTAACGTATTTCCTCAAACGATAAATACCTTATGAAGTACAAGATACGAAGTGTAAGAAGGAAGTTCCTCTCATCTTGCGTTTTGCTCTAAACTCTCTAAGCCTAATGTACACATTGGTGAAGTTATTTTTCACAACTCCGAATTAATGATAACAGCATTCTGAAGAAACAAACCTTTGATCTAAACGCTTTCTTACGTTTTATTTGGTAAGATTATGCTAACGGGGTCAATAAGGACGTTTATTGAGAAAGAAAAATGGCAAGATATCAGAATATTAGATAAGAGAATTAATATTAATATATAATATTAGATAAGAGAACTTTGAAACTAAAATATCATTTCATAATTCTTTTCATTCAGTTTAGTTGTTACGTTTATTAAATTTATTTGTCATGTGTAATGTATTATTGAATGCTGCGATGCGGTAGGATATAAATACATACTGAAATTTGATTGATCCTTTATAATTACTAATACTTATTTCGGATAGAAACATTGCTAAAACTCTGGAGACAGAGAATTTCGAAATATTAGAGAACTTTGGATAGGAAAGATGACACTCTGATGTTCATGGTTTAAATTCGAGTGACTAACTTGCTCTTTGTCTGTTAGTGATTTCGTGTCAACAGATAAAAGAATTGTAGAAAGTCCATACTTAAATCTTTCTTCTTAAGCTTAGGTCTGTTATATTTGCCCATCAAGATTAGACAGTTACGCATTTCACGTTATTTACATTTCTAACTGCATATATATCATGAAATTAAATACGAAAGAATAGATGAAAGATGACAGAGTTGATAACTCACGTCAATTTTATTTGTTGGCTTATACAGCTACTAAAATATAATTAAATTGCACACAGATACATATTTTATGCAAAAATTAACACAGCAGCGTGAATTCCGGATGAACTTAAGCTTTTTATAAAAATTATGTAAGTACAAAAATTAAATATGAAAAATACCATAAGCTGTCTGATCATCATATGGCAAGGAGTTCCAAAACCTCGGATTTTTGAACCTGAAGCCCGGACGCTCTTGCCGGAAAATGTTTCTTACCTTGTGTACTAATAAAATAAGTTCAAATTATTAGAATATGTTATTTTTCAGTTATTAATAATAAAAATTGTTACAATCTTTGGCAAAAATGAGCGTTGTATTAAATAAAAATATATAACAATAAAATAACAAATAAATTATAATATATATAAACGATCTCTGTTTTTTCTTTGGTAACAAATAAAAACCTCCCTTCTATTTAGGAACAAAAATAAATCTTCTAAAAATTAAAAATACACAAACCTAATTCTACTTTCTACCTATCTTTTCTCTGCAAAAATCAAAAGTATATAAAAAATTAGATAAAAAGGAAAGCTAAACAGCAATTAATTATATATCAGTCTTTTGATATTTGCCAGCCTTTCCAATAGTCGTCAAAATAGCTTCTTTACTTATTGTTAGTAAAAATTTATAAAAACCAACACAATTAAAATCCTTGAAATTTATTTTGCTTCTATTCCTGATGAAACCGTTTGTATGTTCAGTTCGTTCCTTTCTTTAGTCCACTGTTGAGAAATTAGCGAAAACGCTCTTTCTACGTTGGCATTATGAGCTAGTATGCAAAAAAATACTGTGCAATCTTCAATATTTCGGAGTACAATTAGACATTCATTGTTTTATAAAAATTAAGCCAAAGTTGATTTGCACGTAGAAGAGTCCTTCTTGGTCACTTAGATTTTGACTGAAAGTTTTTAAATTCACCCACTTATCTGTTAATTTTGTGTCATCAATTTCGATATCCTTATCTTGTAAAAATAAAAGCGTATTTTCAATGGTAGTTTATGTAGTATTTTCATTTATATTAGGCAAAAACATCCAGTCAAACTTATCAATTTATTGTAAAGGTTTAATCCAGTTTCCTATGTACACTTTCATTACATTGTAAAAATTTATAGGACATTGCTTAAACTCGGTTTTACTGTTTTCGTCTCGTTTATTTAAATACTCTGTACCTTCAACGGCACAAAGTTTCCTTTAATTCTGTCTTCTAGAGATTTCGTAATGAATATAAATATGCTTCTTGTCTCAATGATGGAATTATCGCTTTTTTCTAACCTCTCCATTTTTGTGTGAAAAATATGCATCACTGAATGGATAAGAAACAAATGCGTTTCCGAGAGAGGGTCTTCAAAAAACTTTTTCATCAAAGTCGGTGATTTTTCTAAACTCTCAAAATAGTCTTTGATTGGCTGGTACAGCTCCAAAAGTCTCTCTATAGCTGGAAAAAGACTAATCCAACGTGTTTTTGAATGATAGAGAAGCTGTTTGTAATCGGCGTCTGCTACGCCATAAAATTCTTTAAGAGATTTAGTTCGAATCGTGTAAACAGCAAAAAATTATAAATTTGTAAGATGACCAGGATCTACATCCAATGACAGTAAATCACATCCATGACGCACTGCATTATGAATGATGTGTGAAAAGCAACCAATACAAACAATGTCGGTGTTTAGACTTTCTTTGAGTTTATGGAAAATATTGTTGACTCCTCTTCGTTCGTTCCACACGAAATTTGTATTACAATTATCTCCAGAAAACGCGACACATTTTGATAAGAGATCATGCTGCCGAAGTTGTTTTATAATAATTCCAGTAATTGTTTCGGTACTTTCTATTCTAAATTATTTTCTGTACTTTCTATTTCTAGAAGCATTGAAGTGATTCCATTCTTTTGATAATCGAAATACTGAATAATAATGGGGAATAATTTTGTGCGTCCATGATTACTAGTATCAGTGCAGACGGTTATGTATGGTACATTTTGTAAATCACGTTTTAGTTCGGAAATCGATAAAAGGCTTAGCACATGGTTTACAATAGCTATTGCTTTCGTGCGATTGCATGCCATTTTTTTGCTGTATTTGACTCAATAAATAATTCTTGGTTAAGGGAATTAGTAAAGTCCAAAGAATTAAAAGACATATGATAAAATATTGTATGGTAGGACATTGCCCCTTCAGCTGGTCGAATTACGTTAGCTTCAGCACTAGATCCAACAAAAAATATAGCAATGTTTGAACTACTAGCCTCGGTTTTCAAATTTGTTTTGTGTTTTCGCGTGTTCAACTGCTCATTTGTATCAGAAACACCCTTATTTGCTATCGAAATCATCGTCGAATAAATCGTACAGAAAGCCTCCCAATAATATTTTCCTTTTGAACATTGGAAATTTATCTTGTAATACGCCATTAAATAAGCTTTAACGTTTCGGCATTTTAAGACCTAAAAATAACTAGGAAAATTTATAAAGTTTTCATGAACTTAAAATTTATGATTAAGAGGAACTTCTGATGAAACAGGGCAAAAATGAACAATCCTTTGAAAAATGATTAACAATAAATTTTGATCGAGGGAATATGGTTTATACAAGGTGGTCCACGTAACTTGTGCACCTCGAATAACTTTTAAAGAATGCGTTGCACAAAAGAATGTTGTATACAAAAGTTACATGGTTCAAAAGGGTACACTATGTAGTGTGTTAATTTTTTTTATTGGTGGAGGCGTTTCGGAGATTTGAAGGTCAACTTTGTTTTTTTAAATGGAATGATATGTTTTTTTATTCATCATGAAATAGTACGCTTCAAGACGAGTTCAATGACCTATGACTCAAGGTCATTCAAGGTCAAACTTGCTTGAATATTAACTAACTATAATTCAAAATATGTCATGTTTGGTATTATTTTAATCATTATTTTAATCGAGGTACACAATACATACATACATACATACATATGTGTGTGTGTGTGTGTGTGTGTGTGTGTGTGTATAAATATATATATACGCGCGCGCGCGCGCACGCACGCACGCACGCACGCACACACACACACACACATTTTTTTATATTTATATATTACTCTTAAAATACATTTTCGAATGCTTTTATTTTACAAATAAATTTATAAGATGCATAAAAAAAGTAGAGTACCCACCACACAAAAGCGCGGGGGGGGGGGGGGGGGGGGGAGAAAAGTAGTAAACAGTTAATCCTCTGTTGTCCATTCTAAATTTCTGGCTATATGTAGTTCAAACAATATCGTTTTAAATGAATTCGGAAAACAATCAGAGTGGTTTTAGTATAACGACATGCGGTTCACAACTTCTCGGAATTCGCTAAGCCAAGGCGAGGAAGCCGAAAATGTTGGCCGGCGGATGAGTCAGATAAAAACGGTTTTTTCTAATTATCCTCCCTTTTAGCAAAAATAACAAAAGGTGGAGGGTGGTTTTCCTAATCAATCATTTGCATAAACCAATAATTTTGTAAAAGGGAAAAGCTCCTGTAACTTTGCTCCGCTTGACTTTTGAATCCGCCATTTTGTTTTTGGAAATTTTCAGTTCAGATTCATAATCAACGTCCCAAAAAACATAAGAATACTAATTTTTAGTTAAATCGGATGTGTTTTCCGCTTTTGGTGAGGATTTCAAAGAGATTGAAAACTGTGCGAGGAGCCTGAACAGCTAAATCGGAGTTCCGGACCACTGTGGGACGGCGCCGAAATCGCACGACGGGCTGTCATTTGCTTTTCGTCGCGGTCCGTTACGCCCGACACTAAAATATTTTATTGACGTAAATTGCCTTATTGCAGTATCAAGATCTTACACTCCTACAATGGCAGCGCACAAACAAGCGATGCAACTAATAGACAATAACTGAATACTCCCTTCCTTCCTGAACTGAGAGAGTTTTATCGGACTGTAGACGGCGCACGACAATAGAAAAGGGATTGCGCGAAGAGTGCGTTCGGCGATCGTCAATTATAGAGCTGTACAATCGTTTGTTGCCAGCGAGTATTTTTGTTAGTTGGTCACAGCGCCACGCAGACTCGATTGATAATAATAATAATGTTAACGTCTTTTCGATGTGTTTGCTTGATTTTGTTAAGAGGAAACGATCATATAGCTGTAGTTATTAGGTAAAGTACACAGTACACATAAAAATTAAATCTTTATTTAATTGGTCTCCAAAGGGCCTAGCCGGATAAGGATGGAAAAAGTGCCACCAAAGATAATTAATCGTGAGGCATACCATTCGATAGGGCTCTTTGGAAAAACCCTTCCTACAAAGTATAAACCCGCTACCCCTACCGTAGGGGTAGTTACAGGGTGAAACGTATTTTACACTTTATGCTCGATATCTCCCGTTTGGCTTGACAGAAAATTTTGAAAAAGATCACAGACATTATACCCAATAGTGTACATACTTTAGAATTTTTTCAGATTTTTTGGTTCGAAAGTCGATTTTTGAAAAATTAAAAAAGATTATAAACATTAATTTTTTATTGAAAATATAAAGTGACCACATTTCTATTTTTACAGTAACATGCATAGTACCCTGATTATTAATGTGTAATTTTTTCAGATTTTTACAAGATCTAAGAAACAAAACAAAAATCAAAAACCAACCAATAGTTCTCGATTGGTGACTAAAATTCGTTGGGCCGTTGAAGCCGTGCACGGTATAATAGGGCGGAAATACCGACTGTTACATAATCAATTGGATAACAAATTGCTGCCAACAGTCGGATTATATTGCCGAATTGCATGTTTTTTACAAAACACCTTTGGTAAACATTTAAATTCCGATATAGAGTTCCACGAAGAAATAATATCTAGATTTATGAGCGAGAAAGACAAACGTAATAGTTTAGGCACAGAAGCTGATATTTGTCATTGGAATAGGCGAAGAACATTGTTTAAAAAAATATCAGCTTCGGATTTGCTTGATTTTCCTGAAATGACCCAACGAGATTTAAAAATTTTCTTTACGGGATCTTATCTACTTTCGCAAGCGGTATCATACCTCGCAGAAATGATGGACGAAAATAACCTTATTAATCTTTCTTATTTGAGAGAAATTAGCAATATCATACAATTTCTGGTGCCATCGAGGCACATTAAAAGTAAATCTTATAAGTGCTATATAGATTATTCACCTAATTCAATAGGTTGCTCTGGAATAAAACGTTATTTCTGCGAGTGTGCAAATGGCAACCGAAATATTGGTTGTTGTTCGCACGTAGCAGCGATAATTTATTACTTATCGAGTGCTCGATACATTGCAAAAGTTGTTAAGCCTGCGGAAATATTAAGTAAAACCTTCAATGTTGAACGCTTAAATCCGATCATTAACAATGACAGCGACGAAGATTAAATTACGCGCTTTAAGTCCTGAGTACAAACACCATTTCACAATTAAGGTAAACTTCATTCTCTAAAATTCATTAATTCACTTTACAAATATAAAAATATTTAATAATTAATACTAATGCACAATTTTTGTTATGTTTAAACGGAGAGAATTCATGGACCTTCTGAACACAGTTGAAATACCAGCAGCTCCGCTTCCATAAAACCGAAGATCATCATTGTTAATAAATGCAATTAAATAAAAATTTTCACATATGACATATAAGGAGAATCAAAATTAAGTACATTAACTTATTTCTTGTGAAATAGTGGATGATACGAATAATGTGTGCGCAAAAAATTAAGTACTTCGATCGCCCAAGTCTATACCCCTTTGGGTATTGGAAGTAAGTATTTAATTTTTTTTCTGTATGAAGCACTTTTGAAAAAAATCTGAAAAAATTACAGTTAATTATTTATAGCAAACTTGAGATACTGTGAAAATATAAACGTGGTCACATCAATAATATTGCTAAAAATATAAACAAGTGTTGGTTTTTGATTTTTGTTTTGTTTCTTAGATCTTGTAAAAATCTGAAAAAATTACACATTAATAATCAGGGTACTATGCATGTTACTGTAAAAATAGAAATGTGGTCACTTTATATTTTCAATAAAAAATTAATGTTTATAATCTTTTTTAATTTTTCAAAAATCGATTTTCGAACCAAAAAATCTGAAAAAATTCTAAAGTATGTACACCATTGGGTATAATGTTTGTGATTTTTTCAGAATTTTCTGTCAAGCCAAACGGGAGATATCGATCATAAAGTGTAAAATACGTTTCACCCTGTAACTACCCCTACGGTAGGGGTAGCGGGTTCATACTTTGTAGGGAGGGTTTTTCCAAAGAGCCCTATCGAATAGTATGCCTCACGATTAATTATCTTTGGGGGCACTTTTTCCATCCTTATCCGGCTAGGCCCTTTTAAAACCCGGACTCTATAGAAAACCCAGCCTGGACGCTTCCTGAACGCGCACTAAACTAGGACAAATCCGGGGAAACCCGGACGGATGGCAACCCTAATCATACGTCACTATGAATTTACGATGATCTCGCATCAACGTCATTACGTTGACCCATCCTTTAAACTTTTTAAAAAATAAGACTTGGCAGTACTTCGCACACTATATTTTTTTGAAAATAGGCTATAACTATTTAAATGTTTAATTTCATTGAAAGTTGCTGCAAGTAATGCACGCCGATATTTAGCTCGAACTCGTTGATCCTTCTCAATTTCTACGATCAGAACTTCAATTGTTAAAACAGTACTGCGTCTGTATGCCTCGATTACTACGCTTTTCATGATCCCACCCTGGTCAGTTGTGAGAAGAGAAACCCTATGAATGTAACCATTAGAATGATATACATACGTGTGGTCAAACACATAAAGGATTCTAGAAAAACAAAACTGGGCTTAAAAGAAGCAAGGAAGAAGTTTTAAAAGAGAAGCACCTTACGTTCAAGTTCTTTTTTACAACTTAACATTGGAACTGAAAGAATTCAATAACTATACCAACATCTCACAACATTGATATGCAGAAAGAATTTCGTAAATTTGAGAATTCAAAAGGACCAAGAAAACTATAAGCATATACTCCACCGTGACTTTTTTCGACTTATTTTGTTTTATAGTAATAATATTTTCTAATATTTTGTTGTATACCGTATATACACACTTAACCCTTAGAGCTCTATGGACGCATATATGCGTTTGTCGATTTTTTCAATCAATATGCAGTCATTTTCGTGTAAAATTAATACAGGGGCATTCGTTAGTAATTTGCCTTCCTTAGGTAGCGGTTGGGCAGTATTAGGGTCATAAAAATCTCCGGGAATTATAATATATAATTAATTATTTATAGATAATTGTTTTGAAATTTTTCACACACAATTAAATTATTAATTTCTGTTGTAAATATCAAATTAAGTTTTTTAGTTGATTGTAAAATTTTAATGTTTATAATAAATAATTTTAATACTCAAAAATAACAGTCTTTAATTATTTAACCTTCTGCAAAAGAATTACTATAATTTATTACTGTTTGCGCCTTGAATAGTCACTTCAGTGTGGCGAAAAAGTATTCCAGCCACAGCAATGGTCAGCGCTAGCCGCGCTCCGTCCCTACGGACTGTTTCGGCTGGGAGTATTCAGAGCTCAAAAGGTTAAAGTACCACGGGTAATACAGTATTCAATAACGAAGACAGAAAGTACAGGCTGTGAGTTGGCAAAGATTTGGCTCTGAGCTTTTGAGATCGAATGATGAACGAGCGCCTTGACATTCGGTTACTTATATCTAAGAGAAAATAGGACCTTTGTTGCAATAGGGAAGGGAGACGGCGAGGATGACCAAATACTAGAAGTGAACCCTGACCAACGTGATTCAGGAATCGCAGGTGGCTCTATAGAACAGAGGTGCAGAAATATTGCACGCCAGAGCCATCCATAGAGGAGCTCCGCCTGCTACTCCTTCCCATGCACTCGAGAGCTCGCTGATTGTTTTGCCTTTCACTTGCCAGGCGCGGGCCTATTGGCACGAGCGCGGAGGCGCATTGGGGAGATATTCATAGTTAATCACTCACGCTGGAAAGACGTGCCTCACACGTCGGCCACGAAAAACAAAACGACGTGCGTGACATGTCGACTAAGGTTATTTGTTAAAGAACAATTTCAGATCGCACCACGTCGACTGTAGGGTATAACAAAAGTGTTGTTAGTGAAAAAGTATGTTCAGACATGTCTTAAATCGAATAGGAGTAATAGCTGCTTTTAATGCTTTTGGACTTCTAGTGATGATTTTGGCGAAATCGACCACTACCTTGCGCCTTACGGCAAAATAGTGTTGCGTTCTCGCACACACAATTATAAATTAATTTCCAGCATAAGTAGTTAAAAACTCCGCGAAATAGATCGCTGGACTTTCTCGTGTCAAAGAATACATTGCTGTCACCACGGCCGCCTAGGCAAGTGGTCGGCAAATTGCGGCTAGGGAGCCGCATGCTGCTCTTTATCGTTCTGACAAGGGAACATCCCGAGGTGCCACACGCCAATTTTGATGAAATTTTAGTATGATGTAGTACTCGTTAGAATATTCGACACGTATTTTTTTATATCGGCAATCGTCCACGTTAAAGGGGTGAAAACCGCCCCCAAAGATGGGAGCCAAAAGTGTATTTCGTTGAATATCTCGGAAACTATGAGAGATAGAGCATTTGCGTAAATTGACGAAATTAGCGCCTTTGCATTACGAATTTAACGGCATAATTTCTTTTGCAAAATCTCCATTTGTTTAAACAATATGTTGAAAAATAACATATTTCCGGCAGTTTTACCACTTTAATGTTATTCAATTTTCTTGAATATTTTTTTGTAAAAACTACATTTCCTATACAAAATTACGGATAAATAGGAATTTCGATTTTTTCATCAACAAAAAAGTTATTACATATGAGATTTTATCGTTCGACGCGCGAAATAGAGTCCCTACACGAGTCATTCCTTGTTCATAACTCCCCGGTAATTTGTAAATAAATTGATTTTACCGATAACCATTCGTTGCTAACAAAAAGAAAAGAATTTTCCGTTACTTTAATGCGATATAATTTTCGGCTACAGCACTGCGCGCGGTTTATGGAGGGACATTCCCACGTCCAATTAAAATATTGATAATATTCATAGGATTTACTGCCATGACTGCAAATCTAAACTGCTTTAATTTTGCAATGAACAATGTAAAATAATAAAGAATAGCAGAAAAATTGCAATTTTGGTTTTTAACAAAGATACTTACTGTAAATTATTACCGCAAGAAGCTATTAGCGCTTTCCAAAATCTTCGCAATAGCAAAAACTCTTTCGTCAGCATACGAATGTTGATGCGAATAGAATTCGACAAATATTAAACACTCACTATTATATATACCTTAAAGACGATGACGTATCGACTTTACCATGTCTGTCATTGGTTATTAGTATAATAGTTAAACCCCACCCTCTTTTTCCTCGCGAAGAGGAAATTTCCGAAGTATGTTGTAAAAATGGGAAAGATCCCTGAAATTTGTCATCAGGCGAAAGCCTGTGATTTTCGTAACGCATAGACAAAGAGTTATAATCTTTGGCATTTCTAACAATAAGCAGGCCGAAGCTGTAGATTCGTGAAGTGCGATAGACATACACCTCGGCTACTTCTCATTGTTGGTGAGCGGTCACTACTTTTTCTATAAGCATTTTACACTCCATTCTTGTTGTTTCATTTATTTGTTCACACCGTGCCGACCTGGGAATGTCCCTCCATAAACCGCGCGCAGTGCTGTAGCCGAAAATTATATCGCATTAAAGTAACGGAAAATTCTTTTCTTTTTGTTAGCAACGAATGGTTATCGGTAAAATCAATTTATTTACAAATTACCGGGGAGTTATGAACAAGGAATGACTCGTGTAGGGACTCTATTTCGCGCGTCGAACGATAAAATCTCATATGTAATAACTTTTTTGTTGATGAAAAAATCGAAATTCCTATTTATCCGTAATTTTGTATAGGAAATGTAGTTTTTACAAAAAAATATTCAAGAAAATTGAATAACATTAAAGTGGTAAAACTGCCGAAAATATGTTATTTTTCAACATATTGTTTAAACAAATGGAGATTTTGCAAAAGAAATTATGCCGTTAAATTCGTAATGCAAAGGCGCTAATTTCGTCAATTTACGCAAATGCTCTATCTCTCATAGTTTCCGAGATATTCAACGAAATACACTTTTGGCCCCCAACTTTGGGGGCGGTTTTCACCCCTTTAACGTGGACGATTGCCGATATAAAAAAATACGTGTCGAATATTCTAACGAGTACTACATCATACTAAAATTTCATCAAAATCGGCGTGTGGCACCTCGGAATGTTCCCTTGTGAGTGCGGCTCGGCCAGTCGGCCACAAAAATTTTGCCAATAAATAAGATCATTGATATATCTGGTTGTATTTAATGTTTAGTAGATAGTTTGAACTGACTCCGCCAAACATGGTTCTTGACAGGTTCTTGAAAAGAAAGTTGGCTCTTTAAAAAAATTCAATCGCACTGCTGCTGATTTTTGGCTCTTTCGACTAATGAGTTTGCCGACCACTGGCCTAGGCGATACATTTTACAATCCTGTCTAGTCTCTCGCTAACAAAATGTCAATAGGTTTCCACATCACCCATAGGGTACTATTACCAATGCGCTTTTTTTGCAGCGGTATCCCCTGGAGGCCTATTCCGCTGAATCATTGGTGAAAAACTGCGTTAAAAAACAGATAACGAAAATATTTTATAGTAATTATACATATGAGCGACCACCTCACCGATTTCAATGATTTTTGGATATGTTGTCGGAATCATATCAATCAGTCATTGAAATCGGTGGACCCTCATCTGTATAATTACTACGCAATTTGATTTGTCACTTATTTTTTAACGCGGAATTTCACCAACGATTCAACAGCAAAGTGCATCGATGCACTGGAATAGGCCTACAGAGAATACCAATTACAAAAAAGAGCACATTCGTACGGTACCCCATGGGTAATGTGAAAACCTATTAACACTTTGTTAGCGGGAGACTAGAGAGGATTGTAAAGTACATCGCCAAGGCAGCCACGGCGGTAACATTCTTTGACGTGCGAAAGCCTGACGTTCTGTCTGTCGCGAAGTTTTTAAAATATAAATGTCGCCCCCACGCGCCACCACGCCTGTGCCAGTAGATCCGGCCGTGACGCCAGGACAGGGACTGTGAATCAGTGACATCTGGGCTGTGTGTGTGTGGGTGAAGTAGGCGGCGCGTCTCCAAGGACGGCTCTGACGTGCACAATTTCTGCACCTCTGCTCTAGAAGAAACTCGAAATTCTTAAATCATTAGGGACATAGACTGGTCATCCAACAATTTGTTAACTTAACTGATTAAAGAATTCTACTTTTTATCGGTAAGTAACAAATTTTAATATGCAAATTTCAATATAAATAAACAATTTAATGAAAATAATTTTCTCACGAAAAGTACAGTTCGAAAGCAGCATAAAGAGTTTATGAAAAGAGTCACAAGAGGGACTAAATTCAGGATGTTGTTACACGATCTCCGTGGCCAATCGACCTCTTCTACAGTGGCGTTCAACTTCAACCTCCTCGTATTTCACTTTATTCAAGGAAAAAACGTTGTTGTCTGACAAACGAGAAGCTCGAATTCAAAGCAGTTTCAAGAAGCGTCTAATACAACACGGTATAGATAGTACTTCATCTCCGTTTTAAATTGAATTGACTCACAATTGTACGTTGCTTTCTCTTCGTTTGCAAAAGATTTACATACAATCACATTAATATTTTAACTGCATCGTAATGTATAATTGTGAATAAACGCTCTGACTTTATCGGACAATGAAGAATATTAGTCAGACAGAATAGAATGAAACATTATTATTTGCTAAGAATCTTGAAAAATATTTGCAAAATTTACATTTTTAATTACTATGAAGTTGTACAATAAATAAAATAACTTATATCATCGATAAGTAAATATTAATTCCTTTTTCTAATTGATACGATATATATTTTTTTAACCCTGTGCCTTAAAATTCAGCTTTGAGGTTTTCAACTTAAATATACTATTTAATTTCGCATTGCAATGGTTCGATTTAAAATGATTAGGTCATTACTATATTTATTAATTTACGATCGAAAGATAAAAACGCCGAATTTTATTAAAGAAATTTCGCAAGACATGGAATGAATGTAACTCGACATACTTCAATTTGGCATAGAAAACATGCGGGCGAAGTCGTTTGTTTCACTCAAGGGGTTAAAATTGTTTACAGATTAAACAAATTCGTAAGTTCCAAATTGTTCTAAATATCGTCCCGATGTAAATAAAAAATGCCCCCTCGTACCTCAAGCTTTAGTGATAACGAGAACTCCTGTTTTATTAATCGCATCCAACGACACTATTTCTACTGAAATTGCAGCGAAAAGGCATGTCCACGTCAAAGTACTGACTGCATCAAAGCGAAAGCGAATGGGGTCGTCGGGACAGTACAGATGACTTCCTCTTACGCGCGACTGTGTTAGCACAACGTATCAAGATGATATGCTAGGCACCAAAGATCATCTGTGCAACAGTCGCTCGGAGAAATGTGGGAAGTTGGCGCAGGAGGAGGATAATGGCGAGTACTGCCATCAATATTCACGCCGATGTTAGCAACAAATGATTTTTACTCTCTTCCGATGGAATTCGCCGGGTTCCCCTTTTGCACCGCTACTTTCATATTTACATGCCAGTGTAAATAACGTGAAGGGAAACCGCTGGTTTTTGCTGGGTTGACCGCGGTTCCATGTACAGGGTGGGTCATAATTCATGGTGGAATTTAGAGAAGATGTTGATTCGTAATGAGATGAAGAATTGCAGAACATAAAACAATTCTTACATGGAACTTCGCTTTTATTAAAAAAGTATAATTTAATTACAGATTTCATAACCAGACTAGTCGGATTCAGTGAATAATTTTAGTTTGTAGAATTCTTAAAAACCAATTTTCAAAGGGCCTAGCCGGATAAGGATGGAAAAAGTGCCCCCAAAGATAATTAATCGTGAGGCATACCATTCGATAGGGCTCTTTGGAAAAACCCTTCCTACAAAGTATAAACCCGCTACTCCTACCGTAGGGGTAGTTACAGGGTGAAACGTATTTTACACTTTATGCTCGATATCTCCCGTTTGGCTTGACAGAAAATTTTGAAAAAGATCACAGACATTATACCCAATAGTGTACATACTTTAGAATTTTTTCAGATTTTTTGGTTCGAAAATCGATTTTTGAAAAATTAAAAAAGATTATAAACATTAATTTTTTATTAAAAATATAAAGTGACCACATTTCTATTTTTACAGTAACATGCATAGTACCCTGATTATTAATGTGTAATTTTTTCAGATTTTTACAAGATCTAAGAAACAAAACAAAAATCAAAAACCAACCAATAGTTCTCGATTGGTGACTAAAATTCGTTGGGCCGTTGAAGCCGTGCACGGTATAATAGGGCGGAAATACCGACTGTTACATAATCAATTGGATAACAAATTGCTGCCAACAGTCGGATTACATTGCCGAATTGCATGTTTTTTTCCAAACTTCTTTGGTAAACATTTAAATTCTGATGTAGAGTTCCGCGAAGAAATAATATCTAGATTTATGAGCGAGAAAGACAAACATAATAGTTTAGGCACAGAAGCTGATATTTGTCATTGGAATAAGCGAAGAACATTGTTTAAAAAAGTATCAGCTTCGGATTTGCTTGATTTTCCTGAAATGGCCCAACGAGATTTAAAAATTTTCTTTACGGGATCTTATCAACTTTCGCAAGCGGTATCATACCTCGCAGAAATGATGGACGAAAATAACCTTATTAATCTTTCTTATTTGAGAGAAATTAGCAATATCATACAATTTCTGGTGCCATCGGGGCACATTAAAAGTAAATCTTATAAGTGCTATATAGATTATTCACCTAATTCAATAGGTTGCTCTGGAATAAAACGTTATTTCTGCGAGTGTGCAAATGGCAACCGAAATATTGGTTGTTGTTCGCACGTAGCAGCGATAATTTATTACTTATCGAATGCTCGATTCATTGCAAAAGTTGTTAAGCCTGCGAAAATATTAAGTAAAACCTTCAATGTTGAACGCTTAAATCCGGTCATTAACAATGACAGCGACGAAGATTAAATTACGCGCTTTAAGTCCTGAGTACAAACACCATTTCACAATTAAGGTAAACCTCGTTCTCTAAAATTCATTAATTCACTTTACAAATGTAAAAATATTTAATAATTAATACTAATGCACAATTTTTGTTATGTTTAAACGGAGAGAATTCATGGACCTTCTGAACACAGTTGAAATACCAGCAGCTCCGCTTCCATAAAACCGAAGATCATCATTGTTAATAAATGCAATTAAATAAAAATTTTCACATATGACATATAAGGAGAATCAAAATTAAGTACATTAACTTATTTCTTGTGAAATAGTGGATGTTACGAATAATGTGTGCGCAAGAAATTAAGTACTTCGATCGTCCAAGTCTATACCCCTTTGGGTATTGGAAGTAAGTATTTAATTTTTTTTCTGTATGAAGCACTTTTGAAAAAAATCTGAAAAAATTACAGTTAATTATTTATAGCAAACTTGAGATACTGTGAAAATATAAACGTGGTCACATCGATAATATTGCTAAAAATATTAACAAGTGTTGGTTTTTGATTTTGGTTTTGTTTCTTAGATCTTGTAAAAATCTGAAAAAATTACACATTAATAATCAGGGTACTATGCATGTTACTGTAAAAATAGAAATGTGGTCACTTTATATTTTCAATAAAAAATTAATGTTTATAATCTTTTTTAATTTTTCAAAAATCGATTTTCGAACCAAAAAATCTGAAAAAATTCTAAAGTATGTACACCATTGGGTATAATGTTTGTGATTTTTTCAGAATTTTCTGTCAAGCCAAACGGGAGATATCGAGCATAAACTGTAAAATACGTTTCACCCTGTAACTACCCCTACGGTAGGGGTAGCGGGTTCATACTTTGTAGGAAGGGTTTTTCCAAAGAGCCCTATCGAATGGTATGCCTCACGATTAATTATCTTTGGGGGCACTTTTTCCATCCTTATCCGGCTAGGCCCTTTCTAAATGTCTTTTGAGTTATCTTCACATTTCATTATTTGTAGTAATTGTAAAAAATTGTATTTTCTAAGACAGTAAAATACAATTTATTAAATTTGGGTAATTCACATTTTGTTTGGAAGCACCTTTCTCTATTAGTATCTGTTTTGTTTAGTTTCTCTTTTCACTTTTTAATATTTGTATAAACAGAAATACCGGTACTTGACAGTCACTTGGCGCACAGTCAGATAATGTCAGAAAACGCTGAAGAAGAAACGTATTGATCATCACTTTGGACGATTATATCTCCACTTCTTTCTTCTTATTATCCATCTGCAATCATTAATGGAGAACAGTACGACAACTGTTTCCAACAGTTTCATCTTTCGCTTTTATTCTCTTCATTCTTTATAATGCAAGTATTTCCACCTTTTTAAGCCCCCGAAAGCAAAGTGCTTCTTAAAACCTACTAAAAGGTGTATGTGCAACTTAATGCGCCCATAATGCACTCGTATGATCGTACACTTATGATTTAAAAGACACTGTAAAAGCGCATCAAATGCTTCAGGGGACACGCATTACATACTGAATCTCTCTTTCGCAATTACCGTTGGAGCATGATCATAAAGTATAATCATCCGTTTGCGTTCTAATGTTAAATTTTGTTAAAATGTTTTTTGTCAAATCAAACATATATTCATTATCGTACGTTAAACGTTTTCTGAAAAATAAGAATATAAAACAAATTTGTTCTGACTTATATCTCAATTTTCCAAAACTTAAGGAACAAAGTAGCACTTTTCTTAAAATCGACAAATTCAAGGTTTTTACGTATTGTCAATTACATCGGCGTGATTGAATATTACAAGTGCATTAGTGAAGACAGAAATTTCAAAACGAATCATTCTAACAAATAAACTCCTGGTACAAAACGAACAACGGAAACATTAATGCAAATATATATTGTTTTACTTGCTGTTTCTTTGTTAGAATGGAACATGTCATATAAAACACACTTTACCCATTCTGTACGATTTGTACACATGTGTACCAGCTATAATTTCACTTAACGGAATACCTTCGTCCTACAAATCTCTGTTCTCCATAATTACTTATTGTTAGTGATTCATATCTGTATCAGATATTCTCACTCCCACCGACACTTTTTAAAAGTGAATATCGGTAAAAATATAATAATTGACAGTTCAACATTTGCAAAAGAAGAAAAAAATTTAATATTATTTAACACTGTACCGAAAGGGTTAATAAAAACCATTCGGCATTTACTGGTCGGATCTTTGAAACCGGCGACAGAGCCCGCCGTGAACACTTTTTTCCAATAATTGCAGGTTGCACGTCTTATGCGGAATATAAACGAGCTACTTTATCTTAATTCCCGCGATACATCATTAATGTCGTACGAAGTAATACGAATGAAATATATACCTGTGCAGTCGCATTAAAAGACCCATGGAATAACGATTATTGACGATACGTGATGCATAATAAACGAAGCCAAACGCTAATTTCGATTATTTAAACAAAAAGAAAGGCGCTATAAACGTATCTGCATAAATAAACGCAGATGTATTTGTGCATAATGATACGGGTGCGAGGTAATTACGCCGTAACTCTTCGGTTGACGTCAACATTAAAAATGGCGGGGAACGAGGAAGGTAGAAAGAGGAAAAAAGGGAATCCCTTTTTACGATACGAAAGAAGAGAATAGCCGCGAACGCTTTTACCTAACCATCGACTAATGTATGTAACGAACTCACGAGGTCTCGATAATTAAACTCCGCCCTCTGTATTGTGGCGCATCTGCGCCCTCTCGAATGAAAAGCTGCTGGGGAGAGAGACAAACGACTCCTGCTTCTTCTTTGTAAATCACCCTTTCCGTTTGCTCGCCCGTGACTTCTATCATTTACCGGTGCAACAGCTCTCCCCCCACCCCCCCCCCCTTGTGTACAAATTTTGTGCCGTTCGAAAGAGATCGTGTTTATCTTTTATAAAACTTTATAGGTTAAGTTCCAAATAAAAATTGGTCGCATGTTTTGGATTTTGTCATTTTCAGTTTATACTTCGTCTGCTTTGGTCATTTCCAATCATCATTGTTCCGACATCTGCATCCGTTATGAACAAAAAAACTGAACTTATTAGTATGAAGAAACTTGAGAAGATAAATCGTAGAGCCGCAAGCATAGACTCGACCTTTATCATATAAGCAGTTACTTTTGAAAGTGGTATAAGTCCATTTTTGGGAAAAGTGTGTTTAAGTTAGTTTTACCTAACATAGATATCTCTTTTTCCCATTTCAAAAGTCAAAGGAAATAGAATGAAATGTCCTCATGATTTTGCCCTAAAAGGTTCAAGTGCATACATGTTACAGCACGAAAGCTTTTGCACGAACTCTCAAGCATCTCAACACAATAAGAAAGGGACTAGGACCACTTTCAAATATAACAGCTCATATAATAATATAAAAACTTAACGAAATTCCAGCGAAACGAAATTTACAGTTTTGAAAGAATGTCATAACACTATATATGTGTATATGTCGTAAAGTAAAAACCCTTTAAAAGATCAAGTTAAGTTAAGCCGGTTTAACTAATATTATGTAGACGTATTTCACCCTCTATGCGAATAATGATAGCAATTTATTATGAAAATCGAAATCTCTGTGGGACACGTTTATTTGATATCCAAGATCATTACTTTAAAGAGAAACAGCATGATGTCTCGTAAGTAGTTATATTCTTGCAAATCATTTAATCTTTATATGATTTGCAAAAAGGTCTGTGAGGACTGTGACCATTTTATTAACATATGCTTGATATCCTTAATTTACCCATGATTTCTTTACATTTATTAACGAAAAAAAAAGAAATTTCAGGCAAAAACAAAATTATCTAGAAAAAATCTATTATGGCGGTAAGTGAGTTTAGAATTACTTCGAGAAAATCAATTTTATCGATAGAAAAACCAAAAATTACCTAGGCAGAAGTAATTTTGAGTTCAAGTTGTTTTTGAACATTTTTAAAGGTGTAAACACATTTTTCACATTTATATCATTAAATACCATAAGAGTATTATACTATTTCAAAGAATATTTTTCTAAGGAAATATAATAAATTTTTACTTTTAATACCTTTGCCCTTAAGACTTAATTTTTTGTCGTTAACACGAATAATTTTAATATATATTTAGAAGCATATAGTATATTACTAGAATTGCTTCGTTTGACACAGAAATGTTCTTTGAATAAGTAAAGTATGTGAAGATCGTGCTCAAAAAATTGCTTACACAAGGAGGATGTAGATACAGATGACCCTCTATGTTCTTCCCATGATGACACCCTAAAATGATTAATTGACCCTCCTGTGTTGATGCAGTAAATACATGTCACGCATGAGTTTATAAAATAAAATCTAATGCCAGCTGTGCTGTGCATGTATTCAGAGAAAAACAAATAAATTTATGTAATTCATTATTACATAATGTAAAGTTATTTAACTGTGATATTTTGTATTACAAAGCAACGTTTGAAACAGGTCAGTAGAAATTAATTTCATTTTAACGGAAGAATTGCGACGAAATATAGGACACTATGTTTAGTTATTTATTTTGAAAGTGTAATAAGTCGCTTTCTTTTTAAATGAACATATTTAGAATTTGCGTTTTAACGCGTATAAAAATATTGATGGGAATTTTCGAGAAGGTTTACTCGTACTTATTAACTTAGATACTTAGGTATATTTTTCTCAGTACGAATAATTTCTTATAATCATTGAAAAATCAGCCCTTTTCATTATGGAATCTAACTTATGCCACTTTCAAAATAAACATCTCGTATTCTTTTCCAAAACATTTTTAATCCCTTTCTACAAAATACAAGAAAATTCAGATGCAAAGCTTAACCGGCTTAGTGCCAGGGTTTTTTAAGAATCAGTGTCGGATTGTGCCATGCAGCGCGGCAGCGCTTCGTTCATTTATTTGAAAGAAATGCCGATCAACGCTATCGCGCTGCTCTTTTTTTTCGTATAGAAGTAAATTGAATAAAACAGCTTATTTATGCAGGTGGTTTACGATTATTTGAAAAAAAAAATAATTACGAACCAAGCGCGTTGCGAATTGACGATCGTGACCAAACATCGCGACACAGTTCACCACAGTACGCGAACAGCGCGATCGCGCTGCGTGGCGCTAAAACGGTTAAGAAAGTATATATGTACCTATACTTATGTATAATCTACAATTCTAACAATTATATTGTATTGTAAATATTTTAATTGCGAAAGAGATGAAGCTTCATTCATAACTAAAATAAATTCTTTCCATATTTCATATACATTTCTTCACTAATTACTATTGTATTATCTCACTGTACCACGATTATCTGGTAGATACCTTAAACTTCAACATTACGTTTTTTATACAATATAGACTGTGATAGATTTCGTTTCCATATATTTCCTGTACTACGCCAATAACTTGCACCTTTATAGCAATAGTGATAAGAAAAATCTAAACGGGATAGATATATATGTTAGTAGGCTTTGTAATTTGAATATTAATATCACTTTAAGTAATCAGTGTTTAGGCAACGTTTTTAGCTGACAAAAACTGAAATCCTACTAAAGCATCAAATGAGCAGCGACGATGTTTAACTCTTTGCACTCGAGGGCTCCGGAGCGGAGCCATTTAAAATTTGTCTTCAAACTCGAGGTCTCCGCTATGGAGACAATGCAAATAATTTTCAGTTCATAACATAAGAACAAAAACAAATATTTAATTTTTATTTTTTTTTATATATTATAACATTTGTATCCATAATCAATTAAAAAAGCAATAACATACAACAATGAATTTTCTTTTAATGCGCATATCAATTACTTATATGTGAATATGATTTTTCTGTTGAAATTGCTTCGAGTTGCTGGTAATATGAATGAAAAAAAAACTTCGAGTGCAAAGGGTTAAATTGCGGTAATGGCGAGTTCGTATATCGATAGATCGACGGTGGAGAAATATTCAAGTGTGACGTAATACCACGTGGGATCGACTTCTGTCATACCGCAGCAACATCATCGTGAAACGCGCCCGGCGTGGCTGGCCGAGCGGGGTAAAATATCAAGCCTATAACCGGACCGACCGGACAATCCGCATACGATATATTCTCGATTTATCGTGCATTTTGATCTCGATGAATCTCGATATCACGCGCGCGCGCGAGCGTTAAGGAAACTGAATAAAGGGAGAAAAATGCATTATAAACGCTTACCAGAAAACGGTCTGTAGCCAGCGAGGAACCTTGCCCGCCACCACTTTACCAATCCGGTAGCCATGAGACCCTCATGAATTCACAAACGCCGTGCACACTTTCCTTCCAAGCTTCTTGTTCAGCCACTTTTTTCTCCAGACTTGCCACCGTATCAGATTCTTCTCGTTTCTTTGCGTTCGCAATAGTAGACGCACAGTGTCAGGATTCCGTCCTCTGTGTAAGGATGCGCGTACACTTCACGATTTATTCGCTGTATTCGTATTTAACTACCTTCGATGTCCATCTTTCACTATGCACTCTCAGAACATCGAAAACAGATGCACTATCATAGATTTCATTTTCGACACACTGTTCACTCGACATCAAATAACAGAACAACCGCGCTGCGTGTGCGCGAAGACTTACGAATAAATCACACGTGCTTTTAAGTCGAGTGTTTGCCAGGGAGCGAGTTGTCTGCGCCCAGTCGCCTTATTTATCCTGACTATATCGCCGTTTCGGGGAAAGGGCGAATTCTTTGCGTCATGCTAGCTCGCCCTTGCTCAATGAATCAGTGCTGCGCACAATCACAACGGCAAAATATACGTTCCCTCAGATTTAATCTATTAAAAGTGTAAGAAAAAGAATCGCGGCCGAAATAACAAAACAGACACTCGAACGGCATAGCTCGACTCCTGGCTCGACTACTACTGCGGACGATCGTCCTCGCCTAAACCACGTTCCCCATAATTCCCTTCCCCCTCCATGGAGCCGCGACGTCGACAGTGCCGAGCCGAGGATACACGGGCCCCGAAGGTAGGAGGCGCGGCTCGAAACCTCAGATTCACGCTCTTTCTGTTCCTTTCTGATTCCTTCTACTCACGTTTCTCTCTCTATCTCTCTTTCTTTCCTGTCCATACCTATGTCTTCCTTCCGCTTCTTTTTCCACGCAGTCTCTCTCCGTCTGGTTTTCATAGTTTTATATCTTTCTTCTTTCCTCTAGTTCTGTCATCTTTTTCTGTCTCTTAACCTCCATCTTTCCCTTCTCTTTCTCACTCTGCTTCTCTGACTTTACTTCCTTCCTTCTCTCTTTCCTTCTTACTCGCTCTGTCGCACTAATAGCACGCACACTTTCCTTTTCTCCTTCCTTTTTGTCCGGCCTGAAGGTCTATGAGAGCGCCGAAGAAGGATAGCTTCGCGCGGCTGGTGGGGTTTTGAAGGAAGCCGATGATGGTTCAACGTTGCCTACGACGACACTAAATGTCGGCGCTACGATTTGAATGGTATGTGCAAAAAGGAATCAAACTCCTAAGGGTTTTCATTATCTCGCGCTCATGATAAGAAACTTACTTGCAATTTGGTACTGATCCCGAGGATGTTGTTACTACTTATTTGTGTTTCAAAAACGACGCTTTCAAGGAGAATTCGGCAAAACGATGCCGCTTCCGAGAAGTTTGTTGTAGCCTCTGAAGAGAAATATCAAAGGAATCCTCCGTAATTCGTCAGGGTGACACACAGCCGGCTACCGTTTCTCGTTAAGGCAAATTTCAAACGTATCTCTTAAATGACGTAAATGATCACTGCTGCATTGATATTTTTATTTTTTATGCTTTCATATAAAACGCCTTAAATGTAATTTCTTATTAAATACAAAATAATATAAGTTTGCTTAAAGGTAAATTATTGTTTCTTCTCAAAATTAAAGTTCAAAATATAAAAAATCTTGGAATAATGTTCAGTAACGAAGTCAAGAATATTCTTGTTGACATAAATCGCAGCATTGGATGCGTTAAAAGGAGAAGGAAAATCGGAAAAGCGCAATTGCAAGCCGAACGATTTCTGATCAATCTCAATGTGCAAATGTTGACGTTAATAACTGAAGCTATGCAAGTAATTTAACATCTGCGGAAACGTTCTAATTGACGTATTTACTTTTATACGATCTTATAAATATTCAGGCTTAATTTTGACCAACAAATATTTCTTTCTTTAACCCGTCCTCAGCAACTTCTGCTCATAAATTAAAGTATTCGTTGAAAATATTTATTACTTTTCGCATTTTGCATTTTGGCATATAAATTAACATTGCATAATAATTTCCAATTGATCCATTTAATACCATAGAAATATTTAAATACGTACATTATTCGCAAAAACTTTTCTTTGCACGTAATTTTCTTAGTTAAAGTTTTGATTTCACTTTGGACATGCAAAAATGAAATTACCGTTATGGATTCGCTTAAAATTCAAGGAGATTTTAAGAAATATAGCAAACAATCTCCAAACTTGTGAGACATTTTCCGTCGTGTTTTCAATAAGTCAAGGCTATGTAACTTAAATGTGGTAGTGAAGTGGGATAAATCAGAAATACTCTTTTTGGAGACTGTACCCGCACGCTATTATCTCCTAGCGGTGTTTCAGAAGAAACATAGGCGTCACACTTGTGGACGTACTAAATGAAGTTCAATGAAATGACATTTTATCGTTTACGCAGGGAAAAGTAATAATTTGTTTTCATCTTGCCCGTCCCCTTCTATTACGTTAAGAAAACAAATTTAAGCTCTTCTCGAAACACCGTTAACATGATTAATGTTACCTTAACTCATTTTCAAGTATGTCGCTGATCAACGTCACAAAGATGTTTACACTAATTACATAGAATACAATTAAAGATAACAAATACCAAGTACTCGACAAGTTAGTCTCAAAATTTATTTATAAAGTTTGATCGAAAGAAAATATCTAACGCTCAACATACAAAGTGACGTACTCGGCAAAGAAATTATGACACAGTAATCGCGTAAATGTCTTCGAATAAGTCACGGAAAAGTGTGAAAATAGAAAAAGAAAACGTTTTTCCTAAATTGTCGCGTTATAGCTGCGCCAATGGCTCAGCAAGTACCCCCTTGCTCTCCCTATACGGAAAGTCTCTACCCACCATGCCACGCTGTGCCGTGCTGTGCCGTGCTGTGCTGCACTGTGCTACGGTTTGCCGTGCCATCCTCAACCGCGTAGCATAGCTAGTTGTTTCTTTTCTTTATTCCTTTGTCGGAAAGTCGGCGGCGAGTCTCGTTTTTAAGAGGAAGGCGGAGGAGAGGAGGCAAAAGGAAAACGACAGGCGCTCAGCAGGGGCTGAGGAAGGAATGGCCGGAGGAAGGGGAGGAAGAGCCAGGAGGGGGGGTGTGGAGCAAGGAGAACAAAACGTATGGTTCAAAAACTCAGTACAGACTAACCTCGAAATAAAGCCGACGACACACTCGGGAAACCGAGGCATACCTATTAATAATAAAGTGTTTTCGGCAACGTCTTCCTGTCGTCGAGAACTTGACTGCTGTTAGGAGATGCATCTTCTGTGCACCGCCCGTACGGAAGTATCGAAGGATGTTTAGACGGCTTGTAGTATATTATGTAATGTTACATGTATACAGCTTGTTCGTGTTAGTTTGCACGTGAGGAATTTGTCCTGTAGCAACGCTACTTGAAAATGATGATATCCAAATTGAATGATCCACCCTTATCGGATCACTTATTTTTGGCCCAAACGTCTCAAATGTAATTACGATTGCGAGAATGTAGAAAACGTTGAAAACTCAGAAAGTAGTAATTTGTAAACACGTAGTGCTCTTGAATGTACCGAATTCGAAAATTTGATGTATCAACTTGTGTATCAAAAACGCAGTAGTAAGATTTCCATGCCTTCTTTCATTTTCAACAAGTTTTATCCCAGCGATTGTCCGTGCATGCCATAAAATCATTAATATTGCATTTGAGCTACCAATAGGAAAAGAGAGAAAAAAGAAGATCGAAAGGGAGAACGTAACCGAGAAAGACAGATCACATCAAGAGAGAAAAAGAGTAGCGGGAAGGAATGTCCACGACCGGATCTTATAATTACGCTAATTAGGCAGTAACGCGTAAAAATATAGACGCGCGTGTTTATCGCGAGGTACCGTCGAAGGTACTGAGGTCGGCAGAGGAGAACGTCTTACGACAGGAAAGGCTATAATACAGTTTTGTCGCAAGCAGCAGCAACAACGGCGGCGGTGGCGGCGGCAGCAGCAGCAGCAGCAGCAGCAGCAGTGAGCAAGCATCAAGGAGGCAGTTCTCCGGCGTCGGTTTTGCTTGACTCTCTTCGTGCGGTTTACTGGACGGATTCGTCGGCCGGGGTAAAGGGAGAGTCTCGGCTGGATTACGGGTCCGGCTTGTACGGGGAGGGGAGGGGGTGCGGGAGGGGGAAGAGGAAGCGGTCGGCGCGTTTGATCTCAGCCACGGGCGCCGACAAAGCGTTCATCCACTCTCCTACAACGGCGTGCTGTCTCGCGAGTGGGAGCGCGACAATACGTCAAACCGCTGCGTACGAGGGAGAGGGTAGATAAAGTGAGCCAGCCGGCAAGGTAACGGATCAGAGTGAGAAGGTAGGCAAGCGGAAAGAAGAGAGAAAGCATGGACACGCTGAACGAATGGTGCTCTCCAGAGATAAAAAGGAGAGGAATATAAAAAGTGGGAGTGAGGAATAGAGACAGCGAATAGGAGCGAAATAGTACACGAAGAAGGCAATGGTAAGGGGGAGAGAGTGAAAAACCGACGATTGTGGATGGAAAGAAGATGGAGAGTGTAAGAAATAGAAAGAGAGAAAGTGAGAGAAGAAGAGTAAGAAAGAAGAGAGAAAGAGGAAGGGGGAGAAGGAGCCGAAGATCCGTTCCACGATCCGGCATACTGTCGCGCTCGCTTTAGCATGGCACTGCCACTCCCTTACGCCGGCCACACCAACTTTGCTATTAATAAATAATGTTCCGTGATCCGCATTACAACTAAAGCGGCTCGTTCCGCTCGCAGGTTTATTCTCGATCTCGGACGTGGATACTTGCGAAATCTCTGTCTTCCGTGTTACGCCGCACGGATCTTTTAGTGATGCCGAATGGATGCAATTAACTAAAGTTAATTAAGTTCATGTAGTTTGCAGTAGAGAAAGAATTTTGTGCTGGTTAGTCAGTTTTACAGAGGCGTTTCAGAGCTTACTACTTCTACTAATAAATTAAGTCAAAGATGAAAGTAGGAATTTTTATTCCATGGCTATTGATAAATATTGTGGTTATATTATTTTAAAGTATTTACACTTTAATGTAGTTAAAACGTAAGAAAATTTGATAGTTGATTTTTAGCATTCAACAACCTTTGTAGAATACAAATCAATTTTTGTGTATCCAAAGAGTGCGATTATTTTAAAATTGCGCAGTTTATATTATTTCACATAAAGATGGCAAATAAATTAATCTCTGAATTATCGATATATTCTGTTGTCACTTCATGTGAAACATATCGCTCGTTAAATTTTCACGCTGCAGGGAAGCGAAAGGACTGATGATGCTAATTGCCAAATATTCCTCCTCAATTATTTCTTCTAAAGTGTTACACGAAATTTAAATTTCAAGTAAATAAGTAGAATGACCTGGAGAAATATTATCAATTATTTTAATTGACCAGTATTAAATCAAAAAACATATTTACATGGCGTACGTAGTTGCCATTTTTTATAGTCAAAATGAAACTTCGGAAAATACTTATTTGCTACTAAGAAGGTAGTATTAAATATTTCAAGAAATTGCAAATCATTATTAAGTAACAATCTAAAAACATATAAAATTTATGTAATATTTCCAATACAAGATCAACATATACTTACAAAATTAAAAGAAAAAATAAATGCATGTTATAATTCCTAATTTAACCCTCTATAGCCCGAATTTTCTGTAGCATCTAAAGATCAGTTGTACAATGGCACATTACAAAATCATAGAAATACTATTATAATTAGTAGACTTAACTTGATTTTGAAACATTAAATTGTAAAGAACTTGTTAATCTTTAAGAACCAAATTGGAATACTTGGCAAAGTTAAAAAACTGACTTTGAAGAATAAAAGCTTAGATTTGTCTCGTGTTACTTCAAAGTTACACGGGCCCATAGAGGGTTAAGTTGAGGCAAATACGTTTCGCTCGATACTGAAAATATGTATCTTTTCAGCTGTAAAGAGTAAATGTATTTTATAAATGGAAATGTTAATATATGGTAATACAAAGGATTTAAAGTGCAAGTATTTATTCGATGTTTGAGGATTTACGATTGTATGGTATATATTTGCCACGTATTTGCATTACTTATATTACTATTGCAAAACTATAAATCACTATTTACGTTTCTCTGTAAAATGAAAGGATTACAGAATGTTTAAGATATTGATCTTGTACATTTTAGAAATTACATGTACTTATAAAATTATTTGGAAAATCAATAGACTTTCCATAATTTGGTGTTTAAAAAGTTAAGATGAATTTTAAATGTCCATGAAATGTGAAGTATTAGATACGTTCTATACATTTTATACAAAAACACTGTTTAATATTCATAACGATAATGATCCCGAAAAATGGATCGCCATAAACTGACATCATGCGTGGATTCAGTTTTCATCGGAAACCTTAAACATACTGTTATAACGTAAAATTTTCATTAATTATTATTTACACATTTGACAACACTTCTCCTCGTACTTATGCATAATTACACAAACTTCGAACAAGAAAAATAGACATACTGTACAATGAAAATTAATAAAACGTTTAGTTCTATTTTTTACCCACGTGGTGCCTTTTTATAAAATTCGTTCAATTTCATCAGAAAAAGCCATTTTTCGCATAGTAGTTTTATAAATTTCGAATTATATTTTATTGCGTAAGATCAGTGATTCCCGACTCGTTTGAAATTATTACATCAAAGTTTTTCGGGAGAAGGATTTAACACTAAACGACCAAAATGGTCAAAATGACCGGTTTCCAATTTTTTCTAAAAATTCCTTAAATTGATAGAGCAACTATGTAGTAAATATCCCACGTCTATTTTATAAACCCAAAATTACTTAATTGATCGTCTTTTTCTCCTCTTCACTTCTCTGTTTCCAAAGTTTTTCATTCAGTACATTTAAATATAATAGATATAACACCGGTAGTTCCATTGTTAAAAACCTTTAGGTTGAAAAAAATAAAAAAAGAGGTGAAAAGTGTTAAAGCAAACTTATACACATTGGGTCGTTTCACAACCCTTACATTTATACGATTTAATGAACTCAATAATAAATATAGTTTTATCAAAATTGTATCTTTAATAATAACACTAATTATTGAAAATGTAAGTTGTGTAGATGCACAGATAAAAAGATAAACAATTAATATGTTTAAATTGCCGATTAGATTTGTATTTAGTTATAGATATAATTTTGAGATTATTGAAACGATCTGGTACATACTTATAGTCACATAGATTTGCTTTAAACCCTAAATAATGTCTTTTATTTATAAAGTGAAATGTTTCTAAGATTTGTTTGAAAATTTGGTAAGAATATATAAAGCGATCGCTTTGAAATCACCGCAGGACACCTGTTGAGAATCACTGTTCTAAATCGTAAGAATGTTATGAATAACACGAATGATAAATTGGGTGTAACTTCTTTTTTCGTTCGCATAAATGATTAAAACGCAGTCGCATAAAATAGTGTTAGAATAATTTGAAAACTATTTGGATTACAATCCGAAGACTATTTTATTTCTAAATACTTTCGTTTTAACATTAACACAAATCGCTTGGTTTTACTGTTTCATTGTCTACGGCCCATTTAATTGATTATCACTCGCACACATTTTATTATACTTATTTATTATTATTCGAATAAAACTTTACCTTACTCAAATCAACGAACTGTTAGAGCAATTGTCTTACGCGTATATTTCCCTTTAACCACATATCCGAAGAATCATCGTTGAAAAAAAAATGATCCTTTAGCGGTAAATGAAGAGATTCTATAACGAAACATTTTCCGAACATGATAAACGAACATCAAATTTGTTCAACTTCATTGTATTCAATGCATGTTCCATTGTTCAGTCATTTTCCACTTTGTAGCCTTCAGTTAAGTAAGAGCACTTGCTTTGTGTAATTCAATTTACTTTCTCGCCTAAGCTGGTAACGTGTTATGTGCCATAACGAAGCGATAGCATTTTTTTCAAAATCGCGCCCTCTCTTCTCCGTGTAGTGAATGTTTGAACATATAGATTAAGGATAACTTTGACAAACTTTTATTTGTGAAAAGTTGTACATATAAAGATTGTGGTTGCTAATATCGATGAATAAAATTGCAAAAGACTGTGCTCAATGTTTTTACTTTCTTCAGCAGTTTCACAACTCTGCACGCGTTGCGCATATATGAGCCGTTTATTCTTAAAGTTTCATAAGTAACTTTACCTATACGAAATTATTTATACTGATAAAAATATAATTATTCAAGATAACAAGCCCGTATAAATGTTCTTGAAAATTGTAATCAAAATTTTTAAACACGTTAAAACGTAATACCTAAATATCTTGATTTAAGAAAAAAGTGATTTGTGGCACTTTCAAAATAAACGGTTCATGTTAACTGTGACTAGCGAATTATACTTCGAAAATCGTACATGGGTTTTATGCGCGAATAAAAACTTACTCCGATCACCAAACTTACATCACTTTTTATTATCTGTAAAACGTTGATTTTCATTCATATGAACTTAAATAGGGGACATATATAGATTGCACCAACCATCGTAAATTCATGATTAATTCGATAAAATTATGGCAATAACGCACACAAAGGAAACATTATACATAGTGCAGCAGGTAGACATCCCTCAAAAGTTTCGTATTAGTCGCATAATAAACTATACGAAACTCTGTCGCAGTTTAATTGCATCTAACATTATAATCTTGTCTTCTGTAATATGTCACTTGCAGAGAACGATTTAGAGAAAAATGAATCGTAAAAGAAAGATCAGAGCCATCTACTCGTAACATGTTCTCTTTTTCATACTAACATGTTGATCTTCTGCCTTTTCGTTTCGTGCTACTCTCAGATATATACTAAGCATTCACGTGGATACGAATAAAATTTGCATTTTATTTCGATTCGTGTTTGATAAAAATCGATCAAAACTGTAATACTCTAATCTCTATACTGTAAAACTTCAATCATTCCGTTCGTTTTTTCGTGCTACTTAAATGTATTTCAGATAGAATACTCGTATTCCCGTTCTGGTATTCTCTCGGTACTTGAAAGAATATACGTTCATGTTAATTTCAATAACCACTTCGTAACACTATTAAATTTGAAGTAAGAATTATTTAAATGCTATCAGAATTGAGACGGTAATTACAATCTTGATTATGATGAAATCAAGCAGATGCATCTTCAGTTAAAAGTAATGCAGCAGTGCATTCATTAACATAATTATCCGGGGTGGGGCGGGCGGTGAGGGAAGGTCAGTAGTCAAATGTTATTCGCAAATGGTCAGTATGAGTTTCACCTAAGAGATAACAACTTGGAAGCAAAAAGGCAGAATTTAGAAACGTATTCCGAGTATAGCTCGATATCTTCGCATGTGGGCTGCACTTCTTACATCTATACAGATATTTGTTCCTAAGAGGAACGTAGTAACAGATAATAACACGACCGCTTTATTTCATATTCATTTAAACGTCTAGTCAAACGTGGCGCACGCGATACGATATATATATATATAAAATTATGTACTTATTACATAATTATATTGCAATCGTACCGGTCGATGTAATCAGAGACATACGCTGCAAAGTCATTATACGTAGTAATGTCTAGAAATCGAATGAGGGCCACTAATAGAACTCCGGTATCTCAACGCGGCAGTGTTAAACATGTACCGGCAAAAATCGAAAACTATTTTTGATTTCGTTAACTGATCCACACTTTAAAGACTATACACAGTTTGATACCTAGTATTATCATCTGAAATGTTAGTTCATGACAAGTCAAGAATATCTTTATACATATTAAAAGACCGCTACAATGAAACCAAAGACCAGGGACGCGATAAGAGAGGGACGCGAAGGGTGCACATCAATATCACGTTGAATACAAAAAAGATTTCAAGGAAATTTTTAACGGTACCCATTCTTGATGCATTGCTGTAAGTCACTCGGAGTTTTTTAATGAGTTGAATGTTATACTAGGAAAAAGAGTGACTGCATAGATAACAGTTTGCTTCTTAAATGTAGAACATTTATGGCTGAATTTACATGGTCAATCAGAAGTTGTGTCATACAGTGTTATTTTATGTGACTGGTTTTCACATGTTGTTGAGAAAAATATATTGTATTAAATTTAATTTTTATTATTTCAAGTAAATCGAAGAATGGGCTTTCGAATTTTTTTCGTGAAATTTTTGGCCCCTTTACGTTTATCTTAGAAATAATACATTTTAATGGCAATCAAATAAGTATAATATTATGAAATTTGCCTAAAGCCATATTATTTTTAATTATTACATGCAAAGTCATTAATTAATGTACACTTTTGTATATTATAAAAAATCTTTTAAATTCATTCATTTGATCCAAAAGAAGAATGTATAGTATCATTTGAGAAATGCGCATTAGTATGTAATGTCTACTGTGTGAAATCGTGGGAGCCACTAAAATAAAATATATTTCAGATAATAATGTTAGGTACCTCGGTACGTATTTAAAAATATTCATCGAATTAATTTTACTCATAATGTAAATCAATATACATTATTAAGAAAACAAATTTTTACAAAATCGCACAATAAATCATATCTATCTGAAATTGAAAACAATTTATATAATAAAATGGACAAAATTGCACTGATTCTAAAATCGGGATGGACATGATATCAAATTTTGCGATTACACATTGTACAGTAAACAATCTCATTATCTTCTTGCGGTCGATTGTACAATATCTTTGTTCGAAATTTAAATGTACAACTTTATGTATTTTTAACAAATATCAGCCCGCACGCAAATGCATCGTTGTTTTTCGATTCAGTTTTCTTCAAGTTATTACATATATAATTTTACGCTGAAGTATGAATTTACTATGTTCCATTTACGACATTGTTCGAGAGAGAAATACCAGAAATTGTCTTTACTCGTGAAGCGTTCATTTGTTGTTTATTGAAATTAATAAAGTATAATCTGGCTTGAGAATTTATTATGTATTACATATCTTCCACTGACACCGATGATGACATCCAGCAATTATATTTGCACAATCATTTGATATCGTATAACTAATTCCAAAAGTGTCATTGCTTTAAAAGCAAAATCGAATAAAAATTACAAAAAAAAATTCTCATTATCTGTTAGCAGAATTTTTTTTACTAAATTTATACAGTATGATTTGTATGTGTATATTTCAAATAGAATATGCAATGAACCAATGGTAGAATTGGTATCGTATTCATCTCCCATCTCAAGAATTAAATCCACCTTAACCATTTAATATAATAATTATATTGTATCCTATTTCCAATAGAAGTCGATATGCCTAATCATTTTAACGGCATTCTTGAGTTGCATTTACGTTGTAAGTTTGAGAAGTATTATGTACATCGTACATGTGCTTGTTAACCATTAAAACAATAATGAGCAAAGAAAGTAGTTGGCAATTATCGTATTACAAATATAACTAATTATTAAACGAACGAGACACGTTACCTTCCGAAATATCAAACACTCCATAGGACTTTGTATTCATTTTCACAATTTCGATTACCTAATTCTTTTCATATATACATTTCCAAGTGAAACTATGTAAGAGAAGATTGGCTTTTCTTCCTAACTTTGTGCATATTCAACGGTCGATGCATAAAATAAGTATACGCATCATTGAAGACAGAATATTTATAGAAAATGTAAATAATGCCACTAATCGACGTAATCACTTTTTCATTTCCTACGAACAGAGAATACTCTTCCTTTTTTTTTAATGAAAAATGCCTTGCAATGCTTATCGTTTCATTGCATCTTTATAATATAAGAAAAACAAACACATGTGTCGATACGCTCAGTGAAATATACATTACAATAAAACAACTGTTTTACAAATCCCCTTTGAAAATATTGACACAAATTCGTATTTCCAATAATACACTTTGACATGATATAAACTATAAGCTAAATTAATATATAAGAATTTGGATTTGGTGAAAATCATAATCATCTATCGTTCAGTAAATATACACTTTGTCCATAATCTTTGAAAAAATAAAATAATATATAGATAAAGCAAGTTTACACATTTTAATCCAGACTTATCAGAGTAAATAAGTGCAGTTTTTTAAAAAGGAATATATGTTTAAGTGGCTAAATTATAATCTGACACCACCAGTTTTAACATGATCCTTCGACTTTGTATGACCGCGGATCACATATTAATGACTTACTGACATAAAAGTGATTCAAAAATAAACTACAATTAACGTATTAGATTTTTAGCCATAAGACTCTTATGAATCCATATACTCAACAACAGGACAAGGATTTACAGTGAGGGCACTTCTTTTCTCTGCCTGTCTTTATATAGGCGCTGGACCATTTTATATGCTATTTTTTAAACAGCAAGGATTCAGCGTAATGTACAGAGATTGTACTTCTATATCTACCGATCTGTTACCTGGAGATCGATAATTCACGGATTGCTCTTGTCCTCTGGTACTCTATCTCTCCCCTCTTTCTCTTTGTGTTTTAACCTCTGTTTTATAGAGTACATATAAGCCCCAGACATATATATTTGTACATAGCTATCATATCCAATGGAAAGTGTACATTAAACTCAACTGAATCACGTACAGTTCACTCACAACATCAAAAATAGACTATTGCAAGAGTGCATTAGTATGTGACACCCTGTAGATAGTTATTACTCAACCAAGGTACCGTTCTCCATACATTCCGTGACTTTCTTCTCCCGGTGAAATCTGAGACGTAGACGATATGTACAAATTTTGTATGATATCACAATATCACTCTTATAAGTCTCTGAGTCTTTTTCTTTTAAATGCGATTCGCCGCATAGTTATACAAATCGTTGATCCCATATTGTTGGACTATAATATAACGTAGCATCTGATACATATAAGAATCTTGAGATCATATATATTACATTATAAATCGATCGCAATTTCAAAGAGTGTACAACTTGTACATATTGCCTACGATACAGACTCTGTTATAGTTATAGCACAAGAATAACACGATTATTGCGTTATTCTTATGCTCGACCACGTGGCTTCTTTCGAGAAGTTGCCTCTTCGGTCGACAGAATACCTGTGGTAGCAGCGACACGCTTTGGACGTCCTGTTGTTTTGCTACTTTGTTGCGTGTTTTGAGCGGATGCTGTAAAGTAAGTTGCATTATAATAATTCTGCAAGGAAATAAAATATTATTAAGTTGCAAGCCTTTAAGTTACGTTTCTGTATAAATACTGTATATATGTAATCACAGAATATCGTACAAATATGTTTCTGTTTAATGAATATAAATGATAATAAAGGGATTGTTAATCAAGGAATAATTTACCACGCAATTTTGTCCTTGACACGCCACTTGTGCTATTGTTGTTTTGTTGCTTTGTGCTTTTTTTATTTTCACTTTTTTTCATCTCTGTACTGTTCTTAGCCGCATCCACCGAAGAAGCGACATTAGTAACAGCAGCACTCGTTGTTACAGCAGTGGTTGTAGTAGCAGTAGTAACTTCATTGCCAGATTTTGTGCTTCTGTTTAATGCTCTCTCTGCTCTACTAAATCCTTTTGCAACAGATTTAGCAATTGCTAAAGCTTTGTTAACGATCCGTTTTTTAGAGCGACTCGATTTGGGTGACTTTTTTCCTGATTCGTCTTCTGCAGTGTCCTCTTCGGAGGAGCTTTCAGTTCGTTTAGATTTCTTACGCAGATTTTGTTTCTGCTTGTGCAAACTGTGACTTTTTCTTTTTTTTAATTGTGACTCGTCCTTGTAGAGAGAAAGGTCAACTATGGAAGAGACATTGAAGTTGCTAACATTTAATGTTTTAAAGATGATGACTTAAATCATCAGAATGAATGACAGAACACACTAGTGTTAATAAGCAAAAGATAAAATATTTTTATTAATGTTATAATGACATACTTTAAAACTTTCTAATTTTAGTAATCTATATAGAACTATAAATTTATAAAAGCTACAGAAAAATTAAAAAATATAAGTACATGCGTGTATAAATAACGAATGACTGCGTGAATAATGTAATTATAACGAATTACAAATATTGTTTGTATATTTTATAATTAAATAGTATAGTTACTAACGTCCATCAGGATGTTCTTCTGTTACTCTGGGTTTTTCAGATACTCCGGCTTCGACGTCAATTGCTCTTTTTAAAATGTTTTCGGTACGCAGTAGTTCTATTTTAGTTAGTTGAAATTTATTTTTATCAATTTTGTTCAAATTCAAATTCGTCAATATACAGTCAAAATCTGAAAGTTCAGAAGTAAATCAATGCGTGTGCATTATATTAAGAGAATTAGTAACCTCAATTATATAAATTTACCTATGAAATCATAAAAATCTGGCGAATAAATTTCTCCATTATTTTTATCTTGTGAGAGCCAACGTATACGAATACGTCTGCTAGATTTATATATATTTTGCATTGCTTGACATACATAGAAGCTTCCTTCCACATTTCTCACAGCCAGAAATTCATTTCTAATAATAAGTACCAAATACAATTAATACATGAATAATATTGAAATGTATAATATTTTTAATGTGTATATGCACATTATAATGGATAATATTACTATTCTTTTATATGTGACATTAACACAACCTAGGCGTACTCGCGCCTACACACATGCATACACACAATGAAAATACATGAGAGTCTATCAGATTTGATATTTTAATGCAATCTTTTTGATTTTTCTTATATTATTAAATAAGAAATTACTATCAATTGTATAATTTCTAAATATCATCATAAAAATTCACTTACTTATAAAACACTATAAGTTTATCATCAGAGGCTTTCGACGGTGGTGTTTTGTTCAAATTCTTTGACAAATAATTGTGGTAGATATCTTGGTGACTCTGATAAGGCTGCGTTTGAATTCGATTTCTTTTAGGCTTACTAGCTCCATCAGAAGCCGACGACCCTCCTTTCAAATCCTTTAGTTCCCTAGATTTTCGTTTATTTGCCTTAGGTAAACCAGTAACTTTTGTTTCAACTTTTGGCGGATTATTAGCTGATGGTACAGAATTGTCTCCCATAAGTTTCATGTTTTGAGACACAATTTTTGATTTTTGAGTATCAGATTTTCCTTGCCCATCTTCCGTTTTATGCGCAGACAATTTTGTTTGCAAAGCCGTAGTAATTGGCATTCCATCTGACTCTTTGGAACCATTATTTACAGGAATTTTCTTTTCTTCAATTTTATTTTGCGGTTGTGGGCACAATACTACAATAATATACAAATTATTAATCATAAAGACAAATGTCAGTATTATATTGACTTTTTTAAATATAATTAAAAGAAATATTAATGTTATGTTATTAATTCACGTTGACATTGTAGTTAGTAAGATATAATAATTATTAGACAATAATAAATTATTCATTTTCTGCCAAGAGAGCAATAAGGATAGAAACAACTTTCGACAAACGATATAAGCAAAATACATTAGTATTTACTCTAATACTTTTACTGACCAGGAAAATCTAAAGCAATAGACGTCATTTCCTGCTCCATTTGCATCTCGCATTGTGCCTCTTGGACAGGATTACCTGGACTTAGATTATTATTTCTATTAGATTCACTCTGTTTTGTATTAGCAGGTATGCTTTGTTCTGTCTCTGCCTTTATAATTTCCACGCCATTTGGAATTAATTTATCCGATTCTGATTCCTTTTCAGAATTGTTGCTTATATAAGGCGGAGTTTGGTACACAGAAGGCCTATGATCTTGTACTAAACTCAGAGGTTGACTGGGTGGTTGAAGTGTAACATAGCTCAATCCAGTTCCTGATAGAGGCTTCATAGACCCTGGTTCCGAGCCTGATACAACTTTTTGTGCCATTGCATTCATAGGAAGAATAGAATGAGTGGTGGAAGTTGGAGATGTACCTACTCCAGGTATTGTTGATTTTAAGGCCGATGCACTCATTTTCCACTGCTTAAGTCTTTCTATATACTTATAAAAGATTATCATTAATTACATTACAATTTTTTCAACATAAGTATGACGATGGATTATATATTTTTAAAAGATATTTATGCATAATATTTGTTGATGTTGGATTGAGAATATGCGTAAAATTGATAAATGTGAGCTCAATGATTTGAATATTATTATTAGTACATGTTATCTTAAATTGGCATAATAACCTTAGCACCACATAAAGGACAAAAAAATATAGGAAAGTAATAAAGAAATATCGAAAACGCTGTAAGAAGTGAAGCACATTTCAAGAAAACAGATAACATAAAATACCATGTTGCTTTATGCGTCGCATAACATCTTTACTTATTACAATCAATCAACTCATAGGCCAATAAAGTGGAAATAACATACAGGCGGTGCAGAGATAAGGAGAAATCGAGGGGTAATGAATCAACAAAGAAAAGAGCATGTAAAAAGGCAAGATGAACGAAACAGAATCTCTTGGAGACAAGATCAAGCACACAGAAGGTTCGAAGGGGGAGGGGGTAATTAAAGGAGTAAACATAAACACGGAGGAAATCTCCGATGCTCTTGAACCATGAAAATATTAAAGAGCCTTACTCAATATTTACAGCCTTGCAGAGCAACGTGATTTTACCTCGTCTTTATCAAGTTCTGAATATGGATATATATTCCCTTGCTAAATTTCCTTGGGTAGTTGACCACTGCGCGCTAACACACGGTTAACTCATTTTCTCGCACACTTCTTTGGCGCGTGAACGCTTTTTCTCGGCTAACATTTCATTCAGTATGCATCTAGCATAATCTTATACCAGAGATATTCACTTAACTTACTAAATTTTACAAAACAAAACGATAAAGGCTTGCGCGCTACAGAAAGCCGTGATTTTACCCGCACGAAAAAAACAGGAATACCAGACGTTAGATGGCGTCGGTTCTTGGACGCCATGTGTGGCGCAAACTTGATTCCATTTCCATTCTGATTGGTTCCGTAGACCACTGATTGTGAGGTTTTTCTGTATTATATTCATTGTGGCATAGTATTAGATACAAAAGCATCTTTCGAATATGTTCACGAGTGACATTGAGATATTTTCTGATGTGTGTTATTTAACATGCAGTTTCTAATTTTGTTCACAAAATTAACTGAAATTTTGTAAAATTAACCCCTTTAGCACAATAAGATTTCCCCTTTTTTTCATTCCCGAATGGTTAATTATTAAGATTATACAATACTACATTAAAAAGATTTATATTCTGTCTATATTAATACAGGAAAAAACAGTGGTTGATATTTTGTGATTAAGTACTTTTAACTCTAATATCATTCAACTTTAAACAATAATGATAACAATTTAAAGCAACATATTATTTGGTCTTCATATCTTAAACATTTTGTCAAATTTTTCCAAAATTAACACGTTTCATTAATTGATGCGTTTCACTTTAGAAACAGATATGTATACAATACATTCCTATAATTTAGCGTTTTCTAAATTAATCTAAAAACAGGTAATAAAATGTAACAGAATACAGATTATAATTAAATCTTAATTATGAACAGCAGAAAATTAAACAAGTAATATTCATTGTTAATTTTAAAGAAGCGTTTTATCGCTTTTATTTACGTGTAGTGAAAAATTTGTAAACATTTTAAATATTATTCTACATACATATGCTTAAAGAAAAACTGAAAACGATGGTAGAAATAGATAACATTTTCTCGTTTTTTTTGTGCGATAAGTATATGTGGTTTGCGCGCCAATTATGTTTCGCACAATGAGGAACGGTCTTAAGGTTCTGCCAGCGTAGAAGTATGTATGTATATCATAAGTGAAAAAAGGGATGTGCGCAAGAGGTTATGCGCAGATTTCTCAAAAGTTTCTTCAAGAGAGCCAATATGAGCTCACCTTTATTCGAGATCATGGATACTGGTGAATACACATCATACACATGAATAGATGAGGATCTATGGAGGAGATGAACTTTAGACTGGATTGGACTTTATCAACCAATTGGCCAACGTCGAATCGAACGCGATCTATAGGCTCTATAGACAATTCACGTATATAGGATAAATCCAAATTAATTGCAATTTCTCATTCTCTAACTTATATTAATTAGTAATGGCGCGTGTACTCGTCGGTGTGAAAAGAGTTATTGATTATGCAGTTAAGGTATATCTTCATAATATGGTAGAAGTTACATACATGTACATATATTTGATAAGATAATAGATTTTTTAATTGACTGCGGAAAATTTGAACACGTTGTATTTTAGAATGCAAAAACAACACAGATTGTATATAAACCTTAATAATAATTATATTAACGTATTAATATTTTTATATGTTATTTTTATAAATAATTGTTTGTTACTTATGATTTTTATTTCTTTCGGCTCTTAGATACGTGTTAAACCAGACAGAACAGGAGTCATAACAGATGGTGTTAAACATTCGATGAACCCTTTCGATGAAATTGCCATCGAAGAAGCTGTTAGAATGAAAGAGAAAAAATTAGTGCAGGAGATAATTGCAGTTTCTTGTGGACCTTCGCAGTCTCAAGAGACAATAAGAACTGCTCTTGCTATGGGGGCAGATAAAGGAATTCATGTTGAGATATCTGGTCCTGAATATGAAACTTTACAGCCAATTCATGTTTCTAAAATATTGGCAAAAATAGCTCAAGATGAAAAAGCAGATTTAGTTATTGTTGGTAAACAAGCGATAGATGATGATAGCAATCAAACTGCACAAATGATTGCAGGCATCTTAGATTGGCCAGCTGGAACATTTTGCAGTAAAGTAAGATAAATGCAAATTTAGAAGAAATTTATATAAAAAGTCATTTGTAAAATACAAATTATGATTGATGTATAGAATGAAATTTTGTTTACATTGTTTGTTTTGTTATTAGGTTGAAAACAACAATGGAGAATTAACTATCACTCGTGAAATTGATGGTGGCTTAGAGATGGTTAAAATGAAGACACCAGCAGTTTTAAGTGCTGATCTTCGTCTTAACGAGCCCCGGTATGCCACTTTACCAAATATTATGAAAGCTAAGAAAAAACCAATTAAAAAGATGAGCCCAAAAGAACTTGGTATCGATACTGCTGCAAGAATTGAAGTTGTCTCGGTAGAAGAACCACCAGTAAGACAAGCTGGTGCAATTTTACCAGATGTCGATACTCTGGTAGCAAAACTGAAAGAAAGTGGACATGTTTAATGTTATTATATTTTAACTTCATAAAGCGAGAGCAAAATGATATCATTGGCTTTTACATTTGTCATACTTTATTAAACCTTGTTGTATATAGAACAACATTTTGTACATTATCAGAAGCTATATACTGTATCTTAATAAATTTTTATCGCATGGAATAAAGCAGTAGGTCCCTTTTTAACTCGATATATATAATAAAATAACATTTTATATATTTATATATGTCTCTTTGGCAAATAACAACACTGGTTTTTCTACATCGTTTTTGTACTTCTATATTTTCACACACGGTTCACGCGATGTACTTCTATTTGCGTATCCGTAAAATGTGTGAAGAAATAACATTTTTAGATACCACTAACTTCTTGAAGCATGGTAAATCTGTTAATAACAAAACAAAGCAGAGATCTGCTAGTTCTAAAACAGATCTTCGATCTGTTTGTATCCATCCATATGTTTTGTAAAATACGACATTACAATTTACGTTTCGTTCGACTTTCGTACATCATGATACATTTAAAATACATATAGAATTCAAAGTTTAAAGTCACAAGTAATTGACACAATAGTTTAACGTCATTTAAATTTTATGCGCAAAATTTGAGTTGGACTTTTAAAGTCACTTATAATTTTACAATTCTTTTTAGGCTTTTAAACATTATCAAATAAAATTTATATATCGTCTTATCACATTCAAATACATACTGCCTTACTAGGAAGTGTTAGTCACTGAACAGTAGATAAGAAATCAGTGAGATGTTTTTCACAAGTCATTCCTATACTAAAATACGTTTATTTGAAAATATCGTTTAATTTATATTATTAATTTTTTGTAGGATTAAATTACGTGCAATTTGAATTCTTACCTATAGAAATAGTAGAATTAAATTCCAATACCCGTATTTATGCTCTACTGTAAAAAATACTACCTTTTTTAAAGGAATAATAAACTGGCTCCCTAAAATTGCTTTACATTAAATACCCAATCCAAAATACTATCTTCTTGATACTGTACTTCTTTTCTCTTTTTAATATCATTTCTGTAAACTAAAATCTTACATAAAATTCATTGTATTTTAGCAGTCTTTTACGATTACGCGTTATTTTTATATATGAAAAGACAAAAGAAGGAAGTTCCATTGAAGATGTTAATCATTCTTTACATTAATACTTTCCAATCAAATCTAGTATTGCTGGTATGTGTTATAGGTGGAAATGGAGGTGGATGCAGTTGCCACCCATCTAATCCTTCGCGTGCTGTTAAGCATGCTAAATACGGTACTCTTTGAACTAGTCTAGTAACTTCAGCTGCTGGTGGTACCCTACCACCCGTTAATTGTTTTGTACACGCTGCCAAGGAAGCAGCGTGCGCCACTATTAAAATATTTCCTACCGTACTTTCAATAATTTGTTTGATTAATTCGTAACTTCGTTCATAATACTGTGCTGCGTTCTCTTTCAGCGGGAGGTCTTTTGCTTTCATGACAGGATTATAAGTTTGGTCTATATTAAAGCCAGCTTGTATTAATTCTTCAGATGTCATCCAAACTGGTACACCATTTGGGTACCATGCTAACCATTCTATAAGTCCCGGTTCTATTTTCATTGGAATATCTGAATTTAATCCTTTTAAAATGTGTGCCAGTGTTTGTACACATCGTAATGATGGCGAAGTAAATGCCACATCTATTTTAATATTAGAAGATTTCATTGCTTCGCCCACTAAGCTTGCCTGCACTTCACCTACTGTTGTTAACGGACTGTCATTCTGGAAATCTTGGATATTTCTTGGTGGTATCTCCTTTGGCATATTTAAATCTCTGCGTACATAACACCCATTTGACTCAAAGCAATAAGGAATCCATGCACCAAATGTGAAGTCCACTCTTTCTCCATGGCGACATATGAAAATTTGTCTTGATGAATTTGACGGTGATTCTGTAGCTTCTATCTGTAGACAAAGGAGTATATTTAATTGTAACTTTCACATTAATACAGAGAATAATTTATATGGCATACTGGTTCGTGAATAGTTGCTACTCCATCAGTACTATCTGTAGCATCAGTTGGTAGCAAAATTGATGGTCTTCGACTGTTAGGTATTTCTTCCTTGTCTATATGTTCACTTTTATTGTCAGTAATCTGTATGGTAGTATGTAAGGTCCATGAATCTGACTCGGCTGTACGTTTTGTATGATTTAAAGGTAGATGTCCTGAAATACCAGTTAACCACGAGATACCTTCTACCCAACCATCTGTCGATGTATTACATGCTCCTTCTGGAATGTAAATGTAATCTCCTACTCTTAGTTCCAATTCATCATGCTCCCGAGGCATATGAGCATGAGTCACTTTATGTACATGTGCATTCTGCAATCTAGGATCTCTGGAATATAATCTAAGTTCCCAATTAGCTGGTGAGGAGGGCATCAGTTTCTCAACCATTAAACGAAGTGGCTGATATAGATTGCTAGGAAACTGATAGGCTAACGTAAGATGCAACGACTTTACTTGGGGCTCTGCAGTAATACCTAGGCTGACAAGTTTATTAACATAACTTATAGTAATATTTTTCAACCATTCTGCATTCGCTTCTTTAACAAAAAGGCCCATAAAGTTAGGTGAAACATAAGTTTCTAAGTTAATATGATCTGGCAGTTCATCTTGATTGACTACACTTTCAAGGGTATTTACCAATACTTCAATAGATTCATCTGGAGCCTATAAATAAAATTTGTATGCACTTCAATTCTGATAATTAACAAAGCTTAATTTATAATCGTACTTTAAAGAATGATACAAGCGTAATATGTGGCATAAAATTATGTGCTCCATTCCATATCAACTCTTTGCTTTCTGACCAAAATCTTAGAAGTTTTTCTGCTAATGCACCTGTAGGACAAGCATACAAAACATATTGCCTCTGTGTGTTAGAATCCAAAGTTGGATCTCTAACATGTGCCAGTAACCAGTCTGATGCAAGTTGAACACCACGATGTCCAGTAGCAGCCAATGCTTTCTCCCTAAAAGAAACAGTGTATCTTAAAATATATTTAAAAACTAAACAAATATACTATAATTGATCTGAAGTTATACAGTTTCTCCAATTTCTTCTATCACATATATGTCATTAAATTAACAAGTATTTCGTAAAGTAATATTGTATCAGTTAAATATTGTTTGTTATGTTAATATTAAAAAAATAATAATTTTCGGAAATTTCTCAGAGAAATTCCATTTCCAAAATGAGTAGTTTTAAAGTAAATTCGAGTTTAACGAGAACTTTATAAACGTAATAGTGAAACTTAAAATTTGACAGCTGTTTGTTTACAATGATAATGTCCCACTAACCTTTAGTTTTTCGTACAATTTTGGGATAGTGATATTATTTTTTTTTATTAGAATATAGTACTTACGCTCGGTGTTTCGGAAAACCTAACTGCAACAGAGTTTGTAAAGGGGTCAGAAGTTGTTTTGATATTTTCGTTGGAGTTGGATTTTTCCGTGGCGGCAACGTCGCCATGACGGTACATTACAGTAGCAGTAACTACCAATGGTATGGGTCTGATACAGTATCGATACTATCGATACCATTCTGCAGTGTTCGATATAGAATCGATACACATCAAAGATATAGCGATAAAAAGTAATGAATACTTTTTCGATACGTCGGCATATATGGATACCTGTTTAGTTCTTACTGGTTCTTACGCAAAATTATTGATACCTGCTGGATACCTATTTGAACATGGAGATGCCGGCTTAACAAGTAAATACATATGAACCATTCATTTTGAAAGGGGTATACGCCCATTTCTGAGAAAAGTGTGTTTAAGTTAGTTTTAGCCAGGGTCGGGAAGCTGTAATGGGCCAAGCTTTTTTTAGTTACGTGGAGAGTCACCATCAGGTGGCGATAGTGATATTACTACTATAGGCACGTGGTACAATTACGCGTGTGGCGTAAGCCCACGATTGTTATGTCTTCAGGAGAGATAACGCCTACTGAACACGAGCCTTGTGGTTTTAATAATCTTTATTCGAGAGAGCTATAACAACCGCTCTAGCACGTGCGACGGTAAAGCTTGAAGAAGAAATTGAACTCCTCCCGACTTACAATCAACAGTTTCCCTAGGCGCGACCTAGGGAAATGTCGACACTTTAAATAATCTGTTCCTTGGAATGCGACAGGATGTCTAGACTTTTGTCTAACACCCGTCGCTCTCCAAGAACTCCACACGAAACCGAGACAAACTGTAAACACAGTGGCGACGGTCCCAATGCGGACCGACCCCATTTGCTATACAGGGTATCTTACCCTCATAAAACTCGTTGACGCTAACATACACTATACAGGGTATTTCACCTAACTTGACCACCTTAAATATATCGCTTATTTCGTAAGATAGAAAAAATGTCAGAGGGAGAAAATATTCTGTTCGAAGGCGCCAATACGGTGATGGGCCGAATTTCTTTCTTAAGGTCATTTTTTTCGAGTTTTCAAGGTCATCGTATTTTTTTTAAATGGGACCACATATTTTCACTACAACAGTCTTATAGCTTATAAAAAAAACGAATCCAACGAGGTGCAACGACCTTCACGTGACCTTTAGCGAGAAAATTGTGAAATGTTTGTCAGCAACTTCAGTACGCGTTCGGAGACGGTAAATGAATGAATTTCTATTTCTAAAATAAAGATTTAACTTAAGACTGTTTCAATGAAATAGAAATTCATTCATTTACCGTCTCCGAACGCGTACTGAAGTTACTGACAAACATTTCACAATTTTCTCGCTAAAGGTCACGTGAAGGTCAACATATTGCACCTCGTTGGATTCGTTTTTTTATAAGCTACAAGACTGTTGTAGTGAAAATATGCGGTCCCATTTAAAAAAAATACGATGACCTTGAAATCTCGAAAAAAATGACCTTAAGAAAAAAATTCGGCCCATCACCGTATTGGTGCCTTCGAACAGAATATTTTCTCCCTCTGACATTTTTTCTATCTTACGAAGCAAGCGATATATTTAAGGTGGTCATGTTAGGTGAAATACCCTGTATACAATGGATACGCAACTAGTTCTACGATACATAAGTTCTGAAATCTACGCGACGATTGGTAATTAACGGAACTCGCATATTTAAACCTAATTCGACGGAACGAAATGTACTGTTTTTCTACTCGCGTATGTTCGCGGAACGTTGCTTCGCTGGATGAAACGTAGTCGTGCGAATTCGCTGACAACCGGATAATTGCAACAGCGCCGTAAATAATCGTGACTCAAACTGACTACCTTGATCAGTCGCCAAAGTTTTAGGAACGCCGAAACGCGAACTCCACCGATCTACGAATGCGCGGCACACCGTAGTGACTTCAATATTCGCGAGCGCGGATCGCCACTGGCCATCTCGAGAATCGATCGATCATGGTCAGGCAATATCGATAACCGTCCGAATTTGGTAGCGGACCGATTATGTCCATGTGGACGTGACTGCAGCGATCGTCAGGAGCTACGAATTCTGCCGGTTTCGGGTGGTTGTGGCGGGTGACTTTGGATTGTTGACAATCCAGAACCTCACGCGACCACTTTGCGATATCGCGATGCATATTAGGCCAGACGTATCTTTTCCGGATTACGCGATCGGTGACCCTTGCACCCGGATGTGGAGGTTTATGAAATTTGTCGAAGATGAGCCTTCGCGACGGGCTTGGAAAATACGGACGCAACACTTCGCCCCCAGATCGCACACGATCGCGATGTGCCAAGGTCCCCAACAAATTTTTCGTAATGACAACGAATTATCGGTACTGTTCATTAACTGCTTCAGCTCCTCATCGCGTTCCTGAAGCTCCGAAAGTTCTTCCAGGGAGATATCCGCGGCCAAGTGTAAGGTATTAATACGTGACAACGAGTCAGCCACTACATTTTCAGAGCCAGGAAGATGCTCAATGTTCGTAGAAAATTGCGATATAAATGACAACTGCCGGAGTTGGCGAGGTGAAGCTTTGTCAGAGCGCTGTTTGAAGGCGTAAATCAAGGGTTTATGATCAGTCATAATCGCGAAATTTCGACCTTCGAGAAAGTGTCTGAAATATTTAATAGACTCATAAACAGCAGTCAATTCCCTATCATACGCACTGTAGTTGCGTTGGGACGGTGTGAACTTACGGGAAAAGAATGCCAAGGGTTCCCAGGTTCCCTGAATTTTTTGTTCTAACGACGCGCCCATACCAAAATCGGATGCGTCGGTAACCAGACGTGTTACGGCATCGGGAGCGGGGTGACTCAGCAAGGTCGCGTTGGCGAGGTCAGACTTGACCCGTACAAATGCTTCCTCGGCTTGTGTTATACAAACTATTTCGCGTTTGTCATTTTTGGTTGACTCGCGGAGGTATTCGTGCAGAGGTGCTTGTACGTCTGCAGCATGGCGAAGACTACGTCTATAGTAATTGACCATCCCCACCAATCTGCGGAGGTCAGAAACAGCTTTGGGCTTCGGAAAATCCTGTACGGCCCTAACTTTGTCGAGAACTGGCGAAGATCCATTCCTACCCACCGTATGACCCAAAAATTCTAACTTACAAGGAAGGTATTCGAAGTGCAACTCACGGATTCGAATAAAATTTTGTGGGTTTGTAGAGTGATCCAAGACAAGAAAAATGGTATACTCCATTCGTGCCCAATCGCCCTTTAACCAGTTAACTGTGATTGACGAGTATACTCGTCATGGAGAAATGGCTCGATTTTGTGTATTGACGAGTATACTCGTCATGCGTATAAAGTAGTGACCATTGGCTATTTAAATTGTAATTTTAGAGAAAAACAAATATATTCACAAATTTCAAGATATTTAGAATATTCTGAGGCCATGCCGGAATAAAACAAACAAATAAAAAGTATAAATAATTTGAGATGAACTTTATGCATCCCCGTATGCACCGGTTAAAACAGCTTACCAGTTCACACAACGAATTTATTTATGTGCGATGATAACGTTTTTTAGATGTTAGCCTAAAAGGGGCAAAGGCAAAAGTCAGAAAGTTCATTTATAATAGGGTTCCTTCAGGTATGGTCAGTCATGTGACAAATGTGTGACGCCGACCAGGCGCTGAGCCTATTGATACCTGCTGGCCCGAAGTTACCTAGTTATCGAGTGGTGTAAATGTCAATTGTTTGATGTTAGAACCATGTGCTGAGATTAGAGTAATGCCCGGGAATTTTGACGGTCACTAAAATTCATAGATATCCGGCGGGAATCATGTTCCGGATTATATACCCGGAACTTCAAAAACAAAGAACCCTACGCGAAGGTGTTCACATTGCTATAAACGTAAGATCAGGAAGGAATCGCGTTACTGGTGTTCCATTTGCAAAGTCCCATTGTGTAAGGTAAAGGTACCAGTAGTTGACCAGTTAAGAGAAATTTTCTACGGAAACAATGGTAACCCTTTACTCTATCAATAAATGGCGAGAATCAATACATGGAGACGTTCGTTAAACCCTTCAGATTATGTACCAAGACCACTTTTTAAAAAAAGTTAAGTTATACAAGTTTGGTAAATATTTTCGAGAATTCGGAAAATGACCCAGTAGTTGACCACTCTTGAACTAGTAATTGACCACCTCTTTTCGATAGTAGTTGACCACTTATATTCGAAGCAAGGTTAAAAGACTAATGCTGGAAATCAGTTTATTATCGTTTAATTTTAACAATTAGCAGTACAAATCATATTTAACACTAGATTTACGGGCCTGAAATCTCTTAAAATGCAATATATTAAATAAGGGCTTTGAAAAAAGAGGGATCCAGCGACGAAGATGGTAATTCGTTAAGTCATTATTGTATTATAAAATAAACGTGAAATATCTACTGTACAGCGTCTCTGTAAGTTTGGGAACTGTTTATAAGACAAGTAGGAACCCGTCAATTTGACGGCTTCCGTAAATCTAGTGTTAAACAATAAGACGAAGAAATTAACCAAATTAATTGAATAAAACATTCAACTCAGGAACAGAATAAACATTACGAGTTCTGCTTGCTTTGGTGGGCTTATTAATATGAGAAACTACAGCATTCCATTTGTAGTTCAACACGTCGGGCTTCTCTGGCCACTATTGCTTTCATATTGTTTATTTGCAATAATTATCACTAGTAAACAGACGTAAGATGTAATTATAGTAAGTAAACAGATAAACATGAACACAAAAACATTTATATCTAAATATATTGATTCCATGTGACATCTAACTCGGGAATAGAATAAACATTTAGAGTTTTACTCGTTTTAGTGGGTTCCTCAATATGAGAGAGTATATTTTCCCAATCGCATTCGAGCACGTCAGGTGTCTCTGGCCATTTCCATAATCGCCCATGCTTCTGCATAAATGATATTGAACATGCGGTCATCTACTAAAATACGTTATACTATAAAAGTGAGCGTTATGTTACTTGTTTCTAATGAAATTATATGTAACATAGATACAATATAATTGGTATTTAATGTTGGTTAATTTGTGCTAGTAATTGGCCATGTATGTCAACTTCTAAAATTAACCAGAACGCTACGATTCGGTAGTTGACCTACCGGTTAATTAAGTTTTTGAAAGTAGAATAAGAAAAACAATCTGCTTAATAAATATAAAATTTAATGACAATTAAGTTGTGAAAGTTTCAAGCATAAATGTTCAAAACTTGACAAATTACTTACCGCCAACTGCGCACGGTTTCTTAATGAAAATGTTAAGAAGGTTATAGCGTCGAGCAATACGACTGACATTACCAAGTTTAATCGTCCGTAGTTTTGATAAACAGTCGTATCCAAGAAAAAAGATATGAGCATCGCATCGGTAAAGAACGTAGCGCGTCTATCTTATTTGTTTTCAGAGGCATTCATTTATAAAAAGCTTATTTTTAACGTTTTAATTGAAAGTGGTCAACTTCTGGCACATGGTCAATTACTGGTGCCTTTACCTTATAGTACCCTGTTTCGCTGAATACCACTCCACAGCAGAATTTTAAATTCTTGCTTTTATATGTATAATATTTAATTTTTATTGCGTTTTTAGTTTAATATGTACGTAATATATGTGTATGTTAACCAAATAAGTAAATATTAGTAATAAAATTGTCAATTTTATAAAATAAACCCATCTTTTTAATCCAATATCTTTCCAGCGCAACTTACTCTCTGATTGACGAGTACACTCGTCATGGCTCGATTCTGGCGACACAAAACGGTACGCACTCTCAAACGAGGGCGCCACAGTTAACTGGTTAAGGGCATGAAATTTAACCTCAAAGTGAAATCGACACTTGCACTTCCTCGCTTATGTCTCCTAAAGTACAAAAGATAGAAAAAAATGTTTTAGGTAAAAGTTTAACGGTAAAAGGAGCGCTATAAATTTGCATTAACAAATTTTTGAAAACAACTTTCCTTCTTGAAAAAAAAATTTTTTTTTGCGTTATTTTAAACAATTTTGAAATCTTTTTGGTAATGAAAAATGTCAATCACAGGGATAAAATTATGTCAATCGCGAAATTTGTTCTGGACAAATTTGAAGGTGCTACTGATCGAGGCTCCTTTGTGCACAATACCGATTTAAAGCATTGGGCGCTAGAAGCAAAGGAGGACGTCAATCTGCCAGGATTTAAAGCTAGCCACCAGTGGGTCGTGAATTTCAAGAGAGCGCACAACATCGTTTCGAGGAAGGTTACGAAATTCGTAAGTCGTTCCGCAAGCCGAAACAAGCAAAGTGTACAATTGGCAGCCACCGAATTCGTAGACCAGGTGTAACCGTATATGGCAACGTACGAACCGAATAATGTATACAATGCCGATGAGAGTGGATTTAATTTGGAAATTCATTCTGGTCGTACGTTATCGTATCGTGGGACAAAGCCGTAGAAGCAGCCGTGCAGTCAATATCCTCAACCACTCACAGTTATACGATTCTCCCTACCATTTCCGCGAGTGGTCAGTTACTGTCACCTTTGTTCATAGTATTAAAAGAACGAAGTGGAGAATTTGGACCTAGGGTAGAAGGAAACTTATTCAGATCGGATAATGTGTTTGTCGCTGCTTCCAAATCTGGGAAGTTAACATCGCACCATTTCAACACTTGGCTCGCAGAAGTCTTTTCACCAAAGACTGGGCCTCGAAGTGTACTATTAATTGATTCGTGGAGTGGTCATTGTCCGTCCACGTTTCAGCAAAGTATTCCGAGTGACAATCAACTTATTACGTTAACTATACCGAAAGGGACCACAGATTTGATACAACCGTTGGACGTTTTTGGTTTCCGGATATGGAAAAACTTTGTTAGAACCTTTTCCGATCGAGTTTTGCTGTACAATATTAATATAAATTTACATCTACGTAATAACATCATCAAATTGCAATCACTCACCCACAACCAATTGTCTTCCCCGAGATTCAGAGAATTATTTAAATACTCTTGGTATAAAAGTGGATATCTAGAGGAAAGTTTATCACAACGGTTTGAAAATCTGGTAGATTTCTGTTTTAAATTTCCTGAAGCAGATAAACTGCCACGTTGTGAATTATGTGATAAGCCTGCTATTATAAGATGTGCTTGGTGCAAAAAGTATCTGTGTGTAGATCACTTTTTTAATGAAGATAGTATTTCGTCTTTTTCACTTTGCGAAAACTATGTCGAGTGAAGTACATGTAATCGCGTGTGCTTACAATGTAATAAAATGTTAAATAAGCGTTTAAAAAATATTTATGTATGTATATATGGGATATAGTACGATCTGTATTATAAGTCATTAATCTTTATGTAATATTTCATAATTTGCGATTTTTATGTTACCACACCCATCTTCGTCACATAGTTATGTCCTGCAACGAAAATGAGCATTCTTAATATGTAACTCTATATGTGTTAGCGCGGTATTGCGCGGTACCGCGCGCTAGGGAGTACGTTTTGTCGTGTATCTCTGTAATCCTAGCGGTGTATAATAAAAATATTGTTATGGTTGAATTCAGAATAAAAAATGCCACATTTTTCATTACTAAATAGATTTCAAAATTGTTTAAAATAACGCAAAAAAAAATTTTTTTTTCAAGAAGGATAATTGTTTTCAAAAATTTGTTAATGCAAATTTATAGCGCTCCTTTTACCGTTAAACTTTTACCTAAAACATTTTTTTCTATCTTTTGTAATTTAGGAGATATAAGCGAGGAAGTGCAAGTGTCGATTTCACTTTGAGGTTAAATTTCATGCCCTTAAAGAGCGATTGGGCACGAATGGAGTATACCATTTTTCTTGTCTTGGATCACTCTACAAACCCACAAAATTTTATTCGAATCCGTGAGTTGCACTTCGAATACCTTCCTTGTTAGATTTGCCGAATTCGCATTTCACTAGGTTTGGACGCAGTGAATGATCCCGCAATCGTTGCAGAACGACGCGGAGGTGATTCTCATGCTCCTCGAGGCTCGAGGACGCGATAACAATGTCATTGATATATACGAAAACGAATTCCAAATCTCCGAGAGCGCGATGTATATATCTGTGGAAAGTTTGTCCGGCGTTTCGGAGACCGAAGGGCATTACCCATATACTCGAACCACCCAAAAGGAGTTATAACTGCGGTTTTCGCTATATGTGACAGTGCAACTGGAATCTGTTGATAAGCTGGGTGGAGATCAAGCTTCGAAAAAATTGTTTTGTCGTGTAAACTGACCGAATAATCGTGCAGATGAGGTACCGGGTACTTGTCAGGAACAGTTGCCGCATTAAGGCGACGGTAATCGCCACATACACGCCAGCCCCCATCCTTCTTGGGAACCAGATGAATTGGGCTAGCCCACGGGCTACTAGACGGTCGACAAGTTCCGTCTGCGACAAGTCGTTGAAATTCGGTTTTCGCTACCTGCAGTTTGTCCTGAGTTAGGCATCGCGCACGCTCGGCGATTGGAGGACCCTCGGTTACAATGTAGTGTAACATATCACGCGGCAAGTTGCAATTTGATTGAGCTGGCCCTATCACTCGCGGAAATTCGGAAAGAATTCCGGAAAACGGCAAAGTTGGATCAACCGACTTTACGTTAAAAACTGACGAAGGCCTAACTGTACACTCCGTGGATACCCGCGTCAATGAGTCGATCAACTTACGATGGCGCAAATCAACGAGAAGGCCGTAGTGTTTTAAAAAGTCTGCGCCTATGATGGGGTACGGTACTGCCGCGACGCAGAAGTTCCATGTGAAAACGCAACGAAGGTTGAGGTTTAGCGAGAGGCACTTCTCCCCGAATGTTTCTATAGTTGTTTCGTTCGCAGCGTATACTTGTGAGGTCAAGCGACTCTTTGTGGCCTTGGCGACTAGTAACAGGGAAAGATCTGCTCCTGTGTCGATGAGAAAGGTGAGGCCAAGGTCACGATCGCAGATATACAGACGATGGGATTCTGTACTCGGGACGCTCGCCTCCATGCGGCCGGTATGCGCTAGTTTTCCGCCTGCCACCACGAACCGGGTTTTATGCAGTGGCGTGCATCCTCCCCATGCTTCTTTTGCAAACGGCACAACGGTCTCTCCCGACTGTTCGAACTAGTGAACGCTCTTCCACGGGAAGGCGTCCTATTGCGGCTATCGCGAGGATTACGACTAAGGATCTTAGTGATATCCGCTAACTGCTTCGCGAGACGGTCGACCTTCGCTTCTAAATTCCGCATGGCTGTGTCTCGAGAAGAAACTGTAGATACCGCGAGAGGACTGGAATCCGATGCCTCGACAATTTTGTCGACTAACACCGAGAGTTTTTGAGGATCGGTGACGTTGGACATGGCCAACACCACCCTAATTTGTGAAGGAAGCTGTTCCATGAACAAAGTGCGAATGACGTTGTGTCCGCATGACCCGTCATTAAGGTTTTGAAGTCGCGTTAGTATTTGCGACGGTTTCCCTTCAGCCAAAATTTCGCCTTTCAGAAGCTGGCGCAAGCGTGCTTCAGCAGACGTCGAGAAAGTAGATGTTATACACGCCTTGATCTGATCGTATAGGTCCGCGGGCTGTGGGTTTACGGTGAGAATGTCCCTCACCGAGGCGATTTCCTCAAAGGACAACGCGGCGATGACGACATCGGCCATCGTCTTCTGTGTCGTTATCTTGGACGAGGCTAGGATCGACTCCACCTGGATAAACCACAACGCTGGATCCTCCCGGAAGAACTATGGAATCTTTGGTACGCGATATGAATCTTTATGGTTCTGCAAGAGTGATTGTAAAACTTCCTCCTGCCCGGCGACCGATTCCGGCACGGCCATTGTGTTTACGCCAGTCACGGGCGATCACGTATGTGCGTTGAGCATGTAGTGATACGCTTCGGCTTTAACACGTTGAGCGCCACGCCGATTCTTAAGGAAGTCCCCGCGGACTTCTTACGGCGAAATATAATGCTTGGCCGCAACAATGTATTCTTTAAGGCGAGAAGGCCTTGTGTTCTGCTGTCGCAGAGTTTCTTAACTGTTTGCGCTAGAAATTAATTTACAAATGCGCGTGCTAGAACGGAGCATTATATTTCGCCGTAAGGTGTCACGTAGTGGTTGAATTCCACCAAATCATCGCCAGAAGTCCAAAAACATTAAAATCTATTAATTGTATTTGATTTAAATCATATCAGAGCATACTTTTTCACTAATAATACTTTTGTTTTACTCTGCATGCGACGTGGTGCGATCTGAAACTGTCTTTCGGCAAATAACCTTGGTCGACGTGCCACGCGCGTCGTTTTGTTTTCCGCGATCGACGCGCGTGGCATGTCTTTCCAGCGCCAGGGTAGGCAAGCTGCCGTGTATGAAAAAGGTCCGTGAACAGCGCCGTTTTTAGTCGAGCGGCGAACTAACGGCATAAATTTATGTATAGCATGCCTATCTATATTAATGTATACTCAATGCTTGTATTCTAATGCTTGCCTTCATATTTTCTTTTCAATTTTATTTTAAAATGGAAATAACAACATTATATTTCAGTTAATTTCGTTTTATTAATATTCATATTACAAAAGAATCATAATATACATAGGTATACATAGGAACAGATATACAATTACAGTACAAATATTTTCCAACCTCTATTTTCCTTGCAGGAAATGATCGAACATTTCTTCCTTTGCTTCATATCTAGAAAAAGAAAACAGCTTCAATTATAACAATATTTTAAAAATTATAGCAATTATAATAACAATGAAATAAATAATAATTATGTCTCAAGTTCGTTTGGCTGCTCGTTTTCGTCGTGAACGGTCTCCAATCACCCATAATGGCGGTTCAGAACAGAATTGACATTTCAGTCTTGGCGGGAAAGACCACACCGATTTCCTCTTGCAAACGTAGTTGAAATTCTTCAATTCGGTGTGTATGTTGAGTAGCGTCACTATCGCCACCTGCGAGTCGAGCGGGGCGTAACTCGGAACCGCTGAGCCCATTAAAAGATACAAGAATGACGAAAAATGTCATAATGAATAAAGCTCGACAAAAATATAATCTCCGATTGAAGAGAAAAGAGAGGAGATAAACCTCTATAAAAAACCTGGGCTCGGCTGGCTTGGCCGTCAGTACCCAGCAAAGGGCCCCTGCCTAGGGTACAGGTGAAGATTTGCTACAAAAATTAGTAGCATTAACTCCGCCATAGACGGTCCCAAGACCGTTTGAGAAAGGAGGAGGGTTAGCTGCAATAATTGATATTACGGTTTAGGATAAGTAGTTTTAAGTACGTACGTAGTAAAAAGAATGTACCTCTCTGTTTTTAATAAATTAAAAAAAAATACATTTGAGTTTGTTCCTTAACCCGCACTATTATACGAATATACTGAGCTCCGTTTTACTATTGTGAAATTAAAGAAGTTTAGATATTTCACAATAGTGAAACTGAGCTCACAAGGGAACATATCGAACTCGAACACACCGATTTTGATGAAATTTATGTCAGAGGTACTCCTCGTCAGAATATTGGACACCTATTTTTTTTTATCGGCAACCATCCACTCTGAAGGGGTGAAAATACCCCTCAAAGTTGAGGGAGAAAACACATTTTTGGATATATCACGGTAACCAGGGGTCAAAAAAATTTAATTCTTTTTTTACATTGTGTGTTTTTCAACCGAGAATTGAACTGTGTAACAAAAGTTGCAAAAAAATTATTTGTTTAAAAAATATATTAAAAAATTAATTTTTTTTGTTAATATCTTCCAAAAAACATTCGCAACTGATTAAATAAATTTATGTACACAAGCTATGGTCCAAATTAGCGGATACGTGTTTTTCGATTTTTTCGATTTTTGACGATAACGGTCATTATTTCGTGTTTAACATTTTCTCGGTCCGCGCTGAACTGGCCGGCCGAAATGGAATTTTTTCATAACAAAACTAACATTATTGCCACGACTAGTATTCTAATAATCTATGCGAAAGAATTTTAAACATCAAATATTAACCGTTAGTGTCAAAAACCAAAAATTCCAAAGTCACGAATGCATTGATTTCGGTAATACTTTACGTACATATTATTCGATAGCGGAATAACACTTATCAGAAAAAATTTACGAGAAAATGCTAATTTAAATATATTATTTAAACAAATCGCACATTAACCCTTTCACTACTACGGGCGACTATAGTCGCTCTCTAAAAGATGCCACTGACATACTACGGGCGACTATAGTCGCCCTCCATAAGATGTCACTGACATACTACGGGCAACTACAGTCGCTCTGCATAAAATGCAGCGAGTTGTACATACAACGAGTGATTGGAGTTATTGCGCATCGAATATCTTACTCTGAACATGTAGCATTAGAAGGAAAAATTTTTTTTAAAAAAACGTCGTCAAAGCAACTCTGTTGCAGCGAGGCGTAAGTGCGATCGCTGACGATCTTTCCCGCGCAGCGTGCACACTTTTGGCGCAGCGGCCCGTACAGCGGGAATACCGCGCCGGAGAAGACGCCCGTAGCGAAAGGGTTAAAAATTTGAATTTTTTCGTTAATTTTTCCTGATACGTGTTATTCCGCTATTGAATATTATGTATGTAAAGTATTACCGAAATCAGTGCATTCGTGACTTTGGAATTTTTGGTTTTTGACACTAACGGTTAATATTTGATGTTTAAAATTCTTTCGCATAGATTATTAGAATACTAGTCGTGGCAATAATGTTAGTTTTGTTATGAAAAAATTCCATTTCGGCCGGCCAGTTCAGCGCGGAACGAGAAAATGTTAAACACGAAATAATGACCGTTATCGTCAAAAATCGAAAAAATCGAAAAAATCGAAAAACACGTATTCGCTAATTTGGACCATAGCTTGTGTACATAAATTTATTTAATCAGTTGCGAATGTTTTTTGGAAGATATTAACAAAAAAAATTAATTTTTTAATATATTTTTTAAACAAATAATTTTTTTGCAACTTTTGTTACACAGTTCAATTCTCGGTTGAAAAGCACACAATTTAAAAAAAGAATTAAATTTTTTTGACCCCTGGTTACCGTGATATATCCAAAAATGTGTTTTCTCCCTCAACTTTGAGGGGTATTTTCACCCCTTCAGAGTGGATGGTTGCCGATAAAAAAAAATAGGTGTCCAATATTCTGACGAGGAGTACCTCTGACATAAATTTCATAAAAATCGGTGTGTTCGAGTTCGATATGTTCCCTTGTCAGTATACTTCGGCCGGCTTCTGCACAATTCTGAAGATTAAAAGCGTAGTGATATATATAGAACATATAGCAGAGTGTGTTATATATATAACTATTAGTTGCGGGTTCCATGATAGATGGCAGCACATCTGCGGTCTAAATTTTTTAACATAGGAGTGTCCACCCCCTGCATTACACCTTGTCGACCCTGTCCAGCGCGAGCGGTTAGATATGAATGTCGCCCCAATACGCCACCACGCGGGTGGCTATAGGGCCGAACCTGGCAAGTGAAAGGCGAAGCAATCAGCGAGCTCTCGAGCGCACGGGAAGGGGCCGCAAGCGGAGCTCTTCGAAGGATAACTCTGTCGATCAAGTAACCATGGAGCCCTGTGATGACAGGCCGAGGGATTTTTTCCCTCGTGGGAGCCTCAGTGCGCATGCGCATGCGACGTCACAGCCCGATAGCGGCTGTTTTCACGGACATATCTATGTGCAACAGTAGGTACGCGTAAGGGGCCCTTCCCCCTGGGAAGTTCCCAGTCGTTTGAAACGACTCGTTCCCCGCGTTTTTCGTTACCATGTTCCGTGCCACGCCAATTTTGTCAAATACATGTTCATTTATTTCCATGTAAATATGTTATTTATTTTAAAAATGTCCTCTTCCTGTAATTTCTACCATATTTCAATTGCCGCGGGGGTCTAACGATACCCCATATTTGAGCGAAGTATATACGTTGCTGAGGCTTAGGAGTGCGCATGCGTCAAAAAAATCCCTCGGCCTTGCATCCATTGGAGCCTGGCTTAGCCCATTACAGCTTGTCGACCAGGGGGAAGAAACGCTTATACAGAATCGTAGATCAGTTCAGTCTTAGTTGCGGGTTCAACTCTAGATGGCGCCACGTACAAGAACTACCCCGTACAGCTTTCAAACCATGAGAAACCTACACAGTCTCTTTTCAAACAATCGTGAGATGTCATGGGCGCGCGACTTGTTACATCATGTATAATACTTTATGCTATAACCTTTTTTTTTTTACGTACTTTTATATATAACTCTATATAAAGTATATAACCACATACAATACTAATACATGTAGTAAAAGAAATAGAGCTCAAGATTTTACCAAAAATATTGTTAAAGCTATCATGATACTACAAGCAGCCTCTTTTGGAATACTTTGAAACTAATTGTCCATTATCACACTGCCTTAGAATATAGCAACTTTTATCTTAATATTTAGGAAATATGTAGAAATACATAAGAAATATGATAGTTTATAAAATAAGCCAAAATTTATATATAAATATGCACATATATTTCTAAATTCCTTCCCCGGCAAATGTAATAAATCTACATTAATTAAAGAAATTACTAAAAAGCATAGGGAAATTTGTAGTGTTCAACGATTGGTATCTCCTCGAAGCCGTGTCCGAACTCTTTTTCATGTGGTATTGATATCAGCAAGGTAAATGAATGCAATAGTTTCATTTTTAGTGGGAAATATTGTTAAAGCAAATGTAAAACTGCTAAACGATAATTTGTTTAATATTTCGTAGAACATAATATGTTAGAAAAGTTAAAAATTTATGTTGGATTGCGTATGTAGGATGTGATAAAATTGGATCTTGTATGATCCAGTACAACAGAAGTATTTGACAGTTAATCATACTTTTACATTTTGCAAAAGTGTGTTTTTATATATTTTCTATATCGTAAAATTTATGTTACATTTAGAATTATCAATAAAGAAGAAAGCTTAACGAAGAAATTTTATATAAACAATACCTAACCTCGACGTCATTTTCAGATGTTCACGGCAAACGCTAAAATAATAAAAAGTGGAGGGGCCGAACCTGATACGTTCGAAGCAAGTATTTCTCAAGCTCTTCTAGAGCTTGAAATGAACAGTGATTTGAAGTCTCAATTGAGAGAACTTTACATTACTAAAGCACGCGAGATAGAAACCAACAACAAGAAGGTAATTTCATCCATGTTACAGTACAAGTATAATCATTTATCTTAAACGAGATTAAATATAGTTGAAAAAATGATGTTTCTTATGAAATTAATTTATAGCTTAAGCAAAACACCGTTAAAATCTTATACGTTTTAAAACAATAGAAGTTCACATAGCGAACACATAAGGTGGAAGTTTCTTAGAAGAAATTAGATATATAGATACAAGTTTACAATTTAATCTATACATAATTCCTGTCCCATTACTCTGTTATTACATAAAACTTCCCATTATGTTTCAAAAAACAGAAGTGTAATATTTCATTTTGTTTTGTGTTATTATATAAACCTCGAAGATCACTTTTAGTTTTTTACATTAAATTGTAAACTACTTTCATGTTGATATTAAAATTATAGAAGAAGCCCATCTTATATTATCAAATAACAATTTTTTAAGGATTCTGTAACTAGACATGTTATTGTATTTATTCTGGTTTGAAAATTTATTCATAATTACAATACATAAAACATAATGCTATTATAAAGAATAAACAATATTTTATTGAACAGCTTAAATGGTTTCTTTATCATGTATTACTACATACAATTTTTCTTATTATATAGTAAATGTAACCTTTATAGGGTTTAATAAAACTTTAAATAATTCACAATGAATTAATGAAATACAATAATTAATTTTTAATTCCAATATATGTTAAACTAAATATATTAAAGAATAAACAAATACAAAAAAGAAAGATGTGTATTTTATCAACATCTGTAATAGGTATTAATATGTTTTCTATAATTTTATAATTATTATGAAAATCATTGATTGATTGCAGTGTATCATTATATATGTGCCCATGCCAAAGTTAAAGGCATTTCAAAAAATCCAAACAAGGTTAGTACGTGAATTAGAAAAGAAATTTTCTGGAAAACATGTCATGTTTGTGGGAGAACGTAAAATTTTACCTAAACCAACAAGGAAAACACGTACTAAGAATAAGCAGAAGAGACCACGAAGGTATGATTGTTATCATAGTGTACCCAACATATATTTAGATATATAGAACCCTTGATCTGCTTCATTGTATATACAAAGTGCAGATCATTTTTTTTTTGATCTTCCAAAAAACTGACAAAGATATTCTTCATTATAAGTAATAGGTATCTTTCAATTATACAGCCTCTCGACATTTTTTGTTTTAATTTTATAGTAAAATCCAAATAATTTACACTACTATTTAATGAAAATTTCAAGGATATGGACTTTTTAAGAGAAGTATTAAATGTTCAATATTCTTTTCTAGTCGTACTTTGACTGCTGTGTACGATGCTTTGCTAGAAGATTTGGTATATCCCGTTGAAATTGTTGGCAAACGTATCAGAATTAAGCTTGATGGAACACAACTTATTAAAGTTCACTTGGACAAGAATGAACAAACAAATATTGAACACAAGGTAAAAATCATCATTTTTGAATTAAAAATTGTACATTTAAACCTCCTTTTATGGGACAGATACTTTCGTTAAAATGCAAAAAAAGAGAACTACTGACTCCATAGAAGAAGTGAAGCTTGGTTTCAAATCTGAAAGAAAAACAAACTTTAAATTCCTTGAAATCATAAGATTTTTATTTACATTTCATGGAGAACACGTACATATAATAAATGTATTTTATATATATTATATAATTCGGGGGGGGGGGGGGGGGGGGGGGGTTAGAATTTACAATAGTTTTAATTGAAATGAAAATGAAATTTTACGAAATCTTCAACATTTTCTTCAATTAAATTTTTTTTTGTAACATAGGTTTTATACTGGTCGCGTCGGAGTGAATAACAATTGCATAAAAGAAATGATCGTTAATATTCTAATTTGTATAAAAAGAGGTGTAGATGTACTATATTTTTGATACTGTAAAATTTTTCTTCATTTATATCGCTTTATTTTAGTTGTATCAGTGTTAATTATGATATGGGTTTTTCGACAGGTTGACACCTTTGCTTCTGTATACAAAAAATTAACAGGCCGAGATGTCACATTTGAGTTTCCAGAAACCTATGTGTAATTTGTGTAAAAATAAAAAAGATTTGATATCCTACATTCCTCTTGTTCCGTTCTTTAATGTCTCAAGTATAAATAAGGGGAGGTAATATTTTGATGGTATAATGTGTCTTAAACGGCATTCAGAAGTACGAGGTGCGTAGCAAACATATCGGGACTGACGATCTTCTTTAACTCCCTGAGGGCTACTCGAGCCTGACTCTCGTATGACACTTTTAATTTGCAAAGCGCACATGCGCACTCTGTTAAAAGCTCGGAACAGCTTCAGTTACTAAAAAGACAAAAATGGTTATCATGTAATCATAACAAATATTAATAACAGGTAATAGTTTATTTGATTATATAAAATAATTTTCATATTCAAACGGACTGATACAAAAGTTTCTTTGTATGTGGTAATTAATAAAGTTATCAGTAATAATTTCCATTATAGAAGTATAATTCAATGCTTACATTAACGTTATTCACAGATTAATTTATTGTTTAGCTGTAGTCATATACTATATCAATCTCAGCTATTGTCTTTTCCTTACTTCAATTTTTCATCAATTTTTATAGCTATAAAACTCGGTGATATTTTGTTCCGTCGTGTACAACTTGTACAAATTTAAGTGTCATTCACCTTTTAACGTTATGTTGACTATTATATAAGAATATTTTAAATTCCATTAAAATTTGTTCGATACCCTCCTACTTTACGATTAATGGCGTAAATACACAAATGAACAAGAAACGTCTTAGCACTCGCGATATTACAGGTCTTTTTATTGAACTTATGTTTAAATAAAAAAATGTAAAAGAATTTGAGCAAATAATAAAGAATATTTATCTTGCTCAATACTTTTTTTTCGTAATTTTGTTTTATTATTTATTATTTCTGAGGTAATCCTTGAAACACTAAGTCGGGTTATAAAGTAGAAGGATATCCTTTATTAAAACAGAAGACCGAAACACTTTGTTATTGTAACTTTTAATCCTCTTCCTGAATACATTTTTCTACTAGCTCTCTTAAGTTAGGATTTTCCATGGCAGCTGCAATCCGTTCCTTGTCATTGATTTGTTTATTTACTAAAATACAAATTCACGTTCACCAAAATCTTATATAACTATTGAATATGATGAAACATGTATTGTGATAGAATTGAAATTAAAATTTTTTGAAATGTTCAATGATATAATGCAAATATAACCATGCTATAAACTATGATATAAATTGTAAGTCCTTATTTTTTGATTATGTATTGCATAAAATAAAAGTCAGGGACTACTGAATAAGAATTAATAGTTAAGTTTTATTTATGTCTTAGAAAACAGCATATTACATATTTTTATATCATAGATCATAGTTTTATTTTATAAATATTACTTCATTTTACAAATGAAATAAACTGCCATTCTTACTTTCATGTTCGGTAGAATGTGCCCCTTTTTTAATATATATATCTAATTTAAAAAGTGCCACTAAAGATCGTTCCAGTTTCACTCTAATACATAAACCTATTAATGTTGCCAATGAACAATGGGGTACTGTTGGATTGAACTCTACACGTATTACAGATATTCCCTTAGGTGTATGCCTAGAAATATTGACACAATCCTCGTAGACAACATCTAACTGCTCTAAAGTTTGTGGCTTTTCAGGATCTTTAATTGTCCTTAGTAAATCTATGGAGAAATTTTATTATATAAATTCTTAGGTTAAAGATTACATAGAAAAGGTAATCAAATTTACATGCAAAAAGAAACTTATATAATTTTTAAAATGCAAACAATACTAAAAGCAAAAAATAGTTACCAAGATTAACTTTCTTTTTTTTGTGTCATTTATTTGGGTATTCTTATACACAATGTTATTTACATATACCAACAAGGACTTTAGAATATCAAATTTAAACGTGCATATGATTATAAATAATAATTTGGAAATTTTTTGTAAATAGATAATACCCAGTGGTTAAATTTTGTCAACTTAAGAATCCTAACAACCTCCGTCTTTAAAATAAGAATGTTAAGATTGAATGTGAAATTTTGCCATACATAATTCATCGATAACTTTGATGCCTAGTGGTATATATCCATACATTTTTACATATTGACATCATGATTCTACTTTTTGTTTTAAAAATCATATGGTGCGGTATTTTCTTAGAATAAAATTATTACTGACAAATAATGTTGCGTTAACTTATTTTGTATGATAAATTATTTTATACAGTAAAAAACATTTATTACTACTTATCAATATGAAATTTCATTACTTAAATAAAAATAATGTTAAATTGTCACTGTATTAATTAAGCTTGATGCTGTATGACTCCTAAATGTAAATTGTAATTATACAATGTTTTATTTGGAAAAACATACATTATATATTTGAAAGATCAAGTACTTAATACATTTTTAATAGTGGAAATTTGTCGCGTAGAAATTGTGTTAGTCGAGATTTGACTGTCTCATCTTTTCTCTAAATCCATTTTGAATATGAACTTGCCATAAACTGATTCTTTAAGCTCAGTGTCGGTTCGCGATACTACAGCTCGAATATCTGTCTCCGAGCGACTTTCTGCGATCTCCATTTCCTTCGTCGGCAGACCATTGCTTATCTTACTTCCGACCGAAATTTTTCGAAAAAATGATAGCATTCTCTCGTTTTTACACTTGATTAACGATGCATCGTAACAATTTCTTTACGTCATGCTCAACAATCGCAATGAACCTAACCTCCATTTTGTTTGTTAATGGTGTGGGAGATTGAAACTAAATTTATGATTTATGATGGATTAAAAATACTGAACAATAAATTAGTTAGTAACCACAATTTTTAATATATTTACCAATATATTGATTCGAATAATATAGAGTATATCCGTTAACGAGTACAATCCTTTTTGAGGTTCAATTTGCCGCTTTTAATATACTCCCCCTGTTAACGATTATCATAAATAAAAATGTACCTAAACCTGATATTACCTAGCTAGTAAGTTTTTTTCAATAGTTTATGGCAAAATTTTTCCATATTTTTCATGACATCGGTTTAAATTTTATTTTTGAATAACTAGAATTTTAATACGTTTTCCGAACTAATTTATTTATGAATTTTACATTATTCGTAATATTCAATAAAGGCCTTGTGACATTAGCTTAAAGAATCTTTGAAATGCAATTTTCATTATCAATAACTTTAACAATAATATACATTGCGAAGAAAAATGGACTTTGTAACACATTTGTTTCATGCATTGTCAAAGAATTTTTACTTATGCTACTACAATTAAAACATGAGCTTTTGAAAACTCTGATGTTTCAATTGTACAAAATTGTACATTCTTCTTAATTGCAATGAGTAATTTATTGATAGAAATAAATTTGACTGTTTTGTATATTGTTTTCGTATTAAATGTTAAACTTAGTTGTACTGAATTGTCAGAGTATTTTTGTGAGTCAGTACATTCTGTCTGAAAATGATTATTATATGTGTAATATATTATATTGTACATACAAGCACACTAAATATTTCATTTTATTGTAATAATATAATTAAACAGTTTACTGTCGTACAAACTAAATATGAATTTGGCGCTATTTTTACTTGCCATCTACTTGCATGTTGAGTAACTACTCTCTTAGTAGGAAAGAGTTTCCGATCTATGCCGCTCATCTATTCATGATCATCGCCCTTGTTTCTTTTTTCCGCCAACGAAGTGCGTTTGCAAGATGGTTAGTGATCAGAAAATAATCTCCTTTTGTTAAAAACATCACTGTTATGATTTGTTTGAAACATACACTAGAACTTTTTGAATTATAGAATATAGAGGAATAATTAAGAATTTTTTAATTTATTGTTCCCTTCATAATAAACTTTTATATAACACATAACCTTCTTCTTAACGAATAACAATAGTGAAGTTTATATTCAAGCGATTTAACATTTCTATCGTATCATTAAAGTTTTGTTTGAAAATTAATCAATGTTGTGTATAGATTTGCTTCAATGTATCATACATTTTGTAATATTTTAAACAAAACTATGTTGGCGACGGTTGAATAATTCTTCTGACATACGTATATCATTGCCTTGCTTGTTTCGAATTCATGTAAAACTGTACATTTATAGTTATGTAGGTCTTGGATGAAATTACCGTAGTAGCTAAAGCCTAAAGTATAGAAATAAACAAATATCACAATGATTTCAGTTCCATCAATTATATAGGTCTCAAAAGTATACATTCTCAAAGGGTGACGAGCTGAAAACACAACATATAAGTGGCATAAAATAAAATATAAATGGCAGTGATATATTCATCATTTCAGGCGAAAGTTAAGTGTTCAGAATTAAGGACGAAAGATAAGAAGGAGCTGCTTAAGCAGCTCGAAGATCTGAAGACAGAACTTACAAATCTACGAGTCGCTAAAGTTACAGGAGGAGCTGCTTCGAAGCTTTCAAAAATGTATGTAAACGTATTAGTAAAATACTGCCATATTATACATTTATGACTTTTAAAAAGTGTTGTCTCAAAGTATGAACACTAAATATGAACAAAGTAATTAATATTTTTTAAGCCATTTGCAAGGAATAATATATATCCTTAACTTGTTTAAAGTATTACTGCATTTGTCTGTAAGTTGTTTATTAACTGTGAAAATTGATGTTTAATTTTAAAGTTTTGCCATAAGATAAAGATGCATATTCCATTTACAGATTACAAAAGAAAATAATAAAAAAGATTACTAATTTTTTTCATGTATTTGGAAAGCTGCTTCCTTTCTTACTTTCATTTCCTATAACAGACCTTTTTGCGATCCATTCTAACAATGTTTCTTCCTCTCTGTTCCTCATCTTTTTTTCAAACGAATATTTAATTTTTTACCACTTCTAGCCTTTTTCTGCTTTTTCTTCCTGTTAGTCTCAGTTTCACTATGCCTTATTTCTAATTACCATTCTTCTTTGCATTTGTTATTATTCCTATAAATTGTACATTCCACTTCTGTCTCTTTTTTTCCTTCTTCCAGTTTTTGGCTTCTCTTTTAACACTTCTTAAACACCCATTTCTTCTATCATATTATGTTGGTTTTTTCTTAAAAATTCTCATAACTAGATTATTATTCCCATTTTTTTTCAATATTATCCTACTCTTCCCATTTTCTCTCTTTATGACATAGTCTTTATTATTTGTATTCGTTGTTTCAATTACAATATTTTTGTAGCCTTTATCACTAACTTTCTTAAACCTTTTTTATTGCAGTTATGTTTTTGTCACTATAACTCTTGTACTCTTCTTTTTACCCTTCTATAACATTCTACATATCCTGCATTTCTTCTTTAGTTACATCTTTCATTTTTTCTTATAACTTATCTATTTATCCCCTTTTGCTCTATTCCAAGTGTGTCTAATTGATGGCTCATAAGCTATCTCTGACACTTTCCTCTCTTTGACTATAAGTAGCTGTCATGGAAGCTTAAGAAATTATAGGCTCAAGTGTTTGGAGTTTCCAATAAAGAAAATGCTTTTCCTTTTTTTTTAATCCATTTGCAAGGTGGGGTTCTATTTAAATAGGGCCAACCACAAAAAATAGTATACCTTAATAATAACCTATAGGATTTCTCCTCATACCATGCAACTGTAATAACTTTAATCCCTTGTGAGAATTTGACTGATTCAATCATTTCCAGTTACACAAAATATTCTGTATGTAAATAAGATTTCAAAATATTTTATGTACATCAGCGTGCTTAAATACAAAAGAGATTGATTTTTATTTTAATATGAAACATAGTTTAACATAGAACATTTTTCAAAATGTATATCAAAAGCAATTGCATAAATATATACTTGCGTTTTATGTTGTTGTTACAAATATAATATGTTATACTATCTTTCATAATATATTATTATTTCAATATCAATAACACGTGATGGCATATACTAAATTTTAATAGTTTCAGTAGTTCCAATAATTTCATTGCGTTCCGTTTCTGACAATATTCTTGAAATAATATTAAAAAATTTCGGTTTTCTGTATTTTAGCCGAGTTGTAAGGAAAGCCATCGCGAGAGTCTACATAATTATGCACCAGAAGCAAAAGGAGAATTTACGTTTGTTATATAAAAATAAGAAATACAAACCCCTGGACTTAAGACCAAAGAAAACGAGAGCGATTCGCAGAGCACTGACGCCTTATCAAGCTAACAGGAAGACTCCGAAAGAAATACGTAAACGATCTGCTTTCCCATTGCGAAAATATGCTTTGAAGGTGTAATGAAAATAATGTGATGAAAGAAAAAATAAAAATTTTCTAAAAAATCGGTTATATGCGTTACTCATTATAGCCATAAAGTAACACCTATTATCATTGGAAAATGCTTTTTATTTTCAATAGAAAAGAGTACAAAAGTTACAGTCAGACGACCACGTTCCAGTTGATAAGGAATAAAATTAAATCTTCGGTGATTCTGTGTCAAAAATTACTCGATTAATTCGTTATTTGTGACTTCTGACGCTTTCGATATAATGAGACATTAAAAAGTGTACTGATCCTCTGATAAGATTATGAATCTCATATGTTATTATAAAATGAAAGAATTTTTCACTAAAAATAATGGAATACCTATAATTAGGTACAGATCATATGAAGCTTGAACTTTTGAGGAATTTAACTTCGACTGATTGAAATTGGTGTAATTCAATTAAAATGAACTGATTTTAAAATTGAATATTTTCGATTCTAATCGAGCGAGATTGGACAATGAATCTTCGAAAATCAATTGAAATTGTCAGGTAAAGCTCAAAGGCGTATGCCTGGATTTCGAGAGTTGACGAAGTTCAACAGCTCATCGCTATCTTCACAGACAAAAGGCTTTCGATGATGGCACGCTACGTCATGCCATTTAATACCATCCCGATAGAAGTTATTTAGGATCGACAGGCAAGATTCGTCGTTACCCTAGAACAAAAAAATGATTATATTAGCCACAATCATGTTGAAGTGGAAAAACATTGAAACTTAATTTCAATAAAACTACGGAAGAATAAAAGCTGTAAATAGTTTCTTGCAAACCTGTGCAGCCTCGCGATTGTCTGGTTGGGCTTGGCCATATCCACCGGTATGACTCCAATCACCGGTATTACGTTGAGTAGTGGGACCTATTTTAGCACCGGAACCTGACCAAAACCATCCATTGATGTTTTGTGGCTGAAGATCCTGCCTGTCACAACCATTGAAGTTGCATTTTCGGCCGGAAGTCCAAATAAATCTCACATTGCCTACGAACAAAAATTCGAATTTCTTCATATTTCTTCCCATTAAAATCGAAAAGGAAATAAAGAAACTGAAAGAAGAAATATTGCTTTTATTTTCAAAAACAATTGCTCTATAGTAAATATTGTAATAAATATATTACAATGGCTTTTGTTTATGTTTTAATTAGTACATTAGAAAAATAAACTTAACAAAACCTTGAAGATATATGTATAGTTAAATTGATCTTGTTATTGATTGCAATCTCTCTAAGACATTTACCGCAGTACTATGGGCGAATTTTCAAATATATCCAATAATTTATTCTAAAAATATTTCGAACAAAGTTAGTTACTCTTATTTCAGTTCAAAACTGTAGTTAGGATACTTGATAAATATTACTCATTTTTATTAAAATTCAGAGAGATGTCGAATTTTTTCCTACATAATTATTTATAAAGTTAGCAAAAACAGCAGGTCCAGGGCGAAATGACCGCGGCAGATAATCCCGATAAGTATACAACAAAAAAATAATTACATTGTAACGCAAAGAATTACAGAAAGATTTCACCGTCTTCCTTTGTTTTTGATAAATTTTTAAAATCAAGAAAAAAAATTTCGGACTTTTGGCCAGGATTTCCAAGAAATCGGCGGTGCGATGTATTGCGGACCGAAAAACAGCACAAAGGGTTTTGTGCTTTTAATTAAGAAATTTTTCAACTCAACTAAACGAATTACTAAAGAAATTATTACTTGAACTTGTTGTTTATATTTGAAACAATATGCGAGTAAATGTCTCAAAAGTGCGATAAGAGAGCGAACATCGAAGGTGCATGCAGGCTATAACATGTGGTTCTACAGAGACAGGACATAGTTATTCGCTTATTGCAAATTATGAGAGGTCCTTGCCGTAGAAATCTCAAAAGTTTTTCATTAGATACGTGGATATTTATAATAGTTTTAAACGTACGCACTTTTCCTGTAAAGACTTTTTCTTTGTATGAACCAATTCGAGAAATTTCAACGATTAGTTTTTTCTTTAATCATTTTATGACATGTGATACAATACGATTATGAATTTAAACTAAATCTCATACTGTACCTCGTGCAATTCTGTCCTTAATAAATTCATTCTCTTGTGGCGTTTCGAGAGATACTGCGTCCATGCAGTGCCTGCGGCAAATGTTCCGTGCGTCAAGCCAATCTACTTCGAGACTTCTCGTAGGTTGATGTTCCCAACTGAAGAAGTATGAGTGTGCAACACCCCTAGCATCTCTGTAACTAGAGTGCCGTACACCTGCAAATTCATTTAAAAAATCATTTCAATGCTGAAGTGGCCCCAGGTTCAAAATTAAGGTGCAATACGCTTTAACCCTTTGCATCCGGTGCGTTCTCGGATGTTAGCTACCAGCAACTCGATGGCACTTTGCCGCGAAACAGTGCTAGAACTACTTGTTTCATATTACATAGTATAACGTTGGAACCAAGTAATATATTATAATAATCTTTGATTTGTATGAATCGGTAGGCATTGAGGAACATACTTTTTGCAAAAATATCAGAAATTTTTTTCTTTTAATTGTCTGCGGTATAATATATTTTAAAGCAATTCCTAATATGCATTGGCCAGTGGTTTGTATAAGTTTCGCAATAATAAGTGGTTTGACATCTTCCACCTGGCGTTTTTCTGTCAGAGCAAACAATGCAGTCTCGTTTCCTTTCTCCTACATTGGGAATATGTGACTTTTTGTTTAGTCTATTGTCCGACGGAGATGGCATTCCCGAGGAACGCACTTTGCACGTTCTCTTCCGACGTAAAACCAGCTGATATATTTTTTATATATATTGGTAATTGTACCACATTTCGATTTGCTTTCTTGTGTCATGTCAATAGAAAACTTCAGGGAGCCATGCATTTCTCAAAAAGTTGTGGTGGAATAAATTTAACTTCCGTAATCACTAATCAATTCTGATGTCCCCTCAGAGGGGACATCCGAGTGATATGCTAGGCTTACAGTGTCCCTTCAGAGGGGACGACCGAATGCAAAGGGTTAATACTTCTTGAATGGTAGAATTTATTCGTCGGAATTGTAAATAACAGGGTGCGCTTATATGGTAATAATAGTACGGGTAGTAGATAAGCAATGAGAATGATACAGTATCACGTGAAAATGATCTTTGTAGGGAAAGTAGAACTGAATGATTTTAGCGGAAAGGCAAAAATATTTAGCGGGATACAAGGAGAATGTTTGTGCTTAATAAAGGCGGGATGACACTCCAACGGAATGTCAGTTACATCATTTTCCAATATTGAAATATTACTTGTTGTAAAATAAACGTATTATAGTACTCGTCGAAAAAAAATATAACTATTGACAGTTATTTGCTTATTTTCTTTTTTTTAAGTGTAGACCATAGGGTTCCAACGGGGGCGCTGAGAAGCTTAAGGGAGGCATTTCTCACTGTTTGATAATTATATCACACAACCTATCATATTAAATTTATGTTATCTGTTTAATAAATAATACAGCTTTCCGTAAAACATACTTGCATCTGAAATTCATGTTCATTCATATAACGCGTTTCCTCGTAATTAAATTTCTCGAAAATTGCTTGTACCCCAGGGTAAATTTTTAATATAATATTTAGTACTATAATATTACGGCAATATGTAAAAAAAGCCGAATGCAACGCATGTAATAGTAATATGAGAGAATGCGGGAATTCTCCGTTTACATTAGTCGAAGATAGCATAGTATGTCATATCCTCACTGATTCCTTCTGTTTCGTTTTCCTCCACAGTGCTTTTGAGCAACGCGTGGCACATTAACCGCGTTACACGCGAGTTTACTGTACTTAATGTCTTAAAGGTTCGGATGGAAAATTCCATTCCAATAACATCCTTTTTATTCCTTCTTAAAAATCATCGAAACTCCTTTACTCCTCCATTACTTAATTTGCACAATATTACTCAACATATAATGCACTGTTTTATGGATGCTCATTTAAATCCTGTACGACGTGTTATGATTCTATGATGATGCTCATAAACGAATTAATGTGACGCACATAATACTGTTCATTTGTTAAAATATACAAAGAAAATTTTTTTTGCGAATAAAACATATGCGATATTTTTCTAATTCTGCTCTTAAAGCAGAAGGTATTCTATAATCCTATTGTGACTTTTTTTTTAACCGTTTGCGGTCGGAGACTTTTTTGAATACTGAAGAATAATAATGTATTCGGCGATCGAAATCCAGAATGTTAATGTATACAAATTAAAAATTATAAATTAAATAAAATGAATATTAAATTAATAAATTAAATTATAAATTTCTATTTGCGCAATCGTATTTCAAGTGTTATATTTCAATTTTTCAATTCTAACCTTGTATACACGCACCGATAAACGATGATGAGATTTTTTCTCTGACTACATATATGTGTTTGTAGTATTCAAAGGGTTAACACAAGAGTATTAAGTATAATACTAAAAAGGGTTTAACGTTTGCTCGTCTATATTGCAAGATAGTTGCAAGTTTCATTAAACTTTACTTTAAAATTAAAGGTATTGAAATAACGCTTAGTTTTAACCAGTTAACTGTGATTGACGAGTATACTCGTCATGGAGAAGTGGCACGATTTTGTGTATTGACGAGTATACTCGCCATGCGTATAAAGCAGTGACCATTGGCTATTTAAATTGTAATTTTTGAGAAAAACAAAACATATTCTCAAATTTCAAGATATTTAGAATATTTTGAGGTCGTGTCGGAATAAAACAAACAAATAAAAAATATAAATAATTTGAGATGAACTCATGCGTCCCCGTATGCACCGGTTGAAACAGTTTACCAGTTCGCATAACGAATTTATTTATGTGCAACGATAACGTTTTTTAGATGATAGCGTAAACGGGGCAAAGGCAAAAGTCAGGAAGTTGATTTATAATAGGGTTCCTTTTTAAATAATCCTGTTTAAATTCTTACTTTTATATGTATAATATTTCATTTTTATTGCGTTTTTAGTTTAATATGTATGTAATATATGTTTATGTTAACCAAATAAGTAAATATTAGTAATAAAATTTTCAATTTTATAAAATAAACTCATCTGTCTGATCCAATATCTTACCAGCGTAACTTACTCTGTGATTGACGAGTGTACTCGTCATGGCTCGATTTTGGTGACACAGAACGGTGTGCGCTCTCAAACGAGGGCGCCACAGTTAACTGGTTAATATAGTTTCTTTTTTAACGATACTCACGATTTGCACAACTACGTGGATCCGGAAGAGCGAGACGACGTTGAGCGTTTACTGTAACGCTAACGAAGAATACCATTAGCCATACTGCCCTCATGTTAATTCTGAAACACAAGAAATTTCAATAGTCTTTCATTGCATCAAATCAACGTATTTCCGTAATTACACCAATCTTCACATAACAATATCTTCCATGTTAAAGGGCAGAAAAGGTGAAAGTTCATTCAGGAGCCTGACATCTTGTATAACAGAAATAATATTCTGATGTATCATATAACAATCACAGCCGACAGGAGACGAGTTGAACGCAAATCCCCTCCCTCATTGTCACTTATTAGTACATAAGGCACAAATTTGAATGTGTTAAATGTCAGGATTTTGGTAGGTAGATCGTGACACATTATTGAGAAAAGAAAGTCGTTTGTATATATGCAAAAGTTGGCCACCCCTCTTATATAAGAAGATTACAGTTCCTTATCTACATGATTCTCGGTGGTTAGATCAACTGTTTCACAATCTAAATTCCATGTCCCTTCCTAAAGTTTATTTTATTTACATCGTTAAGTCGAATTCCCTAATTACTTTACTTGCATCCACCATTGCCGTTTCTACATTCCCACAATCGAATTTCGCTATTGCAGTGAATTTTTTCACTTCCCAGTAAATATCGGTCATTGACCCTAAGTGCGTGATAATTTCTCCTCTCAACATGTGAGTTCAACAATAGATTCGATCGACTACGATTAAGTGAAGTATCATCATGCGACAAGCCTAATATGTAGAACAACCATTATGACGTGATTTATTTTATTTTATTCATTTTCTTTTACTTTAACTTATGTATTTACTTACTTATACATTTATTTATTTATACCATGCGCTGCTATTTGCCTATGTATATACCTATTTATCTATTTATTTATTTAGTTATTTATTATTGGTGTGAACCACACGCCCCATAATAATATAGCCAGTGCCATACCTGTAATAGGACGAATTGCGGCTCAGATAAATTTGTAAAGACGAACTGCAGTCACCTCGGGCAACCACCTGGGTGACGTACAATAATTAACCTTCTGTTCGGTCACTTAAAGTGCGGTTTTTACAATGTATCACCCCCAGAGGGTATGTCCTCTGGGGGAACATTAACTGAGAATAAGGAATTGGTTAATATGTTTCATTTGTTAACCGCGTTGAGAAACAAAGAAGCCTAATAATAAGGTCTGCAATGTTTTCCACTCTAAAGTTTGCAGTAAGCGTCTTTAACAGAATCTCGAACTTATTGTAAATACAACATTATAATCCTCATGCGTCCTTGAGGCTTCAATGTTGTCCCTTGTATGGCATGCCAATTCTCTTATTGTCCTTCATAAAGTTTGCTCATACTTAAATTATCTTCAGCATTTGATATGTGACTAAAGAATCGTTTTTTTTTTTTATAATATGTAGCGGCAAGATCAAACATGCCGCAGCCGATGTACCAGTCGCTATTACTCTCTCACCTAGTTCAAGAATCGCCCACTAGATTTCGTGTCTTTCTAGGAACAGCACTCACAAGTATTCCCCACACACCGGTTCCTACATATATCGCCGAGTGGCAAAGAGGCAAAGTCTCATTCGGGACAGAGTGTCTAGGGCAGTCCTTTTTGTGACAGCGAAAGGACTGGACGTGCTTCTAATAGATCCTTCAAGTTTTACAGGTACCACCGGAACTTCAATGATATTTTTTCTAAATCTCTTTTGCTTAATTTTTTCTGCTTTATTTTTCTTTGGTAGCTAAGGAAGGCAACAAAAGCGACTTCGAGAAAGGCAGTGTTGTGATAAACAAAAGAAGACACGTTATGTTAAATTCTAACGTCGTGCAGTGAAACATGTGAACGCAACAATAGTGAAAGCGAAAATAAAAAAATAGTAGCAAACGAGATTACAGTAACGAAAATATAACACACACACACAATAACAAACAATGCACTAAATAAAAGTCTGTATACAGGTATAAGCTTAAACCAAGTAATAAATTAAAAAGATTAAGTTAGGAAAAGGCATAATAAAAGTTGCAAAAACCATGGCCTATAATTATTTTTATATAGATTTGATACCTTTAAGTATTTAAAAGTATTTTTTAAACATTTTAAAATGGCTATTAATTATTATGTATGTAATAATCTCTGAAGAATGACAAAAAAATTGGACTCCTTGTTACGCGAATTTATAATAAAAAAGTTAAGTGATCCCGCAGATAGATATTTAAATTATATATCTATGTACTTACTCCATCGTTGACGCCTTTGAAACAATGTTTAAAATTCTAGCAGACCAGGAGCGTACAATTCACAATTAATTGTATTAACTCAATACCCTTCATTTACACGTAATTTCTTTGGCGGCAGAAACATTGTAAATCACAAAATCAACCTACCGTATTTTTTCGAAATTTTGGAACCCTATTATGTAGAAAAAATGAGGCAAAAATCGATATTTTGAATTTTCTACATAACTACCTTCCCTGTTAAAGTACCGGATTAAAATTTGGTATACAATGCCTGTTTTTTATCACCTATCAATAACCTATCGGCAGGAAAATTCGTTTCAAAGTCATTTCTGACCTCCTTAACTTGCTATACTATTTTCATTCGGAAGCTACGAACTCGACTACCCCTTGTTCCGATGGGGGCACAAGAGTAGGGGGAGGATCGTAAAATTGGAATGGAAAGAATGGACATGATAAATTCTATACATAATGATGATATTGATGATTATTATTGATATCAAAGAAGCATTGTAAAAGAAGCTTTAAACTTATTTTTACACGAAAAGAGAAATTGCTGTAAGGATCCAGAGACGTCGTGTCTGTACATTCCCACGGCTAGCTAACATCAAATACACTTTCTCTAGCGAGGACGGATAATAATCAGTCCCTCATCTTTCTGATACTTATTAGATCCGGAAAGGATAGCAGTATTCAGAGACGTACTAAAGAAGTGCATTCAAAACATTTCCTTTGAAGAGAAAGTAGCAGTCTTTGAGAAACCTTTTGAGAACGATATTAGTGTTATATAGATCAAGTTAGGCCTCATCGATTTCAATGATTGGTAATTACGTAGATGAGCATATAGCTTACTTGATTTCAATAATCTTAATATACAATATTTCTAAGATCGTCCTCTTGATTATCTGTTTCCTGATCACTGTTTAGCTGGCCATTAAGAGACCACCAGTCGGCTTTGGTTTTCATGATTTTCCCAAAAAGTATTAAATATTCATCTTTTAACTCTTTGAGGCACGGCGGGATTAAAAGTGCCCCACCTCTTTGATGCATGAAGATGCACGCTGGGACATTTTTGTCCTACCTCTAAAATTTATATTATTATATAACTTTGTTAATAAATATAAACCAACTTTATTCAATCAAAAAAAAAATTGTCTGTGCAACATGGGTCCTTTTATTTTCTGAATTCCCGTGCCTCAAAGAGTTAATGTGGACTAGATGCTAATTCAGGATTAGGCAATGTCACTTGGATTTGATTTAGGTTTATCTACGGATATAATTATGTACGCCAATACAGCATAATTTTCCTAATATGGCCGCCGTAAAACGGCTAGTGATTATTTGCGTATAGCATTAAACTCCACTCATTGCAAGAACTCTGCTTTTTCTCTCTGTGTTTACAAGTTGAAACGGGAGATAAATTCACCGGAACGCGAGAATGTAATCTGTCATACCTAGAAAATAAACTTGTCACCCGATTGACATCAAAGGAAAAACGCAAAATGACTGGCTGAATATTTCCAAAAGTATAGCCAAGTAGAGAGTACACGTATAGGGAAAATTTGTTTAGAATGACGTACTTAATCTCATCTATAAAATTAGGGATACACATAAGCAACGAATTTTTTAAATTAAAACAAAATCTAAATATGCAGTTGTATTTATTATTTATTTAATGAAATACATATTCATCATTCTTAGCAATATAATCTTTTTGTAGTCTTCATAGTTTTTAAACTCTATGGATATTATATGTATATATTTTCTGTATTTATTCTGACTAATTGTTTAAAGCTTGTTAAGTGTATGCTTAGAGTAAGTCCATTAAATAAAAAATTTGTTATTTCCATTTTTGATTAATTTTTCATAAATCTTCGTGAATAACATGATTAGTCCTATTTGAAGAAAGCCAACGTTTCCCCAAATATTATTCATATCGGTGTAACAATATGTTATTTGAAAGATAGCGAAGTACAATAGATACAATATAACAGTGTTTCATAAAGGGTAGAGTAACGTTAGAACTTCCTTTGTCTTTCTTTTTCTGTTATAATCAACAAATCATTCTATGATTCGGGAAAACAGTTTCGTTATGCAACATTGAAGGTAAATAAAGTTAACGTAAAATTCAATAAAGACGAATGATAGTGGACTAGCAGCTGAACGAATGTAATTTGTAAAAGGGAAAATGCTCCTGGTAGATAATAATTTGAAAGTTTCTTGAGAACGAAGAAGCTGTTATGTAGAAAGTAAAGGGGGTTAACGATGACTAAATCACGATTCGGGAAAGAAAGGATGTTCTTCCGAATATAGTTCGCACCGTTGACGGTGAAACTCACGAGGTGATTTTGCAATGAGTCTTCATTTTTTGCAATGCACCGCTAACTTTCCTCGGAGTCATGAACCTGCAACTTTCTAAATCGTCCTCGCGACACCGATGAGCGATTAATCGCCCGAGCGCACCTTCCAGTACTTAACACACTCGCGATCGGTGGGCTTGCGGCAATACTCTCATCCGAATACCAAATCTCTATAATACAGAATCTGTATCAGGTATTTAAGCGCTACTATGATGAATATCAAAGATGTTATACTGCAATATTACTTCATACGATCATATCGTACTTATAATAATTTATTCTTAAAAATTAACAAAAGGTGAAATTTTGCAAATGGAAATTAAAAGAAAAATTAGTGAAAGATCGTTAAGAATGTTAAAACTGAAAGAGTACAACGTTTCTTAAATCATCTTATCTATATCATCTTAGTGATGTTTCTGCAAATCGGTTTTATGTAATAAATTGACAATGTATCTAATGGAAATTCTATTATATGCTTTGTAATTAATGGTAATATGCAATGATTTTACATAGTATCCTGAGGTATTTATGTATGTATATATATTTTTGACGATCGCTATTGTGTTATCAACTATCAACTAGTGTGACGACCGCCACGAACAGGGCCCTCATCTTAACCCCTTGCCCTACGATTTCTTTTGCGACTGTGCGTGCAATAATTCAGAATTAAATTGCTAAAATGAAAATTCATCAGTGATCCCTGATATATCTTACAATTTAACGCAATATTAATAACACAGAAATAATTTTATTATGTTGTGTTCCACTGATATTTTCAATTTTATCATTTTTGGGAAGCTTCCGAAGTTCCTATTCCATCTACCGCATCACGAGTGTCACTCGTCATTATAAGTCAAGGGGTTAAGCTTGACCCCTTGGTAAGCGCGAATAAACCATAATAAGCACGCAAATACATAGTTAATAAAATAAAAAATATATAGAAGTCATTTAAAAAAAAGCTGATTATATTACAAGCTTTGTCTATGATTTTTCTACTCAATCTTTTATATTGGTGTAAGAATTAATTAATTCCGAGAAAACTACTGCTTGATGGATAGTGTCTCAAATATTGTCCATGCGTTGTATTTCATGAGCAATTGTGGCTTAATTAAGAAAAACTTTCGATACATTTTACCGTTCGAACTTTAAATTCCTCAGCGTTTAACAGCGTAACAATTTTACGTAACATAGGATGATATTTTCAATTAAAAAATCATGTTGAATATGTCGAAATCGCTTCCGGCGGATAACTATCCGGTACAGGAAACTTACCAAATAACTACTTTTACGTTCTCCGACGTTACAAATAAACAATGAAACAACACTGTCCTTAAGTGTTTCCTTATAATTATAAGAAACTAAACGATGTTTTTTCTTAGTGAAGTGAATGGTTCAAAGGGAACGTTAATGACGCCAACACCAAATTAATTCAAAGAATCATGTATGTTTCTTGTTCCTCATCATTTTATGTACATTTCTATTTAAATATACCTTGCATTTTACAGTCTTATTATTAACACATAACTTTAAATAAATCATTTTTATTTGTTTAAAGTAACAAGTGAAGTTGATTTACCCAAGATGTATGTATATATACGAAAGTTGGCTGATATATGTGCCCATAATTATGAAAGTCGTCTAAGTCATATATTTTTTGTTTCGAGATATTTAATGGATTACATTTGAATAAGTTACAAAATATTTTTATATTATGCAACGTTTTAATATAGAATGTGTTACCATCGTTATCATTATCGTCGTCGACTGATTTATAATAACTGATAAAGTCAATTTTTTAAAATTTTTGACTTAGACCACTTTCATAATTAACACTAAATGAATTTCATATAATGTTGAAATAACAACCACTAACTAATGGTTCATTTTTGACAATATCGTGAAAATAACATTGAATTAATTTAGTTTAAAATAATGTGGTGTGAAATAACTGATAAACTCATTTTTTTTTAATTTTGACTTAGACCACTTTCATAATTATGGGCACATATAATGCATACTATTTAGCTTATAGGCAGGTTGTAACCCGAAAACGCAGGAACCTACAGAATTATGCCTACTGTTAACCCCTTACCCTACAATGACGTGTGACACACGTAATGCTATAAATGGAATACGAAATTTGGAAGTTTTCCACTAACTATTGAATTAAAAATATCCGTCTGCCACGAGGCGGTCGAATTATTTCTATAATATTAATACTGCAGTCAGTTATACAAAATGTTAAAAATCAAAGAGAAATTTTTATTTCTGGAATTAATTTTGAGTCATTACACACGCTGTCAAAATAGAAATCGTAAGGCAAGGGGTTAATTGTGTCAAAAGTATGAATGTGGTGAAATGTAACACGCATTAACCCATTCGGAGCCAGGTTCCTTTTAAAACACGATCCTCAGAAGCGTGAATTTTAGAGAGCTCCTGACGGTCATGAACAAATTTTAATTTTTATACACCTATTACTTTTTTAAAAGACAATCAACAATTTATCTCAGCGGCTAGTTTTTTAGTGTTGACTGAAGTTATTGTATAATCGTTAGATATATGGTGTGATTAGTGTTTTAGGCTAGGTACTACATTGCACATCTGGCGTGTAAGTAGTCTCGAATGGGTTAAGTAATGGTGACATGACCATTTCAGGTCAACACAGAAAACGCTTGTGTTTTGTTTTTATATTTATGTCACGAAGTTAGTGGTACTAAACTAATTGTATATAACAGCAATCACAGGAAATTGGCACTGTTATTAATATTGTTATTACTTTTAGTAAGGAACGCCCAGATAAATTGCATAATGCATTGAAAATCGTTCATATAGTTTATTTGAAGGAAATGAAGCTGACCTTAAAATATTCTCCATTGTTTGCGTTATGCTTTGCCTCCCTTCATGTAACAAGAAGCTTTTCTCAAAATATTTTGTTCATAACTTTAATCCACGGTGAAATATTTTATTCTTTCCAGTTAAAGAAAAAACGCCATCTAGATTTCTAATATTTCTTTATTTTATTTTGCTGATTATTCTAAAGATTACTGTGGACCACGTACCTATAAAATGAATCGAGCTTATCGTAGAAATAACATAACCGCAAGAACCTAACCCAGACTCGCAAGAATCATGTGTTTCTTTAATTATTTCTTTCATTCAAGAACAAGTTGCACTACCGATGTGTCTTTTCAGTGCAGAAAATGCTTATAACGCAAAAAATCGGTGGAGATTTTCCAATTTCTGGAATTTCATATAGTTAAGAGCCGTAATTTAAAGATATCCAACAGTATAGATTCATTGTTATTGTTATCGTATCGCTAGTTTTTTCTTTCTCCGATTACTCGAGCTCGAGCCCATACGGAACTATAAAGTGACGCTGCAAAATCGGGTTTACTTATTGCGACGTATTTAGGAATTTCACGTGATATTGCGTGTCTTCGTATGGCATGACGACCTTTCGCACTTTTTCATGTATGGTTGGGTGTCGTTACACCTGTATCAGGTGTTGCTTAACCCCCGGGATACTAACGATAAAGGCAGCCACACGGGTTACGATGCCTGGGTCCGTTCTGACCCGTAGCGCGTTCACAATAGAGTGCAAAGTAGACGCTACTATTTCAATCACTGTATTTGTAAATGTGTGAAAACTGATATTTAGTGGATTTTCCTTGAAAATCGCGAACAAAGAAATGATTTTTCGTAAGTGTTCTAGCTTCAGTTTCTATTTTTCTATTCAGTTTCTCTTTTCAATTGTTATTGTAGTAATTCATTCATTCATTTCCTATCATTTTTCATGGCACATGTTTTATTTGGTCTTATATTTAATATCGTTGCTAATATATAGGAAATACATCATCCCACGTAAAGTTGTCCCTTGTAACGTTGCATCATGATGTTTCTTTTCGTTTTTCTACCTGTTTTTACAGCTTTTGAAGTATTCTTGGAAAAACCTATTTCATTATTTTCGAATGCAACAGGACTTCTACCAATATTGAATGCAACTAATGTTTCTCAAATAATAAACCTTCTCTACAGGAAGTTACTCTAAAATAACAAAATACTTTAGATTCTATAGACTTGAAAAGAAAGAGGAATTACATCTTATTTGCCTCCTTAATAAATTATCGCTTACATTTTGAGTGAATGTAATTATAACTCGAAAAAGATAAACTCGGAATAAACTCGGTTTAGCTAAAGCCAGCGGATCTCACAAATGGCGACTGTTTCTTCACTATTTATTGTTTTTCTTTTGCATTCCGGCTGTAATCCCCAAAGAGTAAAACTTTGCCTACAGGCTACAGCTTTATTTGTACTGCAAACGACCGAGGCGTTACCAAAGCTTAGCTACTCAATCCTCATTTTGGGTAAGTATTTTTCCGAAAATTACAACCCATACATTGATTCAATATCGAAAGATGGTGAACTCGAATAATACACACAACTCAGAGATAATATTGTAAAATATTTGTATAACATGCCGCATGTATTGCATGCATTGTACCCATTATACACATATAGACGCATTTCACGGATTCCGTTATTTGGCGCGGAGTCAGATCCACGTTAAAAACTTAATTGATCAACATCGAGAAATCGGATTGTAAGATGAAAAACATTACTCGGAAATATGTTCGCTTTATCCTGAATTTGTGTAAAATGTACTTTAATATATTTTGTAATGTATTAATGAAAATCATCAACACAAATGTATTTAACACGTTAAACGTCACGCTGGCCGGGTTAAGAATCGGAATTTATTTTTACGTTTATGTTGACGTTGATAAATGAAAACCGACGGCTGGTTTTTGATTTAAGCTGCGTTGTCGCGCCTCTCCGAGCCACAATTAATGGTTTTAAGTAGGAAATATACAATTTTATTAAAAATTAATGTGATTTATTAAAACAATTTAAAACAAAGATACGGATATCGCGCATATATGTAGATAAATATGTAAATATTTTTATCTAAAAAATATGTCATAAATCAATCAAGTGTAACGGAATGTAATTGTAAATTATCCAAAAAATGAAACTACTTTAGTTATACATATTATACATATTATAATAAACATGATAGAAGAAGTTTTGCTCTGTTAAATGGAAATTCTATTTTATTACATTTGACAATAGTTTGATATACACCCAAGATTCTTTTTAGTTCTTCAGACGATTCTCTTCAGTTGCACTTTTTTTCCACAATTCATTTTTATACGATCTTTTCATACCTTTACATTCTTGTTCGCCATGATTCTATATGAGTCGACTGCCGATTATTCGTTCCGTTTAAAAAGATTAGAAGCATTCACAGGTACCCTACATTTGCAACAATTATTTACGTGCCATAGTAATTGCATAAAATATTGTTACATTTTTCTTAATTAATCCTTTTCTCATTTGTTTATCATTCAGCTATTTCTCTACCTCTGTTTTACCTGCTCTTGAATCTCATTTGCCACTTGTTTCTAAAAATACTTCGAAATCTTCACTTTGCATTCATTTCTAGTTTCCACATTCTCCATTTTCTATTTTCTATTTTCTAATACGTTATTATTGGTATCGCGTACATTCTCTTTCTACCTTGTGTCACATACGCGATACCAATGACATCGTATTAGAAAACAGAAAATAAAAACTAGAAAATATGTATTCTTTTTCTAACATTAGATTAAAACACTCTTAACACGTTGAATGCCATGGGGGTCACCGGTGACAGGCACTGTCGAATTCGATGAAATTTCTTATGATTTTTAAATTGCGATATTCACGGATATGCTAATATATTCAATATTAAAATATTGCTGCTAGAAAACTGAAGGATTACTGAGTACATAACTATTCTTACTTTTAACATTTCTATTCTACAAAGATGTGATTTTAATAGAAACAGTTTCGGTTCGGTGGAAATAATTAAACTAGCGAAATACGGTTGGCATTCAACGTGTTAACAAATATTCACCCTTCGCCACAACACTTCCCGCTCTGTATCCTCAAATCTATCCTCTATCCTCATATCAACCCTCAAATATACTCCGAAAATGGTATATAAACTGTGTCAAAATGATATATTACTGTAATTACCGATAATCGAAATTCTTTGAATAATTTGTGAGCAGAATAGCACGATATTTAGTAGCGTCACTGCTGTAAACACGGTTTTACAAAGTTAAGAAATACAGCCCTCGTAGGAGAGATCGTGGCTTTATTTTGTATCCGCATGTGTGCTCGCGAAACCGTTATCTGGCCGGCTTTACACTGTCCGGTTACGCAGTCGACTCTCCGTTTTACGTCTCTCTTAACGGCTCTCCGAGCTCTTCGAGCTCTCCGTCTCGCCGTAGGCCTATTGCATACACCGAAGCCTCGCGTATTCGGGACGAGCACGTCCACCGGAAAGAAAAAAAAATGGGGAACGTGTCGACGCGTTTAAGAAACAAAATTAACGTAGTCTTGATTTCGACTTTCGCTCGATCCAGATCAGGAATGAATTCCTTTTTTGTGTTCCGTATCGATATCACTTCGAGACATTTTTTCGACGTATAGGTACATATATGTATTCATGACTATATATAGGATATTCCTACCTGTATTATTGTATTTTGCTTTAAATACACCTGATCTTTAACTTTTCTGATTACGCCAAGACGATCCTTAATTTCTGCTATTGCAGAATACGTCTTTTTTATGGAAACACCAATCCCTCTTCAAGTAATGAAATGTTAATGTGCATGTTAATAATGGTAATCTTGAACGTCAATTATATTTCAGATTTAATGGGTTTTGTTAGAAACAATGCAAAAGAATTTGTGGAATTTGGAAGAGTACTTTTTGCGCACTTCAGCGTAGCGCTTAATACATACTTGTGATTTTATCTAAGCAAGCTTAACAATGTTAATTCCAGTTTTAGTAATTATTCATCATTAATATTTGTTTCCTAATATTGTTCCTTGTCGTCGTTATTGTTATCGCGATCTCTACTATTTGTAGTTCATTTAAAACAATTTATTATATTTCTTTTAAATATCATCATAACAAGGAATCGTTTCAATAGCTTGATCATTAATTTAAATCAGACCAATCCAGCGTGTTAGCTAATGCTCGAGAATGATTTTGTACAAAATGCTGAGTGAGATTTAGTATAATTAATTTGCGGTTGAAGTGGCTCTTAATATTTGTTACAAGATGCACCATTGCGTAAATTCGCATCGGCCTTACGCAAGAAGAACACCTTCACGAAGATAAAGTGCTTTGCCTCTTACGAAACGCTCAGAGAAATCTTTGATCGAGAAGGAACGTTTAATCAGTGGTAGAGTTGTACAAGAAACATGTACATATGTGAAAAATCATGTAATGGAGCAAACCCATACGTATATGTATACACATGTAGTATATATATTGTGGTACTGAATTTCAATTTTATCTGTGAAAAATCTTTGATTGATCAATATCATCAGTGCTCATTCTACGATCCATATTAATAGTGCATGTACTTACATACCACCTGTTACGTAATAAAATCATCCCAACTTATTCGCTGTTAACCTAAATTATTATATATGATTTCGAAATGAGCTTGCAAACCATAAGAAGCTTGCGGATGCAAAACAATTTCCGTGGGGCCCTTTTTTTTAAAAAAAAGAAACTACCTATGTCGAATACCTGCGTACATGTAGAGTGTTCATAAATTCGTATTTGGCAGTGGATAAATGAAAAGAAAATTAAATTTTATTTGTGGTAACAGATATTTGTTTCTTTGTGTTCTGTTTACATGCATATGGTAAATCTCTTGCAATCTTTCGCAGCACATAAAATTAATACTAATCATGCACATAAAAAGGACGCAATTAAATCGTGAACACTAAATAAAGTGTAAATGTATGTATATATCCCAAGATATAACTAAATGAACTGCAATATAAATTCAGTTCCGATGTTTGGATATGTCATATGTTTGTAGAAAAAAATCATTGGGTACATATGATGCACTTATACTATACAGATTTATAATCGTATATATTAATATTTATACCTAATACTTTTGTTTTATTTTTGTTTTTACTATAAACATACAGTTACAACTCTATTTAACGCTGAATTTTTTGCAACAAATACGATTAAATGAAATATTATTATCGCAGCATAACTTCGATTAGGCATTCACCTTTAAAATGATAAATGGCCCAGTTTCATATTTTTTTCTAAATTTAGACGAAATAAATATTTCAATGAGGATAACATTCTTGTATATTTACAATTCTCTTTTCACCGGCAAAGCTGGTATTATCCCTTTTTTTCATTGATAACTATGTTATTTTGGCATTAAACAACAGAATTTACAGTGATACAATATTTTTAGAGGAGAACTGCTTACTTATGTATTAACTTATTTATATAGTTTATGCATAATTATTAAGGAAGTAAGAACGTTGAGAATTATTATAGTGTTTTACGTAATCCCTTTTTACTGGCAAGTTGTGCATCTATATATCTATATATGCTATTAAAGTACCTCATTTCTAATGCAGACAAATGGAGACAAATAGAAGGACAATCTGATTTAAAAGGCCTGAAACGATTTGTGTGGTTCTTTTCATAACAGTATTACTGCTACTAAGAATGTCTGTTACATGTAACTTATATTTTATTAGATAAAATATGAAAACTCGAAAATATTTTATTGTCTTGGTTGACAGGACCATATTCAAATTTCGAACAGCTTATCTAAGAGAGGTTACTCTTTTACGAAAGTTCTTCAAATTGCGTTTGAAGATAGCAATCAACCGAAGCAATAGGAAATTAATAGATTCCTGTATTATTCTTTATACACGTGTGAGTATATGTACAAAAAAATAAAGCCCATCAAATAACCCTGACTTAATTAAAACTCGTGTCAGTAACAAACGAGTAATATCAATAAATCAATCAATATATCAATGATTTAATCACTGAATCAATCAATTAATGATTCAAATGGAACAATAGTCCCCTTAGAATATAAAGGAACCTTTTAAGGCTGCCTAATTAAATGCACATATCACGGAAAAACATGAACATTGAATGTGAAGAAAGACCTTATACGATAAGAAGTATATTGCCGTAAAGACAAAACATGTACTCTGACGAGGAGTATTTCTTTGCAGGTCAAGAGACATGTTTGTTCGATTGCTAACGCGCTTTCGATTTCTCCGTCTGCACTTACCGATGAAGTTCTCTATCGGATCCGATCGTCTTCGTCGCGTACTCGTCCTCGCGCAGTCCTCAATGCGTAATTACAATATACAAAGAAAGTAACGAATGAGCCTTTCTCGTTTGTCCTTGCGCCGATCAGGTTGCCCTCAGTGTTTTCGATTCGCTCGACGGCGGAAGCTTCGGCGCGCTTGTCAATCGCGACGAGAAAGAAGAATGAACTGTGGCATAAGGACGAGCAAGCAGTATATAGCTAGCCCACATTCCCTTCTGACTTGGGTAACCCAGATTCTTCCCACCTAACCAAGGGTGGGAGGGACGAGGTGGGGAGGGAGGAACATCTTCGGGAGCCTGAAAGAGACATTGGGTATAATTCCTGGTTGTTCTAGCGCCTCTCACCATGCGCTTCTTTTGCCCGTTACCTCTGAGGTTCCTCCAAGTCATTCGGGGCTACGATCCGTTCCCTTTTTTTTTATTTACAGTCCAAGGCATCTTGTTGTTGAACTTGTTATTCTGTATTCGTATTATTCTCAGTTACAATCGGTTTTGTTAATAATGTAATCGTTGGTAATTCCCTCTTGATAGTCGTATTAATTCCTTCTGACTTTTCGTACGGATGCAAATAAATTATCTTGATAGATAATCTAATATAATAGACTTGTATTGTACGATCACTGACAGTGGTCTAGAGCAGTCTGATTTGATTTTGAATGAAAAATCTGTCGATTACAAATTCAAACGTCGCCCAAATCATAGTTTTCCAATACATGTCATGTATTGATAACTGTTGCATAATCGTGTAAAAAAGTGAAAGGATGCTATATCAATGCTACAATAATTTATCTGAATGCCTTTTAAGATTTATATTATTTATTGAGGTTACAAGTATTCAAGTTGATGGTCACATATTACAGATCAGTGGCACAGTATGTGCATTTCTGAGTCGTGCAATATCAACTTTCTGAAATCAAAGCTGTTACAAGTAGTCGTTGCAGTTCTCATCATTCGTTAACATTCTAAAATATATTTAAATGTTTATATCTTAACATGTCCGAACTTTCATACTTTGACATTTTTCTTATTTTTCAGTATGATTCCAAAAGTATTGTACCTCTCTGAAGATAATTTTTTATTAGTATGTTATTCCTTAGTGCGTTAATTGAGGTCAAGAGGTGACATTGCAAGCGAAGTATGTCAGAAAATTTCAATATCCTCCTACCTTACAATTAGGGATAAGTATAACCAGGGTGGAAATATGTAAACGATCATGGGCATATGGAGATTCAAGGAAAAAACGTTTTAGAATTGTTTTTGGAATCGGCTACTCCAAGTTTCCTTGTTACATCTTAAGTTCGAGTTAGTTAAAATCAGCATTTTAATAACGAATTAATAGTTTAAATGGAGCGAAAACGTGTCCCAAACACGAATCCGCAAATGGTATTTCGCTATCACCCTCAGTTCTTTTAAAAACGGTCGTTTTCGAAAAAAAATAGTGTTATGTAAAAAATAAGAAGAATAGAAAGTTCACGTTTGTTTTAAAAAGTAGAGGTGAATTTCCTGAGTATATAAGTGCGAGCTGTTATAATATTCCGTACTCTTTAATGTTAGTAAATAACTATCAAAGTTTAAAAAAGAGCAGATGCACGTACTTCCTATCCACTAACTTTGAATTTTTGCGAAAAGTGCTTTGCCTGGCACATATTTACAGTACGTTGTTGAATTCTGCGGAGATTTTTGAAGGAAAATCTACACACGAAAAATGTCATAACGGTTTTCGTTTTGGCACATTTCAAGAAAATATCCGTCAACAACATGTGCGGAGTGTTTTCCCGCTATGCGGCCATTGCTCGACGGATCCGGCTCGTCGTAATCTCAATCATCTCAATCATTGCATAGGGGGCACTGTTGCACGTACGATTATGATGCTTATATCAGTTTGATTGTTAATTAACGCATATATAATATATAGCAAAGCACAATTACATAAACAAGCATAAATGTTTTCATTAAATGAGTAAAAGAGTGGTAATCCTCCTCTTGACGATATATGTTTGTATATAATGGTAGCAATTTTATAATTTAATAATATTAATTTCCGAATCTCTTATTTAGAGAGTTTTCTATTATTATTTGCTTGAAATTCGCAAAATCCCTGGTAGTAGCGCGATGGAGGATAGACAGTGAAGATAGCGCGCAAAATCACTAACAGCAATTTATCACAGTAATCGCGGAATGACAATCACAGTCGTAATAAAGAAATATATATTCAATATAATTTAATAATGAATTGCATTACCATTTGTGCTTTAAAAAATAGTACAAAATAAAAGAAATTGTAAAAGAATGATTTGCTATAATTATACGACAGAATTGCAATTATTCCGTATGTGATAGTAACGAAGAAAATTATGTAAAAAACGGCAATTGTTAATATAGTATTGCAATTTATTATTTAAAATAATATCTAACACATATATAGAACATATAGAATATGTATTCCATTAAATATTTACATTGTCAGATAATGTGAGAATGCTTAGAGCACTTAACTTCTTCGCTTGCGTTAAGTATAATTTGTGACGGTTGCCGTCGGTTGCTATCCGTTGCGATTTAAAATTAAATACACGTTTGCCATATATAATCATTTTATTTACTTTTCCTCTTTATTCTTTTACTTTACTTGATGTACCGCGCATTTTTGTTTTTGTTTTTTTGCCTCAAATGTACAGATTATGTAGCGTGTGTAATAGATTTGTTTTCCACCAATTAGAAATGATAACGAACAATTAGAAATTACCGTGATTGAGAACGAACGTTATTGAATTTCGAATCACACGCGATTCACAAGTAACATTCCACGCCATCTGTAGTAGGTAGTGTAGCGGGTAACATGCATATCGCTTTTACTATTTCTTAATTTACCGATCGCTAAAAAGTAGTACTCTCGTTTATCTACTACGTAATATTGTTTCTATTATATCATATTGATCAAGTTTTGCAATATGAATTACGAATTTAGCAACGTTTACGAAATAACTACGCAATTAAGAGCACCCATGCGACCTCTCGCGACATTTACGTTTCATTTTTCTCGTCTACAACATTAAAATTCGTACTGTAGCTTTATATTTCGATTTTAAATTGTAGAGCCAAATTGTTCACCGAAAATAATTCTCGACCGCGATTTGTTGGTGTTTTGTTTTAATTACTCAGAGCCGGTAGTAGAGTCAGTGCAACAGGAGCAGCTGTGGAAAGGATGCTCGCATTGAAAGCAATAACGGGCTAATTGGCTGCGTATCCCTAAAATTCTGGAAGTCCCCAGTTATCTTTCCATCGTCTTCCATCTTTAAAATTAAATTTCCAAATGTTACAATCCTTTGATTGGATTTAATGTCAGGCAGGTAGAGTTGAAATATAATCGACAGAGTCTACTTTACGATGGTTTAAATATAGTTCCGTTGGTTTGTGTTGGCAGAAGTGGCATGGTGGCACAATATACTGTGACTGTCGTTGCTCAAATTAGTATTGAATGATAAATCTTGAAAAATTTGAACGATACAGTTTCCCAAAGGAGTTACACAAATCAGAGTTCCATTTCTAATTGAAGATTTTCTAATTGTGCTTAATTCTAAGCGCGAATATTACTTTATACTGGCACTGCAGACTTTACGATAGTGCAATCGAGTTTTAGAAAGACGGCAGCTTCTACTATGTCATTTAAAAAATATGGAGAATCTCGAAACACTGGAAAATATTAGCGAAAGTGAGTCATTTCTCATTTAACGTCTGTTTCAGTTGATTGAGAATGGTCCAACACCCCAAGTCCATTATCAGAGATACTGTAAGCAGAAATAATAATTGGACTTCAAAAGGAAAGCTATTTTTGTGAAAATTAGTGAAGAATGGACATTACGGAGGAAATGAAGGTGGAAATATTATGCTACGATAATTGGGAGTTTCCAGAAAGAGAAAATCGATTGATAAAATAATAAAACGTTTACGGGAACCTATTATCGAAAATAAACGTGCAATATTTTAATGGTTATTTCACAACACGTTGTATTTAATCGGTTAGATTATTTAGAAACAGTCGCAGTTAACTGTCACTTGAGGTCTCTGAAACTTCCACAAAACGTTGTGTGTATGTACATTAACAAACGTTGCAGAACACCCCGAGCCTGAGATCACTTTTCTCCATGGACGATTTTGCAAATTTCGATTATAACGACAATTTTCTTCAATAATTGTTGATTGTAAATGAAATTATTATTTCATAACGTGTTTCTGCTTAATTTTAATAAATTTTAGTTTAGATATAAATTATAGGAGTGAAGTTACGAGAGTTTATAATTTTCCATTTACTTTTCAAAGATTGTAAATGTTTGATTTTTAATGTAGTAAATTATTTTATTAATAAATAATATATTTTCAACTAATTTGGATGAATTTTAAGCAGTCTAATATTATTTGAGGAATGATACGGAAGAAAATTATAACAATTATCATTTTTCGGGTAGTTAATAAATTTTTCAGTAAATATCATAGTAATACATCATTGTCCGCCATTACTTCAGTACTTTATTCACCCTCTGTGGTTATGGAAAGGCGAGTTTGAATGAACCATCCAAATAATGCACAATGTAACTTATATCACGTATCGTATTAATACGTTCTATTATTTTCTTATATTTTATTCCCCAAATAATATTGAAGATTGCTTATAATTCACCCAAAGTAGTTGAAAACATATTATTTATCAATAAGATAAAAGTATTACATAAAGAATCAAATATTCATAAGCATAGAAAAGTAAATCTTCAATTATAAACTCACGTACTTCACTCTTATAATTTCTATTCACCATAAAATCTATTAAAATCTTAGTGCATGTGTGATGTAACATTAAACTATTTAAACAATAAATTAAAAGTGATATTAAATAATTTTAACAGTTGAATACAATGTTTTGTGGAAGTGTTAGTGACATCAAGTGATAGTTATTTGTAATGTTTTTAGATAATTTTAACAATTAAATACAACGTTTTGTGAAACTATCAGTGACTTCAAGTGCCAGTTACCTGCAAGTGTTTTTAAATAATTTCGACAATTAAATACAATGTTTTGTGGAAGTGTTAACGACATCAAGTGGCAGTTACGTGCAAGTGTTTTTAAGTTATTTCGACTATTAAATACAATGGTTTGTGAAAGTGTCAGTGACATCAAGTGGTAGTTGTGTGCAAGTGACTTTAACTAATTTTTACAATTAAATACAATGTTTTGTGGAAGTGTCAGCGACAGAAAGAGATAGCTTTCCGCAAGTGTCATTGACACCAAGTGGCAGTTACGTGCAAGTGTTTCTCAATAATTTAAACGATTAAATACAACATTTTTTTTAAAGGTGTCAGTAATGTTCAGCGACAGTTCCCGTAAAGTGTTATTAAATAATTGTGAAAAATTAATAAAATGTCGTTTGCATGTGCACCGGCGCTTAATGTAACACGAAAATTTCAAATAACCGTTAAAACATTGCACGTTTGTTTTCGGTAATGGGTTCCCATTATCGAATTTATTATTATTTTACCAGCTCATCCTCCCCTTTCTTGAAACTCCCAATTATCGTAGCATAATATTTCCACCAAGTGCAATCGAGGACTTTAGGTTGATAGCGAATTTTATTCCGAATTTTCTCGTGTATATGATAGTCTACGTATACTGTAGCAAAAGTAGGTCATTCTCTGTTAACGTATTATGCTCGTGTCTTCCTCGATGATTATGATGATGATGATGATGATCGACGGTTCGGAACAGTTCGGAATTATCATCGCAACTGTTGTGGCGTCAACGTAGTGCGTATATCCGGAATGATCACCACTTCACCACTCGCGGAATCCTTCACGTTTTCCGGGAGTAGCAATTTATTTAAGCGATAGTTCTCGACCGGAGGAGAACTTTGTCGATTCGTGCGAGATTTCGAGATCGAGGTTTAATGACAAACTATGACGACTATCGTCGTCAGCGAGCGCGATGTTATGTTGTCGCGGAGATCGGTAAGTAAGTGTCTTCGAAGAATTTTCTTCGTAAGCCTTTCGGCGACGCTGTGGGCCGGACATCCCCGCTTGCTGAATTTTCGCGACGTTTCAGCAGGCGGGTTTTTCGAATTTTCTGGGCGGTGCGAGACGTTAATTGGTCGCACTTTCCTCCGAGAGGAGTGACCATCCCCATGGAACTGTTGGATACCGACCTAATTCTATAAGATAGAACGCCAAATATCTTCAAACGTGATGCAGGATGCAAACGGAAATCTTATTTAATTGTTATCGCTTTCCCTACAAAACATATTGTTAGATACCGACCTAATTCTATAAGATAGAACGCCAAATATCTTCAAACGTGATTCAGGTTCCGAACAGGAAATCTTATTTACTTGTTATCGCTTTCCCTGTAAAACATATTTTAAGGACCTTTAGTCTTAACAAGAGGCACAGGAAAAGCGGCCGCTCTTTGGAATCCTAATCACGAGAAGTCAGGGTTATCCGAACCTCCCACCACGCTGTTTCGGAGCCCTTAAAACCTCGGCTCATTTCCAAATCTAGAGAATTCATAATTAATTGTCTTGAATCGCTGACAGTCGGTATCTTGTGACGACGTTATCCTTACTTGTAAAAACTCCAAACGCGAAAGTAATTCTTCGTTTAATAAAACTGTTGTAAAACTCCCCACGGAATACAACATAAATTTGGTGTCAGAAGTGGGATACAACAGGACTTTCGACGAGAAGGGCCCCACCGAGGCGGAATTTCACCCCCTGCGAATACGTGGTGGAGGAAAGTGCAACCAGATGTGCCCAAAAAATCCTAGTCCGGCCGATCGGCAGAATTTCTTTTCGAAGGCGCGATTTATGACCGATTTGTCATCGCGAGTCAGCGGCGGTCGATGGGACCGTCGGGCCGAAGTCCTTGGTTACCACCCGCTGACAGAGCATGACGGATTAACGAAAACGTTCATTCAAAACGAAGGCTGCCTAATTCTTTGAGGACTGGCCGCCTTGGCACGTGATGGTCGCCAAGTGTTAGTAAATAATAAAAAATCTGGCGGCCAGACTCGGGCCTCAAAGAACGGCAAACTTTCGCTTCGTCTCGATTGCGCTTTTGTCTCCGTACGATGGAATAGCAACCGTCAAAATTAGCTTAAAATTCGCTTAATTCGTGGCCGTTTTTCGTAAAGGTCATTCGATGTTTCTTTGAAGATTATTGAAAATAATAAGTAAGGCTAGAGTTAAAAGTTTAGTGTAAGTGAATATTGTAAAGGAAGATCGGTACCATCCGGCGGGTGTCTATCACTTTCCGCGAAACAAAATGAGAAAAAGCAGAGTTAGCGATTCCTTTGTTGCATTTTCTCTCGGCATAAAATTCATAAATGCCGAGGGAAAGCGCATCAAAGGAACGCAGAACGAAACGGAGGTTGGTTGGGCATGCATTTTTGGGTCCCGTTTCGTGGCAACCTCCTCGTGGTGGGACCCCGGTCGTTATTGCCTAGCAAAGACTCGAAAACATTTATTTTATTTTATATTTGTTGAATTATTCTTAACAATATAACATTACATATTTTAAATGAGTTCAAAACGACTCTACGTTCTAGGAATTCCTATTCTAAACAGGAGACTCTCTGCAGTGTAGGGGAGAGTAACATAAACAGTTTATATTACTGGGTGGGCCCGAGCTCCTCTTTTGGGCATTCACAGTCAGTTCGTTCTGAACTCCTACAGTATAAAGACGTTTCTTCCAAAGCCTTATAATAAATAATAATATTAATATAAAGTATATTGAGTTATTTAAACACCCATTTCCAAAAATATTTTTCGCATTGAAAGCAATAACGCGCTAATAGCTGCAAATTTCCAAAAAATCTAAAAAGTTCTGTGTGTTTTTCATAATTTGGAATGAAGTATTAGGCTATTTGTGGTTAAATGAACAAGTTACTAACAATTTACATAGAGCCTATTTTTTTCTCTGCAGAAATACTATTTTCTTTCTGTATGACTGATATGTTCACAAGTTGCTACAAGTTCTCGTAACTTCAGGTGGCCGGCGTGATGTAGATTAGGGCACACTCCTGGCCGTACTCCGCGTTACGTTGAAATCTTTCGCAGTGTTACGAGCCGGGCGAGTGGCAGAACGAAATCGAATGCGTTAATACAATTTTTACTTGCGAAAGTTAAGGATTGGAACGAGTTGGGGATTATATCCGGGGACCGGACTAACCTATAGGCTAACTCTAGGGTCGCCGTATGCCCGTTAATAACGAAAAACCTCGCGGTATCAGTCCCGTGGTGAGTGGGCTTCGCACACCTATCTACTTCGCACTATTTTCGTGGAAATACTCAGTAAATATGGATTTTCACAGAGATAAATCCATTTTCTAAGCATTTCCGCCTGCTAAGGTGAAATAGTATTTGGTAAAATTTACTACAGTCCGCGTTACTATTTTTTATCTACACCTAGACACTCCTAACGATCCTCTATTACAATGGCTCTTGTAACAATTTCCTATTTTTTTTCTGATTCAAATGACAGTATGTAAGTAATAGACGAAAGTTATTTAACCGCGCCATATTACATATTTTTTATAAAAGCCGCTAAATTTGTGGCAGCTCGGGCACTGCCAGCAGCGCTGGAACCTACTTTAACCCTTTCGCTTCGGCAATCCAGTCCGCCGAAGTGCCGTCACCGAACGGAAGCACGCGCCAGAAATGTTGCACAGTGCGTGTGATTTTTGTATATACGTTCTTCTAAGTCTTACATAATTACTGTACTTAATAAAACAATTGTTGCTCTAATATAGCACGTATTCTTCACATTTTTAATATGAGTGAGAAGACTTATACAAAATTATATTATTCTAAAAACATTAGATCAATTACAGTTGACATGTTTTTAGGTATTTACATATTTACTGGACTTTACAATTAAACGTTTAATATAATTAATAATGTAACGCAAATTAGTTAGTATATTAATATGTGGAGACTAGTAATATAATTCTGTATGATATGTCAATCAAATCAACAGAAAATGTTCAGCCGATAACGAAAACTGTTATCATCGACTACAGATCGTACTTATATACACATCATATAGATGCCGGATATATCCGGCGCTCGTACGCACAGGTCGTCGTGTGGATGCCGGATATATCCGGCGCTCGTACGCACAGGTCGTCGCGCGGACGCCGGATATATCCGGCGCTCGAAGCGAAAAGGTTAACGACTGCCCTTGAGAGAAGGACCCAGAACGACTCGACTCTCTCGGGGCGCGACGATCTGGCGAGTAACAGTAAAAGAAAGCTAGTTTTTCGAGAGGTTTTCTCTCTGCCTGGTAACGGCTTTTCACGACACTAATTTAAGAATAAGCAAACTTTTTGTAAATCAGCAAAATAAAGTTCCTCTCACGTGCCACAGTATGCGAGTTTTATTCCTATTTACGAGAAATTAGGTGGTAGTACCGCCTTCTACCGTCTCCCACAGACATTAAATTTGTTGATACTACCGCCTCCTAGAAACATTCACATGAAACATTTCTCGAAGCTTTGGTAACGGTGTTCTCATTCAAGCTTGAACACCCTGTTTTCATCCGTAATCATAACACTTGTTACACTTGGGGTCCTTGTGACTGTGTTAGAAACCGATATGATAGCAGTAAGAACATCGTGAGAAGAGTCCACTCAGTTCACTATATGTGGCTTGAAAATTTAATAGTGGCGATTTGTTAATTCATAAATTAATCTGTTATTTATGAATGGAAAATCTTTAGAAATGTGAAAAGCTTAGCCTTAAACGTCAAGTGACACAATTTTATACAATGAAACGGAAGTTTAAATACTTTGTGAGTAAAACATATTATAGATTGTCAAACCGGTCATAATGCACAATTCATACACAATAGCTGGTTATAGACAAATAAGTATTTATAAGAAAACTTGTCGTATATATCAAATATACAGTCAGTCGCAAAAGGATTTGTCCACCTAATGTATTCGACCTATGCAATAAAATTTAGGGAAAAACATAACAATTTTAATTAATTTTAATTAATTAGTGATACATATATGTATATATATCATTATATATTTTTTGGCAATGCTTGTCGATTTTTGTACGTATTATATTATTTTACATTAACAAAGATTTGCCTCTATATTGTTAATTTAAAAATTATGCTTATACATTCCTTCAATTTTTGCCTTGTAATGTTGAATTGTATTAAGCGGACAAATAGTTTTGCAACTGACTGCATGCATTTGAAACAAACATTTATATGTTTGGGAAAACATGTATGTTTAAAATTTAAAATAATGCAATTTCCATAACTAAATTATTATAAGCAATACTTTTAAACTATCACTTTTAATTTATCAACAATGTTATTTGTAACGTTGATGAAGGTATGGGACAAAGGTACAGGAAACATACACACATTTGCATATAGCAACACAAAAATAAAATTAAATCAAAAATGCTCTTAAACATCAACATAATAATATTTTTTATTATTATGTTTATATGGTTTGATTTACATCAACAGGTTTTGCATAATGACGCGATTGAACTTCAAGACAGTTTTACTTATTCTTATAGTTGCAATGTTAAGTTCTTTGTTAACATCATGGAATAATTGTGGAAGCACATTGTTTTTTAAAAACTCCAATTGGAAGGTGAAATTTCAGCATAAAGTGAGTAATGTAAAATTCAAATCATATAACTAAGGAGACTAGACACTCGTTTTTCTTTTTGGTCACACCGATTATTTGAAGGACCCTACATTTATTACTACACTTTTATTTATATCAGTGAAAGAATGGAGCATTCTCAGAGTACATAAATATTGCATGATTTGATGTAAAGTAACATATTATTAAAAAACATGGAAAGCATTTCTGTGTTCTTCTTATTGATATTTAGGACAGAGTAACTGTAGAATCCGGATATCAAGAAATAGATTGCCATATAAACGGTGATTATTCCATTGGATGTCGTAAAGAAGGAGACGAAGTTTATATACCATTTTCATTTATACACAAATATTTTGAAGTGAGTGTTAAAACTATATGCAACATATTTAGAGATTGTAATATTAAACTTGTCTCAAAATTAACAGATTTATGGAAAGTTAGCAACTTATGATGGTTTGGAGAGGTTTGAATGGTTACACAGCTATTCTAAGATTGTCAACCCAAAAGGAAAGTATGATTCTCGAGGTGTGTTTATGACTTTTGAGAATTACAATGTTGAAGTTAGAGAACGCGTTAAGTGTATTAGCGGAATTGATGGTGTACCAATATCTACCCAGTGGGAAAGTCAAGGATATTTCTACCCTACACAAATTGCTCAATTTGGATTGTCGCATTATAGTAAAAACTTAACTGAACCGGAACCTCGTAGGAAAATAATTGAGGATTCGGATAAAGTTAAACGAGATTGGATTATACCTCAGGGATCCATAACATCCAGAGTTTATGATAAAAATGTTAACAGTTATGTCATGAAATTCGCAACGCCAGAGACTAGCACTTCTGGAATAACTTTAAAGCTGGATCATGTACTAGATTTTGTGTTGAAGTGGGATTTTAATGTCAAAGATAATGGAAGTGTTACAGTTACACTTCAGTCTAGGGAAAGAAAGGAGATATATCACCTTCATTATTCTACAACAAATATAGTGTTACGTACTTATAATAATCATGTATATTATGGAATTGGTCAAATTACTTATCAATGGAGAAGATTTACTAGAGATTTAATTATCGATTTACAAAAAGGACTGTACTTAAATGATAAGAATAAAAAAAAGTTGTCTCGGTCTAAATTAAAGGTAATTTCTATAAAATATTTCAGTAGTAATAGCATTTTTCTTTATTTATCATTTTTTTATTTTTTATATTTTAAATAATATCATTTAACAGTCGTATTTATTATAAACATTTGGATTGTATATAGTTTCAATCATATATTCCAATATGACCAAAAAATATTCTTTATCATAAAAAGGAATGAAATTTTACTCCTGAACTTTTAATAATTGTTTCATTCTTAAAATATTTATCAAAAACAATTATTGGTGGGCTTATTTGGAAATTGATGTGCACATAACTGCGATTTCTCCTAAGTACTAAAATTTTCTGTTATATATTAGTACCTTGACACTATTATTTGGTTGTTCTTTTAATACTATTCTCTTTCTTAAAGTATTCATACTTCATTCCTAAAAGAGACTAAAGATGCAAACGGTTAATTGCTTTAATTTTCAAATACAAAAATATAGTGATATTTTCTGTTTGTAGAAGAAAAGTATTTTGTGTATATTTAAGTTATTCAAAATGCAGAGTTTATCAGTACGGTTAATGCTACTAAGCATGGGTAGATTCCTAATAAAAATATAAATTGAAAATACAGATTAATAATTTTTTATTTAATGCTTTGCTTTGAAAGAAATTATAACTGAAAATTCTTTTCGGCTTAACTAATTTTAATTTGTATCCCTCCTCCACCTCATACATCATGTAAAATACATAGAGATGTAATTTGTTAAAGATAATGTTTTCAATAGGTAATAAGGATAACTTTACACGGGTCTGGAATGATCGATAATATGACGTTATCTACTAGTGAACATATGGAACAGTTTTATGACACAGCAAGATGGTTTGTTGCAAATCAAAACATTACTTCTGGTGGATGGTCAAATCCCGTTAAAAGAAAAGTAGCTCCTGGAATGGCTACCCTTGAACATGGATGGTATTATTATTATCGCAATTCATCAAGTTCTTTATCCGTTTGAGTGCTAAGCAGCGCGATCGCGTTTCTTCTGTTCAGTACTAAAAAGTGCCAAGCTAATCGACCTATAGGATTAATGGCACTTATTGCACGAACAAGAAAAACAGTTCATTAATATATTCTGATTAGAACAGTATAGAATATACTATATAGAATATATGAATATAGACAATATCTTTAACTGATAAACGAAACAACAATATTTACGACTTATAAGCAGAGAAACATCAAAATATTGTTTTGTTGCATTCATCGATGCAAAACGAAAGAAGCGCGATTTCGCTGCTTGGCACTTTTCGACCATGTTTTCGCAAAGACCTCTGACACTCAAACGGTTAATATATATATATATATATATATATATATATATATATATATATATATATATATATATAAGCAATTTATGGTGAAAGTGACATGAGTCACTTTATCGTAATGAAAAATGGTGATTTTTCAGTGACTATACAAAATTATTTATACTGAAATATATAATTAATAAGTTAATCTATATTACATATATAATTAAATATAAGTATCTAAGATAACAAGTCCAAGTAAATTGACTCAAAAATTGGCGTCAATATTTTTGACCACGTTAAAACGCGAACCGTGAATATGTATCTCGATTTAAAAAGAAGGTGACTTATGCCAATTTCAAAATGAAAGGCTCATCTATACACACACAAACATTCTCTATTATGCTATACATTTTATAAATCATTAACTACGTTGATTATTAATAATTTCAATTACTTATTTCAATAAAATATGTAATAGGTATTCCAGCATGGGTCAGGGACATGCTATATCTGTATTAGCAAGAGCGTATCACCACTCTGGTGATGAAAAATATTTACGAGCTGCCGTAAGAGGTTTACAGCCATTTAGAATTCCTTCTAGCAAAGGAGGAGTGGCAGCAATATTTTTAGGTAAATATGTGTGGTATGAAGAATATCCCACAACACCATCTTCTTTCATACTTAACGGATTTATATACTCCTTAATTGGTTTGTATGACTTGAAAACTATAGCTTTAGAGAAAGATTCAGAAGAAGCAGCTCGACTTTTTAATTTGGGTATTACGTCATTAAAAAACATGTTGACTTTGTTTGATACTGGTTCAGGTACGACATATGATTTACGACATTTTACGTTAAAAACAGCTCCAAACTTAGCTAGATGGGACTACCATTCTACACACATAAACCAACTTCTTCTTTTGAACTCTATTGATAATGATCCAATTTTTAGTACTACAGCAGAGCGATGGATAGGTTATATGAATGGTAAAAGAGCAGCGCATAACTAATATTTTACCTAGAGCAATCAGTTCATTTTTTAATATATTTCATTTTTTATGCTGTTATTAAACTATCTTATATAATATCGTATGTATCATAATTGATTTCAAGTAATATTAAAATAATGTGGACCAATAATTATAGTTGTGTTTTTATATTAAAATAAAGTTTTATCATTAAAAAAATATAACTTTTATTAAAAGGAGATTTTACATCTTTACGTAAATAACATTAAATAAACATATATAATTATTACATTATTTTCAACGATTTATTAACGGAATCATTGATAAGCAATTAGAAAATGAGATAAAATAAAAGTATAATAGAAGAATAGAAGCAAAATGAGTGAAATGTGATAACTTGTTATCTTGTTAACTATATTATTTTATATGATTGAGCCCACCATAATTGAGTAAACATTCATAAAGTACACGTTCAAATGATTAACATTCATATTTTGTCTATTTTTTTTACTTAACCTAAATTTTGTATGAATACAAGTAGTAATAGATTAATAAATCGTACATTTCATGTGATTAGTATTACATTTTATTTGGTCAGAGGCAAAGAACAATGTTTGCATAAAGTTATTAATCTTTTATTTAACTCAAGTATAAAGGAAAAATTTTACAACTATTGTAAGATTTGGTACGTTAACAAATTGCCGCAATTTTTCTCTCTTACAATTACTCATTTGCATCGCGCTACTCAAAGGTTTTTATATTTGATAGAGGAACTCTTTTGCAAGTATGCTCTATTATTTTATTATTAGAAAATAGTTTATTTCGAAATCATTGTTAGGTGACCTCGTGAAAAATGGATGAAGTAAAATATACATATGTATGTTGAAAGGAATAACGAGTACAATCTACTAACTTAAATACACATCTACAATAATACAATACATTATGTATTCAAACGAAAAAAAAGAAATGCAACTAATAGAGAACAAAGTGCCTTCCTGAAACTGTCTTTATATATTCGGCGATTATTCTAGTTTGTACTATGCCGCGTATTATTTGAATACTTTGAGTTCTAATGTTTTATAAAATTATGAATGCAAATCAATGCTTATACAAATCTGGGGCATATTAGATAATACAGTAGTAATTGAATTATCTGTCTTATTACATTGGTGGAGGTAATCTTTTTCCAGGCTGAAGATGTGGCATAAGAACTTCTTCAATCGAGTACCATCTCGTTAAAGATATATCACAAACGTTTACAGATGTAATCGGATTTAATGTCCAGATTCCAAGAAGAAATAGGAAGGAAATTAGTACGCACCACAGTACAGCTTTATGGGATATCAATTTTCTTGCAGCATACAGTGGATATTGCATCATTTTTCGTCTAAAACAAAATAATGTTTAGAAAAATTTGAGGGATAATTATGTAATATTTTCTGACCAATATCACGTACCGAAATTTCCACTCCTTCGTCGTATTTTCACGTATAGAAATATTAGAGAGATATTCCGATTGAATGCTGAAGTACTTGTCTGTGTCAGTGCAGTTTTCTAAGTCAAGACTGGGACTACGATTGCTCGTTGGTATCAAATGTTTTTCATTTTCTAACTCCGTCTTGGGCTCATTTTTTGCAGTGGGACTGTCTTCGATTTCAGCTATGCCATTGTAATTACTGAAAAGTGAAAAAATAATATTACTTTCTTAGAAATTTTGAAAACATCAAAGACTGTAAGATCAGAATTTAATCACAGAAATGATCCAATGTCCCTCATTTTTTATTTTCTTCCTTGGTATATTTATGCAAGATATTAATAATACCATATATTTCAAAAATACCCGAAAGTATCTGGGTTGTTACCGTGATCGTGATATTTAAAATAAGATAAATTTTTTTAAGAAAAAAAAAGAAAGTTTCACTTCAACGGATAGTTGTAATGTTAACTCACACAGTCTGATTTACGTTTCCGTCGTTTCCTTTTTGCGCAATCGGGGTCTGCGTTGAAAAGCAGTTACAGAGAGATGTATTATTAGCAAGATCCTGCCAAACAAGAAATAATAATATACAAAAATATTAATGCATTTCAAGGGCCATTCAAGTTATCAAAACATTGTTAGCTATGAAAAGGAACATTATTTCTCGCAATTTATTTTTTTGTAAGTCCTACGAAATATCTTTTGTTAAATCATTTTTCTTATCATTTCAATGACTGGTGGTTCAATCTATAATTTAACGAATAATAATATTAGACAAAGTTTACGTATGCTTCAAATGTTAATTATATTTTATTAAAAGGTACCATAAAACTGATGAATTAAAGTAAAAATCTTTTAGATACTTTTATATTTCTTCCACAAACCTGCGTGTCTTGTATTTCTTCCGAAATGTCATCACTGATAATCCTTCTTCTTTTTCGTGGAATAGAACCTTGTCTTCTTATAATTGGCGTCGAAAATGATACAGGAACAATCATTGATAACGAAGCTGAGTCAGCGTGATTTATTTCAATTCTTTGTTCAATTTCTTTTATGAGACAATCTTTCCGATAGAATTGCAAGGGCTGTTGAGTGACCTTCGTTTCTATCACGTATGTTTCTAAAGCAGGAAAATATTCAAAATAAATGCGAAATTAAATTTTAAATAATGGATTACCTTTCTTGTGGCTCAATGATTTTCGAATAGCTTGCGTATAATTTTTTTCTCCCGTATATTTTTGTATTGTTAAATAAATCAGTGAAATGCGTATAAGAGATCAGTTAATCATATTTTAACTAATTTTTAGCGTTTCTATGGATTTTCAAATAGCGCGCATATTTTTGCTTATTAAAATAAACATTTTTAACTTACCATTTTTCGACGTTGCTGATATTGGTTTCGAACGGATATTCAAGAAGTGCCTAAGTTAAATAAAAAATGTAATATCATCCTTTGAAATTTTGAAGTACAGCTATTTTCATTATTTTCTATGTCAGTATTACTTTTTTGTTTATTTTGTACCGATGAAATTGATTCTCACAATTGAAAAAGATATCATTGTCTTGATAACAGAAAGAATTGCGTATGATTTTAAAAGCTGAAGGTATTTGCTTCTTTACTGAGAATTTCATTCAATATCATAAAAAAAGAATTGTCTTTTATTCCTTTAAAGATATTCATTTAATTCATTTAATATCGTTTTACTTTACTTTGAGTTTTCGTTACGATTCAAAATAATTAGTCGCGAGAACATTGGCAAGTATTAATAAAAGTGATTCAATTGTCATACAATTTTTGTAGAAGGATATCTTTACAAAGAGAGTTTGTGGGATTCATTTGGAATAAAGTTATTGTAGTTCATAATAAGATTAAGAGACTTATGCCAGATAATATTACCGCAGATATTTATGCAGTGGGGTATGTATTATGAAGAAGGCTAGCGAATCGGGGCAGGGTCAAGAGTAGCCCATCACTCGAAACTTCTCTTACTTGGTGTCGATGCGACTCATTCAATTTTTTCATCATGTGATCCAATTTAAATGTGTAAATCAGATCTGCATTCCATTTACATTCCGTCTGTTAGCCTTCTTTTCTTCACCCGCTTATATAGTGAGGAATTAGAAGGAAAGTTGGCGGAACGGCACAAGGACAAGAGGGTCTTCTCGCTCGGACCGTCTTCCACTTTTGATGAGAGTGTTTCACACTTTTTGTCATGTGGTACGATTTGAATGTATAAATTACATCCGCATTCCATTCGCATTCCTTCCGCCAACCTTCTTTTCTTCATCTAACTATACATATGGTTTGCTACCTTACGTTCTCAAGGGGTTATAGAGGATCAATAGAAGATACACTAATAATAAAAATACTGGAAACTAACGCAATATGAATTATATGAGAAATGTTGTAAAAAAAATCACTCATAACTCACGTGTATTCTAAAAGCTTACGGTATGATGTAATACCATATTCTTCGTATTGGTCCTGCAATACTTCGGCTTTGATTTGAGTAGCGCAATCAACATTGCTTACATTTTTCGAAGTTATTTCTGTCACCTAGAAATAATTCTTGCACTTAACAATCTTTTCGTGGAATGTCAATTTCATTAATTTTTATAAAAGTGATTTGTACTAATCTCTATTTGTTCGACCTTTTAATAAGAATCAAATTATGATTTGTCAAATTCCAGAGGTACTATCAGTACTCTAAGAGCAAGCAGTAAAATTAGTGTTTTTTCAGTACGTTAATTCTTCATACGAAATCATGGAAAAGTCAATGAATTTGAATTGAAGACCTTTCAGTAAATTGAAAAGTCAAATTACTTGACTTTTATTTAAATCTGATACATTTTAAGATTTTTAAAATAAGGGCGAATGAAAGGTATAAAATGCATTACTGATAATCTAACCATGTCAGAGAGAAATGATATCTTCTGATTAAGTGCTTCGAAATTTTTTACTCTGGGATTGTCAACGTCTTCCGATCGTAAAACAGGCGCGTAACTCGTTTTCCATTTTTTCCTTAATTTTTCTATAATACTTAAAAACACAAATCGTCAGTGGCATATTTAAGAGTTACAATTTCTTTTCGAAACAACAAGATTGTTATCGTTTACTTTTCAAGTTGTTCTAATATCATACAAATTGCATTGTCATATTCGCTCAGTTCCTCTTCGAGTTCTTGAATCTTCGAATCATTTATGTTGCATTCTGTCGTGAAGCCCTAAAATTTCGAGATTCCTTAGAATTTTTATATTTCTACATATTTAACCCATTCGGGGCCAAGATATTTTAAAAATGGTCCCACGGAGCTACAATTTTAGGGGTTTCGCGAGAATCACAAGGGTCATGGTCACGGTCTAGTCATGTCATGATTACTGTTGTTTCATATTTCGCCTAGGATTTACTATTGTAGCACGTGGGCTCCGAACCACCCAGGATGTCATATAATAAATAATCATTTAGGAAAAATTTCCCAGAGGTGATGGGGATTGTTTGCCAGTCCGAGTCTTTATCTCGTTACTCACCATAGCCCCCATGTTAAGGTCTTAACTTGTAACAAGTGCAAATTTAAATTTTGCAGTTTTTAATATATTATTGACGGACATTGTAGACTGTAGTGACACATTACAAACTACTAATTAATGCTCTAAACTTATGTTTGTTACACACACGACGCGTAGCTAATCTTTATTGCTTCGTATTACATTAAACACCTGGATTGCAATTGGTCTCGAATGGGTTAAGTAAATTTAAGAAAAATATAATGATTCGTTTTACTTTACCGAAGCCTTTAATTCGAAGTGCAGGGAATTTTCAAACATCATGCTAGTTGATTCATGTGACGCTTCACGTATAAATGAATGCTTAATACTTGGATAGAAAGACGTAAAAATCTGTTAAAAATGTAAAATATTAGTGGATTAAAAGTTTTGTAATATATTGCAGTTAAATTCGTGTGCATATATATATATATTTTTTTTCTTCATTTTTTATATTTTGATTTATGTAAAAAGTATTTCACAATATTTTTTTTCAAGAACTGTGTAAGGTACTTTGCACAAATACATGCAATTGTAATTTTTAAAACGATTAATGATAGATGGAAATTGTAAGTTATTGTATTCTTGCATTACATTTCTGTATTTCTCTATACATATATGATATATCCAATAATGTAGTGAACGCGGTTTATTTGAAAATGAAAATATTATCGCTTACCTTATCCTCGGAGCATGACATATCCTGTGTCGACATTGATTGTAGCTCAAAATTGTCATCCATCAGTTGACGATTCTTCCGTCGCAAATCCTGTAAAATTATAACATTTCATTCAACGAGGCTATGCTGGGAATGAAGATAAACACTCGAATTCATAATCACTGATCCCGAATTCAAATGTCCCGCTACCTTTGGGAGATTTTTCTTAAATTATCATTAAAATATCACAGTCTCGATCGTTCGAAACATACCTAAACTAAAAGGTCATAGACGATTTTACCATAGCAGGTAAAAACAATAAATACATAAAAAAAGGACGTACCTGAATAGTTTGTTGTTGATCTTCGTGAAGGGCAGTAAAATTCCTTTCTAGCATCTCTGTCCTATTCTTTAAACTTTCATACTGCCGTTGCTTCTCGTCGTAATTGTATGACATTCTGCCCATTTGCAGTTTCAAAGTCATGATTTTCTTCCTTTCATCTTTCAGTTCAGTCTTCAATGATGCAATAGTCTGTATCTGATGAGGAAATTAATTAAAAGCCAACAAGAGCAGTAATATTGCAGCTCTTACTAAAGAAAATTCAAAATTCAAAACAGTCTTCGTTTTCCTCAGTTACATTACAGAAAAGAAATGTTTACTCTTACCGATTTCTTTACAATATACGAAGAAATTTTGTCGGAGAAGTTTATAGGAAACAGTGTTAGTTTTCTTTCGAAAAGATTCCGCAACTTACTTCCTGTTCACTAACTTCCAATTTACGTTGTAAGATCTTGTGTTCTGTAACTAATTTCCCAAGAGCGAGCTTACTGGATCTTTCTTCGCGAATCAAATTGTTTAAAGTATCTCTTTGGTCGTCGTTCTCTTTCTCGAGTTGCTGACATTTTTTGGTGCACAAGTCCCTGTCGTTTAAAGAAACTGAAGTATTTAAATCCATTTGAGATAAATATGAAACAGGAAATGCATGATTTATTTGTAATCGTAAATATTTTCTAACACGTACAGTTCGCATTTAAACGTATTCCTTTGATGTTGAAGGAGAGTTATTTTTTCCTGTCCTCTTATAATTTCGTCGCGAAGAACATTGTTTTCGTCTTCAAATTGTCGTTTCGACGATCGAAGTTCAATTCTGTTGAGAGAAATTAGAGATATGGTAAAGTATCAGACATATTCGAAAAATAGAGTATCTTTGCTATTTTATTATATTCATTCTTTTGTGTTGAGTATTCTTGTTTCAACTAAGTACATACAATTATAAATTTTAACGCTTATGAAAAATTGTTGATTGTATTTCACTCTTTCAAGTGCAGGATTAATGGTACTAACCGCCGTTTTGTAAACTGATTGCCGTTGAGGTCAGCGTTGCAAACCACTCTTCTAATATTGTAATATTATTGTATAATAATAATATACTATTATTATTATTGTTATATCTTGTTACGCATAAAGTACAATCAATATTACTAAGTTATATGGAATGTCAGCTATAAATATTAGAAAATCAGTTTCTACGGATCGACGACCCCAGATACGGATGTATTGGAAATCAACAACATGAAATACACACTGTACATTTGATAAACATTCGTTAGCCCTTGAGTATTGATAAATAATGGATCGGTGACACGCAACTTGTGTAATAATATTAACACTAGATTTACGGGCGTGAAATCTGTTACATTGCAATATATTAAATAAGGTCTTTTGAAAAAGAGGGATCAAACGGCAAAGATGGTAATTCGTTAAGTCATTATTGTGTTATAAAATACACGTGAAATATTTACTGTGCAGCTTCTATGTAAATTTGAGAAATGTTTATAAAACAAGTAGGGACCCGTCAATTTGACGGCTTCCGTAAATCTAGTGTTAAATAAGTATTAGGTGCGCAAATAAGTTCGGCGTAGGCTATCGTGGGTTAGGAGGTAAAGGGTGAGACTAGCAATCAATGGGCCAAAGTTCAAATCCTTCCCAGTTGCCTTCGGGAAATTTTTTAATTTTTTCTATATGAAGTAGGTCCAGGTAAAATAACTATAGCAGTTAAAGCCTGAAAAATTACAGAAACAACCAAAAATGTTCGCCTTTTTAGACGAACGTAGAGCTTTATATACAAAACAACTATATAACACTGTAAATTAAAATATTCTTCGCCATTTTCTATCAGTTTTACCATCTTTTCTGTAAACTATAAATTCCTCGGTGCAGCCTGAGCCTCTGATCAAGGTTCACATGAACGGTAGCATCAATTAGGGTCAATTTGCCAATACTGTCGATTTATTCCACGGCAGTTTTTATGTAGAATAAGTTAAATGAATGAAATTAAATCAAATCGAATTCAAAAACAGTACTCAGACGCATTGCAAGTCGGAAATTGACGTCACAGTGATCTGACCAAAATGACACCCTCTCACAAATAACTGTCTTCTGCTGATATTAACACATTCGCATCGAGAAACGAGAATTCTCGTTTTATTCCCGACTTATATGAAAAGTTTATGAAAAATAGCTCGATGCGAATGTGTTAAACGTTACGCTATTGAGGTTTTGAGTCCTAAAAGATAAAGGTTCACACTTTAAAGCACCGAAAACCTCGTGAAGATATTCAATTTTAAATTGAAATTAGGATCGATGAAACGTAGGAGCACCGAATTTATTTGCACAATTAACACTTTCAAGAAAGAGGAATGAAGTGGTGAGAAAAGATTATCCGTTAAATAAATTATGTTTTATAATAGAGATGTGGATTTTCTATCCGATGACTACCCTATAAAAGGGAATTTCTACAAAGAAATTAGGAAGTAGTCGTTTTGACTGTCTTGATAGGTCTAGTGTTAATAAAACCTTCCCTAACCCAATACAGACTACGATATCCTTGAACCGAAGAATAGTCGACGCTGTAAATTGGCACATCGAGAAATCAGTGATATATAGATACAGAATTTATCTTACATCTGATTCTCCATCTGCAAGTAGCGGTCCCACAACATAAATGAATCTATTTGAGCCATCCCGTCCATCGATGCATCTTGAGATTCTTGCAAATTGACAAAGCCATCTTCAACTATATCTTCCAAAAGTCCGCGCAGCTCTCTTATTGGATTTATGTTTTCTGTGCCAATAAATGCACGTGTTATTTAATAGTGAGGCTACTATACCGTGACAGGGTATACCATAAAATGCGAGGTCTACTTCGGGATTGAATAGAGGTCAGCAACATACATGAGGTGACAATACAGATAAGTCCCTTTTAATCCAGTGTTTAATGTTTACTGATACAAAGCCTAACGCAGCATCTTATTTGAAGATGTGTATATAATTAAAGAGAGTTTAAAAGTATTTACTAATTTGTTATATTTCATATGGAAAATATGGGTCGTAGAATTTTTAATTTACTAACATTGCGAAACTTTAAATTTACGTAATAATAATAATTCATGATAGAAATAAATCAAGAAAATTAGAGGAGGATCATTAACACGTTGTACATCGACCTTATTTCGCGTTTTTTGTCACTTAAAGACATTGCAGTGAACATTTTTCTATTAACTTGACAGCTTTATACATTAAAATCATTAAAAATAAAAATAATTATATATTTCATAATATTTAACGTATTTTACAGTAATATTTTATTGTTGAATACATCAGAAAATACATGGATATTGTTGTTTAAAAGTTACAAGAAATTTCCCTCAATTTAAGAACCTAGGCCACCAGTAACCCCCAAGATATTCGACGTGCATGTTCAAGTGTATGATTGCAACTCATCAAAATAATAATGAAACTTGAATCTCAAAAATATAAATTAGTACGATCCAGAAACACGAAATGTCGTTCTCGAGGCACCTTAACCCTATCGCTACTAATGAGAGATACATGTCTCAAGCAAAAGATAGTACAGAAAATACGACTTTTTAAATTTTTAGAGAAATTATCTTTTTCATGCAAAGTGAAAGTAACTGAGAAATAAGGAGGTATTTTTGATGTGGATATATTGAGATGATAATTTTCAAAATAAAGTCGTAGCGAAAAGGTGAAGGTAAATATATTTGAATATCGCGAATAAAATTTAGTAAATTTCTGAAACATGATATCTAAAGATGTCCTTCTCGAGCTATTCTAACATAAGATCGTTGACACTGAAAATATCGTCCATGTAGATATCGACGAAATTGATGGTTTCTTTGTTAATTAAGTATCACATTTCAAGAAAATGCGTCACAGTGTAAATTTAAAAAAGAATAGATTTATGCGCGATTTGTAAAAAGTTTAATAGCAACAGTTATGTGCTCTTCGAATGGATGATGTATCGTGAAATATATCGTAAAGACGTTTATTACCGAAACTTATATAAAATTGAAGAAAACAAACCCTGCGATACGATGAAAAAATATCGGTTATCTTGAATACTTCGGAAAAATGATCTCGGGATAAACATCCGTTTTCGGTCCAATTAAATAGCACGTAAATTATCACAATTTAACAAGATACAGAGGTGGCTTTACGTGGACAGTCATGTATATAAACTTAATAAAATTTTCAAATATTCCCAGTTAACTATTGCGTTTATAAATTTTCGTAGTGAACCTTTTTATTACCTATCTACTTATTTATGTATTTATTGACATCGGATGATTTAAATATTTCAAATGCCATACAGGAGAATAAAAACTGTATTTTAATTTGAAAAAAAGTCTTTTTTTTTAATGGATTATTATTGATGCTTGAAAGGAAAAGTTAGTTGATATACACTGTTAAACCCTCTAGAAATAAAACCATTCATAGCAATGTTACATATAAATGTTCAAAGTATGATAGCGATTGAAGAAAGTTCTTTATAAGTTCAGATGATCAAATCCTTCGAAGGTTTTCTATACCATATTAAAATAAAACTTGTTCAATTTTCAATGACAAAAAATATCGTTCTTAAACATATTTAATACAAACGCATAGTTTTTTAAAGACAAAAACTACAAAATGTTTTATCGCGTTACATTTATACAAACAATTTAAATAAATACTTGAAAAACTTCAACTTACCATTTTCCCAACCGGTTGGAACAAGTTTGCATGCTTCTCCAGACATGTTTCAAGCCTGGTATATATTTTCATAGAATTAACAATAAAAATTAAATCTGTCACACACATGGAAGGTTATACCGTCAATTATCGAAATATAAAACGCGTTGAATTACGTCCGACGATGCAGCAATTCATGTTGTCACGTTAATAACGTCAGTCGTTAGTTATGATACATTACCAACCTATAAGTTTACAGCATAAAAGAAATGACTTTGGATTAATATCGATACATTCGTATTCACAAGTTTCTGTTTACTGTTTGAAGATTAACACTTGAGAGCCGTAAAATTCACATTAACAGGCGTGTAAGTATTTAATAAATATGTTAATTGATAGATTCACTACGGAAAAATCTTCCTAATCGCGCTTACCGTTAACTTAACTTGTTGAAAACTGCTGATGTGCAGAATAACATAAGCGTTGAAGGACTGCGCATGCGCAGGTAACTGGTAGCATGTTTGCTGTTGCCTTCGCAGAAATTGGTACACGGTGATCCTTCAAAGAAGGATGAATTCTTTTCGTTTGATTTTCGACGTTGGACATATTAATATTTAGAAATAACCCTATCTTACGAATACAATGGGGATTCTCTTAGTGTTGAAAGTGAATTGTCACAAAATGTTGAAGAATTATCATTTTAAACATCAATGGTTAAGCAGTGTTGTAAAGTAACATTGAAGTTATAAGTTATTGCAACAGAGAATGGTTACTAATTCGCAAACTCCGGGTCCAGTGACTGATTATTTCTTCACAAAGTCAATTTAAAATGTTCAGTCCTCAATTAAATTGTATTGTTTGTGTTATTTTGATGGCATGATACAGTGAATTACAATACTGTCGCCATAGACAGTGTCTTAAAGTGTAGATTCGAAGAATAAGAAGGTGATTCAACTATTTTTTAATACGTTTTAAGTATTTAAAATTAGGACATTGAAATGAAAAGCTATAAAAAAGTAAACAACATTATTATTTACATTTATAAAAATGTAAAAGTAATAATAACAATTGCATACGTAAAGTGTAATAATGTTATTATTGAGGCCTATGTTTTTGAAGGCATCCTTCAGTTTTATTATATGTATGTGGGATTGGTTATATTAGATGTTAAAATATAAAGTAAAACTAAGTTTATTATCTAAAACTATATTCTAAATGCTAATACAAAAATGAATATAATAGTGAACTGCCTCGTACGATCGCTTATAAAGAACTGTAAAGAACTGAAAAGCATTCGCTCCGCTCAGTCATTCGTTCGTACTCATACATCCATGCACTCATTCATACGTACACACATGCGTTCCTTGGCATACGGATCGAAGGGCCTCTGCAGTATGCATCTTATAAACAGCCGCCTAGACTAAACAGTCTTAATATTATATTTATTTTTGAGAGGAGGCGGGTGGACGAAGCTTGCCGCGCACCCTCCGCGAGTCCGCCCGGCCTTGCAGAGCTGCAGGGATCGGCCCTATATACTTTTATTTTCAATTAATGTTCCCCCAGAGGATAATGCGCACCATTATGACGGCCGCGGCGGCAACAGCAATGGCAACGGCCACTTTGTCCGCTGCGGCCGCAAATACAAACACGGGTCGCATTGCGCCGATATTTCTCGCGGGGGAAATTCGAATTTAACGGCGCGGCAACCTGCGACTACCTATGCCGCTGTTGCGTGGCCGTCCAGGGATTTTCGATTGACGGTGTGGGTTGCATCCAGTGGAAGAGGGGTGACTCTCCACAAGAGATGGAGGAGTTTAAGAAGAACAGTTTATTATGTACGTTCAAGAACTTGTAATATATTAAACTAAATAAAACGATAACTTTAATTAATCTAAATACAATAACTGAACGAAACAACAACTTGGAACAATATTTAATGATTATGAACAGAAGAAATAATTATTATATCTTTGTATAACGTTATACGTCTAATCGCTTTTGAATCTTGCGCAAGAGTGAGTTTCGTTGCTAAGTTTGTTAAACAATTCAAAACTCATACAATTTTTACAATCGCTCCTTCCTACGAATCGGAGGCTCCTTTCCATTCGATCTCGCAATCCTATTGGTGTTACGCAGTATGATAGACGAGCGTTTCGTACCGAGGCGGTGCAATTCCCATAGCAATGTGAAGTAAATAAGGAAAATCAAGCGGAATCAAATGCCCATTATATATTATCGATTTTTCTTCTCATTTGCTTTGCGGCCTTTGGTTACTTACGCACATCTACCATTTACAATGTTGATAATGTCGTTTCCTGTTGCATACAAGTTCATACAGTTCACGCGGTAGCGTAACACCGCCGTTATGGCAGCGCCACCATCTTCCTCAGTGAAGGCGGTACGTTGTGGGGTTTCGCCGCACCCCCTAGCGGCAGTTCTGCCAGGCTTGCGGCGCACGCCAGGCAGTGATGCCAGGCCGAGGGATTTTTTCGACGCATGCGCACTCCTAAGCCTCAGCAACGTATATACTTCGCTCAAATATGGGGTATCGTTAGACCCCCACGGCAATTGAAATATTGTAGAAATTACAGAAAGAGGACATTTTTAAAATAAATAACATATTTACATGGAAATAAATGAACATGATTTGCCAAAATTGGCGTGGCACGGAACGTGGTAACGAAAAACGCGGGAAACGAGTCGTTTCAAACGACTGGGAACTTCCCAGTGGGAAGTGCCCCTTACGCGTACCTACTGTTACACATAGATACGTCCGTGAAAACAGCCGCTATCCGGCTATGACGTCACATGCGCATGCGCACTACGGCTCCCACGAGGGAAAAATCCCTCTGCCTGGCATCACAGAGTCTGTGTTGCCACTCGAGGGATTTTTTTTGACGCATGCGCACTACTAAGCCTCACCGACGTATACACTTTGCTCGAATATGGGGTATCGTTAGACCCCCGCGGCAATTGCAATATGAAGTATGGAAATATTCAAAACATTTGTCGCCCAACGGAACACCACACCTTACGCATATCCTTGTTGATTTTTTTTCACAAGCTACACATCTTTGCTGTGTATATACTGATTTTATTAGATGATCTATTATATGAGTATGATCTTATTATTTGAACGACTGTATTGTATTTAGGAGTTTTATCATGTGCAATGCAGTTATTGCGTGGGGCGTCCACGCCCCACGCGGCGTAGCGATTATATTTCCCGACTAGCGTTTGTTCGAACAATAAAGTTTTTATTTCGGTAAATCACTGTTTCGCGCGTCGTTGAGGAAACAGTTACTGTTTGATTAAAGCTGGTGTTCATGTAATTCGATCTCTGTCTACAGCAAAATTGGTGCAATACAGAAAGTAAAAACGGCGAATACATAACACACGTTAGGTATAAATCTATTTGAGCGCTACAGACAAAATAATTTTGTAATTATTACAGGCAAAATATAATTTTTATCCCTTATAACGCACTTCATTTTTATTCATTAAGATTTTATTAAAATCATCATGTAGGAGCTTGCAATTCGCTTAGTAGAATACATGTTCGACAATGTGTTTGCTAAAATAATTTCTTAAAAAACAAATTTATTGCTTCGTTGTCTAATGCATATTGAAATCTGCACCCTTTTCTTGCTAATTACAGTTTTGTACTATTGAAAAATTGCAAGTACATACGTTAAAAACAAATTCTTTTAATCGTGAAGGTCGTATACGCCCCACGTGGCACTGAACGTGGTAACGAAAAACGCGGGAAACGAGACGTTTCAAACGTTTCCCAGTGGGAAGGGCCCCTTTCGGGTACCTAATGTTGCACATAGATACGTCCGTGAAAACAGCCGCCATCGGACTGTGACGTCAGCATGCGCATGCGCACTAAGGCTCCCACGAGGGAAAAAATCCCTCGAGTGGCAACACAGTCACAGACTAGCACCCGTTATCTCGCGTGTCCTTTTCGCGAGATCCACGGTCAGTGAGTAGACTGACTCTAATTCATATCCACTGCTGTGTTTAGGTGGATATCTCCAATCCAGATGAGCTTGGAAGATTAAAGAATCTCCATTATTTCCCAGGAGAACGCAAACTTTGTGGTTGCCCTCCGTTGTTGGGTCACCGGTTTTCTGTCCAGTTAGCTGGACCGTTATGACGTGTTGCGAGTCGGTTTTAGGCATTTATGTATATCACAGGTTTCGCCAGATGGCAATAACAATTGATACAGAGTTTAGGAATTCCCGAGCATATATAACTGACTTTAACTATCCGTACATACCAGACATCAAATGTTTTTGGAAAACCGAAAGTGGTGTGCATTTGCCGCGGGGACCAGGATTCCGTACGAGGTATGAGGTTCCACGGGTTTCGTTTAAGGTATATCGCTCCATGGTCGAAGGGGGTTGCAGCATTGTTGCTGATTCCGTATTACAAATGAAGAGGCGGTCATTAATTACACCTAATTATATCTGGGAAGGTATAGGCAAATTTGCGGGGCGCCAGGAAGAAGTTTTATTCACCGACTTATGATAAGGTGTTGAATAAACTCAACAGTAACATCAAGGTACACGATAAAATAAAACCCATTACTTTAGAGGAGGCAGCGACGTAAATTCCGTAGTCGACTTCACCGGGTCTCCCATTCATTAGAACGCATCCAGGGAAGAAAAAGGGAGATATTCTGGCGTCCCACTTCTCTGACTTTAAAGTTATATGGGAGCACGTAGCAAAGGGAGGATATGCCCTGTTTCCGGATAGTGCTGCTTACGCACGGAGCCATGTAGGTGATCTTTCTGAAAATAAGGTTCGCCCGGTATGGGCAGTTCCTTTGAGTATAATCCTACAGGAGGCACGATTCGCAACTCCATTAACAAGAGAGTTGATCGAACAACGGTGCTGTACGAACACAGCGTATGGTTGCGAGATGATGAGGGGCGGTATGATGTGGATTAACAGCCAGATAGCGCAACTGAACCAGAAGAATGGACCTACTAAGATTTTTATGTCCAATTATAAAGCGTTTGACTCAACCGTCCCTGCCTGGCTTATCCGAGACGTGTTTTCAATAGTGCTGAAAAAGTTTGACCTAACTGAAGAAGATCGAATTCAGTTTAGAAAATGTATCAATTACTTTATAAATACCCCCATTCAAAATTGCGATGGAAGGCGATTCAAAAAGGACCATGGAATACCGTCTGGTTCAATGTTCACAAATATTATCGGCTGTCTCGTGAATATGGTAATATCATGGTACACGTCTGAGATTGTATTTGGAGAACCTCCATTGATGGATATCTATTTTGGGGATGATGGGGTGATGTGTTTCAGCGACAAAGTAGTAATGGATCTTAACATATACGCAGATGCCGTTAGAATATTTTTTGGCATGGTGATAAACGTTAAAAAGTCGTACTGGACAACCAATCTCATGAACGTTCACTTCCTTGGCTATTACAACTATTATGGAACACCATATAAAAAGGCAGAAGAACTAATTGCAGCGATGTTATTTCCGCAGCATTTGATTGATGAATGGGAGTACTGCATAAGCAGGTCTCTTGGTTGCCTACTAGCATCAGCCGGTACTAGTATGGATGTATTTGTTGCATGCCAATCAGTGTATAAAAAGGCGTGTGCATCTGGAGCAGATGTTGAGAAGGGCATAAACTTAATCAAGGAGAACCCCCGGAGTCTCAGACACTTAACAACTATGGGCGTTGAAGATCTCACATTGTCTGCGAATTTCTTCTGTGATATAAAACTTACAAGGGAACATATTGAACTCGAACACACCGATTTTGATGAAATTTATGTCAGAGGTACTCCTCGTCAGAATATTGGACACGTATTTTTTTTTATCGGCAACCATCCACTCTGAAGGGGTGAAAATACCCCTCAAAGTTGAGGGTAGAAAACACATTTTTGGATATATCTCGGTAACCAGGGGTCAAAAAAATTTAATTTTTTTTAAATTGTGTGTTTTTCAACTGAGAATTGAACTGTGTAACAAAAGTTGCAAAAAAATTATTTGTTTAAAAAATATATTAAAAAATTATTGTTTTTTGTTAATATCTTCCAAAAAACATTCGCAACTGATTAAATAAATTTATGTACACAAGCTATGGTCCAAATTAGCGGATACGTGTTTTTGGATTTTTTCGATTTCTGACGATAACGGTCATTATTTCGTGTTTAACATTTTCTCGTTTCGCGCTGAACTGGCCGGCCGAAATGGAATTTTTTCATAACAAAACTGACTTTATTGCCATGACTAGTATTCTAATAATCTGTGCGAAAGAATTTTAAACATCAAATAATAACCGTTAGTGTCAAAAACCAAAAATTCCAAAGTCACGAATACACTGCTTTCGATAATACTTTACATACATAATATTCAATAGCGGAATAACACGTATCAGGAAAAATAAACGAAAAAATTCAAATTTTTAACCCTTTCGCTACGGGCGTCTTCTCCGGCGCGGTATTCCCGCTGTACGGGCCGCTGCGCCAAAAGTGTGCACGCTGCGCGGGAAAGATCGTCAGCGATTGCACTTACGCCTCGCTGCAACAGAGTTGCTTTGACGACGTTTTTTTAAAAAAAAAATTTCCTTCTAATGCTACATGTTCAGAGTAAGGTATTCGATGCGCAATAACTTCAATCACTCGTTGTATGTACAATTCGCTGCATTTTATGCAGAGCGACTATAGTGACCCGTAGTATGTCAGTGACATCTTATGGAGGGCGACTATAGTCGCCCGTAGTATGTCAGTGGCATCTTATGGAGAGCGACTATAGTCGCCGTAGTAGTGAAAGGGTTAATGTACGATTTGTTTAAATAATATATTTAAATTTGCATTTTCTCGTTAATTTTTTCTCGTACGTAAAGTATTACCGAAATCAGTGCATTCGTGACTTTGGAATTTTTGGTTTTTGACACTAACGGTTATTATTTGATGTTTAAAATTCTTTCGCACAGATTATTAGAATACTAGTCATGGCAATAAAGTCAGTTTTGTTATAAAAAAATTCCATTTCGGCCGGCCAGTTCAGCGCGGAACGAGAAAATGTTAAACACGAAATAATGACCGTTATCGTCAGAAATCGTAAAAATCCAAAAACCCGTATTCGCTAATTTGGACCATAGCTTGTGTACATAAATTTATTTAATCAGTTGCGAATGTTTTTTGGAAGATATTAACAAAAAACAATAATTTTTTAATATATTTTTTAAACAAATAATTTTTTTACAACTTTTGTTACACAGTTCAATTCTCGGTTGAAAAACACACAATTTAAAAAAAAATTAAATTTTTTTGACCCCTGGTTACCGAGATATATCCAAAAATGTGTTTTCTACCCTCAACTTTGAGGGGTATTTTCACCCCTTCAGAGTGGATGGTTGCCGATAAAAAAAAATACGTGTCCAATATTCTGGCGAGGAGTACCTCTGACATAAATTTCATCAAAATCGGTGTGTTCGAATTCGATATGTTCCCTTGTTAGTATCCCTCATGCCGACTGCTCAAAAATACGTCATGGTGTTAATATATGGGAGTGATTCGTGTAGTTCCTGCATTGCAGATGCCCGTACCTGTGCGGAAGGCCTTATAAGGCGCAAAAATAAATAAAAAGTACGTTGTCTTTCGGGGAGGAGTCTGTGCGACGTGCGACCCGCGCTGCCATCTTGCGGGCCACGAAGCGACGGCTGCCAACAGAGGCCGCTTCCGGTAGATCGGAACCGTTGATAACCCGCCGATCGTGCGACGGGGGTAGACCAACGGCACGAAGATCAAACATTATTTAAAAGTGAAATAAGTTTAATTCGTTTGACAATTAGTAACGTTATGTATTTACAATGTTTTATAATATTTACATAATTATAGGTGCTATACAGAAATATATACAAGAAGATTCTTTAATATGCATAACTTAACACTAATTCTATCAAGGTAGTCAAAACGATTGATTGATTTATCTTTTTTTTAAATTCCAGGAATTTCTAAAGCTATCTATCTTTAATTTTTTCGTCCATCTTGTAAAATGTAATCGATTCAAAATATTCAAAATATTAAATCAATCAATTGCCTTGACCCCTTCATTCTTTTTCTTCTGGTATATGTTCCAGTGATTATGATAGTGAACTATTTGTAAGTGAAAGCTTCTAAAAAAATTGAACTTATCACTTATTTTGTGTTTCACCAGAAACATTACAATATTACAATATGGTGGAATCAGATATACGAAATGTAGAAATGCAACACTGTAGAAATGGTAAAAAAATTGAACTATTTACTTTTAACAGAGTTAGCAAATGTTTTATTACACGAAATTCTTTTCGTTTATTTGGCGGTTTGCTACAATGTCGTTAATTATGCAATTTTCGAATTTTAATACATTGTCAAAAAAATTATTTAATTCACGGTGCAATTGAATTTCAAATTAAAATACTTTCTTTTATAGTCTTTATATAACAGTCAAAATTGTATGATTTAACTATCATTTTTGGGAACGTATGCAGTTACCTGATGAAACAACATGTTTCACGTAGAATCCGAGAAAAAAGATCAAGACACACCAAAGCATCGATTGCCAAGCGAAAAGATGACTTGGTATCCTTATGGATTCGCCCGTTCTTAAGCTAAATCAGATTGAAACGATTCCTTATGTTAGAATTTGTTTATAAAGTTTTGCCTTTTAACAGTTCAATAGTTCTTCGCCAGCTAAAAATATTAACTCCACGAAATTTTTTATCATACAAGTAATTCTTATAATCTATGAGAGCTATTTTGATAAAGATCCAAAATTTTTCGCTTTCGAAGTCGAAATTAAATTGATAGAAAATGAACTGCGACAGACTATGTCGAGTATAGATTCAACGTAAGGATCCAAAGGAGTTAGGAATATTTCAATGCTAACAAAATATTAGCAACAATATTCCAGTAAAAAAAGTTTATAATATACGCAATAATTAATGATACTTTGACACTATAAAGGTTTCTATAAAATGAACATACTGTACTAAACTGTTATCATGGAAAACTCAACTCAAAAGTTGTTTTTCATCGTCATGATCGGAATACAATTATAAACTTGAATGAAAAGTCATTACCATAGTTTGAATTCTTTTCCGACGCTTTTCTGCGCGTTGGCTTCTGCGACGGAATCTTGTCTTTCATTAGACCAAACTTCCTCCTTGATGGAGTCGGGTGCAGAACAATTCGCAATGTCCTCGTTAATTGGCTGTTCCGTTGCTAACACGTTGTTGTTCTGTTCTAATGATAATGAGTCCCTTCTCAGCTCAGTTTGCTCGACGATATCGCGTAATTCTCCGACGCTACTGGAATTAGTGAAATGACACGATATTTATTTGTAAGACTTGTATCACATTTTGCAATTCGAATCATCTTCAAAATTATGATTTAATATATCATAAACACGGTGGTTCTACGTCCACCTAAAGCAGTGGTAGGTCCTACGTGCGATTACAATACCAGTTAAAGCCGAAACAATATAAAAATAAGAAAGAAAAAATAAAGCAAAACATATTGGGAGAGTAACTGTAGTTTCTATAAATGTAACACTTAGAAGAATTGTTCTTACTCTGTTCGGCTTAATTTTTCGCCTTCCCATTTCAATGTCTCAATACACAACGACGGTCGTCTTAAGATAATTCGTCCAGAGACTGAATTACGTTGCCTTGGACTTTCCTAAATGCAGCGGAATAGATGTTGAATAAAGATTATTTGTGTTATATAATTTTATATAAATTAAGAGCATTGACAAGATTTCAATTGAGTTTTTAACATTGTGTTGTTCAGAATTGACAATTTAAATTAGTGGCTGATACGTTTTTGGAAGAATTATTTAAATTTACAACATTGGAATTCCTTTGATTCTTTGCCTATCTTGCAAAATCTATGATTTGATCGATCAATTTTCTTCCCCTCTCCATTTCTTTTCTTTAATCATGCATTAAAATTTGAACTATGAGAAAGAACTTTCTCATTGTTTTCATCTAAAGTGAATTTTCCATCTCTTAGTCTGTTAACTTATATTTAAAACAATGTTCTAATCATTTCACCTTATATGTTTTCTGAATAAGAGGAGAAATTATAAATTCATTACCGATAATAAAAGATGTGTAAATATTGAAAAGATCATAAAGAATGTGGAACGAAAGCGTAATATAAAAAAGTAAAAGAATTGCCTGAGTAATTTCCTGTGAACCCGACAGAGGTCTTGAAATCGTCGCGATGCTAGCTCTTCTTCTAGCTACCTAAAAATAAAATAAGCTAAAGTTCACGATGAATTAATGATATTATTGAATTTTTCATTTTGTTTTGAGCACTCGAATAAACGAGAATACTAAAGAAACTGTTTTGCATTCTGTCTTTCTGCGTTAACAATCTGAAGCAGTAGGCACAAGTTTAATGTTTCGAACCATCGTACGATTATTGGAAAGCAATCCGGTCCTGTATCTTATTCTAGGTAAATCGTCGCCCATTTCACCCAAAGGCTCTTCGATCACGATATTGTTTTTCAACAAGATATGTCTGAAAAGCGACAATGCAGTAATTTTAGTAATATTTCGTAATGAAGCAGACGAATAAAAGAAAAAAAGACAACCGACTTATGTGATTATTCGTAAGCGCTTCGCTATTTAACGCATTCGCGAATTTTATGAATATGATATTAACTGTGCACATAAGAGATTATTTCAAACAGAGATAAGAAAAAGTGAAGTGCTGTGTTTTGTGGCAAACCGAAGGAGTGTATTAATAAAGTAGAATACAATTAGTTAACGTGAGAATAGTTATAACATATAGTCATGTATAAATGTAAAAGTTAACATTAGGTCAACGAAAGCTGCCAAATTGAAGGGTTCCTACATTTTTATACAAATTTTCGAAATTGATAGAGAATCAGTAAAGTAGATATTTCGCGCGTCTCTTGTAATACACAAATTACCTAACTGATAATTTTTTAGGTCACTTGATACCTCTGTTTCGAAAGTATTTATTAATTACATTTAAGTGTAACAGAATTAACACGTTGAACGCCATAGGGGTCACCGGTGACCGGTGCTATTGAATTCGATGAAAGATATGACTTTTAAATTATTATATTTACGAATTTTCTAATATATTCAGTATTCAAATATTTGCATTAAATAGGTAAAATCCAGCGGACTACATATCTATTCGTGTTTTTAAGGATTATGTTTTGTAAAGTTGCGATTTTAATAGAAAAAGTTTCACTTTAGTAGAAATTATGAAGCTACCGAAATACCGGTGGTTTTTTTAAATGTGTAAAAGAGTGTTGGAGGACAGGACGAGTGGCAAGAACGTATAAAAACGAAGAGTACTCTCGAAGACTGAAGAAGAAGGAGAAAATGTTATGAGTATAAATAGTATGATCGAATGTACTATTAGAGAATATCGGCAAGAAAAGGAACAGGACAGCATAAGATGCAAGAAGAAGACATGCGGCGAAACAAGACTAGAGCAGAGGGAATGGATGCAACATAACATTTGACTTTCTTCAGTGAACAGTGAACGAAACATGTGAAGACAAGGACACAGAAAGCATCATATACAAAAATGAGAAGATGGAATAGTATCCATCTAAATGTAAAACTGATTTACGCAACTACGAATTATTTCTGGCTAAACTAACTGTTATATTATGCATGCAGAATAACTACATCCGAGGTAATGAACGGGATTATTTCCGTCTAGCAATGTTCCAGCAATCAAAGTACTAGCAAGTTTCTTTTACATAAACTATATAAAACTTATAAAGTATCATTTCTCACTTGGTTTCGGCGACTTCAGCAGTCAGATTCTCACATTTAGAACGTAACGTCTGGAGGTATCTATCGGCTATAAGAATTGCCCTGGAAATTCTGTACTCCTGGCGCACAGCCCCGAGGGTTTCCGAGGAGCAGGACATCCTGTGCGCGCAACGTATCACCATATTCAAACGATGTCTTACACTTTCCACTCGCTCAATGGAATCCCTATCCGTGCACAATGGGGAAAGTTCCTATGGTTATACAAAATTGATCTGTTTAGACACCATTCTCAGCTATGGCGACGCTAAAGGGGAAAACGACATTTCTACAGGATATTTCGTTTAGTTGATAACACTGACGTAATTAACCTTTTAGGTACGGCGCGCTCGTCGGCGAGTGGATATACTGATGGAATATTTACTTTGCAGCTGAGGGGTAATTTGCTCTGATTCGCCCGACGGATAGGGACGTCCCTCTCCCTCACGCATTTTCGATTTTGACGCGCTATTGGCAAGAGAGACCGGCACATTCGTTGCGTCGTCATGTGAACGACGAAAGTAGTGTTTTATTTTCGGTTGTCATTCGTCGATCTGAGGTTTCCTGGATCGACATGGCGGGGGATAGGCGGTGCGAGAGCAATCTGCCCTTCCGTCTCACCTGCCAAGAAACGGTTCCTCAGCTCTACCCCTGGGACGGCGCGCCTGGCCTCGGATGGCACAAAAACCGTTCATGATGATTTCCACAACGACATTACGTGGGAATAGAATTCGAAATGAATGAATTATAATTTCTTTATACATTTTCATGTAACGACATCGAAAAACTTTATTAATTAATTAATTATTATTATATGCTACATTTTAGTAATAAGTTTCTCTGTGTGTGGTATATTTTAAAGCACGGAATGACGCAGAGTCCCACATCACAGTCTTCGCATTGGTACCGCGATCTTCGCTTTATATCGTTTTTTGTGCACACTACACAATTTCGCAAAGTTTTTTTTGGTTTTAGCGGTTTTACAGTATGATGGGAAATGACGCTTAGGCGAAACAATTGAGAAATAAAGCAAAAAACGTGTAATACTGTCCAAAAGCATGATATCCGCGAAAGCCACTATAGTGGCGCGTCGTCCTGAAAGATGATATCCGCAAAAGCCACTATAGTGGCGCGTCGTACCTAAAAGGTGAAACAGTGACCCCAGTTGAGGTGCACTCCCGAAAATAAACTTCAAAATCCTCGTTTGATTTTGATAGATTTATTGAAACAAACTTCAAGACTTAATGTAACTTTGACAGATTATTGAGCTGTCTGGGTTGAGAGTAAGACACTTAAAATAGGTATGTTGACATTTACGATTCGTAAAATGACTGAGTTGCTGCCGTATGGGAAGATTGATTTGATTTTTTTTACTCGAGTCCCCGGGCTCGAATATTTTAAAAAATTTCCATATTTCCTGTCTCGCGAATTTTCGTCCATTGTGTATCATTCCGAGGGATGTAGACCTTGCCCTTTGCCAGTGGAATAACTAGTTGTTCTTTGACACTGTCTGACTGACAATGAGTTGCGAGGAGTCCTCGTAAGGACAAATCTGCGTTTTTGCAAAATCGAAATTCCAGGCGGAGTCTTTCCATACAATGTAATCGATGGAATTAACTTTTTGCGCGTTACACTTACCTGAACGTCCTCCAGCATTTTTTGAATTTCACGTTTGAAATTGTGTTCCGACAAATCCCGTTGACGAAGTGACAGTGCCAATCGTCGGTTCAATGTTATTCTATCAGTACTCAGTCCTATTGAAAATGCAGTATATTTGCGCTGTGGCAGAAAAATCAGCATTTACAAAAAGATATTCGCTATTTGTACTTCTAAATAACATAAATTATTACTCTCTTCATTGTGTAAAAATGGTAATCAATATATAAAATTCCTCAAGGGAAATATATAAATTTTACCAATCCTGATTCTTGTTTTTACTTTTATTCAAACTAAAGAAAAGAATAAATAATATGGATATAGATTTATCGAAATTATGTTGTTCGCAGTAAGTTACTTACCTCAAGTTCGTTTTCGGGCAAGTTCTCTCTGAAACAAATTTTCAGTAAGATTAGGATAATTAATATAATTATTGTTAAAAATAAAGGCATTAAATTGTCTCGAGAAGAATTAACATGCTTCACTACTTCTACTTTCATTACACACGTGATAATTATGTATTGAATAAAAATCATATATATGTATCTTCTTTATTCTGTATTTCAAAACAAAAAAGAAATGATAAGGAAATAGTTTGATGATTTTCAACCTTACTAATTTTTTTTTAATTTGGCAGGGTTTTGGTACTTCGAGTTCTTTTGTTCCAGTTTCAACCCCACGAGTGTGACTTCCTATTTTAAGGCGAGGGATTAATATATCATATATTTAAGATTTTTTCTCAGAAACCCAAGTATTATTTTAAATAGTGTAATCCCAGAAACATCACATTTTAAAAGGTTGTTTGTCAGTTTAGTTATTTATTATTCGAGCATATTTCGTAATATGTCATTAATGTTATTGAAATATGAAAATGCTTAGCAGAAATATTCTACTTTTAACACTAGATGTACCAAGGTGGTGAAAATGACTTGGTCTGAATTTTTTACAAATATTCCTGAAATGTCTAAAGCTGTTTTTGTTCAGTTTGTAACGCCTATCTTACAGACTACAAGCAATTAAATTGTTTAAGTTTTTTACCTTTTTTATTTGTTTGCTTCTAACGCTTGTATTTGACATTTTTAAATATACTGAATTAATTGCCGGTAGATCTAGTGCAAATTGTCTACGACAAGCTGACAAAAATTGTGCATATTTAAGAATTACTTTAGTTGAATTCAGCTCAAAACTACGTAATTCTATTATTATCAGTTATCAGCAAATCGTCATAACATTTACGACAAAATTAATATAAAAACGTTCTTTTTTCCCGTTAAAAAATACTATCCCAAAATACGACATTCATTTGGATTTTGTTTTTGCTGAATCATTTGTCCGAAAGTATGGTATACATTTACAACTTCATTAAAGTAAATTAACTATATTTGCGAAACTCTTTTACAAAATCAGTAGTACAAATAATTAACTATAATTTTAATGTAATATGGACTTGGCTTTATTCAAAGCTTCTTACGGACAAGCTAAAGTAGTTTGCTCCTAAGAATTTTCTTATAAGATTTTATATTTTTATATATTTTGTTTTTATATTTTTATTTTTGTTATTTTTTGGGGATTTTTTTTGCAATACACTGCAGGTTTCTCGTCGATTCGTAATTTTTAAGAAGTAGCGGGTATAATTTGCTTTGATACACAAGTCAATGTTTTTATTTTATCAATTTGTTTGATGTATCTTTGTTCGTGCGCAGGCATTTAATGATCATTATAATCAAAATAAAATTATTTCTTTGTAATTTTCTACTTCTCTTTTTGTCAATCTTGAATATTTTTTAAAATGTATACCACATTTTCGAACCGAGGTAGTATCATATGTCCTCGATCATTCAATGAAGCAGTTATTTAAAGCATTTTAACACTAGAACTACCAAATCAGTCAAAATGACTGGTACACAATTTTTTCCAAAAATTCTCCAAGTTTATAGGAGAGTCATAGAATAGATATTCTACGTTCATCTCATAAAACATAAACTACCGGATCGATCATCTTTTCCACCTCTGAATTCCTCTTTTTTCAAAGTACTTATTTAATATATTTAGATATAACAGATTTAACGCCGGTATTTCTAGTGTTAAATATCTGAAAAATGGCCGATACTTTCGTGCAAATCATTTAATATAGAGTAGTTATTTACTGATTAAGTACAAAATATTGAATAGTCAACAAATACCGCAAGAATATTATTTGCATTATTCCTCACCTGTATAGCGGTTGCGTTCCAGCCGGATGAGACAATCCTGTTGCTTGCAACCGAGTATCCGTGAAACTAGGAAAAACAAGAGGTTCTTCCCCTTGTTCGCCGAGTGATGCTCTTTGACCGCGTTTGCAACGACACTCTATTTGACCGTGTTTACTGTTGTCGCCTTCCGATAAGGACCTCTTTGTTCTCAAAGATCTCTGAAATTGATGTCATTGTTCATTCATGGTAAATAAGTTGTTTGCGGGGGGTCTATTGTGGTTATGGAGTTGCAGGCTGGGGGTTCCAATTAGTGTGCCCGAGACCCACTACCCTGTCACTTCTCTTTTAACTAAACTAATTACACTCAATTCTGTTTTTACACGAATTTCTTTTGCAGGATTTTGATTTAACACGAATTACAAGAAAAAAAAATAATTCTCTTTTTACACGGCTTCCTTTGATTTAACCCTTTGCGGTCCGAATTATTTTGTCAAGTTTGTAGCGAGCTAAGTGAAAGTAATTGCACAACATTTTCTGTCGTTGGTTATTCATTTTTTTTAATGATAGCAATAACTATAGGTACTGGCGGACATTTATGTGATATTACAAAATCATTATAAATTTGAAAAGACGATATTAATTGGTTAGAAAATAAAAAGAAATGAAAAGCTATGTCGAGTATAGCTCGACATAGGACTGCAAAGGGTTAACATGATCGACCCAAATTCTAAGAACAAAATTTTGCTTTACTGTGGCCTAGCCGAAACACAAACACAGCGATTAATTACTGAATTCGTTCTTAAATCCACTGAAACATCGGGACCACAGGAGGCTAGTCTTCATTTTATTCAAGAGATTACAGAAAGAATTTCACCAATGGAGCACGAAGACGATAACCAAGACATTTCTAGTGATAGCAGTAATATTGCAGTCTTACGCAAACGTATGCGTTTGTTGTCAGAAAGTGACAACGAATAACATCTTTTTATGTGTAACCCATATTATTTTGCCTAATTTTTGTGTTTATGAATTAGTGACATGTTTTTTCCATGATTTCTTATGACTGAAACCAATCTTCTATTTTTCTATAGATGCAGTATATTTTTTTTACACGATTTTTTACACGTATTCTTCAGGAACGTATCTATCGTGTAAAAACAGAATTAAGTGCACTTAGTATTTCTAAATGAGCTGGATTGATCTTCAATATTTGTGATGTCAATTTAGTCGGTTACCTTATACTATAAGAGGTAGGAAAGAGTGCAATAGGAATTTCAATTCTCTGTCAATTGAAGATTATAAAAGGAGAGCCTATAAACGGAAGAAGAGATCCTTATTTGTCTGCTTAAATGATATAAAATTCAGTATCACGCGCAGGAAAAAAGATAGGTAGATGGACCCAGTAATGTTGCATTGCACAATAATGTTTCTGGGCCCTCCTGCGTAAGGCTTACGTCACTGTGGTACGTTTATACTCCTTTTCGGTCTATAAATATCGAATCTCGAAGGAAGGAAGAATCATGAAGAGAATTTCAGAACTCCGAAGTCTTGCCTTAAAATTTCCAGCAACACCTCACCGCGGTTTGCTCGAATTCCCAGGCAAATATTATTTTTCCTATCAAACGGGATAGATCGCCAGACACGCCGCATACACGTGGCTCCATAATGATTCCAGATACGATCATATAATATTTTAAAACATCCGGCAATCTGACAAAGATCGGCTACTTGATTGATAAACCTTTTAATCCTTTTTTGAACAGCTTAATTTTTTACTGTAAACCGCCTTAGTGCAGAAAAGGTAATCATGGAAATTGTTGTATTTGAATGTTGCCTTGTTTTATTTGGTTCCAAATGTAATATGTCATTTTTCAAAAGCTGGATCGGAAATGTGTATTGTCGGCTCGTGTGCGTTACTTGAAACTGTCTCTATACAGTTAAACAGTATTTTGAAATGGATCGCAATTAGCATATGGTAAATGTGTTTTAAATTATTCTAATTGATAAGAGTGATTTGTTCGTAAGTAATTGTATCTTCACTCTATTTATTGTATTAATTAAGAACACCGAGTTTTAAGTGAGGCGAAAGGTTTCCCAGAAAATATCGAAACTGATAGAAGGAGATACAAAATTTGAGAGAGAGAGAGAGAGAGAGAGAGAGAGAGAAAGAAGTTAATGAATTTAACGGACGACTTCAAATTACCCAAACTTTTAATTATCGTATTTTATTAAAAAGGCTCCAATTTGAATCCTAAATCTTGTAATTTCGCAATCAATTGCCAACTTTGCCTGTTTGTTTATTTGAAGTCCTATGCACTTCTGAGGATTATTAGCAATTACAATTAAATACATTTGGACCGTTACAAATAACATTGTTACATTAAACTTTGTAGCTATTCATTAGACTAAACGATATATGCAAACGGTAAGGATCATTACTTTTGAAATGTTCAAGTTAAAAGAATGAATCGTAATACCAAAATATTTTACCTTGCCATAAAATTTGTCCTCGTTCGCTTTTCACCCGAAGGCCCAAGAAACTATAAATTCGCATTATTTCCTCGGATAATCGATTATACTTTTATCCAATTTTTTTATACGCACAAGGACGCATTTCACCAAAAATGTTCCTTTATACATTATCGTCGTAAACGTAAATATTAATTTATAACGTTATAAACGTTATTCAAGATGTGGAAATTGTAAATGTTAATTATTCCTCTTTTCTTAGAATAAATAACTCGGAAATTATGCAATTACTGAAATGCGCACTAGATTTGAAAAATCCTGTTTCGCTTAAATTACGCTGGCCTACAAAATTGAACTTTTTTGGGCAAAAAAATCATTTCCTTTTTTTTCCTTTTTACGGCGAATAATTTTAAAGATCCTCTTAAATGTAGTGATGGATATTAGGTTAATATTACGTTAATCGCTTGTCCTGCAATAACGAGTGAAGCACAATAGGAATTTTTGAAGCTTTTCAAAATCTATCAAATTGAAACTATCAGTTAGAGACGAAACGACGAAGTTATTTCCATACTATTAATATTAGGTTTAACACTAGATTTACGGGCGGGAAATCTGTTGCATTACAATATATTAAATAAGGACTTTGAAAAAAAAGAGGGATCAAACGGCAAAGATGGTAATTCGTTAAGTCATTATTGTATTATAAAATCCACGTGAAATATCTACTATAAAGCTTCTCTGTAAATTTGAGAAATGTTTATAAAACAAGTAGGAACCCGTCAATTTGACGGCTTCCGTAAATCTAGTGTTAATTAGACAATGTATTAGGAATCACTGATAAATTATTATTTCAGCCATGTAATTGTGAATTATTGCGCGTGCAGTCAGAAAAGTAATATAGGACAAGGGGTTGAAAGCACTTGTGCATATTTAATGTCCTATATTTATGTCGTATCATTGAAGACAACTGTCTCTTGTTGCAAGATAATATTTTCAAAGAGCTTTATAAATCCAGAGTTTTGCTGCATATTTTCTTCCTGTTATGCTTAATGATGGCATGTTATCGTGGCCGGTGCATTATGCCGTTGTAGTATTTGTCATTGTTATTTTAAGATTCCAGTGGAACTATTAAATCTTTTTCAAATAGAAACTGCGATATCGCTTCTTTATACCATACTCTTTGTAACTGAAGTTTATTCTATCAATGTATGTTTACATCAACTATTTATTATTATTTAGATGTATTGATAATTTTGAATTTATTTTCAAAATTGATGGATTTTCCTGTATGGCTAATTGTTTTTAATCCCTTATTTTACGATCTGTCTTCCAATGTACCATAGTTAATTACTTAAATACTGAAATACAAATGTTTGCAAGGGACTGATGCATTATTATATTAACACTAGAACTATTGCCGTTGAAACTGTTGTATTTAATTATATTAAATAAGAACTTTTAAAAAGAGAAATACAGCTGTGAAGAGGAAAACGAGTTAAGTAATTTGTGTTTTGTAAGATAGATGTGAAATATTTATTACACGGCTCCCCTATAAATTTTGGGAATTTTTCGAAGAAAATGAGGAGCCAGTAATTTGATTGTCTTGGTAGTTCTAGTGTTAAAATAGCAAATAGTAACAACGTAACATTAATGGTATGCAAATGTCTATACGGTCTTCTATTGTACTTATTCTTAGTTTTTCAGCTGTACAATTTTCGAAAAATTGTCATCTTATCCTCTTTATTAAAAGAGCGACTCGATGTTGCAACATACTGGGTTCAAATATTCCTTGAAGTTTTACAAATCGTTATTACTTTTAAAGTATCTGTCATGGCAAGCGTAAATCGCGTAACACCATTATTGGCTAGATCTAAGAATGATTGTTCGTAAATTCTTATGCGTCATTGAAAACCTGCCTACATAACATCGTCATTAACTAAACAAGCGCACGTAGGGTAGGATAACAGATAAAATAATTCCACGCCCGTTGGTATATTTCAGTGCAAAATAAATAATACGAATGTACGATGAAAAATTATATAACAAAATGATGTACATATAATATCGTTACACGTGTCGCAGATCATTATTTATAGTAATATACTTAAGATGATACTTTTAAATGACCAATATAGAGAATTTTCATTTGATTGGATTATAATATTTAATAATCATTAAAATTTTGCATATAATTTTGCAACACTGCATTAAACTTGAGGTGTTTGCTGAAGTACTTAATATAAGAAAAACTTGATTATTAAGGAACCAGCGAATATTTATAAAAATAGACAACATTTATTACGCGATGGTGGTTTACTACACATCCGTATCGGAGAATGTCAAGCCATACTATTAATTTTTCTATTATTTACACTAATTGATATGCTTTGTATTTTAGCAACATCAATTTTACATGTACTCTGTGAGTAATAATGTTTTAAAACATCAGGAAATCTAATATTTTAAATCACCAACAACCGACAAAGATTGGCTAATTAGATAAAGTAACTGTAAATCTGTTGCGTTGAGGCGTTAAAAGTAATTATGAAAATTGTTGGATTTGAGTGTTCTTCTGTGCTGCTTGTTTCAAAATAAAATTTATGCTTTTTGAAATAAGTGCCAAAGATGCACGCTGTGCCAAAGATGCAAGTTGCAAATAACAATTCAATCTACTTTTTGAATACCAAGAACACGAAATAAAACGACTCGTTTCATCGTACCCTTCAACACCTCAACACACTTGTACCCAAATACAATAAATAGTTGATATACAACGAGTAAAATCAAATAATAATGACAGTGATAAGTCAAAATATGCAGCAGTTACAAATACTTGAACACAGGAAAAGAAAAAATATAAAAACACTTAAGAATTTACAGAATGCAGATAGTTAATGTATCCTACAAAGCCGAATAGCTACTCAACTGTTTGTAAACACAAGGAACATAGATTTAAAAGGAAAAAATATCACGGACAACGATTGCCCCGTGGTCTGTAATCCGAGACGAATCTATATGTACCGATACATAAATTATCATACATAAATTACGAACCTGCTGATTAGAAGGATGCCTGACACGACACTCAGCGCGGTCCTCGACGCGGGATTTGAACCTTGATTTTTTCATAGAGTCAACAGCGCTCAAAGGCGCGAATAGAGCCGAAACGTTACTTTCGAGTTGCGATTCATCGTTTCTATTTTGGTCGCACTGTGAATGCAAGGTTCGTTCGATCGAGTCGTCGTCGCTATCCGAACCGGTTGAACTATCCTCGCGACTCGACATGTCGGGATCAACTGATATTTTCGTAACTCTTTCGAGTGGACCGCTATCCGAGCTGCTGGCCAACGAGCGGGGATACCCCGGATCCTTGATTTTAACCAGATCTGCATAAGAGAAAATGGTATTACATTCCTGTACATTTATTATGGCTTTCGGATTACTCGATCGCTCGTATTTCAAGGTCGTTTAAAAGTCAACGTATTCTCGTTGAGTATGTTTTTTTTTTATTCGAGTTGGAATATCAGGATAATAACAGCACGCTGATTTGTTTGGAGCAATACTGATTGACAGTTTCAGCAATACTGACGCTAATAGCGTTACTTGATATAATTTTAATCATTTTTTGCAACAGTATTTTCACATTTTGGTAGTACTGTTCTTCTATTTTCGTTTTTACACGTAAGACGAATTTTGATACTTATGTATGATAACCTAAACTTACCATTTGTGCATATTTGCGACCTTGGAGATATAAAATTTGAAGTGCGAGCTCCAAGGAAATTAAATGTTTCATTTCCTAGTGTGTCGTTGCTAATCTGCGCCGAAGGAACTGAGTTACTATTGTTTGGTGGTACGTATTTTTCACGGATGATAGCAGCAAGTTTCTTATCAGGTACCTGGTAGGAGAAATAACAACTATGAAGTTGAATAATTTATTTTCCGGATGCATAACTTTATTACTGTTACTTAAATCAGGTACTAGAAATTATTTAATTACACCCAATGTTAACCGTGAAAATGAAATCATTGTGCTGAAACTTTAAGCCAATGAAAATTAAACTCGTAAATCAAATAGTCTTAGTAATTTAATTAAAAGACTTAGAATTTGCAAATAATTTAACCACACAGAATGGTGAACATGACTAACGAAATATTGAATTGCAACTTTGGATTAATAAAAATAGAATTCTTACTACAAATTAATTAATTACAGTGTTAGTTAATTTATCTTAAAATAATGAGCAAAGTATAAAAGAATAAAACATTTTCATGGCAATGATAAAAAAGTATATTTAAAATTATTTTTTTGTTCAGTCATGCAGTGACTTTTGATCTGCTGTATTAGATTTATATATTAGCTACAATGCCATAATCTGTCCCATTGTGACCAATACATAAATAATTGTTTTCAATTTTTTTTGCTCGGAACTATAAACATATTCCAATTTATTAATATATTTAAAATAGTGTGCTTATGAATTAATGATATTCGTAAGTGCCCAATATACAAATCTTTCCCTCGGATGATACAATATAATAATCATTGAAATTTTCGCTATAACTCCTCAATACTTTAATAAAACTTCAAGTGCTTGCTGAAGTACTCGATATACAAAGAACTTGATTATTTGATGTAAAAGTAGCTCAACCCTGTTTCTGATCAAGAAATTTCCACGAATGGCCATAGCCACCCTCCAGATACTTATAATGATCAGAGGAAAATAATTATGACGACTATAACACTAGAACTACCGGCGTTAAATCTGTTATATTGAAATACTTTAAATAAGCACTTTGCAACAATTTGAATCAAGGGGGTGAAAAAGATGATCAATTCAGTCATTTATGCTGTGTAAAATAGCCGTGCAATATTTACTGTATTGTTGCGCTATAAATATAGACAATTTTTAGAAAAAATTTAGAACCAGTCATTTTGACTGCCTTGGTAGTTCTAGTGTTAACTAGCGAGAGGGTTAATCACAAAGTATCGCTTTCACAACATTTTAAAAATTCCTTTCTATAATATACCTTAAACGTTTCACTTGTATCATTAGACACTTTGTGATTCGTTTGATCCGTGCTTCTATTCAATACGTTATAATCATCGATAATCCTATCTTCAATAAGTCGAGGTAGTTTTAACGTCACTGAAGACGAAGAACCCATTTTCATCGACGATTTTTGTAATTTATTCGGTATCATACTTTCATTGTGTTGCTCGGAAGTTGAACTCTTTAAGGTACTACTTTCACTTGGTAAATAGTTAAAAAAATTTGTCCTCTGATGTATGCAATCTTTCACCGATATCTCTTCCTCCATTTCCTTGTCTTGAGGATCATTGGAAGAGTGTTGAATTTGAACGGTTTCGCCACCTTGATTCGTCGACGATATCACGTCGAATGATCGATAAAATACGGAAACCTTCCTTTTGGGAATTTTTAAAGATCCTGTGTCGTTATCTCTAGCGTCATTTGTCATGCTTAAATGCGCTGGCTGTCGTTCAGTAGAATCGTTCTGTACCGGAGAAACCCTTTCTGCATTTGAGTCCTGTAGCATACTCAGAAATGCGTCGGGTAATTAGGTACTTCACCTCTGTTATCTTGCAATGTCATTAATTTTCGTTATCTCGCAAAGTAACTAATTGTTGTTTATTCCCTCCAAAAAGAGCTCTGCACAATTTTTTGACAATTTCCTTAACCGATTGGAAGTTTTTGACTGCCGGATGATATTAGTGTGTGAATCTGAAAGCAAATTTTGAATCAATGATATATTTTGGAGTACAAATTTGTGCAACATTAACTGTAGCTTTTGTATTTTTTTTAATTATTCTACTTTTGCTAATATTGCCTAATACATGTATATAGAATATTCCAATTTAATCAATAATTTAGTTAAGCTAAAACTGTAATTTATGTTTATTAGTATTTTTTAGAATTGCGAAAATATTAATTTTCTGACAGTTTCAATGAAAGATTTCGTTTGAAACGAATAGTTTTTGACGGTATAAAGTTATTATTACTCTCGTATGAAATTATGAAAATATAAGATTAGTATAAATTATTAAAATATAAACCATGGAAATACTAACTTTCTGAGAATTCATGCACAAGAGGTTGCAGACGCAATTTACTTTTTATTGCACAAAAAAATACGGTTGCAAACTCTACAAAGAAATATATGGCCATATGAAGTTATCAAAATTCATGTCTGCTATTCGGAGTTTATGAATTGCTAAACGTACCTTCCAAAGAAGAAAAAGATCATATCCCGTATTGCGTAGTTCACTAGCGAAACTAAAGTCGCATAACATTGCATTTGCTTGGAAAAAGTCAACGGTTTACGAAAAAAACCTCTAATGCATCTGACGACATTGCTGTTTTATTAACAGTAGTCTTAATTTGATTACATACCTCTATAATATCTAGCGTGTAGAAGAAATGAAGAGTGAATAAATAATAAAAAATTACGTCCATTAGCTATAAAAATATTCGAATGTACACGCGTATTAATATCAAGATATAAAAGTCCACAAAAAGAAAAGCAGTTGACATTCTTTGAATATTTCTTGGAAATTCGTCTCTGGAAATTTACAAAAGAGAACCTTCCTGAAGAAACTGTTGGAAACGTATGATCGCGTATAATGGGGTAAAGAAGGACAGAAATTACTGTGCTCCGTTTTTGTATTTTGTTTTTCGTTTTGCTCTGTTTCGTGCTATATTTTGGCTTTACTGCTATTACTATTTCATATAGGACGTGCAATTTTAGATGACCTTGGTATTTAATCACTAGTTTCCATATTACAATTCTTCAGAAGCAAATTATTCAAGGTTACAACGATGAAAGAATTTTCTAATTTTCTGTTGCAGTTATGGATTTAGGAGACGATGTTGCTGTGTTACATTATTGGCAAATTGAACTTGTGAATTTTTATTCCTAAATTAATTTTTTCTTTGCCTATTAGAATATTACAAACAATTTGAAATATAAAATCTCGCAATATCTGTAGTTGCTGCTATCATCAAAGAAATCTAAATATGTAACAGTGAAGTATATTATCAAATTAATTTCGATTATTTCACAACAGAATGGAAAAATTATTGCAACCCTAAGGAATTAAAATGTTGAAAAACTAGGTTAAAAATGAACGCGAGTTACAAAATTGTAACAGAAAATTCGGAATGGAATCATAACTTGCCACGCTAGTGTTATCAGTCGTTTACAAAAAAAAAACTTCATTACGAATATTCTAAATAATTATCACGAAGAGTTGTTCATATACGTCTTCCATTAAAAAATTATTTTCCGACTTCTAATAATGTAAGTTATAACCGCTTTATTATGTAACTTTTGTAAAATTTGTTATCTACTTGTTAAAAACGGGCAAAAAAAACGAATACACACAAAAAATGAGCAATTCTTCGGTAGACCAGTTAAACTATTACTTGAGACGGTTTTTAGCTGAAGCCTTTGTCACCTGTTCTTAGAAACCTCTAAACCGTCTGCCTTTAATGCCGTAATAGAAATATTTCAATGAATATTTAGCATGCGGTGTTCATTTTCAAATACGCATCACTAACGTTACACTATTCCTGAATCGAAGCTCGAGCTTGAAATCTTTAATTTTTCCAAATATCTCTACTCCTATCTGAGCTATTAAAAATCATCGTGAACCGTGTGATATTTCAAGTACCGCAAACACACTGCCAAATACGTCAATTAACTATTTTCAAAGAGTTTCCTCAATTAAAAATTGTCCATAATTGAAATGAAGCTTTAACGAGGCAAACAATCTGTACAGATTACACCAGGGAGTAATTAGAACCTCCACTATACCCGATTTAGCACAGCGATCATGGCATTAAAGCTATAAATTGGCTTGTCCTTGCTACGGATAATAAACGATAGCTCGGCATTAGACAACGGTCATATTTGCTCTGATATTAACTTCGCACTATTCTATCAACCTCCATGGTGCAATTCATCTTGTATTTTGAATATTTCTTCCAGAGATTTTTGAAACTTTTGAATTTATAATTTTCGAATCCGTGAAACTTTTTATGCTGGACGTAATAAGGTGCAGTTTTGTAATTTCGTGTAAATATATCTGTATTGAGGAACCACCCATTCTTTATTTATAACATTCATTATGTCTTGATCGCAAGTGTTTTCGGTAAAATTTCTTTACAGTTTTCCTTTTATAAATGATGATATGAAGATCAATTATTTTATAATTGTAGAACGCTAATGCATATTTTTTTAACGCTTGAGTCAGAAGTTATTCAGCGATATTAAATAAAAGTTTGTACTTATTTTTGGTTTATATTTGAACGCCTGATAGGATAATGATAATTATTTAAATTAATTAAAAGACGTGGGGATTTTATAAATTAATATCACTGTTGATATTCGATTTTATAAATTGTATGTCTACTCCTTTTTACTTTCGGTACTGATGCGTACTCATGTAGAAATATTCTATACACCTATGACAACAAATTCTGTAACTAAAGAGTCCATAAATTCAAATAATTTCGCATATTAACTTTTTCTTCTTTTGAACTTTTTTCGTCTTTGGCTACATATGGTTGTTTTACGTAGCAGCTACAGGCTTAGGTGGGTTCTAAATAATTGCATAGTAATTCAACTTGGTTATAAAATTAATGTGATTATTGTAAATGATGTTAATTGAGTTTTAAATCTTTGAAAGCACCAACTCTTTTGAGTTAATTGTAGTGATATATAATTGAGAGAAATGATCCAAAAGAATTATGGTTGTTTCTACTTAATTTTCTAGAACACAGAAAAAATTTGTTCATGTTATTCTTAGGCCTCTATTACTTAAAAGGTCCGATTGGGGATAAAATAACAAAATTTTTATAAAATACAAAGATAAAGTAGTTTGTAATTGGCTTATATTTCTTTGTAGGGTTTAAAAAGCAAATTTGAAAAACTATGAAATTATAGTATTATAAACTTATGTGTGCTCAGTAGTTAAATAACAATTTTTTGTTGTAATATTCGAACAGTGGAATTCATGCAATACACAGTTAACATATACGCTGTAATATTGTTACTTTATTGGTGGTGAGATTATTAAAATAATGCTGACATAACAATTAGGAAATGAGTTGGCAATAACGGCCTCAAAGGATTATAGTTCCTAGATAGAATATCACTTTCCATGAGGTAATGATATCATAGTACACACGTTTAATAACTGTTACATGAACATTGGGATCATTATCCTCAATTGTATAGTGTTATCTCATAGATTTCCCTCTTTCAAGCGCATCTTACGCTATTGAATTAACAAAATTTTAAATAACCACCTTCATTTTATCATGAAATTGAACCACTATTCAAAATGAATGACATGGAATGATGTATATTTGTATATTTCAGAAAATTGATTTCTGCCTAGAAACTGCAGCTCTTTAGGATCTTTGTTCTCAGTTTGTTTTCTATAATAGTGCAATAATTTAATACGTTGTACGGTATTTTTTAGACGTACGCATTATAATTACTTTAACATAATTGTCTTATCACGTATATAAGTAAATTTTAAACATACTTGTTTATTGAAATTAGAAGTTTCATAACTACTACGTAAATATTATTCGAGAAACAAATACGCGGCAGTGAAATGTTTGTTTTGCATACAGGAAATAAAAAGAAGTTTCACGTAAGGACACATATAAACGTGATAAAAACGAAAATAAATATTCATATTGTAATAAAGAAATGTCATCAATATTCATGTTTATTTACTGAACTAAAATATAATAAATTTTTCGTTGCGTATTACGTAAACTTTCTAATGTTACCGCGAATGACTTCTTTTAATCTTTATGAATTTATTGCAATACAAACACAATTTACTACGCTGAATATTTTATGTTGCTTCTGAAATTGCATGTAGTATTTTTTATCATTAAGATTCATAAATTTACATTATATAGACATATTATACGGGCCTTCGTTTTATGCTCGTTTTTAACAAGTAGATTAAAAGTCTCAATCTGGCTAAAATATTGAGATTTTTAAAAACGTTAGAAGTTATGGGAAGTCGAGAAATAATTTTGTAATGGAAAACCTTATTTAGTAATTTTTAAATATGATTATTTAGAAAGTTCATGATGAAGGATATTGTATAACTTACAATATCAGTATTGCCATGCGTACTATTGCATACGTGATAAAAATGTTTATCTGTGATTATATTACATAGAGCGCCATGTGATAACCAATTATGTGCTTAATATACTAAATAGCGAATAAAGTTAACGTATCATTTATGTTTAATCAGTAAACTGTAATGTAACTCATGAATATAATACCTTCGGCATAATTCAATCAGTTATCAACTTCCTGCTCTTACCGTATAAAAGCTTATTATTCTTCGAAGATAAATGTATGATTTTTGGGCAAAGATAAACTACAACTAATCACGTCTGTTGATTTTCGTGAAGATCGATCGCAGCTTGCAACCAACATCGAAAATAGAACTTAAATAATGAAAATAGACTTTTCCATCGTATCCTCAAAATATTGAAATTCGAAGGTTGTGATTTATCGGTATGCAATAATTATATTTATTATTATTTCACGTGATCTCGAGTTGATTTTATAAAGGGTATTTTCAGTTAGGTAGATTGTATATTAATAAAGAAACTAAAATGCAATTTTCGTGAAAGATATTATCGGCGGAATCAATCTACAGCTACTTTCCTTTTTTCAAAGTTGAACACATTTGCAAGAAGTAATTGTTAGGATTAATTTCATTTTATATGAGTGGAAAAATTGTATTATATGACATAATCATAATTAAGTTAGTATATAACGATTGTATGAGCTGTTGTAAGTAAAATTCGCTCAATACTAACGAGAGGAAGAGATATAACAGATCGAAATGCGGTTAATTAAAAATTGTTACACAGAGTATGTATGCAGTGTCAAATTAGTACGAAACAGGAGTAATGATCAATTTTTATACCTTTACTGACTGTTTGCTAAAAAAACTATTAATATCGAATACAAAATATTAAATCCATATTAATTACAAATTTAAATTAACTGTTTTATAGGCACACGAAGACGAATTTACGTAAGTACGAAAAATTATTTCTATAATCAAGTAGCAATTTAAATCAAGTAAATCGTCTTTCAAAACGTTCAATGTTTTTAAATCCTTTCAAAGAGATATGTAATTGTTAAAGCAATTCACTAGAAAATCACATAATTGCACCCACTATTTATTTATTTATTTCAATCATTGGTTTCATGATATTTTTACAGCTAATAATTACATTAAAATGTACTTATTGTCCTTCTACTTTTCCATCTGCACTTCAGTAATATTTTATGCATTCTCACATTCAAAATATGGTAATAAATGTCCACCGTTAGAAAAAGCTGTTTCTATTTTCCCTCAAAACTTTTGCAATCAATGCAAATTGTTCAGACAAGTCGACAATTTAAGTAACTAACCATTTCATATTACCGTGCAGCAAAAACTAACAAGACAGTATAAAAAATACATTAAAATCAAAATAATCTTACCAGCTGCAAGTTGTCGTAAATCCCAACAAGTTCAGTAATTCATTCGACAGTAAACTTTTAATCTTACTGTACCAAGCTACGCATTTTCAAACGTCACAATAATCTCGTATCATTCCGCAATAACTTCCTCGGAAACAGGAAGAGCGGAGCGCGTAAAAGTGCGGAACAACGCGATGCAACTAACTCGAGTACTGCGAACAGACTGACTCTGTCTTTGCCAAGGTATCGTTTCTCTTCCTTTATCATTCTCAGCGATGCATGGTTCTCACTCTTCCTCCCACTCCTAGTGGTGATTTTATAGCCATCGGTTGTCTCTTTCGGCGAAAATATTCGTGTTTTTGCGATGACTGATGCGAAGAGCACGCTCGATAACTGAAGGGTTCGAACGCAGTTGTAGGGATTCACAAACGAATCATCGGTTATTGTGAAAGAGGTAATTAAGCGTTCTGGAAAAAGTAATGGGGGTTCTTTTTCTTTTGTGTTTTTTGGTTTTAACTGCTATGGGTATTTTAGTTAGGTGTTACAGGTTTGTAGCACCTGTAGCACAGGTTTGTATCATACAGATACGTATGACATATTCAGACAGATCTCTCATTATTAAACCAGATTTTTAATTGGGTGGAAAATGAAGAATAATATTTTGCACGATGAAGTATGTCAGTTTTTTTTATTTATAGGTGTAAGGTAAATCATTTACGATGTGTCCTCAATTGTACAGAGAAGCATCCTTCTCAATCATATTTATTTAGAATAATTTATAAAACACGACGAGGTACATTATTTTGATGCTTTGATATTAACTCGAATTTTTAAAATAAGGATTGTGTTTTTCCCGCCGAACGATATCCTTGAAAATTCTATTTTTCTTGTTACGAATACCATGGTTGTTGTTCATTTTTGTACATTTTTTTTATTTTGTCGACATTAATTCGCTTGGTCATTTCACTTAGGACTTACGGTTCTAGATGGATTCCGAATAACCGAGAAAATAATATATTAAATAATAATTAAGAAAATATCTGCCAAAGATGATGGTGATTTGATGTAGGGCCCGCTATTGAAATTTTGAGCGTTTAACTCTAAATCCACCATAGGCCTCTGATGGGGGCTTATGTATGACAAGACATGAATCCCAGCTGAAACAGTAGTTCATAAGCGAAATGACCATTGCGGTTAAAAACGAGAAATTAAAAAAATGTATGAATATCAATGTGATTTTAGTGCACTGTGGTGCATAACCAGTAAAATATGTTTTATTTAACCATTCACGATTGATTGTTACCATGTAAAGAACATTATAATTCTATTTCCTGGGCCAAAGATTCGCGGCAAAGATAACATCGTTTTGATATTTGTAATCATAGCTGTTTATATTTATGAAGAATTACAGTTGAAATAAATAAATTAGAGAAATCACAAGAATATTGGGAAATTGCAATTCAAAAAGTTTTCGATCTCCAAAGGTTAAAATAAATTCTGGATATATCCATACGTCTAATGTTTGAATATTTCTTAGAATCGTATAAAATAGAAAGAGGCAGTATTATTACATATACTTGTACAATATTTAATGTTTTCTCAAAGGAATACAACATTTTATGAGTTTCGTCCATACAAAATCTATTCCACGGACTTTTAAAAACATATGTAAATTTCTATTCCATGAAAAAAGACTGTTGTTATCGAAGACGGTAACACTAATTGTACGTTTGCGTGAAATCTTATAATATATTTACTGTATTTGTAGTATTATAATTGTCCTGTTGTAAATGTATATATAAAAATCAAAATATCTTAAGATATTTTAGGACAAGTCAGATTATATCGATTTCACTATAGTCATTGTTCAAAATTTCTTTCTTATATTTATTTAATTTATTTTACGTGATGTTTCTCGGGAAACTAAAGCGACCTTCGGTTCTTTTAAAGCGAATGGTATTCACTTTTGTATACCTTATCAAAGCGACTGACAAGACAGATTCAACCATGTGATATACTATTGAATACTATTTGTAGCCTTATCAATACAACATACTAGTAAATATACCATTGCGAAACATTTACTTTATTCCATTCATTCCTGACATTGTCTGACCTTGAAGGCCACAGTTTACCACACAGTTGAATTGGTCTTGGCACTTGCTGTGATAACGTATAAAAAATGTGTATCATTCGATATAGAAAATGTGAAACTTTCTTTCTAGGGAATTGTGGGATATATCTAAAATTATTTACAATTACTCTAAAATTTGTAATATTCGTTGCTTTCTTGAAAACCTTTATTATCTATTATATTTACTATTATATTATCATATATAGGAATAGTTTGAGTTTTCAATGACTTATCAGTATTTTCAGAAATATCGATAACTCCAGAAAATCGCACCCATAATCACCATTTTCAATTTGGATTTAATTTCGAGAATGTGTGAATCACTTTCTTCTTACTCCATTATACCGAATTCGCTTTTCGCATCATCGTCAATAAACACTATTTTCCTTTTGCAGAATTCTACATAGAACGCTCTTTTTTAATTTGATTCCAGTAATCTCTTGCTCTGGGGATTGATCGAAATGTTTATTTTATTATCCATTCTTTCCGATGAAGAAACCAGATTCATTTGTTTTTGTCCAAAGTTCGAAATATTGAGAAGAAAAGGAAGCACTTCCATAAACTAACCGTCCTCGTTCCGCTGCCATCTCCGGTCGATCTAGATTTCCGATGCAACTCGAGAAAATTTAAGTATTTTTATTCGGATGCGCTTCAAAGAAGCTTTGCTATTTAGGACGATGTCCCGCAGGCATTAACCTTGGAACTTCTATTTTTATGGACAACCCTGAATGGTGGATATACACATTTTTGTGAGCAACCTCGAGCTAAATAATATATTTTGAGCGATAGCTTATTGGTAGGGACGATTTCTTCCATTTATTTCACTGTAAAAAAATTAACATAAAAGAATGATTTGCGGTATAATAGAATTTCATATTTGCGTGTGCAAAGAACTTCAGTGTCTGTGAAAATGTGACTTTGTAAAAGTACTTTCTATTACAATTGAATCGTTACAATGTTATGGAAACAATTAGTTCATAGTCTACTTGTTATTGTTTTGCATTAGTAGTGCTTGCACATATTACATTTTATCTCGTTAAAAAGATTAAATAATTCATTCTACTTTTTAATTTTCCAATGTGATTTTTCCTACGAATAAATATCTCACTGAAACGACATACTTCATAAATAATGTCAGTACTAAAATACGTTTCGTTGCATTTACTTGGTTTACGGTTTCAAAGACAATGCCGCTAGACAATTTACCGCAACTGTATGCAAATTCCTCGATTCCATGTATATGTTCCTTGATCGATTAGGTATTTCAAGGTTTCCTGTATCCTGTAATGTACATCTAATAATAATTACTTCTTTAATCATTCACTTAGCACGTTTGCTTCTTTCTTGACTTTTTCGGCTTTTTATGGCTGTGTAATGCGTGATGTATTTAACACTATTCCTACCAAAACTTCACGTATACCTTTTCCTACCGCAACCGGTGAATTTGTCAAATGATAATTTTTTCCCAGAAAATGAACAGTAAAAAAAGAAGTGAATATTGAAAAATGTATTATAATGTGAATGAATTATAGATATATTTGAGGAAAAGTCGTTAATCGAAATTTTAAAAACGGTCATTTGACCGGTCGTGGTAGGAATAGTGTTAAAGTCGCAATTTATAAATGAAATTTACGAGACAGTATTTTTATTTTTCATTATTGTGGGATGCGAATGTATTAGAATATGTATTTTATATGTAACGTATGTGTGAATGAGAGTGCCGATCGCACTTTGTTTTTCGGGGGCCAACGAGGCACTCGCCGCATCGAGGCACTCTGTCGTTGGAATCCTGTGTGGATACACTGTGTGTTATATACTCGGTGGCTAGAATCCTGTGTGGATACACTGTGTGTTATGCACTCGGTGGCTAGAATCCTGTGTGGATACACTGTGTGTTATATCCTGTGTGGATACACTGTTATATTCTTAGTGATTAGAATCCTGTGTGGACAGATATTATTTATCCTAGTTTTGTTCTTGTTTGTCTGTGTTCTACTTTATTTTATTTGTATTATTATTATTATTAAATAAACATTTAATGTATTATAAAGAAATCCTACATTATTATATGAATAGGTTTGAAATAAGTACTTTAATTACAGATTATTACTTATTTTTAAGCTCATGTATATTATTTTGTACATTGCTTTGTGTATGTTTTAAGCTATAGCTTATTGGTAAGGACTGTAATTAAATATTATATAGCATATGGGGGGAATATGTTCCCCATGTAGTTGAAAAGTTAAGCGGTTCCGGAACAGTATTTTCTTGAAGAATTTATTTTTAATTACTGAATGGAAGATTTTCGACATGTAGCACTACCGTATTTAACACTAGAAGTACTAAACCAGTCAAAATGACTGGTACACAATTTTTTCAAAAAATTCTCAAAGTTTATTGGAGAGTCATAGGAGAAATATTCTGCGTCCAAATAAAAAAACATAAATGATCGAATTCATCATCTTTTCCGCCTTTTGATTCCTCTTTTCTCAAAGTACTTATTTAATATATTGAAATATACATTAATAGATTTAACGCCGGTAGTTCTAGTGTTAAGAGCTGTGGTGAGTAAGGAGGTAAACCCTGGAATTTGCAACAGGGGGCATGATTTTAAATTCTCCGTCACTTCTGGAAAATATTTTCTATGTGATATTTATATCATACGTATATCATAGCTTCAGTAGTTCGGAATCCACTTAAAACAGCAGAATAGCAATTTATACCGAAATCAGCACAGTATAGCGATGTAAAACAACTACCTGTAATTATATCTTCCCTTTTTTCACACTATCATGGAAATCTCTGTATAGTAACACTTTGATCTTTTCCTTTACTCCTAACAAAATGTTACTATCATTAACACTACAATCACCGACGATTAATCCAGCTTTTATTTATTCGTAATTACTAGCTACGTTCAAAGAAAAAGAGCAGCAGGAGAAAAAAATTGAACGATAGAATCGTTTGCATTTAGCAAAAAAGGTTTACAAAAATAAAGAAATAATTTTCAAAGAAATTAAGTAGCAGTCATTTTGATTGCCTTAATTAATCTAGTGTTAAAAATAATTTGACCGGACAAAATAGTCGCTGTCTAAATGATTTTAATATTCACCGAGGATAAATATTTTGATTCTTTAGTATAGCATACTATTTCTGTGTCCGAGGACTACAGATAAAGAATTATGCCATACTTTGGCAGTGTCTGTGAGAAGTAATTCAAATGCAAAAAGTTTATACTGTTATTCAAACAGTTCCGTGATTAAATTTTGAAGCAAGTGTAACACAATTACTTCACAATTCTCTTACCAAGCATCATTATTCATTTTTCAATTTTAAACGTCCTTTAAACTTCTTTGTTTTAAACGATCTTAATGCTTATTTTGCAATAAGCAATACCATAACGTCAGTCTTGTTTCAATATTTTTTCTTATAACACTAGCTCCTTTCTCGATCCTAGTTAAGTTCTAAACAATCACGAGATTTCTTCCAAGGCCACTCGATGCGCGGTGCCTTCGTCTGGCGTGTCACCACTGCGTTCAAGGACATCATTTGATACATAGACTACCCGGAAACAAAGTGCCAAAAGATATAGACGAAGTGATCGTTCTACGCCACAAGGCATCCTACTCCTTTCAAAAAATTAGGGTATATATTTTAACACTAGAACTACCGGCATTAAATCTATTATGTTTTAATATATGAAATACGTACTTTTGAAAAAGAGGAAGCAGGAGGTGGAAAAGATGATCGATTTCTTAATTTCTGTTTAATGAAATAGAAGTAGAATATATAATCTACGGCCCTGCTATAAATATAGAGAATGTTTGGAAAAAATTGAGAACCAGTCATTTTGACTGGCTTGGTAGTTCTAGTGTTAATTATACATTGTATAATAATGTAGGACTACTGCATTCAAAGAAATTATTCGATACATAGACTACCCGGAAACAATGGGCCAAATAATACTGACGGACTGGCCGTTCTACGCACAAGGCGTCCTATTGTTCTTCAGAAATGTAGGAAATATATTTTATTTATACACTTTATAATAACATACGCTGTGCCACCACTGCATTCAACGAAATCATTCGATACATACTACCCGGAAACAAAGTGCCAAAAGATATAGACGAAATGATCGTTCTACGCCACAAGACATCCTGTTGCTTTAAAAAAATTAGGGTATATATTTTAATTATACATTGTATAATAATGTACGACTACTGCATTCAAAGAAATTATTCGATAGCTAGACTATCCGGCAATGAAATGTCAATTGATCGTGATGAACTGATCATTATATGTCACAGGATGTCCTATAGCTCTTAAAAAGTTTTCGAAAGAATATTTTTATTATACAGTTTATTATTAAATTATACTTGACATTAATATGTATTGTAGAGTTTTAAACATACAGAATATTGTTTTATTGTTCGATGCTCCTGACACGTCCTGAAGCGTGACGGGCGCTTAAAAAAAATATAGAAATGCTTCCGGACCCAATCCTCCGCAGCAGTTGACTCAGGTTTTTCTCGTTAAAACTGGAATATTTTTCTTTCCATTGTCCATGGGTTTTGCTTTCATACAGATCGTTTAGTTTGTTTTTCAACATCTGGGTTTGTGTTTTCATACTTTGGGTTCAACCCGTTCTTCTTATTCTGTAATGTTTTGAACTTCAAACAATTACTTATAGGTTGACAATCAACTTATAGGTTTGATGTAATAAGTTGAATATATTAAAAGTTACTAACAGTAAACTTGCAATTTTAATGATGTCAACATGTGTCCTATAGTCAAGCATACACTACAAAGTGTTACTTGACAATGCACTGTGTTAAAGCGCAATTAAAACGATGAAATTCATCGTGTTCTCAATTTAAACTTTTTACAAACTATTTTTCTTAACTGAGCCTAAATTCCACATCGATAATTGCACGTATTCCTTACTCTCTTTGACTACGCGTTCCAAGCGGATGCATTTTTTGACGCACAGTCGTGTTGAAAATGTTTTATTTATTTAACACTAGATTTACGGAAGCCGTCAAATTGACGGATTCCTGCTTGTCTTATAAACATTTCACAATTTTGCAGAGATTCTGTACAGTAAATATTTCACGTGAGTTTTATAATACAATAATGACTTAACGAATTACCATCTTTGCCACTTCATCCCTCTATTTCCAAAGTCCATATTTAAGATATTGCAATTTAACAGATTTCATGCCCGTAAATCTAGTGTTAAACATTTAAAAATTATAAAAACAGATTAATATAACAAACCACATTTTCTTACATTTAAGTTTAAATTTTTCCGTGTAATTAGGCCTTTTTTCCCTTGAAATCCTGTGCCTCAAAGAGTTAAGTTAAGCCTGAGATTTAACGTTATGTTCATAGAACGAAGTTGTAAATTTATTTTTTCTGCAACTAAAACTGCACAAGTTTCTGAAATTCCAACACCCCGCCAAAATTGTATTAACTTTCGACCGATTGTTAAAAATGTGGTCACTGTCAAACTCTTATCTTTATGAGATCCAACAGGTTCTTCCCCTCAATCTACTTCCTACCATTCATATGCAAATAAAGTATAGGAAATTTTTTCACACCGTACCTTTCCGCAAATATATTAGTCACACTTTAGCTGTGACTAACACCTCGAATATAATTTTTATAGATACATATGTATTCTAACTTCGTAATCGTTATCTTTTTTTATTTCCGGCTTTAATTCTTCGACCGCATGATACGTATATGTATGTATGATCTTTCTTCTCCAATGATATACATGAAAGTGGTGCATACAAGCTATTACTAAATTTTTAAACAACATCACACATTTACATTCATCTTTTTTAATTTACATATAAAATGTATACTTTACAAGTATCATACAATTTGAATAACTATAACGAGACACACAGTTATTTTAAACATTTCGAAACCACTTCTGCAGAAACTCGGAAACAAGTTTTAAGTAAGATATTCTTATTAGAGATTTCATTTCAGGCAACATATATTTTTCGAAGTTCTCACGTAATGAGGGGAAAATCAGATACCGAAATTTGGATATGGGATGCATTTTATATAAACATTTGTCCCAACAGTAACTATCAAACTTTTTTTAGGTTATACATATCCCAATGGTACCGAAATGGTTAAATCTTTGTAATATCTAATCCACTGGATACAGACTTGCAATAAAGAGGCTATGCTACTTTCAATGACCTTATCCACTTTTCTTAGGATTTCTTCTACTTCCTCTGTTTTAGCTACTACCGTCATTTCTCTTAGGACCCACTGCTTTAACCTTCATCCGTCCCTGGGACCCTTTTTGATCCAAATAGCGATTTAAATTGACCTAAATCTTAAGAAATTGTGCACAGTAAATACACTTTATTCCCAATAAAGTTATGACAAAGAAAAACTTAGAAGCATCTTGTCTTTAACATAAAGTCGATTGCGGCACAGAAGAGACCCCCGGGATTTTAGTGTGACTTTTTTAAACGAGCGGAAGAAGGTTAAATGGATTTTGAGCTACCAAGTCTATGATATGCATATCACATAGCCTACAAGTTCTTTCGTCACTGCATACACCATAGTTAATCACTGCAGAAATACAAATTTCCTAGTGGTTTTTACTCGGCCGCATACTTTAACTGCTTAGTGCCATGGTTATTTAAGAATCCGTGTCGGATTGTGCCATGCAGCGCGATAGCGCTTCGTTCATTTATTTGCAAGAAATGCCTATCAACGCTATCGCGCTGCTCTTTTTTTTTGTATAGAAGAAAATTCAATAAAAACAGCTTATTTATGCAGGTGGTTTACGATTATTTGAAAAAAAAAATAATAATTACGAACTAAGCGCGTTGCAAATTGACGATCGTGACCAAACATTGCGACACAGTTCGCCACAGTACGCGAACAGCGCGATCGCGCTGCGTGGCGTTAAAACGGTTAAAGTGAAACTGATGGTATGACTATTATACGGTATAATAATTTTCTGCTATCATGTCGCAGTGATTTTTTTATTTTGATAGTTTGTAGAAGACGGAAAGTTTTTTTTATTGGACTATGTTCCATGACTGTCACTCATTGTAATGTGACGAGTTCACTGATGACCTATAGCAGCGTTTCTTAAACTTTTTGATAAGTGGAACCCTTTTTAAGGTCTGCTTTTTTCGTGGAACCCCTGGCTTGCTCTAATAGTGTGACTTTAATGCAACATTCTGTAATTAGATGGTTTATAATAAAAATGACAATTATTTCGAATAATAATTTTAAAATTAATCCATAAGTTCTTAAAATAACTTAAAAATAAGATATTTAAGCAGGATTGAAATTTTAAATTTTAATGAGATAAGTGGTACTGCTTTTTATTATCACAGATATACTTAAGATTAGGTTTTATCGATGAGAGTTGAATTCTCATGTCAGGTTTAGCATTCATTCTGTTGCAGTATTTATTTTTCGGCGACACATAAGCTGAGAACCCCAAAAAATCTCGCTGCATAAGTTAGTGGAAGCGATGGTTGGTTGGAATTCTATTTCTTAATTTTGTGGGGCGTTAATTTTTATTGCTTTGTTTTGTATGTTATGAAAAAAGCACGTAAGTTTTGCGGTACCCTTGAGTGATCTTCCAGAAACCCCGGGGTTCCCAACGGGGCACAGTGGAACGAATCGACAATCTAGGTGGAAAAAATAATAACTCGAGAACTGTTCATTTTGGAGAGAAATGTTATATACAAAAGTTTTATAGTATCGTGGAGAGAATATCGGTGCAATATTAATTTCTAGATTATCATAAAATTATTGAATAATAATCTAATAAATCTCCCCGACTTGATTTTTTTCCACCTAGATTACTGATTTCGTTTCACTGTGCGGGGGTGTTGCCGCCCATCGGTGGACGTCGAAGATATTTAAGGGGACTTTTTTGGTCCAAGGCACATTTAGGGAGCGTCGAGGAACAACTGTCGGCCCCTGGGCAATACTCGCAAAAATGCGCAGAAAAGTTTGATTAATATTATAAATCATTGAACGCAAGTTTCAACAAATCGAATATTAAACGTAGGTCGGTTGCCTACCCGCTGGCAATATAGTCATTAATGCGAATTTAAAAATCTATCCTTGTTTTTCAAAACATAATATTATACAATATACTTCACCTAGGAGGGGTGCCATCGAATCACTTCTTGAAAAAGTGGGTTATGAAAATATAGTCAGGGTAGAAATGTACTCAGTGGCTGCATATCCTTGCAGTGCACTGCCACTAAAGGGTTCAGAAGTCAAGCAAAGGGTTCGTCAAGAACACCATTCCGTCTAAAGGCACCAATTATATCACATACAAATAATTTTCCAAAGGTAATAGGGATTCGCAGTGGAGCTCATTTCGATGTTATCGAGTTGTGTGAGCAAACATGAAATATTTCTTCATCGCCTGAACGCTATAGAAGTAAAAAAATTGACGAAGTGACAGAAGAAGCAAAGAATGTTTTGAAATATACACGAATTTATTCCGTGTTTGATTTAAAACGTTTCAAATGTTACATTAACCCAAACTACAAATCTTTTTCTTTAATTTTCTATACTTCTTTGATGAGCATTATTTATCTCGTAGTGAGTTCATTTCCGATTGTTGCATCACAAAACAATTGATTCGTAAAGATTGATTGTTACAATGGAAAATAATGTATAGTTTTTAGTACTCTCTTATTTCAAATTTTGAATTTCTTATATTATATTTAGCATGCATTAAAAGAAACGCATGCACGCACAAGATTTATGAGTATCTAAAAACATGTAAAAGAATCTCTGAGTGCTATTACTTATGTAATAACTTATTGTAATAAACCAGTTAACATTATGTAAGAGTTTTGCGCGAGCTTAACAGCGGTCAAACATTAATCGTCCTCTGCTTCGTCAGTTATTGCAATTAATTGTATGTCATTCGTCAAAGTCAAATTGATTTTAATTGCCGATTAAAATCACTGAGGAATAACTGTGAAAACATAGGAATAGAACGCTAGATGCAACGGCTGAAGGAAAACCAAGCATTGTTAATTAAGGCGAACAATGTCACGATTGAATTATAAGCTATGGTGTAGCGTTTTGTGTAACACATTTCAATTGGCTTGTTTGTTTTAATTATCTTCGTTTTGTCTTCGTATTTGATTCTATTTTTCTTCGAGGTAATATATTTTTAGAACTTCAAGATGATTATCTGCTTCTTTAAGGTAATCCATGTATCATCATGGTCAGGGTCTTGTCTTTCTAAGAAAGGCAGACATAACAAGTTGCGTCTCGAATGACCTTAAATGGAGGAAAACAAAGTTTTCTATTTAATTCCATCACTTTAAATATTCCCGTTATTGATGATGATGTGAAGAAAGGTTCGAAAAAATTGAAAAGCAATTTGAAGTTTCTTATGGTTAACAAGAGAGAGTCGACGTTCGCTATAATTACATTCATGATAATATTGATTACTCTCAATAAATTTCTTACTATTCAAGTAAGAAAATTTCTGCGTACATAAGAAACCGATAATCTTATATTTAGCAAATAAAGATTTCCGATTTCAATTCTTTAGTTTCCATTGTATAATAAATGCGACAATTGAAATTATAGTGGTACCTTAATTCGAAAGAATGTTGGCAAAATGTTTACTATACCTCCTCACAATCGTTAACCCTTTGCGGACGGAGACTTTTTTGAATATTGAGAAATAATCATTTGTTTGGCGTTAAAAACTACCTTTTTATCAGAAAGTCAGAGTGTCGATCTATAGAAGTTATAAATTAATATTTGTATAATCATATTTTAACAGTCATATTTCAATTTTTCAATTCTAACCGTGTATACATACACCGATAAACTATAATCAGATTTTTTCTCAGGCCGCATATATGCGTCCGTCGTCCTCAAAGGGTTAAGAGTACCGGTACTCCATTCTTTACGCCTCAATGGCTACATCTTCCATCGTTTTCATTCATCTATGTTAAAGATGCGATAATTAAAATTATTATGGTACGATAATTTAAAATAACACTTCCGATGTGTATCCAAAACCTTTTTACAATCATTAAGAGTACCGGTACTCCAATATTTATGCGTCATTGGCTACATAGTACAAGGTCTCTTCTCATTTCAATGAAGGATGCGATAATAAAATTATCGGGGTACCATAATTCAAAATAATACTTCCGATATGTTTCCAAAACCTTTTTACAATTATTAAGAGTACCGGTACTCCAATATTTATGCCTCATTGGCTACCTAGTACAACGTCTCTTCTCATTTCAATGAAGGATGCGATAATAAAATTATCGCAGTATCATAATGCAAAATAATATTTTCAAAATTTTTACAGCACCTTTTTACAATCAGTGAGAGTACTGATACTCCGGTATTTTCGCGTCGATAGCTTCATCTTCCAAGCGTCCTTTACGCAGCATATCCAACAGAAAGATCGAACGCAGTAATCCTGGGTTCCTCTTTCTCCTGATTCTTTCGCGCGATACGTCGCATCACCGCGCTCTCCTGCAATCGGTTTTAGTTGAGTCCAGTTCAGTCGTAAACCGCACTCTGCGCGGATCGGTTTTGATGATATTGCGTTTCTTGCGTGGCTCTCTGTAATTTTCGATCTCCTCGTTGCCGGTATTGTCTCCCTCGTCTCAGAAATGTACGACAAATTTTTGCTAGTACTTTCTTTACAATTTCTCATCGGCCTGACCGATTCCGCTGTTCACCTGTATGACGATCTTTATGGTACGTATGAATACACGATTTTTTAATTCGTTTACGATCGTTTTCGTTGGTATTTTTAGAAATTGCATAGGTTTCGCGCGGTTCTTTGTTGTGATAACACTGTGATTTAATACTGTTTTGAAAATGAGCGTTGGTGCATATTAGTTTTTATGGTGAAATGTGCTTACGGTGAAATATTACGTCGGGAATTTCTCATCAGTGGAAGCTTGATTCCCCTTGTGGTAAATTACAATTTTCTCCGTTATCATTTAAAGATTATCCGCTTTGGCGAAATTGAATTAAAAGAAGTTACGGGTATTTTGATTAATAAGTTTATTTGAACTACAAAATTAACTTGTCTTCCTCTCTGAATAATTTAATTCCATAATTGAAAATGGTTATATCATAAATAGTGGTTATATGTGTACAGTTTGTGGATATGTTTAATGAACAATTAAAATTGGAAGATGGTTTATATTGCACAGGCGGGTAGGATATGGAGCAAATATCTTAAAGTTTCGGAAAACAATAAAAATGTGTTTATAAACAGTCTTACTAACTATGATAATGTCAGAAAAGACTAGATAATAACTAAACTATACACCCCTATTGTATATTAATTGTAATTTATCATTTTTATAAGCTTGTTTACATTAATTTTTATTACATTAATAGATTACTTAATGCAGATTTAACTGTCTATGGAATATTTCAATGTTGGAGTATTCAGTTGAATATGTCTTGTTGTTAATATAAAATATTTCGTCTTAAAACCAAAGCAGTGACGCGAATTGTGTAGAATTTTTTCGTCAGATATATTTGATGGATAAAGTCGTTAGAAAACTAAACAGTATGAAGTTATTAATTCCTCAATCATTTTAAAGTCATCTTAATTCTTTGTATCAACAACTCGTTATAAAATACTGGAATATTGACATGTTTAAGTAAGTACGAAACGAACATCAGCATACGACGTTGATCGTCGGGTTTGATATAAAAATTTAAATACTATATTATTACTAATTTGTAAGTGTATACTACTTTTTAAGATGTTTGTATGCGGATCTATGCTCCTCATGCAATTGAAAAGTCGATCCATTCGGGAATAGTATCTTCTTAAAGAATTTATTTCCAATTACCTGAATGGATATCAGGGTAGAGTATTGTTCATCTGACATCGTAAAGTTTTTATATATTATAGTACAATTATTACAAATAATATAATATTTTATTTTCTATCCTATTTTGTATTATATTATTATAGCATAATAATTAAAATGTATGTGTATATATTTTATTGTTATAAAGATTATAATAATTCTAAATTATCAAGGCAACATTTTCTGATATGTTATATTATAATATCGTTGGATTTTTTTAAATCTGTTATACTAAGCAGTTAGCAGTAGCCTGAAGGGGAAATTTTTGCATGATGTGAATATAATGGAATTATTAATGGAATTGTAATAGAATTGTAATATGACCACTCTGCGTATGCGGTTAACAGAAACAAACGCTTTAGAGTGCAACTAATTACACGAATAGCGGAAGTATTAGGCTAGATTTACTGGAAAACCGATGAATAATGGCAATTGGACTCGGTCAAACTTGCTGACGAGAAAATATTAAGAATTCGCATTCTTTATCACCAGTTTTGATATTTCAATAGGAGATTGAAAATGTCTAATAAATTATAACATTAAATGAAAAAGAGTTTATTATGAACCGCTGAAATTTAAAACATAAGTCTGGTTTGGAAAAAATTACGATGTTCAAATATGGATTAATGATTAGTGATAATGATAGACTGTCACTGCATGATCATCACATATCATCATGTTCCGATTGATTAACCTGTAATATTTATTTTTAAGAACTTAATATTTTCAAATTAATTACACTTAATAAGAAATTAACGAATGCATTTTCTGACTAAAAAGATTCCTTCTGAGATACTCGGCAGATTCATCTGCATTTATTTATTCAACGTTCGATATACCTGGGATGACCTTAAATCTTGCTTCTCATAGAAAAATTAACTTTTTTTCGTTGTGCCATTCACTAACTTGCTGTGTTTTGTATTATCACCTTTTCACTGCTATTTCTGAACATGAATGTTTATGTCGCAGAAGTTTTGGATAAGTTAATGTTCAAATTAAAACGCACACACATTTCTTCTTTAAATGATCAGTAAATCATTTTTTTAAGTCCAAACGACTTAGTTTGAATTCTTGTAATGTTTACTTCTTAGGTACAAGTTTCATAAATGTCCTGAATTTTTCAATTTGTTAAGTCCGATTAATTTAAAAGTCAAATTTAATACAAAGATACAAAATCAAACGTATGGAGTTAGCTAGTACGAGAAATAATTGTCTATCCTTCCCGAGAAATGCTTCAAATGCAGGAAGTTTGCGGTTAATGGAGGATACTGTGCATTTTACTTGCAAGTCGGTATACGTAAGAAAGTTCTGCGTAAATTCGGCACATTTCTGCGCGAATGATCGCGCACATATGAGCTTTATCTGCATGAATTGAAGACACGTGACGTCAAATAGCATCATAAAGGGCTGATGTCATTTTCCATTAACCTTATATTCATTTCAGATATTAACTCTTTCATTTCTGTAGGATTTAAGTCTTGCAGATACACATAGCATGTTGACACTGTTTGCGTTATAATTAAGTATATATTCCTTGTTTATAAAAATTCTTATATTACATATTACATGTGGCATCAGGTATATTTATACCTAAGTATATTTATACCTAAGTATATTTATAATAAAAGTATATGAGAGAAATGTTTTATTGGAAATGTTTAAAAGTATACTTTTATACTAAATATTCTTATGAGAAACACCAGGACTTTTTCTTCGGAAACAGTCCTGTCAAAGAAATTAATTTAATCTGTAGTAAAGACAAAAACACTTAATAATATAATAGCACATTATGGATTAATTTGCTATTTTACATAATTCGTGATATCTTTGATATTTAATTAAGTATTTAAGGCCTACATGATAACTAATTATTTAGTTGTAGTTCAATAAAAGGAACTACAGTTTTATAATTAAAAAATGTTTACTGCTAACCTAGCAGTGTTTGTCAGTGCTGAAGCTTTGACAAATGGAAGATTATTCCTCGATCTTTATTTCCTATTATTTCTAATTATAAAAGTGAAAATTATTCGAGACGTACTATTGAATTTATAAGTATTTAAAACCTTATAAGAAAGCAATCATTTATATAGAATTTACAGAAAGGATCAGAACAAGCATTTTGTTACAGAATAACATCATACGTCCACTTGCCACTGAAAATTAAATTACTATTAAGACCTATTAAATCTCAGAAATCTCAAAAAATAAAGAAACGAAATATTCTTATCCTTGTCCATGAAATATTAATCATGTATTAAGCCAGTTTTCCCAAACTTTTCTCATTGCGGAACACTTTTTAAGTTCTATTTTTAAGGAACACTACACTGAATTTAGGCTTTGAATTGTAATAAATGATGACACAGATATGTTAGATAAATAAATTAAACATTTATTCCAGTTTTAATATCATAACTATAAAAGAAACGTTTATCAATATTTAAATTTAAAAAAAAAGTTATACATAAAATTAATTATATGAAAAATAAAAAAAAATTAAAACATGCATCATTTCTCGATGAATAGTTAATAACAGTTTACGGAACACCGGTGTTCCGCAAAACACAGTTTGGGAACGCCGTATATTTATGCACCAAGTATTTAAAAGAAATACGTTGCACACTACGAGCAGTGCAGGTATATACGCATGTCGATGCAAATATTTTGAAAACGATAGAATCGCCGGCAACTACTATTCCAGCATATTATGTCAACTCTTAAACAATACACGTTTACTTTTATTGTATCAAAACTGTATAAAATGGCTGTAAAGATATGCCAGCTGAAAAGCATCATTAAATTTACAATTAGTACGTAATTGTAAATTTCATTCAATTTGAAATGACCATGCTACTTACCGATAAAAATCGAATTCTTCTTTCTCTTTTCGGAGCTTTTCAGCTCTTAATAGCCGACACTTTGGACCAACTATACATAAATAGGTTTACAAATCGTATTATGTGGACTTTAATTTATCTAGTAAACTAATCTACATTTCGTGATCATCAGCAACGCATTTCAGAAATGCTGCTGAAATGTATGACGTTTTTCACTATCACAGTCAAGCTTTTCATATATTTGAATTCAATATTCAACATATTTCTGTAATGTTACTGTTAATTCTTGCGGTACATACTTATAAACATTGAAACACGTTGCCGATAGTTCCGGTTCTAGTTTTAATGTATCCGATCCTGTTATTAGCCAGGTTGCCTCCTCCTGAATACCGGTACCAGGTCTTTGTAAATGACGCTATTCCAAGCGGTGCAAGACCGGTTGCAGTGTGGTGGTCGATGACATTCCATTACGTCAGTGCTGAGCTATATGTAAACTCGGTATGACGTAGTCCTACGTCAGCAAGGGCTTGCTACTGGTACTTATCTCTTTACCTCGGAGCAAAAAGATTTCTTTTTCGCAAGAAAAATGATGTCCACTTTTTCTTTTCAACCATAATTGCTATTATTATCATCTTTTCCTTCTCTTAACATTACCAAGTCTGGTTGATTTATTGCAATATACAGATAACCATCGTATAATACGGCAGTTAAGTTCCTACAAAAATATGTTGCTATGCGAAACCAAATACTAGTAGAAAAAAGGTAGTTAGATCCCAAAAATGAGAAAACCGTACTATTATATTTTTATAATTAGGAGAAGTATATTTATTAAAGGAAGTCTTATCAAAAACATTACTTTAATATTTATTAAATATTTATTTTTTATTAAAAATTTACTATTCGTAGAAAATCTATGATTTAAAATTGCTTGCTTCTAGCTGAGTGATATGTATATAATGCTAAGCACTTGCGGAGTTCTCTCTTAAACTTTGTGTTTCTTTCAATTGAAGGATTTCCATATAGGAAGCATATAATTAATATGACACGAGCAAAATGGATTTTAAATTTTAATAATTTTCGAAATTCTGCAGGCAAATCTGATACGACACACAGTGGTCGATTTCGTCGGAATCCTGGCCAAAAAGCCAAAATTTTTCTCGCGGTTTTCAAAATCCAGCAGTTACGTTCGATTTATAATAAAGCGGAATTACGCAATAATTTTTCTTTTTAAATAAACTTGGAAGCTTTCTGAAGTAAGACACGTTGGGTTTTGTTGCTACTTTTTGCTACTCCAGGAGTTATTGTTATTTATTTGTTTGCGCGCCGTTCGTGAAACAGTGCATGTATAGCTTCGGACCGGGATATCAAGTTTGACTTATTGTTATTTTGCATTCACCAGTTTGTTTTTGGACATTTTTAAATTCACATTTGTCAACAGCAAGCCAAGAAACATTAGAATACTAACTTTTGCGCGGAACCAACAATTTTTGAATGCACGTTTCCGTCATGTTGAATGCGCCATTTTGTTTTTGGAAATTTTGACTTTTGATTCATAATCAGGGACATAAATAATATCAAAATACTGATTTTGGCGCGGAACCTTCGATTTTTTCATACACGTGTCCGCCATATTGCGTCCGCCATTTTGTTTTTGGAAATTTTGATTTCAGATTCATAATCAGCGACCCAAATAATCCTGATCTGTAAATTTTTGTCTAAATCGAAATCGTTTTGAGGTTTTGGCCAGGATTTCGACGAAATCGACCACTGTGCGACATACCACGTTCAAAGAAAAATTTTCCGATGAGATATCTTGTCCACTTAAAAGCTGTTAATTCGTTCTGTGTTATATGGGGGTTTCCTTAATTTCGGATTTTGCTCTTAAATACTTTAAGCGTTGTCGAGGATTTCTCTAATTCACAAACCGTGTTAGAGTGAACCTGTGTTCTATGATACCGTATCGTACGAGGGTTTTCCCCATTTCTCGAACCATGTTGAAACCTATATCTAGGAATCTATATTTAGGAATGTTCGTGAGAGCTATGTTGGGTTAGGAAGTAAAGACTTACATTTAATATCAGTGAATTGAAATTCATATCCCCAGTCGCCACTGCGACATATTTTCCCTATGTGATATGTAATATCATAGCCTCGGTGGTTCGCAACCCACCTAGACAGAATGACCATAGCAATTAAAATACAAAAAATATAAAAAGAAGAAAGAAAGGAACGTTTGTCTGATATCGCGTGTCTACAGAATAACGAATTTTGCCCTTCTTTATTAAAGCCGTCAAATTGACGGATTCCTACTTGTTTTATAAACATTTCTCAAATTTACAAAGAATCTATGAATTAGATATTTCACGTGTATTTTATAATACAATAATGATTTAACGAATTACCATCTTTGCCACTTGATCCCTCTTTTTCCAAAGTCCTTATTTCATATATTGAAATGTAGCAGATTTCACGCCCGGAAATCTAGTGTTAAATCAGAATATATCAACGGGGTTTCAAGCGTTTTATTGTGCCAATTTTTATCTTTTAGGATTTACAACCTTAATATTATAATGTGTATGACCAGAAAACAGTAATCTGTTTCCAGATTCTCTGTAGTTATGATGTACATTTGTTTGTATCGTTTGGTACTAAGATGTTATTATTATTATTATTATTATTATTATTATCATCATCACTCAATTCTAATCTAGACATTAAACAAAAAATCCATTTGTCTTTATTATTAGCAAAATATGATTCATAACGAATTAAAGATTATTCGATGCGAGGAATGCAGAATGCAATTTTGAGTTCTCTGCTTGAATCCACATGGTTCTGGGAAATTCAAAATAGCAGACAACGTGCGCATTGTATATACATTGAAAAACGTGAACGTATCATTAATCATAAGAGCTGATTTTTGATAATCTTATTGGAAACTGCTGGAGGTTGAAATTTGTCTCGTGCTGTGAATCCTAAAGTGTTAAACGACCTGTCGCGAATCCTCCTTTGTCTATAATTGAAATTAACGATCCTTTTAATATTGTATCATCACAAGATATTCTTATATATTTACTTCTGATCATTTTCTGAGTATATATGAGCATCGATTAGTTTGGTTATTGAACGCATTAATTTTTAGCATAATAATGTTAATGGTCGTTTTAATATAATAACTGTAAGTATGTAAGGATATCTAAGGGTATGTATTACGTTCTTTTATTTGCAGTGTGAGCTTACGCAAAATTTGGTGATAGTACTAAAAGCCAAATTTTGTGCATACATACATATAACTTAATACATGTAGTCATTTTTATTAGAAATACAAGGTTCATTGCAATTGTCACTTGATTTCTGAAATTCCATCGATTAATATTTGTAAGAGGAAAGCAGACATTTTTGTAATTGCGAATTTCTTTTCTTTCAATTGATTAAGAATCTTTTACTTCAAGTTTCAAAATTTATTGCCACTTTCAAAGCAAAAAAATAAAACAACTTATCGACATTTTCTTTCTGGTAGTTTTTTCGTATGTTCGTTATTTATAAGATAAATGACACTAAAAGAATACATTTCTTACTCTGCAGTGTATTATATTGAAGCGTGTTGTTCATTGAGCAGAATAGAGACAACTATCAGCAGCTTCCAATAATAACTGTAAGGAAAAAAATATTATTGTCCACGTAGACCGATAACTGTTTCGTCTCTCACAATTTAATTATAGAGTAGAACTTCACTCATTGTTAGATAAATGTACATCTACCGCACGGAGATGTACTCAGCTGTAACCGCTTCCTGCAACGTTCGTAATAAACAAATGTGATAACGTAGCGTTATGTAACTCAAGAAAATTTTTAAGTACAAAGAATAATTTAAGGTAAATTGTTCAGGCGACGGAACAAAAATTAATCGAACGGTTATGTCACTCCAACCGATGTTATACACGAAGAAGTGAATGGCCTGTCGTTAATTAAAGTTCTGAATTCGATGCAATGTCATTCCACAAACTTGTGATCAATGCCGCTATACCGTACGATAAATAGCGTTAAATTAACCCTCTGAGGACTAGCGATGCATATATGTGGTCTGAGAAACAATTTAATTATAGTTTATTGCTGCTTGTATACATAGATAGAGTTGAAAAATTGAAATACAACCGTTGAAATATGATTAAACAAATAGTAATTTATATTGTATATACATTAACAGCCTAACTTGCTGATAAAAAGGTGGTTTTGAATCGCAAAACAAATGGTTATCTCCTGTCTCCGTCCACAAAGGGTTAATAATTAGAAATCATCGCATGCAGAAAATGTTCGTGTCATATGAGAAAAGCGGATAAGGTCGGACCTCTCAAGGCTGATTCAGGGAGAGAAGTCTATGTTTGTAATTTGTGTTGAAGTTTTCCCTGAAACTGTACACTCAAACCTGTTTTTGTATGGTCTTTATTTGTGCGATTTTTTATTTGTGCGATTTGTTTAGTGCGGTATATGAAAATTCCAATCAAATTGAAACATAATTGTCGAAGTTATCAATAAATAAGAACATAGTAGGTTTGATTGGCCATATTTTTCGATTTTTAATATGTAGTTCATCACATTACATAAGTATTGCGTTAGCCGATTACATTCTATGTTATTGAACTCTATACATATCTTCAAGTGACGAAAGCGATTTTGTACCAGTTTACCACAAGAAAGTTCGCGTATTGTCAGACTACGAAGGATAATGGTTATACGTTTTGAAAAGTTTTGTATGTGTAAAATAAGTAAATATTTAAATAAAATATATAAAAATGTTCCCATGTGTATTTTCTAAATCAGATTCCAAGTAGCTACCAAGCATCGTGTCTTGATTTTGTTTAAAGAAACAATTCCTAGTTATTTCGTAAGCTTTGAGTTATTTTCTACGTGAGACTTTTTTTATGCGGTCCCTATTCACCGCACAAAAAAAAAATAGTATTTAATTGCGTTGCGAAAACTATTTCTTATAGCTACTCGTGAAGTTTTATGCGATTTCTTTTATGCGGTCCCTATCCACCGTACAAAAACAGGTTTGATTGTATATAGCATATGCACAATTAGTTTATCTATGTTTTCAGAAGGAAGTGATTGTGCGTTGGAAAATGGCGACGTAGGAATCTGCAAGAAACTGCTGGACTGTCCATCTAGATTAGAAGAAGTGCGTGAAGGAAGGAGAACCTCGGAGTCCTCTGGACGATGTGGCTTTGATAATTTCACAGAGATTGTATGCTGTTCCGTAAACATAACTGACAAAATAGGTCTCCGGCCAGCTGATGTTGGTATGGCTCTCTTTTCTATACATTTCTAAATATTTAAGTACTTAAAATATGTCTACCTACAAGTATAACAACATTATAAGCATATCGAAATCGTACTCTGATTAGCTGATATTGATCTGTCTTTGATTTCTACAGCTATCTAAACATATGAGTCGTTTTCTTTGAAAGTGGTGTAAATCCATTTTACATTATATGTAGATATTTAAGGGTTTGTATTTGAATGGTTTGAAAAAATAATGGTATATCTGCTACACTCATTTTTTTTTAAATATTAAATTGGTTTAAGTTTATAATGTGATCGGTTTTAAAGTATCAGTTAAAAGTGAAGTAGAGAAATAATGTAGTATAATTTTGGAACTGAATATTATATCTTTGCGGAAAGTGGACTTATATTACTTTCAAAGTAATTATATTTGTAATTTCATTAACTACGTAAATTTATATTGACAAAATGATGCAAATTTTTAAGGATTTTTTTGGGAACTGTTTATAGATAAAAAGTTCATAGCAGATTGCATTCGTTGGTATCATTAACTAACTTTTTGCCAAAAATGGACTTACACCACTTTCAAAGAAAACGGCTCATATAAGAATGAAGAAATCAGAAATATACCGGACTAGTACTCCAATTAGCTAATATGTGCATATCTCTGTCTTCTATAGATATCTAAATATGTAAATATCTATATAAGTATAGCCCGACAACATTAACTCGGCTTGCGGAAAGAATGCGGGTCTGATTCGTAGGACGCCAAGAGCCATGCCTCTGATTACATGTATTTATACGGGGGCACTTCACGTTCTACCTCCTAATTCGCTAAAAGAGCTAACACATTCAAATCGAACTAAAGGACGGAGAGAGAGAGCTGCGGATGGAGCAAGGGAGAGGACGCGAGTTGGGCGGTGAATGTGAGGACAATAGCGTATGCACAAGATTTAGGATATCACTGTGGTAAAAGCTGGATCAACTCCGGTATATAGCTCTGGAACGCTTTCTTGACAGCTGAGGGGTAATTTGCTCTGATTCGCCCGACGGATAGTGATATCCCTCTCCCTCACGCATTTTCGATTGTGACGCGCTATTGGCAGAAACAGCTACGCACACAAATCAGATTGCGTGACAAAGAGAGAAAGCAACAGCCGTGAAACTGAGTTGCGACAGCACGAAGTCGAGCGTGAAAGTCGAAGCATTGGCGTACGCACGAGATTTTTACAATCAGGTTAGGTAGATACCGATATTAGCGACTTGCATAGACTATCATTTTTCAGTATCGGTAAAACAGATTTCGGTCCGACAATTTGGAATGTTCATATACGTGAAAGTACGGCAATGCTACGACTATGCAAAATGATACGTCACGAGGCTGAGCGCCACAATTCCAGGAAATAAGAGGACGGCACACGCGGGCTATAGGGTGGGGGTAGGCGGTGCGAGAGCAATCTCCCCTTTCGTCTCAGCTGCCAAGAAAGCGTTCCAGAGTTATAACTACCCCCTCCGCACGGGGGGCTCCCCCTTGGCGAAACACGATGCTGGACGAAGGAGCATCGTAACATGATGCAACCCGAATCAGATAAGAGTGTAACTCTCCAATTTAAGGATAAAACTTTTTCGTTCTTCATCTTTTTTTCTTGAAAGCTTTACCAACGTATTTGTGAGATTTTTCTGATGAAAATGATATCAAACACGATATAGTTTGAATTATATTTACTTACTATTTAATATGTATTTACTTACTATTTAACACTAGAACCACCGGCGTTAAATCTATTATATTTCAATTAATCAAATAAGTACTCTGAGAAAAGAGGAATCAAGTGGCGGAAAAGATGTTCAATTCGGTCATTTATGTTTTTTTAGCTGGACGCAGAATATTTCACTTATGAGTCCCCTATAAACTTTGAGAATTTTTGGAAAAAATTGTGTACCAGTCATTTTGACTGGTTTGGCAGTTCTAGTGTTAACATAATCTAAACATATCGTGTCTGGTATCATTGTAATCAGAAAAATCGCACAAATATGTTGGTAAAGGTTTCACGAAATAACGGTCAAAAATGAAAAAGTGTTATTCTTGAATTGGCTCAGTCACACTCTTATCTGATCCGTTTTGTATCATGTTACACTGCACCCTGGTCGATCGCCGCGTTTCGCCAAGGAGGATCCCCCCTTGTGGAGGGGATAGCCATGTCACGTTTATCCAGCCAGCAAGTAAAATTACGGTAATGCTACGACTATGCGGAGTGTTTAACTTAGGAGGCTGAGTTTGGAGATCCCAGAAACAAAATGGCGCGAATAGGCGGTTGAAAGCGAGAGGCCCCACCGCTCAGAAGCCAAGTTAGAGCTGTCGCACTATATACATATTTTAATAGTGAAAGTGCAAAGTATAACATCTAATAATAATAATAATAAGTTAAATTTCAAATAGAAAAAGTAAATTTGACTAATTATGGTCAAAGAATAAAATAAAAGTAAGGTCAAAGAATAAAATTGAGTACTATAATTCACAATTTATACTAATCTCATAACTATAATGTCATTTCAGCTTGCCAACAGTATGAAAACGAAATAATGGCAGAGACTGTCAAGTCAAACGACTTGTCATTTCATATATTCGGTGGAATCGAAGCTCAATCAGGTGAATTTCCATACATGGTTGCTTTAGGGTACGAAAAAAGTGACGACGACGACGATGACACACCGCCTATTAAGTATAGTTGCGGAGGTACCTTGATATCGTCCCGATATGTTTTAACGGCTGCTCACTGTGTCAATAATATAAATCGAAAAGTTCCTGTAGAAGTAAGTGTGGCAAATATCTTTTATCGAGTAATAAATATATTTAATTGAAGTATTCAGTGAAATTATTGTATGATAAATTCTAGGGAGTTGATTATGGAAAGCCAAGTAGCATTTGCCAGCAGTTAGATGATATTTAAAGTATTGTAATACTATTATATACTCGGTCACATACCTAACATGATCATTTCGAATAATTTATGAAAAATGCATTGCATAAAAAATTGTTGTATTCAAAAGTTACCTGGAATCGAGAGAAACATCGTATTATACATGATTTCTTTATAGGTAGAAGTGTTTAGGAGATTTAGTGGTCAGCTTCGTTTTTTTAAATGGAACACACTATTTTTTTGTAGCTATCCGAAAGAGCATTAATTTCTAAATAACAAAGTATTAAATATAATTTGCTACAAAGCTGATAATAAAATTAAGGAAATATAAATTAAGGTTTGACCCGCGTAAAATCGCGCTGATAGTTGAATGTGACCGAATAATTCCAGAATAATATAGCTGTATAGGTATAGTTATTAATATAGGTATTAATATAACTATATACAGCAAAGCTGTATAGAATTAATAGAATATCCTTACTTTTTACGTCAACGCTATTTCCAAACCAAATATTAAAGAAAGAAAACTTAATAACCACTTAGACTTTATATTATTAATGTCTCTAAAAAATTTATCATTTAAAGGAGCAAATTTCTTAATTTTTTACGTTCATCTTGCAGAATGTAAGCGAGTAATCAATCGATTGAAATATACAGTATTACCTCCTTGCCCTACAGTTTGTTTTGTAACTGCCTCTGCAATAATTCAGAATTTAATCATTAAACTAAAAATTGATCAGTGATTCTTGACATATCGTATAATTTAACGTAATATTAATATTACAGAAATAATATTATCGCGTCGCGTCTCATTAAAATTTTCAATTTCATAGGTATTGCAAAACTTGAAAATTTCCTATACCATTTTCATCATCACGAGTGTAACTGGTTATTGTAGAGCAAGGGGTTAATTTAGCACACGCAGCAAGTTACATATTAAATAAATGGCGTAAAGTTATGTATATTTCTATTATAGGTACGACTGGGGAGTGAAGATATGAGGAGTACCTCTACGAACGTAAAACGCATCCCAATAAGCGATATCATTTCTCATCCGAAATACAAACGTACCACGAATTACAATGACGTAGCCATATTGAAATTACGGGACGAAGTACAAGTGTCTGTTACAACTAAACCCATTTGCATCCAGACGAAATCCTTGAGTACCATGGAAGAAAGGTTGAATAGCTCGTTGGTGGTTATCGGATGGGGTTCTACAAGTTTTGAGAACGAACGATCTATTAAACTCATGAGAACACCGAGCCTTAGGTATATTGAAGATTTTTATATATTTTTTTAAGTATAGGTGGTTTATTGGTTGATTTTTAAACTAGGAGTTTTATTAGAATTTGCAAGTCACTTTGTAGTTTCAAATTTACATAAATTTTAAATCTCAAAAAGGCAGAATTCTAACTTAATAGTAAAATACAAACCTTGTTATTTACCAAGTTGTTACTTTTACTTAGCCATATTTTAAATGAAGTAAAACAGAGCTGCAAAATCTAACAGAATTTAAGCTTCCTTTAATATCTCATTTACGTTCAAAGAAATAATAATATTCATTAACACCCTCATTAACGCCAGGTCTACCGAGGCAATCTAAAAAAGCTAGTTACCAAATATCTAAAAAATCACTCAACTTTGTAGCTATGTAATTGTTTTAATTATCTAGGTCTACTTTGCATGATGTAAATTAATAAATCAAACAACATTCCTTATTCGTTCCTTTTCTTGCAACACATTTATCTATTATGTGAAAATACATTATACTGATCGTCGTTAATTCTAATGCTACGTATCTTGAAACATTTCTAAAAAATGTTAAATCAAACAGAAACACGTTGAATGCCACCGGTATTTCGCTAGTTTCTGCATTTCTACTAAAGTGAAACTTTTTCTATTAAAATCACATCTTTGGAAAGCAAAAACATTAAAGACACAGAGAGATATATAGACAGCAGGACTCTACCTTTGTGAGACAATCGCGTAGATATTGACAGAATTAACAAATTCACAACTGTTACAATTTAAAAGTCATATGAAGTTTCATTGAATTTAATAGCGCCGGTCACCGGTGACCTCCATGGCATTCACCGTGTTAATCGAATCTATTAATTACAGTGTTGTAGATAAAGAAACATGCGGCAAGTCCTACAATGGTTTTCTCAAACTTCCCCGTGGCATCGACGAGAACATGATCTGTGCATTGGACACAAACACTACTAGAAGATCTGATGCTTGTCAAGGAGATAGTGGAGGACCTCTACTGATGTTATCAGAGACAGGAGATAGCATTATCGGAATCACAGCGTTTGGGCAAACCTGTGGTGGATCCGTTCCAGGAGTTTACACCGCCGTGCATCCTTATTTGGATTGGATAGAAGAGCAGGTGTGGCCGAGTGATGATAAGGTTTGATGTGTAAAAGGTTGCACTAATTTCGTTTGACGTCATTTCACTGTACAACCTGAAATTACTCATAAATGTGCCGGTAATTACGATTCGTGGGCTATTTGTAAGTCAAAAATTAAAAATTCATTGTATCACTTATTTTGCGTTGCATCTATGTATTACGCGTTTATGAGCAGAATGCCAGTCAAAGAAATGAGGGCCTGATTGGTTTTTAAAAGCCTGCTCCGTACTAAAATCTTGTGCAGCTTATGACATTAGAAGCCTAAGCCTGTGAATTCCAGTAATATAAAAGGCCCCGGATAAGTGGGCCTGCTGAAATGCCACTATTGCTTTTGTGTTGTTTCATGCGACCTCTTTTTAGCACAGCATGGTAGAAGGTGGGGATTATATTAGTTGTATCCGTTTCCCTACGAGTTCTTTTATGACTCCGTATGTCATAGCTGAGCGTTAAACTGATCAAACAAGAATTTAACACGTTGAATGCCACCCATATTTTGCTAGTATCATCATTTCCATCGAACCGAAACTATTTCTATCAAAATCACAACTTTATAGAATTGAAATATTAAAAGTAAAAATAGTTATGTACTCACAAGGGAACATCCCGAGGTGTAACTCACCGATTTTTATGAAATTTTAGTATGATATACTCCTCGCGGAAATATTTGACACGTATTTTTTTTTATCGGCAATCGTCCACGTTAAAGGGGTGAAAACCACCCTCAAAGTTGGCACCCTGAAACTTATTTATTGAATATCTGGAAAACTATTAGAGATACGAAAATTTCGTAAAGAGAGAAAATTAACGTATTTCGACCACAAATCTAATGATATAAATATATTTTTTTTAAACTCGTTTGTTTAAATAATATGCTTAAAAATACAACTTTTTTAATGATTTTGTAAGTCAAATTTCAATAAATTTTCTTGAATATTTTTCTGAGAATACCATATACCGAAACACAAAATACGGATAAAATGGAAATTTGAAATTTTTTTTGTAAAAAAAGTTATTGCATTTTTAATTTTTTCTCTTGCGTTCTTGTTAAGTTATGCCTTCGTATATACATGTATGACTGCTTTAAAAGGCCAGATTTTATTGCCAGACACACATATCGTCTTTATATAAATTAAAAAAATTTGATTGATTAATTAATAATTTGTAACAATTATTGTAATAATGGTATTCATTGTTATTCTTATAACCAATATTTTCTTACACCACGAGCATTCTAAAGCATCCCTGTAATCAATTCCAGCATGTAACGTCCGAAAATAGTAAATATATAACGCATACCTCCCGAGAATTAATTAATTTATTTGGCCTGTCGGCGGATTCACATTGATATCATAAATGACTATCCCGAGGTGTAACTCACCAATTCTTATGAAACTATAGTATAAGGTGCTTTTCGTGGAAATATTTAATATCTACTTTCATTTATCGGCAATCGTCCACGTTAAAGGGGTGAAAACCACCCCCAAAGTTCGGATAACGAAAACTGTTTTATCGAATATCTCGGAAACTATTAGAGATACGAAATTTTCCTAAGGAGTGAAAATTAACGTATTTCAATCACGAATCCAATGCTATAAACATTTTTTTAAAAAGCCCGTTTGTTTAAACAATATGTTAAAAAATACTTTTTTTTTCATAATATTTTCAGTTAAAATTCTTTCAATTTTCTTAAATAATAGTTTGTATACACTATATAGTCAAACAAAAAATACGGATCAATCAACTATGTATATACGACGGGAAAACTTGACAAGTTCATCAAGCGTAAGAATTGAAAATGCAATAACTTTTTTTGTAACACAAATATGAAACTTCTAATTGATCCGTATTTTTTGTTTGACTATATAGTGTATACAAACTATTATTTAAGAAAATTGAAAGAATTTTAACTGAAAATATTATGAAAAAAAAAGTATTTTTTAACATATTGTTTAAACAAACGGGTTTTTTAAAGAAATGTTTATAGCATTGGATTCGTGATTGAAATACGTTAATTTTCACTCCTTAGGAAAATTTCGTATCTCTAATAGTTTTCCAGATATTCAATAAATAAGTTTCAGGGTGCCAACTTTGAGGGTGGTTTTCACCCCTTTAACGTGGACGATTGCCGATAAAAAAAAATACGTGTCAAATATTTCCGCGAGGAGTATATCATACTAAAATTTCATCAAAATCGGTGAGTTACACCTCGGGATGTTCCCTTGTCAGTAATACTTCACTTTTCAAACAGCAATATTTTAATATTGAATACATTAGCATATCCGTGAATATCGCAATTAAAAATCATAAGAAATTTCATTAAATTCAACAGTGCAAGTTACCGGTGACTCCCATGGCATTCAACGTGTTAACAATGGTTTCTGCTTTGATATATACTTTCACGCGTTTGCTACCGCCATGGCGCGCCATAAGAAAAAAATCTTTCAAAATGGGCTATTCTGTATAAAATTGCATTTACAATATATTGGGTTGGCAACTAAGTGATTGCGGCTTTTATATAAGAAGGAATTTCCTTAAGCTGATGAGGGACCAATAAATCGAGTTTTTTAACATAGCGAAACTGTTTTAATTTTTTTTGAATGCTTCTATGCGATACGTTGAGGTTCTCTGCAATCTCACGTGTTGTACTATGACGATCTGAATCGAAAATAGCCTTGATATGACTCTCATCAACTGTAACTGGACGGCCAGATCGCAGCGCATTTTGGAGTGAAAAATCACCCGAAAGAAATTTGGCAAACCAATTTTGACACTGCCTATCTTTCAAGGCTTCAGTCCCATATACAGTACATAACTTCTTGTATGCTTGGAATGCGTTCCAGCCTTTTCGAAAATACAATAAAATATGTCTGAAATGCGCGTTTTGTTCTTCCATTTTCAAATTGGGATAAAAACGAAACTAAATAACACATCGAGACGATTTTTTTACTAATGAAAGGTGGAAGTATAAACAACAAGAAAACTATAGATTAGGTGCTTTGAACATGTTGACGAAACAAAAAAGGTGCTAAAACCATCTATCGTCAATATCCGCAATCACTTAATTGCCAACCCAATATATCATCATGCCTCACATATCAGTCGATAGCTGTAAGAATAAATTACTCGGCTTATAAATGAGACACGCGGTAGCCAACGGGTTAAAATAAATCTAATAGCATGAAAATGATTTCATGGTGTCATGTCCGACTCATCGTTTTAACTTGACAGTTCTTACAAAATGTCAAGTTGTTTAACACTAGAACTACCGGCGGTAAATCTATCATATTTCAAAATATTCAATAAGTACTTTTGAAAAAGGAGGGTTCAAGAAGCGCAAAAGATAATCGATTCGGTGATTTCTGTTTTTTAAAATGGACACAGAATATTTATTCTAAGAGTCTTCTATAAACTTGGGAAATTTTTGGAAAAAATTGTGTACCAGTCATTTTGACTGGTTTGGTAGTTCTAGTGTTAATTTCATTCTGCTACGTTACGAGTATCACTCGTTGCTCTAGAGCAAGTATGTCAAACTCAAAGGCTAACGCGGGCCAAATAAATAAGGTCTAAGTTTATGTAGGCCGCAAAAAAATAAAAACTTAAATTTTTATAGAAATATAGGTTTAGTTCGAAAACGAAAAAGTACCACGACTGGTAGACCACTTACAATTACCGGTACAAATATCCTATTAGTGACTTTTAATCTCTGACTGCATATATTCTTCATCGTGCACTCTAGGATATACTATTTCACAAGGAGGATACCTTGAAAGCACTTCGATATTAATTACGATGTTGGAAATATTTTTCGATCATTTGACAAGTTTGAGTAAACAATATGCGATGGTTATTGTAACTGTATTGAAATTGAACAAAATGATGCTTATAAATATTGGAGAATCAATTAAATTATCTTTCTTGCCCAAGGGCATTACTCTTTCTTACGATACCTGTCGAGGAAAGTGTTGAATAAACATTTTTTGTGTTTAGAATATCGTAAAGTTCTTCATTATGTCATTGCATATATTTAAATATCTCTTTTAGTAGGATCATTTTCTACATCTCCGCCACGTCATTGATGCATTTAACTCTTTAATTAAATACTTTCAGTTCTCCTTTTAGAATTATCCATTCCTCGAGGCACTTACGATTTCTTTTCAGAAGTTTGTTGTCTCACAGAAATCTCGTAACGACATAAGCAAAGAAATGTATCGATCTTTTCATTTAATTTGATAATTTCCTGACATTGTATAATAACAATATTAATTCATAATACTTATAAAAATAGTGCCAGGACAGGATTTTTTGCGCATTGTCATATTTTCTATAAATAATGCGAAACATAGCAGAAACAATTGTAGCAAACACACAGAAAGTTTCAGCTGTTAATTTCGACATGTACTTACATTTAGGACTCATGTATATTAAGTTAATAAACTTTTTAATTTTTCAAAAAGTTCCTCCTATTTTGCGACTTCACAACAAACGGCAGAACATTGCTAAAAACGATGGTTTTTCCGCATTAAACCAATGCTCTTCTTGTGGTATTTGGGTAAATTAAGAGTAATAATAATGCTGCTAAAAAGTAAACATTAACAAAATCGTTCATTCTTTATTCACATGCTGTACAAATGTATTTTACATGATGTTAATACATTTATATGCCAACTTACTTATCAAATAGCGATATTATTAATACCAACTTGAATACTTTAAAGCATCACATTTAAATTACAACTTTCTAAGTACACAATGAAAACAAACGTACCAACACCAAGATTTGAAGCGTTTTCACATAATCTAAGTGTTACTGTACGACAGCATATTCGAGTTAAATGAATAAATGTTTCTGCATATCTGCAAATTGTGAAAGAAGTTCGTTAATGAATACCATGTAATGTAACTTCAATTTATTTTGATAATTTTTATAATAGACACACTTTCAATATGAATTGGTAATTAATTAAAGAAAAATACTAATTGTTCTTTTAATATAATCTTATATATAGAAATTTTAATAAATAGAGTACTTTATAAGATAATGAACTTTCGAAAATTGTATTAGCTGATCATTCTATATTTGGTTTTAATTTAAATTCGGGATTTAATTCTTTAGGTATCACTCACGAATTTTCTTTTCTTGAGAAAACTAGAACATCAAACCAATGTCTGACTATTTATATTTGTGTCACTCTGTATATAAAATGTTTCCTTCGTGGAACTTATCACAACGATATTGAATTAGTTACGCTATTGTTTAGATTGTTATTAACAAAAATTGCGAATACATTTAATTATATTCGTGTGAGCTTGTGTAACAAAAGTATCTGAGCTTAAAATTTTTTTAATATTGCAAAAGAGGAATTTTGTTGGTTCAACAGTTCGTTTCGGAAAAAATCGTGCCATGCTGAAACGGTAAAATGGACATCTAAACATTTTGAACAATCTGCGAAGTAAAATCATGGAGGCAAGAAATTTACGTAGAAATGTATAATTAACGATCTTTTTTTTCCATTCGTAGAGTGCAAGATAATTTACATTTTTAGTAGATTACGAATTTCTTTCAGCCTTGCATCTCTATTTCGCTATAGTTTGCTATATGTAACAGTAAACCGTTTTATGCAGAGTTTCTTTCTATTCATGGAATGTCGGATACAATAAAAATCTTTAAATATCACATGAATAAATTGAAAATTCTGCACTGGTATTCCTTTGCCATTCGTTAAACGGAGCTTGCAGAATAATTTAACGTTGAGCTTTCTGCTTTACTGCATATATGCAACTTTGTTGCATTCCTTCACAAAACCAATTATATGAGACATGGAGCAACGACTAATTAAAACTGTCAAAAATATTCATTCATTTGAATCAAAATCCGTCGACTTCCTTACGACGTGTTTGTACCTATTACAATATAATACTGTTAAACTTAAGAACGTTGATACACGCAGTGTATAACGCACTGAACAAATCCCAAAAAAGTTCATTATTATTTACATTATACTTCCTAATTACAAGTCTAATGAAGGGTTTCAGTTTTGTCGAGTTAATGAAATTAATCGGGAATTGTTCAAAGAATTTTAAAATCTCATTTTCGTACTCGACTTTAAGAGCGAGTGCATTTAACCTTTTAGCCGCAGTACTTCACTATGTAGTTTCTTTCCACCTTGTCACCTTTTTAAACCTTATGCCATTATGGTAGCTTTATTCCTTGTCACATTTTTGAACGATATGCCACAATCGCGGCTTTCCTCTATGTTCTTTTATGAACAGTACGCAACTATTATAGCTTCCCCTGTTGTATTTTCTTTAAATAGTACGCCACTATAGTGATTCACTTGTCCATCTCAATTTTAAAAAGTTGCACATTACATGTGTAGGTGACATTGAAACGCTTTTATTTGCAAAGTGCAAGAATAGAACGTAATTTTAAATTTTAAATTGATGGCGTATCTGAAGCTACCTATGAAGCTATCTATGCCTCAAGATTCTGTGTCTTGTTTTAAGTTTAAAATACTTGCGGTACCGGCTGAGATATTTCTTGATATATATATATTATAATGCTGGAACGGTAAGAAGGCAGCTGAGTGGTAATTTGCTCTGATTCGCCCGACGGATAGGGACATCCCTCTCCCTCACGCATTTTCGATTTTGCCGCGCTATTGGAAAAAGAGACCCGCCATTCGTTGCGTCGTCATGTGAACGACGAAAGTAGTGTTGTGTCGTCATGTGAACGACGAAAGTAGTGTTGCGTCGTCATGGGAACGACGAAAGAAGTGTTTCGTTTTTGGTTATCATTAGTTGATCTCAGGTTTCTAAGACCGATATAGTGGGGATAGGCGGTGGGAGCGACACTCTCCCCTTGCCCCGTACCTCATACCGCGAGACTTCACTATACTTGCGAGCTTTAGCATGCGATTTTTTGCGTATATGCGTTGATTGGGACAAAATCTCAATCTCTTGCCCAAGTGGGGGCCGTGTGATGAAGCATCCTCATGCGATATCACACGGAAAGCAATACAGAATAGATTGTATTATTCGCATTTTTTAAAATGAAAATTTATTGAAATGTTGAAACGCATTCAAGTGTAAATTAATTTAATGCATGATTGACGAAATGTATAGTGAAAAGCATCAAACAACGATTTCAGTGTTAAAAAAGGAATGTTATTTTGCGCAGCTCCCAACGGAACGAATCTGATAGAAATGTGCCGCGTTTAGTATTGTCGTGGCTAAAAGGTTAATAAGGAGGTGCTTGAAAGATTCATTCTTCAATTTTGTCATTCTTTTCGAATGAATAATGCTCAATTAGGTATATAATGTGTCGTAATGAAAGCTTACTACTTACGAATTTTCGTTGCTACTTGTGCATTTTATATTAAAAGCCATTTATAAAAATTATCGTGGCGAAGAGCTAGAGTCGTGGTACCTCGCTTCTTGTTGAATTAGTTGTGTTATGGCATTTAATTTTTTTCGTTTGACTTTAACTTCTTCAGTTGGAATATATTATATTTTTGTCAGTTTTGTTTGACAAAAGAAAATCTTTAGATACAATAAATAACTATATTACTTAATTTGTTTAGCCTAAAAAATAACTTATACCAGGCCTCATTTTTTTATTTATTCAATAAAGAACATAATAACATTGAATTACTAGAAACGGAAAATTAGTATTAATACAAAAGTAACAGCTATGCTGCTTCATTTGTTTACGTTAAATAGTAGTTTGTATGAAGTCTCCACGATCCAACATTTGTTATTTTAATAACAAAAGAAGGCAATAACATATTGAATTACTAAAAGTAATAAGATAAACGTGAAATAAGAAAATCAAATGTCTCTAGAGAAAAGATATCTTGCTAATAAATATTTAGCTCTGTATTACGATTACTTAATTAAACAATTTTCGATGCAAATATACGAGTATCTCGCCACATCTCTTTATCAAATTTCCTGAAAACGTCTAAGTATTGCACTTTATTACTTACATGTAACATTCACCTAATTGAGCACTATTCATACAGAAAAAATGAAATCTTCATAGAACGTATCATCCAAATCTCTCCTTAAAATGCAAACAATAAATGTACTCCTCTAGCAATCTCGTATTATATTCCCGTCACCTCAGCTAAAATTTCCCCGATGTTAGTGATAATTCCTTTACATTACCCTTACTACAACGAAACTTTGTCCTACAGATTGGATCATAACCGTCAACAAATACTGTAAAAACCATCGAGTCCCATCAATGAATAGCCTATTCACATCGGCGCAGGAAACTCGAGGGAATCTCTCCCCAAAATCGTCGTAAAACTAAATATCTAAATTAGCAACAAAACACTCGTAGCATCCAAATGGTATTTCGCCTTAAAGTTCATTAACGCAAATAACTATTCCTCCTACGTAATTCAATCCCACGAGATAAACTTTCAGCCCCATTTTGTGGCTATCGTGTAGAGCGATCTAAGAAGCTCGAGTGCCCTGTTATCCGATACTGTGGTCTCTCCATCCGCCAAAGAATTATTCGCGTCCGATGTAACGGTTTTGTCAGATCGTCTCACCAAATTCGCTGAACTCTCGGTGGTCGTCCGAAATTTTCGATTCCTTCTACTACGAAAAGTCGTTATCGGTGGTTCCGTTAACGTCGATGCAGTGGACGTGCTTGTAGTGTGCTTCACTGTGTCTGTCGATGGTGCAAATCGCGATTTTATCGGTAAATTCAGTTCGTTTATTCCAGCCACGATGTTCCGCGATTCGTTTGACGTGAATTCATCGACCGGCATCCTTAGAAGGGTATTTAACAATTGGTCCTTTTCACGTTGCATCGTTCTGTTCATAGGTTCTCTAGTACAGTGACTTATGAGCAACAAAACGAGTTGTCGAACAGTTTCATTGCTATCTGCCAGTTTCATTACTTTCATTAAAGTATTGGTACTCGTGGAATTCAATTGCCCGAATAATTTATCCGCAATCTCATTCTCTGTCTCATTTAGAGTCTTTGTTGTTAGAGAAAATGGCAGCAATGAGGACATCAGAGTTTCCTGAGGAATCGAATTCGTCGAGGTAACGGAAGATGTTATAGTTGTCGTGATACTAGATCGCGTGGTAATTACTGGGCTGGGTGTAGCTGTATTTTCTATGGGAAACGCAGCTGGTAGCAATGTAAAGGCAGTAGGTGAATCTTTGTTTCTAGAAGATCTTTGCCAATTAGGGGTAACGTTTTGATCGTTGGGAAACGATTCCGTGGTATTCTCTGCACTGGCAAACGTTGCATCGGGAAAGGATGCTGCACTTGTGCGTTCGATCCTCTCGTTCGTCCATTCGGTGATATTAAAATCAGTGGTGGTAGGAATTATTGTTGTTGGTTCAGATTCTAACCCATGATTGATGCGCTTAGGATCAACAAAAACGGAAGTCTCCCAGAGCTGCGTCACCGTGGGCGATGACGTCCAATGATCGCTGTTTAATAGCTTTGTTACTATTTCTTTTTGATTGTTAAGATCGAAGGAATCCTCGAAATCAGTGGTAACGTATGGTGTGGTATGTTGCTCGTTTATAGTCGTAGTTATTGGGTTTGTTACTCTAACAGGTGCTACTGTTGTTGTAACTGGTTTGTTGGTGTTATACGTATCTATGCGATTATAGTTGTTCTTGAACTTCATATGACTGGTACGTGCTGTAACTAGAGATTCACCATTGTCTTTTTGTTCTATCAGTGGTTTTTGATAGCGAGCTTTATGCAGATAATCATTGTTGAAGCTATCATAGTTACCAACAGGTATAGTCGTCGTCGACCGAATTTTGGGTTTCGTCGTAGAAATAGAAATCTCAGATGTAACAGGTTTTAACGTTTCTCTCCTATTCGTTTGATCGTAACTCTCAAAAAATGGGGGCGTTAACTGTTGATCGGGTTTTTTACTCGTTGGTCTTCTGCCCCAGTAATAAGCAGAATAAACCGTTTGCGTGCTCGAGGACGGTGTTGATGATTCTACAGAGTTATCATTTATCAAAGTGGTAGGAGAAAATTTCAATCTATCGTACGGTGTAACTATAGAAACGCCATTGTTTTGGAATCCTCCAACTCTCTTTCGACTAACGGATTCATCGGATGAAAAATAATTACTCTGACCATGCTTCGCGGTATTTGTAATCTCTGACTCTCCTCTTGGCGAACTCTTTCCCTCGGAGATACGATTCTGCTGTAAAATTAGCGTATTCTCTGTTGGTTGCACAAACGTTTCGCGATACGAATTACTTGTGATGTTCGCCGATGATACTTTTGCATCAACGTACAAATCTTGAGGTTCGGTCGGGATAGTAGTGTAATAAGTCGTTGGTAGTGTACTGAAATTATCGTAAGTCGTTTCTCTGGTCGTTGGAAACGGTGTTGTAGTAGTAGGATACGTAGTCGTTGCTCTCAGTTTCGAGAGTTCATTGTCATCGTCCGAAAAGTTCAACACCTCGTCTTTTTCTCTGATCACGGAGGTATAATCTTTCTCTGCGAGTGAATAGGGAATCGTTAATCTCGGTTGCTCGGTATCCGACATCACTTCCGGCGGTTCCGTAGGTCTAATTTCCGTCAGTACCTTTTTAAACGTATCAGGATCCAAAAGATACGCCGACAAAGCATGAGTGAAAACTTGCGCCAGCTCACGAAGCTTAGTACCATTAGCTTTACCATCTGCATCCAACGGTGCACCACTTTCCTGCATATCAAGATTCTCGCCGTATTCTTCGGCGTAAGTCTCACCTAAATCAAGCCCATTTTTGCTCGTAACATTATTAGTTTCTAAGGCATTGTTCAATTTAAATAATTCCGAGTACGAAGCTATGGTGTGCTGCGTTAGAATACTTTTTGGTATTTCCACGGTTTCGTTGGTATCCTTCGAACTTCTACGATTTTCTTCGTCCTCTTTATACTCAATGCTGACAGTGGAATCGGTAGTTTCGTTGGAATCGAAATTGTCTGTGGCTGTGGAGAAATAGAGTGCCAACGAATGTAGCGTAGAAGGGCCAGAAGCACTTTGTACACTTGAACCTCTACCGTTATTTTTCGACGCATCGGTAAAACTGGGCACACGGTTTTCCAACCCTCGAAGAGATTGTAGCATATTGAGTGCGTGTTCTCTTTCCGAAGGATTCGATGCATTAATCTTGACGTTAGTTGACGCGAAGGGCTGCTTAAGTTTTGGTATCAAGTTCTTTATCGAAGAATTACCGAGTGTACTAGACACTGTGCTACTATACGTCGTAGGTCTAGGTGGCAGTACAGTATTGCTAGTCGTGTAAGCGTAGTTTTTGGTAAAAGGTATATAAGGGCTTATAGTAGATAGTACTTTCCCCTGCTTGTACGTAAAACTTCTGTCATATGGACTCAAATCCTTCTCCGTTACACTGTTCTCCTGATAAACCAGGGTACTCTTCAGAGGTTGCTTTGTAGAAACACTTATAGAATTCTGTTGATACCTATGAGATACTGTAGTAGGACTGATGCTCGTTGACTCAGGTTCCGTACGATATTCATTATATTCATCGTTAGAGGAATTCTCAGCAGCAACTCCTTCAGCATCGTTATTAACAGAAGGCGTGGGTGAAGGATTCATCGCCACATTACCAATATATTTTTCGTGTGTATTTTCTGTATCATGTTTGTATGGTGTAATACTATTCTGTCGTTGGAGTTCCGTAACCCCATAACCATGACCTACCAAAGGAGTACTTCCTATTGACCTATCGCCAGCTTCCGTCCGCTTATAACTGTTATCATTGCTGAAACGATTAACGTTTGAAAATGAATTTCGAGAACTCGCTTCTAATTTAAGATTTTCCTCGCCATTTTCCTTCTCATCGGAAAATGTATACGATTCCGTGGAGAACGAGGAATCGTTCAAGGTTTGAGGAGTAGCAGTTTCAGTGTCTCCAATAGTGTCATCCGTGTTACACGGTAACGTTAACGTAGTTGTTGGATATTGCGTCGTCGTCTCGTATAAAACCGTAGTTTGTCTTTCATCAGGAATAAACGTTGGTTCTGTGTACGAAGGGTAATCATTCGTTTGCGTAGAAATGATATTGCCGTTTCTCTGCTCTTTGGACACTGTACTCGCAGATTCACGTTTAGCTTCGTTCTCACCAGAGTCTCGATACAGCTGATAATAAAACTGACGTGAATTCCCGGGGTTATCATTGTACAGGTTGCCTCGATTAGAAACAAATGCGGCGCTCTCCGCGAATTGCTGAGATTCCTTTATCGGGGGTGGATTATTCACACGGAAAGTCGTCGACTCAGTATAAGCCGGAGTAACTCTTTGAATGGGTGTAGTGAAGTTTAAGGAATTGGTTCGTACTGTGTTCTTGTACGTTATTTTCTTAAATGTTACTTTCTCGTCCCGCGAGGAATTCGAGTTTCTGTAAGAAGGATGATAACTTTGTCCCTTCTTCGAGCTATCGGAATAATCCTGAGTCGTTGCCCGTTGTTTATTAAGCCCCCCTTCGTAATTATTCACGTTGTACTGTCCAAAGTGTTGTTTGTAATTCAAATTTTGACTCGGGCGAGGTATTCGTCCGTCGTTCTGCAATGTGTTCGTGCTGCCCGATGCAAAGTGTTGACTGATAGCTTTTGGAGTGACGGATTCCTCGTTGAAGAAATGATTGTTTTCCAAGTGTTGGGCGGATTTCGCTCTCTCTCGATTCGATTGTATTTGATTCGGCTGCGGTAGGTCATCGTAAGGATTTATTCTGCCGTTTTGTTTACCATCGTAATTCGAATTTTGCACGTCGTAACGATCCTGAGAATTGTCCGTTTCAGCGGAGTGGTAATCGAACTTCGATTTCCGTAACTCTGTCCGTTTTCTTTCCTCTTCGGCGAGCTGTTCGCTGCTTTGCTCGTAAAGTTCCACAGATTTACTGCAGTCCACCTTAAACCACCAATCGCAAATCAACTGTGATTGTTGGAAGATGGTGCCATTAGGGCAGAGGAACGATATTTTGCGTCCGTTATCGCAGATGTGAAACACCTGAAAATAAATCGCAGGAGAAAATAAGTTCTTGAATGTTTGTGCTTGGAATAAAATACCAATTGATTAATTGTAAAGGGAAATGAATTAATTGATACAATTAATACGTTACAACATAGCTCCTCCAAAATATTGTATAATTCGCGTTAAGTAGTATTAGATCTTTCTGCCAGAACTATGAAAATAATGTCGACACCCATTTCTTTCTTATTTTACATCACTATACTAATTGTAAGAACGCTAGAGAAACTTCGAATTATTCCACAAAACGTAGACGAAGGCAATTCTATTAAATGCACAAAAGGTATTATCAAAGTGTTAATTTAGAAACTGAATGTTAATGCGTTTATAAATCATACCCTTTCAAAATTTGCCTCCGTAAAATTAATAGTTTATGTCGTAATTCCAATGGTATAGTAAACCAGATCATGTAATTAGAACCGGGTTGAGTCAATGAAAATTACTCTGACGCTTACTTGACAATTTGTTTCCAGATCTGCATAATAACCGCCTTTCAAACCGCGGCAACTAAACGAAGTAGCAGGAATCGTCGTGAGAGCTGGAAAGTCAACGCCGGGTTGTCCCGTTACACCTAATAGAAAATCGGATTTCATTAAGTCTTACACATTTCGTGAAAGCTTACCGCTGTTCATTAGCAGTGATTCTGGCGACCTTTATCTACTGACATGCTCATTCATTTGCGCGTGCATAACTATTGTTTGTTTAGCGCATGTCATTGCATTCTCTTGTAAGTATGTGATGGCCTACGGTTGTTACACTGTTTTAAATACATATTAGCTGAAGGAGAAACTAAGCTCATCAGAAAAGGAGAAAATGAGATTTGATGTATTAGGGGGTGGCTTGTTAAAGAAAGTAGCATAAGCAGTATTAACCCTTTGCCCTACGATTTCTTTTGTGATCGAACTCGCAATAACACAGAAATAATTGTTCGAATAATAATTTATCACTGATTTCTAATATAGCACATAACTTAACGCAATATTAATAGCATAGAACTAATTTCAACGTCTCCTGACTCGCTGATATTTTCAATTTAACAGATTTGGGAAAACTTAAAAATTTCCTATTCTTTTTTCCTAACTTTTTTCATCAATGGGCCAATTTCAATTTTCATATCTCGGCGGGGGACAAAACAGATTGAATGGATTAACAAAAATTCATTACTTCAAAAATGTTAAATTATTTGAATAGCCAAATTATTAACATATTAAGAAATAAAAATAATAACTACAAATTGACCTCAATTGGAATGGATTATACATAAAATTACAATTTGTCAAAACAATCCATTTACAGTATTGCCATGTGCGAGCAAATTGAATTATTTGAAATTTTAAACTGCGCAGCGGGCCAAACTCGACAACATCAGGGCCCATGCCTGTTGTAGGGTAAGGGGTTAAAAATGATAGATAGAGGAAAGAAGCTGAAAGAAAGAATTTTGAGAGTGGAAAATATTAGTGAACGGATAGATGAGAAATTAATTAATAGATCAGAGTAGGTGATTGAAATACGCTGCAAGATGTGAATAGGATAGGATAGATTGAAGAAAAAAAATAGAATGTAATATTAACAAGGTTAAGGGAATATAATACCAAACGAATTAAAAATATACAGAAATTTATACTAACGGAAGCGAAGTTAATGTATAAATTACTATGGTTATTTGTATATTGATCAAAGTGAGTAACATTAACCCTTTTAGTGCCGCCTGAAAAAATGTATTAAATTAATTACAAATCTATTTCAATATTCGTTGAAAATCGTAGGACTGATATTTATCTAATATTGTTAGGAAAAATGAACAGGTCGGTTATTAATTGTAGACAGTAAATAGACATAAAAAGATTCGTCATTTGGTCATAGTTTAACATAGAATAACGTAATATGGAGTATACAATGCGTATTCTGAATTATTAGGAGTGTTACTAATGACGATATATCGGCATTCGGAACTAAAAGAGTTAATAGCGACAGAGTGGAAGTTGGTAACTGAAGGATTGAGGAAAGAAAAGAAGAAGAAGATTGTGATGAGTAATGGTTATTTAACTGAGAAATGTGAAATATTCGCTTGAGATGACTTAACAAAGCGAGGTAAATTGATGAAGAGAGAAGTATCATAATTGGTAGCCATAAGGAAAATAAATTGGGATCGGTGAGAGATACTATAAATAGCACGATTTAGGAGTGAAAACAGATGATAGCGGTGAAAATTAATCACAAGGTATTACATTTATTATCGTGTATAACAAATGAATAAATTACGATACAGTCCGGTAATATATAAAGTTAGGCAAATTATAGAAATAATATCATATGTTAGATCACATTTTCCGAAGTATATCGAAAAGTTAGAGTTAATTTTATATCAAGTCTTCCACTTTAAAACTGATCACTATTGGTCCGTTCATTTCAATTAATACTTGTAAATAAAATGTTCCCCAAAATAAATAAGCGTGCAGAACAAGCACGAAATAACGCATGCACCCTTTCAGTTTTATCATACATTGCGAGCTTACGCTTTACTTTTCCGGAACGGAAAACGTACAGAAAAATGTGCACTGTTTATAGAATGTTAACAGTACCCGCTCCTTTGAGCCATTCCTTCAGTAGCTCCGCGTTGCCAAAGAAGACTAGGAAACACACCCAAGAAACGTATTTTAGGAAAGAACCAAACGTGTTAAATGTTACTTCTGGCATTAGTAATGTGGCTTCAAAACCTTGATACATTTGGTACTCGCCATTCTTCTCCGGTGCCAGTCTCTTTACGAGTTTCTTAGTTTCTTCGGTGCCCCCCGCCGATGTACCTGCTGTTAACTGTGATATCAACTTTGAGGAAGTTGTTTCTTGGTTATTTATTGACTGAAATAGACAAGACAGTATTTTATTAAAGTGTTCTGGAGTATTATTATTGAAACAATATACAGTGAAACCCTGTGCCGATGTACCCCAATTGGAATGGGGTATATATTATAGCAGCGGTTCTTAACCCTTCTTACTGGTCAGCACCCCCTTGAATCTGAAAATAAGCTCTTGCACCCCCTTAAAAAATGTGTACATAACTTTTATTTAAAAAAAACATTTATTGCATAAACAAATGCTGTGTTTATTTACAATATATATTACTATATAACATAAAAAGCAATATTCAACATTTTAATGTCTAGGTTGTTGTTGTTTGTTCATAATAATTCTATTAAAACGAGGCTCTTTTTTTTGAAAGAGCCACGCAATCTAAATTTAAATTTAAGCCATTTAAATTTAAGCGTTTTCTGGCTTGTATTTTAATTTGCAAAAGTGCTGTAAATCCCATTTCATAAAGGTAGGCGGTGGCAAGTGGTAAAAGTGTCTCCAGTGCTACTTTTGCCCGTTGTGGATAAGCTTCTAACTGTTTACACCAAAACTGTTCTAACAAGTCTAGTTTTTCAAATTCCATTTCGATACGCGCATTTGTTCGTATTTCGATAAGATCTTCTTTTAACAAATCGTTGTCGTCCATTGAATTTGGATAAAGCTAAAATGGATTGATTATCCATCTATTTCTCCCGCACCCCCCGAAATGCTCTCTCGCACCCCAGGTTAAGAACCACTGTATTATAGGAAACCACGTTATGCAAATCCCTTTTTTTGAATTTTTTGGTTTGAACGAAAAGATCTGAAACTTCGAGTTTTAGATGAATTCCAAATCACTAAAGTTATGATATATCAAATGATAATTTAGAAAAAATCTCTCGGAGATGACAAAGACTTGAACTTGAGTTCACCAATTGTGAATTTCAGGCTTTAACTCCCTATTCATCACAAACCCCATCTCGTCGCCATTAAAACAGTAGAAGGCATAAAATACTTTCTTTATCTAAAATTTCTAAGTCGTTGTATTGCTTCTTGATGAGCTCTTTTCGGTAGAACCTTAAATTTTTGTATACCATTCTACATGTTTTATTCGCATTTGAAATATATGGCAATGAAAAATGTATCCACCTTTCATAAAATAATGTTCTATATCCTTTGACTTTCAAAATAATTTCTCAATTAATCTATAATTAATTGATAATTTATATACAAATGATCTTTCGGACGCTATAATAATTTAGACTACAGTCATACCATGATAGGAATGCAGTTTTAGATAGTTTTTAATGCATATATAAGAATCTATATTAAAATAGAGGCATCAAATAACGTAGGTAAATATAAAGAAACTTACGTTCGCTTGGCAATAACCAGGGCCGAAAATCATACCTGTAAAATCACATTATTTATTGTTGGCATTAAGAACTTTAAAAAGAACATCTGCGTCGAAAAAAGAATGTTCTTGACCATTTCGGCAATGTTAAAGACACAACTGTTCTTACGTTTCATAGCAAACATTTTGAGCTTTGACATAACATGCCCTTCGGAAAGGACTATCTTTATATTAGAAATAAGAATATAGAAAAAAAAATGATTTAACAAACCATAGGATATGAAAAAATCGAAAAAAGCACAGCAAATCAAATAAATTAAAATTTAATATTTAAATTTTGTATTATACTTACATAACATGAGAACTATTTCGGCAAGCGCCATGTTTGGTATGCTGTTTGTAAATCTGAAACAGGCAACCAAATGAAAAATTAGATTATTATTCCAAACGTATCCGTAGAAAATTGTTTCTTTCCATTGAAAATTGAAATTTTCTAATTGAATAAAAATAATGTTGTTCAACATTTCTTGTTGTCGATAAAATAACTGCTGATAACAATAAAACAGAAGTTCTTTATAATAAACCATTATGAAGAAGAATGCTTTATGAAAAGTTTGTGAATGAGCATAGAATCAGCTAAGAATTAATAATCCCATCAAATTGTTTCGTCTTTCTTAGTTGATGATACATAGGTGAAAATAAGTATCTAAAGGTCAACCCTGAAACAACGTAATATCCATTTTTCGCATTGTCGGCTCGTTACGAATGACAATTTGATCAAACCTAACGACCAATTGCCGAAGACACAAACGGCATCGTCGTCGTCGACAGAGAATAAAGATGACACCGATGATGCAATCATCTGAGGACGATAGGAATATCCTCTTCATTTCTCACGGCTCTTCGGTTTACCGGACTTTCAAAATGATTATGCTAAGTCATTAAACTCGGCAGTTGGCATTTGATGCGACGCGCAATTTATGGTTAATCCATTGGACAGACCGCGATGGGTATTATAATGATGTACTTTCACTCAACGTCATCCAACTAAGCCGATATGATCCCCGATGCTCATTGCCGTTGCTCTTCAATATTTTACTTCCAAGGAGAACTGTTTACCCTCGTATTGATTCTCATGTTCGAGATTATCGCAATTTGCGATCGTTCGGCAACGAGAATCCGAGATGATTGTATTTAATAATGTTATATGATCGCTGTTAAGGATCTCCCCGTGAATTATAAACAATCTAGAGTTAATCGATTCGAGGACGGCTGATTTTTTTAATACCATTTGAAATAGGAAGTACACCTTATTTGGCAGAATCGCGTTGTCATTAAATTCGCAATGTTAATAGTTCGAATGCAAATAATAAATTGGAAGGGTAAAGTAAACTATGATATGTTAGATCGGTTATTTAATCATTCGACTTATAACGTCCAACACAGTTACCAAATTAAAAAGTCGTAATTGTCACAATTTGCGATCGTTTAACAACGAGGATCGGAGTTGATTGTATTTAATAATGTTATATGATCGCTGCTAAGGATCTCCCCGTGAATTATAAACAATCTAGAGTTAATCGATTCGAGGGTTGCTGAATCTTTTATGTCATTTAAAGTAAGAATAGTTTGTTATTTTGCAGAATGGCTTTGCCATAAAATTCGGAATTTCATTATATTGTACATTACACTCTTCAAGTGCAAATACTAAGATGACTGGGCAGAGTAAATAAGCATTTGTTAAATCGGTTATGTAGTCCTTTACTGAAAGGGAAGGGAATTAAAAAACGTGCCAAATTAAAAGAGCAATGGGAAACAATAGCGCTAAACTATATTTATATAAACAGTTTTACGTTAAAATTGACCGTGTCGTTGAAACTAATTAGTAATTAGTTTTTTTTATTTTACCAACTGAATTTTTAACTATGATAACTATGTAAAATAAGAATTTAGATCGACATTATCATTGTACTATCAAATGTAATATTAATTTATTGCAAAAATTCGTTGCATTATCTAACGCGATTATTTCCCCAAAAAATAAAATATTTAAAAAAAAAGAATAGACACGATATTATAAAATAATTTTACAATATGTTTAAATGATTTTAATCAATTTAGTTTGTTATTATATTTAAATAAAGTATCTCACATTCAGAGACATCAAATACATCATCTAATTTCAATTGCGAATAACTTTGATGTGGAAAGACAAATAAATCTATTATACTTTCAAGTGACATGATAATTTCGAAAACGTCGCTGCTTTTAATTAGAGCGAAGACGTGAGCTGCGAGGGTATTATTAAGTTAAAAAAACAAACGAATAAAATTGTGGTATGTTAATGCAATTGTCCGATTACAATGAAACCTGTGTTTATTCTCACTTACATTGGCAATTACGAAGCGCAATATGCAACGAATGAATTCCATGTTAATTTACCGGAAAATTAATTTAGACTGGTAATACTCTGTGTTCCCCCTGAAAGAATTTCGCGAGAATTGCAGGTATGTTAATGCTATAATATTCGAGTGTCAGAAATTATACATTGCTGTTATTCATTTTAGTCTTAATTACACAATTGTTGACGAGATAAAAAGAACGGAATTTCCATTTTGTTCTTACTTGAAATATATCTAGAAAAATATTTAGTACTCTTACGCATTTAGTTTTTTGTTCTTACTTTTAAAACTGGACGCGATTTTCGGAACAAATATGGCTATAGTAATAAATAATGGCATAAACAATATCTTTCATATGAGATTATTAAATAACCTTATATGCACTTATACCTTATAAATCTACTATACTAAAATATGTTAAATCAGTAATTTGAGAAAAGCCCAATCACACGGAAAAGAAAATGATCAATTAATTAATTTACTTAATATAAGATACACGTGTAATATCTAGTGTACAGGTTCTCTATTTTGATGAATTATTATAAAAAGAAATAGGAATCCATCATTTCCACCGCTTAGGCACTATTAGTATGAATACTTTTTTGCTTTTTATTAATTATTTACAGGGGAAGAATTATTTAACATTGAATTCCTTACAGAAATAAATTTAATAAATTGTATGTTTCACTTCATTATAATCCGTATCGTTTTGTAGTGTCTGAAAATTAAACTGTGGCACGTTGGATAATGTGGAAAATGCTATTTTAAGTAACAGATAAATTTTATTTAACGGTGGCTTATTGCAAGGCAAGTCTGAGACTTTCCGGAGTGATCTCTTATAAAATAGTTTACATTGTCATAAAGATTATATCGGTGAATAGAACTGCAGACATACGGTTTATTACTCAAAATGATATGGGGTTACAGAGATGTCGATCATGGCTGGTACATGTTAAGATGTAGATGCATCTCGGTTGATTGTTAGATTAATGTCAAATTTCTACCATTTAATAGAACATCAGGATAAAATGCACGAAGTAAAAATATTCACATGTCAAACAGTGAATATCTTCATTTATGTCATTAACTTAATACAGGCATTGCTATGATTTACATGCGTGTAAACTATTCGTTTACTAATTATTATAATAATCTATGGAATAACTTGGCACGTCCTAAAATCTGAACTACATCAGTCCTTATTTAGAAATATTTTTAATAATGGAAACTGTGTATTTCTAAGTAACAGTAGACGATTCAACAGTAATTGAACTTAATCAGTTACACTTATTAATTATTTACCGACAGTAAGCACGCAAATAAATTAAGAAAAAATCATTCTCAACACCAATTGCAGCTACAGAACTCCTTGAATAATCTGAATAATATAGAGCTGATAAGTAAATACTACCAGTTATAAGTATTATAAGTAAATACTACCAGCAACACATAAATAATTTACCACGCCTAAAAAATACTATTTTCCCACAAAATTTGACCACTTTCAAGCTGATACAAGACGTATCGACATCAGATTTCAGTCGAAGAAATTTAATAAATGCATATCCTAGTTGAATCTGTCCGTTCCCGTCATCCACCCAGCATGTATGTATGTTAGGAGATTTAAGAGAAGAAGCGAGGGAGAACGACATTTGCATATTATGGGAATTGTCGGTGAGGCTGAGCCATTGTTCAAATTCATCTGTGCGTCTGAAATAGTATGTGAAAAGATTCAAGGAGCGGAAGAACGTCCGAATACGTAACCTGGCGATAGTAATTATGTTCCTATTCCATGTAGTACTTAGGCTTACATAGACGCGATGCACTCTTCCTTTCATTTGCGCGGCATCTTTCGAATTGCCCCAGTTTCCGGACTACGTTACGGGAAAACTATTGCGACGAAATCGATGCCGTTGTCTTTTACGTGATTAGAAATTTTTATTGGGATGTTTGTAGCTATTTTTCATCTTCAGAAATTACAAATTTTTCTGTATTAAATTTGAAAATTAGGGGTCTAACAAATTCATCTCTTTTATTTTCAAAGTCGTATTATCATAGTGGGTCAATTTTAAAAGAGATATAGTCAAATATTCTTTTATTTAAAATAATAAGAAAACGTAAGTCAGTATACTGGTAAGAAAAATTTTGGTTGATGGAACAAACATCTTTCTGGAATTAAATTTACTTTATTACAACCCAGATTGGCAAAATAAGTTATTTTTAGGAGAAATACTTTCAGCCGATGAATTATACAAATATTTTAACGTGAGTAATTGCAAAGAGTTACATTCTCTTCGTTCCTCGAACAATCTGTCATTGTCGAAGATACGAGCAATGCAGCGTTAATTCCGTCTTAAAGTGGTACTATTAAAATTATTTTCGCTTATGCACTGTATAAAACTTTCATTCAAACAAATATGCCATTAAAAAATAATTATAAAGACATATTCCATCAGGTGACATTTTTTTGCGATAATAATTTCTTATTCCAAATAATGTAACAATAATTTAGTAAGATATCAGAATATGTGAACGATGAACATTCCTATAAACGATGTTGCTTTATACCTTTATATTTTCGTGTATTTTATAACTCCAAGCATCCATTGTGTGTTAACATTCAAATTTTCGTATTCCAAAGCTAACTTCACTCAAATGAACTAAACGTCTCCTTCCGTCTCTTCACTGATTGCCCGAGCCACAAAACGAGCAATTGAACTTGTAACTCCATAATTACAGCTCGAAAATGACTTCCAAACTGCATCAAGTCGGGTCTGCATCGTAATTTCAGCAACAATCACGTACGTGAAATACACCTGGCCTGATTATGTCGCAATTGAATGTGCGGGAAGATACTCGAGGTATTGAGCATGACAGTCCCTGCTGTTAACAATGTAGTCAGCTCGCACCTTGATGTACTTGCGATTATCCGACTTTGGAACCATAGGTTTTCCGGTTTAGAGGACGTGTACGCTTAGAAATATTCGTTATACATGGTGTTCTATCATGTTCGAGAATTTGCACGGATACAGGGATATTATTTAGTATCACTTGGTTCTGATATATGATCCGTTTTCTTCGAAAGTGGTGTAAATCAATTTTATATTATATGGAGACATCTAAGGGTTTGTGTTTGAATGGTTTGCAAAATATTGGTATATGTCATACGCTCATTTTATGTTTTTTAAATATTAAATTGATTTAAGTTTATAGTGTGATTGTTTTAAAAGTATTAGTTAAAGGTAACATAAATATTATGTCTTTGCGGAAAGTGGGCTTACACCACTTTCACAGTAATTATATTTGTAATTTCATTAACTACGTAAATTAATATTGACAAAATGATGAAAATTTAGAAGGATTTTTTTTTGGGAGCTGTTTATAGCTAAAAAGCTCATAGCAGATTGCATTCATTGTTATCACTAACTAACTTTTTGTCAAAAATGGAGTTACACCACATTCAAAGAAAACGGCTCATATCATATTAATAATAGATCAATTGAGTTTAAGATAAAGCAAAGAAGCAATGCATTTGAAAAAATTATAGAATTATAGAGTTGTCTTCCGAATATAGGACAAAGGCACCAGTAATTGACCAATTAAGAAAAACTTTCTGCTTAAGTAATAGCTAACACTTGCACCTTTATTAAATTGAGAGACTGTATACGCGAAAATGGTGTTTCAACTTCTTGTATTATGTAACAAAGCTAAATTTCCGGAATAGCTATATTATCCATTTATAGGCATTTTTGGAAATTCAGTTATTGCGCCAGTAGTTGGCCATCCTTGAAATTAAGAAAACTGGCAATTGACTATATGTTAGTTAGTAGTTGTCCACTTATAGGAAAACGATATAATAACTTAAATAATGTGACGTCTAATTGGGAAAAGAAATAATGATAATTTGGTGGAAGATAATGTTCGGTTAACGACAAAATTTCTTCGTCTTTTAGCGCAAAAGTGGAAGAAGTTATTTTCCATTTTAAGTGATGTTTATTAAACCAAATATGTGCCGTTTTGCTCGGTCACTTATTGAAGAGTAGCTAATATCTCGTCACTCTAAACTTCTGTAATCTCGAGCAACAAACTTGTTTAACTTTTGCGCTAAAATGTGAAAAGACTTTTTCCCCAATCCAATGGTAAAAATTAGAATTGGTTTCTGTTAGAGTTGGTGGATCTCAACGGAATTCGTTAATTATTTTTCTATCACTTTTAGGTTTAAAACAAACAGAATAAATTGACAGAGTATTGATAGATCAGCAAAAAAATATGCGAAAGCGCAGTACAAGTGACAGGTCGAATTGTTTATATCTGGAAAGAACATTCTCTTTTCTCTCTATCACACCTTCATTAAGTTACGTAAATTATAAAAGTCGCTTGTTATTTTCGCAATGAAAATAACTAACGAAACATATTTGTACTTTCTAAATATATTTATCATATAAAGATAAATATAACGTAATCATCGATTTAAAAAAAAAATTGTTACCCTTATCTTATTAACAACTCTACTCTGGCTATTATAAAACTGTGCAACTTTTACACCAAGCACTTGCTGGAAATTACAATTATAACAGAAGTATTTTAAATGTTGAAATCAAATAAAGAACCCTGTATTTATTTCGTACAAGTTTGAAAGTCCAAAGTGAGGACGAAATTATCGTAAACCTCTCCGATAGCGAAAAGGTCTTCCAAATTATTCTAATACCCTAAACAGCTAACTCTCAACCACATTTTGCTTAGCAAAACCGACACTCGGAATAATTGCAAACTATGCTTCGAACGAAAGAATAAGTACCTGGCGGGCAAATTCTTTGTCTCGCGAATACAAGACACGGTAAATTGCATCTCAAAATTACTGTCCTCTATTTCCCTCCGAACGATCAATTGCATCCGACCTCGTGTTCCACCATGGACGTTCTTTCCCCAGCGGCATACTGGTTTGCGGAATTACGGAAGAATCTTTTAGTCCCTCCACAGAGAAACATTCTTCTGATTAATTAAAACTCTTTTAATGTATCTTATAGCATACACTGGTCGAATAAAAGGCACGAAAATTATAATAAAGTTCTATTAAGCACGCCATGGATCAAAATTAATTGTCAGTAATACCTGATCTACTAAGACAGTCAAGTGAGCACAATTTAACAGAATAAGATCTTGCCGAAAGAAAATTCTAATGCATTGCTTGAGCTTGAGCAGAATTTTTGGAAGTATAGTAATACTTACACATGCATTACATTTTATTTAAAATTTTGTAATCAGAAGTCTTCAGTGAAGGTATCGAGGCAAATAAAATTTTCAGATAAAATCTCAATATTGTAGATATAATAAAAATAATCAACAGAGACAGTCAGAGAAAGTTGCCTTTCCCATGTAAAGACGACTGTACCTGATTAAAAAATCGCGTCGAGTTGTTGGCTTCCCATGCCCATAACAGCTCTAAGTGCAAAAGGGTTAAACGTATACATACCATTATATCTTCAGGTGGCAAAATGTGAAACGATATTGCATGTTAAAGCATTTACGAGCGTTTATTTGTATAACACTTTTTCTTCTTTTTTATTCGTCGTAAATTGTTTTATTTATTAGTCAGGTTATCAAAACACCCTGTATTCGCTCTTTACAGCAAAAGAACATGTTTACCGTCGAACCTTTTTGAGAGCTTTCATATCTAGCGATATGAAATAAATGTGCCGGTGATCATGACAGCGGTTTAAGTAAAGAAATTGAAAATTCAACGTATCACCTGTTTCACTTTTCACCAATGTGCGTTACGGTACGCTGGAACTGTATTAAATAATTGGACTAAATAATAAGAAATTGTTTAACACTAGCCGTACATGCGATCTCTAATGACTGGTTCATTTAGATGAAAATGTCACCTTTTGAACTGTTAACTAACGTCGGTTTTCCGCATTGTTTACTATATTAAAATGATAATTTCCTGCATTTCTTTTGGATAAGTAGTGTCATTATTTCATAACCGGTCAAATGTCCGGCTACGGTAAGAATAGGTGTACATAAAGTGCAGGTACATTTAGTGTCAACGGTGTCGATAATTTTCTTATTACGTAGAATTCAACCCGTACTTTCGTTACTAATGTATGAAAAACTTCAGAAAAAATAAATGAAAAAGGAGTTCCTTAAACCGACGATACCGTGCAGTACCTATGTCGTTTGGTACGTGTGAACGTATGCAGTGAACGTTTTAAACGGGAAGTGCATTGTGCAATCTACGGAAATGAACTTTTGAATACTCCATCGATATGTCAATGATCGGTACGGTATCAAATAGCAATAGTTATCAAGTTGGCCGACAAAAAGACAAAGGATCTATTGGCTTACCAGAAAATGGAAAGCTGTATCGATGTTGAGAACTCACGACTCTACCACAGAAACCGCGATGGTGGTGTTGAGAATAATGATTACGCTTTTGGAGAACAATCATTGAGACTCTCTTGCACCATTTCGATGCTTCGCAATTGTCAGATTAAAGCATCGGCACAAACTACGGATATCATTTCTGTGGTTGCAGTTAATAAATTTAATACTGTAAACGCAATTGCACTTAAATCAAGCATTTCGTTGCGGTTTTTATTAAAATTGTTCTCTCCAAATTGTTGAGTGTCATTTGATTCCAATATATTATTGTAATCATTTTTTAGTCCAATGTAAAGGAAAGTGAAGATTCAATGCATTGGATAAATTGATAAAATTGTCATAACGTTTTCTAAATATATTTCAATAACGTGACACTAGATCGGGGAAAGATATTGTAAGAAAATATAACGGAAGAAAATAGTAAAATATTTGCGATTTCCTTCATAAAGTTATGCAAGTTACAGAAGTTGTTTGTTACCTTTGTAATGGAATTATCTAACAAAACGCATGTGTATATCTACTTGTAGTAATTGTCAACTCTTTGTTATACACATTCTACATTGAGTAAATGTAAAAAATGTATTCCCTGGTATAGTGTTTATTAAACTCCGTAGTTAAAATGTAAGTTAACTTTAAAAAAATTAATTCTATAATTTTAATTATGTAAATATTTTACATTAATAACACTTTATTTCCATGTTTTAAAACTTTTGTCTGTTTACACAATTGCGATAAGCAAATAAAAAATATCGTGCAGGTTAAATATCAATATAACTGCAGCAAATGCAATTGCTCACAGAGATAACGAAGGCAACTCTGAAATTCTCTGCGTTATTCTATATGGTTTTCCTTTTCTTTTAGTATCATTTAATTCCTGGTTTATGTTCGTCACGAAGTACTATCGGGTTTCAGAAACCTTCAGACTTTTCAATTCCTTTGCGAATCAAGTATCTTAAGTTAATTTCATTTACTAACCCATGTCTTTCGTTTTGTTATTAATCGATTTATATAATTCATATTCTTCAATAATTAAAAATACGGTTTCATAGTTTCTTTAACAGAGTCCTCAAATTAATAAAGATAAACTCTTCTGGTCTTATACGTTTAACTTACAAAATAAAAGTAACTAAATTGATTAACTTTCTTCTACCTCTTATTAGTTTTCTTTTAACGTATTTATCTAATATGTTTGAGTGTACTAGACTAATTATCGAGTTCCAACGGTAAAATGTTTTTTTAAGTAGTTCCAGAACAATGATTAAAACCTTGCTAATTCTTTTTTGCAGCACTGCACAAAACTCTTCATTACTAGATATAGATTTTCTTTAATTCACAGTGAACTTTTTTTTCTTGTATCATTTTTCGTTCTCCAATATAAAATTTATTATTTAATGAAAGACAAATTTGTTGTTTTTCCATAATAACTTGCGATACAGTAAACAGTATTTTAATGCGCATTTTAATATTTCTCCCTTCTTAACTAGAACCATAACAAATTACCATCTTTTCAAAAACCTTTATGCAGCTGCAATAGTGTTATTACTTTAGCTCTGTGCATATAACACAACGTTATTAAATACCTTTCAATTACCTAAGGCCACAAATCAAAATATCCTCCATTCCGTAAACCGGTAAAGAAACAATATTCAGAAACGTCACGCATAAGTAAAAAAAGCCTCCAAAACCATCATCAACTACACGAAAGGATTTTGTAAAAGAGAGAGAAATATTCTCTAAATAAATACACTTGTAAGACGCAGAATTTCCAATTTCTGATAGTCGCACTCGAAGCGGTCTTCCCGGGAGAAGAGAAGACCAGTCGTCGGATCGCGATGTTGAAACAATAGCCGGCAGAAAGTGAAACAAAACCAGCGTCTTAACGAGCACGTACCCGCATACGTACCACCTTCCTCTTTTGTAATGCTAATTCAAAGGAGGCAATTATTTCAGGAGTAACCGGTAACCTAGTCTCTCTCTTGAACGACACCGAACGAACGGTATCGTCCTTACTGGCTGAAGGATAGGCGTGAAAGTTGCCCACGAAATTCTCGGTCGAGGGGATCCTGCGAATTCTTTCGAGAGAATTTTAGGCAACGCGAAAATCTGCGACCCGCCTAGAACATACGTATCGCGCAACGAAATATTCCCAGATGATTGTTACTGCTTTTCTATCGCCATTTCCGCCATAAAAGGATGAATTTATTATGAGGCGTGACTGTAATGAAGAAGAGGCTTTTGTTATTTATTTATGTACCAACATTTATCAAACTGAACGAAAATTACTGCTGTATCCGTTAAAAGTGAGAAGCTATTGCGACACTTGTTTCCGGTTTGTTATCTATGTTTGTCGATTCCAAGCTTAATTGGATAAGGCAGCCTGTTGGGTAAAGTAAGTATAGAGTACAAAGGATATATTTTTTCTATTTTTCTTTTTTCAATTCAAATTATTCAAATAACTCAATGAGTCTATATTAATGCAAAAAAGACATGGTTCGTGTTGGTAATTATGACAATGGTTTACGTTGTTCTTTCAGGGTTTCGTGACGTTCACATTCTTTTTTTTTGGGTGACTTGAATCTTGGCTAATGAGAGAATTATTAGCTCCCTTAAACTGTCCAATTTTGGATTATTTGTAAGTATTTATAAAAAAAAGTCTATGTAAGTAATAATAAAGTGGTTCTATCATATTATAATACACTGACGCAAAATATGATAAACGGTGCATTGATGCAATTTCGTAACTTTTAGCGTAGACCACGTTTTAATTACTAGCAAAATTTTGTAATATGCGTTCTTTGGTAGAAGCTATGAAAGTGATATCTCGAACTTAAAATTGAACACGTAAAATACTAATAGAATTTTGATCATTTCGCTGTTTGTTTCAGTGCGAAACTCATATTATTTTAAAACTAGTTTCATATATATTAAAAACATAAACGAAAAAAGAAGTTACATATTCAATAATACGTTATACGTTTATACTAATATTTCACTATCGGATATATCAGCAAATTTCCAAATACTATTAGTTAAAGTTTATAAAAAATTGAAATTTCAGAGCTGATTACCTATGATCGTAACATCATTCACGAATAAATAACGCTTTTCAACTTTTATTTGATTTTTTAATATTTTTTAACTTACTAGAGGGCTACCTGAACTACATCGTGAATGGCGGAATATATCACCAGAGTATATAAAGTATCTTTAATTGTTATATGGCATTTCATACATGTATACGTTCCAGCGCTAATTCTCGCTAAATGGTGTAAATGAGTTAATTATATTATGCATAACGTTCGAGAAAATTGCAGCTCTTTTATCGTATCGGTCATTTACATTCTAAAATGTCTTACATTCAATATCTCCTGGAAGTTATAGCTGATCTATTCAATAGTCCTTAAACTACTTCTAACGAAATTGGGAGCAAATACATTACATGCTTCAACCTATATCCGCTCAAAAACTTGTCGATAAAGATGAAAGAGTAAAATGAGACATCAACCTTAAGCCGTATAGGTAAAAGATGTGTTTCTTTTTGTAATTTTCTTTTGCCTTTAACTGCATTGGTTATTTTGCCAGGACCCAGCATTTTAAATGCATTCCGAAACACAGATGCTAAAGAGTATATTAACCAAAATGCCACGAGTATTTCGCTGATTTCATCAATACATTTTTTCTGTTAAAATCATGTCGTTATAGAGCAGAAACTTTAAAGGTATAAATAGATATGCACTCAAGTAGGACTTTACCTTTTTTACACTAATATGTAAAGTTGAATGCATTAGCAAAGGGTATAACCGGATAAGGGGATCAAAAGTGCCCTTGAACCGATTACAATGGGCGACGTGTCATTCGGTAGGTAATCGAATAAACCCATTGCGTACCAAATTTCAAACCTGTATAATGACCGGGAGGGTAGTTATGGGGAAAAATAAAAATAAAAGATTTTTGCCCTATTTTCCCGGTTTATTGAGGTGAAAAAAATTCGAAAAAATTCTGACACATTTTACATGTGGAAATACATGTTTGAGATTTTTTCAGATCTTTCCACTGAAAAGTTTAAATGCAAAAAATGAAAAACCGAAAAAAATCGGAAAAATGTCGATTTCGCATGGAAATCTTCCGAGCACAACTTTTTCCTTTTTACAGTAACAATCTGATATCATGATTTTTATGGTCAATTTTTTTCAAATTTTTCGGTTGGGTGCACCATAGTGGAAAAAATAAAAAAAACATTTCTGCGTCACATTTTCCGCTGAAACGTGATCAGTATTTCTTATTTTTACATTCTACTGATACACTATGTTCATGTTACAATATTCAATGTTTCTGCATGCAAAGCAGTTACGGTTAATGAAGAGAAGTCGGTTAATTAAATCAATTGTAAATTATATACTTCAAATCTGTTATAATTTTCAATATTCTTTCAAGCAAGTGAATGGCGGAATGGCTATGGTGTCTGCTTGCGAAGCGGTTGAACTTTTTGTTGCACTTGGATGTTCCAATGGAAAAATATGAAAAAATCTCAAACATATATTTCTACATGTAAAATGTGTCAGAATTTTTTCGAATTTTTTAAAATTTTCCCCATAACTACCCTCCCGGTCATGTTGCAGGGTTGAAATTTGGTAAACAATGGTTCCTTTCGATTACCTAACGAATGACACCTCACCCATTGTCATCGGTTCAAGGGCACTTTTGACTCCTTTATCCGGTTATACCCCTTGTAAAATCTTACAATTTAAAAGTCATGTAATATTTCATTGAAGTCAATAGTACCGACCACTGATGACTCTTGTGGCATTGAACGTGTTATATGATAATACAAGAAAAATGATTCCAGAGATGGCGGGGATTTGAGAACTCGGCCCCACTAATTGCAACTTCGAGTTTTTAACCTCTTTATCTATCATAGCCCCTGCAAAGTCTGCTATCAATTAATTGTATTTTTACAAAGTCTGTTGTGAATTATTCGAATTTCTAGAAATCGTACCGTAACACGGTACTCGCGAGTAAGAATCTCAATGATAAAACACCCAGCGACCGATGATGGCACTATTGAAGCTCATAATGCTCGATAAATTCGTTCTGTCGTTTTTTGCACTTGCTGCAACGTTAAAACATGAAAATTTCCAAAAGCAGCGCTTGAAAATTCCTAGATGATGAGCAAAATATCAGTTAGGATGGGAGAAGACCTTTCAACACGGTACTACTTCTGAATTGCATAACATAGGCTATTCGGGAAGCACAAACTTGATTACAGATTGCGATCGTAGAACTGTCTTTAACGGCAACTATACTTTTAACTGTAGAAAAGTTTCAGTAATATTAGACCCCAAATGAAGACCTAAAGATGAAACGTAAGAGGAGCGTGGTAGCCAGTAAGAATTACCGACGGTGATCGTTTGTACTTTTATAAGTTAAGAATCAAGTTTGAAAATCTGCAAAGATCGCCTTCTTATTACAGAGATATTAATTCATTTAGATCTACAGTTCCATATACGGTACAGTTTTTATAACTAGCCGTACCATACGCAGTTAAATGACCAGTTCAGTGGAATAAAGATCTGCAATTTTTTGCATTATTAATTAAATTGATAATCGTCTGCACTTCTTTCGGAAAAATATAATCGTTATTTTATAACCGGATAAATGATAGGTTACGGTGAGAATAGGTATGCATAAAGCGCCGTTAAGGTTAGTGTTAAATAAAATGCAAGAGGGTCTCACTGAAGTTCCATGTAATCAGTTAAGCTTTTATCCGTCAAAAAGAAAGTAGAAGCAATACCGTATTAATAGTTCAGTATATAAGATAAAACTTCGATAAACAAATGTAATACAAAGGTCAACAACGAAACACACGACTGATTGTGAGTTCTTGTCTGCGTTATAATCTGAGTTATTCTTATTCTGTTATTCCAACACAGATATCCTAATCGTTACCCGAGTAAGTGTGATGAAATCCCTGTTAGAACTAACATAAATATGGAAATTAATGCTGAACTAATCAACTGTTCTTATTTCCATGATTTAATGATTAAATTACCTGCCGTCTAACTGGATGCACAGAGATCTTAAATTTAATGAAATCGAGGTAAAAATACAAATCATGCAACTGCATCCCGATTGAAAGATAAGATCACTGAATAGCCAGGGCAGACACATTGCTATGCGTAAAATACTGCATATCCACCGGGAGATGCGATGCTACTTCCTGCTTTCTAGTTTTGTCCTCTAACTGCTTATTTCGTAATTCTTACTTATCTACGACGTCTCTTCCACAGATTCTTCTGTAACCTTTCGAGTGTTCCGCCTCCGAGGTTTTCAGATCTCTTTCGTTCTGTTGGCCGAAGTTTTTACATTCAATCGAGTTCATTTAATCTATTAAATTAATCACATAATCTATTAAGCTAATTCAATTGTCTTTCAATATCTTCATCTACTCGAAGCTGTTACATGAAAGCATCCTTTAGTAAGTCGACAGAATTATTTGTACTAATCGGGGCAGTTTATCGCAATTTATTACTATTAATTGAAAGACGAATTCATCGAACTTCCTTGCAAGATAAACTGATCAGACTTATTTACCACTGATATTTTAAGTTAAGACAGTTGTATTTGTATAAATCACGTACGCATTTCGAACAAAAAATGTGGATGCACTCATCAGATAAATAGAGATTGCACACGTCAGAGATTTCAAAACATTTAATTTTTCTTAAAAAATAGTTATAGGATTTTGAGCAAGCAATTTATTCCAAATCTAATTTTGTCAATTACGGTAATCGTACCATTAGCAACGTCAGATATAACATACATCATAGTTATCGTGTTCCTTATTTTAAAAATCAATTATTACAAAACCACTTAACATTAATGTTTATAAAAATGACATAATATTTTCTCCGTTGTTTATATAACAGTTTCTGAGAACTAAACGATAAACAAAGAATTTGTTGAAGATTGTTTTAGTATTTTAAGATCGTAATTATCACTTCCAGTGCATCCCAATATATATTTGGTTTTAATATTTAACCTACATATTTTTTGTTAGTTAATATGATATATTATTCCTAAATATATATATTTTTGTTCTCTACATGTAATTTATCAAAAATATTTCAATTTTATATGAAAGCGTTATAAAAGTCAAAGCATACATTTATGCATGTCATCGAAAGTCGTAAGGATGAGTATCATGAATATATTTTGCTAATTTTTGAGTAGAATAAAACAGTAATTAACAAGACGTACTTAAGCGTTACCGAAGACGACCGCATTATTAGAATGCAGAGAAAGTTCAGACGAGTAATCTCTGATTTAAGCGAAGATAACGAGAAGGATGTTGATGGTGATGAAGCATGTAACATGGTAAATTGCAGCAAAATATTCGCTGCTCTGATCGATCTAACTTCAAACGACCACGGAAGTACGAAATTTTTATTTTCAATTGAAGATAATTGAATTGCAAAATTGTTATAATTTCTTTCCTATAGAATTCATCAATTCCTTTTATATTACACTTTCACATTTTTTGATAACTGCAGTTATACAGGACTTCTCTATGAAATGTTATTCCAATGATACATATTTATTTTATATAATGTTTACTGTTTAATTCATAACATCGATTACCATTCTACTGGAAAAAAAGAAGTTTAACATCTAAACAATTATTTTATTATATTGACTCTTATTTCTCACTCCTATGTATAAAAAATATTCTACTGCACTAAAATACTGTTAATCAACCCTTTTGCTTTTGACTTTATTTACATTATTTCATCTAAACTTCGCTGCATCAACCATCGAAAACAGAAATACTTTATCATCGAAATGTTAGTTCCGCAAAATATTTGCATCTTCCCACGAGCTGAACCGTTAAAAGTCTTCATCTACCGACACTCTTCCCTTTAGACCCCGATGCCATATAATTTATAGTACGTCAGTGCAAAAAGCGAAAAGGAAGTACGAGCCTCCTGCTGTTATGGTGTTCTGCTGCGGTTGACCCTATGTTAAGAGAGAATCCGACCACGGTTGCGATACCAACGGCAGAAGAAAGGTCACTTGGGGCCAGTCGCCGACGCCTGTACCAACAACGGGAAAAAGAAAAAAATATTGGCCTCGGTGAATCCTATGATTCTTCCAGGCAGATTTTAGAAAGCGACAGATTCGCCGTATATCGATACAACGACGCAATAAGATAAGCTCCAATAACAGACGAATCAAATGTAATCGTAATAACGGCTGCATTTAATTACCTCAGGTAATGTCTGTTTACTGATTGTCGGTGCTTGAACACTAGATCTACGAGTATTAAATATTGTTATACTTAAAATTATGAAATAAGTACTTTGAAGAAAGAGGGATCAAGCGGGAAAGAAGATGATCGGTTAAATTTCTTGTGTATTATAAGATACACAAGAAATATTTACTGTACTGCCTCTCTATAAATTTGAAAATTGTTTAAAAAAAATAGAAATAGCTAATATGGCGCAGATCTAGTATTGAAAGTCTGAGGGGTTAGCTGATTTATTACGTTTAGTTGCTTTAATTTAGTAGCTGTTTTAGATGTTGGACAATTTCTTAGTGCTTTGAAGAAGTGTGTGGATGAAATCATCTTTTAAGTAAACACAATATTTTAGGTAAATTAAAAAGAAATGCCGTTTTTTTAATGTGTCTGGTAGGATATTTCGAGTGTCATTCATTGTAAATTATGAAAACCTGGTCAGTCTATCACAACCGTGGTCTACTTTGCGCAATTAGAATGAATAAATATTATGTAAATAAATTTTGTCGTATTACAAATAAAAACGACATTACTTTTCGCTGTGCCCAATATTAGCGATGAATCAGTGATTTGGCATCTACTTAAAACAGTGAGTCCTAGGCGAAATGACCGTGGATGGTGTCGAAAAAATACAAAAGAAATAAATATGCAGAGACGTAACTAGTAACAATGAAGATACCAATTAAAATGCCAAATTAGTATGGAATAAGTATAAATGAAGTTGTACAAAATAGACTGTTAAACGTAGGAATATTCAGTGCGATCTATAAAGTCAAAGCTCATTTAGTTATACATATGCAATATTTTAATCTTTTATATGTTATGTGTTACAAATATTTCTAGGTATTACATCATATATACAACAAATATTTTAAAATTCTTGATCTATAAAAACATGCATAAACTGTTAGTAAAAGTTGTCGACTTCTTAACTGTATGTCATTCTTGATGCGTGCAATTTGAAAAACAAATTCCTATGTTTCAGATATTACGAATCTCAACTGTCTATCACTATTAATACATAAATTTTTTAAAAAACTGTTTCTAGTAATTGTCATTCATATTTATAGTACTTCTTCAAATGTACAAAAATTATGTTTGTTCCTTCGCTGGAACATTTAAAAAGTCATTTAAATGTTGATGATTTTAACACTAGAACTACCAGACCAGTCAAAATGACTGGTACACAATTTTTTCCAAAAATTCTCCAAGTTTATAGAAGAGTCTTAGAATAAATATCCTACGACCATCTTAAAAAACATAAATCACAGAATCGATTATCTTTTCCGCCCCTTGATTCCTCCTTTTTCAAAGTATTTATTTAATATTTTGAAATATGATAGATTTAACGCCGGTAGTTCTAGTGTTAATGTGAGACACGGAAAACCATGAACCGTCTTCATATTAAAATTTCATCATGATTAGTGATATCACCTCGTAACAGAGTAATCACATGTTCGCAAGTATTATAATGTAACATGCAACCATGCCAAACGCCTGTTTGTAAAATCGTTTCTTTTGTCATTATCCTCTTTGTCTCTCTGTGATTCTTCAGTCAAAGAGATGAAAGGCAAATTGATACTTCTTACGAAGATACAGTCGTAAATGCAAAGACGGGCAAATGTCCTCGAAGGTTGCAGCTGAGGCAAAGCTTGCTAGTCTCGTGGCGAAAGTGGCCTCGTCTTCCGGATCAACGACTGCTCAATAAATCGTAGAGGTTCTCTTCGCTTAAACTTCCGTCTCGGGGCAATGCCACCTTTCGTACGTTTATCGCGCCTCACAATCGGACAGAAGACCAAAGGACTCTTCTAAATATTTGCTGTACGCATTCCTCCAGAATTTTATTTTGTGAGTGACGTAAAAGAAGTTTATGCAATAGTTTTTGCTATGAAAATGGTTATATTAGTGTTTCGATTTTTTAGAAAATGTAACTGTTTATTTTTACATTTTTTAATTAGTATTTAGAAACTTTTTTATCTCGTGAGTGACGTAAAAGAAGTTTATGCAATAGTTTTTGCTATGAAAATTGTTATATTGGTGTTTCGATTTTTTAGAAAATGTAAATGTTTATTTTTACATTTTTTAATTAGTATTTAGAAACGTTTCGAACCGGCGAAGTTGTAGCATTGTCTGAGAACAATTTCAAACGAATAATGACTGGAAGTTTGAACTTGGGATACATCTTACTGCCACTTTTTAGTTTTCAATGGCAATTGACAATTTATACTTGTTACTCTCCAGATTTGGAACTATTGGATTTTGTTTTTACCGTCTTTATCGAGACTTCTTCCACATTAAGCATTATTAAAAATTTCAACTTAGTTCGAATAGTCCTAGGATAACATTAGAAGTCTTTCGAATATGAAAATCATTGGTAAGCTAAGGCGAGAGATTTTCGGAAAATACATACCTAAGGCCAGCATTTTAGCATCTCTAAAAAATCCCAAGTTCTAAATCTTCCTACATGCGTATTTTGTTTGTCACCTAAAACTCTTCACTCTTGATTTCCAATTACTGCATACTTGTTTTCTCTAACGAATATCAACAACAACTTCATGAACTAATGTCATTCTTGAAATTTCAAATTTTTCTTTTGCAATTCAACGTTTATAAATTAAGTCATGTCTATTATCTAAATTGTTATTTTTAACACTCGCCAATGCATTAGAGGGTGACTAATCTTTAAACGTGATAAGAAGTTCAAGGTGTACAAGTTTTAAAAAAAGTTCATCATCAAGTAACTTTTAACCTTACCTACTTGTTATCTTATGCGTCTATTCTTTATACTTATTGACTTATGTATTTAAATCCGCATTTTGTAACAAAAGCAAGTTGAGGACTTCTGATTTCTCTTCCTTTGACGTTTTTTTTATACTGAAAACGATAACGGAGATATCTGAAGCGTTCTTGATCAATGAAACCTTTCCTGTTTCAATAACACTTTTGTGATGTAGTTTTTATGGCATTCGTGTATAATTTAAAATCGGGACAAGTAACACGACGAAAGATGTCGAGTTGAGCCTCGGGGAATTTTTGCGAAATCAATTCAGCACGTAATATATTAATTCCAGATGAAAGTAAATGTGGCAATGCATTCGGAATTTGGAGAATTACATAATAATTAGCTTTCTGAACGTCTCTTTTTATATTCCCACGAATATATTTTTTTATTCATCATTTTGAATAATACTCTTTAAAAAAAGAGTTTTAAGTAGAATGAGTATGATATTGCAACTAATTACAATATCTAATTATTTTGCGAAATCGCAAAAAAGGTTACTTATTATGATGTGAGTGTTCAGGCCTTAGATATGCCATATTTTTACTTTCTATCGAAAGTTTCAAAGGTCATCTTTGTATCTCCATAGTGGTGGAGCTTGTGTGCGTATGTAATAAGTCTCTCCCATAATTTGATAAGTTTTGTGTCACAATACGCATATTGCAATGTCCTACTTATGCATACAATTTAAAATAATTTTAGCGGAATACAATACTGACAAAGAGGCCGAAATAGTTAGCACACAATGCTCCCCCTGAGGCAATAAACATGAGGGGTTACAGTAAAACGCAAAAGCACGCGAATAAATAAACAAAGAAAGTAGTAAATTCTGCCCAGGTCAGAATTGGATCAAAATGGAATACTATATTTAAAAATGATCTTTCTTTTATATAGAATAGAGTAATACATCGTTCAAAATAATTAATAATATTTGTAAAATTTAAAAAGTATCTTTATAGATAAGAAGAAATAGTGTAGAAAATGGACAATTTGTAAGTATGATGGAAGTAATTTAACACATTGAATGCCAAATTCAACAAATTGGCAACACTATCTCCACCTATTCCTCAATTTTTCCCACCAAGAACCGTTCCAGAGATATGTGAAATTTCATAACATTGACAAGAAAATTATTCGCAAAAGATATAGCCCTTTACAACAATTAGCAGCAAAGTTTTGAATTTCATATAAAAAAGAAGACGGCGAATCAAATTGCGATTCCTATTAAAATTAATGTACAGAAAACTCTCACGATTACGTTATAATTTAATGAATCCGCTTGGTCTGCGTGTTTTCTATACATTATATATTAAAAAAATCAGTGACAGTGAGAGTTTCTACAGCTGCGTGTCCTCTCATCGGGCTCGCAAAGACGCGAACAGTCGGAACATGTAACAGTTGCAACAAGAAGAAGGAATTCAGTTTTACGCGTGGAAACCGGAATTCGGAAGTGTATTTTGTGGATGTATAGATTTCGATGTGTGTGACTTACTGAGAAACTTACGTCAGACCGGCTTGTTTCCATCGTGAGAGACACATCGTACTGTTGGTGATGGGAACTTCCTGTCTTTATGTTATTCTTTTATTAATCAAAATTATAAATATATTTGTTGAAAAGGCACCTATCGAGGAGCATATTGCCTTCATGATTCAGTTGTATGAGCAGGGAATTATATTTTAAATATTAATTATCTCCGCTTTCGATTCGAATTTTTCCATAAAATTCAAAACAATGAATAACGTATGTATTTTCCGAATATAATAAAATGTTAGGGTTGCAAGATAAAATCTAGTGACGGTCATATTTGTAACTCTACAGGCAACTTATAACCCTGAAACCACAGCTCGCCATTTTGGTTCAATAAGTCATTAATGTATATTCAGCTTGTTAATTGGACATTACCTCGTTTAAAGTAGACAGAAAGCTTCTAAGATGTTTAATTCGATAACGGTATAAGTTCATTTATTTTAATACTGTGATACTTAAAGTTTTGTAAGAGAGCACTCATACAGTAAAAAATAGTTAAACTTCTTTCGCCGAATTCATGAGAATATTTTACTCTATTTATGTTATTGTAATACTTAAAATATGAAAAGAAGATGTCCACGCTGACCAGAAAGCGATTTAAAGTTATTTCTTTCGAAACTGCAATTATAGCACTTAAAAAAGGACACGTTTGGCCCTTTATGTGGTAAGAATGTACATACATATATACGCGCTCAAAGAAGAAAGTTTCTAGTGCCTAATCGGCGTATATATGCGTAGTTAAAATCATAACATTGAACCACAACCACTGAAATATATTAGCACAATTGAAATTTGTACTTTTTACATTTTAACCCTTTGACTTTATAAACAAAAGACTGCTCTCGGTCGGTATATAAAATTATTTCCCACTATTTAAAAGTTCTTTATCTTCAAAGGATTAGAATGATCACCTAATCCGAGTTTTACGTAAAGATTACGTTTTAAAACCTAAAGTGAATTCTACAAATTACGAGACTGATTTGACATGCAATCTGTACGGACAACAATTTTTATGCACCAAATAATATTTGTTATTACACTTCAGTAACGTTTATTGATTAGCACTGCTACTAATTAGTACTGATCAGTATGAATATTGATTAGTACTACAGTATCGCTGTTTACATCTTTTTTTATCATTCATATAGATAATATGTTTAGAATCAACAGGAACTTAGAAATAGTTTTTTCTAATATTGTAGGTTAATAAGAAAATCTATGAAGAAGCTGCAAGAAAAATGTATATTTCAATTTTTATGTTTGCTGTGGAATCGAAGGAACGAAAGGTAAAACTTTACACTATTCAAATGATGCTACCTCATCCAGATTAACTGGATTATATTTAAATACATTAAATAAAAACTTTGAAAAAGTGGAATCAAGGGGTGAAAAAGATGATTGGTTCAGTAATTTATGCTTTATAAGACAGACGTGAAATATCTTCTATATTGTTCTTTTATAAATATAGAAAATTTTTATGAAAAATTAGGAACCAGTTGTTGTGACTGCATTGATAGCTCTAATGTTAGTACAAACTTAATTTCATCTAATCTTAACCTAACTTCAACCGATAGTCTGCAACTGTGCAATATTTACAATATTTATTAAATAATATCTTCTGAGTTACAGAGCGTGTGATTGACAAAAGACGGCAAATATGTGAAAATAATAGATCAATTAAACAACAACACTACTGTTATTATTTTATTCTGATAGATTCTACCCAATTGTTTATGATAAAGTACAATTCCCAAGAAAATATATTAGTTACACAATATTTGGATTTCGAATTTTCTCGAGAACTATTTGATTGTTAAGTATTTGATGACTATCATAATAGCCGCTCTCCCATGGCTTATAATTAGCCGAACTTCATAAAGAAATTTTCAAGTTATACGATATTTAAATTTCGAAAGAAAATACATTCGCTTTTCTAAATTCACTGACAGTAAAAAACTGAAATAGCACCGTTTCTGTGTCAACAGATACACAATCTAAACACGAAAATTCAAATAGATACTTTTGTAACAACAACAAATATATTCCTCATGAAACATGAATTAAGAAATAAAGAGCCGTATGAGAATTGTTACTTTACACATCCATAATAATAATCGTTAAGGTCTAACACAAAAGAAACGAGTTTAAGTAAGAGAAAGAAACGGGGTACGTGTGGGAACGGATGTCCATAGTGTGATTCTTCGAAAATTAGATGTGCATAAACCTAAATTATACGGTAAAGACGTCGTTTCCTATTAATCACCGCGTGAAAAATATATGTTCGTCTAATCCATTTTAATTAACGTATATCATACTTTGATTTTATGCTTTTGGGAAACGTGCATGTTATTACTTTCCTTATTTGTTGTATATACACAATTATATCACTGAATATGTTACAAAGCAGTATCCATAGATTTACTGATCATATCGCGAGTATATTAATGATATCGAAAAGTTTTCTCTTTATCTTTAACACTAGAACTACCGGCGTTAAATCTGTTATATTTAAATATATTAAATAAGTACTTTGAAAAAAGGGGAATTCAGAGGTGGAAAAGATGATCGATTCGGTAATTTATGTTTTATGAGATGGACGTAGAATATCTGTTCTATGACTCTCCTATAATCTTGGAGAATTTTTTGAAAAAATTGTGTACCAGTCATTTTGACTGGTTTGGTAGTTCTAGTGTTAATCTTGTTCCCACGTAGATTTTATAAAGATAATGTCGATTTTTTTAAAAGAGTACATACGTACCTCATTCCAAAACTTTATAATGTTAAATAGAGTAGAGAAGAGACGGTAAATGACTTTTTATCATATTTTACAACTTCAACTAATATCTTCATTTAGTCCGGATTGTGAAACATATAGTTGTAGGTGGATACCGAATCAGAGAACTACAAACTTCCTTTGATAACTACGGAAGCATGTATGTGCTTATTGTCAGAGAAACAATCTCGTCCTACTCTATTGGTGTATGTATACGCAGTTAAAGTTGAAACGTTGAAATATAATCGTTAGTGTGTCATCGTGCAAATAGTAATTTATACTTTGTACACCTTAACTTTTTGGCTTTTTGATAAAAAGGCGGCTTTCGACCGCCATATAAATGATTATTATGCAATATTCGGAAATAACTCTGTCCGCAAAGGGTTGTGCAGCAACATTTGCTTTAATGTGATCATAAAAAGTTATACATATCTACCTGAAATATTAATCACCTACAATTTTAGGCGGATTTCGAACTATAGAAACGTAATTCCCATTAACAGCAACATTTTCTCTAACGTGATCGCAAAATGCTATCCAGACCTGTCTAAAATATTGATTGTTATTATTATTAAGTATAATTAATTGATATTAACATTATTTATAAATAATATCTTAGATAATCGTTTAATGTGATCATAAAAAGTTATATACACCTATCGCAAATGTTAATCACCCCTCTGGTTTTATAAGGAATTAGAGAGGTTCATCTTTCAATATGTAACAATTAAAAAGGAACGAAAGGGGAAATAAATTTATTATGGCTAGTACTTTCATTGCATCGATGGACTCCATAATGGATTCAGTATGTCTGTCGAATTGAAAAATCATCTTTTGCTTCGTAGAAGATTTCGATTTTATTGTAAACCATTCAAGTTACATTATCAGAGATTTTAAAGTAAAAAATGGCTCCGTTATTTTCCATTGACTCGAATCCTAAAGTCATTTTAAAGAACTCGATGTAATTCTTCCGAAAATTAGTACACCGGAAATTACGCAAATTTTGAAGGAGACGTAGGCAGCTGTGGAAGGAACTTAATCTTCAAGACAATGGCAACGGATCAATCTGGATCAAACGAATTAATCGGTACTACTTTTCTAAAGTACTTCGTTCGTATGTAACTTTAAATTGTGTTGCGATATTGGTTACTCAACTGCCTCAAAGAACATGTAATATCGAATTAAAAAAGATATGGTAGCTACTATTTTCCAAATAAATTAGAATCTGTTAAGGCGTTGCTATTAAAATTTACAAATTTTAGTAAAAGGCTCCCACGTTACCTTACTTTATTTTAAATAAATAATTAATGAATAAACTTTACTGGAAATAAATAAATCACGTTAGTGTATTAATCATGTTATCTTCTAAAGTACGACTTTCTTTAATGAATTTGTAATCAGTCTGGAAAACGTCAATCAAGAAAGAGGACCGCCTTTCGAAGAGGGAAAACAATAAAATAAATTTTAAACTTATAAAGATACTCATAGTAAAAAATTACGACGAAGCGATTAAAGTATAAGAGAACCAATGAAAAAATATTATCTACCGTTTTTTGCATTATTTTATTCAAAATAAGAAATCCAACAAGTTCTTCTGAAATTTATTATCTAACGTAATCAAAGATGAATAACAGAAGTGTAAATGTTTCTCGCCTATTGTGACCTTCCCTAAGAATCCCCTGATTTCCTCAGAAATCTGTAAATATGTAAAGCCGAGGAACGGCAAGGTCTCAAGGATGGCATAGGTGATAACCGGTGGAAAGTAAAAACGGTTCATAGTTAGACAGACTTATTCTACTTTAAGATATGACTATTTATGCTCACATTGGACGAAGAAGCATGTTTGTAGAAGATCGAGTGAAAGTGTAGCATTGTTGAGAAGGATATTACAAGCCTATTGTAGGGACATATTCCCGTATAATTTTGTTTTATATTACGGAACGTCTGCAACCTCATTTCTACCGTCAGCTTATTTCTATTACAGAATTTGTTCCTGTCGCGGAGTTTCATCCTAGAAATTTCGCTTATTTGAGAAGAAAATCTACTTGGGAACCTGCGTATAAGAATTCGTAATGTTTACAATATTATTCGTGCATCACTCTTTCCTCTGTCTACATTGAGTTTAATTTATGTTTGAGATAGAAATTCCCTGACATCTTCAAGTTTTGTGAATTTGGATATTCTTTTGAAGTAGAACTTGAGGTCTGAATGAATTTTACATACTTTACTTTGTCATTGGAGAACATACACAGCAGTTTTTGTATCTTCTTCTACATTTGAGATACGGATTTGGAAAATTTTACATATTTCTGAACTGTGATTTTTTTAGAGTGTAGTTTAGGCAGTAAGTGGATACTACATAATTTAATGTTTAATTCGGGAGCATGTACAGTATTATTTTCATTTGTTTTTAATCGGAGGTCTAGAAAACGCACAAGAAATCATTGAAAATCTCAAGTTGTGAAGATTATTACAATATTAAATATGTAGAGAGAAATATCAACAATTTCCAGTTATTACAACAACTCGCAATCGGTATCCTCCAAATAAAGTCACATTATTCATTTTACCTACAATTTTAGAATAAAATTATTCTTATCCTGTACTCCACTAAATTTAAACATTTCGAAACTGAATTTGCAACACGTTTGAAAAAGAAATATGCATTACTTTTCGAAACATGAATGCATTCGTTGTAGAAATAAATTCGATTAAATTAAAACCAAAGTTGCACGATCAAAAGTAAATAAAACAATAGTGTGAGCATGCTAATTTTTAAATCGTATTATCAATTGCAATTGTATTAAAATAATCGCACATCTCACCAATTTCTCCTGCATAATTGTACCATAATTATACACTGAAAGAATTCTGGTGACAAAATATTTCTACTGCAGAATTGCACCATTTCTGATGCTTCTCGCAAAATTTTTCATTGTGACCACTGATCCGTGCACTACTTACGTTCAGTTTCTTAAAACCAAAAACTTATTACATTATTACAACAAATTGTTAAACTTTTCGCGAGAAAATATCCGGGTAATGTCCATGAAGGTAATTACATTACGAAACTTCGTAATTTAATTATACTTTTTATGACATTTTTAATTACAGAATATTAACGTAATACTTCTTTAACAGCCATAAAGTCGATCAACTTTGATTGCCTGAATGTATACTTAACAAAAGTATTCACACGGATTTGAATTACTTCAACAGTTCTGAAAATTTCTTTAAGGACTGATTTTTGATATTCTTTACACCATTTCAACTAGTGATACATACATTTGTAAACGTTTGTACATATTAATTTTCGAAAAACTGTAACATTTACATATAAGTGCACACACGCACGTGCATAAACTCTATTCTCGTTACACGTACATTTTCAATCATACCAATGAACTATAAATAATAAATAATATCGCACTATTTTTTCCACTATTACTGATGTTAAAAAACATTGTAAAATTTCTCATATAGAAATTTATTTTCTACAAATTAACATTTCAAATTTAAAGTAGATCGTTTGCTACCGATTAACGTAGTTCGAACTATAACTCACCACTTCCGCTACTTCCAAACATCAATAGCACCTGTATCAGTGATACAGAAAACCCAAAATATCGACCGTAAAGCAATTACTAAAAAATCAACTTGTACGTACATGTCCGACGTAATAGATTACGGCACCTGTCAGCAGATTCCTCACGGAAGTATCTTGCGTAATAAACTCTTCAATTACGAGAATATGATAAAATCGACATCGCTTACGATCGTGTTAAGACTGCGTCGTTTCCCCCGAGAGCAGAAGTCACTGACCGTGTAAACGTCTAGTAAGTGCGCCGGCTGCCGGACAATTCGAGTATTTGTAAAATAGCGGAACTATAGCGAACTCCAAGGACCGCGTCGCGAATAAAACCTAGGACGATACTGAGAGACCGTCGGTAAAGCATGTAAACCTCATGCCGTGCAAAGACTTCGATCCCCGCTACTTCGTCCGTTACCGTATCGACTGTTGCCGTTCGTTCTCCTCGTTCCACCCCCGGTATTTTCGTTCGTAACTGTTCTCCCTCGCTTCCTCGTTCAACGATGTTTCCTTCTATTTCACTATTCCCCTGCCACTTCTCTCATCCTAACCCCTTCCATGGTTCTACAGGAACCCTGATCGTCCTGCACTGCGCGCACGCGCTTTATTCGCATCCGCGCAGCTTGCCTCTTTACCATCTTTTCCTGCTCGCAACATTTCCCTTTCTCTCGCTCTCCTTCCTTTTTCTTTTTATCTCGTAGTACTCACAATCGGTCATCTTCATCTAAGACCGATGTCAGAGATGATATCGCGAAAACACTTTCTCTTTCATCTTTCGTTGCCCGTTTTGCATTTTTTCTTTCTCTTTTAAGTCTAACCGTTTCAAAAGCACGTGGCACTCTTGTTTTATTATGCGCGGGTAATCTAATTTCTCATTTACTGATCTTCTTTATGTTATTTGTTTCGGATATAGTTTTTTTTTCTGACGTGTTAATATGTGTCTACTTAGTTGTTATCAAATGTGCGTGTTATTCTTATTTGATGGGTGATTAGTTTTTTGAAAGTTCACCGTTTCAAAGATTTGTGGTTTTGCCTGAATTTTGCGGTAATTTTAAATTCTTTCGGGGATGCAACTGCAGCTTGTGTAGAACTACACGAAGTTTTCATTCTTTCGTTAACAGTGTGTTTTTTCTTTGGGAATATGAATTATAGGGCCGTTTAGAATATCTTTCTCTTTTTCTTTTTAGTAACTTGTAAGTGTAGAATGTGATACGATGGAGCTTGTGAAAATCAAGCAGGCGTGGAAAATAAAAGGAAATGATACGGGAAATGGAAAATGATAATTTACTAACCATGAGAAAGTAACTGCATAAGATGAATCTTACTGTACTTTTAAAGTTGCAAAACTTGCTCAAAGTTCGCTCTCTCGAATTCTCAAGAAGCTATTAATTCCTAAAAAATTATTATACAATAATAACTGTATGAATATATTTAATTGCAGGAGCATAAAGTATACTAAAAATTCTATAGTAATTCGGAAAGGAACAATGATTTTTCACAAAGCAGAACGACTGAATCTTTTTTTCTGAAATCATTAATATATTTTCGAAACACCACCCAAACATATTTGCTGAGCGATAACGAGTATGCATTATTAAAACTTGACGAAAACAATATTAAATGTAACATTGTACAGTCAATGTAGCAGTTAATTACCTATTAACTACTAATCTGACGATTAATCAATTTGCTCGTATCGGAATGATCTTTCCTACCTTGGCGCGATTAAACATGACCATTAACTTACTTTCATTAAGAACAGTTAACACCGAGATGCTGTATTAATTAGCAGTTCCTATGAAAATGCCAGTTTTTCAATTAAAGATAGGCAGATATTTGTTGCGCGCACTTATTAAGCGTGAGAAATACGTTCCTCTGTTATTACTCGTTTCACATTACATTCAACAATGATAGTATACCTATCTATCTACCAAACGCGGAAGAGCTGTTTACACCGAACGATGGAAAGACTCCGATGCATCTGTGTATCTGTCTTCCTCAGTAGGCTGCGCTTACAATTTGTCAAGGACACTGTTTACGGAGGAAAAACTGCACTCTCACAAAAGCTGCACTTTCATGCACCGTGAAACATTCATATTTGTCACGCAAATACTTTTTTCACGAAATAAATTGCGAGAACTAATGCTTCTTCAATACTACATTCAATGATGCAACATTTAGCAGTGAAGATGTAAAATAGCATTGTACCTTTTATTCCAGGAAGAAAGGCAGAAATTTTGGGAATTAATTTAACCTCAGTGTTTCATTTGAATTGGTCGGGCTAAAGTTGATTAATAATAATATAAATATGATAAATTGGCTTACGCCGAAGAAGAGGCTTTTATGAGTTCATATTTTTAAATTAATTTAGATATTGTGATCAACAAAATTGGAAATGTGGGACAAGACAATAACTTGCAATATTTGAATGAAAAAGAGGGGATGGAATCTGGAAAATATAAAAAATAAATGGAAAGATATAATGTAGATGCATTTGAGTCGTGTACAGTAAGATGGGAAGGAGAGGTGAGATCATTTTAGATGAGGCCAAGATAGCATACAAAGAAGAAAATATTCAGAACAAGATAATGAATTCAGTGACGAGGAGAGAAACGAACGAAAGTGATGTCAGTCGATAAGGGGATGTTGGCAAGTAAGATGGAGAATGAATTAACAGGCTTTCTAAAAGGGGAGACGAAAATATAGAACTTTGAAAAGTTGAAAGGAAGGACAGTATAAAAATTTGTGATTCAGAAAAGGAAAATTCAAACAGTTTGAGTAAAACAAAACGCGATCGTGAACAAACGACGATCTCTTTAACAATTGTTAGTCAGCAAGAAAATCATCGCATCAAAAATTATAACCAACCATAATATTAACACCATTTCAAGATGCGGTATATAAAATGCCGAAAAATAATTAATTACTGATAACAATATGAAGAATTCCGTATTAAGATATAGTAAAAATGTTAATAACATGTAAAACTCGAATCTAAACAGTAAATCGAATTAATTATGAATGATTAACATTGATATCCGAAGTATTAGAAATACAGCGTTCAAATAAAGTCAAGAAAAAGTTTAATAGCCTCCATTACTTATTTTTGAATTAGGATAAAGCCTTTCTTATTAACTCTAATAAACATGTTAAAGCCGACATGTTACCGATATAATTCTCTTTATTCATCTTTGGGTAGTGACATCTGTCTGAATAATGAACAATTTAAAGATTGAAACAATTATATCTTCTGCCTTACTTACTACCGATATAATTTTTGAGGATTATAACTTATCTCTTATAAGTTGGTAGAAAATTAACAACGTTGTTATTACTACTATTGCTTTCAACCGTTACCACCACACGTTATCGCCACAATCAATGCAGACTTATAACACTGTCCAACAAATTTAAAAAATTTTCATGTTTTCCAGTAGTCACTTGGTGATTCATGTAGGGATTGTCGTACTGAACACGTAGTCGCCAACGGAATTTCTCTATCACCCGCTGTTTTCGAAAAACATCAGTTTTTGTAAAAACAGTGTTTTTCGGCACAGAAGCTGGTATTACGTGAAATTGAAAAACGGTAGACAGTTCTTCTTGGTCTCAAAAAATGGAGGAGTTTTTCCTGAGTATATAGGTGTGGCTGTCATAATATTCCGTACATTTTAACTTTAAAATTTTAATGGCAGTAAATAACTGTCATCAGTAGTCATTTACGTAAGTAATATGTGACTTCGGTATTTATTTTATTTTCAATCTTTATTATTATCATAGTGGAAATATTATAGTTAATAAGCTTCGTTCATGTTGTCTTATATTCCATTTATCCAAATTTTTTCATAACATTAACATGTTCCGTATTCTTTACTGTTTCATAGTTCGACCTTATTTAAAGTTTAGCTCGATAATTAGGACACCTTATTATCTCATCTGTATCAAAATCCTTAAAAGAGTACTTCATTGTATCCTCCGATTTTGTACATTTCATTTAAAAAAAAAAACCCATCCCGGCTACGCCTCATAATTTACTTATTTTTTCGAAAAATAAGCTATTGACGCTAAAGAATATATAAATTATGTCTGATATTTTTTAGTTTTCTTTTCTTTTTCTTTTGCATTTTCTCAGATTTAACTGCTATAATCATTTTGTCTAAGACCTACTGCTTATGGTGGGCTTCGAACCACCGAGGCTGTAATATATTGACACATTGAATGCCACGAAGGTCACCGGTGACCAGAGGTATTCAGTTCAATACAATTATCTGTGAAACTCAAACGATAATACTTACGTACTTCCTATTATATTCAATATTTAAATGTTGGTATTGAAAAACTGAGGTACTACTTAACCGCTTGAGTCCCAAGAAGCACGATCGCGCTCTTCAAATTTTGTGTCGATAAGTCCCACTAGTCGATTGAGACAAGCGCTATCGCGCTGCTCCGTTTTTCTCGACCGTGTTCTTTTAAAAGCCTCTGGGACTCAAACGGTTAACATATATCTTTAATTTTTTTGGTCTATAATTACGCGATTTTAATCGAAAAAGTTTCAATTCTATAGAAATAATGAACTTCGCGAAATACGAGTGATGTTTAATGTGTTAAATAAGAATTCAGGATTTTCCTAAAGGTGATGGCAATTTGAACTCGGTTCAACGAATTGCAAGTCCAAGCCTTTACCTTCATACAACCATAGCCCCACTTTTCATATTTACAAACTACTATCTCTTATGCAATTTAATGCCACCATAAAAATAATCGTGCGTATTCACCATGCACTTTACGGACAAAAGAGTGGCGTAGATCGCATTTGTACATCGATTTTCTTTGTAAATCGAAATTCACTTTCAAAAGGTCACTCATCGACTTATTAAATCACTAATGTTATTTTTCATTCTCTGTCCAAAGGGTTTTTATCCGTGTATACACATATGTGTTCATGTATTCGTGTATTCATATTGGTATACAAATAAATAAATAAATATATTATATTATTACCTTACATTCTATTTGTAAGTACTGAAATGCACCGTTTGCTTACGTTTCTTCGCTATCGCTTTTCATCCTAATGTGATATTATTAAGATTTTTAATAGTATACTTTCATCATTGACTTTCATGTACTTTTTTTTCTCCACAAATATAAACGTCTGTAAAACTTCTTAAAATATTTGCACCGCTTGTGATTATTTTAAACGTTGATCTTTGTGCTTTAAGAAATTTCAAAACTCCGCTAAACGATCTAAAATTTCTAAGATCCCATCTGCGTTTTGTAAATACCTTCGGAGTTACACTGTATTGTTATAAACTGTAAATGACATTACTGTTTCCAGTACAGTACAGGGGATGGGAATATAATACAGTAAAGATCTTCTTTCATCGATAATGTCTATAACTTACGAGAGATGCTTATTAACATAATATACAAATAAATGTTGACATACATGACACATACAAAAATTACATTCATCACAATCTTTAAATACAACACCTACATGTTCGTATCATGAAATATTCAAAATGAACGAAAAGAGAAAGTAGAAAAATGAGAAGTACGTCTAATACTTCATTTACACTTATTAGATGTAACGACGTAGAATCAGCGATGATCGCGGAAGATAAATGTCCTATCACCAAAAAGGTCTTCCATGAAACGACTTAACGCGATTGCACTGCTATATCGAACCACAAAATGTTCGGTAACGATAAACTGCTGGTTTGTCACAGGCGAAGTTATTGTACACAAAAATTATTATCTATTTAACTTGTTTCAAATATCCTTTGTCCTTGAGGAGGTCATCCAGCACCTCCTCGGTATAGTACACAACGAAGTCAGTCGGCGCAACACCTTCAAAGACGGCGTAAACAGAGGGCTTCAAATTGTAGAAGAACAGTGGCTGCCCTCTTATCGCGAAATCCTTCGTTAGGCTCTCTATTACGGTCGCAGCTGTGAAATCTGCTCCGTAAATGTGAGAGCAATCTATCACAACAGGAGTGGCAACACTTCCGGCACGTCGGCTGTACTTTGTCACAAGATTCCGCACGTAATCCACCGAAGGGAAGATTAAGCAACGATCTGGCGTTAACATGAGGTACTCGATGCCTCGAGGAGACTGCAAAATGCAAATGCATGGATGAAATTTGAGGATTCTTGGTCAATTTTGTAAATTGTTGTTAGAAAAGTCGACTCTACACTGTTATTTCTTCTTTTTTAACTTTAAAGTTTCGGTCATACGGAGATTTCTTTAGGATGTACAGTTTTAGGTAAGTTTTGGATTATTGGAGTTACTATGATCTATGTATGTAGGTGATGTAGATCTACTTGAGTTAAAGTGGGACATTGGTGAAGAAGAAGTTATATTTCTAAACGATTCATACTGTGGTAAAAATGAAGGCAATCTATTTATTTATTTAGTGCTATCGGATGATCCCTTATTGGGTGATATTCTGTATCATTTATAGAATTAACGAGTTTATTTTAACCAGTACCTACCACCTTTAGATGGGTCTCAAATCATTGTGACTATGATATACTTATGATGTTTGATTTATGAAATATAATAAGAGATATACGTACTGTAAGTTTCTCAACGGATATCTTTGGCCGTGCTGCATGATACAGGATAAACAATACGTTAATTCCAACTCCGCACAATATTCCAATTTCTAGTGGGAGCATCAAACACGCGATGAAAGTTCCTAATCCTGGGATTAAATCCGATTCTACAAAGGAAAGAACAAGAGATTAAATTACATAATATATTATCAAATATAACGAAGATGATACGATGTATTATGCGGAAAATGAAAAAGAAAGTGAATAATGAGGATATAAGTGTAACTTTGACATTAAACTGAGAAAGCAATAATTAATAAAATGTTGCATAAAGCTGGTAATTCTAACGATGGGCTAAGTTATTTACTACCTATTTCGTCATTTTTAGATTTTTTTCTGATACGTGTTGCATTCTGCATAATGAAACGACAATTTATTCCATTAAGGGGTTTAATTTTGTATCACTTTTACAATGTGATTTTCCCATATTGTAATGTACATTGATGTAACGCAAAGTAAGGAACAAGTTCAATTTTTTAAATTTTTCACTTACAATTGGACCACTTTCATAATCACCGGCACAATTATATGTTTCATATTGATTATAAACTCATGATAAAATTCTACCCGTTGAGAATTCGTATCATTGCACTGAAAATTATTGATCTTTAATTATTTCCTGTCGACTAAATAGGAAAAATTGATTTAATGAAGATTTAGAAGTAAATAATATATCTTCGGAATTCTTTCTCTAATAAAATGATGTACAAATAAATTTCTATTTTCACTGTGCTTACTCCCTAGCAATAATTGCTGTGCAACGCATACAATAACCGGGACCTTTTATTTTGAATATGGCGATTGATTTAATATTACTTAAAAGTGTGATATTATAAATTGTAAATTTACTTTTTGTCCTCCACATCGGTTTAACGACCTTTACTTCCACCATGAAGATAACGGCAGCTATAATAATCGCTGCCAAAGCAGACCTTGGTATGTAGCTGAAGTATGGCGTGAGGAAGAGAAGAGCCAATATTACGAGTACACCTAAAATGAATTATAACAATAGAATATGTTAGCAAAATTTAATTCGTGTTTTGAGCCCCTTTACTTTTACAATAGTCATAATACTTTTAATGCTTATTTTGTTGATTATTTTCTGACGTTCGTTGAATTTACCAATTTAACACGTTAGCTACCGTCAAGAACAAAGAATTTCAAAATGCAGTATCCTAAATAAAATTGATTTTAACATATACACCGTCATATCTCACACATGAGTCGGTAATCTGTAACACTAAAAGTAATAAGGAGGTCAAACTGACCGGTTAACAATTTTTCTAAAAATTCCTCAAACTGATAGGACCACGAAGTAAATATCCCACTTCTATATTATAAAACCTAAATTACTTAACTGATCATCTTTTTCATCTTTTGTCTTCTCTTTTTTCAAAGTGCTTACTTAAATATAATATTAATTAAATATAATTTAAATGTAATAGATATAATGCCGGTAGGTCTAGTGTTAAGAATAAATTGCCCTCTTCGTATATGAGACACCAGGTAGACAGCGTGTTAATTACATATATTATTAAAATATATGGAGAGAACTTACCGGTATAAATACCACCCATCGGTGTCCTTACACCGGAAGCATTGTTTACTGCACTTCTGCTAAGAGATCCTGTTCCAGGGAAAGCCTGAACAAAGGAATTTCCAATGTTTGACATTCCTATTGCAATCAGTTCTTGCGTCGCGTCAACTGATTTTCCGCTAGCTAAAACAAAAAAAATAATTTTTACCACGAACATTTATTCTGCAGTATTTTCAAAGTGTATAATTTACATTAAATATTGGTATCGAATATACAAGGATAAACACAGATCTAATAAAAATTAATTGAATTTCTCAAAAATATCGTCAGGAATATCTGACAGTGACACTGATGATGTTATGAACCAGTTTTAGCAGTTTAATATATTTCATCTTTTCAGTTAAGATATTGGTATTTTCTTCGTGAATATAAATGTAAAATATCACACTTTGATGATAAGAAATGGAGAAACTTACAGAAAGCCTTGCAAATTGCAATATCTTCCATTAGAGATATAAGAGGAAGAACGAGTATTCCGCTTCCCAAATTCGAGACCATATCGACGAATGTTACCGTGACATTGCCATCTTTCGTAAATCCGAAGGGAGGAACTTGGAAGTTTGGCATACCTCCTGGTATGTACCCTATAAATTAACATTGATATTGTTCTAATATTTTTCTATTGCATTAAAAAGGCAATAGAAGAAAAAGATTCACACATCTCTTAAAATTAAATCCCCTGTATTTCCATAAAGTTTCACTCTACAAATTTTTTGACTGGGAACAATTTCTTATTGTTAGTGACAACAGTTATAATTTGATTTTATAATAAATTGGTTATATTAGTTTATTATAATATAAATTTCTATATTCTTTGTTACATATATATTATAATGTAGAGTAATATAATTTCTTAACATAATTTAACACGTTGAATGCCACCCATGTTTAGCTAGTTTCACTGTTTCTACTGAACTGAAACTTTTTCTATTAATACCGTATCTTTATAGAGCAAAAATGTTAAAGGTAACAATAGTTGTGCATTAGGCAGTACTTTACTTTCTTAATAGCAGCAGTTAAATATTCAATACAGTAGCGAATTCGTGAATTGCATCGTTTTAAAGTTGTAAGAAATTTCAATGAATTGTATAGCGCCGGTCACCGGTGACCCCCGTGGCATTCAACATGTTAAGATAGCCGGAAGGGATATATTCCATATTGTTCATCAAAATATTAGATTTTTCTATACTTTCTTCTTACCAACCAATTTGAAGGGAGAACGTTCAGTAAAGCTGTATCCCAAAACGCCACAAATTACTACCAAAAGAGCATTCCTCGAGGTACCAGTTAGCCAAAGAACTTTATTTACAATACGATGTTTAGTCGTACGCAGTTCTTCCTTATCGGGGCCAATTGTGCATGAAGCCACAAGCTGCAAGAGGATTTTTAAAAGATTATATATTTTCCAGTTCAAAATCTATGCTGTAGAAATGATATATGACGTTTTGATGTAAGAAAACAAATATGACGATGTATCTTTCATTCTTTTGCGTCGTAATTCAAATGCTGAATTAATTATTAATTATTTCATTCCAATTTTAGCGAATTTTCTTTTGATACTTTAAAAAAGTTAGTTACATTCTCTTATCTGTTAATGTAATTGTGAAGTATGGTATCTTACTCATTGAAATGACAAATTATTTATCCGAAAGGAGGATAAAAATCTATCAAACAATTGTTTCTTAATAAAGAGATAATTGTTTATTTCATAAGAAACAATTAAGATATAATGACAAACCATATGTCAAAAATTGATGCTCCTTATTTACGATTTTTTAATTTTGGATAGGACAAATTGTGTTACCCTCGGCACACGTAATTATATATTAATTAAAATTAATGTTTCTCTTTAAACATACGAAACAACTTTTAATGTAGAATTGCTTTTATATCGAAGCATACTAAAATACTTGGAATTAGAAGTTTTCAAAGTATGTTAACATTAGTGATACATTTTATGAAGCTTTATCAAGTAAATCAGGATATAGGTGCAAGAATATTCTACAGCATTACTTAAAGTGTATAATGATAATTGATTTTAAAAAAGTCGAGGAAGTTACCCTCAAAATGAGAAGAAGTGCGATACAAGTTGCACCGAGTGCAGCATCCCAGGCTGAAGTCTCGTGTATATGGTTAGCCAGACTCTTCCACATTTCAAGGAACTGTGATCCTTTCGCAGGAATACCGAGAATGTCCTTTATTTGCGAAGTAACTATTATTAACGCTACGGCTGACGTAAATCCCGAACTAACGGGCCCAGACACGAAATCGATCAAAAACCCTGAAAAGTTTCAGTAACCATGAATATTATACATCATTTCAGCTATACAGATTTTGCTTTATAATTGATATTCAGTAAAAATAAATATATGAGTAAGTTCGTTTATACGAAATTTCTGGATGAGTATCGCGTAAAAAAATCTCTGTAAACAAAGTTGCAGAATAACTACTTTTCTGTGAAAAACAAAAGCTAAAGCTCGCGTTGAATAAAAACAAATAATAGAAAAAGAAATTTCGGATTCACAATGCACTGAATAATTACATTTTATGCAATAATATATAATTTTTTGTCGTGCAAAAGTGTAAGTAGCAAGTGTATTTCAGTAACGTATTAAATTACGATCGTAGTAACTAACATATAATTTATTGAAATTCTAACTGCCTTATCAAATTAATCTACTTAAAACGAGAACGTTTGCGTTCTATAGACATAATACTGCTTTGTAATACGTTAATTTAGCTGACATTTACTCAAGAAATAGTCAAGATCATTACACAAAGATTATTTTAACCCTGCGCTGTCTGCTGACACATCTTTTGCTGATCTGATTATGGAGACTCTAACAACTGAGGCTTGTGTGCCGGACTAATTTTCACTGTAGACCGAGAAGTGAATATCGAAAAACGTCCCGTCCATTTCTTATCCAAAGAATAAGTGACACGAAAACATTTAATATAATTCCCGGAGTTAAATCGAATCATCTCGTACATTCAAACCAGCGGCTAACTTAGAAAACTTAAGGAAACCGCGAAGGGTTAATTGTATTCAATGTAATATCTATTAAGAAGTGTCAACAGGAGCAAAAGTATTGGTGAGCGTGTTAAGATTACTATTTAAAGAGTACTTTAGTTAGAAGTTTACTTAAAAATAGACTATATTTATTTATGTTATTAGATATTATTTATGTTAAATATTGAAAGCAGAGAAAAATCGGAGGTACAAGGGACAAGTGAACTGGGTACTGTTTGTAATTGAATTATTTTGCAGTGTAAATATTTTACTTACCGAGACCAAATATTCCCATTACTAGTTCTATTAGACCGGCTAGAAAACACAAAAGCACCGCATGTTGTACAGGATCATCTAGGTGGGCGACGGTTTGATATGTAAGTAGTGAAATAATGGCAGTGGGTCCTAATGGCGTGTCCTTGCAGGACCCGAATAAAACATAAATAAAACAACCCAGGAAGCTGCCGTAGAGACCATACTGTAAAATAAAAATGAGTCTTTATTTTTCAAACTGATTTTCATACTTTGGAGAATTTCTAAGTACATTTATGCTTAATATTAAATATTATATTTAAATAGGAAATAGTAAATATTTATTTTTTAATATATTATACCATGCAATGAATATCTCTTTATGTAACTGAAAAATTAAATTTGTATGAAGATTTCAGTTAAGAATGCAATAAACTTCCTCAATTAATTAGAGGGACTTCCTTTTCAGTCTACATTAGATATGAGATATTCTTCGTGCATCGTTCGACTCCTTAATAAGGATATTTGTATGCAAAGTACGTACGAACGTAGTCGCATTTTACGTAACATGAAATAATAAAAATTCCTAATAATAATGAAATACTCTACGTTTTGAACCAATATATACGTCTCCAATTACGCGCATAATTTCATCAGAAAAGGAAATATTTATTGCATTGCACTTCCTGTTAAATTTGTTTTTGTTCCAATTGCAAGATTGATTGGATAGAAAAACAGCAATTGCAGCTTGCGTAACATTATTGATAGCGAAATTGATGATGGACAATTTGTAAAGCAACTTCAAGAAAGATTGTTACATTTTGAACATGTCGATCTCGTAACACTTCAAAAAACGTATATGTCATACGACATTGTTAGAGAACGATTTAAATTGTTCGTGCGTATTGATTTCTGTTTCACGAGGTTTCCTTGCTTTCCGAGTTTTTGTGACAAAAATATTTGGCATTACACTTAGCGTCGGTATAACAATCATCTTATTTTCACTCAGTTTTCAGATTTCACGGTGTTTTGAACCCTTTCTGCCGTTGTAAAGATAACAAATTCAATAAATACTTCAACTCACAATCTGTCTCTCATTGAAAACAGAATTCCGGGTGTTTTTTTTTCCTTTTATTCCCCAACCACTTTGTGAAAATAAAAGAACAAAAGGCCCAGATATAACGCTAGGAATTTGCAATTTGATTACATCGTATTATTATTCAGCGGATGAATGTTATATAAATATTTAATGCGCAAAGAAACTTTCGTAATTTTGCCAAAACACTGATGTATATAATTTCAATAAGCCCTCTTTTTAGTTAAATAAATTATTTCAGAAATAAATTGACTAAAAGTTTAATAACAATATATATCATTACTTTCAAAATGGCACAAGATCATGTTTTATAATTTCGGTTGTAAATGAGACAATCAAACGACATGAAAAGTATAAGTAAAATGGAAGTATATGTATAATTAATATTCGTAAGGAAAATCAAAGAATTAATATTATTAAAGGATAGAAACAAAGAATTATTGGCTGAATTTTATTTATCTGGCTTCCTTATTTATTACCAATTTAACCTTTTAAGTGAGTGATATCTAACAATAAGATGGCGAACGACAGATAAAGTGTTAACACATTGTATTGTTTTGTTGAAAATTGTGCTTGAATTTTGTTATTAAAGAAAGTTAATACGAATTGTAAACTGCTTACTCCAAAAAGTAGAAAATACCATTACTAAAACTACCGGCGTTAAATCTGCTTTATTTGAATGTATTGTATTAAGTAAGTACTTTGAAAGAAGACGAATCAAAGAACAAAGAAGACGATCAGTTTAATTCATGTATTATGAGATACACGTAGAATATCTACTGTACTGTTTCCCTTATTGTAAAAAATTTTCATAAAAATATAGTGCTGTTGTATTGTCAAGTACTAAATAAAACATTGCACGGTTATTCCAAACGATAGAAATAATCTCAAAGACCAACGCCCTATGCACACTTTGCGGAAAATGTATTCTCCCATGCCCCGCCTACAATGTATTAAAACTAAAACTGCCATTGTGGTTAAAATGACCGATTTCAATTTTTTTGTAAAAATTCCCCAAATTAATAAGGGAACCATGTAGTAAATATTCCTCGTCTATCTTATAAAACAAAAATTACTCAACTGATCATCATCTGATCTCTTTTTCCAACATACTTATTCAGTATATTTAAATGTAACAAATATAAAACTGGAAGTTTTAGTTTTAAACTACTCGAAAGAAAATCGAACGCTTTCTCAAAACGTTGCACGGTGCACTTCTTTGTGAATTCACGGTTTTAATTATGGGATATCATTGATTTACTTACTTGAGGCGGCAGCCCTGCCACATTCGAATACGCTAATGACTGTGGAATAACAGTAAGGCCAACGGTGATTCCAGCAACAAGATCACCAACTGCATCTTGCGCGTTGTACCTTGGCAGCCAATTTAATATCGGTAACCTCTTGTAGAGAGTTTTCTTCGTGCAGGCTGCCTTGGCACGTCGTTTCGTGTATTGCAACACCGAAGTCACGAGGCCGTCCTTCTTTTTGACCTCGTCATCCCCTGGCTCCTCGACCACTGTGGTGAAATAAAACAAAATAAAATCAATGAATAAAGTCGTGGTCCTATATCACACGTAGGACTCGGAATCGGTCATTATTTGAGTCATATTGAGTTAAGTAACCCGAGGGTAATTAAACTTGTAACTTGTGAGTATTGCGTAAACAATATTACGTGTAATGTAGCTGCGATAGGATCAAGTTCAATGTGTATTTACAAAATTTGAGTCAATGGAACACGGAAGAATCGTTTCATTGGAGTTTCATAGTAGAAAGGAGTTGATTTAACACTATTCCTACCAACACTTCACGTATACCTTTCCCTACCGCAACCGGTGAATTTGTCAAATGATAATTTTTTCCCAGAAAATGAACAGTAAAAAAAGAAGAGAATATTGAAACATGTATTATAATGTGAATGTATTATACGTATATTTGAGGAAAAGTCGTGAAGTTTAAAGGCGATTCAATTACGTTGTATATAGGAAATTCTAATCGAAGTTTTAAAAACGGTCATTTGACCGGTCGTGGTGGGAATAATGTTAAATAAACTAGTATTGAACTTGGTGTTTCAAATAATGGAAACATTGCTTGGGGATGTGATTGAATGATAGTTGACTATAGCCGACAGATATAAAAGTACATTAGGAAATGTTAGATCAGTCATTTTATAATATTTAGATACAATAATCACGAACTTATGGACTGACCCGATAACTGTTTTGTTTTATTTTCAAATCGTTGCTATCATTTTTACAGTGATGTAATTTACAGCTATTTTCTTCCTTATTAATGAAAGCCATGCATAAGTATTTTACTGATCATCGAAGGCGTTAAAAAATGTCTAGTATATTGCAAACTTTGATGCACTAAATGAAACAATAAAAGTGTAAGTATGAAGTTCACAGACATTTCTGTCGAATTCGGTTTCGCGCAAAGTGTTTATCACATGGAAGCAAAGTATTTTCTTGTGCAAGCTCATATCTCATGATCATATCATTCCTTTTCATTTTAATGATAAGTAGAACATATAGAATATAGCACGTGTCTGTGCTTTTTGATCAAACATAATTGTGAATGGAAACAAGAAAAAAAAACGTATAAAAAAGGATTCTAAAATGAGTAGTTAAGTGGAAAACGATTACTTCAGCCATTTACAAATAACATTCTTTAAATTGTCAGAAATATTACAGTACTATTTTAACTAACTTTGTTTATGAGAATAAGAGCATAGGACCGAGTTATAAATTGGCACAACAGATATTCGGTGGATAATGATTTTATCAAAACAATATTGAAATTTGAAACGATGGAATTAAAAATATAAAATTTGATTTGGAATGAACTTCGTTAACATAAATTTAAATAACATCATGATGTTGATTTTGCAAATTCATTAACACGATTGCCCAATGAGGGCACGATAAATACTAAGTACACAGAATGGTAGAGATTATACTTAGCATCTATATCTGATCATTAGTTCTTCATTCATTCGTACAAAAATTCGTAACGAACAGTCCGTGCAAATACGATTGCATTAATGTCAATTTAATCAAATCTGAATTCGAAATATCTTCGTCGTAAAATGCCAATTACAGAATAGAGATTAAACGGAAACTTGCATCAATTTTTTTTAATCACAACTGAGAAATATCATACAATACACACTATTATACAAATCAGAAAATATATAAAAAATATAGATATCTGAGATTTTTCAAAAATACTTTAAAGAAAAAGTTATTAACCTTATATTATATCATTTAAAAAATGTGTTATGTTATTTGTGTAAATATAATAATATTATTACTTGCATTATTTACAGGATTGAAAGAAAACGGAAAAAGCACAAATATTTAAATAAAAAAGCACCCGAGTATTTAACTAATAACGTGTTTTTATTACCTTAGTACTACTATAGATCTTTACTACAGATAGCATAAAAGGAATAATACTTTATGCCTCAATGTGTCCTTCTTAAGAAAAATAAATTTTTTACAAATACACGTTTGATCGGCGGAATTTTTTACACTCAAAAATCGCATTTTCTATATTAAACAGTCAATCGTTTAATATAGTCGATCGTAATTCTATCCCCACGTTTTGAAGAATACTAGAAATAATGATTACGATACTTTTCCGTAAAGGTAATAAACTATTTTTATCGTTAATTTTTATTGAACAAAATGTATCTTTTGTATAAGGTATTTTATTGCACAAAAAAGTCTACAAGAAAAAGGACCGCATTTTACCATCTGATACTCAAACGGTTAAGTTCATTTTAAACCAATCAAAATGCAATTGAAAGTTATTCTTTCGAAATTTTCTTTTCAAGTTAAAATATGTACTCACATATGAAATCCGACGAGCCTTGCATGCCCCGATTGGCATGAGAGTTGTAAAACATTTGGGAGCCATTTGTGTGAACAAGATCCAAATTGTCCCCGGATCCGCTTAAAGCGTGATTCACGTATCCCCCGGTTCCGCTGTCTCGCTTGCCATCTACTGTGCCGTTGTTTTTGCTCATCCTAGAAATACGATAGGTTTTCATACATTATTGTTAGCTGTGGTATACCCGACTTGTAATTGGAGTACATTAAAATTCAATGAAAATCCATAATTCACGAGGAAATAAATACACAATGATAAACGTTAATTTGTCACTCGTATTCATTAATGATCTTGACACTAAGAAAAAGCTGGAATGGGAAAGGAATGAGGAAGACTGTTGTACATTATACGTGACAGAAATGAAATTTGCAATACTGTTAAGTGTTGAGTACTTTTAAAATACTTTGAAATACTTCGTACATGTTAAACTTGCATTAACCAAATGAAGATTAATTCTGTATTAATTATTTGTAGTACTATGCCAGCTCGTTACTTGGCACAGATTTCTATTGTAATTACTGCTTTATTTATTAAATTTCGACTTTGGAATTTGCAAACGATATTGTATCCCCACATAAATATTCCTCTGTAATTAAAGTTATTCCTATTATTAAATATAAATGAATAATGAAAAGTAGAAAATCTTTAAAATTATTTTTACTTAGACGAGGAGAAATAATTCGGTCCCTAAAGTGGTTAAAGGGTTGCGATGGTTATAGAAGTAACGAATAAGATTTTCAATTAGTTTCAATACAAATATTCAATTTGAATAATATCACTTAACAAAGGCTGTTAACATGTCAGCCAAATCACGATCTCATAGATTACTCTCAGATATTCTAAGAAATATATCAATTATATTTTAGTGAGGCACGGTTCCAAGCAAGATTCTTTGTCACACAATTTTTATAAAAGATTTTCATGTCTGTCACTGTCACGATTCGAATTAGAGATATAAGTGGCAACATGTAGATCAATATTGTTCAATAAACACTTTGTTAAAGATTCTCTGGCGTGCAAACACCTTCTACGAGGAACAAATCTTTCATCGTATTCGCTTAGTCTTCTGGTAACAGATAGCACGTTCGTTTTCGAAATACCTGCAAATATGAAAGAAAGAAATTTACCCATACGCGATGGTTTAATGAACCGGTCGTTTTGCAATTATTACGAGCGTCAAAGTATTATAATGAGAGAAATGGCCAGAAGAAGTATACTCCTAGCTCACGGTCGATTAAGTCTAATTACAGGATGATGTTTGAATTACGGACGATCATTTCTCGCACGGTGTGTAAATATGAACAAATGTACGACTGCACAAACAGCATGTAAATTTTAAGTAAATAAGTTTGTAACAGCGTACCGGTAAAATAATGTTATAAATTTGTTATTCTTCTTATATCTGATTGCACATGTTCTCCTTAATGTCCGTAACTTAATGTCCCGTAACTGGTGGTACGACTGACCAGGGGATGATACTACATGAAAAACTGTTTCGAAAATATAGAATAAATTTTTTTGATACAGGGCTTTGTTTTCGAGAAAAATGAGTTTGAAAATTCACCGTTAGATTTTTATTTGTGCCGTCAGATGAAATAAATTGTGTATCGTGATGACATAACGACCATCGAAAAATTACAACACAAAATTCTGATAGCGTTTGAACATTTAAGCAACATAATAATTGTACATTACAAGAGGTTCGAAGTAATTTAATACGAAGAGCACAATTATGTCTACAACAACGTGGACAGCACTTCCAGCAATTTTTGAATTAAACGCATTCCTCAAAGGCAATTCTAACATTGTAACCTCGACCTTCGATTTATTCGATGTATACAAACCACGAAAACCTTTGCGAACAAAGGTTGAGGTAACTCAGAATAAAGTCCGTTGAGCCGCAAGTAAGCCGAGTGCACGCCCACTAGACAAATTTTCAAACTCATTTTTCTCGAAAACAAAGGCTTGTATAAAAAAATTTTATTCTATATTTTCGATTCAATTTTTCATGTAGAATCATCCCGTGCTCGGTTGTACCACCAGTTACGGGACACCCTGTATATTATTTTCCTTAAACGTCAAAAACTGCTATCGTTTCGGAACCTTTTTCGGAAGCATTTGTACGCAACTGCATATGTTTTTCATTTATTTGTGTATTGTTTTGTAATTAATTCGCATGATAGTGAATATCCCCCAGGAGCCTGGGGATATCCCAGGTACGGGTTTGGCGAACCCGGGGTACCCGAGCCCATATGCCGACCAATTCTATTTGTAGTAGAATTGAGCTGTAGCCGAGGCACGCCCTCGCCAAGACACAGTGGAGCGAATCAACAATCTATGTGGAAAACAATAATAACTCGAGACTCATTCATTTCAGGAAATGTTATTTACAAAAGTTTCATAGTATCGTGGAGAGAATATCGGTGAAATATTAATTTTTTATTTGTTATGTTTCTTCAGTGCTATTTAAAGGTCAACTTCATTTTTTAATAACTTTTGTGTAAGCCATTTTCTTGTTCGACTCTATGTTAAAAAGATATTTGATGGAAAGGAGCCTACTAAAGCCTTTTTCAACAGGCGGACTGTATCGCAAACTTTCGGCAGGTATAATAAAGAAGAGCACACGTAGACGCACGATATCTTTGCGGAAGTTACTTCTATATAGTCTAAGGAATATATCTGGGATGTTTCTACCCGGTACCTTTCGCTACTTTTTAGTTATTCAATTTTTAAGTAAACCGTGTACCGCAAAGAATACGGTTCCCTTCCACCCAGATACCCAACTAGCTCCTCTTTGCTTCCAAACTAACAACTCTTTCAACGGTAAAATTGGTACTACGGCGGCTGGATCGAAGTCCAGGACTTTCCGTCCTGTTCCAATCATTGAGTTGGCTTCGTGGGGGGTAGTAGTGTAGCCTATGTCGCAGACTAAAGTATCCTACGGGACTTCGGTGGGCGAACTGCATCAATAACAGCTCGAGTACTTACATGACAGAGCAAATAAAGGTTTAGGAAGTCCTGGTCCCAACCAGTGGATAACAGATAGCACGCATAAAGTGAGGGACCAGAAACAAGGCACTTCGGACGGAAGGGGGGATGGCTCTCGCACCGCCTGTCCCCGCCATGTCGGTCCTGGAAACCTGAGATCGACGAATGGCAACCGAAAATAAAACACTCCTTTCGTCGTTCACATGACGACGCAACGAATGTGTGGGCGTCTCTTGCCAACAGCGCGTCAAAATCGAAAATGCGTGCGGGAGAGAGATGTCTTTATCCGTCGGGCGAATCAGAGCATATTCCCCCTCAGGTGCCTTGATTCTGATGCCTTAGTATACACGCGTTTGCATTAATTGGGCGTATCTCAATCCCTCTCCCAAAGGGACCATGCAGTAGAGTTACAATTACGGCCACTGCATGTAAAACTGAAGTACAGAATCTGTACAACAGTTAATTAAAAAACGAGACGTTTGGCCCAGAAGATACAGATTTAGGTGAATTTCGAGCTATTGGGACTATTATATACGTATCAGGTGGAAGAAATTGATATGGATCCAGTATTTAACAATCCAATAATTAAGCTACCTTGTTCGTATCATAACTTCCCCATGTTTTACTTTATTTTTACGAACCTATAACTACATATATATGCAACAAATTAATAACTTTAGTTACAAATATGTGGGATGCGAATGTATTAGAATATATGAAACGTATGTGTGAATGTGAGTGCCGATCGCACTTTGTTTTTCGAGAGGCCAACGAGGCACTCGCCGCATCGAGGCACTCTGTCGTTGGAATCCTGTGTGGATACACTGTTATATTCTTAGTGATTAGAATCCTGTGTGGACAGATATTATTTATCCTAGTTTTGTTCTTGTTTGTCTGTGTTCTACTTTATTTTATTTGTATTATTATTATTATTAAATAAACATTTAATGTATTATTAAGAAATCCTACAAATATAATTAAAATAATTCAGTATCACTCAAATTATAAAAAGAATTTTGTAATATTATACACAATATAAGAAAAATTGGGGACATATTTCGAATCACAAAAAGCTAACTGCTTACCTTTTGATATCGTTTTACACTCGTTACATACAAAATTAAATGAAAAGACTTCAAGTCCTAAAACTTTCCGTGTAGAAGAATTTGATATAACGCAACTATTGGATGCCATTAATTTTGTGTTCAAATTGACACTATAATTGAAATTGAATACTAAACATTCATTTCACCAATTTCCCGTTTAGCTGTGGTACAAGTAGACTCAAAAGAAATGACGGAGCAAGAGGTTAAATACCTTTTATTAGAGAACGTAACACAATTAATTTCGTGAGTATATTATCCGTCTTATCTCTCCAAATTCTTTTTATCTTACTGTTCACGCGCTTCTGTTCAGACCTCTAAATCACATTGGCTGCTCGTAAATCTACCAGGCTTAGAATCAATTATGACTTATACGAGCTATCAGTTTTTATGTCAATTACGATTTTATGAAATACATCCATGCTCTTCAGCTTAAGTAGAATGACGTCACAAAGTATGTAGTCCAATTGTGCCAACACATTATTTGGTGGTCATCGACGACGCTGGTCTATTAGTTGAAGACAACAAACTAATTTGACCGAATTACTGGCCTTACGCATACGTGCTACTGTGCACGATATGTTCGCATTTCATCGTGTTCCCAATTAATTCTTACATCGATTTTGACAAATTGAGATCCGTTGTTTGTTTTATATTTTATCGTTTTCAATGATCATTTTGCCTTGGACCCATTGTTTTAGGTGGTTTCCCAACAACAGGGACTGTGATATTGTAACGCGTTCGATATGTTCGCAGGGCAATATCAGTCATTATAAACGTTTCGAAAAATATGTAACTCTTCTTTGGAGCCAGGGATGAACAACGCATCTGTATCTGAGCACGTCTGACCGTAGAATCTGTTCTTCTCATATGTGTGACAATTAAGATGCTTCGTAATTTATTAAAATTAATTCTACTGGGTGTTTCACGTGTAACAGAATCTTTAAATAATAATTTTGGAAAAATTTCCCAGAAGTAACGGGCATTTGAAGTCGTGCTCATAAGTTTGTGAATCCGAGTCTTTACCTTCTTACTCGCTAAAACCCTTTAACTTAGATCATGCACGCAGTGTCTGTGCCGAAGTATTTTTTAGGAATAATGTAAGGGTTATGATGTAAGGATCGAATTGTGCCGATTAGATTTTCATTGATTGATATTTAATCAAATGTAGAAGCTGCAGGTGAGTTTACCATAATATTATCGCATTGAATAATTATGTAACAGGATAATGCATGCCGATTTCTTTACACAAAATGCTAAATCGTAACTACTCGCTTCAGACTTTACATGAGCTCGGAACAGTTAAAAAAATATTATCTTTTCTAGTCTTGCAGGTTGGGTCATGCTTTTTCGAAAACAGAAGGTATTTATCTAAAAATTTATCATTCATTTGAGAACTATCAAGAAATACAAGCAGACAAATACGTGTAAATGGTAGTGTATATTTGTGCTGTTAGTTTGTTCCGTTTCCTTAGTTCTTTTCTTTGCTTAACACTTCCAATCACTTCCGGTTCCATGTTGAATTTCACAAGGTCTTTTGTCGATATAAAACTGGATCTATATTTCACGCAAATTGAAAATGTAAATGAATGGAAAATAGCGCCAGTGAACGTGTAATGTATTACATAATTCTTGGACGTAGAAGTTAACTCAGCATTTCATCATTGACTCTGTGTTTTATGCACAATATCAAAAAATTCATTATTTCGTAGTAGACTACGCAGAGAAAAAAAGTTTAGTAAGTATTGGATCATCCTCTTCTGACTGGGCTTTTATTTTTAAAATTTAGAAATCAATCAACAAAACAATTAGAAGTGATACAAACAATCTGCTTGTAATTTTTTATTCAACGAATCAATTAATTTGACAAGAAACCTTTTTTTTGTTGATAAACATAAGTAATCGAACACATTTATTAATTAACGCAGCACATGCTACGTGTATGTAGAGGTTCCTATCGTTACGAACTGTTCCAGCCAACTTTATCGGAGCATAGAAACTTCTCGAAACATTCTTTAAAAGTTGGACGAGAAATTTCGTCGATTAAAGATAGCGAGAGATCATTGTCGATAATAAAGCGCTGACAAGGCCTTAATAAATTTGATAAAACAAGATCTACACCTAACCTTTCAATCAGAAGTGATAAGTTCAATGATGTATGTACTACACGTTAAACTTAAAATGATCGACTTTCGAGCAGCGAATATGTGTTGGCATATTCTATATGTAACAGTTTATGCAAATTCTGCAAATAAATAACTTGCATATTTATATTGTTATATTATGTTAATAATGACCTAGTTTCTCAATTACTAATCAATTGTACGCAAGGGATGTATTACGATTTATAGAATTATACGCCATGAATTTGTACGTTTGTTTCGGTTATAATCAGGATAGAAATTTCTGATTAAAAAGAACGAAACACGTGCCACTGTTTTTCGCCTGAAATTTACGTTTTGTTTACACACGTGCACGTATTATGCCGTGTCGAGTGACACGTTATGTTTGTACGTAGTGATAAGCTAAAAATTACTTCGAATCATGTTGAACCTACATAGTGTTTCATTCTAATATCTCCTAATATATATACCGTCCAAAAAAAATGAAAGACACATGGAAATTGGGAATGTTGGAATGTCAGGAACTAGCTGAACGTTTAAGACTACTCCGTAGGGCGAAAATAGGCTTTGTAATAAATTAACCCTTTTCGGTTGGAATTACTTTTCCGATTCTTTCCTGGCCAGGGGAAAGTACCTTTCTAAAAGTTCTGCATCATTGATTGCTGTGCATGTTTAATCGATGGCAGCAACAACTATATACACTAACAGATACTTAAATGACGATACAAAATCACTATCAGATTCCAAAGTCCAAATAAGGACAATAAAAAATGAGATGCAACATAAAGTAATGTCGACTACAGGTGAACATAGGACTCTAAAGATTTAATATTGTACCGAGGGTTATGGTGGTGGCAATGGTTTGGACTGCCAAACAGTGGTAATTACAAACATCCATCACGAGATCGGGAGATTAAAAAAGAAGATTTGTCGTGGTAATTTTTTCGTATTTAAAACATAATGGACCGTGATTGAAATTGCTATCTGCTCTCGGAAATTCTTTGTACGTGATACATATATCATAGATTCAAAAACCAGCTGACATTACTAACCTTCGGCGACCTAATTGAAACTGCAGCAGTTCAAAATTAAAAAAGGAGCTTATGAACTTTCATAATTACAGTAGAACCCTGACGGTAACAAGAATAAAAAAATGTATATTGCAAGCAAAGCACATTCGTGGAATAGAAACAGACTTTATCGAATTAAAGTGTGCATCTATTTAGCCGTTAAATACGGTCGGCAAAGATATTAAAAAATAGTGATCCATAATTAGCGGCCACGGAGAAGGTTCAGAATCTCACGTGGTCCAAAAAGTAATTTTTATTTAAAGTAGCTCGATAATGAAGGTGTTAAGGAGTAAAGAACGCCGGCGATGCTTCATTGAACGGATCATGACATTATCATTAACTTTTATGGATGGATTTTCAAGTAGCTGCTGAAAATAAGCGATAAGCAGAAAGTATTAAGGATTAAAAGTAACAATTCTCTTAACCTCTACTATTTCTAAATAAACAGGCATACTTTTTTAATATATATTTATTGTGTAGTTGAGAATCTAAATCTTTAAGACTTTCCAACCATTAGATTTCTAAAAGTACTATCATCTTTAGAATATACATATAACAATTTTCGATTTTATAACTTTAAAACTTCGTCAGTATTTGTAGTATTAGCTTTTATTTTTCGAAATAATTACAAAATATTTGATCCGTCTATGAAATCTCAATGCGAATGCCACTAATAGAATCAACTGTTTTAAAGATCATCTTATTATACACTCTCGCCTCATATTGCGAATCATGCTGTAATATTCAAAAAGTAACGGCTGCCTAACATTCGTCTTTGCACAATTAAATATTAAGTGTTCGATGTTTATTTTGAAATGTTCGAGAAATTCGTGTTTTACACGAAAAAAGTCTTGGTACATAAGCTTTTAAGTTTGGTAAGTTGACAGAAACAACAATTGTCATGCCCACTACGTTATCTGAATTAGTTATTTGAATTTTCATTTCGTTGAAAGTTTGTACGGAATGAAACTTTCGTTGATTGAATGTATTGAATAAAATCAGAAGCAAAAGTTTTGCTATTGCCTTCTTACAACAGAATGTGAAATCCTTGTTGTATTGTTACTTAATATCATTAAATTTGACAATATCCGAATAAGATAAGCAGACAAATTTTCCTAAATATTGTGTATATCAGAAGATATAAAAAAAACCATTCTGTTTAAAAGATTAAGTTCTTCCGGTTCTCCTAATAGTTTTGCAGTCTTTGATTCAGTTACACGTTGAAAGTCTTCGGATAAGTATTACCTGAACACGCCAAGAGCAAAGTTGTTTATCAGAGCACAATTCAGATCTCACAACACAAGTATTCCTGTTCTATTTACACGAATACAACTATTTCAATAATTTGTTACTATTTGTACTAACATCTCCATCGGTTTTGCTATACCAACATTTATGTCGGATCAAAAGGATCCACAGACCTTAGTTCTCACGTATTTTGTTTAAAACATACTTTTGATTAGCTTATTTATCATTTTAATATAGCACCAGAGGAAAAGGATATATCTTATTATTGACAACTTTATTATCCACTTGACCTCTTGCCCTACAATAACGTGTGACTCTCGTGACGTCGCGAACGGAATAGGAAATTTTGAAGTTCTCCAAAAACTATTAAATTGAAAATATTAGTCGATCACGAGAAGATCAAATTATTTCTATACTAGTAATATCAAGTTAAGTTATACTTTATATCAGAAATCAGTTATAACTTTTTATTTCAGAAATTAATTCTGAGTCATTGCGCATTCAGTCAGAAAAGGAATCGTAGGGCAACGGGTTTTAACCCCTTGCCGTATACTAACGTGTGACACTCGTGACGCGATAACTGGAATAGTCAAATTTGAAGTCCAAAAATTATTAAATTAAAAATATCAGTGGGTCAGGATAAAATAAAAATTAATTCTATGCTATTTAATATTGCGTTAAATTATACGCTATATCAGAAATCAGGGATAGATTGTTATTTCGGCAATTAATTCAGAGTTATTGCGCATTCATTCACAAAAGAAATGGTACTGCAAGGAGTTGATACAAAATGAAGCTTAGGAGACGATCAACAAAGCGACAAGTCGGAGAAGATCCAAAGACCATGACAGGATTTTAATCCGATTTCGAGAATCGAACGGTAAATCCCTTTCAATCCTGGAATCCCCGATCGTTCTGCAGTATCACGTTAATATTACACCTGCCGGGCGTATTACTGCGCGTACAATTGCGGGAAAATGAAAAATAACATTATCTGCGGCTGCGTCACGCGATTAGAGCGTGCAGCCGGTCATTCGGTGCAGTCACATGCCTCGATTACTGAATCAACTTGGTACGTACCGTGTCACGCGCTTCTCGTTTACAGATCTCATGTGATACGTAATATAAGCGGAAGGCTTATAAATCGATTCATATTGACATTAGTTTCTAGGCGAATCGTCGTACGCTCGGGGCACTTTCAGAAATTAACGTTACGCTTTGACCACGATGATAAACGCTTGATCAAAGTTTCGGGTTTGAGGTTATAGGATTCCGGTCGGTTGAATCGTATGCTTTAGAGGTAAAGTGGTGGAACTTGCCTTTCATGCATTTCGTTTGTTTGTTTATATGGCAAAGTGTGATTGTATTTTGCATTGATCTATCGTGAAGCATGACTGTACTTTGCATTGATATATGTCTTACAGTTAGAGTGACTGGCACTCTCGAATGGTAATTCCTTGGAACGTATCAATCCTGCTGTTGGATATGTTTGCAAACAGAACCGAGTGTTCTTGAGGCATTAATTTATTCAGTTAGAGCGATACTTGGATTGTTGACTTATTGCATCGATACTGTATGCATTAAGCGGATATACTCTAAGGTTGCTGCACTTTTCATGAAGGTTGTTGCTTGTGTGAAACGTAGTACGGCTGGCATGAATAAAGTGTCTTCGTTTATTTTCACTTATGTTTTTTATTTTTCATTTTAACTGTAGTTATTGCGCTCTTTTATTATTAGAGAAAGTCAGACATAATGTAGGGGATAGATATTTCTGGATATTTCAAGTGCTCTCAAATTTCTTTCTCTTTGGGTATTAAAACTATCACCATTTTCAACATTTACTTTCATGACGATATTTAATTCCGTAATTGAAGAAAACCAATTTCGTTTAGGAGGAAATTTTATCTGTTTCCTGTTATTCAAGTAATCTTGAATATTATATGATTCCGTATTTTCGAGCGAGCCACTTCCGTGAAAACTGAATCCTTCTACTGCTGAAGTAATCATAAGATTTCAACATACATGTAAATTAACTATGTAATTAAAGTTGATAGATTGTACTTCCATACGCAATACGGTAGCATGTTTGAAATAGTATAGTCGCTGATAAGAAAATGTTACAGCAGGTGTTTGAAGAATACAAGTGAACCACGAATGTATACCAAATCTGCTTCACTAGTGCTACGCGAAGATTTATTGCCACATATGGCTGCTACTATGATAGTTTCGTAATTTTTCTAGTTTTTACAACAGATCTACAGTGGAGCCTTCTTCGCATAAATTAGTGGTCCTCAAACTGAGGTCCGCGGTCCTTTAACTCTTTGAGGCATGGCGGGATTAAAAGTGTCCCACCTCTTTGATGCATGAAGATGCACGGTGGGACATTTTTGTCCCACCTCTGAAATTTATATTATCACAAAACTTTGTTAATAAATATAACCCAACTTTATTCAATAAAAAAAAATTGTCTGTGCAACATGAGTCATTTTATTTTCTGAATTCCCGTGCCTCAAAGAGTTAATGCAGTGCTCCGCAAATATTTATCTTCAACAGCACAACAACGTTTCTTCGATAGTTTCTCGGCACACTAGAAGTAAAAGCTTGCAAATACATAAATTACAATAATACGTATATGTTTTTATTAGACAATAAACGCAATAAAATAGCTCTATGTATGCAGATATTTACTCGAGAAGTTTATAGAAAACTCATAGAATAAATATTCTACGTCCACGTCAAAGAACATAAATCACCGAATCGATCATCGTTTCCGCCTCTCGATTCCTCTTTTTTCAAAGTACTTATTTAATATGATAGACTATAATAGATTTAATGTCGGTAGTTCTATTGTTAATTGAAATTTTGGGCTGGTTTAGGCAAAGCAGATGCACCCATCCCATTGAATGTATATTTGATGAGTAAGATCTGCCATTTTGTGTGTAACTGATTGTTTGCCAAAAAATTTTTTGGTAACAGTGGCCTACATGTTAATTGTAATTAATTTTAAAGGATCCGCGAACAATATAAAAACTTGTAAAAAGACCGTCACGCAAGAAACCCCAAATAAAGGTTCAGAACCCCTGGTATATATTATGAAGGAGATAAAATTGTTTATTTATTACTACAATACTGATTGTACATCCACGTGTTTTTCACTATGGTGTGCCAAAATTAAATGACTTCATGAAATAGATTTTCATTGATAACATTTAATTCAATATCGTTTCACATATCTCAACCCAGCATCGTATTCTATTTCATGTTAATTCTGATACTCGCTCTAGAGGTTTCTATTCTAATATCTAACGACGAGAACTAATTCAATGTGTATTCTTTATTATGAAAGTTATGGTCTCTTTTAACACAACAGTATTTATGAAATAATTCCACTCGTATGGTGGCTATGGCGGGTAAGGAGGTAAATGCTAAGATTGGCAACTAACACTAAAACTACCAAGGCGGTTAAAATGAACAGTTACTAATTTTTTCGAAAAATTTTCCAAATTGATAGGGAACGGTGCAGTAAATATTCCACTTCTGTCTTACAAAACCTAAATTACTTAATTGATCATATTTTTCACCTGTGCATTTTTCTTTTTCCGAAGTACTTATTCAGTTTATCTAAATATAACAGATATAACGCTGGTATTTCTAATGTTTAGTGGGACCGACTTCCACCGGCACCCATGGGAAATTTTTCGTATTTCATATGTATATTACAACCACGGCATCCCGAAGTCCACCTAACACAGTAGATCTTACAATTAGGCGAAATGAGCATAGCAGTTGATGCTGAAAAATGCAAAAGAAAGAGAAAAGAATGAATGGATTCCGCTCGACCGATGTGTTTTCGAAGTGCGTGATATGATTTTGAAATTCGAATCCTGATTTTGTAAGTCTGCGTGATACTTTGGGAAACGAAAGCAAATTCCTCTATTCAGAATCACCTAAAATATATTTGCCAGATCCTCGTCATACACTTTTTATTGTTAGGTGTGTTGAATTGTTCACAGTTATTTACAAATAATATTTCGTTTATAATTCGGGATATTTAACTTTTAGCTAAGATATGGTTGATTCTTGCAATTGTCGTTATGAATTTAATTGTCCGAACAAGAGAGACAAAAATGATACAATTAGTTGCATTCAGTGGCTCATAAAACTGATATGAAACATGTTTTTCTTCTGGAAATAATAAACGTTTAGATGATTCTATTGGTTTAAAATTGTAAGATAGATGTTTTTAATGGTTTATCTATTACATTTTATCGGCGTGGTAAAAAAATTCTCGATTTAAACCATTCAATTTTCTTAGAATTTATTGAAACAAAGAATGTTTATCACTCTGCATTAATTGAGCATTTGCTTCAATATACTCATAGATTTACCTCAACCTTGATTTACTGCATTAATCAGTCTAATCGCAGTATCTTCGCAAATAACTAAACTACTTCAGACATTAACCATGTTTCATTGTATGATGTCAATATTAACAAGATTGCGCGTTCAGAATTTGCAATTAACGTCAAAGCTGATATAAAACGATGTCTGCGTTACATAAAATCTACATTTTTAAATTGTAAGTGCAGACCCTAATAGCCTGTCCATTGAATCACAAAACAAAACATGAACTAACAATACACAGGGTGTTTGAAAATGATTTGTTATGAAATACCAGGCGTTCTTCTATACCGTTAGATCGGTGAACATTTGTTAAAGAACAGCCGCAACAATTTTTTTATTTGTTCACCACATTCATCTTGTCATGTAAGGAAAATGTTTGAAAGAAAAGATTGCACAGATTGCCCTTATTAGCCAAAGTGTCTCCTCTACTATTTGAAAGATCTCGCGAATGTATATTCCTTTAGTTTAATTCCGTGACGGATACTTTATTCTTACATGCTTTAGAATTATATAAGATATTATAATTATGCATAAGAACCTTAGCATCAAAATATTTTGTAGTTTGAAAAAGATACTAGACTGTATTAGATGCTTCAATCTTCTAACAATGAGTTACTGCTGTGCCTGTACTATTTTTGCACACACCTATTATTCTAAAATGCAGTGACACCTATATTTTATGACGATCACTATATCTTTTAATACACTAATTAATATTATTGCTTTCTACTATCTCGGAAAAGCTATTACCACTTTTTGATGGAATGAATAACGTAAAAAAATTCTTAAATTTGTGTGCTAACTGCTGAGAGGAAATAAATATATATTTTCTATTACTTATCTAAGCAAAACCGGTACTTTCATCATTAAAGATATTTAAAATTCTTTAAACATATTCTATGATATTTGTAAGACTGTGAATATTTTTATAATGAAAAAAACGATAGAGGCAGTGCAGGATGTGACCATACCGTTATCCATATTATTCGCGTGTTAATTAGTAGTATTATCAAATATTTTTGAATAGCTCTTCGTTTGATAACAAAGATGTCGATGATCATACTGAAATTCAACGTGATGCCTTTAATACTTGAATTAAATAGGAGAAAGTAATCAAATGTCATGAATTGGCTTCCGTGCATACTTTCACATGGCACAAACTTTATGAAGCTCCATTTAAAAAATGAAAAGTCATTTTTTCTTCTCCAAAAAAAAGTGTAAATAAAAATATTCGTTATGGGAGGACAATGCAACTTCTTTCTTTATATTTGACATTGAAAAAAAGAACAACATTGCACGATAATGGTACGAAAAATCCTATAAAACTTTCTAACAAATATTCATCATATCCGAGAGAAACTAGAAATACATTTTAAATACAATCAAATATTATTTGCAAATCCTGAGAAAATCTTTAAAAAATGAAAATCGGAACAATAATTCGAATTGCATATTCACATACAGATATATGGAAAGGAAAATAAAAATTCTTAGTACGATATTATTTGCAAGTGTGAGAATATTTCGTTCGCTGAAAGTTTCCTATTTAATATTCTCAAGTCTGCTTCTTAAGTGGACAAAAAGGAAAGTGTCTAACAATAAGAAAGGATTCTTAATTCTCTGTTTTCATAAAAACCGTCTCTCACCAAGGTCTCAATTATTCACGTCACATATTACTTCCTCCCGTGCGCTCTTTGGCACTTCTTAAAACGATACATAATTGTCTGTATGCAAAAATTCACAAAGAGGCGTAGAAATGCCTTAGTCATATCTCCCACTAATTTCTTTATTCTTTATCCTATGTATGTAAGCAAGCCATGTTGTTAACCTTGACAGTACATCTAATTCTAGCAGCATGCCACGAGAAAAAGCCAGAACCGTCATGTTTATTCATTAAAAAGTTAATCCAATACGACGCAGTATTTTTCTTATTCAATGAATTAGCCATTATCGTGCACTAGTTTCGCGTATTGTATCTTTCATAGCAATCAGAGCAAACACATTTCGTCATTTCCTAATACGTTCGAATCAGGTTTATGTACGTGGTCTTCATCTTCTCTTCAGCATCTAATCGATATTATTTGTTATAATACACGAATTGTGCAATGTTTTGTTATAAAACAGAGTGCAACTCTGAAATTATTATATGAGTTTATTTAGGATCTTATTATATGACTTTATTTTGGGAGTGGCATAAGTCACTTTACCGTGAGGTGAAAAATGGTGATTTTTCAATGACTATACAAAATTATTTATACCGAGGAAAAAGAATATCCTGAAACAAAAAATACTAGTAGATTTTTTCGAAAGGTGGCATTAATATTCTTAAACATTTTCAATTGCAAACTGTTAAATATCTCAATTTAAAGACAGAGTGACTTATGCCACTTTCAAAATAAACGGCTGATATGCATGTATTTTTCACTTGTTAAGTAAGTATACCTTGAGATTCTACACGCCCTTTTCCATCGTGTTAATACTTCTTTGGCATATTGTAGCACATAAATAACTGATGGAAATGATACTTGTTGTGAGGTTGATGCATGCAGTGCCTCTTGTAAACAATATGAAACAAGGAATTCTCTGGTCAGACATCCCAGATATGGGACGTGCTATTGTACGATTACGTATTATTATATAACAAACACACGTTATTACGTTCGGTTTACTGGTACTTTGGTATTATGTGCAATAAAAAGGAATTTAGTATGCCTTAATAGTAATTATTCTATTTTCAAATATTGCGGTGTGTATTTACGTTTTTTCAGCTGGTTTTGACATTTTCGCGTGAATTTTTTACCGTGTCTATAGACCTTAAAAAATGTCGGGCAAAAATGTCAAAAATAGCCAAAGAAAAATGTTACATAGACATTGTGTATTTCAGTAACTTGTTCTGTTATGATGTAAAATAAAAATCGACTTTTTCATTAGCTTTATCAATCGTATCTACGGAACTTGAACAAAGCTAAAGAAGATTTTTAAAGCGAAAAACTTAAAACATACATTAACAAATTATAAATCTTAAACTCTACACATCACATAACAGAGTAAAGATGTATTTAAACTTTATAAAGTGAAAATGCTGAGGATGCAAAATATTCTTTGCAGGATTTAAGTATATGTTACCAGCCAGCCTTTCCCTTTACGACACTTCATTTCTACTAATGCATCGATGCAATAAAACAGAAACATTTGCATTACGATGGAAACTTGAATATACCGTTCTCTTGTTTTAAATCGTTTGTCGATTTATAACTATTTAATGTCATGGAACTCGTTTGCTTAACTCAAAATATCTTCTTACTATCGGACATAAGGCTTTTCGTCGTTTAGGAATGTCACGTGCGATGCTGACTCACCTTAGAATCATATGAGTAAATATCAGTAGTACCATATATAATACTTTATCAATATACAGTAATAAGCTAGAACAAGTCATACTGCAAGTATGTGTCCAAATTCGCTGGAATCATTTCTAAAAAATATATTTCATGCAACACCTGCGTCGAAGTGTAGGGTTGCACAAAAGTCACGAACTGGTTTGAAGTCTTAACAATTTTTTGATTTTTTATCTTGCGTTTACAGTATCGTAGTATCGTGTACAGTAAACGTGGGAGATATATTGGGTTGGCAAGAAAATAATTTCGGTTTTGTAATATGAAATGAAACTCAATTTTTTTTAAACAAAGAATGAACTTTGATATACATTTTCCATTCTGTTCGATGAGCTTTTGCCATCTTTTAGACCAACTTATGATTCCGCGCTCATAGAAATTCTGGTCTTTATCAGCAAAAAACTGGACCAGGTGCGATTTTAGACTAAACATTTGAATTAATCGTTTCCTTCCTCGGAAGCAGCTCGAAGTACACAACACCGTTGTAATCCCATCAAATTGACAGCATAACTTATTTTTTATACAATTCGGCTTTTGATGTGATTTGTATAAAAAAGTAATGATAAATTAAAATATGTCGAAAACCATTGCAAACAAAATGAAGCACAATTTGTTTTTAAATCCTGCCAAAAGTGACAACTTTCAATTTTCAGAAGCAAAAAATGATAACATTGCTAGAAGTCCTTCAAAACAAGCGTAACATTAGCTATCGACGAAAACCGAAATTACTTTCTTGGCAACCCAATATTTATGTAAATAGCGAAACTTTAACAGAAACATGAATACCAATTAAAAATATATTATTACAATTCCAATCCGGCCCGTGACTTTTGATCCAGCGTGTATTAGTAATTTGATCCGAGCTGGCACCAGAAATATAGAGATACGATAGTAAATCATTAGCAGTATTACTTTAAAAAAACGAGAAGTAAGTATTAGGCACACGGTAATATCTTGGTATCATACCTTTTTAGCAACGTTTTATTTCTGTGATAATCATTTTTCGATACAAGGTATTTTCGGAGCAGTAATTCTAATATTCGGAGCAGTAACAGGTCTTACATTAGAAGCATCGCTTTTGAATGTTACACTGACTCCATAAGCATTCGTTAAGTAATTTTAGCTAGTTTCGTTTTACACAAACTTAATTTGAATGTTTAAAATAACCACCCGATAAATGCATAATTATCGTTTTTTTCGTTGTATAAGTAATCAATTATAAATGGTAGAACAACATTTTCAGATTAAAATTGCAACGTACTGAGGGGCATAACAACCAAAAACAAATTGTTTTATCCTATCTTTTTTCATGTTATTGTCTAATAAATTCATCGCGATGCATCGGTACGTTATATTTTTCGTATAAAAATTTATTACATCGTTTACAGCTGAGCAAATATAGCTTAATTTATCGAAATTATTATAAAAGTTCCATCAAAAATATTTTTTAATGGAACAAACAATTTGAAAGTAGCTTATGCCAATCAAATTAAACGGTGAATTTTCTAGAATTATATTACGACATAATAATAAGATCTATTACTATATATAATCGATAGTTACAAGTTATGACGTACAACGTCCTAATCAGATTTTTGCAACGCTACTATCACTTATAAACGTATATGAATATGGTAATTAGTGACACGTATAGAATAGTGACAGTAGCAACATTACTACGATTACCTTAAATCTATGCTTTTATCAGAGACTTGCCTATTTCAAGAGGTAGATAAGCATCAGTTTCAAATCATGAGATTAGATTACAAATTGCTAGTGCACCATTGTCTCTCAAAAATTGTATGACATTGTTATGTACATATTAGAGACTTCAGGAAAGAACATTTTGTTATATGGATTACCCCTCGAGCAATAAATTTAATTGTCTATCATAAGTTAGACTTCTTCGTAAAAATAAAGTAATATATTCGCTGGATTAATCGAATGTTTGATTACGATTTAGTACCATAAAGTAATTAAACTTCTATTCTCAGTTATAAAAAAATGCACGTGTTATTATTAAACGACTTTCAAAAACGCTACGTTCTTTTTTTCTTACGTACTTTATTCTTGTCGATATAATAAATTATCAGCATATTTTCGTTGACATTCAGAAACAAAAAGATTCTGTTTTGAATGTGATCCATTGTGAAGAAAAAGAATATCTTAAAATAAAAAATTTCTTGCTTGTCATGTTGGATGAGCTATTTTTGCACGATTATTCTTTTGACCTCTGAACAACCTAAATCGATAATTACCAATAAAGTATTTCGTGATTTTTATTTCTTTGAGTTTTGTTTCATGAATTTCGCTGTTAAAAGAAAAATGTGTGAGTTAAGGAATTTGAATTTTTTTCATATTTCACTACCATTATTTCACGATTTATTTGAAAACAATAAATTTTTACGAAATTCGTCAAATTTCTACATTCTATTAAAGATAGTTACGTTAATTACTGAAACTGAACGCGATAAAATTGAAAGAAGCATAATTGCAATGAATAATGTAAAGTCGTAAAGAACAACGGGTGCAAATATAAAGTGACACTAATGGTTTCTGTGAATACTGTTGCTATATGAAAGCGTAAATTATGCAAAAAGAGTATTATTCTTGCAAAACTGATTGCCTCAAAGCCGTGTAAATATGGGAATGCCCCGATCGAAATAACGTAATCATACACTTTTCTTAATACGTTCAGATCGAAAGAAAACACACTGTGAGAACACTCGTACTTTACCGAATATAGATATGTAAAAAACATAATCTCTATTCTTTAGATAAAATTAATGATTTTGCTCACTTTTTTACAATTCCTTGTTTTCAAAGTCGTTTATAATCGTAGGTGGAATTATCAGGTGTTTAAATTATTAGAATAAGTGCAAGTTAGTAATAATGGAATTGTTCCATTATAAGGCTAATTGTGATCACCTGTCCCTCAAATTATTTCCTTTTAAAGAATTTCAGAATCTAAGCTCTGACAGTCTACAACATTTTTAAAACTTTTCGCTCTTGCGAACCAATGAAATTTTATTGAAATTTGATTTCAAGAACTTTTTTTAGTCCTTTATCGAGTTATAATTAACGGAGTTCAATTTCGTTTGTGAAATTCGTCAATGGCCACATTTTGTATCTTTATATCAATCTCCCTCAGTTCCTTAATTTCATTAAAAAAGTTAACGCTCCTCCATGTTTCGCGTTGTTGATCAATTGTTTTATGTTGGTTCAGAGTGCCGACTAGGCTGCAATACAATATATTAATTGATAACTTAGGGAAAATTTCTCAGAGGTGGCGGGAAATTCGAACTTCTTTATTAGCAACATCAGGATGAACATGGTAAATATACCAGACGTATAAAAGTTTCATTCGCACGGCGGAACTTTCAATTTCCCGCAGCATAGAAATGAAATTTTGTTTATTGATAAATTTTAAAATAGGAAGATCAATCGGCACTTGGTCTTCATTAAAATGCTAGATGTTAAAATCGCCATCTCCTTCGTAAACACAACTTTATTTGTTTGTCTAGACGATAACTATAGAACACATGAAAATAAAATCGAAGCAATTCTAGTTCTTCAGTAACTGCATTCAAGGTTGACAGTTAAATACTTTTTAAGTTCATTACATAGAACAATTATAGAAAAAACGACAAATTATTTTGGATTAGAAATTAAAAATAAAGAATGATGTACAAAAAAATACTATTGTTGTAACGAATTGACCTCAAATGTGCAATGCAATTAATTACTTATGATTTTTCATATAAATCTGAGCAACATATGATCAGTTTTTATAAAATACTGACATTGCAAACGTACACTTTCAAATTATCATTATCTTATTCATTGAATACTTCTATTATTTCATTATTTAATATATGAATACATCAAGAAAGAAGAAACATTATGAAGAAGCTTATGAGCAGTAAATGAAAAACAAAAATTGCTTTTTTGAACTTTTATCAAATATGATTTAGAAAGATGTTTAAAAAAGATAAAAGTCAATATTGATTTTAGTGATTAGGGGGAATTTACTGTATCTTACAACTAGAGGCATTGCATATTTTAATTTAAAAATAGCGTGAATCTAAAAAATCCGTGCTTAAAAATTTCAGTGTAATTCAATTATTACAACTTGGACTCTGGAAAAGAGTCCATGTAAATTCCTGTCGATAAATGTATTATCCCTTTTTAACAGTTTCTCAGTGATAATAAGCAACGTACATGTCTCAAGGACAGCAGCGAAAAAATGATTCAAATTAATCATCTAAACTCGACAGTACAAATTTGCAGAAGATACAAAAACAAGTATTTTTTCTTCAATTTACGCTACCCTCCATTCATAATTTTTAAAATCAAAGTTAAAGTCACACTATCTACGTTCGACTTGTTAAAATGAACGCAAAACTGTTACATAGGTGAATATAATAATTAAACCTATCAGAATAATAAATGGACATACTTTACGGCGAAAGTTATTTGATATATCTGTAATGTGATTTTTCATTTTTTATATACATTCTTTATATACTGTTAGTATAGCCTTCAAACTCTTTTTTTCATCTTGTAATGTGAACATTAACAATGAGGTCTAGCACATAACATTACACATTTTTTACAATAAGTTATAACGTACAGAATTATATACCTCTGAATATTTCTACAAATTATACTCCAATTTTGTATTTGATGCCTGAAGACTACGCGAACGATCCGCAATGATAAAGCACAAAAAAGACTTTCTGGTTAAAACGTGGAAGCAGTAAACTTCAAGATTTTTAATCCAGATTCCAATGCAATGTTAAATTTATTGAACTATAGTTTTCACGTATTTTGATAAGTACCACATGCATTAAAAGTATCATCAATTTTGAACAATTCAAATATGTTATAATAAGAGATTTGCACGCCTTCAAATCGTTAATTATATTTTCTTGTACGGGATGTCTACTATCGTATGTCTACTGTCTGTATTGTTGTCAATTTGATAAATTGGAGACGTTGTTACTTCAGTAAATTTATATTGTATCGATGTGTCATTCTTGTTAGCGCTAGTCCGCTTGATTGATATAGTGCAGTTCGTTATATAAATCAAGATAAAATTAATTGCTTTCTTTTTTTGGACGTGATAGTTTGTTAAAAATAAACGTTTTTTTTTAACTTCCTTTAATTTTCAATTCTGTTATAAAAGTTAATAATGCACGATAACACAATTTCAAGAACAAAAGAACCGACAGCCATTTAAATAAATGAAAGCTAATAATTAATTCAAGAAATATATAAAAAAGAGTTTTACAAATTTACCATATCGTCGACTTAATTGAAATATGTGGGAAGTCTGTTTCATCGAATGTTGCTGGAGACAGTACTTTAATTTTAACTCCAATTTCTCATTTAGTGTTTCATACATTTGGACAGTCAAATAAAACTCCCTAACATGCTGTTTAAAATACAAAATTTCTAAAAAGATTTTGTTTTTACCTTTTGAACGGACTTACAGCTTCACTTTATTACCTTATTTTTTGAGGAAAAAGGATACGACATTTTCCGATTAAGCAAGCGATGTAACAAACTTTTCAACATTGTTAAAAATTGTTTGCAATACTCCTGAAGCTAATAAGCAACACGTACTTGTCCATTTTCCTTGCTATTTGCGAAACTATAATTTTATAAAACTTCATTTCACGAACAATGGATTCAAAAGTTCATCTGCCTCTTCCGAAGCTAATAAATAAAACTGACCAATCTATAACCGTGGTTTTACTAATCACACGTAACTTGTAAAAATGTGAAAAATCATTACAGTAAAAGGGGTAATCGATAATTTGTAACAATATCTTCTTCAATTTACTCTAAATTTTACCAAAAGCTTCGGATGTAGACAAAATGAAATGCCAACATTTACGAGACCAATTCGAATAGCATAAAATGATAGTGAGACATTGAGTTGATTAAGATGCGTAAGTTCATACCGAGCTTGATCTCATTCGATCACGTGGCTCATAAATTTTGGTCAATATCACGTGTAGTGAATCAGCCTTGTTATTGGGAATGATTTGATCTTGGAAAAGATAATTGTTTGTTTCAAGCGTTAGACTCAAAGGCGGCTAAACGCGTTCAAGTTTTGTTCAGTTTATTTTCTTTTCTACTTTTTCGGCTTTAACTGCTATTGTCATTTCTAGGACCCATTGTTTTAGGTGGATTACATATCGAAAGAGTTAGTTTTAACTCCGCTAAATAAAAAGAGCAAAGAAAAGAATTTGAAATACTTCTTTCCAAACCGAATGCTAGAACGAAAAACTGTTTTATAAGTAAAAATTTGCAACAATGACATAATACTTTTTGGTGCAATTATGTTATCGTTTTAGAATATCTTAGATGACAGAAATATTCAAAATGAGGTCATCTAAAGATTTATATTTCTCGATTATTCGACTTATCATTGATTATGATAAGAGTGTACTTTCTTAACACTAGATTTACGGGCGTGAAATCTGTTAATTGCAGTATATTAAATAAGGACTTTAAAAAAAGAGGGAGCAAGCGGCAAAGATGGTAATTCGTTAAGTTATTATTGTATTACAAAATACACGTGAAATATCTACTGTACAGCGTCTCTGTAAATTTAAGAAATATTTATAAGACAAGTAGGAACCCGTCAATTTGACGGCTTCCATAAATCTAGTGTTAAAGTTGTTCATAGATACAGATCCTTCTAACCACCAATCGTTATAAAAGTGTTCGCCGTAATTGTCCCATTAATTGTTCTCCTAAACATTGTTCGTGTAAACAGGGTTTGTTTATCTCTCGTATTAATAGCTGTTCTTGCGTTTCATCTTAATCACGAAGGAAACAATTGATTGTTTATTAAACTATCATGTATACGTTAGGATAACACAGTGTACCACGTAGAGTATCCCAAGAAAATGTCTACATGTCCAGCAGTGAATTAAGTTCAATTTTAATTGAAAGACATGTAAGTTAAATCAAATTTTACATAATTTATGAGATTATTAATTATACGTTACAACAAAGACTGACAATTAATTCATCGTATAATATATATTTCATTCACGAATCGTCTCAGACAGTTTTTAACTTTTCCCTGACAAACGAGAAAATTGCCGAAAATTACAATTTAATAAAATCTTCACACATTTTTCAGATTTGCTCACTATCTACAACACCAGAAATAAAAAGAAGTATCAAATAATAAATAGGATTGCTTTAGAATTTAAAGAATTAAGAACGGAATGTTTTTACAAACTTACTCCTAAGTTATTTCTATGGACGGAAGATTCCTAAACCGAATATTAGAAGTTTGACTCCTAGTGATCGCGGGTAGAGATAATTAAATCTTACGTAAAAGTATGATACATTTTTCCATTGACTTAAATCATCCTATTAACACCATATAAAAATCCCTTGTGTCTTTACAATACGCGTAGAAAAGTTCAAATCCATCGACGAAATACTTTACGGCTAATTCCATTAATTAATTTAGCATCAAACAACAGTTAAGTGTTTTCATGTGACAGACACATCTAAATCGGTGATTCAAGATTTGATTGGAATCTCCGCGAGCTAATAATTGAGCAATCGACAATTGCATCGGCATTGCGAGATTATACCGGCTATAAAAAGTGGAGCCGGCAATAATACACAGAAACTTCATAGCATACTCTGCCGATTTCCGTTAATGATAACGGCGATAATTTTTTGGTTTGACCAATACGTGATTTTCTCGATATCGAATGATGTACTTGAATTAATAGAGATAAACAGAAGTAAAAGGGCAGATAAGGAGACAAGGAATTTGTATATGAAGTAGTTAATGTAGATATGGGCTTTGATATCGCTCAGGACTAATATTTATTAGAATTTATACATGTATTGTATTATTTCATACTTGCCAATTATTTTTATTGATCGTTGTTCAATCACGCGCGTAAGAATATTGTCAGGATAATTATAATGTTGGACGTGTTGGATCAAATAATGAAGTAATATGTAATAATTTTATGTTCTGAAGATAATTTGATTATCAAGAACGATGTTTCTGTTCGTGTAATAAAAATTTTGAAATTTTAATTGATCAAAGAAAAGCTGACGTGCATTATTTCGTAACAAGGTTATAAAATAAAAAATGCAATGCAATTATTTAAATTCAATAATTTATGTTTGGTGGAAAATTCTTGTAAAATTCCCCGGACTAAATAATAATTGCATTCATTTCTATATAAGCGAAATTATTATTGTAAATAATAATTTTTAAATAACTGTTAGTGATATTTTTATAATATACAAATTTTTTGCAAGCAGTTGCATCTTTTAGAAAAAGAAGAAAGTGGGAAATAGTATTTTCACTAGAAACTGTAACATTTAATTTTTGTTATTTTAATAAGCAATATTGGTAACAGAACATTGTATATATTTAATATAACATTTTCAATACTGAAACCAATTTTGCAAAATAAGACGCAACAATATATTTTCTTACTTCGCTAATAATTTCATCGTATTCGTCCTTTTAAAACGAACATTACTTGAAACTTAAGTCCATCATTTTTTAAACTTTCAGACAATAATCTACAAGATGTCAAACATAATTTCTCATTTCAGCAATAGCTCAGCTCGCTTTTCTGTATTAAAGTTCCACTATGTTTTTCAAGCTTAGTCCAACAGTTACAATATTGTATTTCTGTAATGCACTGTAAAACTTACCTAAAAATCTACGTAGTACCACAGAAAAGTCGTTCTTCTCGCCGCCGTTGTGCCTCCGAATGTCCTCGCGGTTGCCGAAGACGAAACGAATAACAGTTTTGGAAATTCAAATTTAATTCAGTCTTAAGCCACGAACAACTAAACGGAGTCTTTACACCATTACCGATGTCTCGGCAATTATTTTTCTTTAGCTCCTCGACACATTTCTCTCATAAAAAAGACGAAATAATTCACACACTTTATCCGCACCTCACACGTACCCTTCGTACAAGTTTCGACGAAAAGAAGTAAATGAACAAGAGTAAAAAAGAAAAGACCCGCTCGATGTAGCCGCCGTGTCTCGCGTTTATTTACCGGATAATTAAAAAGCGAAAACAAGGGAGAGAATATTAAGGGCAACGAATTTCGATCCGGTTTCAACGAGGCAATGGCGAAACTGAATCCGCGACGATACGCGACCGGCCATTTAAATGCGTCGCGGTTCTCCGACACTATGCCGTAACTCTTTCCCCCTCCTTATATTTCTTCAGCCTCTTCTTTTGTCGTACCGAAGGTAGTGACGTCATTGGAGAACAAACCAATCAACGGAACCGCGCAAAGCTTCTCTCCCGGCGGTGCGTTCCTTTCCTGTCAAGAATTTTTCTTCGAACTTCCAGGATCAAAAATCATTACGCAAAGTGATAACGCATTGAACTCATATTACCTGCCGATTGGAGATGAGACGTTCACATTTATCGTGAAAGTTTAGCACCTACTGCAGTTCAATAAAGGTCGCTGATTTAATATCGTATCAGTTATATGTTTATGGTACTATGAAAGTAAGCAAACGTATTTTTCTTTTGCATTTTTCCGGCATCAACTACTGGCGTCATTTCTCCTAGAAACCACTATTTCTGATAGGTTTTGAGACTGTAATATGCATGTCACATAGGACGAATTTTCCAGAGATGATGCAAGGGAATTTAAATTCGGGTCCACTGATTACGAGTCCGAGCATTTTCCTTCTTTCCCACCAAAGAATCCCTTGAACATATTTTCGGTAATCGAATGTACCGTGAACGAAAGAGTAGATGGAGTACCTTGCACCTAGTGATCTTTTTTCTTATATTTGAATATTTACTCTCTTCGGTACTTAAATCTGTAAATACGTAGTCTCTTATGTTTTAATTTAAGTTATTCCTCATTCTCCGTACACTGATATTGTATCAGTTATGTGGAAATGCCTTTTCGTGCTTGCAATGATTACGTCATGTGTTCCTGAAGGGGTATGCACATGCGTATTGTTCCACGACACGACACATCAAAGAGGTGCGAAATGACGGAGCTTTCAAATAGAGAGAAGACAGTACAGTTAGGAGAAACAGATGAGTATATCGATCAGTTTTGTCTCAGTTGTTGCTAATTGTAAGTGGAAATCGTAGTGTCGTGAGACAATTAATTTCTGTGATTGAACTTCATTTTTCATTATTTAACTGTATGTGGATATTGAACGTAGCTATGATCATTATGCGTGCATGTTATACACCTTGATTAATCATCGAGACCGTGTAAATTCTTTATAATCTAATACACACAGACTTTCTATAATTGCACATTTGTTGTCAGTTAAGCAGTTTTAGCTATTCAATCGTCAAAAAGTTTGTCTAATATTGTTTTACATGATCGGTACGTTATAAAAAAATCGGCTTGAACAAGACATCGTGAGTACGGAAAAACTGCCGATTATATAATTAATTTAATGTATAAAAGTCGAAGTTAAAATAATTGAAATAAATAACACAGAAGATTACAATGTCGTCAATTTATGAACATAAAAAATTGGACGAAAGCATACATGCCTACGCAATTTACGATAGTTATTAAATCAGGAAATGAAAATTAGTATTTCAGTTGCATTTTGGAAGTTTATATTACAAAAATTGCAATATTTTCTAAGTTTACATTATTCGCATAAATATAAGCGATTTATGTAAACATACATTATAATGATATACATCATAAATAATTACACAAATTTTAAATAGTTTTTTTCTAATTTATATTATTGGAATATTTCCTTGGAATTAAAGTCAGATTAAAAAAACAAATGAAAAATGAATTTTCGTTTAGATATTTCGAGTGCTACATAAACATTGTTAAAAGATGCTGATTCAAAATTGTAATTAAAAGTATAACTCTGCTACGTGTCATTGTCTGTCCTTCCCACGCGAAGACAGGCTCATTCCACTTGATGCATTAATTTGTTCTTGCAGTTTCCGTGACTGCATACATTACCTACATATCTTTTACGAAATCAATACGAACGTATTTGCTCCTAATCAGGTTACCGAAGTCCATACCTTCTCGTTATTGCATTTTATTAAAAATTGCCATAACTAATGGCATTTTACTTTCTAATCTTTTTAATAAAGTGGCACATGTTTCACCGTTTCATCCCAGTATACTCATGAAAAGCATATACGGATGTGTTATCATCGAGATTAAATATTTCTCTAATCCCAACACTTTCTGACTTACAACAAAAAGGACTAGATTTTTAAGTCCAATTTCAGAATTCCTTAAAATTCTTATTTACTTGTTAATAATAATCGAGTTACATTTTTCAAAAAAATCACAATCAAAGTGCAAACCCTCGACACTTTTAAAATGAAAAGCTTAAGTGATACTGTACTTCCCCCCGACACTGACTCATCCATATCCTCCCATAAAATGAATATCAACGAATTAAAATTATACCCGGGGGATTTTTCAGAAGCACAATATTTGATCACTCATTAGAACATCGTTACCACAGCAGACGTCGAGAAATTTCGTCATCTCATTAGTTGCATTTTGAAAATGACTATGACTTGTGATTGTGCATGTTTTAAAAACCATAATACTTCTTCCAATTCTATTATTATTCATAAACTGCGATATTGATGGCGGTTTAATCGAATATTATCGATACAATCAAAAAATGTTTGTATCTCTAACAAGGGAATTTTCCGAGGTATCAATCACCGATTTTGATGAAACTCACGTATAATGTTGTTCTCAGAAAAATATTCGATACCTATTTCTTTTATCGGCAGTCATTCATGTTAAGGGGGTGAAAACCGCCCCCTATATAAGTATATAAGATTATACTATTTATACTCGTTATACTCTTGCATAATTTGAAATTCTCCTTTATTACGAATGCTTATTTATTAATGTATGAATAAAGAAATAAATATTCATTGAAATCACTTAAAATGAAAAAATTATTCCCCCATAAAATGCAACAAAAGATTAGTTTTCAGGGTCTTCATCACAAAATCTCATATTCCAGATTGCATAATTAATACTTATCGTCCCTGGTGAGATTCTTATAGAAAATTTTAATTGACTGAGTTGCCATTAAATTTTATTCGAACTTGGAGGTTTTGTTGGAAGTTTCCAAAAGATCGGAAAATTCTTCACTACCGTCAACAGGTTTGATTGCATGAAATCGTAATCAGTAGTTTTGTTTCATATTCCGAAATAAATTCGTTTGCATTTTATGCACACGAGATATATCAAATTATTTTACAGTCATTTCTTTTTTTATAGAACACAATTTTGCATAGCTTGCAAGACACAAAAATTACCTAAATTACCTACTGAATAATAAAAAAATGAAATGTTCAGATGAATCTGAGAATTCGGAATTTAAATATATTATTTTCGTGTTATTTATATTTCTCTTACAGTTAACTACAGGGAATTGCTTTCACGCATTATAATAATTACATGAATTATTTGAATAATGACACCGTCATCGAAGCTGATTTGCAACAATGTGTTTCTCCGTGACTTAATATTCGAAGATTTCTTAAAGTCTTTCAGAAATTATACCGTGAGCAATATGATAAGACCAAAAGCTGTTAGAGCGAAAAATGATGAAGAAAACGACAAATTTTTAATTTTTTTATCCTATAGGAATATTAAGGAACATATCATAAAATACACTATTTGCTTATTTTAACAATAATAACAGTAAACAATAATATTTTTTACATTAATATGAGCTAACATGATATTACAGTGACTCATATATTAAACAAATAATTTAACAGTAACCAAATTCTTGTTCTAATTAATGTTAAATAGAAAAGAGGTAAATCTTTCCATAAATTATATAAAACATAAAAAAAAAATAACAAATAAATGTCAATGATCAATCACTGTGAAGGAGCAATTCTTTATTTATAATATCAGACGAGTTTTACAAGATTGAATAAATAAGAACCATGACGTCAACAACGATCTTCTTATCAATAGTTTTATGTACATATAAAGCTGTTTTCTGTTAAATTATATATCATACACTAATTATGTTGGTAAATACATAAATAGTAATATACAAAAATAATATCACACAATTATTATTCTGAGACAGTGTTTTAAAACCCTACAAAAATTTTACTTGCTAATTATTAGTTTCAGTTTTACATTATTATTAACATAGAACCGTTAGATGTACTAAATGACTCATTGTATCTCAATGCGCAACATTTTCATAAGAAATATTAAAATTGTATATCATCAAAACAAAAAAGGACATAAGATAGTAAAACCGCTTCAAAGTCTTATCGGCGGTCGATCTTATGAATCATGATCTTAATCAATTTTCCACTCAACATTCCGAGTAAAAATGATTTCTTTCCTTTGATCAGAAAAATATTGAAAACAATGCCAATGGAATGATGCAAATTATCATACAGTATTTCACAGTGATCGTCATTTTTACTGATGCTATATTATTGTTCTTCATTATATAATAATTTGTTATTATTAGACATTATTCTAAATAATGGAAAAAACACTTAAAATTTCGTTTCTTATCATATTGAAAAATGAATACTAACTATTTACCTAAAACTTTTTAAATAAATAACAGATACGTTATATTTTGAACAATCAGTTATATTTCAGGTTGATTTTTTTTCAAACTTTTCTTAATTTTCTGCAATAAATAAATAAAGAAATAAATGCACTTATACACCTTTACTGTTCGATCGCTGTAGCACTTTTTGATACATCTACATATGTGTATTAAACACTCGTTGAATGTAGTATATTAATGTAAGATTATAAAAACCTTGCATATCCTATGCAGAATGCTAGAAAACTGTTAATCAACAATTAAGATGATTTAAATAACTGCAAACCATTTTGGTCATGTTTTTACTAATTTTTATTTTGAAGCGAACACTAAAGCAGGAAATACACATACAGAAGTAATTATGTTATTCTATAACATGGGAAATGACATCTTCAATCAAAGGCAACTATTTATCAGCTCAGTAACTTTTTATATTTTTTATCAATAGAAATTTGTGACCCAACTAAATATTATAAAAAATTGTAGGTATTTTCAAAAAGTATCCATAAAGAAAGTAGAAATCGCAAACACCTTATATTTTCAAAATAACTGATCCACTTTTACAGTTCGATTGCTAGAACAAGAATGACAAACGCATTTCAACTACTTTCTAATACCTATACGCACGTGTATAATGTGATATCTATACAAAATACTAGACAATTGTCATCAACCTATTAAATAACTTAAATAACTTCAAGCCATTTTGATCATAGATGACTCGAATGTCTTTAACTAATTATACCTCTCTATGTTAACAAAATACGAATACAAATAAACAGTCTATATAAGTATACAGAACAAAAGGAGTGTTCAGGGTATTTCAGAAATACGGGATAAAATACTAATTACATATTGTATTGCATTTTACAGAACCCTGATTCACACTCAATGGACATGTTACCGTGAACCCGTAAGTTTATGTGAGTTCAAACCACGAAAACTACGATATAAGAATTATCAAGGGAGCAATTCAAACAACTGATGGAAATTCAGACTTTGACCAACTGCTGGGTGTCCGAAAGTGCGCGTCATACTTCCCTTAACTGCACATTCTACTTATCGTACAGACGAAAATGATTCTTGTAAACATGAATCCAGGAATGTTTCGGTTGGAACATGTGCAAGTAAACAGACATTCGAAAGACCCTCGGTTTGTAATTGTATCTATAAAATAACACGTTATTGCTTCTTTTAACTAGTCAAAGGTGTATTTATAATTCCACGTCACTCTGAACATGGAGATAGAGATACATGTGCTACTTATTATGAAAGTAACCTAATTGTAAACAAAAAATTGGATTTATATCTTATTGTCTGTTGCCCGTTTATGCATTACAATATGGTGGTACACCATTTTACGATTTATAAAGGCTAGACTCTTGCTACTAGACTCTAAATAATTATCTCAGTACATAGAACTTAATGAAAGAACTCAATGAATTCGTAGAAAGAAATTTGGTTTGCATTAACTAAATAATTACCTCATTACATACTAATCAATCCATCGCCGAAAACAAGAGTTTACATATTTTGAAATGAAGAATAAAACTTAGACCACTATCACACTTACTTAAACGTATACTTAGCCAAGGTATTTTAACGTAACACGACGTACTTGCATGTATTCTTTTGCAATCTCTTTTCCATCTATACAGGCAAATATGGATTTTTCAACAGTGTAACATACTTTCGAGAAAACTGAAAGGTCATCGACATCTTCAATTTATGTAAATTATTATTATTTTATTCATTCTCATATGGTGAAGTTCAAGTAATATCTGACTCATCTTAAATTTACTCATGTGTTTTCACACGGAAACATTTTCTTTCAGAGTGATTGCCAGAAATATTTTTCAACATTTCACCTTAATCAGAAGTTGTTCCTTTAATCAAAATTGCGCTGTAACCGAAAGATAAGGAAGTCGTTTGAAATAGAATACGGTGTTAAAAAATGCATTGTACATATGATTATATAAAAAATGAAGTATTCTAGACGTAAGTCACACTTTCTTAGATAAAGATTTGGTATTTATCAGTTTTTTCGCTGCCATCACATTGCATTTTCGAAAAGATTTTATAAGTAACTCTTCCTTTACGCAAAATAAGTAGAAATGACTTTAATAATAAAAAAAAAGTATAATTTTGAGTAATTTATTCAATTATATTATTACAAAGTGTTCATTTCACCTACAGTTTTTTAAATAAAATGTGGAATAGGGTGAAACAGATGTTAAATAATAATACAATAATCTAAAGTAAAGTTTATTAAATAGAACTATGTGCTAAGAATTGATACAAAATTGAATAGACTAAACTTGTGAAACATTTCGAAAAGAACTAACTGTACTGCTTTTCACTCCGCTTATAGGGGAAGTGGTAGCCGAGCTTAAGTCGTTTTTGTCAACAAAATGCTGGTGACGGCAGTGTGATGTACACTAGCGTCAACAATATTGATTTATACATTTTTTGCGTATCATCAATCAGTTATAGCACGCACATGCATTCCTTAACCTAAAGCCGTAGGGCCTCCGCGGTACGCAGCGTATAAACAATTTCGTCGTGTGAATCCTGGAATAAATATTTGAAATAAAAAAAAATAGTTGAAATGTTCACAACTAAGCTGTGCTGCGGTCCCTGATACTGAATATTTGTCCACATATGAAAGAAGAAGTTATCCTTCGTAATGAATTGAAAAACATGAAGTTTTTACTATCGTTAGAATAAAGATCCCATCTTTGTAATTGCTCCAAAAGAAATTGTTCTCTCAATCAGTGTATCTTGATGTATTGCGAAAAGAAAAATTGGTCCATATGTTTACTGTACCTTTACAACTTCCAAAATAAAAATATATGTCATATTGCTGCCTTCAATTAATGTTGCTGCTCAAATTACCTTTAAATCTTATACAAAAAATACGGTGAAAAGTCTTCAAAATTTATAAGTTTTGATATTTAACTGCTATAATTTGTTATTTGACACGTTCGCGGACGTGAATGCTATAACATCCATTTTCATCGTAATGTAGAATGTAGAATGTAGAATGACATGAATGCTATGCCATGCCAAATGGTAAAGCCAATTATAATTCATTTAATTTTATATAACCTTAATTTTGTGTAGTTATTATGCAGCTTAAAGTGATGGCCAAGTGATCCATTGAGTATTTTCATACTATTTTATTTTTTGTCTGTGTAGTTAGAAGTGTAAGTCAGAAGTGTAATGCTTGACTGTCTATTTTTGTAGCTCACTGAAATTTTTATTGTCCGTGAACGTGTTAATACAATACTACTAATCGTGACTGAGATGTATCATATTATACGACGAATTATAGAGAAATAAGCCTATTATCCACGGCATATTAAATAAACGCTACGATTCAAAGTGTATCGTATTACATTTGACGTATTCTAGAAAATTATGAAAACTAATTTTCCTCTTTCCCTAAAGATTAATGAATAACTACCTCTGATACGCCTATTCACGATTAAGTAAATGTTAGTTTAGTGCATCAATGAACTCCGAAGAGACAAATAAGGAAAAATTGGCATTGCTCTCTAGTATTTGTATTTTCAAATCGCGACCATTAAACTGTTTTCTGGGTCAATCTATTTCAACTGCTTTTATCACGTTCCTTTGTTCACAATGGTATAACATCACGTGAATTCTGTCTGCCGTGAGAAACATTTTGAAATTCGATTCCAACAACGGTATTTACGGAAAAATAATATCTCTTTTTTTACGTACTTCATGAAGAAAGATTTTACCGTTATTTAATCGCGTTATTTGACATGCTCGATTGCATTTCGCATTTCTAAAATCTAGAATAAGCCAGATAATCTTACTGTTTACGTGCTGTCATATCTCTCGGCAGGTTGATATCTCTGAAAAATTGGGGGAGCTGTAGGAATCCTTAAACATACAACTTACAAATGATATCAAGTTACGTGGACCATTAAACGATCAGAGATCATTAACAATATGGTACATCATGTGTCATATTACATGATGACGACCCGTATTCTATGTCTTTAATTATAAAACTTCTGCAACTATTATTCACTATACTACTCCAAAACGTTCAGGCTCTTGAATTTGTAGAAATGTGCAGGTTAACGGTAAAAGTTGGTGAATTATTAGTTTGACACTATAGCTATATATTTAGCAATTTTATGCTAATCACTCTGTCTGCTAATCTTATGAAAGGTCAGGATCATTATAATAAATATTGAAAATATGTCGAAATATGAAACATCAAATTACTTTATAGAGCGTACACTCAAACCTGTTTCTGTGCGATTTTTTATTTGTGCGATATGTTCTGTGCTATTTGTTTTGCGCGGTATATGAAAATTTCAATCAAATTGAAGCATAATTGACGAAGTTATCAATAAATAAGTGCATAGTAGGTTTGATTGGCCATATTTTCGATTTTTAATATGTAGTTCATCACGTTACATAAGTATTGCGTTAGCCCATTACATTGTATTCTATTGAATTCTATGCATATCTTCAAGTGACAAAAGCGATTTTGTACCAGTTTACCAGAAGAAAGTTCGCGTATTGTCAGACTACGAAGGATAATGGTTATACGTTTTGAAAAGTTTTGTATGTGTAAAATAAGTAAATATTCAAATTGTAAGACTCCGCGTTCTCACGCCTGGCTTTCGTCAAGAGGACCTTTCGCTAGCGAGGAAGGAAGACAACCCTCGCCTCTACGGGGCCTTTCGGGGAAAAGAGTCCTTGGAAGGAGAGGCCCACGTTCCTCTCCGAGGAAAGCCGCTGATAGGCTCACTTAAGGGAGGAAGGAAGTCGTATAAATATACGACTTCTAGGGCCCGCCGCATCATTCCTAGTATTGCCGTCGTACCGTCTGTATGAGCGCTACGCAATCTTCACAATTATTATTATATATATCACTGTATACGAACATAACCGATATTACGATTGTAGAAGTTGTTCTAACGCCACGTCTCTCCGGACAAATTGTTATACGTGATTGTATACAAACATTGTATTGTATTATTAAAAAGAAATTTATATTATATATTTCACTCTTACAAAATAAAATATATAAAAATGTTCGCATGTGTATTTTCTAAATCAGATTTCAAGTAGCTACCAAGCCTCGTGTCTTGATTTTCTTTAAACAAACAATTCCTAGTTATTTCGTAAGCTTAGAGTTATTTTCTACGTGAGACTTTTTTATGCGGTCCGTACTCACCGCACAAAAAAATACTTTTTAATTGTGTTGCGAAAACTATCTCTTATAGCTGCTCGTGAAGTTTGGTGCGATTTTTTTTATGCGTTTTCTTTTATGCGGTTCATAACCACCGCACAAAAACAGGTTTGAGTGTATATGTAAAATATGCACGGACGACGTTTGTTCAAGTACAGGAAGCAATTAAAATCAATTTCTTTCATTGAAAAAATATTTCTGTGATAACGTTGCCATAAAGTATTAGTAGTCCATATCTACGGATCATTAATGATATAAGTGTGCCTATGGATTACAACCACAGTCAGAAACCTTAATAGCAACATTATTACTTGTTCTTTAACAAATTGCAATTTTTCAAATTACCATAATGGCATTTTCAGTTCTATATGCAACTAAAAATTACAAACAATTATATTTCTCTTAGTAAATACTGATTTGCACAAAGTTTGCAATGACATTCACCTGACACTAATAACTCTCATCTTAATCACAGTAATTAGTCGTCTCTGTACTGAAGTTTATTAAACACAGCAGTGAAAGGGGAACTGATACTTCATTATTATTAATAATAAGGGAAAAAGTAGGTGCAGTGATTTTCAAATTGTTCGATTCATTTTAAATTCTGCTGCAGAAAATTAAGACAGTTGGAACTTTTGATAATTATGAAATTTAATAAAACGTTTAAAGCAGAATTTCCACAGTTAATTGAGCACCACAGGACCGAAGGAATATTTACACGGTGATTTTATTCATCAAATTGTAATTACCCCCCGTTTTACAGATTGAATTACTTTCATTACGATATAATCAAAATAAACCCTTATGAAGTTCAGAAAAAATATCCTAATACCATGAGAAATCCGTAGATCACCACTCGCGCAAGATACGGTGAAATAGCCTGAACAATCCTTTAAGAATTTTCCTCTTATCTCGACGTCTCGGGAAGGATGAAATGGTCATTCACCAACTATTTACTGTTCATTGCAAAATCCGAAGGAACAGTGACGATTTCCATGAGCGTAAAAGCTGAACAGGTGTAACGTCGTTGGGTTTCCCCGAACAGACTTAAAGCGATACAACGTTTACGTATGCAGTCGCCTTACCTGGGAATTACTCTTTCACTTGCGAACCTTCCTTGTGAGTACTTTCCTCAAAGCTACGACGTCCATCTTATTTTTAGACCGCAAAAGAAAGTAAGAAAGATATAACTATTTTCATATAAGAGTCGGTTAGTGGCAACTGGGAATTACGTATTAAGTAGATGTTAATCAGAGTAAATATTAATATTTTATCTACTACTCACTTTTTTGGACATTGTACAGAAGTGTATATATCCACTTATAAAGTTTTATAACTTAAAAATTCAAATATAAACTAATACGCACTATGTCATTCTAATTTCAGTTGATCAAAGAGGTGTAACTTTGTTTTATTATCATTAGTAATAGTTGATTATAAGACTGTTAATCTCTGAAAAGTCTATTAATCGGCGAGCAGTCGATAAAGTGTTAATAAAATTACTGCGCAAATTTTAATAAACCCTTTGGATTTATGGAAAAACAATATTAGAATCGGAGAAAGGTGCGAATATTTTCAGAAACTCACCCTGGTAGAAGTAACTGAGAATTGTGTATTAAATAGATGTTAATCAGAATATATGTTAATAAACTTACTAAACGAATTTTAATAAACGCTTTGGAGTTAGTGGTGTACGAAACTAATATTTTCCTGATCGTAAATTGATTGTCAGTTTTCCTTAATCTCTGAGGAAAAATTCAAATTATTTTTCATAATTTTCTGGATTTTGTGAAATACGATGTATTATATTAAACTCGTGGTTATCCCTATTAAATACCAAATTAGCTAAATAACAAAGCGTATGAATTACGAAGAATTTTCGGCCGCATTTCTTAGTAAGTTTGATAAATTAGTAACTTTAAAGCGTGTTAATAAACAAACTTATTGTTTAAAAGTTCATCAATATTTTTGTGCTAATAGATACAACTTGCTGTATTTCGACTTTTATCGGCGATAAAATTAAATCTTTAAATGGTTTTAATCGTCTTCCAAATCGGGGCATTATAATTTTATTTAAAATAGACATCGTTATTTCCTCCTGTATTAAAAAAATATATTACTATTCGATATGTTCAGTCGGTCGGTTGACTCGTGTTACACAATAGCAACTTGTTATGGTTGCTATCTCTGTATATCAAAAGCACAGCGTTTGTGAATCCATGTTTATAACTTTTTTATACGTTAGTCGTTTGCAGATTATAATCTGGTTTTTCCTAACAATTGTGCTAACCTTGTACACACCCTGATTAAAAACAACAAATACTGTGGCAAGATCTATTGCTACTATTTGTGGCGAAGTTGAACGAGAAGACATACTTGAATTATACGTTTCCGTGTGCTGATTATCTTCTTAGATGTGCTGGTGATAATGAAAGTGGTTTAAGTCAGAAATTTTGAAAATTGAACTTATTGACTGTCTTGTATTGCACCAATGTGCATTGTAACACGTTGAAACAACTTTATAGAAATGATGAAAAATTTAAGTAATTGAGGAAGTTGATAAGCAGTTGCCTCATTACATAGAATTCAATATACACGTCAAAACAAAAGTCTAATTATCTCGAAACGAAGAATAAATGACTTAAACCACTGGCATAACTATCAGTCACAAATATATATGTTCTGTTTTATAATGATACATGATAAAGGAATGAAGAGATAAGACGTACTGGGAGGAATAATTTGTATCTGTAAAATGAAACATTTTTACTAATTTGTGTTTTTTAAGGGAACGCTAAAGCAACGAGCATAAATACAGAAATTTTATAATAAACGAAAAGATACCTTGTTTCAAAGGCAAGCATTTATTGGGTCAGCGCTTTTCTACATTTTTGTCGGAAAAAATGAATAATCCAAATAAATTTTATAAAAAATCACGAGAATGTTCAAAAATATCAGTAGTAAATAACAGAAGCTTTCTAAGATTTGAATATTGCGTGAAGAACATACAATAAAAAATGTAGAATCCCGTCAAAAAAATACAATGGTGGCCTTCACAGGACTCACCAATGGCAACTCAAGGTCAAACAACTATCATCATAATATTACCCCCTTGATGCCATACATCTTTAACAGATTGTCGTATTTCTAATAGTTAAAGAAACAATCACGTATATACACTTCAACCAGACATACTGCATAATATAAAAAAATGTATAAAATATTTCAATTACGTCACTCGTTATAACATTTAATATATACAATAAATCTCTGCATAAGTTCCATTTCGTCAGATGCGTTTATAAAAATTTTAATTCGCATAAACATCCGCAGTTATCGAATTAGTTTAGACCAGGAGTCGACAACCATTTTTTAGTAAAAAGCCTTTTTTCCTTCATATTATTTTATGAATTCCACAAAGAGTCGGAGATCGAAAAGAGAACATTTATAAATAATATTTTTCTGCATTTTCAGTGTACTGTTATCAAAATTTCAGGTGGGTTCAAACCTGACGAAGAACTTATAGGTTTCCGACAAACATGATAAGTCCTCTATATCTGACGATTCCTCACTTAAGAAGCAAAACAGGTTAATGCACAATTTTAGCAGTGATGAACACACTGATCCAGATGTAAGCCAGATTGTACCCTTGTTGATCTGAGATTTTACCAGCCTCGCGCAAACACCTTTTGGGAACCTATTTTGTTTGGTATACTTAACTGCGAACTGGTTTGATACCGGCGAAATCAGCGGGGAGCTAAGTGATCTTATTGTCTGGTGCCAGATGGCTTAGAGCAGATTCAATTGATTAACCATTCGCACTGATTGCGAGAGCTTTATTATAAAGAAGCACTTCGTGTCATTCTCAGTTTAAGAAATATAAATGCACAAGAATTCAAGAGAAAAGATCCTGAGTAACTTAAAAATTATTGAAAATTGTTTCTAGCACGAAGGCAGTTCATGCAGAAAAGAAGAAACTATTCAGTTTGTGCTATATATGATGCAACGTGCCATTAATGCTTCACGTAAATGTGCGCTGAGGAAATCGATTAACAACGATAACGATTGGTAGTGAAGAGTTATATAGATAATGTGTTAATTGAAGTATCTTGTACTTTGCTGATAAAGTATTGGCGATTCGTAGAAGTGTTCTTGTTACACGTTTGCAAAAATTTTAATAACATAACTTCTGTTCATTTCTTCAGTAGCAAATATCCGGTATTCTATGTATCTACATGTTTTTTCTTTCTATGAAAGTTTGTAAAAACACGATGAATCACGCGATGGATAGCATTCTACGATTCTTCTTCAATGAAAGAGGAAATGGGGTATCCACTCAAGCGACCATTTCCGTGTAGTTTAGTGTAAAAAGGTTGCTTGTTCTTGCTGATTACATTCTCTTGAATCTTATTTTTTTCATTCGTTTCGTGATACCCATCAATTCATCTTTCTATCATTTTATCGAAGTTTATTACACAATAGTATGCATCTAAAAAAAGAATTGCACAATGAAACTTATGACTTAACTATATCTTCCCATTTAACTTCGTTACGAATAGTAGCAATTGATCTTGTCACTGTATTTGATATTTTCATTCAGGGCGTGTTCAAGGACGGCAGAATTCTTAAGAAACGCTGGATTGCAATTTGCATCTGTGGGTCCCGCATATGTCTACTAATTGCAAAGTATTCCATTTTTCAAATAATTTAACGTTCTTTCACCTGTTATAAAATTCCTATACTCCTAATGAATGAAAAAGGAAAACATCGATTTAATTACCATATCAATGAGAATAATTACCACAGTATTATAATAAGTGATACAATAATAATAAGATCATTTAGGAAGTGAAATAAAGTGAATGTATTAGCTGATGATATTACAAAAGGGTTCAGTGTTCCTTAAAGATAATAACGTAGGATATTAGAAAAGAATAGCACCATTTATAAACCGGAAAATTAACAAAGCTAATTGCATATAAAAGTAGCCTTTTTGATGTCTCAATAGCATCTTTTAAATCGTGCAATTTTTGTTGGAATTACTTTTTCCTATCATTCGTTCTTTACAAGACATTTCAATCCATCAATTAAAATCAAGTATTCCAGATGATGTTCAATTTTACCGCGTGCTGTTTTGCACAGAAAATTGCTTTCTAAATTTTATCTTATCTGTAAATAAAATCAATGCATGACCTTGCCAAACAGCAAATACAAAATGTTTTATTATAACGTAAATAAAGTGTACGACATTCAAAACAAATATTTCTTCAATGAAATATTCCGATTTAAACTCAAAGCAAATCATAAATGTGAGAAATTATCGTTTCAAAGGTATCGACAAGATATCAATATGCTAACATCAGGATTTCAACATAAATAAGCCAGTGCAAACGCAGAAACTTTCTCCCTGCAACGTAGATTTTGTTTTCTTAGAATTTTCATATGTGCAATTAGAATCATATTAAGACAGACAATTTGTATCGCTTGTCGTAATAATCCCTCCTAAGCGTTTACTAATTGTGGTTAATTTTTTGCATTCGTATCTCTGGCAATTATAACGGGAACCTTGAAATTTCAAGGCTCTATGAATCACTTGATGTTTTTCGTATCGATACACCTCACGCAAATTCTCGTATAAGACACTAATTAGAAATAACTAATTCGAGAAGAAAGTGAATACGGATATTATTTTTAAGTTTTTTTTTCTTACGCTCATAGTATTATCGTTTAAATTTTACTACAGACACTTAATGAATTTAAAATATTCATTTCAGATTCAATTCAATCGGACCAAAGACAAGAGGGTAGTAATGAAGTATTAAATAAAAATATGAACCTTCTTATATCGAAAACCGTTGTTCACCAAGAGAAACGTTAATTGAAATATCTGAATCTGAGAATTTTTTTAACCAATACTTTAATATACTAATCCTTTTTTTATAGGAGATCTCGAAATTACACAATTGGTACATTCAAAATCATACTGTTTCATTGAAGAAAATAAAGTTGATCTTAACATTTCCTTTGTTATTTCATTCATAGAAGCATTATTTACACCACGTAATGTACTACTTTATACCAATTGATATTATCGAAACATTTTTTTTTCTAACTTCAGTTGCTGCTGAAATATCTTATCTGCCTAAATTGACTTGTATCCACATAGAAATTTCAAGAAGGAAAGTAAAACAATTGTATGTATATGCAAATTGTGTTTTTTCGATCTTGCATTCAAATGGATAATCAATTATACATCTGTATCTGAAGTGAAATGCGAGTAACAGTGAAAATATTGCTGTAAAATTTCCTCGTAAAAAGTTCATTCACTTTGTTATCGAAGAACTGTGATCAATATAAAAAATATCTTAATTTTACATAATTATAGACACTTTATGTGACGCTATTGATTATCGATTGAAAAGAAATCTATATCCAAAAATAAATTAATTAATGTAAAATGTTCATTACATTTCTCTTACTTCTACGAGACTTTCATCAATGTGGAAGTTCATTAGAATTATTAGTACAAAGTACAATATCTTAATAAGACAATTCTTGCTTATTTACTTTGTTGACTTGAAATTTCTGTTGGCACATATAGCATCAGTAATGAACACAGCACACGCAAGGGCACACGTTGAAATGAGAACGAATTTATAATACTTGACATAGTATTTACACACGGCCGCTCACCTGTAGCCTTTTCCAGAATAAGATCACCGGAGAGCAGATTGATAAAGATCAAGCCAGAAATAATACAAGGTGAATTCATTTCAGAAATAACGATCAAGATGAACTTACAGGAAGACGAGCGAACATGAAGGCGTGTTGTCTTAGAGAGGCTGCAAAATGACAAAATGCGGCAGGGCTTGGAAAGTATCCTGATTTCCATGTGTATTGTGTCAGTTACAATGTGCTTTTTATTCGGTGTTTTTCCAAACTTTCTTTCATCGTAATTTACTATTCAGAAGTTCACCGCTGTAAAAAAAAATTAATTTATAAACTGCATTTTGTGTATTTCTTGCGTTTGTCTGACAATGAGTCTTTTCACTTCGTTTTTGTTTCACCAAAGGGTTACGACTCATTTTGACAAAAAAACTGTGTTCTACTCCAACGGACATGGGTTACTGAATGTGTTCAAAAGTTCGAAGAATTTTTCACGGTTCTTTGTCGACAAACGTAAGTGGCCAGTTACGTATTTCGAGTATGAAGGTTATACATTCTAAGTAACCATAGTTGAGTCATGAATTTAGCAATTGCAACCTTTTTAGAAAATATATCTCGATCTGTGTACACCGATTACTTCATTTAACATAAAACTTTTATTAAGTGACTTAAGGATATCGTCGTCGACAATTTGTGCTGTAAGGATTAACAAATTGTTTAATCAATAGCATTAATCATCTGAAGAAGCCTACATCATAGATCATATGGTGTATAGCGTTTCAGAGATTGCAAACTTCTCATTAAAGTATTAGGTGTGCAAATAAATTCGCTACCCTTACGTTTCATCGATTATAATTTCGGTTTGAAATTGAATATCTTCTCGTAGTTTTTGGCATTATTTAATGCCAATCTTTACCTCTTAGGATTTACAACCGCAATATTACAATGTTGATTATACGGGCTGAATACTGACATTTATGAGGGGGTGTAATTTTGCCCGGAGCAGTTTAATCTCACTTTCCGACTTTTAACATTAACCGTACTAATACCTATTTTTATCGTAGCCGGCCATTTAAACGGTTATGAAATAACGATAGTACTTGTCTGAAGTAAATACAGGAGAGTGTCATTTTAACATAGGAAACAACGCAGAAAACAACCTTCGGTTAACAATATAAAAAATTACATATTTAGATTCCGCTGAACCAGTCATTTCATCGCACATGGTACGATTAGAGTTAATGGGTCTAATAATTGTTTTTAAGTTAAACTTGATTTCATTTTAGTCTTCTAACATATTCTAAATAGAAATTGTTGTACAATAAACCCGCGACATTGTTAAGTCGATTGACAACCTAAAGGCTGTCCGTATGAACTGCAGCCTGTGCAGTGCTAAGGGAATTTATAATTTACCGAAAAGATAGGAAGAAGTGATAGAAAATAATAGTGAATATTCTAATTTATAACGTTGTATAGTTAATTTTTAATAAAGCTTTAAAGTCGCCTGGAAAAGCACCGAACTTATTTCTGCACCTAACAGTAACATGAGTTTCGAGCAGGTAGCAATGTACCCTATGATATTAACTCTAAAAAGAATATTTACTGAGTGATAATATGAGATTAATATACCATCTATGTGGAGCAATGATAAATTAAATTATTTACAATTTACATGACGGATAATTGTCTCCACAAACAGAATTTTTTCACCCAGAAAGCCTTCGATAAAGAAATCAATGCAGGTTAAATTCATGAATACATTCATAGTGATTACAATGGCATTAAAATCCCATTAACTTTGAGACATTTTCAATCGTAGCTTCAATGATTCACAACTCTTTTAAAAGTATACGTCTTACAATTAGACGGAATGACAGCAGTAATTGATATGGAAGTATGTATACAACAAGTAAAGAAATCAAAGTCGGTTTCGTGCACTCAAGGATTCGCTGATTAAAAATCAAATTAGTTTACTTAAAAACTTGAATACAATTATAAATTAAGTGTGTATATAACTACTTTGATTTCTGAAAAAGAACTATCTGTTATTTCCAGTGGGGTCCCGTATATAAAATACCGAATGGCATCTCATATGCAATACGATGAGACGGTGTTTAATAATCTGGTACGTATAATGAGTCGCCCCTTGATAATTAGATATCAGAAACTAGATAAAAGCAATTATAACAGCACATTTAGAGTATATACTTTATTGTTATTGTTCGAATTTTTCTTCCGATTTTTGTAATATCACGCAGAGAAGTATAAGAATATATTATATATTTTTGTAGCAAAGAGCTGTCAGGAAATAATAGCATATCGAACAAAGATTAAATAAATAAAGTTTAATATCACCCAATGCTCTTACTAGCCATTAAATGCAACTTTCAACGTCAACGAAATATGCCGTAATAACAAAGATCACATATTGAATTGAAATTGTAGTTACACAAGCAACTACAAAGTAGCAATCAAAAAGCAATTTCTGAGAAATTTAGAATTTCTGTTTTACAGCGAAATACTGAGTAAGCAGATTGTAATATCAACGTACAAGAATATATTTGCTACTTCTCGGTCTTCCATGTTATTTATAAATGCTAATTTCAATTTTCACGGTGGCCGCGCAGAACTAATTTACCGCATAAATCAAGAGGCAAATGAGAAACAACTTGCCTCGGTTCTGTTAAATTCATTTTTAATTACTTATGCGCAAAATATTACGAGTAGTTTTACGGTTCATGGTATGTATACTGGTTACATAATGCTCATAATGCACTGGTGTGAAACATTCCATTTTGACTTTAAAGTAATTTAATACCGTGATAATATTATTATAGTTTCGTATGTTTGAAGCTTTAATAATACAGTAACAATACTGTAAATATTGCTTCTTCCGCTAGACATTCTATTTGTTAGTATTTTTTTTTTTGGTTTAAACTTTTACGTTAGAGTATAAAGACGCAAAATGGGTTATAGAAAATCTCATAATCTACAGAAACGATTTTAACAATTAGAGCTACTAAAAAGTTTCTTTATTATTTTTGGGGTGGTTGCACTTTTGTCCGTCCCTATATCGGCTTTGCTTCAACGCTGCAACAAAACCATTCTTCGGTCCATATTTATACAACATACTTTTTTATCTGAATTCACATAATGCGCTACTAAATTTTAGGAAAAAAGACGATTAAGAAAGTGAAATAATTTGTGTATAGCGGCAGACAAATATTCGTAACATTTTCAGTAACAAGTTGCTCCATCAAAGTCTTGGAATTTCTTCCCACTGGCATTGAAAGAAATCTTGCGTAATTTGACCTTCGCATTGAAGTCGTTAATATAAAATGAAATAAATCATATTTTACGTTTGCGATATTGTACCAGTTAGACATATTTACCAGAAGAATGCACGCTGACATATTTCAACAGTACATACATTCATTACAGATAATTAAAATTCTAAATTTTATAATGCTTACACCACTATTTTTCTTGTTTTATTTTTATATATTGCGTTAGAATTACTTTTATTATTATAATTGTATGTAACTGTACAATTGCATAATTGTAGCGAAATATAACTTGAGTAAAAGTATTGTAAAAGCAAACTAAATCAATTTTTCTATCTTTATACTAGTATACATTAGTATATTAAACTACAGGTAGCCCTCCTACAACACGGCATCTTATAACACGGTTTCGCTATAACACGATTCATAAATTGCGGGAACCCTCCTACAACACGGCATCCTATAACACGGTTTCGCTCTAACCCGATAAGAAAATTGCAAAAACCTTTGTACAACACTGTACTTCTGCAGCCGCGGCGAGGCTTGCCGTCTTAAAGATACAATGTTGCGGAAAGTATTTCTTTTCATCTCCGTGGCCTGAAAACAAAATTGTCCACGCTGCTGGTCGGCAGTCTGCGTCGAGCGACAGTGTGTTAAAGAATTACTTTTTCGTCTTTAAGACATTAAGTTTCAGTCCCAAGCCATGTCCGATAAAGATAAAAAACCAACGTTTAAGAGGAAATTTATTTCTTTAGAAGTAAAGATACAAATCTTGTATCGTCTTTTGAAAGGAGAAAAAGCATCTCACATTGGAAAAAGTCTTAATTTAAATGAAGCAACAGTCCGGACTATTAAGAAAAATGAAAAAGAAATAAGAAGTGCAGTTCCTGCAGGATCTTTGACGTCCGCAAAACGTGCACCTCGCGAATTTTTTTGTTTTTTTGTTTGTTTTGTGTTGTACATACATTTATATTTTTAATAAAAATTAAGTTGTTTATGTAGAAATAAAAAAAATATTTGTTTTTAATAAGTTTTTAGAACGTAACCCCCCTTTTTGTACTGGCTCTGGGTCTCATACAACACGGTTTCACACAACACGGCATTTTCTAGGAACCTATCTACCGTGTTATAGGAGGGTTACCTGTATAATATTGTATATTAGACATCTTTATACTAATAGCATGGTAAAAAATGCATATTTTTTAACTGTTTCTAATTGTCATTATTATTACGACTACAAAGGATGATTATTTTCCTTATAACCGTAAAACTTTCTTATAATCAAACTTATATCTTCTTTTTACAGTAAATGATTTTATAGTATGCATTGCTTTATATTCAATCCCATCGATTATTGAAGAAGTATCGGCATACTTTATAATTAAAAGTGATTATCAACTAATTCTCTACTAATTGTAAGAGTGGTTATACCAATCCACATTGAATATTATCAATATGTACTGAATGCAGTAACCCTATCAAATTTGATAGCCTAATGATTGCATTGCATTACCTTCCGCTAAAATAACTACGTAAACCCTTCTAATTTCGAGTGTTTCACTGCAACTTTAAAAGCTTCGCAGAAATTTCAACAAAGTACTCCTACAATTTCAGTAACTATTAAATTTCATTATCCATGGATATCCGTGTAGCTAAAAGTTTTTCCACTTGATTATAGTATAACGAAAAGCTTACCTTGACACTAGAACTACCGGCGTTAAATCTATGATATTTCGATATATTAAATAAGAACTTTGAAAAAAGAGGAATCCAAAAGGCGGAAAAGATGATCGATTCGGTGATTTATGTTTTTTGAGATGGACGTAAAATATTGATTCTATGATTTTCATATGAAATTGGAGAATTTTTGGAAAAAATGGTGTACCAGTCATTTTGACTGGTTTGGTAGCTCTAGTGTTAAATTAGCCGACAAATTTCAAATCCTTGAAGCTAAAAAACAATTTAAACGTTTTAATTGATGATGTTCAATGTCTACCATATTATGGCATGTATATTGTACTAAAAGACTTTGGACTTTAAATAACAACCTGTAGTAACCTTTTCGTCATAGCAAAATCCAGTGAAAAAACCTGCAGTTGGACGTATATCCGTGGACAATAAAATTGTATATATTATATTTATAATATATTATGTTCTTGGTAACTACCGCGAAGCATAACGAAATGATATAATATTTGAAAACACAGAAACAATACTTTAGGAATAATAAGTTACAAGTTACACAAAACGTATTTATAGTAACAATATGTCGTTGCTAGACATTTACAATTAATATAATACAAGGGGAGAGAAATAATTCGTATCAATATATAAAAGCGGGTATACTGGTTAAGAAGATAAAGGCTTGAACCCACAAGGGAAGTTCGGCAACTAATACACTCCGATGTTGGTTAAAGTTTTGCATAAATGTTATTTAGACATTATCAATGGAGTTGGCTTCCGGGTTGGAGCAGCGTTGGAGTAAATCCGACGTTTCGCCAGCATTGCAGTTAGCTTCATCAGGGTTTCGCAGGAACTCTGATATTGAAGAGCGTAAAATTTTGGAATTTTCTTTCTTTTGATTAAACCTGGATCAAACGCAATCCCAGGAACATGTAAAATTTTGGAATTTTCTCTCTTTTGATCAAACCGTTTCAAACTGGATCACAGAACTTCGTAAAATTTTGGAATATTTCTAAGTTCTGGCGAAAAACTACTAAAATACAAAATACATAAAAACTTTTCAATGTCTGAAGAGAGGAAAAACTTCATGTAATATACAAAAGAAATATTGTAATAAAAAATAGCGTTGAAGTTAAAGGGATATTCAGAACGACTTAGAATTTTTATTTCGAAACTTGAACAAGCAATGATGAAATATCTGTTGACGTCAAGATCCTAATTAGTCGTATCCCTCAAATCTGCACATATAATTATAGTCTGTATTCTGTCTCTCCTTATAATTAAAGCTGGCGTTAATTTTATAATACATTGCGTTAAATGCAATTTTCCAAAAATTAACAGCGATCTTTACATTTATCACAATTTCCTTTATACCTCTGCCCATGGGGCGTGGCATTAAAGCTGCTTGTAGCATTTCAGGTAATTATAGATCGCAGAAGGTGCGTTTGAATGACAAACAGTCGTCATTGTCACGAGACTTTCAGATAATTATCAAACCTGCTTAATGACGATACGAGAGTGAAATCCAACAACACACTGTACATATTGTATGCTTTGCATTTTTGACGCTCGAGTTATTATCCACCGCGTATTTCTTTTCTTTGTTTGATGATATTTATTTCCACATTTGGAAGCTACGTCCAAAGATGTACAGGGTGTCCCATATAAGTGTCGTCAGGCAATTTTCAAACTTTCCTCATTGTTGGTACTATTTATTAGCACCTTTTGCAAGAAACTAACGGTAATTGACAAAATTTGAAACAGTTTTTGTTATTGTATAATACGTATCGTCATAAAATATTTTACATTTTCGTTCCATTTGGAAAAAGATCTTTTAACATATTTTGTCGTATTCTACATCTATAGCTTGATATAAGTTAAAATAGTTTTGTCTCTCTTTTTTTGCCTGGGCGAAATCTGTCGCCTTCTTTGACACGCAAATTTTCAGGAAATACCAAAAACAGAAATTTTCAAGTAGAATCGTAGCTATTAATTTTACGAGTTCGATTGCGACTAGGAAATATATCATATAAATACGAAAAATATAATATAAGGAATATAAACTTTTCCCATATAGGAAAAATGTACAAAAACTTGTAAGGAAATTATGGCATAAAATTGTAATGAGGAGCGAATGACACTTGATAAATTATATTTGCTTTGATTAATTTGATTCTAATGCAGGCAAACAACAGCTATCTATTCACTTCCCTCTCTCAGAAAACCTCAAAAGTGTTCACTTAATTTTCATTTCTTTTTATCGAAACAAAAAAGGTCGTGAAAATTTGTATCTACACCAAATGTGGAACATCCTGTACAATACAACGGTATTAATGAGTATTCGATATACCAGCTTTAATTAGTTTGCCAAGCAAGAACAAATTCTCATGTGATTATGTCCGGCTTATCGCTTTATGACGTATGTTCACGAACCTGCAAATGTTTGCATGACTCCTGTGCGTATGTTTAATGAGAAATCATAATCGAACTATATATTAAGAAACACCGAGTTTTTTTGGCACTTATGTAATTTTTATTCTGAGAAAGAAAACTTCTCCAAGCATATTTTTTTCTTATTTTTAACAGCAAATTTGCATACACTCGGTAGACACACACTCGAAACAGTGACGGCACTTTGAGAAATATGCTCGGAAATCGCATGAAATGAAACGTGTTATAAGTTGAAAGTAATCGAGTTCAAAAAATTCATTATCTCTAATTGAGGGATGTATTATTAACCCGCTGCAGAAGTGTGTTGTTCTGTCAATATTCTGTATTAAAACACGTGAAAACAATTATAAAGTATAAAAAAAATATATTCATATAATTACAAATGAAGTTTTCAATATTGTTATTTTAATTTCGACATTAATTCCTATAATAATATTTGAGATAATTGCAATGTCAACAAACATTTTTAACCATATGATGTCATGCATATTTGCACATATACGATTGACGTGGCTGTCAATGTGCTAATGACAACATTAGACAATAAGATTACAATATCGTGACGATGTAAACTCCCTGACGATTTACGGTAAATCTTAATTACAGTCATTATAATCGATCACTTAACACTAGATTTACGGGCCTGAAATATATTAAATTGCAATATATTAAATAAGGACTTTGAAAAAAGAGGGATCAAGCGACGAAGATGGTAATTCGTTAAGTCATTATTGTATTATAAAATAAACGTGAAATATCTACTCTACAGCGTCTTTGTGAATTTGAGAACTGTTTATGAGACAAGTAGGAACCCGTCAGTTTGACGGCTGCCGTAAATCTAGTGTTAATAGATAAACATATTTTCCTCGCCATTTTTAAAAAAATTACTGTTGTTTCGACGCTACTGTTATCAAAAGAACAACTAAAGTTCGCAAATCTATCACCTGTAAAATTCATTTGAAATTTTGTGTATAAGAGTATCTGTTTCGTGTGTGATCAGATAATATTGAAAAAATAGCGACAAAAAACAAACTTATATTCCATTTTATATTCTGACAATCTTACAAAAATTATGGCAAATATGACGAACGGAATAAATGATGGATAATTAAAATGATCACATGAACCGCTATTTTTGAAAGTGGTATAAATTCGTTTTTAAGGAAAGTGTATTTAAGGTAGTTTTAGCTAACCATACGTGTCTTTTTTCATCATAAATGGCAACGTAAATAAAGTGAAATATCCTCATGATTTCGTCTAGAAATGTTCAACTGTTACATGTTATAGCATGAAACCTTTTATACGAACTCTAAAATGTTTCAACATAAGAAGAAAGGAACTTTTACCACTCTTAAATATAATGGTACATATTATTATAATAAATACAATGAATATAATAATATGATAATATTGTCCCAGTATCGAGAAAGGTCAAGTGCACGCTCAAAATGAATTTTAACACTAGAACTACCGGCATTAAATCTATCATATTTCAATATATTAAATAAGTACTTTGAAAAAGGAGGAATCAAGAGCCGGAAAAGATGATCGATTCCGCGATTTATGTTTTTTGAGATGGACGTAGTATATTTATTCTATGACTCTTCTATAAACTTGGAGAATTTTTGGAAAAAGTTGTGTACCAGTCATTTTGACTGGTTTGGTAGTTCTAGTGTTATAGGATAAAGATGAGATGGGCAATTTACAAGACATTATGGTAGACAAAGGACAGAAACTTGGAGAAGAAACCGTTCTCGAAACGTAGAGCCTCTCAAACCTGAATAAGTCTTCGCGGTCGCCTACGTGCTCAAGAGTGAATGTGCCATTTTTCCCTCGATTAACAGAAACGGTGATAAAAAGACAAGGACAGAAGAAACCCTTTAAAAAGGGGACTCACGGACAAAGCCAAAGCAGCAAGTATACAAGTTTTTTGAAACTTTTCCTGTGCAAAACTTCAAGTCGCCAACCACTCCTGGCAAACTCTGAACCTCTGAAGCCTCCACCACTAATCTCACTTAAACAAGCTTTATGTAGGTTACAGAGAGAAACCCTCCTCAGGAACTGCATTATGGGAAAGTAAATCAACAGAAAAAAACAAGAAGATGAAACATTATTATCACGGAATTCAGTATTGATCGAGCATTATTACTACGGAGGCACTATTTACGGGGAGACTTTGATGGAATACATTGTGGAGCATTACGATGACGAACTTAACACTAACTCGGGGTTCGAAGGCCTGTGAGCCTAAAACGCTATCGTTTCCTGGAAATGCATTGTCTACTTTAACAGAAATATTCCGTGAAACAATTAAACTCCTGCGCTCGACGCCTTGATCATACTACGCTCGTTCAGGGGCGGTAATAACGCGCGAACACCGGTCAAAGTGACCGGTTCCCAATTTTTTCTGAAAATTACCTAAATTGATAGGGGAGACATGAAGTAAATATTTCGCTTCTATCTTATAAAATCTAAGTGAATTAATTAATCATCTTTTTCACCTCTGGATTTCTCTTTTTCCAAAGAACTTGTTCGGTATATCTAAATTTTAGTAAATATAACATCGGTTTAGTGTTAATTGTAAACACACATAGGCACGAGTCATATTTCCAATTATATTTAATTTACATTATAAACAAATGAAAAATACTCGTTTCATTGTGTGTTATACAAATCACACGTATTAAAATGACAGTCTGATTTTCCTACTAAGAATAATAAAAGTATGAAAATTAGGTAAGATCTTGAAGGTAACAAACGTAAATTATATTTATGCCGAATAAAGAGATTAAAGAATTGTAGACCATTCCGCTACGCAAAACATGAATAATTTCGATCTACTTGTTGATTTTATTAGATAAGGGGATAGAGATTGTCCTTATTTTTATTTTCCTTGATAATGCGTAGCAGATTAAGTGGAATAAGTCGCAACTGTAGGGGTCTCCATGTGAGACGAGCGCATAATATTTTTACAATGGTAATAAATGACACGGCGTTTGGTGAATTTACAGTTCTACTCCAAGATTACGGATGAACATCGACGGTTAGCACGCTGCCAAAAGCTAGCAGCAGAAAGATAAACGCAATGCTAGCTTCTCCTTGCTGAGAAACAAATATCGTATTTTCAAATTGTCGGAAACCCACGAGAGAAACATGGTAAGTGCTTTTTGTCATACGTCTTAACACTAGATTTACGGGCGTGAAATGTGTTACATTGCAATTTATTAAATAAGGAGTTTTGAAAAAGAGGGATCGGGTGCCAAAGATGATAATTCGTTAAGTAATTATTGTATTATAAAATACGCGTGAAATATTTACTGTACAACTTCTCTGTAAATTTGAGAAATACTTATAAAACAAGTAGGAACCCGTCAATTTGACGGCTTTCGTAAATCTAGTGTTAATAGTTTATTTTTCACTTATTGTTAGGTTGTAATTTTATGTACGACCTATTGGTTCAGGTGAATTCTAAACCACCGAGGCTATGATATACCATTATTATGTGTTAATTAATAATTTAGAGAAGATTTCCCAGAGGTGACGGAGGATTTTTACTGGAACAAGCTCATTGCGCAACCTACTCCATTATCTCCATACCAATAATAGCCCACATTTTGATGATCTGTACTCGTTAAGTGAAATTTCGGGTGGCTATGGCGGGTATGGAGAAAAATACCGGAAGTCACAAGCAGGAGCCTGAGTTCAAATGCCCGCCACTTTTAGGAGATTTTTTCTAAATTATCAATTAATAAAACATAGCCCTGATGGTGAGGAATCTTCCTAAAATGATAGGTCCTAAGCGAAATGACCATAGCAGTTAAAGCCGAGAAAATGAAAAGAACAAAAAAAGTGACGTTTCAATGCGTCACCTATCCCGATTGTAAATTCGTGTTTGCAAAAAACTGTATTGATTCAAAGTTTCTGTGAGACAGTATGGAAATCGGTGTGAAATATTTTAAAGTTTTTAAAGGATCAGGTACTATTGCAGATGTAAAACAGTATAATGGTGATTATATAGCTGATTACGGAACTTCTGATGTAGTTATCTTTGCAAATAAAGCAAACTTATTTCATATTTTCGTATTTGCTTCATTTTCTGGTATTGCATTCCTTTATTTCGTCTAAATTACCAAATAGTGATTCAAAAAGGTCCATAGTATTTGAACTAGCTTATCATATAGGAGATCACAATTTGTTATAGTTATCTATTATCCATAAAAAGGCATATAGTACCATACAGTATAGACATATAATATACGCTCGGTCGCCATATTTTTTCTATTTTCAATTTATACCAAACAAAAAAAAGGGGAATACTTTTAAACGTTTTGGTTTTCCTCCATCTAAAGCAGAGGTGCAGAAATTTTGCACGCCAGAGCCGTCCTTACAGCACGCCCGCTACTTCACCCATGCACATAGCCGAGATGTCACTGATTCATAGTCGATGCTCGGCGTCACGGCCGGATCTACTGGCACAGGCGTGGTGGCGCGTGGGGGCGACATTTATATTTCAAAAACTTCGCGACAGCGGAACGCCAGGTTTTCTCACGTCAAAGAATATTACCGCCGCGGCCGCCTTGGCGATATACTTTACAATCTTGTTTAATTTCCCGCTAGCAAAGTATTAATAGGTTTCCACATTACCCACGGGGTACTGTACCAATGCGCTCTTTTTTGCAATTTGTATTCTCTGTAGGCCTATTCCACTGTGTCGATGCCCTTTGCCGTTGAATCGTTGGTGAAAAACCGCGTAAAAAAATAAATTACAAAAATATTTTGTAGTAATTCTACAGATGAGGGTCCACCGATTTCAATGACTGATTGATATGATCCCTACAACATATCCAAAAATCATTGAAATAGATGAGGTGGCTACTCATATGTATAATTACTACGAAATATTTTTGTAAGCTGTTTTTTAACGCAGCTTGTCATCAATGATTCAGCGGAAAAGGACATCGATTGAGTGGAATAGACCTACAGGGGATACCACTGCAAAAAAAAGCGCATTGGGAATAGTAGCCCATGTGTGGAAGCCTATTGACATTTTGTTTCCGAGAGACTAGACTGGATTGTAAACTGAATCGCCAAGGCGGCCGCGGTGACAACAATGTATTCTTTGACGCGAGAAAGCCCGGCGATCTACTGTCGCGGAGTTTTTTAAGTACTTACGCTGGAATTTCGTGCGTGCGAGAACGCAACACTATTTCAGCGTAAGGCGTAACGTGGTGGTCGATTTCGCCAAAACCATCGCTAGAAGTCTAAAAACATTAAAAGCTTATAAAGCTTTTAATGTTGTTAGACTTCTAGCGATGGTTTTGGCGAAATCCTATTTGAATTAAGACATATCTGAGCATACTTTTTCACTAACAATACTTTTGTTAGACCCTACAGTCGACGTGGTGCGATCTAAAACTCTTCTTCTACAAATAACTTTAATCGGCGGGCCACACACGTCGTTTTGATCTCCGCAACCGACGTGCGTAGCACGTTTTTCCAGCGCGAGTTATTAACCTATAAATGTCGTCCCCATGCGCCTCCACGTTCGTGCCAATAGGTCCGCGCCTGGCAAGTGAAAGGCAAAGCAACATCGGGCTCTCGAGTACACGGGATGGAGTAGCAGGCGGAGCTCCTCCGAGGACAGCTCTGGCGTGCAAAATGTCTGCACCTCTGCTCTAAAGCATTTCAATAGCATCTTCACTTCATTTAACATGTAGTCATATTTTGAAGTTCTCCAACCCAGTGTATTTTACAAGGTAATATATATTTACTTTTCAAAACAATATATAGGACTATAATGTACTGAATCGTATTATAAATCATGCGATAATTGGTAATATTTTAAACGATAATCATAATTCTATCTGTTAAGGCCTAAAGCCCTTAATGTATTAGGTTTATTACACGGACGAAGAGGCAACTATTTTTGAGAAAAACAGTTAGTATAACGGGACGCAGAAGTGCCAGATGTGCGACTTCTGCGGGCCCCCTTTTCCAAGAAAATCCTCGCCTGCGAGTTTGATTATGTTCATACTTTGACAAAGACTCAATAGTTATTGCCGTGCAATAAACTCGGCGCGCCAGAGCGTGTCCCTCGGTCCTCGAGCAACCCTCGAGCGGGCCACCTTCTCCTCCCGCGGGCCTTTTTCTTCCCCCACAGGCCTATACGCCTCTATCGGCTACGAAAAAGAGGGCGCGCCCATCTTTTAAACAACGTATTTTCCGCACAACTTCCGAGGGCGTTCAAATCACTTCCTTCAGCAAGGTGCCCTCGGAAGGGGAAAATGAACGGGGGAAGAACTTCACCAACGACTCGAAAATCAGAAACAAACCGACTTTCAAACTGTGTACAGCTCTGCACTTACACATTCATATCTCCGTACACGAGTAGCGTCTCGTTCGGATATCTTTATCACCTCCGCGCACGAGTAGCGTCTCGGCCGGATTCCTTAGTAGCAACTAAGTAATAGTTTTGTTATTTAAGTCACACCTTTGTTAAGTTTGCTCAGTTTATTTGTAAAATACAGTCCACTTAGAAAAATGAAAGTTCTTGCTAAAATCAAAGGGCAAATTCAAGTACAAGAATACCACGCCCCAACACTATCGTTATCTTATGGCATCGCAGTTAAAAGACAGCTAGTTGTCAGTGATAATGATGAACGACTAACACTGCTGATAATGAACTACACAAAGGTGGTAAATAATTTGTATTACTATGTTTTCCTCCGTACTATCATTTTTGCATTATACAATTTGAGTTAATAATAAAATATGTTAGTATTCGTCACTATATAATACGTCTAAGAAATTGCAATAACTAACAAGTTAATACTTTCTGTTTTCTGCGAGTAAAAAACTAAATCGATTTATCGTAAAATGATAACTATTTCAGTTTCCAGCTTTTAAAGAAAAATAACGAACTTTCATGATCTATGAATATAGAAATATTTTGGATACGATATGAATAAAAAATGTTTTACACAAGTTGTCCTTTTAAGTAATTAATTCTGTGTTGATTGAAGGAAAATGTGGAAAAAATCATGATATCTAAGATCCACCTAAAGAAAGATATTTATATCTATGGCATTCATTATTTCTTTGATACGGAAAATCTATCTAACATGTTAAATACGTGATTTTTATTTCTTTTATGAATTTTGAACAGTGCAGATGTAAATCTCTAAATATATAGAATGATTCAAAATTTTTAAAAGACTTACGTTAAATATCATCAAAATCCTTTTTTCAGTTTTATTTTATCTTATACAATATAATATAGTTGCAATCTGGTATAGTTGAAAAGCATAATTAAATATTTATTAAACCTTTCCTTACGTTTTTAAAAGTTATTATGAGAAATGTCATTTTTTCGTGGTTTCAGTAAATCTTATGTCTATGTATGTCAAGTTATATTCCGTGATAATTGAATGAGGGAATAACTCATCTTTTCGCATCACAAAATTACAAAAAATATATCGGTCTCTTGATTAACACGTCGAAACGCAAACAAATGCGTTCAAACAATGTAAACTTGTTCAAAGTCTAAATAATATTTAATATTAAGCATTATGACCAATAGTTAAAACTGTCGTAGATAAATGCCAGAAACTGTTAAATAACATGAAATGTATATTACTAGCCACTGGAGAACAACATTTTGATTTCTTATGGAAATAACATTAAGTTGGAGCAAGAAGGATGTCATCTAAAGCAAAACAATATTTCTTCTCCATTTTTCGTGATATATATCTTGTACAATAATATTACCGAAATGCTAGATATTGAAAATTCCGACCTTAGTAATATATGGTATAAATAGGAAGATAAATAATACTTGCAAACTGAAATTTTATTTTCTTATTGCACATCGGTATTTTACGATTAAAAAGAGTTACTTCTTAATAAAGGGAGGTATTATCATTTTAGCAGTTTTCGACGAACGAAGCCATTGTTATGTAATTAAACTCTCACTAGACTTCATTAATTAAATTCCCACTAGACCAGAAGTCACTCATGGCCCACAAGTTTCATGCAGAAATGAATATATATATACGTAATGTTGCAAAATAAAAGTAATTCCCCACGTACCTGGAAAAGATCCAATAGATGAAAAACAGGCGACAACTTGTTCCCAGTTATCCTTGTTACTAGATCACGGAAACCAAAACCCATATAAAAAAGCTAGTTTGTTGAATCACTTTTGACAAAGATCAGGAAGCTGCTAATATAATTTCACATAAAATTTGCAACGTTTGAGATATTCATGACACCACCATAAATATATGAATACCGGAGGTTTACAAGCGACGTTGAACCGATCACATCGTGGAATTAACTGAATCTTTGTTTACGTTTCGTAGCTTGTTACGCGTTTAACTGTAAACGACATTTAGAATTTATATATTCAATGTTTCGAAGAGCAATTTCATAAACGACGCCATCGTGGATGAAAATGATGACGCAAATTTTAAACTTCGTTCTAGAACGATAACATAGCAACGAACTTCATTACAAACTGATAATACAGTGATTAACTCCATTATAAAATGATAATACAGTGTCTTAGCTATATAGTATCGTGAATTTTAAAATAATTCGGTATTTCAGAAATTATGTCTTCCTAACATTTTATAATTACGTTCGTACTCAAATTCGTCAGCAGGCAATAAACATAAATGACTTTTCTATAGAAACATGTAATTGGGATTTTTGGCACTAATGTTAAGCCAACAAAAAAATTAATTAGATATTCGAATGCAGACGTACAGATTATGAAATAAAGGTTTAAATAACACGGTAATTTTTATAACAAATTTAAGAAAATGAGCCACTCGGCACAGTTCAAAAAAGCTTACTTGGAAAATGCGGCTACTTTATGGCATATAATTTTCTTGACCTTGACGAAGACCTCCACCTACAAGGACTCAGAACTTTTCTCTATTCTTTTCCAAGAAACTCATAGTTCTAACGAGTGAAGGGAGGAGGTTTCTAAGGGTTCACAAGGAACTGAAAACTTTGTCGGGGTAGAATTTTATACTAATTTTCAAGAACTACTAATTACCAAATTCCTACGCCTCCTTAATACCAAGTTTACATCCACGCAACAAACTTCAAATTTAAACCGAACAGTGTACACAGTTGTAAATAATGTAAATACGACCTATTTAAACCAACTAAAAAGACTACGCTAGATTGTCGTGTACCACTGATCTTCAGGGGGAACAATTACATAAGCCAGAGGCTCGTGTAATAACTGTTGAGGCGTAATTGACAACGCGGGCCTTGAGGTTGCGAGATAAATAATGTATATTCTCTATATTTATTTCCGCAGCCGTGCAAACCTGGCCACCTGGCAAGCACCCTTGGATGACCGAAGGGTCGCAAGTGGCCACCAGGTTTTGCGCCCGTACATTCCTTCGAAGCTAGATTTATGACACCGGTGTCATAAATCTAGCATCCACTCGCAAATCACGTCAATCTCGTAACCCAAGGCCCCCCTCTGCCTGAGCCTTCGGTGGTTTGGCAAAACCATTGCAAACTCTGCATTTTGGTAACCAACCACGAAGCCCAGGCAGAACCAATAACATTTTGCACGGGCCCAACATCCTCCTCCCTACCAAGTCACCACTTCCTCCTCGGAAGAGATGTCGACGGAGGAAGGGTGTTCGGAAAACTAATAAAGGGACCGAACAGGCGCCCCAGGGAGGCTTCTTTAACACAATTTCAAACACCTTGCAATACACACATTCTACCAGTTTTTTTTCCCCTTACACAGTAAAACCTCGATAAATGCACTTTCGGGGGCAAAGCAGTGCTCTTATCGTGTATCGGTGTCGAATCTGTGTTTACATTAGCGCTCGAGCCGAGCGCGAGCTTAGAAAAAGACAGACACTAGAAGAGACAGAGAGAGCAAGCAAACAAAGTGAGCTGCTCGAAAGTATCGGCGAGGAACTGCTAATGCAACAATAAACTTGTTTATTTATTAATTTTTCTAAATGTAACTTTTCCCAATGTATTTTTGAGATTCTTCTGAAAAAAATGATATCAAACACGATATAGTTTGAATTTATGTAAATAGCAAGTAAATTCATTAAATATTAAGTAAATATAATTCAAACTATATCGTGTTTGGTTTCATTTTAATCAGAAAATTCTCACAAATACGTTAGCAAAGGTTTAAAAAAATCGAAAATGAAAATAGCTGACCCTTCAATCAGTATTGCCTCTCCGATACATTTGGGTGGTATCATGTTACATACACTGTTCCTCGTTGAGCGTCGAGGTTCTCCAAGGGGTTCCCCCTATGTGGAGGAGACAGTCATGATGCGTTTATCGAGGGAAACTCATGATGCCTTTATCGAGCATTTACTATATTTTCGTTGTGTTCGTTTGTTATATACTTTGTTATCTATTATGTTTTTAACCATTTATTGTTCTGTATACACTTTCGTTTTCGTTATAATACACAAACGCGCCAGACCCACGGAGTGTCATGTTTATTTCCGAGAGAAGAAAAACAAAAATGTTCACATCGATGTGCAAAATATTTGCAAAGATATTAGGAATCCTAGTCCAAGAGTCGGTACATTACAATATAATTACTCACGAGTTTCTTTGAATATAAAAATAATACAAATTCCCAACATTTTAAATTTAATTGAATGCACGCGTTGCATTCTTAATTTTGTTTAACATGTATAGAAATAAATGCTATATCTACAAGGAAAAAATTCTCTTTGGGTGGTCATCGTTAGCATCTTCAATCAAAACCCAATTGTTCCTCAGAGTATGCAGCCTCAGTGTAAACAGAATATTGCTGTAAAATAATGTGTATGTATTAGATATTTTTGAACGATGCTGTCTGGATTATCGCAAGAGACGGTGAAAAGTTCCTCATTCTGGCTTGAGAGGTGATGTAGGTGGTGGCTCACCGCTCGATAGCGCGACGCCGAAGTGTCTGGAAAGTGTCAAAAGGACCTTTCCTCCACTCCTCTCTTCCCCTACAGTCTACATAGTTATATAGGTCCTGATCCCCATCGTAAATAACGTCGGGCCCAGGGCACTGACACCGCCGACGAGACACAAGGGCAGTCTCTTACAATTATAACCATAAGGATAGTGTATGCCAGTGGTTCTCAAAGTGTGCGCCGCAGCACCGTGGGGAGTCGCGAAATAGATACTACACAATCTTCATAATTTTCTAAAGTTTGGAGACAATTAGTGTACAATCATAAAATTTGGAAATTACGTTTACGAATTAATGAGCAAATTAATAAAAAAAAGTTACCAGAAACTAAACAAGAACAAAAATAAATCATCTCCCTGGCGGGAATCGAACCCCGGTCTCCCGCGTGACAGACGGGGATACTGACCACTTTTTTTTAAACAGTATGTTTATTGTGCCAATAAATAAATATAGACAAGTGGTACAATAAACCTAAACATGCAAAAATGATAACAAAATGAATGAAAGAATTATTACAATGACATTATAGGCTCATATGTAGAGCAGGCGCAATCTTAACAATATTTACAATGCTTGCTACACGTAATGCTACAGTTGTTATTTACAAAAAGTTACATTACTTATACAATAAACATCAACTATGTATAGAAAACGGCACAAAAACTATAGACACAGTCTCCACTAAAAGAAAAGAGAATATAAAGAAGAATTGACAATTACTGTACAATCATTATAAAATTTTGAATTTACGATTACGAATCAATGAGCAGAATAACAAAAAAAATTATCAGCAACTAAATAAAAACCAAACATAATCCTCCCCGGCGGGCAATCGAACCCAGGTCTCCCGCGTGACAGGCGGGGATACTGACCACTTTTTTTTTTTTTTTTTTGTAACAGTATGTTTATTGTGCCAATAAATAATATGGACAGGGGGTACAATAAACCTAAACATACAAAAAAAGGATAACAAAATGAGAATAATATTTACAATGAGATTATAGGCTCACACATAGATCACGCGCATATACAATGCCGGCTGCACTTAATGCTGCAGTTGTCGTTTAGAAGAAGTTACATAACTTATGCTATAGAAAATCAATTGTGTATAGAAAAACGGCACAAAAACTATACAATCAGGCATTGCTGAGATAAAAGAAATCCAAAATAAAAATGACAATTAGGATACAATCATTATAAAAAAATATGAAAATGTTTACGCAAATTAACGAAAAATAAATCACAACAAATGTAGTACATGCTTCCGGTAGAGGAAGAGACCCCGGGTACTTGCGAGCAAGGCGGGGATATTGACGACTATACAAACAATATATGAACAAGTGGTACAATAAGAATTAGAACATGCAAAAGTATAACAAAAATGGATAAGCGCATTAATTACAGTGATATGTTAGGTTTATACGTACGAAACGCGTAGTTCAAACAATATGTACAATGCTCGCTGTGCTCAACGCTGCAGTTGTTGATTATAAGAGAATACAATACTTATACAATAAACAGTAACGGTGAACAAAAATGGTATAACATTACAATCAGTCGACCTTAAGAGGAAAGAGAATGAGTATAAATGACAATTGGAGTAAAATCTTTAAGAAGTTAAGCTTTACGTTTACGAATTAATGAATAAATTGATAATAATAAGTGAAAAATTATTATAACAAAATTAATAACAAAAATAATTCACCTCCCCGGCGGGGAATCGAACCCCGGTCTCCCGCGTGACAGGCGGGGATACTGACCACTATACTACCGAGGATTTGAATGTTTATAAAATTTTAAAATTATTATTTAACTAATATTAATATTTATCTTACATCTATAGCCACCAATATTTATCGGTTTTATGTTATGTTTGTCCTTTAAATCTATACTGGACAGTTTGTAATTGAATCTCATGTTTGGACTATTGAAACTAATGTTTTTATCGTATGTAATCTGTTTTTCATAGGTTTTTCTATTGACATGGTAAATGATCGGTATATTATCTCTATTCTGAATGTATCCTTCACTGTCCAGATAGATAAAGGACTCGGGGGGAGTGTATCCAGTCTCCATTGCCTTTGCAAAGTACAATGGACTTAGATACGTGGAACAGTGGATGAGGCTGTTGGAAGTAACTTTATTAATACATGACCAATGATTTCTTACAAGTTTCAGTATAAATAAATCTATTCTAATGAGTTTAGCCTCTTCATACAGCTTGTAGTTGCTGATCATCTTTGTGTAATTTGACTCCGGTGATTTGTATTTGCCCAAGCAGGCTCTAAGGCACTTCCTTTCAAAGACGCGTAGCTCCTCCATGGTCCCCACGCTAATGTTGAACCAGATGGGACAGCCGTAGGTTAGGATGGGCCTTAGGAGCAGCTTGTAACAAAGAATTTTTACGCCTTTATCGAGATCTTTTGAATAGAACAGTCTTTTATGGCTAAGGAAAGATTTTTGCGCCTTTTCTATCCGTAAAGCTACGTGTTCGTTATAATTAAGTCTAGAGTCCAAATGTAGACCTAAATAACTGTAAGAGTGAAGATTCATTATAGAAAGTTTTAAAGTATAAGATATATTTTAATTGCGCAACGCTCTGAACTCTACGATGGTTTCTTCCAGAATGCCGCTTTCGGTACGCCGAACCGTTTTTCAGCGTCACGACCCATCGCCTTCCTCGACCCTTTGTATATATTATACTTCCAGTGCTTTAAACAAATCCTCAAGTGGCATCGACTCCGGCGACGCAACGGCTTCACAAAAATTCCTTTACATAACGAACGACGATTTTTTTTTATGTCTTTCTGCTCATGTGATAAATCGTTAGAAAATTTTCAGCATTCTTTATGCATCCTTCGCTCTCTGGATAGATAAAAGATTCCAATGGAATGCGTAAAGTATCCATTGCATTAACAGTATACAATGAATTGCATACGGGACTCATTGAATGAGACCACTGAAAGATGATAATGTTGGACTAATAGATTCTTATGAGTGTTAGTATAAATAAATCTACTCTGATAAAGTTGGCTTCCTTTTATAACTTTTAATTCCTGATCATGTTTCTGTAATTCAACACCGGTGATCTGTATTGAGCAGTATTGAGTCAATCAGGCTGTGACACACTCCCGTTGGAAGATAAGTTGCTTTTCTATGGCCGAGCAGATATTAAATCAGATACGACAGGCGCGCGTCCTCACGATCAGCTTGTATCAAAGAATTATAACGTATTTATCGAAATTTATTGAGTTGAATAGTATTTCAACTTCAACGGTATTTTGTAACTGAGGAAAGATTTTTAGGACTTTTCTATTTGCAATGAAATATACTCGTTATAATCAAGTTTGAAACCCTGGTGTAAGCCTAGATAACGAACGATGCCTTTTCGTGATAATTTATTGCTAGCATTTTTACTGTTGTTAAAATGAAATATAAGAACCATAATTTTGTCTTTATAACAATGTTATATATTCTTCCACGATAGCTTGTTGAAATCTTTTCAACATGGGTTTTCACACCGCGATAAAAAAATATAGCATTCCATTTATAAAAGTAGAGATAACATTGAAATCTCTTCTATGCCTCTACCCAATCAAAAAATATTTGTAACCCAATATGTCCCCTTCTATACCGTGCAAGTTTTGTATATAACATTGTTTCATATTATTACAAATAACGGGAATATTCAAGGTGGACCCTTCCTTCGTCGATGGGGTCCTTGAAGGGCCTTCTTTGCCCGTAAGAGGGGGGAGGGCCATCTTCCTCCCTCGCTGGAAAACGTCCGCTTGACGATAGTCAAGCGTGAGAACACCCGGCTTGAAATTTAATTTTTTCATTCAACTATTGGTGTCTGAGATATTCGACATACAGTCAAACCTCGATAAATGCACAGATTTCAGGGGCAAAGCAGTGCTCTTATCGAGTACCGGTGTCGAATCTGTGTTTACATTAGGGCTCGAGCCGAGCGCGAACTTAGAAAAAGACAGACAGTAGAAGAGACAGAGAGAGCAAGCAAACAAAGTGAGCTGCTCGAAATTATCGGTGAGGCATTGCTAATGCAACAATAAACTTGTTTATTTATTAATATTTCTAAATGTAACTTTTCCGAATGCATTTTTGAGCTTCTTTTGATTAAAATGATACCAAACACGATATAGTTTGAATTATGTAAATAGTAGGTAATGTTGGATACCGACCTAATTCTATAAGATAGAACGCCAAATATTGTCAAACGTGATTAAGGATACGAACGGGAAATCTTATTTACTTGTTATCGCTTTCCCTGTAAAACATATTTTAAGGACCTTTAGTCTTAACAAGAGTCACAGGGAAAGCGGCCGCTGTTTAGAATCCTAATCACGAGAAGTCGGAGTTATCCGAACCTCCCACCACGCTGTTTTGGAGCCCTTAAAACCTCGGCTCATTCAGAATTTATAATCAGTTGTCTTGAATCGCTGACAGTCGGTACCTTGCGACGACGTTATCCTTACTTGTAAAAACTCCAAACGCGAAAGTAATTCTTCGTTAAATAAAACTGTTGTAAAACTCCTCACTGAATACAACATAAATTTGGTGTCAGAAGTGTGATACAACAGTAAATTTATTAAATATTAAGTAAATATAATGCAAACTATATCGTATTTGGTATCATTTTAATCAGAAAACTCTCACAAATACGTTAGCAAAGGTTTAAAAAAATCTAAAATGAAAATGGCTGACCCTTCAATCAGTATTGCCTCTCCGATACATTTGGGTGGTATCATGTTACATACACTGTTCCTCGTTGAGCGTCGAGGTTCTCCAAGGGGTTCCCCCTATGTGGAGGGGACAGTCATGATGCGTTTATCGAGGGAAACTTCTGGTGCCTTTATCGAGGTTCTACTGTACACACATATGGGCTAAACAGGATAGTTTCGCATTTATTTATATTTACTTTTAATTTTCCTGTCTGGAAGCAGCCTTAAATTCTATTGCATGTCTCTCGTAAAATGATTTGCAATTTTGAGACTTTATTGTACCTGACATAGATTAAGAGAGCATCAGCGCAAATAATTCCCATTTTGCCATTATCGTTATGTAGTTTATACATTCATAATAAGTCATTTATAACAATATTAAATAAGATAGGACAGTTAACGGTGCTTTGGTCTATGCCATAGTTAATTTTAAAGGTAAATGAATTTTGCGATTGTGTGAACTGTGGAATGTTTGTGTTGGAAACCGAACCTCAGAAAACTTCTACAGTTACTAACACCAATAATTGAGTCATTCGCTATAGTTTCTACAAAATTTGTTAACTCTTCCAATACTATTTGCGGTTTAAAGTCTCTAATATTTTTATTACCTTGAAGGTCGTCCATTGTTGTCAGCTGTTATCCTCTCTAACTTTGTCCTCGGATGTCTTCTTGGAATTTGCGGATCGGCCAGTTTTCGGTGCAGATACATGTGTTTTTCCTCTGGGATCTTTCCTCCTTGTCGATGCTTTCCGCTTAGTTACCTTTTTCTTCTGGATATAAAAATTTTTATACGATTCCTTCAAGTTTCCGATGACTTCTTAGAAATCATGATACAAGGTTTCTTCATCGCTTCGGTGATTCGTTAGGACGGTGAAGTTTTCGTTTTTGTGGTTTTCGTGTTTAATATTTAGTCTTAATATCGTTGAGGAAGATTAAAAAAGCTTTTTGACATACTCTCTTCATTTTTTAACACTCCCAAAATTATGGTTGCTTATAACACTTTATAGAATTCATCGAGGAATTAGATGCCTGTGTTTCACGTAATGTTCATGTAAAACTAATTCCGCTGATATAGGGCGATTACCCGGATCAAGGAATTAGATGCCTGTGTTTCACGTAATGTTCATGTAAAACTAATTTCGTTAATATAGATCGATTTCCGGAGTCCGTACTACCAATTGATACAAAGAATTCATGCTACAAGAGGCCCCACAGATGCGATCGTAATTTAGAATTTCACTTTTCACTTTTTACTTTTCACGTCCCTCATTTTATGGCAGACGTGAAAGAAGCCCTTAAGCGAACCTAGCCCGTGAGCGATGTTACTCCAACGAAGGACATTGGGATACTAACGAATGCACTGTCGAGGATCTTGACTGCTTGTTTACAAATATCGCAGATAAGATTTCACGGAAGTGTTCATTGAAATAATCAAACTGCATAATGTGTCATTCGATATCAAAAGTGATAGACGACAATAATATTGTTTTATGTTTTGAGCAATATTGTTTACGTTATGAATTCTATTCGACTGAAAATGTCCTGCACAGATATTAACGACTGTATATTGACCTTTTGACGGTCTTAATTAACATTTTCAGCCAATGTAAATTACTACGCATATATTATCTTTATATGTTGTTTTATAATTTGATTATAGTACGATTTTATGTTATATTTACCAATTGATATACGTATTTATAAGCAAAAATATTTTTTATATTATTTATAAGTTGGTCAATCGCATGTCTTATTGTTTATTAATAACTAAATGGCATTTCAAAGTAACCAGAATGTAAAATAAAATAACGAGGACATATAAGTCTTTACAATAAAATTTATGATTGTTATATATTTTTCAATTGAAATAATACAAGCCACTGTTGTAATATCTTACGTACATCGAAATAAACACAGTAAATTTTCTACTGGAAAGTCCCTTTTCTCCACCGCAGTGACGTATGGTTAACGTCACGTTGTTGATGACCGTAGGGATTCCCAATATTGTGGTACTTCGACTTAGGAGCCACTCGGGACAATGGTGAATAAGAAGGTAAAAAGGCTCGGACTCTCAATTAGTGGGTTTATATTAAAATCACTCGACATCTCTAAAAAAGCTGTCCTATGTGACATATATTATCATAGACCCGCTGGCTCGGAATCCACCTAAAACAGTAGGTCCTGTGCGAAATGACCTAATGACCCACCTAGCAGTTGAAGTTGAACAAATACAAAAACAAGAAAACCGAACCACTCAACGTGTGAACTTTGTCAGAGTTTGAAATTCACTTAAATAAAGCTGTAGGTCCTAGACGAAATAACTGTAGCTGTCAAAGCAGACATACGAAACGATACAAACTTTTTATATATCGTATTGGTCTCTAGATACGAACTTATCCTCGAGATACGAAACGGTGATGCTTTTCTGAGGCAAAGAACAATATAAACAAATTTGTTTAATGGAAATAGAATATGTAATTGTTTTTCCACACAAACATGAAATGGACAATTATGTTTTTGAGTTTAACTTCGTAGACCCTAGAACCAATGTATTATCACTTATATTAAAAAAGGGAACTTTTCTAACAAATAAGTATTATTCGCATTTACATAAACGATTAGGTATTTTTATATCACATTAACCGTCTGCGATTCGAAGTACTTTTCCAATTGTAATTAAACACAAGTTTAATTTTTTGTTAGGTAAGTGAAATTAATTTGAAGAAATTCTTTGCCATGGATTAATCATTGATACCAGATGATGATGATAACTATAAGTCCTGAAAGATATTTTAATTTAATTTTAATTAAACGCAAATCTAATTTTTCGTTGCGTAAGTGAAATTAATTCGAGGAAATTCTTTACCGTAGACTATTCATTGATATCCAATGATGGGGATAACTATAGATCCTGAGAAATATTTCGGGAACAATGTAAAATCATTGACAACTTCGGAAATCAAAATTAACGTGATAAAATATTAACTACACAAAAAGCTATACTGAGCTACGCTCAACATAGGATTTGAAACGGTTGACAAAGTATTATTCGAAAATTAGGTATTGTATTAAAAATTCTATGACATCTCTCTTTCTTCGACAATCATTTGTCAATTATCTCCAGATTGCGGTTAGCTATGACCTTTTTACAGAAAACTGACGTCAGAATCTCTAGAAGGAAACGTATGGGTATGTACAATTTTCTGTAAGGTGAAATGTTTTAGGAATGTTCCTGGAATATAAGGTAAAAGATCTGTGATAAAGCGAAGAATTGAAAAATTCGCATATGTACACACGTATTTGTTTTTTACGACTTACAAGCACGTATATAGAAAGGTCAGTTCGGACAAAGGGATTGATATCGCCTTCAAAGTTGAGAATGGGCAAGAACGACTTACAGCTACCTTTTTAGATATGTCTAATTAATATTTATGCAAAGTTTTATCAAAATCGGAGTGTACCAGTTCTCGAAACTTTCCATGTCAAGTTTCAAAGAAAAACATTTTGAAAAACCGATGCGTATATATGCTGGTACAGCTAAAAAGGCAACATCAAAGCCATACACACCGATTGTGATCAAACTTATGTGAGATGTAATTCTCGAAAAAATATTTGATACATTTTTTTATTGGCCACCGTCCATATTGGGGGGTTAAAACGGCCCTCGCAGTTGAAGGTAGAAAATGCATTTCTTGGGATAGGTCGGTAACTAGAGGACATAAAATTATATATATTTTTTAATTTGTGCGTTGGTTAGCAGAGAATTTAGCTGAATAATCCACATTGCAGAATTTTATTTATTTAAATGATGTATTAAAAATTTGAATATTCAAACTCGATTTTCTCGAAAAATAAGCCTTAAATTACAAATTTTATTCCATAATTTGTACTTATTTTTTCATAAGGAACTGCTTCGTACCCGCTTGTACATGTCATTACGACGCACCCTGTAGAGAAAATGGCTTCGTTAAAATGTAGGAGAATATTAAAAACCATACAAAACAATGACACAAAGTTCAAACACAAAACGGAATTAATGATTCAAGTTATGTATTCAAAATTTATTTTATTTTATTTTCACATTAAAAATATTTTCTCTAGATATCAACTCATATAACGTTTTCTTCATTTATTTATACACGAACTAAACTAAACTAAATTGACATTTTAATTCAATAAAATGAAGTACAATTATTACAACATTATTGAAGTATAGATACAATGTTGTATTAAAAAAAAATGTTTTTTTAACGGTGGTTCTGTTGTTCAGTTTTATTTACATTACATTGGTGCGGAAAATATAATAAATGATTTCAATAATTTGAATTGCTATATCAGTAACTTTCAACATAAAATATGAATGAAAGATTATACTAAAAAGAAACATATGAAAATACATAAATACGTCATATTTACAACATAATAATGTAAATCATGATAAAGAATTCAAAACACTTGTGTATAAAATATTTTATACGTCACAGTTATATTAATATTCCATGAACGAAATGTGTTTTTGTTTCCTATTTAAACATACTTTTCCTTGTATTTTATAATTTGTTTCCCGTATTGCAACAATGCTGTCCAATACTTAAAAAAGCGAAAATATATGTCCGCTATGATTTCCTTATTGTAGTTATTATACACAATAAAAACGGTCCGAAGTCTCTGAAATGTAATGTTCACGCCCGCAAAGAAACGAACTGGTGGAAAACATCCAAAATATGAGGGTCTAAGTCCGGGGTAAACAGCAAAGTTTCTAAAGTTGACGAATACTTTTGAACTTGTTCGTGGTGCTAAAAAAACGATAAATGTAGATTTCACATGTAAATTAATTTGTTGAGTTTTATTCTAGTAACACAATTCATTTTTTCAAATGAATATCGAGTTTCTATAGGATTCTAAATGTTATTTGAGAGCACTTACGGCTAAGAACACTTGTTGTAACCTTCCTATCGTCCATTTGTACCAATGAGTATTATAGTCTACACCATCTGTATCACAACGTACTAAGTGTTCAGATAAAATCATTATAAAGCGCTGCAACAAAATAACAATGCTTGTAATTATTCCTGTAAGTCCAAGATGAATTAATTCCTAAGAAATTTTATTATAATTTTTATTATAATTTTATATAATTTAGCCAATGTGATTAAAGATTTAACGAGGACGAAATAACTGTTATAAAATCAATTACGAAAAATCGATTTACATTATTAATTATTCTTTTTTCTAATTTCGTGGAATTGCATATATTTCTTTTATTCGAATAATAAAACTACCGATCCTAAACACAACTTAAACAATTAACGTTATTTATACCTGGAAAATAATGAGAAACAGATTCTTTTGATCTGCTTGAGCTGCTTCCAATTTTTCCTCCATTCTTTCGACAACGTCCTCCGATGGTTTTTCTCTATTTCTATCTTTATTATTATCTTCATCTTCTGAAGATGATCCTGATCGACTTTCTGCTCTCCTCAATTTTTCTCTGGCTTCCGTTAATTCCGTACTTAACTTAGTTACGTGTTTATTTTTCTTTTTTATTGTCAAATGAAGTATTTCCCAAATGTAAAGCCTGAAAAAGTAATTCATAATACAACGTTTAACATCTGTGGAATCAGTATTTAATATGTATTAAAGTAATAAGAATAGAGCAAAAACTATACTTATTTAATTTACTTAATACAATGTCCATATTTGTACACATACTTAGTAAATTCTGGCGTCATTTCTTTTGAAAATATCCAGTTAGCAATAGCACTGCACTCAATGATACCAGTTTTCAAAAGCTTATCGGTCAAAACACACATCATTTGATAGTGATTTTTCCACAATGCATACATATTCCTTAAAATACATATTTGAGCTTCTTCGGTTTCGGCAAGAACCTACAATAATTTCGTAAAATCGAGAAATTAAATTAATCGATTTTTCTAAATCGAAAGAATAAATATTATGGTAACATTATTATACCAATATGTGTGGAAATTAAAAATCCTACAAATTATTGCATTCCTTACATTTAGAAAACTGAAAAATAAGTTTATATTATAATTTTACCTTGAAAACGTAATGAAACTTTCCAATTGCCGCGAAACTATGACTAAAACTTTTAGAGCCGAGATTCAATAAAGTTTGTACAAAAACATCGATCTTCAAAGGATTAAAGTTATTTGTCTCTTCATTTTCTCGCGGGCCTGGCAGTGTATTCAAAACATTCAATACTTCTTCTGGAGTACATTTTCGTCTAATGCAAACGACTAACTCATGAGCTGCTGCTGTACCAGGTAGCGAACCTATAAAAACATGGAATCTCCCTTTTAATATCAAATAATTTTATAGCAAAATGTGCAGAACACTTTACAACCTGATATTAGTATGAACAGTAACATTACCCCATTGCTGTACCATTTAAGTCGGAAGAATTCGGGGTCAAACAATGCGCCGAAATGGTCGGGAAATGAGTCGAAGCGGCGGAGACATAGTGTCGGAATTTGAAACATTGTATGTTGCGATTGCTTGTGAAGACTACGAGTTCGACTCGTGATTCATATTTGGTTCGAAATGTTGATCATAAGTCAGACTCGTCAAAGTACGGCAAGGGGTTAAGTTTCGAAAGTATGATATGATTGGTAGTACCCTAAAGGGATCAAGTATATTCCATAATTTGTACTTACTGGCCCCTTCCGAAGTATATTTATAAACAGGCTCTGGGGGTGGAGGTATTAACTCAGCATATGTCTCTGGCATCATGTCACGAATTCGTTGATAATATGATAACCTGCATACAAAATACAAAAAATTTATATTTCAGCATTGTCGTGGACGATAGTTTTTGTATAATAAATGAAGGGAACTATTAATATATCTTGCTTAACATTTTAATATTTACGTGATTGAACAAGTACATATTAATAAGATATGAATACTTACCTTAAAGCTTTAAGAAGCACTTCTCGAATAAATTTCGGTCGTGGATGCTCGGGATCACGTTGTAAACAAGAATCCCAATCTTCCCAAGACCAACGAAATTGGAAGTTACTTAAATGATATGCAAACCACCAAACAAAACGATCAAAAGCAGCGGCAGCCATGCTATCAATACGTCGAAACAGAATTTCTGTTGCTTGAGCAAGCACCTGATAAATACATGAAAAATTGCTAAGCAATTAATTTTCGAATATATTGCTTAATATATTTATTTAATTATACATTTTAAGATTATATATATTATAAATCTCACAATAAAAACAGCTTACCTGCGGCATCGTCGAAGGTTGTAGTTTGCAAAGTTCAATTAAAATTGATCCATAACAAATTTCTAAATTCTTCGGAGTTGGTAATCTGAATAGTTCGCCAAATATTACTTCCACGATGCAATAGTCCAAAGGAATTTTTGCTTTGTAAGGGAAATTTAACAATTGCGCTGCACTGTAAATTTGATTTTTACATTAATTGCATAGTATATTTTATACACAACCTTTTCTACTTTTAACAATAGGTTTACCGACAATTCTTATATACCGAACTCCACTGACACAAACCAATAGGTATACCACATAGAGAGCTTCGAAATTAGAAGGCTTTGAAGAAAATGAATTTGGATATATATTCATCTCGTTGAATAAATTAAAGTCAGTGCAAGTGGTAATAAAGAATATAAACGTTTCTGTAATTTTCCTCGCGAAGTTCGAAATGGGTCAAAATGACGCGCCCGGTAAACCTAGTGTTAAAATCATAAGTAATGATATAATAAAACGATTCTAAACTCAATAAACGAACTGAATAATGAAATCCATATTTGAAAGGCTAAAGTTTAGTCTAAATTTCATTTTACTCTTGTATGTTTAACTTATTGTTATACGATATTCACATTATTAATATTGCTGATAGTTAATGAATGTATAAATCAATATCTTTTTTAAAAAAATAATAATTTCTTCGTTTCACATTGTAATTTCTTACTTAAATAATGAGAAATAAAAATTAAATTATATATATATAACATACCATGTATATATATATATATAATACATACCAGTCTTTCCTTTCAAAAAAGAAATTATTTATTATCTGCCTTAAATGTTCCTCTATAAGAAATCTTTCGATAGCATGGCTTCCAGGTAAGAGAGGTCCTTCAGCAGGACAGTCTGTGTAATCAAACATACGGAAAACTACCGTAGGTAATGGATAGGAATAAGATTCATGATGCGGCGGTGCCATTATAGTAGGTAAATTGTGTTGCAATGCTTCACATAAGACTGAATCAAAGGCAAGATATGGTCTTGGGATATGTTTTTCAGCCCAATTATCTTGCCTAAGTTTCCGCACTTGGGCCCACAGGCAGTCTAAATATTCTTCTTGAGGATGTGGAGTATCACTTGACCAAACTCTTAATGCTGGTTGATGCTTCTTGCTCCGTTTGTTTAAAAATATTTCTATCGTCACCATCAAGTGATCTAATTCTTGCTCTTTCTTCTCATAAAGTTCTCTACCAACCCATGGTAATGTTGACAAAACAGCATAGACGTACCTATGGTATTAATAAATTTTATACCAAAGGAACAGAATGATTCAACATGAACATAATTTAATTGTTCTTTGCTATTCCCTATTAATTTTGTCTCTAATTACTTGCAGTATATAATGCACTAATACGTATGTTTAGTATTCTTCTACCTACCAATCACGTCTTACTTGAGGTACACCATCTTCGTTAGCAGCATCTAACATGTTGTCAAATAATTGCATTAAAGAACCACAAGAGAGAACATGGCAATTTACCAAATCTGCAAGAAATCTTAAAGAATATCTTGCTACATCCCATTTACAAGCCTTCAAAGAATCTTTGAAATTTTTCACCATGTAGTCAACAAATTCTCCCCCAAAATTAAAATTTTTTGCATTAAGTAGTCCAACAAGCGTAGTATAAATTGTACATTTTTCAGGCATTTTAATTGCACAATCAGTTAAAATCCGTAGTATTTTACTACGGAATAGTCCAAGATCAGCTTCCAATACTGAAGCCAATCCTTCCAAATTGCTCTCCAATGACGATGTTGATTTCTCTCCAACTCGTAGAATAAGAGATTCAAGCCGATCTTCAATCTCTTGATTTTCAGACACACGTCTACGTTTCTTATACACGCGTTCTAAAAAAATCACACAGAAAACAAAATTACTTATTAAAAAAAAAAGCAATCCCATTGATTAATGGCAAGACAATATTTGTATAAAAGGAAAAAATTTGTCAAATCGCAACAGAATTTAAATATGAATCTATCATATAATTAATTACACTTGTTTCTGCATGAACATACCGACTCCAATAAAGTTATATTATAATCATAACAATTCTTTTTTCCATGTCATATAATAGTTACTAGTTCTGAAATATATGGTGCCGAAGTTACTTAAATATAAAATTACTATAACTATTTAATTTGAGACAAATAAATCATCTATGTAGTCTCAAAAACTTATATGCACTAAAATTTTTAATAGCATATAAAATTCTATATAAATTCCATTAATTACAGATGATTTATTAAATTGGTGTTAATATATATTAGACAATGATTATTTTATGAAACTCGATATTAAAAGAGGAGATCTAAAATTGAAATTTGTATTAACCATAATAAAAAGAACAGAAATCGAAATAAATAACTAATTGTTATTAATATTTATAATTGAATAATAAATATTTAAATATATTTAAGAAATATTATTTGCAATAAGTCTTATTTTAAACTGCTAAATGTATGAATTAAACATTTATTATAATAGATAGAAATTTTTAAAAAACGGTCTCTTTAATGTAGTGTTTCAACAGAAAAGGACCGAATTTACGACTTATGATCGCACTAATGATAAAAATTGTAAAAATCATTCATTTTATAAGTAATATCTTCTCATGAAGAATATTAAAAATGGAAAACTCCAATTAGAATTTAAGACCAAAGCCTGCAATGAAAAAGTTTCTGAAAGGATGATTAACAAAAATGTTTAATTTAGCAAACTTAAATAAGTAAACTAGTTTAACATAATTTACAATTGAACAGAAAATTTCTACATTTAATTTCGCCAGAATTCCAAATATAAAATAATAATTGCACCGTAGCGCAAACGTATTATTCGTATGTAATAAAACAACGAACATTAGAACATACAAAATGAGATATTTTTTCATGAAAGTACAAGATATTTCTGAAAGATAAAATATAAAATAAATTTCAACATATATGTACCGTATCCATCATCTTCTTCGTGAACTCTTCTGCGGCTCATCCTTGAAAAATCTGATTTATGATATTAAGTAACTGCAATATATATAAAGTAATTTATACTCTTGTAATTATGTTTCCATAAGTTTAAACATAAGACACAGTCCAAATGTAAAGCATCACGCATAGGAAAACCTAACCCCACAACTTTTTGCAACGACTTCAACCACGAAGTATAGCGTCGTATAGCGGTAAAGCTTCTCATGAAACCATGTAGAAATCGCAGAAACTGGCAGAAACTAGCAGAAACACAAAATACAAAACTATATAGGCATAAGATGGAAGCATCATTGAAAGCGCGCAATCTGAGAACATTTTTGCATTGCACGTAACGCTATCTGATAGGATAAAAAACGAAAACAATTGTTTACTGTTTATGAGAAACAATGTCTATGATCATTAGATTTAAGTGAGTACTGCTTCATCGTCATCAGGTAAAAGTTTATTAAGAAAAGGAGAAACGAAGTATTTGGTTAATTTATAATAATACTTCACAGATTTTTATTTAACAGATGAGTACAAAAATACTTCTAATACATATAATACATAATTCTAAATACGTGTAACATAATATACTATCATTCTAATAAATCTATAAAGCTAAATGTATCTGTAATAAAATGAAATGCAAATTCTTCGTCACTCTATACTATGCAATACAAGTATTATCTCAAGTATCTTTTTACAAGACATAAAGCATTAAATAACATGTGATACTAATTAAAATCATGTCGAATTAGCAACATGTATTTAAAAACATATGTGAACGAACGGTTTTGGTAGTTTTTAGAATTTTATTTTGCTTCGTGTGGCGACACTGATGTCGGTACTGTGTGTATTTTGATGAAAACAGTTTTGCCTGTCGCAATTGCTTCGATATAAGTTGCTGTGCGATACAAATGATCAGTGCGTCGCGTGATTATCGGAGTAAAGTTGATTTTTCGCTACCGTGGCGTTTAAAATAGGTCTTCTGAAAAACTGACCGTTTTCGTGGATACCACAATTATAGTATATTCTGTAATCATGAGTAATAGGGCCGTCAGTGCGAAAGTTATGGAATATCATGAGCATAGTAGCAGTGCAGTTTAAGAATGGAAAATTAAATTAAGTCAAAAGCTGGACAAATGATTTTTATACTCCGTTAGTTTGTATAACCGATTAAGTGACTGTTGTTGCGTGTCTGTAGCGTGCGGGGAACCGTTTGAACGCAGAGCTCAGCATGGTGATACGGTAAATGGTTATTCATTTTAATATGTCTAGGTTAATTAACGCTGCTTGGACATTGCGTCTCTTTTACATTTCAAAGTTTCTTATTGCTTTAAAGTGTCCTTCCGAATCGATTGACCTCTCAAGTGTTTTCTGTTTGTTAAGAAACGTTAAACGTTTTTAAACAATTCAAATATGATTAAAGTAGGCTGCAACATTTTTGGAAAAAGTGATGTGTTTGATTTTTGTTATTATCAATATTTTGAGTAGATTTCTTTTCAGGTCGTACACACAAATCATAAAATTTCTCGGAAACATTGTAATTTACAGTTAGTAATGAGGATATTTAAACAGTAATAGGTATTTCAGATTTCTTTAATTACATCGATATTTTTCGAATGTTATTCTCGAGATAACGTAATTACTCATAACTATAAAAATGCTTTATTTACTTAATCGTTTCTATAACAGTAATTAAAAATACGATAGCGGATGTATATACATTTTTTATAACTGTGAAGTATTTTTCATAGAAGATAATATTATAAGTACATACATACCCAGAAATATAAACTTACACAATTACAACTCTCTATGTTTTCTGTTTAAAGTTAGTAATATTAAATTCATTGAAGTGTGCTCATAGAAAAAGGAATTAGTTATGGTCTAACGATTACTTTAATAGTATAATTATCAAAATGCAGAGGTTACTTTGGGTTTTTAGTTATCATTTTACATGCTGTTATACAGAAAACATTGAAATCTATGTGTTACTACCAAATACTTTCTAAATTTTACATAAAGCAGGTAAGGTAAAAGTAAATATTAGAATCTTGATCCACAGGTATCATCATAGACCCCTTGCCTTATTTTCTTTCGATGCATTGCAAATTCTTACTTTACTATTATATCAGACTAAGTTGCTAAAGAAAGGTATTATGTATTTTGTAGAATTTCTTTATTTTGTGAAAGAACATTTTGTAGGATATAGAAATATTTGCTTTTAATCAAATATCTGATAGTAACTAGTTTTCTTGTGTTTGAACTTTTAAACGTAAATTTTCATTTTGCAAAAAATTTGTTATGTTAATAGCTATACTAAGGACAATAATGTAATTGTATAGTATACAATTAACGTTATATTGTTTTATAAAGCAATCACTTAAATTTTCGTACAATATAGGAAAATGAAATTATAGCACTATTAGCTGAATGCATACAGTAATTTTTATATTTTTTTCACTTGAATATTTCTTCCAGAAATTTCAGTTCGAACAGTTATTATAATAGAAAGTTGTACTTCAAGTGTTTTCCTTACGACCTTTTATTATAACGGTTTCATTTAAAAGCAATTAACCCTCTATGAGCCTGTGTAACTTTGAAGTAACAGAAGACAAATCTAAGCTTTTATTCTTCAAAGTAAATTTTTTAACATTGTCAAATATTACAATTTAGTTCTTAAAGATCATGATATTCTTTATAATTGAATGTTTCAAAATCAAGTTAAATATATCATTTACAACAGCATTTTTATCATTTTCTAGTGTGCTATCGTGCAACTGATCTTCAGATCCCATAGAAAATTTGGATTATAGACGGTTAAAGGAAGCTTTAAACAATGTTTTATCATAAACAGTTTTTGTAGCATTAATATTTCAAACATTATACGTTAAAGGACCTAATGTGTTGGGATATTTTTTCATTATTTTATATTTGAGCATCATCTAAATATGTAAACATCTCATTTGAATTATTGTTAAATAACTATATTTCTGTTGCTTTATGATCTTGCTGATCATTTTGTAACCATAAATTTTTGATGGCATATGAATCAACACATCTTTAATATTGTTGACATAAAATACAATAAAACTTAATGAGAACATCATATAATATCTATGTGACTCTTGCCTCTATCTTAAGAATAATACTGAATTACATATAGAATCTCGTTTTGTTTCTGAACGTGGAATGTTATAATAAATAATATGATGACAATCACATAATGCATACAAAAATGTGCAGTTTAAAAGTATGTTTTATAATCATTTGAACTGGTACTTCCTGACAATTTTATACTGTACAAATTTTGTACTGTCACCTTTAATTGAGAATGAAGGCTTTATAGAGTACAATAATATCACCAATTGTTGCTGTATGTCAATAAAAACAAATATCCTGATAAGATAATGAATCAGCTTACAGAGTAAATACCAATTTTCAATCATAAAGATTTCACAAGTGTTATTGCAATATTGTGCATAAAGACACAAGGTTAAGTTTTGTAGGATTAAAGTACTGGTTATAATATAAACTTGATGTAAATTGAGATTTTTAGATCTAGTTTTATTTTCAATTCTCTCATAGCATTGAAAAATATTCTATCGTTTGATAAAAATAGCATATAGAAAATTCTATTTATTAACATGATATTTAAGGATGCATCCAATTCTCTCTACATGTATTTATTACTATTTTAATCATACTTTCATTCCATATGTCAATGTATTTGCTTATTTTATATATGGTAAATGTGGATGCAGATATTCTTAAAGTTGTTGCATTCATACTATAATGTCTTTGCATATGTTCAATGCATTATAAAGTCTGTACCAAAGATATGCAGCTGTATTTATATTTCTGTAAATTATTGATTACATGAGACATCAATGTGTCCTAGTGAATAAACGTATGATTTAAAATGTTTTGTAATAGACGTAATGCTCTGAGTTCCGTTATTATAAAATCCAGTAAGAAAATAATAATTATTTTAGTTATCAAACAAACACTAATTCTAAACTGTTTGTACATTACAAAAATATTAGTTTTGGAAACCCTATTAAATTTCTATTAATTAATGGAGCTTTATAAGTCAAATCTGTGTACTAATTAGTTTCTCAGTTTAGCAAATATGTATAGTGTAACAAAATTATTATAAACAATATTTGAATTTGTATTTAAACGGCCAATCGTTTGTATAAATGCACTTTATAGTCATGAAAATATAGTAATTAAAAATCATATACTGGAATTGGTATTTCTTTGATTAATTATAACATTAATTGCAACAGTTATCTGATAAGAAAGCAACATATGTATATACGGATTACTTTTTTTTTAAATTTATTAGTAAAAGTTCTTAAAATTAATAATTTGTAATGCAAATATTTATCGACACATTCATCGGGAAATCGTTATCGTATCATTATTGAATTTGGCAAGAATTAAAGATACTATGTATTATTATTCTATCAGTTAGTCACCGACGCAAAAGTTTTGATTATTTAAATTCTGCTGTTTTTATTATATTTGTAATCGCTATATATGTCACTTGTATACACTCGCCATAATATCTCGAAAATGATATCGTTTTAAAAAAAATATTTAAGTTCTTTAAAACGATATATAAGTCTGAAAAAATAAAAACAAAGTAAACGTGAAAGAATAATTGATTTAAAACAAACCGAATCAATTTAAACATGTTAAAGCAATATTGCAACATTAACATCAGTTTCGCAATGGCTGTTAATTACCAATAACGTGCGAAAGTCGTGTTTTGATACATCTCCTGAATTTTTAACAACTTGTTTTTATGAAATTTATTTCAATTGAAGATCAAAGTAAACAAAAAACACTTTGTTTGCGTTCTTTACAAAAATTTATAATACAATATATATTGTTTTCATAAACATTTCCGACTTTACAAGGAAATCTCGTGAACCCGCCTTTAATGATGGTCTATCAGATATAAGGTAGATGTCATATACGTCGTTTAATCAAATAAAATCTTTTCATAAAGTTAAGATCATGCTGTGGTCTATGGTGGCAATATAGATAGAGCATCTATTTTCTACATGGTGGGTCCAATTTCAAATTTTATTGTCGTCATCTCTCGGAATTTTATCCCGCATCATTCATATACATCAGAGACTCGGTGATTCGAAACCCACATAAAACTGTAGATTACCTACGAATTATGTAAAACCACTGAAGCTGAAAGTGATAAAAATCAAATAATGATCTCTATTTTTCATGCACAGTTCTTAAATTATAATTGTTAGATAGGAGGGTCTATAATGAACGTGTAATACATTATAAAATATTATAAAACTGTGCCAAAAAAGTTTCGCTATATCATTCGTATTAAGGGTAGATGTCGCCTCCTTTCAAGGGCTCACGGACTTAAATCAAGTATACCGTTATTTGTGGATTATATCGTTTTACAGTTTCACAACCTTCCATTTATTGATGATTTCGTATTCACAAGGTCACTTGATCAATTTTCCAATTCATCCTTCCGAGAAAAAGATAATAATATAATTACGATAAACTTATAATATGATTATCTTATTTCCAATCGCGTGGAAGATTATCTTCCAAACTATGAAACTATACAAGTATTTAAATATATTACATTCTATTTGTCGTGATCCTTACTTTTCTCAATTTTCAATACATACAAAATGTATATACTTCCTTTTAACGATAAGTTCAAATGCATGTAAGTTATGGCTATTGTTCTTTTCTTTTTTACAAAAGATATAATTAAGTAATTTGCTTGTTGTTGTATCAATGCACATAATTAAAGGGGGAAAAACATCAAACTGTAAAAGGCAGAAATAGTTTATAAATTTAATATCATATGTTTATCATTCCCAACCTAATACTCATAAAGCTATGGTAAAGACGGACGACATTCAACGATTTTTTCGCAACTATCAAAAATCTCTCACGTAGAAGTTACGCTAATCATAGAAAGATGTCAGAACATGTAACAGTCTAGTTACGATCGTTATATTGAATGTTTCTCATTGCAGATCATAATTACCGATTCGCAGCTTGCCGCGTTGAACTTGCTCAGATTTGCTCAGCCACGCGAAGATACTTAAGACTGTCCGTCCTTACGAGTATCTTTTGAAGTACGGTGGAAGTAGTAATCTGTAAATTTTACTCAAAGGAGGATGCCAGTAACTAAACGTATTCCATGCCCTTCGCGGTAAGTAAGTGGTTTACGTATTACGTATTATAAGCCGAGAAACAAGAAATTCTCTGTAACAATAGATCATCTGGCATTGCTACCAATGTTTCGAAATTAATCGTTTTTGAATAACTAAACGTACTCCGTCGTAATGGTCGAATAACCTTACCGACAGTAAAGACCACAATGTACAGTGTATTCATCTTAAATATGTACAGTCGAATGTAAGGGATAATCTGTCACTTTTTGGAATGTTTTATAACGACGATGAGAAGTTATGGATTGGAATGCATTTTGTGAAAAGGGGTGAGCTCGTAATGTTTTTTCGAAAGTATTAATACTGCAAAAAAATGTAAAGCTCAATTAATCTGTTATAATAGATATAATATTGGCATTGACATTAAATAGAATTGACTTGGTCCAAAGCTGGGCCTTTCATGATAACGTCGGCCTTGTAAGAACAATGTTCTATTATTCTACTTATTTTTTTTGTATTACTTTAGAGTTACTTTTGCGGTACATTATTGTTTTGTGCACCACTATCTTCCTAAAGTCTTTAAATCGTTATGAATTGGCCTAGTAAAATATCTCTCGGAATATTATATTGTTTGATTACTTTACATGACAAAAACGTGCAATTAATAATCTTACGGTTAGAAAATGTTCAAAAATAACAACGTTTATCTTTGTCATTCTCAAAAGTCAATGAAATTAAATATTCGAATTTCGTTGTGCATCATTGCAAATGCGATTGAAATATCTTGTTATAATGCAATCAAGATTTTTAATTCATTTTGAGTAATAAACCAAATAACACATTCCAAACATTAATTTTTCACTTACAGATCATTTTATTTCATCATACCAATTAAACTGCGATATAGCAAATTTCAATTCATATGTGTTACACGTACAACAACAAAGGCATAGCATTCTGCAGATTAATTATTTAAATTGATCTACGGGCATATATGCAAATGTTGATTATTATTCCCTGCAGGTTTTCATTGAAATTATCATGTAAATGTTAGTCAGCGTATAATAAACATTTTAACTATCCAATTTCTCTTTAGAAAACAGTTTTTAAGAGGTGCTACGTAATAAAGTAATCGCGTGTGTGTACTTAACATGAATCTATTGCACGTGGTCTACGAGTAATTAAACACAATTGATTAAACTTACTTTTAAATTGGTACGAGAAATTTTTACATCGATATTTTACGTTATACGCGATCTTACATGATAAATGATAAATTCGAGAACGAATATACAACAAATTGCGTCATATTAAAGACGAAGATATTTGCAAGATAAATTAAAAGTGATTTCACGAAAAAGGGTAATTATTACAAGTATTATATTCAATATTACACTCAAAGTATGAGACGCAATTGTGATTTACCAAACAATTTTTTCTAATCATCTTATTTACATAAATTTGTTTTAAGTTTAATAGAGATAGGCATGTCCTAGAGTTCATTAAAATAATTGGATAATTGTTTGCACATTTTTAGGCTTAAAAGAATTAACGTTACTGACATCCTCCCCTTCGTAAATTTTACAAAACTATTTGTCTACCTGTACCGAAATCCAGTTGAGTTGTATCAAGTAATAATAAGACAGTTATAAATACATTTACTCAAAGTATACCAGACGAAAATAGCCTCTTTAAGTCAGACTATTCGCGGACTAAAATAAAGGGAAAAACGTTCTTATCAGCTTGGCTTGTGATACGTTTAGTCAACGAAATAAATATAATGTATAAAATCATCTAAAAATATTTTGCGCTTTACAGAAAACTTCTTTGCTCTATTTTAGCTTTCGAATCATTTCCTTTAGCCCTGTTTCTGCAACAGGGTTACTCGAAAGCAGTAAGATTAAAAAATCAAGTTAATTAGATTAAATTATGTGGGTAATATAATTTGTCGTATAATTCAAATTTGTAATATAATTAAAATTTAATTAAAATTTGTATCATAATTAAAATTTAGGATATTTCAGTGATATATTCAGTAGGCAATAAAATATTCATTAATTATGTAAGTTAACAGCATAAAAAGTTGTCACTTTCAGCGTTATGTTAAAATCGCCCCGATATTATTTGAATTAAACTCCGTGCAATAGATCAAAATACAAGGATTGATAGAGTTCCGTGAAATATGAAATTAATATGATAACATACGTCAATGACTGATGTAACTGGTAATCTGTTAAGTAGTAAGCAATGAAAAATAGGGACAAGTTTGTATTAGAATCATGAGTCTAGTAAAGTCCTGTGAAGTCTCTGTTGTGAAGTCTTTCTATTTTAACGGGACCACTTACTTTGGATTCGGCTTTTTATGGAAATTTTCAAATTCCTTAACATTAGAACTACTGCCAATTAATTCAGATGTATTTACATTTATATATTAATACATATAATAGACAAATCAAAAAATACCCCAGTAGAACAATCATAAAAGGAAGAAGAAAACCGATTGATTTTGTCGCTTGTATTTTGCCAGATAGACATAAAAATCAGAGGAATTAGATCTTTAGGAATTAAAAGAATTTTTTAACAAAACTCAAGAACTCGTCGTTTTAACCAACTGGTAGATCTAGTGTTATCTATACAGTTTTTTCTTAGGTTGAAACCTTTTTCGCAGCCCAGAAATTTTAATCCATTAAATTGTTGAATTTAACACATTATTTTTATGTATTTCTAATCAATGTCTGTCCATTTAATTAGATATATGTATATTTATAGCACCTTATAATAACATCGTTATTAATCATTATTAATCATTAGTAAGTTAATTTCTTTAACTCTTTAACAAGTAGTTTTTCTCCTGCATATTTGTTATTGCGCAAATTTTTACAAAACTGCAATATTTCAGAGTATTTACAATGATAAGCCCACGGTATTAAATATTATGGAATATAATACGTCGAAAGTTCGCATATTACAGAAAAGTTAAGGCATAATAATTCTTGCGAACTATTTCAGATTTGTTCTAATCTTCCTCTCTCTATGCAATATTTGTGGGTTCCGCATTTTGTCTATATTTATAGTACCTTAAAATTACGTCGTTATTGATCATTAGTAACTTAACTTCTGTAACTCTTTAACGAGACATTTTTTCCCTGATGATTTGTTCAATTCACAAATTGGAAAGTAATTACAATAATTTCGAATATTCACAGTGATAAATCTACGGCGTACAATATAATATAATAAACTGAAAATTCGTATTTCGTAGAAAAGTAATACATACTTAAGACTTAACACTAGAGCTACCAAACCAGTCAAAATGACTGGTGCACAATTTTTTCCAAAAATTCTCCAAGATTATAGGAGAGTCATAGAATAAACATTCTACGTCCATCTCGTAAAACATAAATTACCGAATCTATCATCTTTTCCACCTCTGAATTCCCCTTTTTTCAAAGTACTTATTTAATATATTTAAATATAACAGATTTACCGCCGGTAGTTCTAGTGGTAATAATACTTGTAAACTATTTAAACTATTTTCGATTTCTGCTCATCTTCCTGTATGCAATCTTCATATACATAATTGGCTTTCGCATTTTGCTCGAATATGTAGTCGTCCAGCAAGACATCGTGAAACTGGGACATCATAGCTGCATAAGACACCTAACCCAGACTTGTGAGCTAATCTTTCGATAATGTAATCTGAACGTAACTCATCTGAAACGACAGTTACCTAGAATTCGTATTTATAATTTTTATGAAACTTTTATTCACAATCATGATATGAGCCGTTTATTTTGAAAGTGGTATAAGTCACTTTGCTGTAATGAAACATGGTGATTTTTCAATGACTATACGAATTTATTTATACTAACAAGGGAGGTTTCCCAAGTGTCAATTCCCGATTTTAATGAAATTTACAGGGTATGTACAATTCGATGAAATATTTGACACGTATTTTTTTTTATCGGCTGACGTTCATATCTAGGGGGTGAAAACAGCCCTCAAAGTTGGGGACTAAAAGTTATTTTTTTAAATATTTCGGAAATTATTTGGTGTAGTAATGTAATATAATTGTAATGTAATATAATTGTAATGTAATGTAATGTAGTATAATTACTGAAGCATCAAACGATTGCACGTAGAAGCAATCATATGCCAGAAGGCGAGTTCTCGACTTATAATTTGTGGAACGAAAATATCCATTATGCCGGTGAAACTAAAAATTCTGATTTATCCGCATTATCGTGTTTGGTCCATAGTTTCTTCTTGCAATGCATGACAAAAGTAACACTACGTTTTACTTAAAAAAAATTAAAAAATATGTGATTTTTTAATATATTTTTTAAATAAATAAATTTGAAGCAATTTTACTTTTCCCACTAAATCCGTATTTGAAAAACGAACAATTTGCATTTTTTTTTTTTGATCTACACCAAATAGTTTCCGAAATATTTAAAAAAATAACTTTTAGTCCCCAACTTTGAGGGCTGTTTTCACCCCCTAGATATGAACGTCAGCCGATAAAAAAAAATACGTGTCAAATATTTCATCGAATTGTACATACCCTGTAAATTTCATTAAAATCGGGAATTGACACTTGGGAAACCTCCCTTGTAAGAAACATATAAGTATTCTAAAATAAAACATACAAGTAAACGTTCTCGATACTTGGCGCCAATATTTTTAAGCATGTTAAAACGAAAGCCCTTAAATATTCTGATTCAAAGACAAAGTGGCTTATGCCACTTTCAAAGTAAACGGCTCAATATGTTGAATCTCAATTATATTTCGTCCGTTTTGTTACTTCCGTTGAAGCGAATAATTTTCCATTAAAATCGAATCTCTATAGAGTAGAAACGTTACAGGTCAAAGTGATTGGATATTCGCAAATTTATTTTTTATCTTATTGCGCTACTACGATATCAAAGATATTAGCAAATTACTAAACGTTATCGTTTAAAAGTAGTAAGAAATTTTATTAAATTTAATTGCGGTGGTCACCGATGACCCTCATGGCATTAAGTGTTAAAATTACCTTCCTTATTTATAATCTTTATGCTCATAGGCAGACACTTGGATACCTATTTGTGTTAGATATGTTAACATTTGATTTCGTATCAGATTCTCGTTGTATTTGGGCAATAATTGTATTTAACTGTGGTGTATTAATAAGATCTTCAATATTGAATTCTCTCATTTCGGATTTAAAACGCCGACGTTATAGTTAAGTTTAAGCGATTAAATGAATAATGACGTCAGCATTTCGTTAGAAAGAAGAAATAAACGTTTGTTATTCTCGCGTTTGCTATCGTTCTTCATATTTAACCTCGTACCGAGACTAACGATTATTATTGGCTAATCAGGTGAATCCAGCACTAATTTCTCAAGTTATTTAATTTTTGCAATCGAACGTATGGTAATAAACGCAGACAAAACCGACAGGTAAAATTGTTTTTAACGTTACTATGCATCTCGAATTAGGAGTAGCAAGTTGAATATTTATTACGGGAAAATAATAAATATTTTATATTAATTTTTCTCACGCTATTTATTGTAAAACTATTTAAAGGAAGGTTTACAATGCTAACGAGTTAAATAAAGTTTTGGTAAAATTAAAATTTATAAATGTTACCAACTCTAAGAAAAGAAAGTTATCTATATTTTTCCCATTAATCTTATTAACTTACGAAGGGAATTTCGAAAATTGATACACTGCGATTTTGATGAAACTTTGCATAAATATTTATTAGACATATTTAAGAAGATAGTGGGAATTCGTTCCTGCCCGTTTTCAACTTTAAGGGAGATATCAAGGGAGGCACCCTCTTTAACACATTGTTGACCGGCAATTTTACGTAGCAGTTAACTCTTGTCACCGGTTATTTTTTCCGTAATCGAGTATGAAATTGAAAGAATCTAAATAAACTTCAGTATACTTTATTTATACATAATGAATTTAAATGAAACTTTGTACATATCTGCTATACATTATATTTTAGTAATTTTTTTGGTGTGGTGAAATTGAAATAGCTAATGCAAGTGCAATCACGAGTTATCTCGTGATCGGTCACCAACAATGTGTTAACACTATTCCTACCGACACTTCACGTATACCTTTTCCTACCGCAACCGGTGAATTTGTCAAATGATAATTTTTCCCCAGAAAATGAACAGTAAAAAAAGATGTGAATATTGAAAAATGTATTATAATGTGAATGTATTATACGTATATTTGAGGAAAAGTCGTGAAGTTTAAAGGCGATTCAGTCACGTTGTATATAGGAAATTCTAATCGAAATTTTAAAAACGGTCATTTGATCTGTCATGGTAGGAATAGTGTTAAGGCAGGTCCTGTCTGTCTCTCTCCTGCCAGCCCTGCCCGTCGTGTCCAAAAAAAGTGTTTTTTTCCAAAACAATTACGGAGAAAATTAACGTCGAGAACGTGGGCTCATATGATTTTGACGTAACCCGGATCGTATTTGCGCAAAGTCACATTTTCGTAACGCTGGCCGATAACTCCTGGGTATCTTGAAGGTCATTTCAAGATCAAAAGCTGTGCTTGCAAGCTCAATCGTGATTGCTCAAACTAAAAGCTCATTCGGACTTCGAGCAAATTTCGCGTAAAACTCAGGAAAATGGCTCAAAAGCTCGACACCTACGGGATCATAGCTCAAAAGTTCCGATTTTACGGAGTAAAGGGTCTAGCAGGATAAGGGGGTCAAAAGTGCCCTGAAGGTATTTTATTCCACAACGCGTCATTCGATAGGTAACCATAAGAAACCATTGTGCACAAATTTTTAATCCGATAGCTTGACCGGGAGGGTAGTTATGGGGTAAATTCGAAAAACCGGTTTTTGCCCCATTTTCGCCACTTATTGATGTGTAAAAACGACGAAAAAATTCTGACACATTCTAAACATGATTGCACACTTTAGAAATGATTTTCAGATTCTTCCGATGCATGAGTCACGCGCGAAAAATCAAAAACCGAAAAAAAATCGGAAAAATATAGATTTTGCACGGAAATCTTCAAGGTACAATTTTTAAATAATTCCAGTAAGTACCTGATGTTACCATTATTATGCTCAATTTTTTTCATATTTTTTTGATATGGTGCAACACTGTGGGAAAAATCAAAAACCGATTTCCGGGACGCATTTCGGGCTGGAACGCGATCAGTATTTGCTATTTTTACATTATTTTAATACAGTATGTTCATTTTATTACCTTCAATGTCTCTGAATACGAAAAGATACGTGTTAAGGAAGAGAATCAAGAAAATTAAGTAAAATGTTAATTGTATGATACTTATATGCTAGAATTTTGAACCTTCTTTCAAGAGATGAAATGGTGCAGTGGCTAGAGTGTCTGCCTGTGGAACCGCTGGAAACTTTTTGTCGTGGGTTCGAATCCCCATGGGGGACTTAACTTTTTTTCTGTAATTTTTTTTATTATTAAACACATAGCAATAATCAATAGTCGCTTTAAGGTGTTTCACAAATATTTTTAAAAATCATTATATCTACTGTTTTTAATAATGTCACGATTTTCGATTACTAGTATTTTTAAACATTTCGTATATTGAATAAACATCGATTTATTAAGACATTTGAAAATGTATGTTAAATGTAAAAGGATCATGAAAAGTTATAATCTATAGAAAGGAAGAAACTCTGCCTTCCTCCTCCTTGTTATAACTTTCCAAGATATAATATTATGTCCCTTTATTATTTAACATTTATCTTCATGCATTATAATAAACCAATATCTATTAAGCATACAAAATGTTTGAAAATACTCATAATTGCAAAATATGGCATAACTAGGAAAATCATACCGTATGATTATTTTCATGCTGGTTTTATATTTTTTGAAGACATAAAAATGTCTGTGAAACACCTTAAAGCCACTATTGATTATTGCTATGTGTTTAATAATTTAAAAAAAAAAATTACAGAAAAAAAAATTAAGTCCCCCATGGGGATTCCAACCCGCGACAAAAAGCTTCCAGCGGTTCCACAGGCAGACACTCTACCCACTGCGCCATTTCATCTTTTGAAGGAAGGTTCAAAGTTCTAGCATATAAGGAGCATACAATTAACAATTTACTTTATTTTCTTGATTCTCTTCCTTAACACGTATCTTTTCGTATTCAGAGACATTAAAGGTAATAAAATGAACATACTGTATTAAAATAATGTAAAAATAGCAAATACTGATCGCGTTTCAGCCCGAAATGCGTCCCGGAAATCGGTTTTTGATTTTTCCGACAGTGTTGCACCATATCAAAAAAATATGAAAAAAATTGAGCATAATAATGGTAACATCAGGTACTTACTGGAATTATTTAAAAATTGTACCTTGAAGATTTCAGTGCAAAATCTATATTTTTCCGATTTTTTTTCGGTTTTTGATTTTTCGCGCGTGACACATGCATCGGAAGAATCTGAAAATCATTTCTAAAGTGTGCAATCATGTTTAGAATGTGTCAGAATTTTTTCGTCATTTTTACACATCAGTAAGTGGCGAAAATGGGGCAAAAACCGGTTTTTCGAATTTAAGCCATAACTACCCTCCTGGTCAAGCTATCGGATTAAAAATTTGTGCACAATGGTTTCTTATGGTTACCTATCGAATGACGCATCGTGGAATAAAATACCTTCAAGGGCACTTTTGACCCCCTTATCCTGCTAGACCCTTTGGAATTTAGTCGAAATTTGGATTGAGCTTTTGAGCACACTTGAGCTTGCAAACATATATTTTGACCTTCAAATGACCTTTTTTTGGAAAAAACACTATTTTTGAGCGCGATTGGGGCACGCTTAAAATTGACGGGTTCCTACTTGTCTTATGAACATTTTTCAGATTCACAGAGACGCTGTACAGTAGATATTTCACGTGTATTTTATAATGCAATAATGACTTAACGAATTATCATCTTTGCCGCTTGATTCCTCTTTTTTCAAAGTCCTTATTTAATATATTGCAATTTAACAGATTTCAGGCCCGTAAATCTAGTGTTAAAGTTGAAAACGGGCTTGAACGAGTTCCAGCTATCTTCTTAGATATGTCTAATAAATATCTATGCAAAGTTTCATCAAAATCGCAGTGTATCAGTTCCCAAACTTCCCTTCTTACTTACAATTAGAGATGATGATTTATCTTTCTCCCATTAAAATACGCGTATCTTGCTGTACCCGCGCTGCCCTGTTGTCAACCTTTGTATTTCTTACTTTACTTTGTTATTTCTTTGCACCATTATGTAGCCTTTAATAATACGAACTGATTTGGCTTCATTAATCTTCCTAATTGTCACAATTAATTAGCAAAAATGTATTTGCCACCGTATCTCTGCATTGTAAAGAATTAATATCCTAGTTTCATCTCTTGCTTATTAATTATTTCAGGCCTGCGTCCACCGAACTTAAGATTTGAAGTGGTGAATTAAAAATTTATTATTTAATTTCAGCTTCGGTATTGAAAATTCCATTATAGAACTGATGATACTCGGGTAGTTTAATAGTGATACGTCATATTAAACTTTTTAGTTTGGCAATTTTTACAATTTTCCAAACCATTTGTTTAATTTTATACGAGGTAATTGTAGTGCGGTATTAAAAAGCAAGGGGTTAATTTGTTCCTCTGTGAGCATGTATTCACGAAATGTGAACCAGTTTCTGAATTTATTATAATAATTTTACTTTTTGCCGTAATATAGTCACAACTATTTTATTGTTTGACAAAACTCAATTAATTGCCTGCGGATACATGGGATATTTTATTGAAATTTTAAAACGAAAAATTCGTAATAAAATAAAAATAAAAGACTCATAACGGTGTTGACACTGTAATTGACAGAAATAGTAGTACGTATTTCACAATAAATAACGTCCTACAATGATATTTATCACCTCATTTACAGTACTGTATCAACTGTTAATTAATCAGCAGTTAAATCAATTATCCGTTAATGAATTCAATCTACGCATTAAGTGATATAATATTTCACTTCCGCGAATTCATTTGTTATGAAAATGCATTTTTAAACCTACATCAAGTTCCTTTTTAATACTGTAATCTGATCAACTGGAATCTAAGGGGCTCAAGGCAAAGAGTGCTGTGCCACATTCTACTTCAAATGAATTAAATAGCTGTACTCGTACCCTTCATTGAAAGCAATAATACGTAATAAAAAAGAAAACGGTACGAACAACTGAATAAAAAATGTAAAAAGGCCTCTTAGATGAAGCGAACAAGAAGAATAATTTTGATTCTTTGACGTTCTAACTGAAACTATAAAAATTTGACGTGGTACTCCTTTCCCGAAGACATTCAATACAAATGCAAATAAACGAATGCGTATAATCAGTGTCAAGGTATCAAGAAAAACTATCATTTTCTTTTGCAGGTCCGACGGTGGCAGTAGTGAAAGTCCATTACTCGTGGAAGAAGGCGAAACGGTTGGTGCACCTCATAGTCCACGCAGCAAACATAATCATAGTCATTCACATGCTAACCCTCATCGGTCTCATAGTTATCGTCATGAAAAGCCAAAACAACTAGTAAAATATGGAGAACTAGTTATACTTGGGTAAGGAACAGTAGTTTCTTCTCGTCTAACGATAGCGTACTCTGTGAGAATAGAATACTTTGTAAGAGTAGGTCTATGTTTTCTTCCGTTTACGTTTTTTTTTTACGCTTTTGTGGGAATGGAGAAAACGAGCAGTCGTTAAGAGGGGGTACAGCCCAACCAGTGGCCGGAATTGGTCTCGATGGATTCGTAAAATCTTAATGACAAATATATTTCTATAACATACACGTAATAGTGCGAAAAAAGATACGATTATACAAAAGGTATAGCAACGATAAAGGGGTCAAAAGTGCCCTTGAATTGATTTCAATGGGGGAGGTGTCATTCGATAGGGAATGCTCTGCGACCATTGTGTACCAAATTTTAACCCTGCATCTTGACCGGAAGGGTAGTTATGGGGTAAATTCGAAAAACAGGTTGTTGGCCTTTTTCACCTATTTATTGATGTGCAAAAAATTCGAAAAAATTCTGTCATATTCTACACGCACCGATACATGTCTGAGATTTTTTCAGGTTTTTCCATTGAAAAACCTAAGTGCCAAAAATGCGCAAACGCAAAAAAACGGGAAAAAGCAGATATCGTATCGAAATCTTCGAGATACAACGTTTTACTTTTTACAGTAACAATCTGATACCCATGGTTGTTATTCTCAATTTTTCCAGATTTTTAAACCGCCTGCGCCATGTGAGAAAAATCAAAAACTTATTTTTCCGGCGCGGAAAAAATCTCAAACATGTATCGGTGCGTGTAGAATATGACAGAATTTTTTCGAATTTTTTGCACATCAATAAATAGGTGAAAAAGGACAAGAACCTGTTTTTTGAATTTACCCCATATCTACCCTTCTAGTGAAGATGCAGAGTTAAAATTTGATACACAATGATCGCAGAGCATTCCCTATCGAATGACACCTCCCCCATTGAAATCGGTTCAAGGACACTTTTGACCCCCTTATCCTGCTATACCGTTTGTAGAGTTGTTCATAAATTTATAAGTTTGCTATTTCTTATGTTTGTAAATGGAGGATACTCGCATGGCGTAATTCTTCGTGTATAAATTTAAAAAATGTTTAAGGACCAGAGTTAATATCCACATTTAAATATATACTTGTCTCTATTGTTTCATACCCTTTCGATTTTTTGCGTCACCCCGTATAAGAGTGTTATAGATACCGCAGGAAAAGAAGATTTAAGTAATGTAACTACTTACGTATGGCAATGATTCTTAAGATTTCACAATTATCACTAAGGTCCAATTTAGAATATACAAGCTATACTTCCTTATACTGCGGTACCGGTAAAGAAACAAATTTTAGTTGCTCAGATTTAAAACAGAAGTGCAGAATGTTTCAAAATACACGGTGTTGGATACCACGGGAGTATGAATGATTGTTACATTTACGTTAGGCTGCGGTTTATAATGCACCTAACACATTTCAAACCGATATATATTTCGCACATCTTGACACTAGTTCGAAGACCCATCCCAAACTGTAGATACTCAGCATTGTAAGGAGACATTTTATAGCCGATAATGTGAGCCATTTATTTTGAAAGTGGCTTAAATCACTTCACCGTAATGAAGAATGGTAATTTTTCACCGACTATAGGAAATTATTTACACAAAGGAAAATATAAATATCCAAGAAATATCCAGTGCATGTAAATCTTCTCGAAAATTGGCAGCAATATTTTCGAACACGTTAACGCAAACCCTTAAATATCTCGATTTAAAAAGAAAGTTGCTCATGCCACTTTCAAAATAAACAGCTCGTATGACAGCAAGCGCTGGTACCACAGGTTGGGAACCTCTGGTCTTATCCCGCATGCATGTATTGTATAACAAGATAATGAAAAAGAATGGGTTTCTGTTCGCATCTAACCGCACTTCGGAACATGTACGCCGTAATTTTCTAACAGGCTAATTTTCTTTTCAGATACAATGGGTTTCTTCCACCGGGTGATCGCGGAAGGAGAAGAAGTAAATTCGTCCTTTTCAAGCGGCCCGTGCCAAATGGTGTAAAGCGCAGTAAACATTACATTGTCAAGACACCTCACAGTTCACAAGCTATTCTTAATACGAGACAACATTCAATTTCATATACGTTATCGCGAACGCAAGCCGTCATTGTGGAATACACGGAGGATGAAGAAACTGATATGTTTCAGGTCAGTCCATAAGTTTGAATTTTCTTTATAATAAGAGGAATCGATGTGTCTGTTTGTTCTTCTTCGCGCGCTTTGCATGATCGATGGGTATCGATTGCGAAATGTCGCCGATGCTTGTATTCATTTCTTTGCTACGACGGAAACCGGTCGAAAAACGACCACGTAACGCTCGTGCTTATGGTATATCAGATAGTACACTATATGAATATTATTGAAGTTATATTACTTGTGAAATTCTATTTATAAAAGGTTATTTTTTTGCTATGGTTGCAATATACAGGGTGAACCGCTTAATTTATCACCTTAAAACTTTCCGCCGCAAAGGAGGACTCAGAAAAATGCTACTTACGAAAGTTCCATAGATTTATGGGAGCCAGAGTATATTATCATTATACTCCGGCCCTAATGAAACTGTGCAATTTATGAAATGTTTTTTCGAATTCTGTGTTACATCGAAAATGTTTAATGTGATAAAGCTAGACCGTACAATCTACACGTATGTATATATTTCTATTAAAAATTGAAGTATAAGAATATTCTGAAATATAATTATATTCGCAAAAATGTCGCTTTTAAATTAACGAAATTGCGGAAAGCATTTTGAAATGGGGAGTTACTATGTAGCTCTCACTGAATACCTAGCAAGTAATTTGTGGCTGGCAGCTGCGGTCCACTACCTGGAGAGCTTTTTGTAGCACCTTTTTGGTAGCAACAATCGCTCTCAATATCTGAAGAATGCTTTTTAGTAGCTGGTTATAATCGCAGTCATTGAGTAACCGGAGAGCTTCAACATCGCGATTAATCTCGCTACATCTTACAGAATATTTTAAGGCTAATAGCAGAAGATTTTAAGCTGTAGCTACGCTTAAAGACAAAGAGTGAGTGATCTCTTTAGTAGCTTTTTTTCTAAACAATTTACTAATGAACCATGCAGCTATGACGTATTATATTGCAATAGATACCATTATATACGGCGTGATAATCACACAGCGGGAACTGCAATTGAAAAGTCAAACCAGGGCTGTAGTAATAACTTTGGCGCCCTCTTCATAACACTTTTTTTTTCTTTGTATTTTCTCGGCTTTTGATTGATACAGTCATTTCGCCTAAGCCCTACAATCTCAGGTGGATTCCGAACCACCGTTGTTATGGTATACATATCACATAGGATAAATTTCCTAGAAATGAGAGTCCGAGCCTTTTCGTGCATACCCATCATAGCACCCATAACACTTTTCTTAACACTCTCTTTTCCGGGCGTGAAATCTGTTACACTGCAATATATTAAATAAGGACTTTGGAAAAAGAGTGATCAAGCTGCAAAGATGATAATTTGTTAAGTAATTTTTGTATTATACACGTGAAATATCTACTGTACTGCTTCTCTGTACATTTTAGAAATGTTTATAAAAAAGCTAGTGTTAACTTGGTAAACCTAGTGTTAAATTGAGAATATATAAAGGTATCTTTACGATTATGAACGTATTTGTACGACAGCTGCAAATAGGAGGGAATTGTTTGTCCTGTATATACGGCTCATGTCACTAATGAGTTCACACTTTGAGAGAAACTATACGAAGACCTCGTAAAAATGATAATGTCACGAGTATCTGTTTCTAACTCTGTTACATTACTACCGAAATGCATACGAATATGCATTCGTGACAAATAGAACTGACAATAAGATTAGAACAGTATGCACAGGTTATCTAAAGTCTACGTTTGACAGAACTACAATACAAAGCTACTTATGTAAGACATGGTTTAAATGTTGTATCCTATCATATAAAAATTAGTCAGTTCACTTTTATCGGCGATAATAAATTTAGAGAAAGATATCTCATAGAATGATAGTAGTAAGTATTGCTGATGATTAACGGTTATATACTTTATTTAATAATGCACATTATCGATTACATAACTGAAACAGTATTGTTGTTTTAAATAATTGAATCTTTCAAGTGCAATTGTTTAGAGTAAATCAGAATTTTTTCAAATAAACTTACAATTAGTAGCATTCAGTAGCGAATTAATTTAGTATAGCATAGAATTAAATACCGATATTTTGGGACGTATCGTGTTTGTGGTTTCACATAACGTACTATAGACGAATCGGTAATACGTTTAAATGGATTAAAATAGCTTATTCTTATGCAAGAGTAAAAGCCAAACATAACAAGTTGTCAATTGCTATTTTTCACCTCAAAGCTGCCCGTAATGAAATAAACGGCTTATTTCGCATCTTTTTAACAAAAAAGACATCGGAGCGAGTAATTTTATAAAGGTATTTTTAAAATGTATCCCAGGAGACATCGTATAAATATAATTCAAGAGATTGTACAGCACTTAAAAAAACAAGAAATATTGGAACGCTTTTGCAATATTAATTAGTTGCAACAAAATCTACTTTTATTTCCATGATTAATGCTTTCGAAAAAGAATAATATCTTAGTTCATACGGATATGTAATATTCCGTTTTTATTGAAAAATTATATTGCAAATTTATTATATATTCATATCAGTATAGAGATGCATACATTGATGATGCAAAAGACCTGAATATGGACTCCCTTTGTAGTTAACGAAATATTAATTTAACAAGAAGAACAATATTAAAAGGAAATTATTCTATCATAAATGTAAGGATTATGTAATGACATTAAAGTAAGTTATATACTCCACTTTCTTTCGTAACAGTATGCAAACTCTGAGAAGTGTACGGTAGATATGGACAATAAAAGAAGCTATTCTAGCAATCTCTGACAAAAATCGTGATTGTTGTATCTTACACAATGGTATTCGTACATTACTCTTCCTTATAATCGTCGCACTTCCTACTACCGGAGTTGCGCAAATACTTTTTCGAATAATGAGAAATGAATAACAGTTGAAAAACTTATTCGTAATTAATAGCTAAATTTTGTAATCCATTAACATCACGAAGCAGAGTAATTTTCATAGAAAAAGTCAATTCTACATCATCAAACGCGGAATAATCCGTGCGAAGTGAAAAGACTTTAACCAAGAATTTCTCTATTTATTAACTCTTTTTATACCATTATACAGGGTGTTTCAAAATTAAGTGTTATGATCTACCGTCTGTTTTAAACTGATAGATGTGACACATCGACCAAGAACGGTAATTCGTGTGCTTCTTTTCTCTGTGTGTCTATGACCTTCCGATCGAATCCCTAATCACGGAAGTGGAACTTTAACATTAATTTGTAAAACAACGGTTCATTTCTGACCCATGGTTCGGTTTCAGGCATTTTACGTACGCAACGGGACGAATGCGATGAGCTTCCTTTTACAAATGTCCACCGATCCAAAGGTGTAGGACAACGCCTGATAGGTCGCGACAAAATTTTGAAACACCCTGTACTTCATTATAAGCAGTTAGTGTCGATGAACAATTATAAATATTCAAAGCAAATGTATTAACACATTGTTGACCGGCAATTTTTCGTAGAAGTTAACTCATGTCAGCGGCTATTTTTTCCGTAATTGAAAAGAACCGAAATAAACTTCAGTATTCTTTGCTTATACATAATGAATTTAAATGAAACTTTGTAGATATCTGTTGTGTATTATAGTTTATACATATTATATATTTGAGCAATTTTTTTGGTGTGGCAAAATTCAAATAGCTGATGCAAGTGCAAACATGAGTTATCTCGTGACCGGTCAACAACGTTTGAGCATGAAAACACGAGTTAACTCGTGACCGGTTAACAATGTGTTAAAAATTATAGTTTCGAATTCACTGCGATCTCCATTTTTTACTTCCTATTTTTCTTTTGTTTTACACTTTTCGGCTATAAATACTATGGTTATTTCGCCTAGCGCCTGCTATTTTAAAGTTGCTGGTTTGATTAACTTGCGGTGCCCACCCCGTTGTATTACTACACGGTCCCCTTTGACGAGGTATTGATATATGCCCAATCAACACACACGCACGTGCTACCAGTTACCCATTGGTTGGAACAAGGCTTTCCTAAAACTCTATTGGCTCTGCCGTGTCAGTGCCCAAGCTGTAAATTAGTGCAAGTCACCCAACCGATGTCCCGTAGGATCCTCTACCCTGCGACATAGGCTACACTACTGCCCCACGAGGCAAACTTAACACTATGCCGTCCGATGACGCCACGTTGGTGTCTCCGTAAAATTTTAAGACAGTTACCTGTTATATCGCGAAGGCGTCGCGGCTACCTCACAATCACAATTTGTTGCAAAGTATTGCTTGTATCCTGTACAGCAGGCTCAAGCTTTATTTGATCGCCAGAGCCGTCTCGGGAAGAGCTCCGCCTACTTCACCCATACATACAGCTGAGATGTCACTGATTCACAGACACTCTGTCGGTGTCATGGCCGGACCTATTGGCACGAGCGTGGTGGCGTATTGGGGCGACATTCGTATCTAACGTGCGTGGCACGTCTTTCCAGCGCGAGCGGTTAGATACGAATGTCGCCCCAATACGCCACCACGCGTGTGCCAATAGGTCCGAACCTGGCAAGTGAAAGGCAAAGCAATCAGCGAGCTCTCGAGCGCAAGGGAAGGGGAAGTAGGCGGAGCTCTTCCAAGGACGGCTCTGGTGATCACATAAAGCTTGAGCCTGCTGTACAGGCTCCAATACGCTACATATCCTCGAAATTTCGTGAAAATTGCGGGACAGAATTATAACTTATTGTGATTAGTAAAACGCGACGTTTTATGATTTCTCGACAAATTCGAGAAGCGCCGGCGCCAAACCAAAGAATCTTGATTTATCGTGCGGACGGCATAGTGTTAATGACTGGGACAACACGGAAAGTCCTGGAGGTCGAACCAGTCTCCGTGGTGCAAACTTAACCCTTGGTGACGACGTAGCTGTGCTACTACTCAATGTTACTACCAATAGCATTGATCGGAATATAGGCTCGGGCATTCCGGGTTCGCCAAACCCGTACCTGGGATATATTCCCAGGCCCTTGGGGGACGTATTGTTTTAGATGGGGTTTGAACCGCCGAGGATATAGTATGCATATCACATATGGAAAATTTTGGGGAAGTTACGGGAGAGAATTTTAAGTTAGGCTCAGTTAATTACGAGTCTGGGCCTTTAGCTTCTTATCCACCATAATACCCAGTTTCCTGTTTGTAGCGTATCCTATTTCTCCCTTTTACCTGAGATCTGCCATTTTGTTTTTGTGTTTTATCCTCTTTCCCGCTGAAGCTTCTTCTAATACTGTGTGTCGAAGTTTTGAAGTTCCTAATGAATCCTTGTATTCTGTCTTTATATTTTTTTTTAAATCGAAATCTTTATTACTGAAGAAGTTTTTTAACAAAATAAAATCAGGAATGACTTTATAAAATATATATGATGAATTGTGTATGTTTTTGAATTGTAAATATTTCTTATAAAATGAATAATGAATGAACAATTTGTATTGACAGTACAGCATTGGCTGTCTTGATGGAAAAGTTACTTAAAGCGCAAAGATATTAACGAGTTCTGCAGAGATATGCATGTTTACTGAAATATTAGACATCCCTTATGCAATAGTTGGTTACAAAAATTGCACATGCACTTAATAAAGAGTGTGACTCACTAGATTTGTAACTAAATAAAATTATTCTGTAATTCATAATTTACATTTTAAAGCGAGTCCGGCGCTTTAAGTGTTAAGAGACTTTAGTAAACATTTGTGTAGTTATTTATATTTTTGCAAACATGAATTCGCAATTCATGTTCGGTTTCGCCAGTCGCTTCCTTTCACAAACATTTGTTGTCAAGTTAAATTATGGCGAATAAATAAAATTTTGTTCACAAGTGATAAGTTATAAATAACAAATAAAAATTATAATTTAGTGTTGTTAACTTAATTGCAAGTTAAGTTTACACTAGATCTACCAAACTGATCAAAATGAGTTGTTCTGAATTTTTTTTGAATACTTCTTAAATTTTTCACGTTCCTTTCTCAATTTTCTACGCCTACCTTGTACGGTGAAAGCCAATAAATCGAACAAGTTTTATGCCCCTTTAATTTCTTTGGCTCTAACGTATTTATTTTACATTTCTAAATATATTAGATTAATCGTTGATAGATCTAGTGTTAATTAATCATTCAGTTGATAGTCACTGTTATCATGTAAATTTAATAAATTATAACTGTAAAGAAAATTGCACCGTAAAGAGTGTCGTTCTTTTACGATTTGTCGTTTAGTTCAATGAAATCTTATTTAAATTTAAGTCGTAAAAGTAATAGGAAAAACATATTGTATACTAATTTTGTGCAAAACTTAACAAGCAATTGTAAGAGCATATAAAATTTTTGCGAGATTGCCCATATATGTACATATATATTTTTACTCTGTTTCACAATATATATTATAATATAACAATAATACAATATAATGTTCCGATACGCGGGCAGATACAACATAATGATACAAGCGTCAGGATCCAATTGTATCAACTCTCTCCGCAAGAGTATATTTCAATAATATCGCAACGATGTGACCGAGATATGACCTCGATGGGTCCTAGGCGTCGACTCTCTCCGCGACCCTTTCCCTCCCTCGGTAGTGGGGTCCTTCAAGGATCTCTTTTCCCCGAAAGGCCCCGTAGGGGCGAGGGTCGTCTTCCTCCCTCGCTAGAGAAAGTGTCCTCTTGACGAAAGCCAGGCGTGAGAACGTGCGGCTCGGCGTGGAGTCTTACAGAATATTTTATTACTATTACTTGCTCGAAACATTTACACACTCGAACTAAAAAATATCTTGTCTTTTGCAAAAACTACTTAACAACCCGTTGCTGATCAGAACGTCACAGCTTGATCGCTGTAAGTTGAACCTTAGAATGCGCTTGCGCCAGTCATGTCGCACAAGAGGGTTACTTGAAACTGATAGTGTCAATTTAATTATTTAGGACGCGGTTATTTTAAAGCGAAACGTATTTTCCAGCAAATTCACAAGTAAAAAGATGCTCAGACTGTAAACTATTGTCCTTTAAACATATTAGATTTTATATTTTACAGAAAATAAAGCGCAATTTTTGCCCCTGAAGGGTACAGCGTTATTGGTTGTTAAATTTATTTTCAAACTTAATATCGTGTATAAATGTATAATATACAGCGATTGATTTAAGAATATTACGTTAATCTTCTTATCCCATTAATCGTTTTCCAAAAATAAAATCGTTGTTGTTGCTCCCTCCCCCGCATTACTAAAAATGCAAGTAGCGGATATATATATATATATATATATATATATATATATATGAAATTTCAATTATAACAGAAATATCTCAGGTGATAAAGTTAGGTGAAACATCCAGTATATGTAAGCAAGGAAAATTGAATGACACCCCTGAAACTAACAGCAGAAAAAAGGCTTCCTCCGCTAAGATCGGTTACGTGCACAGTACATCTCATGCTGCGCGACAGAATGTGTACACTAAATGAAATGGAACACGAAACCCCAGGCCCCACCGGATGAGGAAAAAACTACTCACGCTTAGCGCGGTGCGAACTACGTACACCATTCTGTCATATACCCTAAAACGTTGTACACATAACTGGACTTTGTGGGGGAAACCTTATGTCTTACATATTTTCGGTTTCAAGTACTACGGATGTTTCGCTTATGACTTATAGTACAACAGAAGTTTTTGTCACTGGAACTGTAACAGGTATATCTAGGAAAAACTTTTTAACAATTATGAAAATTTAAACTTGGCCCCACTACATGAGTTTAAGCCTTCGTTGTTATTGTTGTTGGTAGTGTTGTATTTCGTCGCCGACAGCTATGATCATTTCGCCTAAGCTTAAAGTTTTAGATGAATTCCAAACCACCGAGGCTATGGTATACATATCACATAGGAAAATTTTTGAATGTCCCAGAGGTGGCACGGTATTTGTAACAGAGCCCACTGAATGGGAGTTTGCGCTTCTATCTCCTCATCCACCATAGTCCTCATTGGAATCTATGATTATTAAAAATACAAAGACTTAGATGGCGGAAGGGAGAAAGAGGATTAGACTCACAATCAATGGGCCCGAGTTCAACTATTACTAGTGCCAAGTATACCGCATTCAATTTCCTTCACTGTACCACGCAACTGCGTGAAGTAATGGAAACCTTCTACACATCAGCTAGTATGTATCTGAGGTATCATGTTCCGCTTCCTCGGCTACCTTTTCTTTTATTTTTTTCATAGATACAGAAGACATCGATGAGATATTTGTTTTTCTCTGCTTCCATTGCTTGTAAATTAACAGCAGCAAGGTGATGAAATCTAGGGCCGGCATTTGAATTCAAAGTACTTTATTTTTCTACACCTTAGTATATTATTTGTAAATTAGAAATTATATAATAAACGACGGAGCCATCACAGAACGTTATGATAGCATGGTAAAACAACTTTCTTGCAGGTGGGACGTTCGTCCGAATCCCCGATTGATTTTGTTGTTATGGACACTTGTGCTGGCGGCAGCGACGGAGGTTCTAACGAGGGACGCGTGGCACAAAGTACAATCAGTAGGTTCGCTTGTCGTATTCTCGCCGATCGATCGGATGCCAGAATCGCTAGAATATATGCTGCCGGTTTCGATAGTTCGAGAAATATTTTCTTAGGGGTAAGACTTGCAGTTTTCATGTTATGTATCGCCAACTATATACATATACATATAGCCGTTTATTTTGAAAGTGGCACAAGTCACATTCTTTTTATATCGAGATATTTAAGGTTTTCCAATTTTCGGGAAGATTTATTTGGACTTATCCTGGATACTTATATCTTTGCCAGTATAAATAACTTCGTATAATCATTAAACATCACTATTTTTCATTACGGTAAAGTAACATATGCCAGTTTCGAAATAAACAGCTCATAAATATACATGTATAAGAATAGGAGCGCGTGTCTGTATATATCACTTATTATAACTAATAGTTTACTGAATATAATACTAGATGTTTAATATAAGCATTTAAATATTTAGTATTCATTAAATTGTTGTAAATACTTAAGAAGAAAAAGGAAAGAAATTATCCACCTCTTCTGTTCTTTTTTCCTCCTAACCGTTCATTATATTTTTGCAGGAAATTTGTTAGAAATTTTTTCATAAAAAATGTTTTCAAATATAGAAAATATAATGCTAAATATGTAATATACACGCTCGTGCGTGGTTGCGTGAAATTTTAGATTTTTCCTTCTGTTGCGAAATATATGTTTCGTATTTTTAAACACAGTTATGTCTATGCTACGTTAATAGGTCAATTAACACCGTTGGCAAACTCTGAATTTTCCGAATTGTTTCTAATATAGTAATTGGCAAAAAATTAAATGGGCCACTAAGAAATATTTATCGGAATAATATTTTCTATTTTACGTACATTTACATGTCAAGTTCTTTCAATTCTATAAATTGCAGAGAAATAGAAAAGTTTCCGCACATAACTGACAGGCGTATAATATATTTTTACGCGTATATTTTGTTTTATCAAATACAAATTTGATTTGCTAAACATGTCAAAGAATTAGGTACAGTTAAAATTAATACACTATATTATTATGTAACAAATAAGTTGATAATATTAACATTTTATTACATAATAACTGTTGTACGATTGCCCATTACGTTCAACTGCACCTATATTAAATCGGCACTTCAATTCAATAAAAAAAACAGTAAGAATGTTAAGCTTACATGAATATCATTGTTACAAATATATTTTGTATTTAAAATGATAGATTAACGTGAGAGAAATCTGTATTTGTTCATGCATCTAGTCAGTCTATAAATTGCCACGTATTTTATAATCATCTGAATATTACAAATATAAAATAATATTTTATAATATCTAAACACTATAAAACACACACAAACTTATCGTCTAACCCGATTATCAATTAATTGCCAGTTTGATAAGAAAATTTGTGTGTTCAAAAAATGACTGATTTTTGTTAGGAGAAAGCCACGAAATGGCAGGAGAATCGTGAGATCGATGGACTGACGACGAACGGTGTCTTAATAATGCATCCACGAGGACAATTTTGCGGCGGTGAAGCACAGTGTGGCTTTTGGAGAGAAGTAAGCGTGGGCGGCGGAGTCTTCTCGTTAAGAGAAAGTCGCAGCGCCCAGCAAAAGGGAAATGTCGTTGAGGATGAGAACAATATTCTGCAGGATGGCACTCTTATCGATCTATGCGGTGCTACCTTGCTCTGGAGATCGGCCGAGGGCCTAGCAAAATCGCCGGTAAACTAACGTATATTTTTTAAATTTCTAATACATATAATTACGCGATAAAAGACATCAATTTTGATTTACCGGCAATATATTGTCAATTAGAATGTACTCCTTCATTATATATTACTTTGTACTTTCATTCTACCATCATACGAAACTTAATTTTCATTTTTAAGCCAATGAGACTAATGACGAAGTTTATTACAACAATTGGAAATATTTCTTCAAAATAATGCAGTTCCTAATTTCTGGTATTTTATATGCAAAGTACCAAATTTATTATATAAAGTCTGATTTCAATTATTGACACGTTGAATGCCGTGGGTGTCACAGGTGACCGGCGCTATTTAATTCAATGAAATTTCATATGACTTTTAAATTGTAATATTTACGAATTTGTTAATTCAGTCAATATCTACGCGCCGGTCTCAAAAATGTAAAGTCCTGCTGTCTATAAATCTCTTTTTGTCTTTAAAGTGTCTGCTTTGTAAAGATGTGATTTTAATAGAAAAAGTTTCACTTCAGTGGAAATGAAGAAACTAGCGAAATACCTGTGGCATTCAACGTGTTAACGAAAATTTATCGACGCTTAATCAATAATAAATTGTCAAAACACTATTGCCTTTAATGTTAAATTCGGACAAACAATGAGATATAATCTCTCCCAGGCGACGCTATAAATACTGTATGGGTATAATTTATAATTTTTCACATATAATAAGTTTTGTTAGTCACAAAGCCTACAAGAGAGAAGTTTTTTTAAAGCAAAGACAAGATTTAAACACGTTCTGATGAAGTATCTTTTAACAGACTGCTTTCCTCTGCACAACCAATTTTCTTTGTAGACTAAACACGATTTGGAGGAATTAATCGACGCAATAAATGCCGGAAGACCACAATGTCCAGTTGGTCTGAACACATTAGTCATACCACGTAAAGCGGCTGCGGACTCGGCACAACAGCAGCCGTATGTATATTTAAAGTGTGGACACGTACAAGGCCATCACGACTGGGGCCAGGAAAAGGATAAGGCCACAAGAAGATGTCCAATGTGTCTTGTAGCGGGTTCAGTAGTCAAACTATCAATGGGAATAGAGCCTGCGTTTTATGTCGATAGTGGCCCACCTACTTATGCATTTAGGCCCTGTGGACATATGGCAACAGAGAAAACTGTGAAGTTAGTATTGTTTATTCAGTTTTATTACGTTCCACTTTCTAATGTTTAGCAATAAAACTATCTCTTCGAGTATAAGTCACTGGCTCAGTATGTATTAATACATTGAATGCCACCCGTATTTCGCTAGCTTCACTGTTTTTACTGAAGTGAGACTTTTCCTTTAAAACCGTGTCTCTATAGAGCAAAAATGTTAAAGTTAAAAATAGTTGTATATTAGGCAGTACTTTACTTTTTTACTAGCAGCAGTTAAATATTGAATATAGCAGCGAATTCGTGTATTCTATTGTTTTAAAGTCGTAAGAAATTTCATTGAATTGAATAGTGCCGATCACCGGTCACCCCCGTGGCATTCAACATGTTAATACGTCCATTATCAAGCTGATCTTGCATGGCTATAATTAATACGTGGATCAAACGTGCCTGGAATTATTGAATTTAATAGTTATATTTTTAACATGGGCCTTATGATATGTATAATGTTGAAAAAACAATTATTAATAGGAAAAAACAATAACTTCAGGTAATACATTTATTATAAAGCTTATAGAAGTGCTCTAGATCTAACAACTTCGTTAAGATGCAATTTTACTTATTAAGAATTTCCCCTCAATGTCATATTCATTTCATATTCTTCACTACTCTCAATCGATCTCGTTAAAGTGAACGTGCTAAGAAAAGTAAAATGACACCTGAAAATACTAATATTTAAGTAATTAACGATGTCTCTTTCATTAAACATTGTCTTCTTTTATGTAGATTTGTTACGTTTTAGATGTTGTCGTAGCTTTTTTTCAAAGTATCCTTATAAATGCAATTTGGTTTACTTATTTATCCATGTGCATAAAATTTCTTATATAATGTGACAAAAGTTGTGCCGCATACTTAAGTAATATGAGAGAAAACTTCTTGTTTGCTAGTACTATATTCTCTTTTACGGAATGTATAGCGAGGAAAATTGATTGTGATATCGTACACATTCCTAGATAGAGAGGATTTCCTCGTTAAACTCTGCCATACGCATTATGCGCGTTATGTCATGTAATACAATGAATGAACACCATATAACTAAGCTAAGTGGGGAAAGCAATCTTTGGTAAACAAGCAGATGTGGGCCTATGGTGGGTAAGGACGTATGTATAGGCTTGGACACGCAATCAGTGGGGCAGAGTTCAACTCTCCCATCTCCTTTGGGAAATTTAAAATTTATTCTACGATGTGTACATCTTAACGGAAATAACCGTAATAATTGAAGCCCAAAAATACAAAATAAAACAAAAACATGTGCTTTCTTATTTACTAGTATGAAAGGTGTCATTTTCAATTTCAGCGACTATACATTAGTACGGTATTGGTACGCTGAAGTACTTTTTATTTCAGATAAAAAGTATTGATTCTAAATACCCTAAGATCACATTTCAAATGAATTTATAGAGGGACATTTTAATGCATCACACTGTATCGTATTTTTCTTGTTTCTAGGTACTGGGAAAAAGTGGCGATACCACATGGTACAAACGGTTATATTGCAATTTGTCCGTTCTGCGCGGTCCCTCTCGAAGGAACACCGGGATACGTAAAACTCATTTTCCAGGATAATGTAGATTGAGGATCTTTGTTATAAGATCATGAACATGTGTAGAAATCATTAACTTCTTATAAAATACAAGGTTTATTAATATTAATAAAGTGTAAATAATCATACTACGAATATAGTAGAAAGTTTTGTTTTTACCCCTTAATGCGAAGATAATTAAATTAATAAAGCTAAACTTAAATAGTAATATGAAATACAATAATTAATGTATAGTTACATAATGAGCGAAGTGAGATAAAGTTGCAAAAGTTGTTCCCTAAGTTAAAAGATCGTATATAAAATTAATATAAAATGAAGTATTATGTGCTGCACGAAAAAAAGAATTAATTATATATAAATTATATTTAAACATGTAGAAAAGAAATTTCTTACTGTCCCTTTAATGCTAATGAAAACATTGTAAAACCTTTGTATGAAATTCCTTGCAGCTGTAATAAATACCTTATTGTTAGTGAATTTGTATTTTCCGGTAAAACTTCGAGAGGGTGCGATAACGCGGAAAATAAAATTCTTCAGCTATACTTACATTTGAGATTCTAAAAAAAAAAAGCAAACTACTACTTCTTCATTTCATCGAATAAAGATAATTTATTTTCTGTTTTAAATCGAATATAAAAATTTTGTAAACATTTCTTAGCAGTTCCTTACCGATTAATTTTTAATGAATTTTAATGCCAATAAAAATATTTCGGTGAAACAAAAATTGTTTTGTGTACAACAAATTTTATGCTTTTATTCCTCTCCTTTGATGTCCATATACTTTCGGACTTACAAATAATTACCATTATGTTCAGACTTTATAAAGAGAATAAAATAAAAATCTTTTCAAAATTATAATAATAATCCTCTTCTAATTATACTTACGTCGCAAATAATCACAACGTAAATAACGTGTAAATAGATTAATATTATAACAATTTATAAACCGCACAAATTATCATATTTTACATACGATTTGAAAATACGTTAATAATACAATTTTATTATATTTTCGAATATGTTTTTCATGTATATCTGTGAACAGTCAAATATGTTTCACAATAATACCAATTGTAAGCATTTGATAACTTCCTTCATTCGTAATAACGGAATCGTGTTTTAAATGATATACAATTACTAAAAATTTAGTCAGTCGAAACATTGTTTTTATTAGACACTAGGAATGTAAGCTTTCGTAAAAATCTAATCTTACTTCGTAAATACCAAGAACCTATACTCGCAAGGAAATTATATTACTTTATTATTTGAAGTTTTATGTGCATTCATTAAGTTTACTTATTAATAATTTTTTTTAATATTCGAATCCTCTTCTCCTAATTATATAGCAGTTACGTAAGAGATGAATAATGATATTAATTTTCTTTTACAGTCTTGTGAATTTAGAATATTTTTTAATTTATTGCAGTATCTTATTAGAGCCTTTTGTAATTGAAACTTTTCGAGTCGTTTGAATTCATTAATGCGATTAAAAAAAAAGAAGATACTATGACATGAATGTAAGGTTGTACAGTTTTAAATGACAATTATGTTAACAGTATATTCTTAAACATAGCTTCATTTTTTTATGCTCATATAATAATTACATAATTTTAAGTAATTGTATTATAAATATGTAACATCTCCAAATACATGGAGTTACACCTGAACTATTCTTATATACATGAAATTATAACTAATTTAAAGGTATATTGATATATCCAGATTGAATAGAATAAGTATATTAGTGTCTAAGCACAAACCTGTTTCTACATTTAACAGGTGTATGCCTAATTTTACACAACGATACTTCGAGATATCAGTGTTAATCGAGTGACGAACAATGTACAAATCTTAATTCATTCATTGAAGAGTCTATTGTAAAATGATTAGTGGGCACGGTATATTCATGCGCAATATCATTTTTACATGTATAGTGTGCACACATAAGCACGTGAATCCATACGAAGAGAATGATTGAGCATAATCGATAAAAATAATTAATTTTATCTCTTCCGATCATTAGATCCGCTACGGCGAGACCGAGATCGACGACTGCGGCTGCTGCTGCGTGAACGTTTTGATCTAAAACAAAAGATGTTAAAACCAAAGCACATTAAATTTTATTCTTCATTATCACTTGGTGATTTGTTAGTTACGTGTTATACAATGATTTCATGAAGGCGATTTTACTTGAACTCACTCGTGTCGCTTCGTTTATCTACGACGATTCGATATTTCTTAATTTTCTATTAAGAAAACAACTTTCATCTCGGAATCGTATGCCCTTTAATTGGCACCAGACTGACAATTTTACATGTCGATTAATAAAATAACAATAACTAATATTTCGCAGATTTATTGAAAACATACATCGATACGGTTCTAAGTAATTTGACTAACTAAACAAGCAATGGTAAATATAAATGTAATAGCATGTTGTTTATCTTTGGCCAAAACAGATACTACAGTCTTTCGTCATCTGTATGAAAATCAAATTATGGTAAAAACAAAACATAAAATTATTTAATTTCAATGTGACTGTTTGCTCATCTTAGGAAGTGGTTATTACACAATTTGCTGATTTCGCAGTCTGGAAAAGATATTGATAAGTTTGTCAGTACTATGAAGAGTTTCATATCTTTATTTAATTTTGATTTCAATTTTTAGAAGACCTTACTTTTTTCACCGTAAACACAATTTTCAAAATTTTGAGTACTTATCAATAAATACATCCAACGACTCATTATGTAAAACTATGCTCGATACAAAAATGGAAAAATATAATTAAAATAATGTATGAGTAAAAAACTGATCTGAAAAAAAGTTGATCATAATGTTAGGAGAGACTATTTCTTGAATTTATCATTTATCAAATCATCAATGTCAGTAAAAACGTATATTAATAAAATAATTGAATCATTAATTTAGGTAGTGTTACATTTAATCCTTCACCCTGAATATTATCATAATTATTATTATTACCATTACAAGTATTAGCATGGTCACTATATTATTATCATCATCGTTAGATTACTGCTGTTAGTAGTATATAATTCCCGTCTTTCATCTATTGTTATTATCATATACATACATATATAGTTATATATAAACATATGCCAAATGTAAAGTAAACACATACACATATAAATACGTAGGTATATCAAAAGAGTCACAAGACCTTATTCCTTTTCTTCATTTCCTTATAACTTACATTCTTACTGTCTACTCTTAGCGTTTCACATTATTCAAACTCTTTTGCTATCTCTAAAACTCTGACCTGCCACACTTTTACCCTAGTCTTTCCTTAGGACTCTTTCCGGGAGCTGTATATAAAAAGAACTTTCATGTTTTTCATCTCTGAATTAAGTACAAACGAGTATGTGAGTACAGATCGCTTGAAATCTGTAGTCTCCTGTTCATATATAATTCAGATTGTAACAGCAAACTGCGTATTTCCAAATGACTGTATACTTTAGAAACGCACAATAAGAAGAATTGGAGATATCTTAAACTTTTAGAGGAAGGAAAGGTTTTCTCTACTACTTTCAATTCTATGCACTATACTTCTTATACTATGCAACAGAATCGTGTACATAGCGCATAAACGTGTTCAACAGGAAAAACCTTCCATTCATCTATCGGCATGTAAGGTGCAATGCTTCGTTTCGTTGAGTGTACATGAAATATAATCTAAATACAAATAAACTGCAACAATAGCAAAACGGCGACGTTACTCCGCACAAGATTGAACACTATGAATATTACAAATACTTGATTTGTCCAAGGATACACAACATGCTTCGGATATCCGATCACGATAAACTATAACGTTTGCTCAAATCTTAACCAACCTTTTTCCACGACTACGGCTCCGAGATCGTGACTTTCTCCTATCTCTGTCTCTGCGCTCGCGGTCACGTTCACGGTCGCGATCACGATCGCGGTCACGGTCGCGATCGCGATCCCTCTCACCACGTTCACGTTCACGTTCACGGTCACGGTCGCGATCGCGATCGCGATCACGATCACGATCTCTATCACGGTCCCTCTCGCGCTCTCGTTCGCGTTCTCGCTCTCGGTCACGGTCTCGATCGGTACGATCTCGATCTTTCTCCCTGTAACCTAACCCTCCCCGACGGCTATCTGATCTCTCCCGATCTCTGTCACGATCGTCTCTGTCCCTGTCTCTGCGTCTGTCCAACAATGATTCGCGCTTTTCCTTGCGTCTCTCCTCGACGGTTTTCTGTAGTTCTGCCAATTTCTCTCTGATCTTGATAAAACCTAGGTGGAGTTTTCCGCCAAAGTGATCAGCCAGACGTCTGTCATTGTCATGAATGCCGAGATAGGCGCTGCAGACTTCGCAGACACGTAATTTTTGTTGTTGGTAACTCGATGCCGGCATGCTGTTGCGATATTCCAATTCCGCTTCGCTTTTCTTTTTTCGCAGCTCATCAATCTCACCCATGAGCTTCATGGATTCCTCCACGAATCCTTCTTCGCCCAATTGCTCGGCTTTGGCGAGCTTCTTGCCGATTTCCTCGGCGAGAACGTGAACGTTATTAGCTTTAGCTGCTACTTCTGCACTGAGCTCTTCTTGGGTCTCTGCGAGTCGTTGCTTTGCCTGTTCTGTACGACGATCGCAATCGGCGATAAAATTTTGAAGATGTTCCATAGCCTTTAAATAGGATAAGAAAAAATTTGTTAATACTTTTGGGATAAACACGTAACGACGGTAATTACAGTTTAATCGTTTGAATGTCGAGCGCTGGTATCATTGAGCTTTTCCCGTTTTTCATGATAATAAGGTCATGTTCTCGATTTTTTTTCATTGTTGTGAAAATTAAATAAATAAAACCTTATATACAGCAAACGAAATATACTACAAATCTTACAATAATTAAATTATTATTTTAACTAGTAAAATAACTAACACTGAATAAGGATATTTTAAAAATGAGAAAGATTCAGTACAGACTGTTCCGATCGTTTTCGACATTCAAACGGTTAACGTAGATCAAGGAACTTCAAACAATGCATAGGGAGTGTTTTATTATTATTTTCTGTTGTGTTTCAAAGAGATTTCAATATAGAAATTCATAATACAATATTATTAATGATAATTAACTGATTTTGTTATAGATAAATCGAATAACGTTAACTAGAAACAGATGTGGTTGTTCAGTTCAAAATAGAAGAATTAAAGTTCTTGGTTGTTTACAAATAAATTTATTCTTCTTTTACTATTTTTCGCTGATACCTCTATTCTATTTCGATTTCGCCTCTACAGTTTGTACATTCTATGACTTCTAAAATAAATTAATATAAGTGTTCTACTACAAATTAATATCATACAAGAGCAAATATTAATATTAAAAACGAGAAGTCTGTAACTACCAGTTTGTACACTGAAAGCTTAATGCAGATGAATAAAGCTAGTTAAAAAAAACAGGCATTTGAAATGTTATTTATAAATTGTAGCAGATAGTAAAAGTAAATAATTTACGTATGTAAATAACACCCAAACTATCTACTGTTTTATTATTTGTAATACTATCTGCATTTCTTAATTCAATGCGATATTATAGCAAAACAATTATTTCAAAAAGTATGTACAAAAAATATCGATGGAACGGATACTATTTGCCATCTAATTTCGATGGTTCTCCTTGTAATGCAATGACCTGAGCAAATGTGTATGAACCCGGCGGATTTCAGCCCCAATTAATTGCAATTATAAAATAAAAATAGTCAATCGATACAGTTAACTACTTTGATTTATTTATGTTGAACAATCTTCATGTACTTTTATAATCTACAGGAACGGTTCTCAAAGTATTGGGACCGCGGATCCTTTGAAATCCTTGAATTCTGTCCAGTGGATCCATGAAATTGTAATTATTTTCTTCACAACAAATATTTGCTATTTTTTATTTATATTTAGAGGCACTGAATACTGATGCCGGCGACACTCGTCTTTTCCACTTAACACGTTCGTCGCCCAGCGCGATTCGGTTGAGTTTCTCGCGGGGCCCAAATCCGACTGTCGCATAGTGGAACGAATCGACAATCTAGGTGAAAAAAAATAATAACTCGAGAACTATTTATTTTAGAGAAAATTGTTATATACAAAAGTTTCATAGTATTGTGGAGAGACTATCAGTGCAATATTAATTTTTTATTTCTTATATTTTTTCAATGTTATTTAAAGGTCAAATTCATTTTTTATAGGAAAATCTATATCTTTATTTTCAGATTTTCATTCTACAGAAAAAATAAAAAAACTTTTGTATAAGTCATTTTCTTGTTGGTCTTTGACTGTCTCCCTAACTTTCGGTAGGTATAACAAAGAAGGGTACAGGTAAATGACTGAAACCTTTGCAGAAATTACTTGTATATAGTCTAAGGAATATATCTGGGAAGTTTCAACCCGGTACCTTTCGATACTTTTTAGTTATTCATTTTTAAGTGAACCGTGTACCGCAGAGAATATGATTCCCTTCCACCCAGATTACTCAGCTCTTACCTCATTGCTTGTAAACTAACAATAAGAGCAATTAAGTAATAAAAGTGATTTTCAATATTTTTATGTTGTATATCCTATATTTATATTTAAGTGTTTATTTCATTACATTCCTTTTAAAAATCCAACTGGAAATCCTATTTAACTTGAATAAGAAGAGCGTCACCCATATTTGGGTCCCCACGAAAACATACCCGTCACCCAGGATATAGGTGACGCGGCAACGAACGTGTTAAGCGGTTGAGATTGTTACACCGGGAACAAGAGCAGAACCTATGGCTCGTGACTCAATGTTTTAACCCTTTGCGGACGGGACACTCTGACGCGCGTGTGTCCGCCTGGACGGGGAGGCTTGGAAGCATTTCGTGGGAAATTAGTATACGCATGAAGATTCGTTTGCAACAATTATACATTTCGTACTATATAAACAAATGTTTGCTAAATGATTTACAACATGTCAAATTTTAAAATATGAAATTGAAATTATCAATAACAAGTCTAATAGACTTTTTATTGATAATTTCAATTTTATATTTTAAAATTTTCTAGAGTGTGATATTTCTGAAAACAGTTGCCTATGCACATAAATGTTTTTTTGGACATGTGTCACAGTAGAAACGTGTTGGTTCCCTTCCTCCTTTTATTTTCATATTTGAGCACACAATGCAGTACCTGCAGTTTTCATTATCATCATGACAAATTTGCTATTTGCTTGGGCTGCTGTCCGCAGACACGCGTCCAGAACGGTAAAAGTGCTTGGGCTGCGGTCCGCAGACAGCCGTCCGCAAAGGGTTAAGTTCTCGTCCTCTCACCGTTATCCCTAAAATATATTCGTCCATATAAAAGTATCTTTTAACACATTCAAAACGATTCAAGAGTATTTTCATTGCCAGAAACCTTAATGTCAGACGGTAATCCCCTTGGGATTGTTTCTGTAAATATCTCAAAATCGTGCTGAGGATTACGTGATACACCTCGCATTGGGCCCGTAATGTGTATTTAAAAATCTGATGTATATGGTAAAGTTTGATGAACGCAAAGTGTAAAGAATATTAAGTTTTCTGATCAACTATTTTTTCAAAATAATAATTTCAACATATAAGGTCTCCTGGTAAAAAAATCGAGTAGATCCCTTTTTGGAATACAGAGAATAACGAAATTGTGATAATTGAATGTAATTTTTTTCATACAGAAGAGAATGTATCAATGACTGCTAGATTGAGAAATTAAATGACTCATAAATCACAGAAATTATGCGTACGAAATTTAAATTTTAAATTACAAATACTTTATGTTTGAATAAGAACGAGATCGCTGTATTTCGTATAGTGCTTATCGGTATGAATGCGTGATTTAATATTGCTGTGTTTTATAAATGAATATACTAAATATCCCTGAAAATGTTAGTCTAACATTAACGCCCCTAAATTGTTACATGTTTTTTTTAAAGTATATTTATCCAAATTGTGTATCGAAACACTGAAGATAAATGATGCCGATCAAAAAATATAGTTAATGGTCCGATTATCACATATATTTGAAAAACGATATAAAAGAATAGTATGTAAGTGCCAAAACTTAATATAATTTAATTCACAGTTAAAGCAAAAAGTTATTTTTAGTATTATATCGCTAAAAGACGAAAAGCACATTACAAGCCATGCAGAAAATGTTTTAAGCACAATGGAAACAGTGGTGCACTTTTGAAGAAAAATTTAGAAAAACCTTAAGTATTACTTAAAACGTGTAATAGCATTATTATTATTATCTTCAAATAAAAAAGAATTGTTTGTGGCTGTAACGAGATAACAAAATAACAAATGCTTGGAAAGGAATGCACCATAAACAGGTTCTGAAAAAGGATCTCTTACAAAATTTTTTATTGTTGAAGAAAGTTCGAAATTGAACACATCTAATTAGAAATGTCTCAAAGAAAGTAATCACTAAACTTTTGTTACGATTTCGAAGATACAACTGTATCACATATTCATGAAATACACACAAATTTTAATTACACAGTGTCTCTATATTTAATTATGTGCTTATTTTGAGGATTTATTATCACCTCTGTATCATAGTATTTTTAAAGTATTAGAAAACTTTCTTAATCTTGCGAAAGATGAAAACAAACAATGCATTGCTATTTTTTAAGAAAAAATAGAAGGGTAGTACTCACATCAATGTCGTAAAAGTGATCCTTCTTCTTTTGGGCAGCCTCATAGTCAGCCCGAAGGGCCAAGTCGTGAATCTGGGGGCATTCTCCCAGGTCCATGCGCTGCGATTTACAAACCATTTCATATTAGACAGTAACTCCCAAACGACTCATGGCCTTAACGTTCTTAATTACATAATCCCTCCCAAGTTGTTTTTTTTTATTTACGAAATGTCATTCGACAAGAACAAGGTTCTCGATTCGCTGTACGTAAGAGGAAACTGAACTGATAATCGATAATTAGGAGAAATTATTTATACTAATATACGGCAATAATATACAGAAGTGAGAGCCCTAATTAGTTTAGGAAACTATGGCCCAAAGATGCTTTTAATACAAGAACTAGCAAACGGCAGTTCTTCCCGATGTATGCGCTAGAGAGAACGTATATATATATATATATATATACATACATATATATATATATATATATATGTGTGAAACATATTGACTGACATCTCATTTTTGCTCTCGGACAAAGTAAAAATGCAACTTTACAGATAAATATTTTATTGTGTTCACTTACAGAGTGGCAACACCTCTCCGCCTGACACGACAATGCGATGGCAATGAAGCTACAATCAGCACACACCTTAAGTTCATATGTTCATGTCTATGAAAGAACTTATAGCCTAATAGTTTATTATACTATTTTATGTACGTCACGATAGTAGTTTTAGACGAATTCTAGACGATTTAGAAAACGAATTCAATACGTACATCCAATGCTGAAGGGAATTTTTCTAACGGATCTGGCACGCTGTACAATTCCGCCTAATAAAGTCTTTCTGCCTCGTGCCACCTTTCTTTCTTTCTCTCTCTCTCTCTCTCTCTCTCACTCATGGACATTTTGTCATTTTGCAAATTGCCAAAATAATCTTAACGAACTTGTCTATCATTAATTCTCTTAGCGGATTTCTCATTAACGAAACATTGCGAACTGAAACGAAGCGTCACGGTTCTTCGCACGGTTTTCTCCGAGGATCGGTGTATCCATAAACTGTGCCGAATAAGTTAAAGCTTAGGGGAAATCGTAGGACGCTTAACACGCTTTTACACGTGGATTGGAATTTTGCTCTCTAATGATTCTCGATTGATCGTGGCAATTAATATCCATACGCATGTTCCCCATGATCATAAACGGTGGAAACGAAGTAACGGAATGGTAACTAGGAACGAATCCTTTTATCATATGTAAATTAACACTGTTACTATGAGTTTTGCTATATAAAGAACAACGTCACGCGTGAACCAACCGCAGTTCGATATAAGCATCAGAGATATCGAACGAACGGGATCTATCATCGAGAATCGAAAGACAAATAGCAATAAATTGTAATTTCGAAGTTAGATTTCAAACGTTTGTTGGGTTCTATTGGCAATTCGCATGGTCTTACTTACAGATCACTGCTTCATTTTCCTGTACCCATCATACCTCCCAGGATGAATATATTCTCACACATACTTTCAAATAGTAAACTTCATTTCTACCTGCCGTAAACGGCATTATTAGTAAGAAGCGACAATAAGACATCGTCTCATGAATTCAGCATGACGCTACTCACCAACTTACTGGCCTTTTCTGGGGTCTCGGAATTTATACTCGGCGTACTCAGCCTCGCCACCGTGCACCGGTAGAGGGGCTGAGGTAACCGTCCGCCAGTTTCTCAATTAAATAAATACCTAGTACTTGAATTATATTGTTAAGGTAATCAAATTGTAGAATGTAATACGTACGTCCTCTTCGCTTTCAGTACTTACAGTAACGCGCGTGTGAGAGTGACAAGTACAACACGACATATGAGCGGACAATACTCGCAACAATATTGTACAATGGATCAGATTGGAATTGCTTTTTCCAGAGACTCTGGAAATAGAACTGTAGGTACATTGACATTAGTGAACCTGTATATCATCACTCTCGCGAGTATACGCCAGAAGTATTTCATTTTTACATATATACATAAATAGATTTATTTTTTTCTTCATTTATTTATTTATCTTTCGGTTTGTATCTGTGGTGTCTTTATCATAGCTTACTGTTTCAATTCTATCGCGGCAAAACCTAGGACAAAATGCGTAAGGGTGCTTGCTAACTACGATGACGGATGGTCGCGTTGCTCTGGAAGCTATACTACAGGAATTTCCTTCGGTATCCTTATCGGATTCACCTCGTGTAATCATCCCCACTATCTTTTCTGGTTTCTGTTACGACGCGAGTATCATTTATGCAATTACGAATTTAAAATATCTTTACCCGGGACTTAGTGTCGGTACATTTGTTTGATCTATAATTTGTAACTCTAAATCGCGAGACAGTTGAACTGCTAAATTTTAAACTGGACGTAAAGTTTCATTAAAAGATGGTGAAAACACTTTGAATCATTAAGTTGAATCGTATTTAACACGTTGAATGCCATGGGGGTCACCGGTGACCGGCACTGTTGAATTCGATGCAATTTCTTATAAGTTTTAACACTAGAACTGCCGGCGTTAAATCTATCATATTTAAAAATATTAAATAAGTATTTTGAAAAAAGGGGAATTAAGAGGTGGAAAAGATGATCGATTCGGCAATTTATGTTTTATAAAATTGACGCAGAATATCTATTCTATGAGTCTCCAGTAAACTTGGAGAATTTTTGGAAAAAATTGTGTACCAGTCATTTTGACTGGTTTGGTAGTTCTAGTGTTAAATTGCGATATTCACGGATATGTTAATATATTCAATATTAAAATATTGTTGTTAGAAAAGTGAAGTATTACTGGGTACATAGCTATTCTTACTTTTAATGTTTCTATTGTATGAAGATGTGATTTTAATAGAAACAATTTCGGTTCGGTGCAAATGATGAAACTAGCGAAATACGGGTGGCATTCAACGTGTTAATATTGCCGTCTTTCTATCTGCTCATTATTCATCGTTATTTGCGAAGAATTATATTTGGTACAAAACTTCAAGCATATAAGTTGGATTGAATTGGCCGTTTTCATTTTTCCATAAATTAGAATAGCTGAAATTTTTATTGTTCCGCTTCTAAATAGTAAAGAGCACGTAGTAGTTTTTCATTGTAGCCAACTATTCTTTTTACTATGAAAATAAATTTATTGTGACAATTCTTGGTATTTGTTATTGTTGTCTCTACTGTCATATGAGCCCTTCACTTGTCAAGTCGATTAACTCCATAAAACCTAAAGTGGAGAAACGTGATGAAATAGTATACAGCCATTTTCAAAATTCCCTTCAAAATATAAATACAAATAAGTATTGGAGAATATATAATCGCATTTAGCTTTCCTCTAACGAAGTATAAAATTAATAAGGTGGAATAGCCTTGAAATTAATTAGATTAACTTCTGAATTAAATTATTTATTATTCGATGTGCTTTGTGACTTAAATTTAAAAAAAACTAAAAAAGTGGTGTTAATCACTTTGTGCTGCGAACGGTTCATATGTTGTAGCAAGAAAAGAGTTAAACGAATATAAAATTTATTTTATAACTACAGTAAAATGTAAATTCTAAACAGAGCTATATCATTAGTTATTATTTTTTACTCATACTTGTAAGTTACTGATAGTACAAGAAGTATAAATACAATTAAACGAGACATCTATAAAATATGATGCAAAGTATATTATTTGATGAAAATCAGTTTTCTGTTTCACTGTAAATTACAGAAATAGTATTGGATTCGGTTTTAATTTTTCTAAAAAACGTAACCGTACAACTTCATTTTCCTCAATGCAAATATCAGTACGATGTTTTCCTTTAAAGATTATTACGTTCAAAATATCAAAGATAAATTATTTTGTATTCTGTATTAATTTGCAGTGTGTGTACGTACTTGATTGAAAAAGAAGAAGAAGAGATAGGAAATATTTACAGACAGTAAAATAATTCTACAATTAAATAGAAAATAAAACATTTTACTAATTTTAACTAATTGTCACCTGAGCTGTTATACATCAACAATACATAAGCATATTTTGCATATTGAAAAAGTCAAAATGAAAATACACTTTCGAATATGAAACGATAAACAAAATCGCAGTGGTTCCAAGGTGGAAGAATCAGTTAAAAATAATTATCGACGAATAGAAAAGTATTTTTATTATTATTCTAATATTTCTCAAAAATTGTTTTTTTTTTCTATTTTATTACACATTTATTTGCCATTTAAATTGGACGGATAAAGAAAACTCTAACCATGATTTAAATTTTCTTGAAAACCATGTAAACACTGCTGATGCAAGTATACGTTTACGATAACGTTAACACTCAATCGGCGGACGTTGACCTTTTCAACTCTGAATACGTTTGCAACACTCGCCCGCCTTCGCCTGATATTCCTCAGAGTACATTAATATATTGACAATTCTACAGATATATAAAAGTAAATAAAATCAATTGCGACGGAAAAAAAATATGTTTACATTTATATAACCAAAAAATGAACGCACATATTTACCGACAAACGAATACACTTGCGAATAAGTATACAGTAGACTCTCATATAACGCGAGTTCCTGTGACCCGATAAATATATAATATCTACTGTTTTCATGTAATACGATTCTCCGCAAAACCCGCCAAATAATAAAATACAGGAATTACCTGATTTAGCACGTTGAATGTCATGAGGGTCACCGGTGACCGGCGCTGTTGAATTCAATAAAATTTCATATGACTTTTAAATTGTAATATTTACGAATTTGTTAATGCAGCCAATATTTACGCGTTAGTCTCAAAAAGGTAAAGTCCTGCTGTCTATATATCTCTTTTTGTATGTAAAGTTTCTGCTTTGTAAAGATGTGATTTTAATAGAAAAAGTTTGACTTCAGTAGAAATGAAGAAACTAGCGAAATACCGGTGGGATTCAACGTGTTAACAATTAAATCTTCTTTAGTTGAGCATCAGATTGTTTTCTTCGTCGTACCCAGCTTCTTATTTGCCATCGTTGTTTCGTTTTTTTATGAAATTTCATTGAAATAAAAGATTTTTCACATACATTAATAATGTGCGTTTTAACCAATTTTGTATGAATGGTATTTATTCTGAAAATACTGCTCTATTTGATAAAACATAGAAAATAAAACTTGGCATAACGATAATAATTTCAAACATGTTACTTAGGTTATGTGCGTTGTAATTCCCGTACAGCCTGATTTACAACGTAGTATACGTCAACCGCGTTATGCAAGAATCTACTCTACGCGTAATCTATGTATTCTATAGTATTTTTTTATTTTATAACGTCTGAAACACAATCGTTCCTAACGAATATGCATTCTGTATAGAAACAGAAACATAAAGACTTCGTCGATCAAATGGTATACGCGTAAGAGATACTTTTACTTATTGCTGGATTAATTCAACCTATGTAATATCCACAATCATCCTTATAAAAATGGCCTGCATTTATTTAGTAAGACTGGAATATAGGAATATTTCAAAATAAATCGATACAAACGATGTCTAAAATTAATTATTAACACTAGGTTTACCGGGCAGGTCATTTTGACCCATTTCGAACTTCACGAGGAAAATTACAGAAACGTTTACATTCTTTATTACCACTTGCACTGACTTTAATTCATTCAACGAGACGAATATATATCGAAATTCATTTTCATCAAAGCCTTCTAGTTTTGAAGTTCTCTATGTGGTATACCTATGGATTCGTGTCAATAGAGTTAGTTGCATAAGATCGGTAAACCTAGTGTTAAAGATGCTGAAATTGATTATGAAATGTAATGAAATGAACATCATGGCAGAATAAAATTCAATCTTAAATTCCATTAATAAGTTCGCCAATACAGATAGTGGGGATGCTTGGATCTCCTTTTTAAGATGCTCTAAGACATTGTACTGTGTGAAATATTTCAAACCGTCCGTACTTCGAATACTTATCCTTATGTAAGAAAATCATAAGTTTAAAACCGCACAGCAATAACATAGCCATTGGAAAACTCAACGCTTATCAAATTAGTCAGATGTTCCGTGTTTTCCCTGAAAACCCATTCCAACTTTCGCTTAATAATAACATGAACTGCTAGAATTGTCTAAGTAAAAATCGGTCAACTAATCGTAAAACTTGACATACTTTAATCTTAACAAACACCCTTATGACCAATTCGCACGAGATGACACAGAAATGCGCGAAGCAGTACTGCCACAAGTGTGGCAATTTTACTCATTAATTTCTGAACGTTTGTCATTTTTATGATTTCGTGGGCGTACGACTACGTTTCATGATCGGACGGAGACGTCATCGCAAGTGCTGTTTAATTAAAGGTATTTTTCTCGAGGTACACATAATTCCTGAGAATTTGGCGGATGTATTCTCAGAATATCTTACTTTTCTGCCCCATTCTGCACTTCAACGCCTATCTGGTGTGAATTGATCGCAATCAATTCATGAAGTACATTACGTAAAGACCATTCAGTTTTGTACGCTCATCGCAAAAGACTTCTTATTATCTAGTTCTATAATATGGGAGAAATCGAACAGACCGATTGGCACTGATGAGTGAAAAAGAAGCACTACACATAATACGATCGCGGATAATTTCCTGGTGAGTTGAAAATATTACGTTTCACGCAACGTATGTACGAGAGTTGGGATGTAAAAAAGACTATGCATGATTGTATAAATAATCTTTTAGATATATATGTAATATTTCCGAAACAGTATTTTTTATGTTAAAGTTCATATGCTTCTCGTATGTTCGGACGGATTGACGACACTTTTTCCGAACGTCTTTAAAATCTTGGTAATTAGACTTCTCTATAATACGCGTGAATATATACGGCAAATTCAATGAATGAATGATAAGATACTTTTGTGTCTTGCATTGGAACTTATGTTTATAAAACGATTATGGTTACACGATCCAAAATAAGTTTGAAGAAAGAAAAAAAATTATTGAATTCAGACTTATGTACATTTCTCTATGTATGTAAACAAAAACACTGAAGCAGTTGAATGTAACAGAATTAGTGACAGATTACAATAACTCTTCGGGAATAATCTTGCATTTTACATTTACATATATATATATATATATATATATATGTAGAGAAGTTTAGACGTTTCTGTATGTACATGCAAATAGACGGCTCGGTAATTTATTGAAACAGCTCATCTAGTGTTAATGAAAACAAACGTAGATCATATATCACATCTAACGAGTACGATGTGGTTAGGAATAGCAGTAATAATTTTAGAACTCTATGATTTTTAACAAACAGTAAGGTCGAATTTATTAATTCTTCATAACTATAGAGTATATGTATCTAATAAATCTTGATCGTAAGAAATCACTGCTGTTGAAGGTTTTTAGTGGAGCATATCTTGAAAAATTTACTTTTGAAGTAAATGGTTTAAATCCAAAATATTTATATATGATCTATAATCGTATAATTAAATTTATATTGATATAATGTAAATTTATTTGTGTTATATAATTAATTAAATATTTAACTTCAATAAAATAAAGGAAAAGAATTCAATACTACGATATTAACACATTCCGAATAATATTTACGATAATGTTAATTATTTATTAATAAACTAAAAAACGATTGAGATATTGTTGATTATCTTTCCTCGTAAAAGAAGTGCAAATGGATGCTGGATTTTTATTTACTCAATAAAAAACAAACTTTTTGAAATTTGTACTAAATATGTTGAAAGATACTCAAAAATAAATATTAAATAATAAAAATAAACATTAAACGTTAAATATGTTATTATAATTTATTATAGAAATTTAAAAGAAAATAAAGCCGAAATTTAAACGCCAAATTGAAATTCACTTATAAAAACATTGTTAACACAAAACGTTAATAGCAGTTTTCGATTTCATTAAAAATTTTGTGTAATAATTCGTTACTATGAATTGTTATAATAAATGCAAACATTGTCCATAAACTCATAGAAATGTATTACTTTGCTTCCAAATAGTTATATGCAATAATTATAATTTTAGGTGAACTTAAACATAACATTAATAATATGCAAAATATTTAGACATACATATATATATATATATATATATATATATATATATAAATCACCATCATTGATCTGCAAGAGAAATAAAATAAGGCCTTAAAATGTAGCTTTGAATATTTAGTTTTGAAACACCTTATAGAAATTTGATAACATAAGAAATTGGGAAAATCTATGTAGCATAAAATGTATGGTTCCATTGAAAATTTTTGTTAAAAAATTAACTTAAAGGTTTTTAAGTTTTTCTTTTGCTGTTGTCGATATTATGCATAAATACTATTGGTCTTGGAAATTAAAGCCACTCTTAACTATAATTAAAAGTATATCACGAACAACAAATTTTTATTCAATAAACATACTAGTATTAACATGTTCGTGGACGTGAATGTTAAAGCATTCATTTTCATTGTAATGCCGTAGCATTCATGTCATGCCAATTGATAAAGTCAATTATAATTCATATAATTTTATATAACCACAATTTTTTGTAATTGTTATGCATTTTAAAGTAATGGTCAACTGATTCATTGAATATTTTCATATTATTTTATTTTTTCCCTGTGTAGTTAGAAGTGCAACACTTGACTGTCTATTTCTGCAGCTCACTGAAATTTTTACTGTCCACGAACGTGTTAAAAGTGGCATGATTATTTATTTTGAGGTGTATCTTATGTATTTGTATGGAAGTGTAATTAATTTCTTTAGTAAAAGAAATAATTCTTTTCCTCTGTGTGTCTGCCATTTCATTCAATATGTTGTATACAAATACATGTGTGATAGCACTAATGTCCTATGATGAGAAATTCCATTTACTAATTCACATTTTAAAGAGAATCATAATTAAGATTACTCCTCGGAAGTGGTAATGATGTTGACATTTATAAAGTTTTGGAAATAAAAACAGAGAATGGAAAACCTGTTCATATAAACATATTAACACATTGCACACTGGTCACGCGATAATGCAGGTTTTTAAATATACAATTGTAGATTTGGCCGATCAGTGTCTGTCATATTATTCTCTCTTAAAAAAACGGTAAAGTGGACAAAAATGGCAGTATTATTTCGTTTAAATTGTGCATTACTTAATACCTTTAAATTTGATATTGACTTAAATGGCAAACATTATCAAATATAAAAAATTTGAGATCTACATTCACGCTTTCAGCAGCTGATATTTAATCGGCATACAATGTGTTAAGGTCCCCTAATGCATACAAACCGTTGCAAAGGGTGCTATTTAATTTTCTCGTAGAAGAGAAACAAATACAGCTTAAATAAGAAGAGGGCACCAATATATCTCTTGAACTACGAAATATTAATGAGTTTACATATTCTGTTTGAAAAACAGATTCTGAAAAATTATTTTGAAATGTACAATTTTACTTTGAAATATATTATAAACATTAATCTTAACCCTTTAAGGTCTTATGTGTACATTATTTTTTTATGTTTTTTCTAAAGTTTTATTATGCACATGATGATAATAATAACTAGACAGTTATTACTGTGCTAATTTCTGATATATTTTTAGCTAAGACAATAAAAGATTAAGATATCAAATACCACGGATTCAAATTTGTATTGATACATATTATCATCTTTAAAAACTTTAAATGAAGCATGACTCTAATAAATTTATCCAGTCAGTATGTTTTTTATTGAATACTGGACTTCAGTGATTAACACAGCTAAAGAAAAATAATTTGCTAGAATTTAGACCAATCTAATATTGCGATCTGAGATGTATGATTAAATGCATAAGTTCATATACATATATGTTTAATACTATATAAGCAATACATATGTTATGGAGGTAACACGTGATGATATATTTATTTCCATTTGTTTTTTATACATATATATCCTATTACTTCTACTTCCTTAATTAAAAAAGAAAAATCATAGTATGCATTTTACATATAATGTAACTACAACATTACGTGTATGTGTTTTCTAAACATAAAGGTAGTTCAGTAAATGTAAAATTTAAAAAAGAAGCAAAACAAAATTGAGCAAATATGTTAAAGGAATTGAATCGTGTAACCAAGCAAGTGGAGGATACAAAGGTAAAAGTAAAAACTTGAGATGAAATTATACCGAGATCGGATCGCTTTCGTATTGACATAAAGAATTAAGGGCATACATGAGAATGCTCTATGGTAGCGCGTAAGTGCCAATGGTATGTCATCGATATTCAGTATGTGACAACTTTAAAATATACTCACCGTTGACGATAGGATTTCATGCGGGCAGCATGCCAGTAAAAAACTCTTGCAGACCTTCGAGTCGGAGTACTTCACTTGAAATTTGTTATTTTCACCTGAAAATGCAAAAAAAAATTTCGTAGTAATAAAATCGGATAATATTCTGAATGCAACTGTAGGCCACCATCTTGTATTTTCATGCAAGGCTTCAAGTCCCGACAAATGTTGATGTTGGAAGCATATAACTTTTTCTTTAAAAGTATCTGTACATACCATTTCGTCCTGTGCCCATTAGCTGGTCTAGCATAGCTCGTATCTGATCGTGAGCAGTCATTTTTATGAAAAAGACAATGTTCCAGACACACTGTCAAAGAGGGGAACAATCAGCCACGCCGCCAGCCTTCGAGTTTCGACTTATCGTCAAACTTGTGTTTATCGATCACAATATCGTTCAAGGCTTATTCTGCGAGTGTAAGTTAAATAGGTTGCACGAAGCACAAGAACCATTCGTTGTCCGTTCGCGAATAGGATTCCATCGTTCATGCGCTGCTAACTTCGTGTATCAAAAAGTTCAGATTTGATTGGCCAGAGTATAACACAAATTTTAAACAAGTGTGACTTCTATCAACGTAGTGAATAAGGACTTAGATGACACAAACACATATTTATAGAATAAAGAATTTTAAATCATATATTATTTAATAAAAATTAATGTTGCGTTATTTGATAAGAACTTCTCTATCAATATCATTTTTAGTTTCCTTTTTTAAACGAATCTCTTCTTTAGAATACTTATTATTTTCTTATTTATTATACCAGATGTTAAGAATTCTCCAACTGAGTTTTCTTCACACTATTCCATGTGCTTTCTATTATTTACAATAAAAATAACAGTTTTTGAGGATATTGCGTTGAACAGGTCAATTACTGTAAATAAAGTCGTAATAAGAAAGTTGCCTGTTATGAATCAGTTTTGATTAAAAAATATATTTATTTTATTCATATTAACTTAATAATTTATAACGTATATTTCACTTTGTGATGCTTACATGTTTCATATTTAAAAATTTATATAAATACAATGATTTTAAGATTAAAAGATGATTAAATGTTATGAGCACATTCTATATTTTGATTTTTGCTCTATACCATGTATTTTTTCTTCCTTATTCAATGTTTCAATGCATAGAATTATTCGTACTCAATGATAAAATTAAAGGTGTTGAAGAACAAGTTAAAATTGCTGGCTTCTTAAAAATATTATTACGTACCTACTAATTAAGAAATTTCTAATACTATGATTGATATTATGAGATGAAGGCTGTAACAAATATAGGAGTAGGCTTTCTTTAAAAACATTTTTATCTACTCATCCTTCAAATTTCCTATTCAAATTCCTATCAAATTCGAATACATTTCATAAAACCTAAAAGTTATTTACTTTCATTGTATACACAGTGACAGTATTTATATAAAATATTTGGTAAAAAACTTTAAAATATCATAATAGATTTAGATCATAATTTTCCATACTGTCACACTGACGGAATAATGCTGCAGTAATACGGGAACTACTTAATATAGTTTACCAGCAATAAAGTAATTTCAACATAAAAATCATCGAAGACTGCGTCATTGTGAAGAATAGCCGAAAAACTGATTTTTTATTCAACGGAAACAAACACTTTGTGTGATTTTAATTTATTGTAATGATGAAAATCAACCCTAACGGAGCATAAGAGAATTCACAGAAGTGCAACGAAATATGGTGATTCAGTGTCAGTGTGTAGAATTCGCTGTATTCCAAAGATCTAGTAACCCTAGTGCGCGTGTGTGAAACGCGCCGGGGGTGGTTGGTCGATGGTCCGGTGTACGAACGTGAAAAATTGTGAACAGTTTAGAAAAATTTTCTTCGATACTTCTTGTTCCATTTTGTATTGTGAGGGTATTACCTCATATTTTTTCTCTGAGTAGTGATTTTGTGTAAACGAAATTGCCATAGGAGGCAAGAGTGAAAAAGCCGATCAGAGAACTGCAGCGTACAATACGCACGCGGTGTCTAAAAATGGCGAAGGCGTTTCGCGCGGTGACAGTATCGACTTTATTAAACAATGGACAGTCAACGCCGAAGTATAATAAACCGGTTACGCTCAATATTAATTATGATCCACAAGGTCTCAGCGTCGAACTTATCTCAGGTACTGGTTTATTGATAAATCATTCTACGGAAATTATGTTAACGTCGATACGGATTAGACAACATAACCACACTTACTCGAACGCTTACTATTTTTTTTTATTAAAATATAAACCATTGTTGTTATATGGGTATCAATCGTCCATTTCAGTAATTTATTCACATTGGTCTAACAGAGAAGATAAATGATTTTATATTCTACTGGTTTTCAATTATCTATTTAAAAAAACGGTAAATCAATTTGACCACAATGCCCGCCCGCGATTTTTCTGTTATATGATTCTATTTGTTTACATGTTCTGTTGAGTATCACGATACAAATTTGACGTCATTCCGTTAATTTATTAACCGTTGTAGATATATAATTTTCTCCTGTGACCTTGCAAAGAGACAATAGAATGTGTTTTTTCAAAAATGGTTTACACTGATATAATGTAGATTCCTATGTAATATTATACCTTTATACAGAAGTTTTGAAATTTATTATAATTATTAACGCAAATAATATCAACCTTATCTTTTTTATCGACCAATTATTAATCTCTTTGTATATAATTAATACACAATGTTAAATGTATAATTCAAAAATATGTAATAATTTTGGAGCACCATTATTGAAAACATATGTAACTTATTATATATGCATTTATTTATATAATAATAATTTTTTTAAATAAAGCAGTATGTAACAAAATTTTTGTTTAATTCTAAATCCAAATGATTTGAAGTATATTGAAATGATATCCTCTAAAATATAATCTTTTATATAAATATCGTTTTTAGGAAAAATTCATGTAAAATCTACAAAGAAGTATTTAATAGTTGGAGTAAAGAAAATCATAATTTTTTATATATTAATGTACCATTATAATGTTAATTCTTTTTTCATTTCATGTATCATATTAGGAGAATCTACAAGTAGAGACAAAACATCGCTATTGGAATTTCCAGTGACTCATAGTACTGAATGTTCTAGAGTATCTTCACGAAGTTATGTATTTACGTTGGATACAGATAGTTTACTTATTACATTTGCTAATGAAACTGGTAAGTTAATAACAGCTTATTCATTAATCTAATTATAGTTGTGTATTGACTATAAATTAGAATAATATTTTATATACATTACATAATTTAATACATTTGGTGTTATCTTGTATTTTCTTTTATTATGTTACTTTTTGCAATAATGTGCTTTAATACTTTGTAATTGAATTATTAAGAGACTGGATTCCTATTATTTTGTGCACAGTATTTAAAGTATTACTTTGGAGCGTTCAGTGAAATTATCTTTTCAATTTTACATTGACTTTATGAATTTACAAAATATTTATGTATACATTATGCTTATTTTATATAAAAAAAAGAAGATATTTTCATTAATATACTCAGTGCCACATTTACTTACAGAAGTATTGATTAATAAAATTAGGAATACTAGTCGTTCCATGTTATACAATATTCTCATTTACAACACTGTTGTTATGATTAATAAAAAGTAATTGAGGATTTAACTTTATTTCATAATGTGATTTGTGTATTATATATATTAACATTTTATATGTATTAGTAGATGTATATTAAAGTCTTAAAAATAGTATGGTATGATGTTCCCATTACCAATTTCCTTATACATAAATTTATCATTGAAATTATTTTATTTTTAAGGAATAATAATTTTTTATATAAATTTTACACACATTTTCAATAAACTTTAAATATTACACTTGTTTTACATTTTTACTGAAGTATTGCCAGTATAGAAGTTCCTAAGGGAATTATTGGCACATAGTTACTATGTTGTTCTTTATATCTATCTTTGTGACTTTATGTATGACTATTGTCACATATAACGATATTAAATAATTATTATATACTAACCTGTATTCATTATGTTCATATTTCATGGTAATACGTGTAGTTTTTACTAATTAATAATATGTATTATATATTTCGGATACAAATTAATTTTCTGCTATATAAATGTAAAGACAGGGTTTTATTTCAGCATGTTTTATAAGTAAGAAAGTACTAATGTAATATTAATATAACATAATGTTATGTTTCTCATTTAGATTTTCGGAATTTTCATTCGCAAATACTTAAGCTTAAAAATGGGAAAGGTGTATCAGCATTTAATGAAAGAACAGAAGAATCATCAGCAATGCAATACTTTCAGTTCTATGGCTATCTTTCACAGCAGCAAAACATGATGCAAGATTATATTAGGACGAGCACATATCAACGTGCAATTCTTGGAAATTTATCTGACTTTAAAGACAAAGTTGTATTAGATGTAGGCGCAGGTTCCGGAATATTATCATTTTTCGCAGTTCAAGCTGGTGCAAAGAAAGTATATGCTGTAGAAGCAAGTAATATGGCCAATCATGCTGAATTATTGGTTGCTGCTAATAATTTATCAGATAAGATAATCGTGATAGCTGGTAAAATAGAAGAAATAGATTTACCAGAACGAGTAGATTGCATAGTGAGCGAACCAATGGGTTATATGTTATATAATGAACGAATGCTTGAAACGTATCTTCATGCAAAAAAGTGGTTAGTTCCAGGTAAGTGTGAATCTTTATGAACTTTCAATTCTTGAATGATTATTGGAGTATGAATAACAAATAAATGTTTGCACAGGTGGGAGAATGTTTCCTTCGCGGGGAGACCTTCATATTGCACCATTCTCAGATGAAAACCTTTATATGGAACAATTTAATAAAGCTAATTTCTGGTATCAAACTTGTTTTCATGGTGTAGATCTTTCTGCAATGAGAAATAATGCTATTAAAGAGTACTTCAGGCAGCCAATTGTAGACACTTTTGATATACGAATTTGTATGGCTAAATCAATCAGGCATATAGTAGATTTTCAAACTGCGAATGAGACTGATTTACATAAAATAGGTAATAATTTGTACATTTATCGTTATTTTCAGCTGTTTAAGACAAACAACATGTAATTAGTTAATAATTTGTCTATTCTATAGAAATTGATGTGGATTTTCATATATTGGAAAGTGGTACCTGTCATGGACTTGCATTTTGGTTTGATGTTGCATTTATTGGTTCGACACAACAGGTTTGGCTAAGTACAGCTCCTACAGAACCTCTTACACATTGGTATCAGGTTCGTTGCCTTTTGGAAAATCCATTATTCTGCAAAAGTGGTCAACTGTTGTCGGGGAAAGTTATTCTTATTGCAAACAAAAGGTGAAGGTTTATTTACCATTTACACTAAATATTTTTTGTCGCTATAATTATCATATAGTGTAGCCAAACTGATTTCTTTGCCAGTTTTAATAATGACAAGATAAAGTATTATTTTATGCTTCTATTTAAACACTACAATAAACTACAGTTTTTAATATATTTAAGAATGTTGTCATTTTTTAACATAGTACTTTATCGATAATAAATAACCATTACAAGCAAAGTTTCAAGTAACGTTTCGGAATCAGGTTACGAGTGATATTTTCGAGTAAACGGTAAAATTTAAGCTGAAAATCTAATTTTGTACGATATGAATATTTCAGACAATCGTATGATGTGACAATAGATTTGAAACTCGAAGGAACAAATATGGAGAGTAGTAGTAATACATTGGATTTGAAAAATCCATACTTCAGATATACAGGTGCAGCAGCACAACCTCCGCCAGGTTTAAATAACACCTCTCCTAGTGAATCCTATTGGACTACTTTAGATGCACAAGGTGCAAGACAAGCAGTGAACATGGTGAATGGAATGTCAGTTAATGGCCTTGGTGAGGTATCAATGGATGCAACAGCAGCTGTAAATCCGAGCAATTTACTTGCAATAGGTAATTACATTTGCATTGTTTTATATATTTATGAATTTATGAAACACTTATATACTTGCAATTTAAAATATCATTGTAATTTAAGATACGAAATTATTATGCTCATAAAACGTTAAAATTTTGCAGAACATCGTTTAATCATCTACTACGATGTTTACTACGAATTAAAACTTTATTTTTCCCAGATAAATTGCAAACATTTGTATGATCCACTATTCAATTTCAAGAATTTCATTATTGTATCGTCTGCTTTTATTAGTTAACGCTCACATATTTTTTATACAAACTTATTTCATGCAATGTATCATCTTCAGCGCGATATTTTATTAGTCTAATATGATAATTATCGCTCTTTTCATGATGTAACCTTATGCCTGATATTAGATCGAAGCATGTCAATTGTTTGTAGATGGCATACGTTTACTTTGCTTTCATGTACCCATTCCTTAATTTTACTGACAAAATCGCAATAATTTCATATATGTAACAGGAGGTCAACCAAATATTCATCCTGGTTCGATCTCGAGCACAGGACGAGGACGGGTAGGAGGTACGGCAACGAGTACACAAGCAGCACAACTAATAGGCGGTGGAATTACTCCAAACATGTTTACATCTCCTGCAACGGTAAGTCCCCTATAAATACATTCATATCTTCAGCGAGCTACTTCCTAAGTAGAACGACGATACCAGTACATGATGCATTTTATCGTACCGGCACTTTGTACGTATATGTATAATGCCAGGCAATAGCTCGCTAAATATTCAATTGTAATGTACAAGAGGATACTAAAGTGTACGCCTGCCTGCGTGTCTTTCGCGCTACAGCTTGGTGTTACTTTCCAGCAATCGCTGGTCCTTGGCAATACTTCACATTACCCAGTGAATCCCAGCTTGATGATTGGAGATTATGTGACACCCGGTAACGGCATATCACCTCAAGCGTATCGACAATGATCTATGGCAAAATCATTTTGCACTGAGTATTCTCACACGGCAAAACAATTGCAAAGCGATCGTCATAGTGTTAGCAGTAGTGGGGACACCATCAGCAACAATAAGCAAAATCGCAAGCTGGTGTTTAGTTCTCCAGCAAGCAAGTTACGACTTTCATCTGCCGTTCGGATTTTACATGCTGTCAATATGGCCAATCTCAATTCGAATGTTGGTCAAAACAACAACAATAACAACAACGTTGCTTATTTTAACAAAGCCATAGTTGGTTCTGGATTTGCATTTGGATGGAGCGCTAGAAGGAATAAGTCTCAGTGGGAGGCACGTTGGAGGAGACTGCGAGCCGTCCTCTCGTAGTTGTCATTAGTTTTCATACCATTATCCTTTATTTAATCATCCCTCGAAGATTTGATCTTCCAGATCGAAGTGCATGCTTGCCAAATGTACCCAAGAAAATATAATATTTTTTAACGACAATACAGTTTACTGTGCGTAGCATTTCACGCGACACTATTTTACGAAGTCCTGACATCATTTGTACATCGATAATCAGTAACGAGAATGACCGAGAGTAATCATGTCGCAAAGTTTTACTTTTTATTTGAAATACTTTGAAAGTTTTTTGGTACCAACGTACTGAAGACCGCATATCGACTAAGCTATGATGATGTAGTTTGGCTTGGTTGATTTTCGATCTTGAACGATTTTTACAGAACTCTAGGGTAGTGTATAACGTTCCAAACATCTTGACAAGTGCAAAAGCAATAATTCGTTAGGAATACGATAATGAGCACTCTGTGGTATTGCCTGTTATTCAGCTAACTTCAGATTAATTGAATTTCATATACTTTCGGTTCTTTTGTAATACATAAAAAGTATAATTTTTCATGAAAGTTGCATATCGTGTTTTTTTCGTGCATCATGATTTCCATTAATTTCTGTAGCATTTTTTTTATTCCTAATATATAATATTTTCGTTAATTATTTATAATTCAAGCTAAAATTGTATATAAACGGTAACGCAAATCGATTGATCCGACGGTATAATTTACGGTAAAGGAGTATTACGTCGATAAAGCGAATGGTAAAATAAGTTGCGATACGTATCTGATTCATTGTTGTATTATTGCAATGTATAGAACTTAGGTTAGCATGTACAGGCACAATTTGAAATTTATAATATTTGTATTACATATCGGTCTTTGGTCAATAGGATTAATTCTATATTTTTAATGTACTTCAATTATTGTATTGGACACTTCTGTTAATTTTCTGTTTGTCCTTTATCACTTGATGATTCCATTCTGTAACAAATATTACTTTTTCTTCTGTTTTTTTATCGTAAATTAATTTTATTTTCAGTATGTTTTATTCTTTTTTTGTACAGTGATTAATTTTCAAACGATGATTATTTATCATAAGTAGAAATAAAATGATTATAATATTGTAACAGAAGTTTCAAAAATTATTTGCAACACTCTGAGAGAGCGGTATATTAATGAAAAATAGAAAAAAATTAATTATTTAGACGTGATATTATATAGATCTCAGGCGGCTTAACACAATACTCATATCGCTATTAAAATTGTATAATATCAGATCTTTCGTATTTTATTCGCTTTTCGATACAGCAGTTCTTGTTTCAGTTTTATATAGTGAAGTGTGATTATATTCAATCGAGGAATTGACAATGGCGCAATGTAATTTCAAAAGAGTACAATTTTGATTCTTGATAACAAGTAAATTGCGTTACACAATGAGATGGATATAAACTGTTTTACAACTTCTCTAATGATGCGTTTTTAGGTTGCAAGTATTTGGAAGAACTGTGTACATAACACGCTTAAAACTTACACGTCGATTATACATTCAGATCTCGATATAACATTTAAGTCTCATTAGTTCCTATGGAGTGCTCTTTATTTGTTAACTGCACAAACTTGCTACCATATTAAGATACTCTTACATAAGCTGCCCGTTTTCATGTACCTTAGAAACCCATTTCTGTGCTTATATACATTCGGTGGACATATTGTTTTCGTAACACGCTATTCCATGTATTATTTAACAACGACATAATAATTCCGGGCTCTGCTGATTAGAATCTTAAGTACGAAGAGCGTATTATACTTTTTGCTCATCTAATTGTTACATTGAATTAATACCGACAACTGAAACAAAGTGGTTTGTACCATTTACTTTCATTATGCTATAACATATAATTTACACCGATGTATACTTTTAAAGTGTAAATAGATCATGAATATTTTTTGACAGTTTCTTATGAAACGATTATACCTTTATGAGAAATAGCATCTAATTTTTTGATACGCGTGTTTAAGTACTCGAAACCACTTTGGCCGCAGGCATTCCACAAGTGCTGATAATATTGTACGATTCGTTATTAGTAATTAACAAAAGAAATCCGCTTTTTCCAATGCCTCTCTCTTTCTCTACTTGTGGAAATGAGAACATTAAAAGCAATATTTAGAATCAAGCGCCTACAAAAGTATTAGTTACCACATCTTACGTTTTAATAGGAGAGACAAAAGATTGAGTAAAACTAATGAATAAGCATACGTTCTGATATTTTTCTAGATATTGCTTTCAGTGTCGGCAAACATACTTGCGAGTGCGTGTGTTTTTCTCTTATTTTATATAAAAATCTTAATGACTGAATGTTACAAAATATCTCAGGTAGTGACGTGAGCTCGAAGGATTTTTACACTTTTTCCCCGTCGTATTAATGTTATTTTACGTGTACTCGGTTCGTGAAGTTGGAATTATACTGAAATGTAAGCCTCTTTCAGGATACAGACCCGTAAATACTACTGAGCTTAATAATAAATATCGCATTGCTTCTACCGGATTAGGATAATTTGCAGTAAAACAGAAAAATGTTCTTTTACAAAGTCTTACCGAGAATTTCTTTCAAAATTTCTGTTTTCTGCCGTTACATTTAGGGTTTGTAACTTATACATTATAGGGAAAATAATTATGAATTGGGCATAGTGAGCATTAGGAATATTTGCATTTTCCTTTTCTACGTCACTCTGTGTGTACCGGAGGATGACATTTTGGACTATCGAGACCATTGAAAAACGTCCTCCTAATTATGCGATACTTGCCATAAAAAATTAATTGTCTTAAAGCAAGTTGTGTTCATGAATTACGAATAGGATTTTTCAATGATCAATTCACTCATTGACGATTAAGTTTTTTACTATTTATGCGCGGTAACATAATATATCAGACGATATGTCTTTCTTCGATAACGATAATTGGGAGATATGTTTTTTTTCTGGTTTCATCCAAAAACAACAGTCTAATCTGATGTTGCTCATTCGTGTTCAAGTTTAACAAAACACGTGAGAAAGTATACCGAAAGAAATCATTTAGTTGGACAATATGAGTGCAAGTAATGTTTATTACATTGTATAACAGTTAAATTGAATTATCTTGTTTCAAAGGAATACCAGTAGAAATATTTTTATTTTAGTAGAAAGATATTAGTCGCTATGCATTCCGTACACCGAGATTTCATACATTGCGATTATTTAATTCAAGAGCGTGTAAGTTTGATGATAATATAAAACATAATGTCGAAATTTTCGTTTGAAGGTCCACTCGGAGCATGCACTGAATTTCGTTTTCCGTGTGATAATTTATTTTAATTTTTCTGTGTATTTCTAATTTATAAAGAAAAGACGGTTGATGGGAGAGAAAACTTAAAACATTATAATTTTTCCTTTGCCACGAACGAAACTTTCCAACGAATTTTTTACAATTAGTACTTTAAGTGGAAGCGTAATACAGTGTTGAGGCATTTAATTTAAATCATTCGGTCTTTTCTCACGTTTTGGGAAGCTAATATTTTACATTAAAATGGCGAAACGACGTATTATTATTAAAATTACTTTTGTAAGTTTATTTTACAAGGTAAGAATTTTCTTTCTCTTCTATCATGTACTTTTGATTCAGCTTTCCTAGATGAAGAGTTGAGATCAATTCAACGACACACAATGTATATAAATTTCCTTGCTAACTCAAGTTATTGCTTTTTTTATTTTCAATTTCGAATTACAAACTAAGCGGTATTCAAAACCTTCCACATTAATAAAGATAAACATGTGTAATAAACAAATTATATCTAACACCTGATTTTTAAATCGCATATCAATTAATTTTTCATTTATTGGAAGTTATATTAATATGATTTTGGTATGTAACGTAATTTCTTAGAATTTTCAAAAAGAGAATATTTACATACAGAAAGGTTATAATTATTATTATGTTACTTAAAAAAATCAAACCACGTAGAAGTATAATACTTCATTCTATATTCTCCGCAAGAAAACAATTTAAAAAATCAGTGAATTTTTCAAAAATACTCACATTTTAACCAATCATAAGGTTTAATAAAAAAAATGGTTATTTTTGCGTTTTATTTAATATCTACCTCAAGGTGATATAATTTTTCCTCCGAGCATTGTACCTTAATTCGCAAAACCGAAAAAGTCGAATGGTTTCTGTTAAATGTTCTCCGTTCGGTTAAATGTATGTGAAAACAATGAGAATAAATTAGTTCATGTGATATTCAATAAAACAAAGACTTCCAAGACTCGTCGGCTCAATTTCTATAATTTTCTATGCAAACATAATGGCATACATTATGCTCGTTGTGATATAAATATAGATAAGCATAATAAACAATCATGCTTGTTCAATCCTATAAACGTTATTGGCTTAATGAGTGTGTTTAATATGTACGAATTATAGGAAGCAAATCAAATATCAACTTTCGTCTGCATATAACATTCCAATAAGCAGTGCCACAAATAAATTAATAACCAAAATATCTGTTTAATATCAGCTTCTATCAGAGGCATAATGGACTTTCAACGATTTTAATAAATCTTAATTTGTACATAAAAAAATGTGTTTTCCAATGTGTGAGAAAATTACTCGTAATACTACTTCTTTAATATAGATTTTTATTTATGATTTGAAATATTGATTTGTATATTAAACATTTTCTCTTCGAAATTTCCATTGAGCATGTAGCTTTTAATACGCGAAAACTTAAGGAAACGATATAATTATTTCAAAGCAGATTTGAGAATACTCAGTTTAAATGTTATGGGCAATAATAATTTATAAATTATTGGGATAAGTATTTTATGCATTTGTCTTCCTCGAAAAAATACATTTAAATTATACGGAGGGGTGATATTCAACATTTTATTAATTTACATTCATGAAATATTTTCTGAAGCGATATTACTGTTAAATGCAATTAAAAAATTGTTCTACTTTAATTGTCAGATAATGAAATACTCAAATACATATCGTAGAATAAATATGTTAAATATGAAGTTATAAAAATTGATCGTATACGAACTCCGTGTTTTATTAATACTTTTTAGTGAAAATATATATTGTAATGTTGGATAACGTGTGCTAACTATTAGTGATTCATTTTGATACTGAGAGATAATATTTGCTGATTTGTAGAAAATGCCAGGTGATGATTATAACCAGATTATAATAATGATTATTATTGTTCTGGAATATGCAATGCATGTGTTGTACCACTACTGTCGCTTTAAAATTGTTAAAAGAAATGAATATGGTTCTAATCGAATAATAAAAATTTCATATTATCGATATAAATTATTAAAACAACTAACTTTATTAACGAATGAGATTATTTTGTACCGTAAGGGAGATGCTTATTAGTTTTAATAGTTGTAACTTTAAAAAATAAATATTAATTTCATTGTGAAAAATTTACCGTGCAAATGTTTACATACTGTTGAAAATTTTAATGGAACTTCCATTTTTATAATTGCATCAATAGTTCTTATTTAAATTTCTTCTTCATTGTGAAAACTCGTCAGCGTTTCTTCGTACAAAAGTATGCAGACTGAGATAACATATTTATCTTCTTATAACCAAATTTACCGCAATAAAAATATAGGTGATATATATTAAAAAGCTTATACTAAACGTACATATATCTCAAAATGATTTTGTATTTATTAGAAAAATATGTAAATAACTATATTCTTCTGGCGGAAATTTCTAAATTTCACAGTTTAAGCAACTCGATATGATACTTTTGAAGTTGAACGTGTTTAGCGCCACGCAACTATTGCCTCACTTCCGGTCCATTACCGTATGGCGCGTGAGTGCAACATCCGTAACTTTGTTCTAAATTGTTTTAATAAATTACATTAATTTTTAATACAATTCTATACTTCCAAACTTAAATCATTAATTATGGCTCGAATCGCATATCAATTTCATTCGATTTATGTCATATTAGTGCGTACCTTTTCAATAATCACACTTTTTTTTACACAATACTATTAGAGATATAAGATCTTAAAGTTAATACTTTTATAATGTGGTGCTTCCACACTGGAATTGGAATAATGTTTTTTATGTAATGGAAACTTATGATCCCATTATTGCCCTATTGGTAGCTATCTGACATGCTTTACATTTGTAAATATTTCGGTTTCATTTCTTTATTTAATCTTGTACAACTGTGGCGGAAGAAAATATGAGGCTAGCGCTATTTTTTTTATATAAATTTTAAAGAAGATTCCTTCACTATATATGACATACATCGCGCAATAGAGATGCACATAAAACCAGTTAATAATCACTTGCAACAAACGAGGGATTGAAATATATAAAAATGTATGGGATAGTTGAAATATATTAAATAACTCCATAAAATTTATTTGACAATTTGCGAATGAGAAATTAATAAATTTAACAACAAATTGCACAATCTTGTAATGCGGAACAAAATTGCAACTTTGCGATCTTAGCTCTAATGATGGAAGTTGTTTAAAATTAGCATTGTATGCAAAATAATTCATATTCAATGTACACGTATTTCTTTGTTATGTGAAATAACCTTAAAATATGTAATATTGTATTAAAAGAAATCATAAACAACAAATTAAAATGTATATACTTTCAGCAATGCTTACTGTTGACTGGTGATTTCCTTTTCAAATATTTTAAATTTTAAAGCATGTTTTGGTTTGAAAAATGATTATTCGTATCAATAAACTTTAAAATGGATTTTTTTTCAGAAACATCGAGATGCAAAGAGAAATGCATCCACCACGAATAGTGTCAGTGTCGGGACTGTGAGAGCCACTTGAACATTCCCGCCGAATTTGTGGTTTCCTGCGACGATGAGTGAGTGCAATATACAAAGTGAACGAGACATAAGACCTGGTGTAATATAAAATGAATTTAATAAACGTTTATATTAATAAATGAATCTTATTAATAAGAACAAAAAGAATTGCGACAATATTTAAATCCTGATTGTTTGGCACATACGAACTTCGTTCGGTTTTGTAATTTTACACTTTCACATTCTTATATAAAGACGCCATTAGATTGTGTCCTTTGAAATTTGCTGTATTAATGAACACTTCAGCGCCTATCAGAGATTTCAAGAACTATATATTTTAAATTGTTTTTAAACTTTAATAGATACGTGGAAAACGTAAAAGTATTGTGCGTGTAACTAACCCGAATAAGAACGTGAGTGCCTTTAAGATTTCCTTCCTATCTCCTAATACCTCAGGTAATATATTTAATTTCTTCAATTATTGCACGGCTATACTGATGTAAATTTAAATCCATATTCTGTTATTGTTGTACTAAAATAAAAATATCGATCTTCCGTCGTATCCTATTTTTTACATATTATTAACGTCATAGCCGTCATAGCTAAATAATATATGACATTGATACGAATATAGTATAACTACTATTTTCTTCACTAATTTAAATTATATTTTTTCAATAACTGATATCACGTGAAAATTGTATCCTTACAATATACTTTTTTTCTAGAGATTCATTTTTAACTTTACGTACTGTATTCTTCTATACTGGAACCTATAAGGTGCGCCAATTGTTAAGATAATTTTTCCTCTGATATATTAAATTCCTTTCAAGTTTTATATAAAATTATAATTTTACTTAAACATTTTCAAAAATACAATTGTATACAAAGTATGAAAGTTATAAGATTTAACAAGTGCTTTTAGCTCGTTAAATTCTCGTTAATTATTTATTATTACTTAAACGGTTACAAGAATCAATACTCTTTGGGTTAGAGTTTAAAGTTAACGTATTTAGATGTATTTCTAAAAATAAATTTGATAAAAAATATTATACTCTGTTATTTATTTTTTCCTTCATGAAATTATGAAATTAACACCTCCTAGTTTTCGTTACAAGTTAAACTGAATAATTTCAATTGAAGGTCGGGTGCGATAGCTATACGTAACATATATGGATGTGTAATGCATACAAAAATGACCGTACAGTCCGTGCATTTTGTTACAAAAGGTCCAAAAACAAAATTGACTATTTAAAATGTCGTGATAATACAAATTGATATAAATTAGATATACTTCATTACGCAATAAAATCATTCGTTAAAGATTGTCATTGTAATAACAAATCCATACGTTTACTTCAGCAAAATTAAAGCTAGGTTAAATACGTATTCTTGAGACTTCAAAATTCGGAAGCATTCAATAACTTACATTGTTATTGAGTCTAATGTATCCCGCGGCATAATTATAATTTTTGTAATCGTTTTATACCTTGATACATTGAAGGATTAACGAATTGCCTCAAAGTACAATTTTACGATGTACAAAAGAGAGTCGACATTTCTATTTTGCTCAATTACAATAACATTATTTATTTACCTAAATTATGTACAACCATATTATTATATTGACGAGGTATTTCACATACCTCAAACGTTGCAGTATTGTGCTGGAAATTTTTCACAGGTACAGATGATTTTTTCTTTTACAAAGAGTTATAACTTTCTTAGTTACCATATTTAGTAGTACTTGGCTGTAACAGTACATTATTTATTCATTACTTGCTAGAATTAATTTGTAAAATAAGTTTGAAATCATTAAGGAAGTTTCAAAAATTGTTTCATTTATTATAATAAATTATATCTGAAAGGTATGTTATTTTCAGTGGAATCCTAAAATAACTACGTTTCCTGGATTGTACCTCCTTACAGCTTTAATATTGTCGCCCTTAAATCTATGCAACATTATATGCATAAGATGCATCAATTTATTTGGAACATTTTTTAATCTTTATTTAACATATAACATAATTAAGACAATCTGCGTTATTCATTGGAAGCAAAAGTGGAATGAGTGGATGAAACTCACAGTAGCCTATAATATTACGCTTCTTCCGCCTTTGTACTTTTGGCATTTTGCATATTACACAGATGTGGTATCCGTTAACACAGTATTACTGATGTTACTTTTACATTTACGTAAACAGTACAAACTGGCAGCATTTATAGGTATGTAAGCTGAGGTATATAGAATCAAGAGTAATTTGTTAATTATAACGTTACAAATTAGTTCTTGAATAATGTAATATCTAAAAATATGTGCTTGTAAATTCATCAAAAAAATGTTTAATACTGTTCAATATATTGGTGCTATTGGTGGTACTAATAATTAAGTGAGAAAGAAATTTTAAAAAAATTAGTTATTTAATGTACAGGTATATTAGCTGTCTTAGTTCGACAAACAAATATTATTTGGGTAGCATTTCTCACTGTGGAACGTGCATTGGATTTATTGCATTATCGAATGAAAAAGCCAGTTTCTATTGAAAGTATTAATTCTGCGATTCATTTCAAAGTGAGTAGATTATAGTCATGTACAACGTAAACCTGCTATTTATTGCTATCTAATTTCGTGTAATTTTTAGCTAATATGGAAGCAGATAACAGAAGAGATGGATCATGGATCTGCTTCATTTTTAAAATTTTTATTTCAAATATGTGCAAATTTACTTCCATATGTAATGGTGTGCCTAGCATTCGTTCTATTTGTTATTTGGAACAACGGAATCGTAATTGGAGATCGTACAGCTCATGTACCTACTATTCATATTCCACAGTTATTCTATTTTTCTGTTTTTGCTTTCTGTTTCTCATGGCCATACCTCATTACTTATTGGAAACATTATATTAATTTTATTCAGGAGCACTGGATCTTAGGGAGTTGCTTTTTTCTTCTTTTGACAATAATAGTTCATTGCAACACCATGGTTCACCCATATGTGTTGGCCGATAATAGGCACTATGTATTCTATTTTTGGAATAAGTTTATGGGTAGATATGCCCTATTTAAGTATTTATTAATACCTCTGTATTCATTTACATTGTACGCCATGTATTTTAGTATCAGTCATCTACGATTGATATCGCAAATTAACTACATCTTTATGATTTCTGTAGTTCTTGTTCCTCAATTATTACTAGAACCACGCTATTTCATTATTCCTTATATTATTTATCGTTTAAGTATCAGAAAACCAAAGAGATGGCAAATCATGATGGAATCTTTGACTACGTTTATAGTAAATTTTTGCCAGTTTTCTATTTTTATCAATAAGGTATTCTACTGGGATAATGAACCCCATCCCCAACGAATTTCATGGTAGAATACATTGTAAAATATATTTATACATTAATAAAAAACTGAGTAGCCTATGTATTTTCTTATAAATTTTTCAAAACATTGTTATTGAATTTTTTAATAGATAATCATTTACATTTGTTAGCACATTAATCTCATATTTTACTTTTGTATTTATAAATAATAAGAACAATGGTTGTTATAATAAGTAATCATGATCTAATACATTAAAAAAAGAATATTTTATAAAGTATGTAACAAATTTTTTACATTTCACATATGTTTAATCAATATTACTTTTACCATGAACAACGGCACTGATTAAAATATACAATCATAAAATAAAACATAATTTATATTAAGTTTGTTGTTGATAGAATAAGACAGGAATTTTATAAAATCGATTAAAATAAGACCAAAGAACACACTTAAGGCTGTAGGCTCTAGGTGAACTGACTGTAACAGTTAAGCCAGAAGAATACGAAAAGAAAGACGAAGAGTACTAATCACAACCAGCAATGATTATAACAAATGCGTAACAATAAAAGATAATTACGAAATATTGTACTTTTATTCATTCATTTTGTAAAGTTCTTCTATTTCGTTAGTAATTTATGACAATATAATCAAAATGTTTGTAGTGCATCTTTTTTGTTTAAAGAATAAAAATATATAATGTCATATTTAAAATTTAAATAGACAAGTCAATTTAGCAGCTGTACATCTTTCTCATTCTTTAAATTAAAACTTTCTATAATTCATACGTGTAATTTAATTATATTGATGAGAACTTAGTTACGTTCTTAGTACGATGAATTTTACCCGATAATGGCAGACTTAAAATTACGATCTATCAAAATTAAATTGATATTACGAAGAAAATGTTTAAAGTATATATCGTACCGATTCAACTCAACAAAAACAAAAGTAAAGGATTTTTATAGATGTTTCGTATAAATTAGCATATGCTGTTGTAATGTATTATGTTTATTACATTTCCGCTTTTTGCTTGTACAGGGTGTAAAAAAATTGCCAGACATTTGCAAAAAAAAAACTGCCGCAAAATTCGCGATAAGCGAATATTTCGACTTATTTGTTTGACCAGCTTTTCGCATTCGTCTTGTTACGCAGGTAAAATGTCTGAGAGGAATCATGGGTCAGAAACGAACCGTTCTCTTGCAAATTGACTTTTAATTGGGCCTCCGCGATGGAATTTTCGCTTAGTAAGTGCGACTACCAGCTGATCCTTTGGAAAGAAATACACGAGATATCCGTGCTGGTTCGAATAGCTAAAGCAGAGGCGTGCTACACGACATTAGAAATTGGGGGACTAGGTCTCCGAACCACTAAGAAAACGGCAAGTGTTTATGTTCTTCTCCCCGGGAGGGCCCTTGAGCGAACCCGAAACCGAACGCAGGTCATTGACGTCTTCCTAGCCTCCGAAAAGTTACATCGAAATATACTGAAGAATCAGCTGGTAGTCTCACTTACTAAGCGAAAATTCAGTCGCGGAGGCCCAATTAAAAGTCAATTTGCGAGAGAACGGTTCGTTTCTGACCCATGGTTCCTCTCAAACATTGTACCTGCGTAATAAGACGAATGCGAAAAGCTGGTTAAACAAATAAGTCGAAATATTCGCTTATCGCGCATTATGCGGCAGGTTTTTTTTGCAAATGTCCATCCAATCCGAGATGTTGAACAACCCCTCCAAGCCATGACAATTAATTTTTGTACACCCTGTACCTGCTTTCATATCCACATCGTTGCTACGTATATAATTGTAATGATGCAAAAATATTTAATAACAATATACTCAAATTATCGTAGCGAATAATACAAGAATAGAGCAGCAAATTGAGAAAATAAAACTGTTTTTCGATTATTCAGGAATGTTCAATTCAAAGTAAAACTATAGATGCTTGTATTGCAATAGATTACTAGACGAAGAAATGTGTGGTCTCAGGCCTAACTCAGTTTAATCAAACAATAAAGAATTGTAAAAAATATGAATGTATTTATGTTCACTTACTTTTTTTATCACTGTAACTGAATCAGTTTGACTATATTAAAAGTTGATATTACCAATATTGGAAGAGGTTAATAAGATAGAAAAAATAAATTTGTATAATATTCTCTTATTTAATTACATTGTCCTCTCAAACTCGCGGTTATCGCCGTATTAGGATATGTTTATGCCGGATATACAATATTCGTAAAGCGTAGACGAGAATAGCAAGAAAATATTTCAAGCACAGACGTTATTTTGCCGCCATTCTACATTTTCGTATTAATTTTAGACCTCATCATCTCAAGTATCGCACTTGCAATTAATTGTCTTTCCCTTCATTCAAATAGAATTTGTTTCCCTTAATACCGGTGCATAAATATAATTGCATAAAATTTAATATATACGAGTAATAAACAATCTGGACGTGGGTTTACATGTTTTTTTTGTTTTTTTTAAATATACGTTATTATTGCATTTATAGGTACGGTATTTCTGATCTTCAATTATCTAGGTACAATGATTTATATGCAGATAATTCTATATTTTTTCTCAGTTCTTCTCGTCCTCTTTCATGCCGTTGATTCCGTACTTTAATTTCTAAAAATATTTTGTTGCGGTTGATCTTCCCGTCTTTGTTTTCTTTCGGAAAGTCTTTTGCCGATTCTGACTTTAGTATGGTATGTCCGCATTGCAAGAGTTTCGATCCTACAAATTCATCTGTACGAGAATTTAATATTTTCCTCGCCAATGAGACGTATATGTATGCCTCATTTGATGTTCAAAATTTCCTCTTAAGTTTAACAAACGTTCACTTCCTTTGAAGATTTCTATTTCGCATTACAGCCATCTCAAAATTCCGGTAAGAATTTTTCTGAGGGAAATAATTATTGCCGCGTATCCGATAATGATTTCATATTCGTTTCCATTTGCTAACTGTAAATACACTGACACCGTTTTCCATAAGAAATAAATGTCGTTCTTAACAAACATATTCGGTGTAATTTTTTGAATTCAATATTGTCGTGATAAATAATTTGAAGATGAAACACGAGTAAGATAAAACGGAGTTTTTGGTCTGTGATTTGCAGAGGATATCTGGGAAAAGATGGTAATTTTGGAACTCTTGCATCAGTGAAATAACATTAAAACTGATATATATGATTTTTTGTGAAAGGATTAAATTTTTGTCCGACAAAAATTGTTGTAAAAATTTCTTAATACAATTGAAATAAAACATAGTAACTAAATTACATTAATATTACAATAATATTAAATAATAATATTGAAATGTAAATGGCAACAAATTATGTTATACTCGCTGAATCTTCAGTTCAATTCTGCGGGAAGCTTTTTCTATTGAGGGAAGACAATAGCTTCGAAAATTGTGAAGAAATAATAAAGATACAGGAACGTTTTAGGAAACATTGTAAATATAAGAAATTACTAGAAAATATAAATTATTTATAGTAGATTCACGACGATCTATAGTGTCGGATGAAACATTCTGTATTGTTCAAACAAAAAGGAGAAATAAACAAATTTGATCCGTCTACAATATATTTATAACACTTGTATTCCAAATGAAGATTATGAAAATATTTGATAACCTAATGAAACTTAAATATAAAATAGGCGACTTGTATTTTTCTTTGGATATAAATAATTAAAAACGAATGATATGGTAGAAACTACACATATACCACTAAATGTATACTCATATATGATAAACATAAATACAGATTTTGAAGTGTGTTCTTCTGCTTTCTTTTATAAATAGGAATAATTCTGTGATTTTTTTACGCATCTTCTTCATTTTTTTTGCTCTACGAATATTATTATTACATGTAATCGCTATCCCATAGCCTTCATCATACGAACACACACAGCTGAACGCAATCATTCCAATAAATTTTCCTTCGTTTAAAACGGAGATACTAAAAATATGAATTCATGGTGGAATAAAATATTAAATGAAGAAAAAAACTTGAAAAAAACCTAAATATGTGACTTTGTCTGAGGACCGTTAATTATCCACCCAAAGCAAACGGAACCTGCTACATCATATTTTTTCTAGCAAAGTATTATATATATCTCAAGGAACAGTCTTCGTTTCTTCATTTCGTTTTTTTTTCGCGTTATCAACGATGATGCCATTACAAATACTGAAATTTTAAGGCCCAGTTTTTGGGAGATTTCATCAGTTTCTTTCGTTATTTTCACCATAAAACAACGTTTCATCAGCCTCTGTTTTGGCATAGCATTCGGAAGCGTTAATCGTTAACAACATCGGCTTCGCTTACCGTTTAAAATTCCACTTTGGTTTCATATGACAAAGATTAAACATACCCTTATGGCTAATAAAATTCTCAGCACTCACGCATGCAATGGTAACATATCACACGAAGCCATGATTACAGAATTATTGCTTTCACGTCATCGTTCTTCAATTAGACTTATCACCACACCGCAGAAAAATGACGGACTCTATGTTGGTTTAATGATAACGTTGACAAATCGCAGAATAAATCTGTAGGGTGAACTGCGCTACTTGCACCGTTTCGATAATTCTATAAAAGTAGATTGAAATTAGTATGAACGAATTTAAATAATGCTTCAAACTTTAGAGAATTTTAAAGATAACGAAATGCCCGAGTTTCTTGTAGCACGATTTATCATTTTTAATAGTTTAAAAGCGTGTTTACATTTTGTAGTCCTAACTGTTTCCTTGAAGATGAACTTGTAGATAACGTTGATAAATATTCAATCATGTTAATACACTACACGTTGACTTTTGATAATTCAGTTTCTTTAGTTTTGTTTAGACATTGCCGTGTATAATAAATCAAATTTAAAATAGTTGCTGTTGTTTAAAATATTGAAAAAAATAAAGATTGCCAGCTTTATTGAATGTAAATTTAACTCTTATCGTGATAATAGACTTGATAAACAAAAAAGCATCGATGAAAGGCAATGGGTATATTAACTTTCACTAATTCTTACCGACAATTTAACACGTTATTGCCTAATTGTAATGTGTTATGTCTTCAAACGCAATTTAATAATTCCGAAGAATATTAAAAATTAATATTGTCAAAATTATTTTTCATACAGAACGTGATTTCAACACAGTAACAAATTTTCCAACCGAATGTTTTCGGTTCCACAAAATGGTGTAGTTGTTCAAAAACGTTATCCATTGTTAAAAGTATTTCTCTTATTTAGATATGATATTTTTTGCTGTTAGCCGATGATTCCGTTTCCAAATGTATCAATAAATGAACAAGAATAATGTTATAATTGAATATTTATGAAATTATCGGAGTGGTTCAAGTCGGGTCATCCATCCTATACGAGATATCTGCTAAAATGCTTATTACATTTGTGCCCATAAAGGTCCTAGTAAAACTATGTGCAATGCTGTCGAAACATTGGCTGGGACAGGTATATCAAACTGTCAACTCATCGACAATTTAACAACAACGTTAAACATTAACGTTAGGTAAACAATTGAAGCCCGAAACGACAAATGTGTTTCACAATTAAAACCGTCCTCGAAAATCTCTTCTTCGATACCTTCCAGCGATTTTTCACAATGAAACAAATAGCTAATGTTAAAGTATTCGTCCTTAAGAATGTTTACAGTAATCAGGACTGTTTTGAAATGCCTCCCGGCCCTTACATTTATTACTTTACGACTCTCATCGTTTGACTCTCGTATTATGTCTCGTAATGTTCTACGAAAAAATTCTTTGTTTAATCATCATTTTCTTTCTATTCTCAATAGTTGGTATAACTCTACACGTTAAATATGTAGATTTAAATACTTGGTAACTTCAATTTTGTAATTTTACTCTCGCATTTGGAATATTCTTTGTCGGAAAATATTTTCGAAGGCTCTCAAAGGGTCATAGACCTTGGAAAATCGTTTCGTCTAGCGTGCTGTGCCTAATAGATAAAGCGACACTGGTAATAATTTATTATGTTTTAAGAATCCAAGTAAGTCCCGAAAGGTTCAGAACTGAAAACGGGGGTTTCATCTAGACGCAGTTCTGTTGCAGGAGTTTGATATACCTCGATTATAAAGGATTATTTTGTATACACGTGGCACCTAACAATAAGATTCGAGTGTGCTGTTTGAGCAACAGCAATGAATCTTCCGAACGAGTTCTTAATTATTACATCCTGAACCTTTAGTGGTTCATAAATTTTTCTGTATCACTCTTATCACTTTGGTAATTAATATTACATACGTAACACCAAAATCACTGAATGATCGAAATAAACAGCCTCGATGCGTGCAGTTGTGTCTGACTCGTCCACATTATGTTGCGGTCGCTGAATGACGTTTTGTAAAGGATATAACGGTTATTACACATATTGTGCTTTAGGTAAATGCTGCTGACCTAAACAATTATCCTAGACACACGTTCAAGATGATTTGAAACATTTATCAATTTCTTTTATACCTCGCAAAAATAGAGAAGTCTCGCGGTATAAGGTACGGGGTAAGGAGAGAGTGTTGTCCGCATCGCCTATCCCCACCATGAAAATCCTGGAAACATGAGATCGACGAATGACAACCGAAAACAAAACACTCCTTTCGTCGTTCACATGACGACGCAGCAAATGTGCGACACTTTCTGCCAATGACGCGTTGGAATCGAAAATGACGTCAGAACGAGAGATGTCTCTATCCGTCAGGCGAATCACAACAAACCACAGGCCAGAGGACTACTCTATTTTTGTGGGGTATAACTTGGACAAGTAACAAGTCTTGATGATGTCATGACAACATACTCTTGTAAAAATAAGACACCTCCTTAGTGTTATAGTTGATTATGATGTACAGTTGATTGTGAACAGAGTTTTAACATTACAAATTATGAAATAAAGTATTGATGAGAAGTGCAGCAACGAGGTTTAAGTTTTGGTATACCGTAGAGAAGTTCTATGTTCTACTCGGTTAGTACAGTACTGTTGCTACATATTCTTGTAACAATAGATAATTTGTTTGAAATATCAATGGTACATTGTGATTGCTTGCTTCGCTCAGTTAATGATTTTGGTGTTGGACTATAACGTACTATGTATATTGCACCATGTTTTATTCTCCTTCTCTATCTACGCATGCATTCGATATGAACGTTTGGACTCTACGACTTGAAATTCCTTTCGTCGCGAACAGTATAATAGGCTGTTGTAACTCAATGAACTGGTATAATTTACTGACTCGCTTGGAAAAAGTCTATTTTAAAATGAGCGTGTTTGTTTACACATGCGAACATATCTGACATAGCCAATGTAACTTTTACACTTTTTAGTGGATAAATATGTTATAGTATATCATTATAGATATAGCCCGTTTTTTTTTAGAAAAAGCGTTGAAATTCCAATATATTTGGAGAATTATGAACAATCAAAGAATTATTTTGTTACCAATATTTTGGTATTTTGTACATTTTAATATGCAAATATTACTTGTATATTAATATATAAATATTATTTGTTTTGTAATTAATTGTTACAGAAGGTATACCATTTTTGTCAAATTACACCAATTGAATATTTAATTACCATATAAAATCAGGTCTCAAGAAGTTTAAGTGAATAACGTGAGATTTAATCATCTTTACTTTTGCGATTGTAATAAATATTTCTTTTTCTATGATAGATAAAGAACTTTTCTATGAGATATGCAAAAAATCAGTCTTTCTATATATTGTTTAAAGAATTCAATCTCATAATTTTTTCATAATTCCTGAAACATTTTTCCATGAAATAGAATTATTACTATTACAAAATATCAGGATTAAAGAGCAATTAAAACAGAAAATAAAACAGCTGTATTTCAAATTCCAATGGACATTAGTCAGGTATATTTTTTGTTTCCATCATCAGGCATATGTCAGATATAATCACAAAGCAATCAACATATTTATCTTTTCCGAACCCAATTTTCCTTAAATTCATTGGAGCAACTTGCATCATGAGTATGCATAAATGAAACTGATCAAAGCGAAATAAAGAGCTAATGAAAATCATCGCACTCATGAATGTATTCGAGCTATAAAAATCTTATTTATTACCGCTATGCTATAAGTTTGACTAATTCTCAACTTAAGTATTTGCACTAATTGGTCATTGGCCTATGGGATACATTACTATGTTAACGAACTAAAGTCCTTGATATTAATATATAAAATAATGATTAATGCTATACTAGACAGAGCTATAACTGCCGCACCGAAAGTCAGTCGCGTGATCTCGTCACGTTTGACGCTTCTTTCTTTTTTTTCCGAAAAAGAGTTTCGCTCTACAGAGAAGACTAGTTTCTGCGTATTGTAAGGCTGATCGAAAATCATCGTTACTCCGGCCAAGGACTATATAATACTTCAGGCACTGAGACACATCCTTCTTTCGCACCTAATGTATTCATCTCGTCAACGACGCCGATTGAGCAATGTAAAAACAGTGCAGATAGGATCGTCTTGAGATCTCTCTTACGAAACACGGGCTCAACATCATACTATCTGCTGTTTCAGCTTCACGAGATTCGTCGCGCCATAGAGTTTCATATCTAAGGGTGCGCTCGGCTCATTTTTCTTTGTTTGCGTATGCCATGCGAGAATTCTCGTACAATTGTCCGCCAAAAATTCAATATCTTTGGGTTCAATCGGTGCGAGGCTCTTAAGAAATCCGTCCTCCTCATATCCGGCACGGAACGGCATCATCGCGTTCGGTCTCTGAAGCAAAAACTCCACGTTCACGGCGAAGCCCGCCATGTCTACCGGAAACTTCCGACCAGCAATCCAGCCGTCGTAAAATCCAACGAATTTCCCGTTTTTAATAACTGGCGAACTCAGGCCGAACTTCGTGCACAGGCCCACTGGGAACATGGAGACCGTTTTCGTTTTGCGGATCTGAAACAGATTGTTTCTCATATATGTACCAAATTGTGCAACTTGAATATCTTCAATTTGCATGTGTAATATATAAATATAAGCAAAGTGTGTCTGCCATTTCTTTAATTTATGAATCTACTGAATTTTTCATGCGATCGCGAATATATGCTAGTGTGCGCTCTTCAGGGATTATCCCCATTTTACGTGCTGCTGTTCAGGCCTTCTTTTAGAATTTATTTCGTAAAATCAGAACACTGTATTGTATCAATCGTTTATAAATCGCGTATCAATCGGTCATAAGGTGATTGCATGTACAGATAATGGTCCATTCCATCGATTTCGATAATTTTTGGATATGTTGTCAAAATCATGATTCTAAGCAACTTTATCCTACACATGTAACCCTCGCTTTAGTTTTCGAGATATCGGAAAATAACTTTTGCTACTTGTACATTGAATTTTCCCCATACATGCACGTTCATGGTAACGTGTGCGTCAGCACGATGCGATCGCTTTTCTACTGTTTCTGCGGCGCTCGAATCAGAAACTTTATACCAGGTATAGTGAGGGACCAGAAGCAAGGCACTTGGGACGGAAGGGGAGATTGCTCACGCACCACCTATCACCGCCATATCGGACCTGGAAACCTGAGATCGACGAATGAGAACCCGAAATAAAACACTCCTTTCGTTGTTCACACGACGACGCAACGAATGTGTAGGTATCTTGGCCAATAGCAAGTCAAAATCGAAAATGCGTGAGGGATATCCCCATCCATCGGGCGAATCAGAGCAAAGTACCCCTCAAGTGCCTCGTTTCTGGTCCCTCAGTATATGCGGAGTGTTTACTCGAGGAGGCTGAGTTTGGAGACCCCAGAAATAAAATGGCGCGAATAGGCGGTTGAAAGCGAGACGCTCCGCCGCTTCCTAGCGAAGTAGAGTTGTCGGACTATAGATCAACAACCGTATGAAATAATGATGCCCTAAGGTGTACGATTGAAGACATCCAGATCAGATCAGTAGAGCACTTTCAGATTGTATGAATATTGACCATAGTACTATATTATGACGTTTGAATACCATTAACAAGATTAAAGAATTCGATAAGTGTGTACAGCATGAACTGTCAAATCGGAATACGTTAAACCGTTTGAGCGCATGCTCGGTTCAGTTAATCAGAAACGAATGCGATTCGTTTTTGGATCGTATTGTGACATGTGGAACAAAAATCGGTACTACTGGACAATTGTAAGGCATCTGCTAAATAGCTAAACAAAGCCAGCAATGTCCGAAATGAATGCCACCGGTATTTTGTTACTTTCATCGTTTCTACTGAAGTGAAACTTTTGTTTAATAAAATCACATCTTTACAAAGCAGCAAATTTAAAGACACAAAGTGATATATAGAGACCAGGGCTTTACTTTTTTGAGATCAACGCGTAAATATTGACTGAATTAACAAATTCGTAATTATTGCAATTTAAAAGTCACATGAATTTTCATTGAATTCCATGGCGCCGGTCACCGGTGACCCCCATGGCATTCAACGTGTTAAATCTAATGGTGCAGCCGTACAAATGTCCAGAACGATGATTCTTAAATATCTATATCTTCGTTATTTTTACGAATTTCGGCATATCCTTTGACAAAGATAAATACGGCAGAAGACCCGCAGTACCATTCATTTCCACGCGCAGCAGTTTAATATTGTACAGGGCGGAACATTCCGCGGTTGGTGATATAAGAGAATCATCATCCGCGGAATATTCCGCTTACTGGGAATAGCCTACGAAATGGGAGTACCTCCTTAAAAATATGAATGTATACAAAGTCTAAATGTTCTTATAATTGAAATTTGTAAGCTACGAAATTCTTTCCAGTCTGAGGCAACAAATTGTCCATACGACGGAAAATGTAACAGTTTATAAAAAGCAGGCTGATGGGACAATGTTTTAAGTCTAATGTTATGGGAATTGGTTTGCCTAAACAGTAAAGATGTATTTGTTTTTAACACTAACCGTACCGACACTATGGATACTTATTCTTGCCATAGCACATCTAGCTATCGATTATCAAATAACAGTAATAACTTTCTCAAAGAAATGCAGGAAATTATGAACTTAATATAGGAAACAGCGTACAAAACAGCCTATACTTAATAGTACAAAAAATCTAATATTTTCATTTCATTGAACCGGTCATTTGATCGCGTATAGTGCAGTTAGTGTTACATTTCGAAAAATGATTTTTTTGTTTACATGTGTGCCCCTGAATGTTTAAACTATGTTAAAGATCAATCTCTTTACATTCCTTTTTATTTATTCTTTTCGACGGTAACTAAAATTGTTTAACTATACAATTACACGAAGATTGCTGGAAATAAATATTTCGAATTAATAGTTAATTAAAGAAAAAATCGTTAATTTGATAATTAATATACACTTCTAACGGCATTAAAGCGCAATAATTCCTCCAATTCTGTTACGTCTTTTTTTTTCTTGCGAAATCTCTTATTATATAGTGAAACAGAAAATGTGATATTTCATACTGCATTTACTCCACAAATACCTGTAACATTATGACGCGAATGAAATTCCAATTACCATTAAAAAGATATTTCATTGTGTGTACCTTCAATAAAGTAATTAATTAATTCTACTTTATTCAACTATATGGACTCCGAATAGTTCGTTGAATATTAATATTCACGAATTACGAACGGGATAATGAATAATAACTGTGTAATAACTTGAATAAGTGCACTCGATTATAATAAATTGGATTTGGACGATATCGATGATTATTTGGTAATAAGATAAAATACATGTATGTTACCTCATGAAAGAGACCTATGTCGTACGTGTTATCGTCATCGGCAAAGTAGAAGACCCCATTTGTCGCGTTCGCTCTTATCCATTGTAAACCGCGATTTCTATTCGAAACTCCGCGTGGTTTTGCACCCTTCTTCTGTTTGTACTTCTCCGGCATGGGAGCTAAAAAAATAAAAATTGTATCAAAGTAAATAATTGTCCAGTGTTTTAAAATGTTATACTTGTTTGTGTCTGAAACTTTTTGACATATTTAATGCCAAGACCTTTACCTGGGTTTCGAACAACCAAAGCTGTGATAAACCGATCACACGGGATATGAATTTTCCAGAGGGGAGTTTTAGAACGTATTTATAAAAAATATATGCAAATATTTGTTGTCCGTACTTTGTTACTTTTTGTCCAATAAAAACTGCTTCATGTATACAGGGTGGGCTAATAGAAGAGAAAGTGACTTCTTATCAAAGAGAAGTCGAGATTTTAGAATAATTTCTTTGAATGTACGGACATTTGATTACGCGTTTTGTTGCATATACATATATGTATACGTGTTTTACAGAAATTGTGAAAAGGGCATATTTAATGAACTTAGAGGGCATTTTCTTGAAATTAAAGATTGCCATTAATTATAACAGAATAACGGAAAAAATGATCGAGTTAGCTACTTCGAACAGTAAAATCGGAATGAAGTCTAATTGTACAAATTCCAAGAAACCGCCATCACCTCTGAGAAATGTTTCCCATGTGATTTGTTTATCATAGCCTCAATGGTTCTACACACAATTAACCCTAAACAGTTACTCTTAGACAAAATGACTGTAGAATATAAAACCGAAATATCGGGGTATATCATAATTTTAGTAGTTCTAGACCAGTGGTTCTCAAACTGGGGTTCCGATAATCTAGGCGACCGTCAAGTGGTCATTTATTTAAACTTTTGTGCTGGTTCAGGCAAAGAAGGTGCACCCATCTCATTGAATGTACTTTTGATGAATACGATTTGCCAATTTCTGAACAAATAATTGTTTATCAATATATCTTTGGTAACAGTAGCTTCTATGTTGTCAGCAATCTGAAGTATTGTAAAGAGATCGTCATGCAAGAAATCCTAAAAAAGTTTGAGAACCACTGTTCTGCATCCATTTAAAAACTTAAAACTATCAGTTCTAGGCAAAATGACCAAAGCTGTTGAACCCGAAAGAAATAGAGAACAAAATCAAACCGGCCGCAGATTTATATACGTTTCTTTAAATATCTTTTCTGAGATATATCATTCAGGTTTTGATTATATGCATTATACAATCTAAAATAAACCCAATTATTATGATGCATTCTGTAAAGAAACTGATTTGATTCTACTATGCTTCTTTGGAAACGAGATTCATGTGGAAGACTTTGTGCGGATGCATCGTTCTTCTAAAGATAACTATACATAATGTCTTGGGATAACCACTAGGAAGCGAATGAAAGCATCTTTTTATCACAAGTAACCAAGTCGCAACCTTAGTAACCGTACCCTGAAGGGACAGTATGGAAAGAAGAAGATTGTACCGTGCAAAAAAGAAGATTGCACCGTGAAAAAAACAGGATGAATGGCTACCAATGGATCAAACATCCCGAACGAATAAGATTAGGGCAAGAGTTGCGCCAAACCTTACGAGGGAAAGCTGCGACGTTGACTTTACCGTTTTTTCTTCATTTTTTACAATTACATGTCGAAGATACAAAGGGAAATATCGGAAATATATATACCGTGGTGCAATACGAAGCCGGGATGATTCTTTGTGAGGAAATAAAAAAAGTAGAATGTATTTTCGTCAAATTCTTTTGCAATTCGTCTAGTGTTGAATTTTTAATCTCTCTATATATATAAATTTTTGTAATCATTCTATTTTTTATGAAGTTCTTGCACATATTATGACTACGCGAAAGAAGTAGTCTTTTGTAGAAAGATCAGTAGCATTAAGATGACATATTGTAAATTCATAATTTATTATTAGTACCTATGTGGCTTTAAAACTTTCAAGTTAGACAGGTACTCATGACGAATTTATAATATTGCTACGGGTCGACGCGCATGCAAAGTCCTTTTGGACATAGTTAAATGATTAACACACTTTTATAGAAACGTAAGAACGTTTTATTTTAAACACACGTCCGTCAACGAGGAGATCTGACCATAGAATCACTTATTTATTTACAAACAACTGGCATGTCCCGTAATCCAGTAATATTAATACTACTGGGTGTTGCGTAAATACATGCGCCGCGGCGTGGCGTAACAATATATATAGAACTAGTGCAGTTTTCGAAATATTTCCTGCGGTTTATAACTGAAAATTACTTTAAGATACAATAAAACGTGGTATAAAACTTTCCGTAGTAAGTAAACAATAACTATAAACATAGCCAGAAAGAAGTCGAAGAAAGTGTATTATTTAAGATTATGCTCACTCTCAAAATTTAGAATAACGTCAACAGAAAATGCAATCCAAAATATTTCAGTACATTATGAATAATGCATATCGTTAAAAAAATTAATCGCTATCCGAGATCTCTCGACAATTACTGAAAAATATTTAAAGAAAAGAAAACGAGTAATTTGTTGTACATTCGATGTATAGCAGTACATCTTTTTTAACAAAAACATCCAGCAAAATGATGAATCAACGTGTAACATTATACTTCACCTTGACTACTCTTTAAAACTGCGGGGCTTCTAATCAATGATTCGATTGTACAGAATTACACAAACTTCATCAGAGACACGTAAACGGACTCGATAAAAGCCACCTACCGGTCAAATGCTCGAACTTCAATCCCGTCCTTTCGAGTAACCTCGTCACTTGTTTTGTGGCTGTTGTTGCATCCTCGATAACGAGCCAATGAATATTCTTCACCAACATCAAAGTGTGCGACATCCTCGTGAGCTCTGGAATTTGTTCCGGCCTACGATATGTCGGTGTAATTATGTACAAAGGCTCCAATGGTTTTTCTTTGGACTTCCACCATGGTATTACGCTTCGCGACGTCGTCGAGGGTGGCCTTAAGCTTCTCGAATTGTTGTCGGAGAATTCGAAGACGTTCTTGTTTAAGCTGCTCATCAGCTCCTGAACAAGCAACGAGCCCACGTCTGGGCTCAAGCCACTTATTTTTTGCACTCGGCGCACAGCATTTCGTATCTGCAAAAAGGGGAGATAAATTACTGTAGAAATAAGTCGGTGTATCATGTTGTATGATAGTGAGTTCAGCATCATGTTGAGGCGTAATTGACAACGCGGGCCTTGAGGTTGCGAGAGAGAAAATTTATAACTTTATATTTATTTCTGCAAGCCGTGCAAGCCTGGCCCCCCTGGCAAACACCTTTCGATGACCGAAGGGTCGCACGTGGCCACCAGGTTTTGCACGCTTAAATGCCTCCAAAGCTAGATTTATGACAGGTGTCATAAATCTAGCATCTACTCGCCAAGTCTCGACAATCTCGTAACCCAAGGCCCCCCTCTGCCTGGGCCTTCGGTGGGTTGGCAAAAACCAATGCAAACTCTGCATTTTGGTAACCACCCACGAAGCCCTGGCAGAACCAATAACATTTTTGCACGGGCCCAACATCCTCCTCCCTACCAAGTCACCACTTCCTCCTCGGAGGGATGTCGACGGAGGAAGGGGTGTTTGAAAAATTAATAAAGGGACCGAACAAGCGGCCCGACCAGGCTTTTCTACACAAATATTCATACACACATCTTATCACGTCTTCTGACATCTTTGTTGTGCTCGCTTGTTATATTTTTGTTATCTGTTATATTTCTATCTTATTGTTCTGTATATATCTTGTTTTCGTTATAATAAACAGGAAACACGCCAAGTTACGGAGTGCCACGTTTATTTCCGGGAGAAGAAACAAAACTAGATTCCGACGACTTAGTTGTCCGACGAATCACATTCAACACATCTGAAGTTGCATTTATTTCAATTATGTATAAATATTTATTTAATCTATATTTATAAGGTTTACCGAGAAGACGAACGTTCTTTGGACTCTTATTTATATTATATATTCTTCGTTAGATTTTTTTTATTAAATATTATGAGGAAAGTGGGTCCATGAGGAATGCAACATTATATTGTAGATTGCAATAATAAATAATGTATGACTGTTTTGAAATTTATTTCAATATGTTAAGAATGTCTTCATCTCTGTGCATAATATATGGTATGATCTACTATACTTTTAAAATATTAATATATTTTCCACTTGTTATATGAAGAGTGGATTTTTATGAAATTATCGATCGAAGTACTAACTACTGTAAAATATATCTTAATATGTTAAAATATTAAAAAATAATTTTAAATATTGCCTATTCAATAATAACATTTTTTTCAAAGACTTTCTGAGTCGACTATTACGGCAAAAGTACGAAGATCTTACAATTTTAAACGAGCCGGGCATGTCTCCTTAATCTCACGCTAATTATTTTTAGCTGTAATCTTTCCTGATTGCACTGATATACGCGGTTTGCTGCAAAACTAATGAGAACGAAGGTTCTATGCTCTAGATATGTGATACCATTGTACTGTTTCCCTGACTACTAACGGTAATGCAGAGGAATCAGATAAAGTATAATATCAGATTCAGTTTCTTGCTAGTACTGCAAAAGTCATTACAGCTATTCTTGTGAGGTTACATTCTAAAATTTCACCGCGTCGAAAATAGTAGCTGCGAAAATCGAATAAAGATGTGCAATTTAATTTGATTTTCAATCGAATAAAAGTCAATCTCTGCTCTTACAACTTAGCTTGCTTGTCTTCTTTGAATTTACCACCAGTCATTTATTTCACTTTGACAAAATGAAATAAAAGATGGTAACGAAACAATGGGACACATTTAATAAAACGGGGGCGTACGTGAAAATATTGGAAGAAAGTATTGTCAGAATTATTACTAAAACTAGAGATAGGTAAGTGAATCATAATTTCATGATTTAACCGTTTGAGTGCCAAGGTGCGATTTTGCGCTTCTTCTGTTTCGCTCGAAAAGCGCCAGCGCTCTAGGCTGCGAAACCGACAACCAGCACACGCTCGGCTTCTGTCGATGCGCGACTTTACGACTACCATTCCGTTTTAGATAAAAATAAAATAATGAGACAGCTGATAAAAGGACGAACTTTAATTTCAATGTAACATTTGGATGCAAATGTTATTAAAATGTACAAAAATAAGAGCTGAAAACAGCGCAATAGCGCTTCTTGGCATTTTTAATCGGAGAATAAGACAAGCGCTATCGCGCCGCTTGGGCTTTTGAATGGGGAATACGACAAGCGAAAAAGCGCTCCTTGGCACTTTTGGACGGGGAAACAACAAAGACGCGTGGCACTCAAACGGTTAAAGAGCGATAGGAAAATAGAGGCACAATGTCATGAATTTGGAGAAGAACATGAGAAACAGAATTTTCGTTATAGAACTTGATGATACACTGTAATTACTTTAATTTATTGCTTAACATAATAGTAAATAAGAGTTAATTTTCTAATAATGCCTTTAGAATGTCCGCTATTTAATATACTTTATCATATTGTTTTCCGAATAAACCATTGAAATATTCATCAGTTTTGATTTTAATTTGTTTGCAATGTTGCATCAGCGGAATACTGGCGCTCTCGCGAATGTTCATTAAGCAGCAAACAAACACGTGAAATATCTTTAGTTTATCTCCTCGGAAAATATAATGAAAAAGTTAATCAACCGAGTGTTTTATAAACATTCCAGTGAAAATTTCGATTCTTGTTTCTAAGAATAACAGAATTGGGGTTTATCGTGTCAAAGTGGTTAACACCCTGCAGCCTTCTGTCATAGTATTATCGACGTTCTCTGTCATAGCTGATTTTCTATAAAAGTAACTTTTACTTGTGATTTGATTAAATTCTATAGGGAAATGTCCTGCAATACTTGTTAACGTCAGAAAGAAATAAATATTCAAGCGTAGAGGACATCACTAAATTCATTTTAATGAATTTACAACAGTTTAGAAAATTTATTTGCCCCGGAAAGGGTTAAAAGCTCGGGATTTCAAATAGTAGATTCAAAGTCATGTCTACATTTTGTGCTTGTCGTTGAACTATAAACTCCAGAATCATTTGAAAGAACCATAGTAATTAAAACCTAAGTACATACAGAATAAGCAAAAAACAGCAGAATGTCCGAGATCGTTAACACTAGAACAACCAAACCAGTCAAAATGACTGGTACACAATTCTTTCCAAAAATTCTCCAAGTTTATAGAAGAGTCTTAGAATAAATATTCTATGTCCATCTTAAAAAACATAAATCACCGAATCGAGAATCTTTTCCGCCTCTTGATTCCTCCTTTTTCAAAGTACTTATTTAATATTTTGAAATATGATAGATTTAACGCCGGTAGTTCTAGTGTTAAGTGGACGGTCACGAAGTATAGATCTATATCTACGTACGTACTTCCAACAAATAATTGAAAGAAATGGTTCGTCCTTAGACGAACTGGGAAGAGTAAATCAAAAGACGTACCGTCTCTTCGGTGAACCTGGATCTGGTGACATAATTTGCAACTTCATCGTCAGGTACAACAGGGTTGTCTTCCGCGGAGGCGCCTGCGTTGAAATTCGTTATTTGATCCAACCGAACACTCGTAGACAAATGGTATTGATAAAATACCACGAAGACACCTATCAGGACGATCACTCCCATTTTCATGGTTGGCTTCATCATACCGGGACCTGAAAGTATAGTGAACATGTTAGAAAATAGATAAATATTAATTTGATATATTATACTAATTGTAAGCAAGGGTTCGGTCTATGATAGGTATGAAATTAACACTAACTGTACCAGTACTTTATGTCTACTTATTCTTACCGTATTCGGTCATTTAACCAGCTATGAAATAGCAATAATACTTTGACGAAAGCAATACAAGATTTTTGAATAATAATACAAAGAAATATATATTTTTGTTCTGTTCAACAGGTCATTTGGCCATGCATGGTACGGTTAACCCTTTGCGGTCCGAATTATTTTGTCAATTTTGTAATGAGCTAAACGAAATTAACTTCACAACATTTTCTATCGTTGATTATTCATTTCTTTAAACGATAGGAATAACTATAGGTACTGACGGATATTTAGGTGATATTACAAAATCATTGTGAAATTGAAAAGTCGATATTTAATTGTTAGAAAATAAAACGAAGTGAAAAGCTATGTCGAGTGTAGCTCGACATAGGACTGCAAAGGGTCAATGTTAAAGGATCGAAGTCCCGTTTATTGTTAGTAGGCACGAGCGGAAGTTCTCCGTTTCGTCTGAAAGAATTTTTTCTAATTATTATTAAACATAACATAGCCTGGGTGATTCTGGTCCCATATAAAGGAGTAGGAAATAGGCAACATGAGCACAGTTATTAAAGCGAAAAAATTTAAAGAAAATCTTGACCTCCCAATAACTGACTTTTTTCAAGACTAAATGACTGAAACAATTAAAGGCGAAAAATATAAACAGCAGGAAGTAAGGATTAAATTCAATATGTCCGTATTTTGTCATATGATTTTTGGTGTAATGATGATCTTTATATTAAGTCGCAGTTGTTCAATTATGGGGTGGGTCACGCAATTGGGGCGGACTGTATGACCTCTATTAGCTTGAGCTGTACTACGGAGCCACCCTTTTGGAGAAAATTGTGGTACCCAATTGCAATAAACACAAGTTATACAGAGTATTTCAAGTTTTCTGGCAAACGGTGTCAGTATGTTTTAAAAACAACAAAAGTATTTGCAATCAGCTGTTTGTCATATTGATAGCTAATCGCTTTTTTCCAAGTTACTAATCTCCTTATTTTAAACAGTCGCCAAACCTATCGACGTATCTTTCCAAATAGTTCCATTCACTCATGACAAACCATTAATGCAGATTAATGCATACACCCAGACGAATATAGAGAGGTCTGTGGTAGATATGGAGTTAAAGACTCACAATCAAGTGTGTACGAGTTCGAAATATCCGTTACCTCTGCGAAATTTTTCCTATGTGATATGTATAGAAATGCAGCGGGTCCTAGGTGAATGGCTATACCAGTTATACCTCGCAAAAATAGAAGTATCGCGGTATGAGATGAAGTGAGTGTGCCAGACCGCGCCACTGTATGGATAATCGGGAACTCTCCCCCAGTACAGCAAGGCACAACGACCGCCGCACTTGAGCGGCTAGCAAATGATTTCAAAGTTCTTACATAAACCTACTGATCATTTGCTGACCGACGGATCCATGGAAGGGAGGGGAGGGGTCTGAATAATTTAAATACATACTTCGTATCTTTTGCGCCGAGCGGTATCTGTCTCGACTTTATATTTTCATAAAACGCGGTATACATTTTTTAAGTTTTCGACAACGACCGGGCAACGATCGGGCTAAGGCTCCAAGGTCATCTCGCAATTAAATCGATCCTGGGGACCGGGGCGCGGACACATGAACATTACCGAACTCGATCAGCAATGAACACGCCGCTAACTTTCGGGCCTGAAATACATCTGGTTAACCCAGCGTGTCCACTGTCGCGGACTGTCCATTCAACAAGATGAAGGACCCACGCCACAGTCAGGCCCGAAAGTTCCTGGACAGCCAGGATCCGACAAAAGCGACAGCCACCACGCCAGACCACGATCCTACTCGGTCGCCGTCCCGTTCCCGACTGACCATCACTGCAATGGACGAGCTCGAGCGACCCGTATCAAAACAAAGTGCGAGAAGGCTACACTACGCGGTCGCCTCTCGAGTGATATCTCATCCATTCCAGTTTACAGGTTTCCATGCTGTACATTCACATTTATATTAGCAACTTTCGTACTTCGAATATAATAAACTAAATATCATGAACTTGTAAACTATTGAATTACATTTTTAAAGTTACAACTAAATAGTACTTCTTTAGAATGAGAAACTTAATATATTTTTTATATATATATATATATATATATATATATATATGCATTGGCAACAGTGAGGGACCAGAAACAAGGCACTTGGGACGGAAGGGGAGATTGCTCTCGCACCGCATATCCCCGCCATGTCGGCCCTGGAAACCTGAGATCGACGAATGACAACCGAAAATAAAACACTTCCTTTCGTCGTTCACATGACGACGCAACGAAAGCGCGGCTCTTTCGGCCAATAACGCGTTAGAATCGAAAATGACGTCAGAACAAGGGATGCCTCTATCCGTCAGGCGAATCAAAACAAACCACAGGCCTGAGGACTTCTCTATTTCCGCGAGGTATAACACGTTGAACGCCACCGGTTTTGCGCTGTTTAATCATCTTTCTTGAGGTGAGACTTTTTCTACTAAAATCACATCTTTACACAGCAGAAACCTTACAGACACAAATAGACATATGGTCGCCAGGACTTTACCTTTTTAAGGTGTGGCGGCGACGTGCAACGAGCACGTCGCATCGAAAACGCGACAGCGCGTCGCCACATAATTTACATTTACACCAAGAGGCCCTTGAGCCTGGCGACGGCCCGTCGTCGCATCGACGGGGCCCTTACAGCCCGACCGATCCCGGGAAAACAGCGAAGGAAATCTGTTACGGGATTGGTCGGGACGAAGAAGCGACGAAACTCTTATAAGGGCAACGAAGTTAGTTTTAGAAAACAGTCCGAACAGTATACGCCCGCAAGCACGTTGCACGCGCAACGTCGAATAAAGAATCATACGTTCCAACGCAAACCATCTTATTTAATCTCCAGCCAGTTTCCCACAAAGGTAAAGGAACCAGTAATTGACCATGTGCCAGAAGTTGACCACTTTCAATTAAAACGTAAAAAATAAGCTTTTTATAAATGAATGCCTCTGAAAACAAATAAGATAGACGCGCTACGTTCTTTACCGATGCGATGCTCATATCTTTTTTCTTGGATACGACTGTTTATCAAAACTACGGACGATTAAACTTGGTAATGTCAGTCGTATTGCTCGACGCTATAACCTTCTTAACATTTTCATTAAGAAACCGTGCGCAGTTGGCGGTAAGTAATTTCTCAAGTTTTGAACATTTATGCTTGAAACTTTCACAACTTAATTGTCATTAAATTTTATATTTATTAAGCAGAATGTTTTTCTTATTCTACTTTCAAAAACTTAATTAACCGGTAGGTCAACTACCGAATCTTAGCGTTCTGGTTAATTTTAAAAGTTGACATACATGGTCAATTACTAGCACAAATTAACCAACATTAAGTACCAATTATATTGTATCTATGTTACATATAATTTCATTAGAAACAAGTAACATAACGCTCACTTTTATAGTATAACGTATTTTAGTAGATGACCGCATGTTCAATATCATCTATGCAGAAGCATGGGCGATTATGGAAATGGCCAGAGACACCTGACGTGCTCGAATGCGATTGGGAAAATATACTCTCTCATATTGAGGAACCCACTAAAACGAGTAAAACTCGAAATGTTTATTCTATTCCCGAGTTAGATGTCACATGGAATCAATATATTTAGATGTAAATGTTTTTGTGTTCATGATTATCTGTTTACTTACTATAATTACATCTTACGTCTGTTTACTAGTGATAATTATTGCAAATAAACAATATGAAAGCAATAGTGGCCAGAGAAGCCCGACGTGTTGGACTACAAATGGAATGCTGTAGTTTCTCATATTAATAAGCCCACCAAAGCAAGCAGAACTCGTAATGTTTATTCTGTTCCGGAGTTGAATATTTTATTCAATTAATTTGGTTAATTTCTTCGTTTTATTGTTTAAATATGATTTGTACTGCTAATTGTTAAAATTAAACGATAATAAACTGATTTCCAGCATTAGTCTTTTAACCTTGCTTCGAATATAAGTGGTCAACTACTAACGAAAAGAGGTGGTCAATTACTAGTTTTTTCCTTTTCAAGAGTGGTCAACTACTGGATCATTTTCCGAATTCTCAAAAATATTTACCAAACTTGTATAACTTAACTTTTTTTAAAAAGTGGTCTTGATACATAATCTGAAGGGTTTAACGAACGTCTCCATGTATTGATTCTCGCCATTTATTGATAGAGTAAAGGGTTACCATTGTTTCCGTAGAAAGGGCCTAGCCGGATAAGGATGGAAAAAGTGCCCCCAAAGATAATTAATCGTGAGGCATACCATTCGATAGGGCTCTTTGGAAAAACCCTTCCTACAAAGTATGAACCCGCTACCCCTACCGTAGGGGTAGTTACAGGGTGAAACGTATTTTACAGTTTATGCTCGATATCTCCCGTTTGGCTTGACAGAAAATTCTGAAAAAAATCACAAACGTTATACCCAGTGGTGTACATACTTTAGAATTTTTTCAGATTTTTTGGTTCGAAAATCGATTTTTGAAAAATTAAAAAAGATTATAAACATTAATTTTTTATTGAAAATATAAAGTGACCACATTTCTATTTTTACAGTAACATGCATAGTACCCTGATTATTAATGTGTAATTTTTTCAGATTTTTACAACATCTAAGTAACAAAACAAAAATCAAAAACCAACACTTGTTTATATTTTTAGCTATATTATTGATGTGACCACGTTTATATTTTCACAGTATATCAAGTTTGCTATAAACAATTAACTGTAATTTTTGCAGATTTTTCTAAGTATTAGAACGCAGTTAAAAAATTAAATACTTACGTCCAATACCCAAAGGGGTATAGACTTGGACGGTCGAAGTACTTAATTCCTTGCGCACACATTATTCGTAACATCCACTATTTCACAAGAAATAAGTTAATGTACTTAATTTTGATTCTCCTTATATGTCATATGTGAAAATTTTTATTTAATTGCATTTATTAACAATGATGATCTTCGGTTTTATGGAAGCGGAGCTGCTGGTATTTCAAGTGTGTTCAGAAGGTCCATGAATTCTCTCCGTTTAAACATAACAAAAATTGTGCATTAGTATTAATTATTAAATATTTTTATATTTGTAAAGTGAATTAATGAATTTTAGAGAATGAAGTTTACCTTAATTGTGAAATGGTGTTTGTACTCAGGACTTAAAGCTCGTAATTTAATCTTCGTCGCTGTCATTGTTAATGTCCGGATTTAAGCGTTCAACATTGAAGGTTTTACTTAATATTTCCGCAGGCTTAACAACTTTTGCAATGTATCGAGCATTCGATAAGTAATAAATTATCGCTGCTACGTGCGAACAACAACCAATATTTCGGTTGCCATTTGCACACTCGCAGAAATAACGTTTTATTCCAGAGCAACCTATTGAATTAGGTGAATAATCTATATAGCACTTATAAGATTTACTTTTAATGTGCCTCGATGGCACCAGAAATTGTATGATATTGCTAATTTCTCTCAAATAAGAAAGATTAATAAGGTTATTTTCGTCCATCATTTCTGCGAGGTATGATACCGCTTGCGAAAGTTGATAAGATCCCGTAAAGAAAATTTTTAAATCTCGTTGGGTCATTTCAGGAAAATCAAGCAAATCCGAAGCTGATATTTTTTTAAACAATGTTCTTCGCCTATTCCAATGACAAATATCAGCTTCGGTGCCTAAACTATTATGTTTGTCTTTCTCGCTCATAAATCTAGATATTATTTCTTCGCGGAACTCTACATCGGAATATAAATGTTTACCAAAGGTGTTTTGTAAAAAACATGCAATTCGACAATATAATCCGACTGTTGGCAGTAATTTGTTATCAAATTGATTATGTAACAGTCGGTATTTCCGCCCTATTATACCGTGCACGGCTTCAACGGCCCAACGAATTTTAGTCACCAATCGAGAACTATTGGTTGGTTTTTGATTTTTGTTTTGTTACTTAGATGTTGTAAAAATCTGAAAAAATTACACATTAATAATCAGGGTACTATGCATGTTACTGTAAAAATAGAAATGTGGTCACTTTATATTTTCAATAAAAAATTAATGTTTATAATCTTTTTTAATTTTTCAAAAATCGATTTTCGAACCAAAAAATCTGAAAAAATTCTAAAGTATGTACACCACTGGGTATAACGTTTGTGATTTTTTTCAGAATTTTCTGTCAAGCCAAACGGGAGATATCGAGCATAAACTGTAAAATACGTTTCACCCTGTAACTACCCCTACGGTAGGGGTAGCGGGTTCATACTTTGTAGGAAGGGTTTTTCCAAAGAGCCCTATCGAATGGTATGCCTCACGATTAATTATCTTTGGGGGCACTTTTTCCATCCTTATCCGGCTAGGCCCTTTCTCTTAACTGGTCAACTACTGGTACCTTTACCTTAATGCCAATATTTAAATGTTGAATGTATTAGAAAATTTGTAAATATTATAATTTAAAAGCCATATGATATTTCAGTGAATTCAGTAGCGCTGGTCACCGGTGACTCCCATGGCGTTCAACGTGTTAAGCCGAAAAAGGTGAAAGAAAAAGGTATAGTCTACATTGAACGTCTATTATCTGAGAGTTCATGAATCTAAACCGGATATACAACTATGAATGTTTTTTCATTTCAACTTAGAGACGACTGCTGGTAACAAATTCAATGATATTTCAGTAATTATTTCGCGTATATTATCAACATCTCTTTGCGGAAGGCTGCCATTGAAAAAGAAATGAAATATCTGTCCCACAATCAGTGTTAAAAGGTGGTGTCAAACAAGTAAAGGCTTAATAGATAATAATAAAGGCTTACAGATAAGTTAAAGATATATTTTTAGAGAATTTTCATACTTTCTGTTATTTTTATTGTCATTTCAAGAGGGACGGAACGGGTAACTCGTAACAACCTAAATTATTTAAGGTTATTCAATGTCACTCGGCAGTTGGTGTAGTGGAATACACGGTTCTTAACTCTAGAGCTACCAAAGCACTCAAGATTAAGGGTTCCTGCTTTTTTAATAAAAATTCCTCAAAATAACAAAGCAATACGGTAGATATTCCATGTTTATGCTTAATACTGTAATACATTGTTCCACATTGAGCACCCAGTAGAATTAATGCCACTAATTATAAATTAAGAGGCGTGTCAATTGTCATAAATGTTGAAAAAAGAGATTCTGCGGTCTGACGTCCTCGGATACGGAGGTGCTGTAAATCCTCAGCTCGGAACAAAAGTTGTATATTTTTTTCAACAATGCCGGTTCGTTCATAATGTGTAACAGAGCTCTGTGAACGTGTTATACGTGTAACAGTATTTTATCTTAGCACTGAGTCATTAGTTTATAATATCTTATCACGAAAAAGGTTTACATACATAAAGAGTTAAATTCACAGGGCTTTTGTTACTCTCATGCTGAAATATGCAATTGAATAGTACTTACAGAAAACAATATCAGTATCAAATATTTTCAGTATCCAACGGAAAAGTACTCAAGTTGAAATTATGTACATTTCATTTGTTGTTATCGTTAAACATAACCGAATCTACAATACCTCGGATATTTAAGGCCGTAAGATACACTTGTAAGAACCGTACGGTTCTAAAGCGTCCGATCTTTTTTAAATACCTCGCATCATTGAAATGCAAATTTATGACTGGCCAAATAACACACGTTTGTTTAAATTTGTCGGGAATAGTGCGCTTATGCAGCTTTCTGAGAATTTCGAGTAAATAACTCATGGGAAATTCTAAGTTACCACGGTATGATTTACTTTTCCGTGGGGTATAAACCTTCATGCAAATCGACGTTACTTATCGATTCGCCGGTAGTCGATATTTCAGTGCTGTGTCATTCTGTGTCAAACTATGTCATTCACCATATGCACATATCAACGAATGTTATTCGCCATGTATATACATATGTATGTGTATGGCAACGGCTGCACTTTGAAGAATTTTTGCTTTATACACATTTTCTAAATTCTCATCTTATTCATATTATCTATGACTCGCGTACACTCGTCCCTCAATTTAAGCGGCACTTTTTATACACGGATTTGATTAACGCCATCTTATTTCACATGGTCAGATATGTATATACATATTTTCCTATAACCTTCAAAAATGACAATTTTATACATTCAGCATTGTGAAATCGGTTAAAATTTCGACAACATTTAATGAAATGTTGCAGCGAATATCAGCAAAATGAGAACTTATTGTTAGTAACAGAAAATATTCAGAAAAACTCATCCAAAAAAATTTACATTCACAATGAAAATGAAGACGAATTTCCAAATATTTCAAGCGATGAAGATGAAGTATTTATGCCAATTACAAGGAAAAGGTTTATCGCTTTAACACTATATTTACGGAAGCCGTCAAATTCACGAGTTCCTACTTGTTTTATAAACATTTCTCAAATTTACAGACACGCTGTACAGTAGATATTTCACGTGTATTTTATAATAAAATAATGACTAAACGAATTACCATCTTTGCCGCTTCATTCCTCTTTTTCCAAAGTCCTTATTTAATATATTGCAATGTAACAGATTTCATGCCCGTAAATCTAGTGTTAAATTGCAGTTGCGACAGTGACATCGAATAATACTTACATACTTGTGTTTTCTGAACTGTCTTAATTATTTTTTTGTTAAGTTATGTGAAATAAATACACACACACACACACACACGTATTTCTAAAACTTTTACTATCTTTCCAATATTTTTTCTTTTGTACAGACAGACTCAATTTACGCGATGTTTATTTGTGTAAATCAAATCCACGCGGAACGGATATTCGCGTAAATTGAGGGACGAGTGTATATGCGACTTGATAATTCAACATAAGTGAATTCAATGAAATATGATATAGTACAGAATGATACACGTATGTGCCGTTTAACAGTAGATCTACCTATACTATATAATTACCTTAACAACAGATCTAGCCCCAATAAGGTTCCCACTTTTTCATAAACATTTGCCTTTACAGAAAAACATTACAATTGACATATCTCGTGTATGTTCTACCAAAAATGACTTAACTGATTATCTTCTTTGCCGTTTCATCCTTGTCTTTCAAAGTACTTACTTAATAAAAAGTATAGCAGATTTAACATCTGTTGATGTACTGTTAATTACAACAATAGCCTTTGTTTTACTTAGTCGTTTATTCTTCGTTTAGAGATATTTACACTTCAGTTTTGTACTGCTTATTAAGTTCTGTGTAATTAGATAGATGTTAACTTCGTTAAGCCATTTAATTTAGAATCCTCATTACAAAGTAGTATCGCTATATCGTAATGTAAATTACTGCAACATAAAACTACTGACGAGTTCAATTTCTCAAGTTTTTAAACGAGCCAAGTTTTATAACTTCTTCTAGCAATGACGCAAAAGGAAACAATTTTCTATCAGCTTCAAGAATTCTGAAACGGATAACTGTGTCAAGAGAAACATCGATCTCATTAACAGCAATGAAGAGGAAACTACGGTTGCAAGTCTGCTAGAGAGAATTGGAGATAAAAAATAATTTCTGCGCTGAGAAAACAGGAAAGAGAAGGTTAAACTGGACAAAGGGCCATAGAAATTGGACGGAAGAACAATGGAGCAAGGTGCAAAGAATGGACCAGTCGAAAATTGAGAGAATGGAACCGACACATGTACAAAACATGTTTTAATTAATCTGTAGAAGTATCCTGGATTGTTTACGACACTAAAACATGATTCGGAGAAAAGTTGAAGACAGTTATAGTTAGCATAATGCGATGCACATCTGTTTTTATGGGCGGAAGTCTAACCGATAGAGATATATTTTTAGAGAATTTTCATATTTTGCGCAGCTTGAAATAAAAGCTGTATATCTTTCTAAATAATGTTGATTCATTCGTAATGAATAATAGTACTGAATATGTAATAGTATTATAACATACATATTGCAATTATGTATATAAATTACTTAGCTTATTCCTCTTTTGTCAACGTGCTTATTTAATATAAGATATATAAATATATATATATATATATGAGTCGTTTATATTGAAAGTGGCAGAAGTCACCTTCTTTTCAAATCATGATATTTAGGGTTTGCGCTTTATTGTGTTTAAAAATATTGATGCCAATTTTCGAGAAGGTTCCTCGCACTTTTGATCGTAGATACTTATACTTTTGTCAGTATAAATAATTTCGTATAATCATTGAAAAAACACCATTTTTCACTGTGGTAAAGTGACTTATGTCACTTCTAAAATAAACGGCTCGTATCTCGCACGAAAATTTTAATTTCGCTTATGGTTTATATGATACTTACTCCAAGAAATCATATAAAATTGACATATCGCTAATACAATGCTTAAATAGATAACGATAATGTTTCTAAACCGGCTTTTATATCAGTATATACCGGTTATTGTAATATAAAGCGCATGGTAAAAATGATCCAAATATTCAGAAAACATATTCAGTGGTGAAAGGGCTAACGTCGATACTTCAATGAGTATTTAGTGAGCGTATTTTATTATTTTTACGATAAATTCAAGTAACTAAAAATGGACATTTAATTTATATCTTTCAATCATTGAATAAAAGATCAACGAATGAGGATAATTGAAAGTTTCTTGATAAAGTAACGGTTTTCATGGTGCACATCGTGTTAATATTACATTTATAGCACTCAATTGCCATTGCATCGATTATCTTCCCGCAAGAAATCGGACCCAATTGATTTTGGATTACGGAAGAAAACAGCTTTTGTGAAACTAAAAAAAATTGCAGTCAATATTGAGTAAAAAGTGGCTTTGTAACATGAAGGTGATATGACGCAATAATAGGTTAATTATATTATGAAAGTATTAAGTTCCAATTTAATTGAAACTTCGTACTTCGAATCTTCTCCGAGGTCTCAACTTGTATATCCGTAAATGTACTTTTACAATCAACACGGTAACAACTGTAATGTGTTTTTGGATAGTTGAATTATAGCCAATTTAATTTCACTTGAAATACACCTTTAAATATAAAGTTCCAGTTATATATCTTTTTGATTTAAAATTATACTTTTAAATTCCGAAGATAATTATTTTCTATTTTTAAATAAAGGCCTGTGTTTGTAGCATAGAAGAAATCTCTTGTGACGGTCACATCAAGAAATCCTGATGTCAGAACAATATGTCATTGACATTGATACGATAAAACAATTCTTGACACGCATATGTGTTCTCGAAGCACTGCAATGTCATACAGTAATATACCCATCGTCCTTCCTTCACATTTCACAGGTTTCCAGCTGATTTCTTTACGTAACAATAACATGACTCATAAGGAAAATCTGCTACAATCGTTAATTCCATTGTTTTTAAACGTCCATTATGGTTTCGCCATGTCCAAAGGCAAAGAATAAGGATTTCGTTAATCCTAATAATAAATTCCAACCAGTCTTTGTAGATGGGACTGATAAAATTGATTAAACGTTAAATTATAATATCGTAATTTATAAACGCAAAAATTATACAAGGAAAATGTTACAATTTTTAATATATTTCATATGTATATGAAATCATACTTTTAATAGTTCTAAAGTTCTCAGCTGAATGTTGTGACAAAGAATAATGGGTTAAGTTTGTTAATTATTTCTTCAACATCGGTGTTGTTGCGTTGAATAATTTATGTTTGCAATAAGTGTCCAAGGTCAATTTCATGGAAAATCCACATATTTGTACAGTGGGAGATTTTTTTTCATCGACACTGGCCTAAGTTTATGAGGAAAAACTACTTCGCAAAGTTTTACTCCGTTTATACCATCTGGGAAACTGGTTTTGGAAGCAGGATAGCAGGTTGTTTGGAAAAAAGTAATAAGAAGAGAAGAAACGCTATTCGTACTTTTACTTTTAACATTTATCGACGCTTTATGGGAACGGGAAACTGAGTTATTTTTTCTTAAATAGCAACATTAGTGTATCTTTCATTTAATTGCACTGAAAGTGGAAATTAGTATATGTGTTAATAAAAATTAAACAGTTAACAAGGAACAATTCATTCGATATTTAGTAAGAAATCTGATTTCCATTTGGGAGCAGTATTGCACTTTATAATCAAAGTTATTGATCACATCGACCTTTCTGCGAAGTTAATTTTTTCACATTAATTAATTATAAAGTAATTTATAAATTTATAGTAATATCAATAAAATTTCGTAAACGTAACATAATTGAATTCAAAATAAAAGTAACTCATTTTCTTCCGTCTGCAAAAATATTCACAGTTCTAAAAACAAATGTGTCGTCATCCTTTTCAAACAATGCATCTTGCAATTTTCAACAAAAACCTACAACTCTCGTTTAAGAGTCCTTTTTTCTATCAATTTCCAAAACAGCGCAAAAGAGGGTGAAACTTTGAAGGATAGCTTAGCGCTTAAAGTCGAAATGCTACAAATAGCAAAAATATACGTCTCGTTTATTCTCCCTTGTTTTACAAACGTAGAAAGATTTATCACAGTTCGCGAACACTTTACGGACGTTCCTTGTTGGACTTTCAGTCGACGAATTGCTAGGAAATATATACGAACTGCCTCGACTACCTATACCGCGCATGTACACGCTAATCGATAAATGAAAATAATCACTTGGTTACAGGTAAGTTTCTCTAAAGTACTGTACCAACTTGTGATATTAATATTGCGCTGCTGGAATATTTTTCAACTATTTTTACCTTATCTTCACCCTTCGCCTATTATCGAGCGCAATTAACCGCCGGCCTTAAAATAGCGAGACACATTCGTGATGTGGATTATCTTTTTTTAAAATATGGCGGTTACTTAAAGGTATCGCGATTCAGTGGTCTGGAATGTACCTAAAATTGTAGGTCGAAGGCTACCATAGCTGGCCTAAAATGACCATAGTTACCGAAGCCGAAAAATGAAAAACAAAGAACTTAAAGATAACCTTTCTCGTGCATTTAATCCCTTCCCTTACGATTTCTGTTGAACTTGCACTTGCTACGGTTAACAATAGACCTATCAAGGTGGTCAAAATGTCTTGTTTTGAATTTTTTGGAAATCCTGAAATATCTAATGTTATATTTTGTCACTTTTCAACGTCGATCTTGTAAACTGCGAGCGATTAAATTAATTAAGCTTTTTACTACCTTCAATGATTTTCTTCTAACGTATTTATTTAGTACTAGCTGTACCCTGCGCGCGCTGCTACGTCTACAAAAATCGAATTTCAAGAGAACTCGTTATAACAATTCTGTGCTTATTCTTTTTTTATTGAAGTGCTCTTGGATATACTATATTTTTTTTGTGCTAATTCAGAAACCTTCGCGGGAATGCGCACAACATCATATCAAGGTTTCATCGCAATCGGATAATCGGTTTAGGAATGCATAAGGGACAAACAAACAAACATTCACTTTTATATTGTATATAAGATTTTCAAATAATATTGGATCAATCTCGGTAGATGTAACGTTCAGCGTGAAATTGATGAAATAAAGACAAGGTAATATCGATTTTACCTCTCTATAGTTCCGTGGGGCTTTAAGGAAAAATAAGATACATTTGTGTTCCTATTCTTCAAAATCACTTTGTAAATATACTGAACTATTGTAAGTCCAGTTTTGAGAGACACAGACGTTCCTTGGACTTGAACGCTTGTAAATCCCGATAAGTTCATTATTTTAAATTATACTCCTAATGTCTGCAATTATACTGTTTAATTAATCTTTAGACGTGATGAAAAATTCAATTTATAAAAAGTTAATTACTTCAGTAGCTATTTTTGAAAGTGATATAAGCCCATTTTTGAGAAAAGTGTGTTTAATTTAGTATTAGCTAAACATAAGTGTCTTCTTCCCGTATTTTAAATGGCAAGGTAAATGGAATGCAATATATCCGTGATTTTGTCAAAAAAGTTTCAACTGTTACATGTTACAGCATAAAAACTTTTTTACAAACCCTCAAATATCTCAACATAAAGAGAAAAGATACCACTTTCAATCATAATGGCTCATCTATAGATTTAATCTTAAAACTTATTACGTAGAAATAGTTTTACACGTTGAATGCAATGAGGGTTATCGGTGATTGGCGCTCCTAAATTCAGGGTTTCTTATGACTTTCAGGCGGTAATATACATGAGTTTGCTGATATCTTTAATATTAACCTTTTGAGGTCTAAGGACACATATATGCGTCTGGCGAAAGCCATCGGCGTGGACTAATTGTAAGAACGCATATTTGCGTCTGGAGAAAGCCATTGGTGTGGACTAAGGACGCATATTTGCGTCTGTCGATTTTTTCTATCATCTACGTAGAAGTATTGCAGTTACTTTTGTGTAAAATTAATACAGATGCATTCCTTAGTAACGATTATTGTGTCGCATAGGTAACGCATAAATTGTAGCAGTTAGTTAAGGAGAGACACGCGATATGAATGCAAAAAATGCGATGTTGGTTTATGCATCAATCGATGTTTCGAAGTTTTTCACACCCAATTAAATTATTAATTTCTGTTAGATTTTTTATATTTATTTCTTCAGTTTATTGGAAATTTTATTGCTTATAATAAACAATTACACAAAAATAACGCTTTTTAATTATTTAATCTCGTGCAAAAGGATTACTATAACTTATTACTATTTATTTGCGCCTTGTATAGTTAATCAAGAGAGTGCAGTCTAGCGAAAAAGTATTCCGTCCACAGCGATCGTCAGCGCTAGCCGCACGCCGCCCGTACGGACCGCATAGGCTGCGAGTCGTTAGACCTCTAAGGGTTAAAATAATATTGTTACGCCGCGGCGCGCCGGCATGAAGTTGACGTACCGAACGAAGCTGCCCCTGGAACCTGTCAGATTCGAGGATCGAATCGGGATATCGATCGGCCGGTCGCGTTGCATAGAGACCGGAAGTGTTCATACCGGAAGTCGCCACTGGACCCTCGACGTTCGAACACAGCTCATACTTATTTTATTGTAATTGAAGAATTCTGTAATGCCGAGACTCAGACGCTCCTCCGCCAGGCACAACAATATGTATTGGGTTGGCAACCAAGTGACTGCGGATTTTATATAAGAAGGAATTTCGTTAAGCTGATGAGGGACCCATAAATCGAGTTTCTTAACATAGCGAAGCTGTTTTATTTTTTTTCGAATGCATGTATGCGACACATCGAGCTTGTCTGCAATCCACGTGTTGTGCTATGACGATCTAAATCGATAATAGCGTTGATATGACTCTCTTCAACTGTAACTGGACGGCTAGATCGCTGAGCATTTTGGGGTGAAAAATCGCCCGAAAGAAATTTGGCAAACCAATTTTAATACTGCTTATCTTTCAAGGCTTCATTCCCATATACGACATATAATTTCTTGTATGTTTAGGATGCGTTGCTTTTTCGGAAATAATACAATAAAATATGTCTGAAATGCGCATTTTGTTCTTCAATTTTCAAATTGGGATGAAAACGAAACTAAATGACTCATCGATACGATGTTTTTTACTAATGAAAGGTGGAAGTCCAAACAACAAGAAAACTATAGATTAGGTACTTTGTACATGTTGATGAAACAAAAAAAAGTGCTAAAACCATCTATCGTCAAAATCCGCAATTACTTAGTTGTCAATACAAAATAAACTCTTTGTGTCGTCTCCAGTGGACCTGGTGGACTCAGAGAGTGGCTGATTCAACTGGGTATGGGCCTTACGACCCCAGAGCCCCGAGTAAGAGAGCTCCTCAGGTTCTGTCAATTTCTGGCAGGACGAGACTTTGTAATCTCAAGGTAGCCTAGCAATACGCGTGCTCCTTCAGGTTCTGCCAATTGGCAGTTGCGAACTGACGGTCCCGAAGGTGAACCGAGTCAAAAAGAGAGATCGTAGAGGTCGTAGCTAACTTGATCTTCTGTTGGAAAACGGTCGCACAGACATTTTTGTATTTTCCATCGCCCGTTCTACTAACTTGGTAATTGCTGGAATGTAATCGCTGGGTGGCAGAGCACAGGGTGTATGTGGCGTATGCCAGATTTTTCTTCAATATAAATGACAAAACTGATAAACGTGTTCGAAACTCAACGTCTTAATGACATTGAGGAGTAATTATTTATCTCAAGAGAAATATATTTAACTGTGCACCATATTTTGACAATGAAATATAATTTGCAATATTAGTGGGTATACGTAAGCAATAAGCCTACGGACTCCCACACTATCCACAATATAACGTATTTGCGATGTGTGCGTAAAGCATTTGGCTTCTGTAAAAAAAAGTTTTTTGTGCCACCACGTTAGTAAAGGGGTTGAGAATGCCACCTCAACGGGATACGTCGACGTTGAGGGCCCGTGAAAGTATTATGCGTAGCTACGGCACTGACGAGCACAGTACGGCGAGCAATGGCGCCGTAGCGGGAAAACGGTCTGCACATGTTGTTGACGGATATTTTCTTAAATTGTGCCAAAACAAAAACAGTTATGACATTTTTCGCGGATAGTTTTTTCTTCAGAAAGGTCTGCAAAATCCAATAACGTGTAGTAAATTTGTGCTGGCAATAGTAAACTACGTTAAAATGCAAAGTTAATGCGTAGAAAATTCGCAAATCCGCTTGTTTTTAAACTTTGGCAGTTATTTGCCACCATTAAAAAGTACTATATATTATAACTGCCCACCCCTGTATACTCAGGAAACACTCCTCTATTTTTTGAGATCAAGCAGAACTGTCTACCGTTTGCAGTTTTCATGTAATACCAACTTCTTTGCCCAAATCCACCGTTTTTTACAAAAACCGATGTTTTCCGAAAACAGAGGGTGATAGGGAAATTTCGTTGGCAGAATCGTGTTCAGGACGACGAACACTATAAGAATCACTCTGTAGCTATTGGAAGACAGAAAAAAAGTTTTAAAATTGTTGGACAGTAGAATCATATCTATTTCAATACTCACGTATAAATATATATATACGCATTAACAGGCCATGTGCCGTTAATTTGTGTAAACATAATGTTCCTCATTGTCAGTTCAGCCTGGGTTAGGTCTAACCGACGACTGCAAGGACAATAGCTTCAGGGTAAATTTGCCTATGCCGCGGTTTCATTATACGACAGTTTCTGTTCGGAATAAGTTAAAAGGGTGATATCAAACCAAATCGAACTCAAAGAATAATGATTAGCCCCATTAAAAGTCGGAAAGTGAAATTACAGAGGCGTCTCTGGCCAAAATGATGCCCTTTCACAAATAGCAGACCCCTGGCTGTATAATAAACATTGCAATTTTGAGGTTGTAAATACTAAAAGGCAAATATTTACGCTTTAACATGCCGTAAACACCGAGAAAATATTCAATTTCACACCGAAATTATGATCGAATTTATTTGCCCGCCTGATACATTCTTCTGTTTGGTGATTTTTGCAATACAACGAGCGTGACGTGATATTATTATAATATAAGGAAACACGTCAATGAGTCGCAGAAGTATTGTAATAAATGTTGATGCGTGCGCCGGCAAAGAAATATTTCATTCTCTACATTCTTGGACGCATTCTTCATATGAACTTAATAACGCGGTAATTAAAGAGGAGTGAGCGCAATACTGATGACACAGCGCTTTAACGACAACGAATTCCGTACTTTGAAGTTAATAAATAAACTGTGGGCATGTTACAAAGTAAACGATTTGCACTGTGCGTTCATTGCGTGTTTTAAAAGTCTTTTAAGTGCTTCTTTTTCTTTCATTCATCCTTTCCCCAAGGATGATGAATTTTCAAAGGTGGAAGTGCTTGGGGAATTCTGAAGTCTTTAAGTTCCGACGGAGTTTATGTATATTAAGCCTTTGCCTTATAATAACGTGTGACACTCGTGACGGTGTAAATAAAATTGGAAGTTTTGAAGTTTTCCAAAAACTATTAAATTGAGAATATCAATCAGTCACGAGACGAACAAATTGTTTCCAGAATATTAATACTGCGTTCAATTGTAGGAAATATCAGAAATCAGAAAGAAATTTTGATTTCAAGAATTTATTTTGAGCTATTGCACGCACAGTCAAAATAGAAGTCGTAAGGCAAGGGGTTAAGGGGGGCAGTCCCTTTACAATTTTCAAAAAATCAATTTTTTTTGTTGCATATTTCGAAAGTATAATATGTTGAGAGTATACTATATAAAGGAGAAATAAAAATTCGAAATATTAACAAAGTTATAGCACATAATCGGGAGCGCGGCACCGCATGCTGTAAAGGAGGGACTCAGGTAATCCGAGCGGTCCGGTTGAAACTTCAAACGCGATTATCTCGAAACTGTATTTTCAAAAACTGCTCGTGTTGTAGCTCGAAAAGTTATCAATCGATTTGGCTGAAATTTTTCCACGTTGTTTACTACAACATTACCGGAAGGATGTACCTAAAATTTTTAAGTTATCGCGTAAATAAATATATTTTAAGGGGTAAAAACTGTCGAGAAAATGGTCAAAAAAATTACCTTTTTATTAAAACGCCGACATAACTTTCAATTTTATACTTTTTTATATTTTTTTAGGTTTATCCTTCCCCTACACTTGTCTATAATCGGAAAATATTTTCGTTTTTTATTTCAGATCAATATAAAAAATCCTACAGGTGCAGCAGTTTGTGGTGTCTTGCGAAAGGTGCCGATAGAAAAAATTCGGAACGCCGCCATTTTGTAAAAAGAAAAAAAAGAAAAAATGTTTTCTAAATTAGACATATGCAATAGAATGATATACAAATTTCAAAAGGATTCGATAATTTTATCACCTTCAAAAAAATTCATAAAAAAAGACTAATTTCCTTGCGTTTAAAGGGACTGCCCCCCTTAATTGATATTTGTATTTGAATTAAAATTATGTAGAATGCGAAAACTTTGCGCCATAGCGATTCTTTTGTTACGAATTCACAGAAACGAATCGAGGGGTTTCTAACTTAAAAAAATAGGATAGCTGCCACTTTCGTGTCACCGGACACGATTATTGAAGTATAATAGCAACTTTTTGGTCTGACTTCAATTTTTAAAATGCATTCTGTTTGTCTCTTTTACGATAATACATAGATACAAAATTTAAGAAAGGTATTTATAATTCGAAGAAATGTAAGAATTTGTAAGCATAAGTATTAGGCGCAGTTGTAATATCAAAAATAGGGTAATTACAGAATGTAAATTACTTTACAGTGGGAGTGGAATTATTCACATCCTATTTCTGTTGAATGCTTAGTAAGTTGCAAACAAGATTACATCTTTACAGTGGTAAGACATTTATTAAAATTAGAAATTTAATAGTCATTTCGCATAATATAATATCTGCATATTTTTAAAAATTACATACAATATTCTATATGTCATAAGTAAATCTATATGATAAATTATATATTTACAAGTACTTTTTATTTGATATTAATTCTTGCATTTTCTCAAATTACATGTAATATCCCTTTTATGTGAATGCGTATATATCACGTATAATTTCCAACAACAATTTCTAATAATAGAGCAATTTTCATCCTTCTAATCGGTTTCGAATACTTTCGTTTCGAGCTGATTACATTCACAACACGTAATTGACGAACTCGAAAAGACATGGAACGCGTTACTATCCAGGCAAACGGCATATTTTACATGAGTTTACATACCAAATTTGCCAGCATCACGTACAGCGTTTCCCTCGTAATTAGTTGTCACACTCAGACGAAATTGCCGTCTACTGCAATTTCTCTACCGTACATATTGTGGGAAGGCAAGTTGGGAACAGTGCAACGTTACATTATGTGATCATACATAACGAGTTGTGTACACTCATTAGTCAGCCATGTAAGAGTCTAACCGGTGGGTTTATACAGGCTTTTACCTTCCCGTAATTAAGTGGCGATGCCGTGTGTACTTAATATGCTGCATGGTTCGATTATATTTCGTCGAAAGGATTTACGAATTTGCTTTTTTTCGATTCTTAAGAGCGCCTTAAAAATTCATGCACGTTAACGATCCCTGTTTTGACGAGCCCTTGATTACGGTAATTTACGTTATCATAGATCGTAAGAACAAGCAGAAAAGCTACGGGGAGTGTTCTGAAAGTAGGTGATTAACACTAGAACTACCAAACCAGTCAAAATTACTGGTACATAATTTTTTCCAAAAATTCTCCAAGTTTATAGAAGAGTCTCAGAATAAATATTCTATGTCCATCTTAAAAAACCTAAATCACCGAATCGATTATCTTTACCGTCTCTTGATTTCTCCTTTTTCAAAGTACTTATTTAATATTTTGAAATATGATAGATTTAATGCCGGTAGTTCTAGTGTTAAAGAAACCTTTGAGGGGATACTTTTGTCTAGAGCGGCATATTTTAGTTTTATTTTTATTTGCTCGTCAGATTTTTTTTCTAAAGAAGCCAGAGGATTGTTTCATTTATATTAATTTCTTACACTGATATTTATTATTACTTGAAGTATATAACATGTTTTTCTTTGTACTTTTTTTACTTCAATATTTAGCTATGGTCATTTTATCTAGGCTCTACTGTTCTACTATGCAGAGATGGTAAGTTACCGTCCAGCCAAATTACTTTTCCTGCTTCAGTCACACGTATTTGTTTCTTTTCGACGCTATTGGCTGATTCAATCACATCCAAAAGTTCATTACGCAACAGAGGTAGCCAAGGTGACACATCGAAACAGGCTGAGATCGAGCGATAAAGAGCGGCGGCTCGAACGCATTGGCGTAGTGAGCGACTCAGGGTATTAAGGATTATTCCACTTACGTGGGAAGATATCGATCTCGTACACGCCGATTTTGATGGTAGATAGTTCTCGAAAAAAATATTTTACAAGCATTTTTTATATCGGTAATCGTCCACATTGACGGAGTGGTAATACCCCTCAAACATTGGGGTTGAAAATGTTTTTTTCGAAATATCTCCGTGATTAAAGGGCGTGAGGAAGAAAACTTTCTTTTGAATTGTATGCGTCTTGAAATGTTGAATTCAGTGATCTAAAAAATAATTGCAAAAAATTGTTTGTTTAAACAATATATTAAAATTTCGTAATCTTTTATACAATGTGTTCAAATTATTTACACCATTTACACATTTTCTACGGCAATTTTGCTCGATAGAAATTTTGTCTATGAAATTGCCTTGTCAAAGTGTTTCAGATATTTTTAAAACAATGTTACACCACCGATGAAAAGTTTGCGCAATAATTGTTGATAAATAAGAATTAGGTAAAAATTCATCCCTTTTTGTGATATCTGCTGCATTTTCGTTTTGAAAAAGTGTCTTGTTACATTATACAAGTATCCCTAGATATTAGATATTTTTATAGACATTAAGTATTTCAATATTACAATACGTTATAGAGGCGGCCATCGACTTTCGCACATCATTGGTTCCTGAAAAGGTGTGGGAATGTTGAATGTTCGAAAGTAGAGAGATATGACTAAGATGCTGAGGAGTGTTTAATTATAAAGTTCAGATTGTGTAACCTTTATTAGGCAATACTATAATATCAGAGAACCTCTAATAACAACATCAATTTTTAGAATTGAATTCTTTCAAGAACAATTTTTGTAATATTGACAAAAATCTTTATAAAATCGAATTTTTAAAAATGTGCGAAATAGTAATTTGCGCGAAAGTAGAATGTGCGAAAGTCGAGGGTGCGCCTGTACTTCCTTATTTATAATTTGCTCCATTAAAAACTTTGCCACTTGTCGCCAGGGAAAGGTTTTTATTCAAAAAATTAGAATTTGAACAAAGAGATCCGTCAAATTAGTTGTATAATTTAATAATAGCCAAAACATTCGCTCTAAGAGAGCAGTGCTCCATCATATTAATTGGATTTGCTTCGATGTCAGCACGTAATCCACGGGGCAAGAAATCCTCTAACAAGTTCTCTCGTAAAAGTACAATGTTATCTCTATTTGCACGACTGAATCCTTTCAAGGTAAGGTACTTAGCTATATCATTATTTATGATTCACGTGTGCGGGGAAATGCGATATCGTGCGATGTAGTCTATAAAAGCTACACCATGCCATTATGCCTCGAACGTTCAACGCGTATTATCAGTATCGGCGGCATTGTCAGTCTCCCTTTTCTACTGACAAATCAGATACTCATCTAGATCATCGAGTTTCGATGGAGAATTTACCCCAATTGTGCTCAGCGTTTAATTACGTCAGAGTCATCAACAGAGGGTGAGCGTGAAAATAAGTATCGGCGCGGAGAGATGTGTGAGTGAAAATGGAACGAGAAAAATGTATTATACGGTATGAAGTGCGGGTTAGAAATAAAGGAATTAAAGTAAAACAATTCCATTAAGTAATATGCAGAAGGTAGAGGAGCGACAGAAGACTCAATAGTCTTGTGAAAGGGAAAAGAAAAAAGAGTGGAACGGATACTTGAACGAAGTAGGGTGATAGATGACATAATAAATGTAATAAATACGAGATAGTTGATAATTGAAAGTAAATCGTATGCTAAACCGAAGAGTAAACAGTAAAAGTGAAGTAATTAGGTACATGTATCCACCATCTGAGAGTAGAAGAGATGATAAACTTATGAAATATTGCAGGCTTCCTTTTTAATCGCTGGAGTGCCAAGCAGCGCGATCTGTTCAATATCTAAAAGTGCCAAGCTGATCGAACATGCTAAACAATACAGGTAGTTTAGTAATATATTCTGGTTACAACAGTGTAGGTATACCTAATATAGATAATATGTTCAACTAGTAAATAAAAAAATAATATTTACCGCTTGTGAGCAGAAAAATATTGAAATCGTGTTCCCTTGTATTCATCGATGCGAAACGAAAAAAAAACGCGATCACGTTGCTTAGCATTTTTCGATCCTATTTTCGCAAAGACTCGTAACACTCAAACAGTTAACAGAGAGAATCCCACTGGTCCAACAGCTAATTAAAAAAACAACAAATTAGTTATCTACAACCCTTTTCACGCGTTTGATGCTATAGCCGTTATATTTATTTTAAAAAAAAATCTACATCATTTACATCGCTCATATTCTAATATGAGCTAATCTACAGTCTGTTCAACAAGAGCGTGTCGTTCCTAATTTTGTCACTAGATAACGCAGTTGTTTAACATTCGGTTAATTCAATTGTTTGAACACTTGGCTTTAATGCTTTGAGGATAAATCAGCAGTTTGGGCTGTTATCTGCTTTGAATTTGAGAAAAATAAAAATGAGTGCAGCGTACGCTAGCCGCTTCGAAGCGGTGTTCCTCTGCAACCATCCAAAAGGACCAAAAATGTCATTCGCAGCGGGCAGACGCTACATGGACAAGTCAGTGTCCTTTATTAGGAAGTGGGTGCAAAGATATGACCCGTGCCCGTTATCCAGCGCACAGTGAAGCACCCGGTAAACGTGCATGTCTGGGGTTGCTTCTGTAAACAAGGATTTGGAGTTTTGTACCTGTTTATAGACAATTTTAAGGCCCAAAAGATGATCAAGATATATCAAAAGTGTTTATTAAAGTCTGCTCGAAGATGATTTGGCTCTGATAACAGCTTGTGGGTGCTTAAAGAAGATAATTACCAAAAATATCGAAGACGTGCGTGCACGGAGTGGAAACGCGAAAATGGGATCAGGACACTGGGTTGGCGTTCTCAGTCGCCTGACACTAATCCCATCCAAAACGTGTGGGCAGCAATGAAGGTCAAACTCAGGGAAAGTCGAGTATACAATGTCAAGCAGCTGACACATCATATCCGCCGATATGGAGGTCTCTAACCGAAAAAATGGCGAAAAATCTTGCAGAAAGTATGCCTAAACGGTGCCAGGCTATAATCGACAATGATGGCGACTGGACAACATATTAAGTAAATGCATTGTAGTACAATGTTTATATTTCGATGTTATACGTTTAATTATAAACAACTCCTTTTTGTTCAGAAAATATGACCGACACGCTCTTGTAGAACAGAGTGTAAATGCAATCTACTGTATATAATTAACAACATCGCGGGAGTATCACCTTACAGTGATACTCTATACAATACTATCACGTTGTCGGAACATCGGACATGGATACACGAACATTCGTCGATCCACAAATTAACAATGAACACGCCGCTGACTAACTGAATTTATGTGCCTGAACGCCCTGGTGCTCTAACCATCAACGGATCCTGGCCGAGTACAGGAATCAAATTAATGGTTATTCTCAGTAGTTTCAGTAGTACTGAAGTAGTCGATGTATTACATGAGAATTAAATCCAGATCTTGCGGTCTCGTACCTGTTCAAACTCTCGTGATCTGTTCGGTGTAACAAAAGTTACGGGATTCCCTGAACGGAGTGGAAGATTATTTAATTTGTTGTGTCATGTAGAATGAGGGTAGAGTGCAATTATATCCTGTTGCAAACGGAGCGCGTTGACTTGCGGCATAAAGGAATATTTTGAATATTTTAAAACTCATAGAGTTATCTTATTTTGGTGATTAGCATTGACGATGATACAGACATGATATTTTATTTGTGGATGTTGTTCCGATATATCATGAATAATAATGGATATTTTTGAGTCTGATATTATTTCTTTTACTTAACGTGTTTAAGATGTTTTAAAAGAAAGAAATGTGTAAAATTGAGACATCACTTCGTGTAAGCTGTGTACAGGGTGAGACAGTAACTATTGCCATCTAGTATAACTCCGAAAGTATGATAGTAGTAGAAAAGTTTTCGAAATGAAAGTTGCATGAAACAACGGGGGCTGTTATATGATTTTAGTTTTTTGTTGCTAGGTCGAGTTTCTTCAGCAATTTGAAGGTCAATTTTGTTTTTTTAGACAGAATGCTATGTTTTGGTACTTATTTTTTGTTAGCGGCCATCGAGACGAATCCAATGACGTGCAACATTAAGGTCTTTGAATGTCAATAAAGGTCATTTGAGGGAAAAAAAGTGAAACGAACTTACATTTACAGAAGGCGTTCAAAGTGATTGCCATTGGTATCAATGCAGTGCTGTATCAATCCTTATCACGGAGTTAGTAGTATTTCTTATCTAGTAAGATGTATAACATAATTAGAGCTATCACCACAGAATTACCCTTTTAGTATAATTATATTTAGTTCTCGCAGATCTTCATTTCTTGGTCCATAGTTGGCATTTCTACTAACCTCCATTCCTGACCTTTCCACTTTCCGCGTTCAACCCTCTTCCCGAAAAATCTGACCTTTAACATTTCCGCATTCAACTACGAACCGGGGCATTTGCAATTAATTTCAAGCACCATGTTTGCATTTTATTTTTTATAAAAACAAGTTTCAAAGAGGTACATACAACATCAATTGGCATTGTAATTTTTCATTACGACTTTGTAATTAAAATGTTTTGATGCACTTACAAAAGCTTGCACATAGTGTCGCATTTTGATTCTTTGACGTACACTATTAATTACACTGATCCACAAAATTGGACTTTGCCCAAAAATAATTAAAATTGCATATTAAAGCTTTCGTACTACTAGAAATACTTTATTTCTCTTCTAGTACTTTTCATTAACCCTTTACGTTCGGGTTTCATTAAAACCAAAAGGTGTAATCGCACTTAAAACAAAACTACTAAAATCTTAGTTATATTTATATATACCTCAGAAACGTGTCGATTCTTTGCTTTGATGACTGAGAGTAAAGATACGACGACAACGATGAAAGTGCTTTAATGGCTGAGAGCAGACGTACGTCCGCCAACTAAGGGTTGATACCACTGTCAGGATGAATTACCATGTCGCCCACAAAAAGAGAGGTATTTGGTGATTCTGAATCTCGTCTTCGAAGGTATTATAAACGCATTAATAGGTCAAAATGCTGAAATCCGATCTCGGAACACTGATTACTCGTCGCGTCGGTGGTCGAGGATAAACTGATAGCGAGGCAAACATCGAAACGACTTGTTATTGTTATTGTGTTGGAGCGGCAAGAAGGCAGCTGAGACGGAAGGGGAGATTGCTCTCGTACCGTCTATCCCTTCCATGTCGGTCCTGGAAAATTGAGATCGACGAATGACAACCGAAAATAAAACACTACTTTCGTCGTTCACATGACGACACAACGAATGGCGGGTCTCTCTTGCCAATAGCGCGTCAAAATCGAAAATGCGTGAGGGAGACGGATGTCCCTATCCGTCGGGCGAATCAGAGCAAATTACCGCTCAGCTGCCAACGTACCGTTCCAGCATAATAGTGGGCCCGCGAGACAGACACCTGTAGGTTACGGTAGCCGAATCCCGCCAAGCGTATTTTGGCAACATGCGGCGGTGGTCGTACTTCTTGGTCAGTGAAATGAAAATAATTGCCCCCGTTGTTTACAGAATTAATCTTAAAATTGTAAATGCGTGTGAATAATATTGTTTATGTATATAGGCAAATGTTACAGATATAATACTTTTTTTAATGTAGCGTTGTCAAAAAGTAACTCATAAAAATAAAATGTATTTGTAAAGGAAGCTACATATAATGCTTTATAAAGCCATAAAATAACTTGTAAAGAATAAATGTATATTTATAAAGCAAACTATAATACTAGCGCGGGTGAAACGGCTGCGTTGAGAATCACTGGCGGTACATTGTATCTTGCGGAAATATTTTAATTTCTCAGACGAAAATAACACTTGTGTTGGAACTTTCAATTATGGTTGTCTCAAGAAAAATGCCTCCTCCAACGCCTCCTGCCATTACAGTTTCTCCTGTACGTCTAATTTTTAAGATAAATAGGGAAATATCCATAAAAACTGGGTAATCTTAGGCGCTGTTTTTGCTTTGACCATTCTTTAAACATGAATAAATGTTTATAACATTAAAGTACTATGCAACGTTATATTCAGGAGGGTTTATAGAATCATTCTATAGTAAACAAATTTTAAGAACTCTTATAAAAAACAAAAATTTCTGGATACGTAAAATTTGCATTTTTTTCGAAACTGATTTTCTCAAAAATGGAGTCTGATGGAGACAAACGGTCTTTGTATTCTTGTTCAGCATGATAAAATCTATAATAATTAGTGTTCCATCGTACGGAGACAAAAGCGCATTCGAGACGAAGCGAAAGTTTGCCGTTCTTTGAGGCCCGAGTCTGGCCGCCAGATTTTTTATTATTTACTAACATTTGGCGACCATTACGTGCCAAGGCGGCCAAAACTCCGGTCCTCAAAGAATTAGGCAGCCTTCGTTTTGAATGAACGTTTTCGTTAATCCGTCATGCTCTGTCAGCGGGTGGTAACCAGGGACTTCGGCCCGACGGTCCCATCGACCGCCGCTGACTCGCGATGACAAATCGGTCATAAATCGCGCCTTCGAAGAGAAATTCTGCCGATCGGCCGGACTAGGATTTTTTAGGCACATCTGGTTGCACTTTCCTCCACCACGTATTCGCAGGGGATGAGTTTCCACCTCCGTGGGGCCCTTCTCGTCGAGAGTCCCATGGGGGTGGTCACTCCTCTCGGAGGAAAGTGCGACCAATTAACGTCTCGCACCGCCCAGAAAATCCGAAAACCCCGCCTGCTGAAACGTCGCGAAAATTCAGCAAGCGGGGATGTCCGGCCCGCAGCGTCGCCGAAAGTGTTACAAAATTCTTGGAAGACACTTACTTACCGATCTCCGTGACGACAACACAACATCGCGCTCGCTGACGACTACCGTCGTCAAAGTTTGTCATTAAACCTCGATCTCGAATTCTCGCACGAAACGACAAGGTTCTTCTCCGGTCGAGAACTATCGATAAAATAAATTGCTACTCCCGGAAAACGTGAAGAATTCCGCGAGTGGTGAAGTGGTGGTCATTCCGGATCTACGCACTTCGTTGACGCCACAACAATTAGCATAAATATTCTTTGGGCAAAAAATCGTGTTGACCAGTGTTATTAGTACTATCATTATCATGGGAGTGTAATTGGTATATAAAAACTTTTATCAGATGTAATATGTAAAAGATAAAAGTATTTAAAATATAAAAATTTTAATACGTTTTTTAATACGTTCTTGGCAATTCAAGCTGTTTTGCTCTTCACCAATTCTTCGTACATTCAATAAGAAATGTAATTTAATATCATAGTTATATCATTCTCTTAATAATTTATTTAAATATGATAATATAAGGATGTCACGCGTACTAACGATATAAGACTTCATTTTTATTCTTAACAATGAAGGATTTGTTTTATCAGCCTATTTCAGAATGATTTTTCTTAAATAGGATACACCGTGAGATTTTCTAAATTACGTCTCTTGTTGGAATTCTGAATATAATCGCTCTCAAGGGCTGTATGCTCAATAAAAGAAATAACAAATAGCCAATGTGTTAAGGTTTTACATTTATAAGGCAAACTTAGCATTCCTATTTCTAATCATGGTAATCGAACAAGGCGACACGCAGCAACAGTGCCGCCAGTGCTCTTGTTTTTTTGTTTTCTTTTGTTCATCACCGATTGCCCGTGCTCGTCAGGCTCAGTTGTTCGACGGCCACGTTACCGTATCTTATAACGCTAATAAAGACTTTTCCTTAACACTAGATTTACGGAAGCCGTCAAATTGACGGATTCCTACTTTTTTAAAAACGATTTCCTTTATAGAGACGTGGTACAGTCAATATTTCACTTGTATCTTATAATATACAAATTACTTAACCGATCTTCCTCTTTACCCGTTGATCCCTCTTTATTCAAAGCACTTATTTAATATATTTAAGTGTGACCGATTTAACGCCCGTAAATTTAGTGTTAATAACCACGACACAATGATATTGTTACGACGAAGCAAAGCTGCCGTCGAGACGAATTAGCTAACAACTGTATTCTTCGAGATATCGAGAGTCGAAATCGTATGGAGGGCAACGGTACCAGTAGAAAGAAATGAGAGTTTGGAAGAGACTGCGCTGGAGAAAAGGTTCTCGTGTCTGTTTATCTGCAGATCGTTGTAATTTTATAATAAAGGACCCATTCTTATATAAAAATGTCGTGTGGTGAAACTCCCCGGCGCAATAATATGAAGGCGGACCAATTTCGATTAACAAACAAAATTTAACATTCAAATAACGAGGTCAATTGAAATTCACTCAAAACGTACTATGGTGGGTGTCAACATTAATGCTCAGACTACTTCCTCCTGAGTACGGGTTCTTTCTATCATTTCTGGAAGTTTTTCTCTACGTGATATGTGAATGTACCGTGAATGATATGTCTTATGAATTAACGCGATATTCTAAGTGAAATAATTATTGCAATCAAATTTTACAACGGTTTTATGTGTGAAATGTAAGTTCCCTTACGTATGAATCATTTATGACAATGGTGTAACAAAAGTCAATTACTCTTCGTTTACAGATATTTTACAGATATGTAAACTGTAACTTTAATAACTAATTTAATTTAGTTTCTTAATTAATCAGTCTTTACAAAACATTATCACCGTATTTTAATATACACAACATTTTTCAAATTGACTTAACTGACTTAAATTGACTTTCGTAATCACCGGCACATATATAGTACAGTTCTTGTTTGTCTGTTTTGTATTTCTTGGCTTTAACGGCTGCGACCATTTCGCCGTAGGGTGTACTATTGTATACAATTTTAGTTGGGTTTCTTTCGGGTTTTCAGTATGTGCCTTTTCTTCCTTATCTAGCATAGCCTCATAAATCATTTTAGGGAAGAAACTTAATACTGACAATGAAAGTTAACCCCTTGCCTTACAATAACGTGCGACACTCGTGACGGTGTAAATGAAATAGGAAATTTTCAAGTTTTCCAAAAACTATTAAATTGACAATATCAATTAGTCACGAGACGATTGAATTGCTTCCAGAATATTAATATTGCATTCAATTATAGGAAATATGAGAAATCAGAAAGAAATGTTGATTTCAAGAATTAATTTTTTGTTATGGCACGCACAGTCAAAATAGAAATCGTAAGGCAAGAAAAGATATATATATATTCCTGAAAAGATTCTTTCCTGAAAAGATATATATATATATATACGACACTTCAGTCACTGTACTAATATTTACGATATTTATATCTTTTTTATCGATCTTTCATGCGATATGTCTATGTCCAAATTTAAAAACTGCTGAAAATCGTTCTTTTGCTTATCCCGAGATATCCGTGTGTACATTTCTGTTATCACTTAAGTACTACCGATAACTGTTCACGGTTACAATTGAACGTATCGCATAGTCATGTGCAAAGTCTTGCAATTAGGCTCTTAGTTTCATCAAAATTTTGTACTTTTCGATTTCACTAACCTTTTGAATTTCATCGGATTCCAACTAAAGAAATGCAAAGAAAAATACATCGTACCATGTAAGTATATTTAAATGTATGTACAATAATGCAGAGAATTCTTGTTATACACACTATTCACATTATACTCTCAGTTCAGGCTTGCGTATTAATAATTGAAACTTTATCATTATCGAATATCTGCTAAAACCCACTCTTTGAGATTGATATAGATAAAGCTTGGAGGATATGGTGAATATAGGAGTAACTCCACGGACTTCAAGATAAAAAAAGACGTAAAGAGATAATTGCTCCCTCACCTCTGGGTTTTTCCTGAATTATTATGTAAGATATCATAGCCTTGGTGATTCTTCACCCACTTAAAACCTAAAACAGTACATCCCAGATAAAACTATCACAGTAGTTACAGCTTAAAAAAATACAAAAGAAAAAAGCAAGGGGGCTTTAGTGGTAGGTGGTAACTTTATTATTTACAAGTTCCGTGGCGCCTTTATTGCACACGACGTTTCGAGCGGAGTCTTCTCGATCGACTGTGTCATCGTTCCTCGGGTTGTACTTGAATACAGTAACCCCCCCTATAACACGGTATATTAGTTCCGCGTTATAGGAAAACGCGTTGCACGAGCATTCTCGTAAAACGCGCTCGTATGACCTCGTATAACGCGTTATGTACAAATGATTCACGTTTAACTTTTCTCGTTAAAGGGGGTTTAAATCTAATATTAAGGAAAAACTATGTACAATAACAATAACAATATCTTACAATTCAATAACTAGGAACACCAAGGGTCTAGCAGGATAAGGGGATCAAAAGTGCCCTTGAAGCTATTTTATTCCACGATGCGTCATTCGATAGGTAACCATAAGAAACCATTGTACACAAATTTTTAATCCGATAGCTTGACCGGGAGGGTAGTTATGGGGTAAATTCGAAAAACCAGTTTTTGCCTCATTTTGCCACTTATTGATGTGTAAAAATGTCGAAAAAATTCTGACACATTCTAAACATGATTGCACACGTTAGGAATGATTTTCAGATTCTTACGTTGCAAGTGCCACGCGCAAGAAATCAAAAACGAAAAAAAAATTGGAAAAATGTAGATTTCGTACTGAAATCTTCAGGGTACAATTTTTAAATAATTACAGTAAGTACCTGATGTAACCATTATTATGCTCAATTTTTTTCATATTTTTTTGATATGGTGCAACACTGTCGGTAAAATCAAAAACCGATTTCTGGTTCCGATCAGTATTTGCTATCTTTGCATTATTTTAATTCAGTATGTTCATTTTATAACCTTCAATGTCTCTGAATGCGAAAAGATACGTGTTAAGGAAGGTCTGCCTGTGAAACCGCTGGACACTTTCTGTCGCGAGTTCGAATCCCCATGGGGGACTTAATTTTTTTTCTGTAGTTTTTTTTTTTAAATTATAAAACACATAGCACTAATCAAGCGTCGCTTTAAGGTGTTCTCGATACATGTCGTCATATTAGATATTAAGTTGCTTTCCAAGTGTACACTCAAAAGGAGCGATTTTGCACAAAATCTCCGCAGAAAATAAAATGTATCGTAACGAATAAAACCAAACAATAGACTGCCGATTTTCACATCTTATGGAGAAAGTCGATTCGGCTTTTACGGCTCGTAACGGGACGAGGCTTTCACGGATCCTCAAACGAAAAACCTTGCCTGGTTGCCTCCTTTGAAGTATTGGCTTTATAAAATATTGAAAAATCACTACATTATATTGCGAAATTCGTGGAAATCTGTTGATTATGCTCGAACGTTTCTGAGAATCGTTCAAGCTCTGTTTCTTTTCAACACGTAATTGCCATTGGGATTTTTCCCTCATGTGCATACAAAGCGATCATAATTAATAGTGAGTAATTTTCAAAGAAAATACGGGGAATAAATGTAAAATTATCTCTCCCAGCAATCTACGAGAGTTATACCTCATATAAATTTTCACGTTCGCGTGTCGACATTGGCTTGGTATTAAAGGTTTATAATTTGCCTATGGTTATAATGATAGCGGTGTACAGTTCTTTTTTCATGTTCGTTTTTTACATCGTTTCTCGTTGCACTATGGTAATGTTGAAATGACGTAGCTATGCGAAGTAGATTTTTAATGGTATTAACTAGAATATAATGGAATGTCGATACTGCTGTTAACATCGGTTTTTTACAATGTGTGTAATGCATTAACGTAACATGAGATGGGACGCAGGATGCTATTTAGATTCGAAGTAAACGTTACGTGAGTTTGTTGACAAATTTTATGGTTGTTTATAAAAAGGAATATGCATATTACTAGCACTTTGCTTACCACTCTATCTTTTGGATACTGCGCGGTAATGTTTATATCTATTTGTAAAGCTCTATAACTTGAAGATCAAAAGATGAGGAAATAATCGTTATCCCATCGTTATTTCAAATATTTCAAGGGAGTGTCGTTTTATTTTATCGTCGTTTGTAATAGTTGATTAATTAGCTATCGGTCGATGAATGTTAGTAGATGGAAAAACGAAAAAATCTTCCGGTAGATAAAATGTTAAATAGTACGAATTTATTCTTCCGATACTCTTTTGTAATTTTTTTTTTCTTTATTCATTTAAAGTCGCATCAACCACATTAGAGGGTTATTAGCGACTAAACGTTAGGCTTCACAATTTATCATATAAGTTGGTAAGTTTTAAAAAACGTAATAAATTTTGTGTCGAAACGGTGTCCTTTTGTTCTTTTCTATTGGCTGACAATTCGATCACACGAAGGAACGGAAGATGTAAAGGCATTTTTAGAATGTACTCACAATCATTTACTTTTTAATATCAATTCAAAATAATTAGTAATTAGTTAAGCTTGACTTTTTTCTATTAGAAATAAAGGATTGCATCCAACATCTATAACGGAAGAAGCAAGTAAAGAGTGCGTACTTTCAATAAAGCAGAACAAAATGCTCTAACGTAACAGATGTCTTTATATTGAGATTTAGTGCAATTAAAAATATACTGTCAAGCACATTCTACAGTTTTAGCACTATTCAGATGATGTAACGATTAATAAAAGCTACAGACGGTACGTTTCTCAACGACTTGGTAATTTGAGTTCATTTTGGGTTCGAGTAGTAAGATCAAAAAGCATCCTGGGACTAGACACCGAATTAACAACAAGCTCGTAGCACAAAGACAAAGGAGCAACTTCATTCGTGTAAACAAGCAGTGCATAGGTCGTTAACGAAAGAATAGAACAGACGTATAGGAGAATGCAAACGTTACACCCGATGATATCTGAATAGAATGAAAAGTTTCATACACGGTACACCCGCTTCTCGATTTACGTGTTACTTTTTTGTGCTGGAGGTTTTGTCTCCCGCAGTGAATAATTCCTCGATTTATGCGAGACTTTCCATACGCGGTTTTAGTCTCTGTTGTAAAAAGACCTTCACAAAACGAGCGCACGTAGCGAAATCTTCGTCGCAGAGTTTAACAAATGTTGACAATCTTTTCGCCGATTTCATTGCTGTCGGGTTCTTTTAATTTTTCGGTGTGATGATTTTTAAATGTACGAGTTTTATGGGCTTACTATTGAATGGTGATATACTGTGTCGAATCATTGTTCTATGATGACTTTAGCAGATTAGATAATACTTTTCTGATTGTTGTTAATTTGTCGGGATTATCATACCACTAATTGTTGCTATTAATTATTGTATTATACAAGTAGCGTGCGCCTATAGATTTACTTGCAGCGCGTGATCCTATATTTCTGCAATTAACAAATTTCCTGAAGTCTGTTAACCCCTTGGCCTATAACAACGAATGATACTCGTGATGCGGTAAATAGAATAGGAAATTTTGAAGCTCCCCAAAAATGATGAAATTGAAAATATCAGTGGAACACAACACAATAAAATTATTTCTATGTTATTAATATTGCGTTAAATTGTAAGATATATCAGCAATCACTGATAAATTTTCATGTTAGCAATTTAATTCTGAATTATTGCACGCACAGTCGCAAAAGAAATCGTTGGGCAAGGGGTTAATGGTTCAACTACAGTGCTGAAAGTTTGAGCTTTACATTTTACGTCCCGGAAGTTATATATAAATATATCTGATCTGGGATTGTAAAAGAAGATTAATTTTTTGGAAGTAAGGCGAAGATTATTGTTTGGTTTAGTTCTAAATTTTTTAATTGTCAATTGCTACGGCTACTTCGCCCAGAACCTACTGTTTTTGGTGAGTTTCAAAACACTGAAATTATGCTGTGCACATCATATAGTAAAAATTTCCGAGAGATGATGGAGGATTTTACGGGAAAACGATAAAATTTTTATCATTGTTTAATTTTGAAGTTTAAAAGGATAACATAGTAAACGGTAGAGGAAGTTAAGCACTTATTTGAAAATGGTTCAGGGATGGAGCCCAGCGTAAGGCCCGACAACTCTTGGTGCATGCGGGTTAACATGAAACTATTGTTTTAAAAAACAATCCGTGTGCCATGTCCTCCTTCGTAAGCACCATATTTCAGACCTTTAGATTGTGCAGTCTAATTTTGCAAATTATGCCCGCTAAAAATCGGTGATGAATGTTCGATCTTTGGTTTATTAATTGGGAATTCAAGAAAAATTTTGGGAGACCATTGAATAACAACAGAATACATTTGCTACCTGGTACAGGTAAAATATTGGGCTCTGCCGATTATATTGCGTGATCAAAATTTACTGAAAGCCCCATGAACTTTTTTGGTTAATAAGGTAGAGGGGTAAATGCTTTACTTCTTTCTACCTTAATTAATTATACTTGAAATTCTTTAAAGATTAATAACTGTAATGGTTATTCTTCTTATTTTAGGATTCATAATATTGATTTTTGGTATAATTTTTATAATGTGAAATAAACATTAAATAGCTCTGAAACTCAATGAAATACTTTATTTATTTGCTCATTGGCGGTTAACTCTTTGATTCAAGAGAACGAGACACAAAGTTGTGCATATAAAAATATATATACTTATAAATAAAGAATAATAGGAGAAGAAAAAACAGTTCTAGATGCAGGCTGAAATAAAATCTTTTTATAGCAGAGTACTCAACATTGTACAAGAATTAAATATTAAGTTCTCCAACCCAGACAATAAAAAACTAGTGAAATATCCACCATGGGCAATTCCTCCTATTAAATAAATACCAAATTGTCACGTTTCCGTAAATCTGACAACCTAACGACAAAAGAATTCAGAGTTATTCTCATATCTATCCGATGCCTCGGAAAGCCAAACAGGTACTGGATTTGCACACATTCTCCCAAAATCTGTAAAGTCTACTTCCCATTTATGTAACTGTTCCTTGACTGTACAACAGAACCGAACCAAACTTAACAGATAGCTTCAACAGTAACAAAATTCTGATTGTCATAAGATTCTTGAAGAAAGAACCAATTACTGAACGAAATTGTGAAACTTATAGTACCGACAGTTGCTAGTAACCTGAGATTTTGACGCTTGCAATTAAAACATGTAGGTGATGTTTGATCATTGTGCTCGTTCCAGGTAGTCGTTTTCACTTTTCGATCACTCGCTCGAGCATAGTTCTAGAAAATAAGAAAGTAGCTAGTAAATGCGTGTACTAAGGGAAGGAAAATATCCTTAGAGCACCGAAGAAGCAGAGAACAAGTTATATTGTATACTGATGGAATGTTTACTTGGTAGCTGAGGGGTAATTTGCTCTCATTCGCCCGACGGATAGGGAAGTCTCTCTCCCTCACGCATTTTCGATTTTGACGCGCTATTGGCAAGAGAGACCGGCACATTCGTTGCGTCGTCATGTGAACGACGAAAGTAGTGTTTTATTTTCGGTTGTCATTCGTCGATCTGAGGTTTCCAGGACCGACATGGCGAGGATAGGCGGTGCGAAGGCAATCTCCCCTTCCGTCTCAGCTGTCAAGAAACGGTTCTCCAGCTCTATCTTTGATTATAAAAAGACAATCCCCGAGCAGTTGTGTATTTTATCTTAGAAAAAGGTTCGAATATATTTAGAGGAATTGTCACCAGCACAAACTCATATCAATACAGTCCACACATTTTGAACTCACAACTTCTCATCGGGTGTTCATGGGATCACGACAGATCGTAGCTTCACCGCAAATACATACGTGTGCAACCAGCTGTGCTCGGTTACATGTGTCGGGAGGCATGCACATGCATTCTGCATTCATTGTACCTTCGAATCCTCGTCGGCTGACGCGCGTACCACCGGGATTAAAAAGAGTGAATAAAACTACCTCGGTCTGGTCCCTTTGACCGGCGAACAAAGGCCACAGAATTTCGTGCGAGGACTCGCGAACTTTCGACGAATTATTCCACGCTCGACGCAGCGGCTTTTGAACAAGCAAGACGAACGCGCTTTCGTCGCATCTATTGCGTTTGCAGAGAGTGCATCCGTGCATGAGGGTGAGATTACGCGAGGGGATTCTGTACGACGTCGCTCAATGAAAGTGACGAGGGGAAGGCTGGAATGTTTTGTTGTTCCTATGCGTCGGGACAAGGTGTGTACTTACCGTGAAAAGTTAAAAATACGGAAACGATAAGACGCAGGAGATGGTGTTCATTGATAGATTGACCGACGAAATTGCACATGGCTTTGGGTGATCGTACATTACGATAGTTTTTATTTGTATTCTTCGATATTTAACCTGCCGGCAATGCAATAAATCATTGGCACGCGATGAAATCTGAGACAAGTCATTTGTTTTGTTTGTCATCGTAGAGTTTAACGTCATCGACGAACACGATATAACAAAAATATTATTAACACCTTATAACTCGCAAAAATAGAGAAGTCTCGCGGTATGAGGTACGGGGTAAGGGCAGAGTGTCGCTCGCACCGCCTATCCCCACCATGTCGGCCCTGGAAACCTGAGATCGACGACTGACAAAAGAAAGTAAAACATCGTTGTTCACATGACGACGCAATGAATGTGCGGCTCTTTCGGCCAATCACGCGTTAGCATTGAAAATGACGTCAGAACGAGGGATGTCTCTATCCGTGAGGCGAATCAGAACAAACCACAGGCCAGAGGACTTCTTTACCATTGCGAGGTTTACCATCACAGTCCTTCGTCGTTCTTAAGCTACAATGCGAACATTTTCTGGAACTGCACATCTTTATAAGGCATAAACTTTAAAGGTAAAAGTAATGTTATGTTCAGCAGTACTTTACTTTTTTAATGCCAATTTTTAAATATTGGGTATATTGGTAAATTCGTGAATTTTGTCATTTAGAAATCGCAAAACATTTCATTGATTTGAAGAGCACTGGTCGTCGGTGATTCCCATGGCATTCAACGTGATAACCACGGGGTCTTGGATCACTCGTCATACGTATGTCATTTCGGTTTTGCTTAATATTCTATATCGATCTTATCAACTGATATTAAACAATGTAACATTAATTTCGCCTTTTCTCTAAATTTAAGTAACTCCTGAGTTCAGCCAAGTAAATAGTTTTTTGGTCGCACAGAAGAATCTTTTTTTTCGTATGCCAATGGGTTTCTGAATCTATTTTCTGAATAAACAATTATTACGTCCGTAACAAACCTTATTCTATCTCCCATGAACATTCAGGGACAAATTCCATAATTTAAGAGCGAGCAACTCGTTAAGGAACGAAACCCTAAACGTTCTTTGTTAACAGTGAGGTAACTCCAGAAAGTATGCTTCATGCATTAAGTTATGTCGCCAACTGATTTTCGCGATACCATACTTTAGTGTACTCCTTCGACTCATTTTACGATCTTAACGCATGTATAATGAGGGACCAGAAACAAGGCACTTGGGACGGAAGGCGAGATTGCTCTCCCACCGCCAATCCCCACCATGTCGGCCCTGGAAACCTGAGATCGACGAATGACAACCGAAAATAAAACATTCCTTTCGTCGTTCACACGACGACGCAACGAATGTGCGGGTCTCTCGGCCAATAGCGCGTCAAAATCGAAAATGCGTGAGGGAGAGGGATGTCCCTATCCGTCGGGCGAATCAGAACAAATTACCCCTCAAGTGCCTTGTTTCTGGTCCCTCACTATAGCACACTTTCTCGAGTCACCTCACTGTTAACAAAGAACGTTTTGGGTTACATTCCTGACACTCACTTTTAAATGATGGAATTTGTCTCTAAATGTTCATGAAAGATAGAATAAGGTTTGTTACGGACGTAACACAATTATTTGTCACAAAATGTTTTGGTAACAGTAGTCCTCATATATTAATTGCAATTAATTTTAAGGAGTCCGCCAGCTATGTAGAAAATTATAAAGAGGCCATTACGTTAGAAATCCTAAAAGGTTTGAGAACCGCTGTTTTAAATTTTTACGAAAAACTTCATTGAATCTACTAGTGCTAGCCGTTCATGATTCCCATAACATTAGATGTTAAATAATACTCCGCACATCATAGAGTTGCAATACAAATCTAAATCGTTTCACTACAGTTATCCTTGCTTCTTCTGTATCATTTTATATTACTTTATTACAACATCCTAACTGTATATTAGTTTTATCACCTTGATTTCCTTCGACCGCTGTCTTCGATGCATTCCGACTGAAATTGGATCACCGCCGGCAGGAAACTTATGGTACCAATTTCTATCCGAACGATCACATATTGTATCTTCTTCAAATACCACACATTTTCGTTGTCGTTTTGTAATACGCCACCGGTGTCCTCGTGGTATTATGTTCCGTATATGATGCGTAATATCGTTCGTTCCTTTAAATTGAAATAATACGAGAAATGTTCTGATATCCCTGCTATTTGAGACTGATAGCTGAATTACGTTTTTTGTTTCCTCTGAGAAAATTGATTATGGAATTGGAAAACATACTGGGAGAGGAAGAAATTGCGTACGTTCGGATTGATATTTTATTGGGAGTAAGTCAAGTCAAATGGAAATTACTGGTTGTTGAAATACTTTTTGTTCTTATATATTAGATATTACATTATATTATTATTCTATAACGGCTTTGTGATCTTATGTTTAGCTATAGTTGAACGTTTTGTGATTTGTAGTTTTTTACAAAAGTAATTTTCACTTTGGAAATTTAATGAATATATTGAACGCTCGACTGGAGTATCCTCCAATATTTGTAGTTCCTACTGTTACCAGAGGAAAACAAATGTTAACCGACAGCAAAATGTGTTAAACGAATTTCAATTAAATAACAAATCAATGTAAGTATAGAAGTCAATTAAGTAAGTGAATTAAAGTATAAGAAAAAGGAAAAATTGAAAAGAAACCGATGTTTTGTGACAACACACATTATTAATTCTTACATTTTTCTCACGAAAATATATCATGGTAATCGTCCATTAATTCGAAACGAAGCCACCTGTACATTTACCTTAGGGACATTAGAATTTCTCGAAAACAAAGCTCTTTACAAATTATTTTACAATCACAATTCTTTTACCACACTTTCAAATTTGCCTCACGCAACCTTTTTTTTAAATAATTTTCCATCAAATTCTTGTGCACCCAATGCAGGTATGCGACCCTCTAGGAAGCCGAACTAATCGATCGAACGAAACAAAAAGCCGACAAAACGTCCGCTATTAATCGATTTTCTCTGCTTTTCATTCCATGAGATTGATCGGTTCGGCATCAGGCGCATTCACGTATCTGTTTTTTCCTACATATTACGCTGTAAAATTCTCTCTCGCAAAACATTCGTAATAAAAGTATACTTTCGACGAAGAGATTGTAATTATAGAAATATCTTTGCCATTCCAAATAAATCCATAAATAACAGGATACGCGGAATAAGCAAAGTAACGACCCAAATAAGGTGAACTTAAAAGAATCACTTTCGTGAAGGTAATTGCAATTACTGTTACCCCTTTTCGGCTTAATAGGACGGGATACAATAGCAATTCCAACTATAGTAGTATACACGTTCTCGGATGTTTCCTATTATGGTTGGCTCACAATGGACTTCATTTTCTAATGCATCCCACCAGAAAACAGGACGCGGAGACGGAATACCGTAATATCCGATGCACTCGCAAATTATGCGAATGATACGCCGATCAGAAACTCGTCTATTAAGTGTGCCTGATTGCCGACCGCGATTATGCAATAAGGATAGGTGATATTACAGCGGGAGTTTATTCGAAAAATTCCGGAAAACTACTTAAGGCAAGGGTTTCAAGAAACTTATCTATTAACTATTAACAACAGGGTTTCAAGAAACTTATCTCTTAACTATTAACGACAGGGTTTCAAGAAACTTATCTATTAACTGCATCTGTTTATCGGTCGCGATTATGTATCGGGTTGTTCGGAAAGTAATTTCGTTTCTTTTTAGTGAAAATGAAAGACGATTTTCTTATGGTGTATAGATATTTTATTGAATTATATATTCTCTATTTTGATCCAATACCCTTTGCCATCTTTCTGGCAGGAACATGATTCCACGCTCATAAAACTTTTGATCTTTGCTGGCAAAAAACTGATCCGAGGCATTTTTGACGTCATCGTTTGAATCAAAGGTTTTGTCGTCTAAAAAAATTTGTAGAAACCGGAAAAAGTAGTAATCCAAGCCATTTCTCGTCCCCAGTGATGACTCGCTTAAAAAATGGATCAATTTCTTGACGTTTGAAAAGTGAAGCACAGACGTCAATGCGACGGAGCAAATTTCTTTCTGTAAGGGCATGTGAAACCCATATGTCGAGTATTGAAATTAAACCAAGGCATTTCACGTGATCATGAACGGTCGAATTCGATAAATTTAATCTCTCAGAGCAATCTTACGAGCAGTTATTTGGCGGTTTGCATCAATCAATGCCTTTATTTTGTCTTCATCAGCTTCAACTGGCCTTCCAGAATGTGGCGCATCTTCAACATCAAATATGCCGGAACGAAATTTTGCAAACCAGTTTTGGCACTGGCGTTCTGTCGATACATTTTCTCCATACACATTCAATAATTTTGTTCTTGCTTGAGCAACATTTGCACCTTTTCGTTAGTAAAAAAGTGAAATATGCCGAAAATGCTGCTTTCCACTTTCCATACTTGATAGGGCACCACACAAAAACTATTGTGCAGAATGAAAGAATTTTTTTCACAAAGAAGCCTTGCTACATCAGCTGACAAAGTATATAATGACAATGCTGCTTAAGTGCGAAGTTGACCGTGAATAAATACAATTATGTCCCCTGTTGGGAAAAAACGAAATTACTTTCCGAACAACCCAATAATAAGGATAGATAAGATTACGCTGGAAGTTCATTGGAAAAATTACGGAAGAGTGCTTAAAGCAAGGCTACAACGACTGATGCAAATGTTGCGACGATTAAAAACTGGTCTATTAAGTGTATCTGATTGTCAGTCGCCATTCTGCAATAGGGGTAGACGATAGTACGCTGGAAATTCTTTGTAAAAATTCCGGGAAACTGCTTAAGCGAAGAGTACAACGTTTAAAGTGGACAAGATAATTTCGAAGCTATTATAATATTATTATGATAATTTCCACGGAGTATAATGTCGTTGAAGGTGGAACGATAAAGGACTTTCGTCGAGAGAATGCCATTTCGAATAAAAAGGGAATGGTACGACAAATCTATTAACGTAATTGTAGCACGTGCAAGAAATATTAAAACCTTGGCGGTGGAGCTCTTTGATCGTGCATTTTTTAATTATAACGCTAGTTTAATTAAAAGTTCCCGGTAGGGCTCATACCAAGAGCTTTTCCGTTTAACTGCCCTTCGAAGGAAGAATCTAAAATTATTCAATTTTCTGCCAAGTCGGGCATTGTTTCGTTGCTGGAATAAAAAGAGGAAATATCTTTTATGTTAGGTGTGGAGTTACAAGGGCCGTTAAAATATGGCGTTCGAAAGAAGCATATAACGAAAGTGGAATGATCTTTTGTATGGCTAATTTTAAATAAATTCAATTTTAAATTAGATGCAATAATTTTCAATAATTTTCATCAAGATTAAGTTAAATGTTAAATTATCTCAGATTATTGTAAATATCTAATTGTAAGTCTCTTTGACATAAAAGAAAGCGTAGTAAAAGTTTATAGAAGAATTTCAATATTTGCCATTCAAATGGAATATTAATATCTTAAATAAAAAAACCCAAGATCTCACATGTACATACAACCATAATGCAATACAAAATAAAAAGAGAAAGATTGTTATGTTATTGCACAGCTGTTGACGCGTTATTACCACCCCTGAACGAGCCTAGAAGCATCAAGACGTCGAGCGCAGGAGTTTAATTGTTTCACGGAATATTTCTGTTACAATGACAATGCATTTCCAGGAAACGATAGCGTTTTAGGCTTACAGGCCTTCGGACCCCGTCAGTCTCTTTGTCTCATTGTTCTTTATCGATAGTTTAGTATTTTTCGTACAACAATTCAGAGTTTCCCTGGCATGCATATGTTCGGTTCCGTGTAAACAATAGGCTTAGGGTACGAGCGGCAAGGCTATTTGTGAGGATTGCAATAATATTAAAATCAGCATGTGCCTTCCTGACTTTTCGCAAAGAGAGGAGTGCAAACATTAAGCTTAAGCTTCGCATTGTCACTTCTCTCTTCCTCAATAGAAATAGCCGTATCATAAACCTTCGCCTGCGCCGACGAGCCACCCTCTTTCGCCACCCACGGGCCTCAGCCCCTCTGCCGACGATCCTTCGGTCCCAAAGAGGGCGAGCGACCAAGTAGGGGTGGACGACCGAGAGGGGCGCGCTACTACTATCCCGCCAAAAACATTTAGGCGGTGAAATTCATTTCTATAATTTTCCGCACGACCTGCGATGGCGCTCAAGATGAATTTCTTGAGCTCCGCGCCATCGGAAGGAGGGAGGATCGATACAGGATCCTCTCTCAAAAAATCTGTTGTCATCAAGTCCTCAACGGAGGAGCAACTCATCCTCGAGCAAGAGGATTAATATCGTATCGAATCATTCGTCGCATCCTCAACTGAGGAACTTCGTATATTATCGCATTTGTCTTACATCGTCCTCAACTGAGGAATATTCGCATATTTCGCAAGTCTCGACAAAGAGATAAATCATAGTTTATTTTAAGTGTTGTCTAGTGTTAGTTCATTGTTGAGTTTTTAAATAAACATTATTGAAGTTCACATCGAACCATCCAATTGACACGGGAGGCCCAACAAAACCAGATTACGTCCCATTAATTTGGACCGTAATCAACACGTCGACGTTTCGATAGATCGAATAAGACGTGCACTCAACAACAGCAGTTTCTACATGCCTTACGTAATAACCTTACTGATTTGTGAAAAATGGAATGAAAAATTCTTTATACTTTGTAGTATATCGAGCAGGAAGTTTCAAATATCTATCGGCATTGATGTTAATAACGGAAAGCGAACGACCTCTAGAACCAAGTTTCATACGCATTGTGCGTGAATCAGGCGTGATGAGAAAGGGAAGTTAAGCGGAAATCGTAGAGAGATGTCGATAAAACTTGGAGAATAGAAAACGAAAGGCGTTGCGCTTCAGAAGATTTCCCTATATTTCTTAACCGAACTGTTCCCACGTTAAATTTAGCGATATATTTATATTATACAGTAACAGTATTTAATCTCATTTTGTATGTCCTTTATTTAATTCTATTTTTCCAAAATCAATGCTTATTTTACTTTCATCGATTATCACTACGAATACTGTCTGTAAAACCTGCATATATTTGTTAAATTTAATTGAATTACCAAGGACACAGGTTTTCATTGTTGTTTTAAGCGTTTACTTTTTTCCATTCATATTTAAATGATTAATTTCACGTGAGCATTAAATTTTTGGCATTCTCTTTGTCGTTTACGAATATTTCATTTGACGCACGACAAGGAATGTCTAATAAAGGCGTACCAAATAAGCGAAGGTATCGGTATCTAAATTATGCGAGAAAATACTTTTGAAGGATAGATTAAAATGGCGTACAAAGGGTTTTCAATGTAACAAAATCAAATATGTATTAACCTTCGTCAGCACCTTGAAAAAATACACTAAAATCGTGAGTTCCTTTCCTGATCCGTAGACTATTTTCAACTTAAAAACGACAAGATTTTTTCTATTTTTTCTTTTTAATAACATTATTGAAAATAATATGTATTAACTGTGTACAAATTTTTCTCGATTTACGTCAAATTAAATCACGATTTGGGTAAAACAGTCGACAAAAATGGATGAAAGTTAAAATCTGCCATTTTATACAAATAATGGAATTTTTCAAACAAACGCGATGTATTTGATATTCGTGTTTATCTTTAACACGTCGAATGCCATGGGGGTTACCGGTGACCGGAGCTTTGGAATTCAATGAAGTTTCTGTCATTTAAATTGCAATATTCATGAATTCGGAAGTATCTACATTTAATATTTAAAAATTGGCGTTAAAAAATCGAAATACTGCAAACTATAAAAATATTTTTATTTTTAACGTTTTTATTCTACAAAAATGTGATTTTAATAGAAAAAGTTATATTTCAGTGGAAGTCACGAAACTGTTGAATACGGGTGTTTTTAGTGTGTTAATTTTGACGTGAAATGCAGAAGGCTCGCAAAGGCTTTTCGAAGTCGGTGCAATGAAAAAATTGAGCATAAATTAAAGTATGTAATATATCTGTATTATCTTTAACGATGTTAGAACTAATATATTTTAACGACGAACTGAACTATTAAGCCCTCCGTTTCAAAATAAGAATCTACATTATCTATTTTCATTAGATTAACATTTTAAAAAAAAAGATAATTTTTAAATGTTACATGATTACAAATTCGAGAACGAAACATGTAGCTTATGGATGTTTAATTTAGTTGAATTCATCTCATAGAGGTCGAAATCATTACAAGTTACTATATATAGACAAAAGTAAATTGTGCTCCCACCAGGCATTACCAAAAAGTACCATTTGTAGAGAGGAAGCAATTACAACTGCTCGACGGCCAATTACTGTTAGTAGTTAATTTAACCTTTTACCCTGCAGTAACGAGAAATACTCGTGGCGTAATGAATGAAACAGGAAGTTACGAAGTTTCCCAAAAACGATGAAATTGAAAATATCATTGGAACACGATACGTCAAAGTTATTTCCATGATATTAATATTACGTTAAATTATACGATGCATCAGGAAGCACGGATACATTTTTAATTCAGGAATTTCATTTTGAATTATTATGCACGCAGTCACAAAGGAAATCGTAAGGCAAGGTGACTTCCGCAGCCTTGGCGAGATTTTATCTCGCCTCCTTGGCGCCCTTATTTCCCCACCAGAGTCTTACCACCTCCACTCCATTTTGCGCAGTTTTCCCAAAACTGGGCCCTACATAAACAGGCCACTTTTTGCCTCCACGGGGCCAGTATTCCTTAAAAAACCGTTACCCTGTTAGTCAGTCTATCGATATACGAAAGTTCACGGCTTTTTGCATCGTTGAAGTATTGTAAGCATAAGACGGAGGAACTCCTGCGAACCGACGTGTGATCTTCGGCTAATCACAAATTGTAAGAACATAATTTGTAACAACAAGTTGTACAATTACCAAGTACCTATTTTTTGGAATATACAATTATATTCTCACGGAGGATATTTATAGTCAGTGTTTATTAATTCCTTCACCTTTGAGTAACTGAGCAATGATCTCCCTTATTCATTCTTACCGGTCGGAGTGAACAAGATTTTAAAATTAAAGTTACGGGCAGTAATTAAGAGAATTTACGGGTTGCAGTAATTTCCCTACATCCTTTTACCAGCCAGTGGCGGTACCCCGGTATCCGTTGGTACGGGCCTGATCCGTGATACTGGTGCGAGTTCAAGTTAGGTTGTTCTCGTTATTAACGGGCAGACTGCGGCCCAATAGTTATGCTATAGGTTAGTCCGGTCCCAGGAGTATATCCTTAACCCTTTGGCTACGGTAGACTTTGAGACGCACCGGTCGTACCACACGGGTAGGAATTCATTTACAATGTCCGCCGAGAACAGCAAAGTTTTGGGTAGAGATACGTTTTTGTGAAAACATTTCAATAATCATAGATAAATTATAAATAATTATAGATAAATTATTCAGAGCGCTTATATGCGCCCTCCGTGTCAAAAAATCAAACTGTGTTGAGCGCTTATATGCGCCCTCCGTGTCAAAAAACCGAACTGTGTTGAGCGCGTATATGCGCCTACAGTAGTCAAGGGGTTAATACCAGCTAGTGGCGGTACCCCCGTATCCATTGGTACGGGCCTGATCCGTAATACTAGCGCGAAAGTACAGCGAGGTGCTCTCGTTACTAACAGGTAGACGGCGGCCCTATAGTTATGTTATAAGTTATTATGCTGGAACGGTTATTTGGCAGCTGAGGGGTAATTTGCTCTGATTCGCCCGACGGATAGGGACATCCCTTTCCCTCACGCAGTTTCGATTTTGACGCGCTATTAGCAAGAGAAACCCGCCATTCGTTGCGTCGTCATGTGAACGACGAAAGTAGTGTTTTATTTTCGGTTGTCATTCGTCGATCTCAGATTTCCAGGACCAAAATGGCGGGGATAGGCGGCGGGAGATCAATCTCCCCTTCCGTCTCAGCTTCCAAGTTACCGTTCCAGACCTATATGATAATGACAACCGAAAACGAAACACTTCTTTCGTCGTTCCCATGACGACGAAACGACTGCCCGGCTCGTAAGGCCAGTCACGCGTTGGAATCAAATATGACGTCAGATCGAGAGATGTCTCTATCTGTCAGGAGAATCGGTACAAATCAGAGGCCAGAGGACTTCTCTTATCTTTGGGAGCGGTATGGTGGAGACAGGCGGTGGGAGCGACACTCTCCCCTTAGCACTGTGTAATACCACGCGCCAAGTCCTTTGCACCCGCTATTTACTGTAGCAAGTTTTTCAGACTGCATGAATTTCACTTTAACAAATTTACAAAAAAATTACATATTTAGCTGCTTGGACGTATGTATATGGATCTATTATATGGGACGGTATATTTGAAAATGGTCCAAGTCTCTTTCTTCTTATGTTGAGATATTTGAGAGTTCGTACAAAAGTTTCCATGCTGTAACATAAAAGTTGAATCGTTTTGCTTGAAATCATAACGATATTTCATTCTAGTTACTTTACCATTTGAAATGCAAAAGTAAGGAACCTACATTTAGCTAAAACTGATTTAAACACATTTTTCTCAAAAATGGTCTTATATCACTGCCAAAAAATAACGGCTCCTATAATGCTATTGTATAATTGTGTAGTTTTTCAAATTTGTTTAATCCGAAATATGCACCAATGAGAAACTATTGTTTTTTCGATATATTTTATAAGAAATTTATAATTTAGTTCCAAACCTGGCATTTTATGCAAGTAGAGGGTTAACGAAGATCTATGGAGTCATATTTTAACAAAGTTGCATAATTATACGTGTACTGGTCACGAAAGTCTTAAACCACTGAGTGAATTTCTTGATGAAATCAGCAACGTGTTTTTTAAATTCTGCAGCAGCGTTTAAGCTGACTCATTAAAATTTTTTCCATCGTTTCGTAAAGGTGAGTCGTTTCACAAGCACCATGATGAAAATGCGTACGTAGTTCGTTAACAGATCAGCAATTAGTGAATTTCACGTCGAATAAGCACGATGATGCAATTCATAATTCAGCACTTTCTACTTTTTATGAAACTTGAGAGATCTATAGAATCTTCACGGGAACCCGATTTTCGGAGTCCTAGAGATAAGTGTTTATTCGCAGATAACTTAAAGTTAAAATGTTTGACATCATAGAATTATTTAGAGTTAATAATTATTATATCACAGATTATTTCCTTTCCTTAATTATCCTTATACATATGATTCGCTAAAAAAGCATTTAATAATATTGAGAAATAGAAAAAATTACATTTCAATTTGTTACTTCTAGAAGAAATTTCTTGATGAAATAAATTTACATACTTTTAATACAAATTTTTGTGAATTCAATCATTCATTCATTTAGAAAATGAATTTCCGTTCGTTTATTACTCCCAGAGATATTATTTTCTAATTGTAAGATAATCTACAATTTTCGGAAATAAAAGAGTAAGGGAAAATAAATGCCTACAAATTTTTATAATACGGAATGTTTGTTAATATCTCATAAAATGCATTTTTATATTTTTGATACTAATATTTGTGAATTTAAATCAATCCAAAATTTCCTCCTGGCTATTATTTCCAAAAGGTCAGTCTTTAAAATAATGCTCCACAACGTTAAGATATAAAAGAAAGTGTGAAAGCAAATATTTGTACTTCGTAACTTACATCCAGTACGTTACATTTAAAAAATCTCCGTTTTACAATAAACTTTCATATCTGTGCTCTTATTGTTAGTATTCTTAACCCTCTATGGGACTTTGTGACTTTGAGGTAAATAATATAAGACATATCTAAGTTTCTACACTACAAAGTGAATTTTTTAACTTTGCCAAATATTACAATTTAGATCTTAAAACTCATGAAATTCTTTACAATTCAACCTTTCACAATCAAATTCAATCCATTATTTAAAATTGTATTGTTATCATTTTCTAATGTTTGATATCGTGAGACTCATGTTCAGATACCATATAAAATTGGAGCCGTAGAGGGCTAAACTTCTAACAATAAATAACACGAAAAGGGGAAACATCGCGGAAGAAATGATTCACTTTTATACAGATATATATTATTTTACGTGTGCAACGCGTAAAATGTATTCTGTACATGCATCTTTAATGCATAACAACAAATTACACAGGCGTAACTGTAGTTTAAAACATCAATTACATTATCAATGGAAGTATCTACGTTGAAGTTGTAAAAACAAAACAACAGATTAATAGTGCAGTTGCTACATATAAACAGAACATAAAACAAGCCTCCCGCAGTGCAAATCTCTTTAAACTTGCAGAACAGTTACACGAATAGTAAGTACGCAGCATTAGAAACTTTTGACTGTATGATTAATGACACCGTAGCGATACCGCTATGAAATTTCAACGCGGGAAAAAAATGAGAAGTACGTCCCTCGAGGAGCTTAAAGTTAAAGTAAGAATGAACTGGCTTTCACGCTAACGTCAACGTGCTGTACGTCACTGGAAGTTTCTTTCGCGACATTTTTTACCCCCAGGAACGGTATTTGTGAACGTTTGACTTGTAAGTTAAGGCAGTTCATAAATATTTTTCTACATATGTAAATTTCACTTTGTAAAATATAAGTTTAAATTTGTATGAAATATAATCGTTTTTTAGGGAAACACTTTTAGCTGAATAGTTGAATATGTAAAGGTGAAAAGAAATTGAGATAGTAGTCTTCCACTACACTTTTTCTAATAACATTTGCAGTGGGGTAAATAAAGGTTTCAATTGTAATATATGTTACATGCGGCCCTGAATTTTCATTTTTCTCTCACGGAATACCAGTCGACCACTTAGAAAATATATCAGTAGACCACTCGAGAAACCGTAGGAAGACGTAATCACAGGACCACCACCCGCGCGGCTGGTGTAAGCAAGTTAATTTTTTTATATAAACTCCAGATTCTTCTCACGCCATCTTGGTGCCCTAAACTCCCTTCCAAATTCCTACCACCTCCACTCATTTTTTGACAGATTTTCCCAGGACTAAGTCCTATATAAACGAGACGCATTTTGCCTCCTCGGATCCAGTATTCTTTTAAACGTCATTCTGTCACCTAGCGTACATAAAGTTCAAAGTCACAACTTCTGTAAAAAGTTGACTGTTGTAAGTATAAGACGTAGAATTTCCCCGCGAACCGACGCGTGAATTTCGGCTAAGTTTAGATTTAAGAATTCAACTTTTGTAATTGCATTGTTGAACCATTTTTGATTATAACTGTTAATATACGTTTACATTCACTTGTGATATTTCAAACGTTTAGTTATTTTCATTTTACTTCCTTTAATCTTCACGTAACTGAGCAACGATCTCCTTTATTCACTCTTACCGCTCGGAGTGAATAAGATCTTTTAAATTAAAGTTACGGGTGTTCGTTAAAAGAGTCTACGGATTGCAACAATTCCTTTTTCCCTTATACCAGCTAGTGGCGGTACCCCCGTATTCTCTGGTACGGGACTTATCCGCTATACTAGTGCGAAAATACCGCAAGGTTTTTCGTTATTAACGGGCATACGGCGACTCTATAGTCCTGCTATAGATTAGTCCGGTCCCCGGAAATTTCCCTACTACTAGCTAGTGGCGGTACCCCCGTATTCTCTGGTACGGGACTTATCCGCTATACTAGTGCGAAAATACCGCAAGGTTTTTCGTTATTAACGGGCATACGGCGACTCTATAGTCCTGCTATAGATTAGTCCGGTCCCCGGAGTTTTCCCTACTACTAGCTATTGGCGGTACCCCCGTATTCTCTGGTACGGGACTTATCCGCTATACGAGCGCGAAAGTACCGCGAGGTTCTTTCGTTATTAACGGGCATACGGCGACCCTATAGTTAGGCTATAGGTTAGTCCGGTCCCCGGATATAATTCCCTGGATATTATTCCCCAACTCGTTGCAATTCTTAGCTCTCGCAATAAAAATTGTATTAACGCATTCGGTCGCGTACTGCCACTCGCCCGGCTCGTAACATATAATTTTGTTTTGTTGATTTAGTTAAAACGTTATTTTGATATCAACTATAAGTATTCGCAATTTGATAAAAACGTGCAAAAGAGCGCAAAAGTTTTCGAAACTTTTACATATACAGGGTATTTCACCTAACTTGACCACCTTAAATATATCGCTTATTTTGTAAGATAGAAAAAAGGTCAGAGGTCGAAATTATTCTGGTTGAAGGCGCCAATACGGTGATGGACCGAATTTTTTTCTCAAGGTAATTTTTTTCAAAATTTCAAGGTCATTGTATTTTTTTTAAATGGGACCGCATATTTTCACTACAACAGTCTTATAGCTTATAAAAAAACGAATCCAACGAGGTGCAATATGTTGACCTTCACGTGACCTTTAGCTAGAAAATTGTGAAATGTTTGTCAGTAACTTCAGTACGCGCTCGGGGACGGTAAATGAAGGAATGTCAATTTCATTGAAACAGTGTACCGTCTAATTGTCCCTGGTGCTTGTAAACATACATTCGTATTCACCTTTCATCGGTTGAAGTATGTTTAGAAGCATTTTTGGCGTGTTCGTCGTTGCTATTCGCCGGATCCTCTATCGGGATGTTACAGCGGCGCGCGGCTACAATGTATCATTCTCAAAGGCTTTGCTACGCCGCTACACATTTTTATCTCATTTATTATTATTATTATCATTATTAACACCTTCTGAAATAAAGATTTAACTGAAGACTGTTTCAATGAAATTGAAATTCATTCATTTACCGTGTCCGAACGCGTACCGAAGATGCTGACAAACATTTCATAATTTTCTCGCTAAAGGTCACGTGAAGGTCAACATATTGCACCTCGTTGGATTTGTTTTTTTATAAGCTATAAGACTGTTGTAGTGAAAATATGCGGTCCCATTTAAAAAAAATACGATGACCTTGAAATCTCGAAAAAAATGACCTTAAGAAAAAAATTCGGCCCATCACCGTATTGGCACCTTCCAACAGAATATTTTCTCCCTCTGACATTTTTTCTATCTTACGAAATTAGCGATATATTTAAGGTGGTCAAGTTAGGTGAAATACCCTGTATACTAAGAATTTCGAATATTAATTTAAACAAAAATTTCTTACGAACGCAATTGTGCCTACGTTTTGGAATCAAATACGAAACCTCGCAATGTATTCAAATATTCTTTTGTGAATTTTTCTTGCTGGTTCATGTGTATGCCGTATAAGTTTTTACAGTAACGCAAATTATACAAAATGTGAATCTCGCTACAGTTAAGTTGAAAGGAAAATTTCAAAAATCTTCTCGACAATACATTTGGCGAAGCGATGAATAAATTTTGAAATATTAAAACACTTATGTCTCCGTATTACAAAGAGTGGCGTTGATGCCGAAGGCAAACACGTGAAAGCATTGATTCCGTTTGGCAAACGTTCAAAGAGCACAAGAACATCATTAGTTACGAATGCAGATTGTAGAACCGAAGAACAAACCCACAATTCCGTCAATTTTGCATTTGGCAGTACAAAAGGAAGCATTTCCACGTCCAAATGTCATGCGAGTTGCACAAAAAAATTATCAAAGGCAAACAACAGTGTTGGGGTAATTTGTGAGTAAGTCTACAGACTGAATGTACATGGAACATTTTTTTGAATGTTTAACCATCAGTTTGTACCGCGTCTGAAGATTAGTTACACAATACATTGTTAAATGTTAAAGATACAATTCTGAGTAACAGGTTTCTCTTGAATTGCAAGAATTTAACTGCAAAGAAAGTTTGTAATTTTCAAGAATTAAATTATAATGGTTCGCGAAGTAGTGAGAATGACTTCGAAGAATAAAAACATATAAGTAGCATTTGGAAATTTCTGATATCAAATTAGGCTCTGGAAGATAAGACAAAAAGCGAGAGCGATCGGCGATCCGGAGAAAGGAAGCATGTGCTTCCGACAGGCCTCCAAAAATGGCTATTTTGTTTATGTTTTGTATTTTTTCGCCATTAAATACTACAGCCATTTCTCCTAGGACCGTGTAATCCTATTGGTTTAGATGGGTTCCGAACCACCGAGACTGTGATATGTTAAATGATAATTAAGTCGATCGGAAATTCAGAACTATGTAAGACCTTTATAGGTTAATTCATAAGAAATTTCTGCGTACTTTTAGTAGCACGAAATCTTAGCTGTTGTTGGAAAAAGCTGAACCGACCTTGAAGTCTCTAAACTCTTACATTTATCGAATTTCTGTTGACTTTTAACGATATAGAGCCACCGAGCTTTTGATATACATATCACATAGGAAGGATTTACCAAAAGAAAATAACCTGAAACCGGAGAAAGATTTCTTGCCTCCTTACTCACCATAGTCACCCTTCGTCTCAGAAAATCTTATGGTACAACATCTAGAAAAAAATCCCCTCTGGAGATATGAAATTAATTCCATTACTTGGGATTCCTCAGTCTTACCATTGTAACCGTCATATCCTCCTAATAACGTTCAACTTTCACCTACATCAACCTGAAAGCGTCATTCTCATTTCCTTCAAAATTATGCCCAACACATCAATAAATTCCTTCCATAATTTTCTTGTTACTTCAAATATAGAAATACCTTCTTCGCGAATCCATTTCATATCTCGAAACAGGCGGTTCTCTATAAAGTCGTGGATTAATCTATATATAATTTACATTTACCAAAACTGATGTGGCTCGCTCGATTAAAAAAAGAACGAGGAAAAACCGTAATAGCATCGTTACACGACTTACCGAGTACAGTGAAACCTCTTTTTGTGCGGTCCTTTTTTATGCGATTTTATTTTTGTGCGATTTTTTTGTATGCGGTATATGAATCTCAGCGGTGTTGGCGCCAGTTTAATGTTTCCTACCTAGTGTTTCCTCCTAGTGTACATATACATGTGTGGACGAACCCTGACTACGTGGACTCCTTGACGACAATGTATGTGCACTTCGCGACGCTCTGTTCATTTGTTTTGAACCAATTCATCACAAGAAGATGCGCGTTTTGGATTACGACGAGTAGCAGTGAATTATTTAATGTGCATTTTGAAAGCTTCTCCATGTATACAATGAAAACTGTTGGATACCTCTTTATTTTACTGTATTATTATTACATACGGTCCCTGTGTAGGGAAGCACCCCCTCTCTCCCTAAGCTGCCGAGTTCGGAAGGGCCAGAGACCTGCACTTGGGTCCTACTTACGAGCCATAAACTAACTTTGTCTCTGTCCTTTTCCTCTTTTTTCCTTCTTTCCTCTTTCCCTTAAAATCCTGACTTTCCTCCCTCTACGCACTTCCCTCTCTCCTACTCATTTTTCCGTCCATCCCCAACGCTCTTCCTAAAACCTGACTTCAATTCGATCGCTGTGTAGAAAACCATCTTCCTCCGGATAAATAAAACCAGTTTTTTAAGAAATTCGACTAGCTATTTTATACGGGATCACAACAAAACTTAAATGTTTTTAAAATATTTCCAGGTCTAATTTAATTTGTTTGAAAGCATTTTCTCATCTATTTCGTAAATAATTGATGTATTTTCTAAGTGCGACTTTTTTTATGCGGACCCTGTCCACCGCATAAAAAAAATTTTAGGTGGTATATCGTACAAAGTTGTTTATTATATGCAAGTATTTATAAAATTTCCGAATATTTTTTTGTACGATTTCTTTTATGCGGTCCCTATCCACCGCACAAAAAGAGGTTTTACTGTAATTGTTGCATAACGCTCTCCTCTTAATGGGATACTTACTCCACTAAACATTCTGACGCAACGAGCACTTTTGTGGTGGCCCGAAACTTTAAGCAATCGTTTAAACAGAAATGCTCAACATTTATCGTCCCAAAGAAATGGTTTCCCTGTTTGTGCTTTTTCGAAATTACAACGCGTAACAAATAGAACCGTACACGTCGAGTTCAGATGTTTGCAGTCCGTGATTTCGGATCAATCCATCGTGACGAATGGTTTACAGCCTGCAAATACCTGATTTTTATCGTATTTTACGTATGTGCAATGTAATTTCAATTTGCAAACAAGCTATGGAGATACATGTGGTATCGAGAATCGAGGTATGGCCTCATCGCGACCGCCTAGACTGTTTAGTCTAGGCGGCTGTTTATAAGATACGTGCCGCGGAGGCCCTACGGTCCCTATTTTAAGGAATGCATGCGCGTACGTATGAACGAGTGCATGGATGTACAGGGTCCGTCAGCAAAATCCGGACAAAATTATACGTATGTAACCTCGAAAATGGCAGAGTTAATTAGATCGAATCTAGAATATAATCGTAGAGCAGCGATAATTGAAGCACTACGCGCTGGGCGGTCAACAGTTGAAATTATTAGATTCTTTGGGTATCCAAGATCTACTGTGTATAATGTTGTGCAAAGGTATGCGGCTGCAGAGAAGTCCGAGGAAGGCTCCGCTAATCCTACAAGGCGAATTCATGCAAAAGAAAAGTCTGTAAGGAATCCGACTGTCGTCCAAAGAGCTCAACAGCTCATTTCGGAAAACCCAGGGCAGTCACTTGCAAATTTAGCGACCATTTTGGGAGTAAGTCAGGCCAGCATGCGTCGAATCGCTCAAGAGGACCTGCGATATACCTCGTATGTGCTCAAGGTACGACAAATGCTGTCAGAAGCTGCCAAAGCTAAGAAAATTGCCCGCTGCAATTTGATTCTGGCCTCAAAATAGTCCCGATTTGAACTCCCTGGATTACTACGTCTGGAGCGTCATTGAAAGGGTGTCTAATAAGTCCAGGCGCCCCAATACGGCATCTCTTCAGGCCGCTATAGAGGCAGCATTCGCAAACATGGACAGGGAACAATTAAAAAGAGCATGTTCTCGCTTCAGACCAAGAATCGAAGCAGTGATCGCAGCAAATGGAAGTTATATCGAATAATATACTTTGTAAGGATCCCCTAATTAATATACATACAATTTTTTTCATTGATATATGTTATTTTTAAATAAACAAGTGTTTCATTGAACTAATAATTTTGTCCGGATTTTGCTGACGGACCCTGCATGAGTACGAACGAGTGACTGAGCGAAGCGAATGCTGTTTAGTTCTTCATAAGCGATCACACGAGGCAGTCCACTATTATATTCATTTCTGTATTAGCACTTAGTATATAGTTTTAGTTAATAAACTTAGTTTTACTCTATATTTTAACATCTAATATAACCAATCCCACATACATATTCTATATTCATAGGCCAACACATGGAAAACTTTGAAGGTGTACATACAAGATTTGTTGTGAAATAATAAGTAGCTATATCATCCGTTTGAAAGTGGTGTAAGTCCATTTTTGACAAAACGTTAGTTAATGGTAACAGTGAATGCAATCTGCTATGAGCTTTTTATCTATAAACAGATCCCAAAAGCACTCCTTCAAAATTTTCATTTTGTCAATATAAATTTACGTAGTTAACGAAATTACAAATATAATTTTGTAAAAACTCCGCGCCAGCGAGGCGCCGAGCCGGGCGTTCTCACGCCTGGCTTTCATCAAGAGCACTTTTCGCTAGCGAGGGAGGAAGACAACCCTCGCCCCTACGGGCCTTTACGGGGAAAAGAGGCCTTGGAAGGAGAGGCCCGCGTCCCTTTCCGAGGAAAGCCGCTGATAGGCTCGCTTAAGGGAGGAAGGAAGTCGTATAAATATACGACTTCCAGGGCCCGCCGGAACATTCCTAGTAATTATTATCGTTGTAGAGTCTGTATGAGCGCTACGCATCTTCGCAAAGATTGTTATATATATCTCATTGTACACAGTCTTTACCGATATTACCATTGTAGAAGTTGTTCTAACGCCACGTCTCTCCGGACAAATTGTTATACGTGATTGTACACAAACATTGTATTATTAAAAAGAAATTTATATTTTATATTTCGGTCTTACAGTTACTTTGAAAGTGGTGTAAGTCCACTTTCCGCAAAAACATAATATTTAGTTGAAAAATTATACTACATTATTTCTCTATTTCACTTTTAACTAATATTTTAAAAACGGTCACATTATAAACTGAAATCAATTTAATATTTAAAAAACATAAAATGAGCGTATTACATGTATGTACCAATATTTTTTAAACCTTTCAAAAACAAACCCTTAAATTTCTCCATATAATATAAAATGGAGTTACACCACTTTAAAAAAAACGGCTCATATATGGGGCTGCGGTGGGTAAAAAGATGAAAGCTCATTATCAGATCCGCAATCAGTGGGCTCAATTTTAAATCGTCTGTCACCTTTGTGAAATTTGACTTATGTAATGTTTGTATTGTGGTAGGTGGCCGAGATAATAAACGGGGTTATATATATATACATAAATTATTAAAAGAAACACAATAACACTAAGAACTTGACAAATATTCGTATTATTTATTTAAACAATACTATTAATAATATACTTTCACGAGAAACTAACATAAAAACACTCGTAAACCATAAGATTACATAAAACAACATAAAAGGCATAAGTCAGACCCGCAGCGTATCGTGGCTGATCCCGCTCTGCTCTAGGCCCAAACGGGGCCGCACTCTGCGCGTCGTGACGTCACAGGAATACACCGACTTCGCTTGCGTCCCGACGTCAACGACGCATAAACACTACAGTATGATAGCTAAAACAGCGAGTTCTAGGTGAAATAATCATAGCTGTTAAAGTCGAAAAAATGCAAAAGAAAGGAAAGAAGTGCATAAATCAAGATGGACTTGTACAACTTGTGATGTTGTGACACATCTGAATAGCGGAAAAAACTGTTTTTCAGTGTATCCGGAGAGAAACGAAACAAAAAATCTTCTCTTTGAATTACTTAAGTACATATCTCCAAAAATCACGTTTCCAGATATGAACAATTGAGATATATTTCAGGAGATAACGCAATCTGATAACTCCTTTATTACCTGAATTTGTATCGTGGATCAAAGTTCATTTCTATTCTTATTGCGTGAAATTAGATATTAAAATGTTCTTACACCTGCGATCTGCACCTTTTATAGAGTAAAGAATTCGTGTGAGAAATTGAAAAAATTACTTGACCTTGTTTTAATGATACTTTTCAAACAAATTCGAAATTTAAATATTTATATACACTACTGTCATAAGTACTGAAATGTTCGTTGACTTTTAATGCCTAAGATTTTAAACAAGTTAAATATATATAAAGTTTTTACACGGCTTTCTTCCTTCGATTGTCCTCAGCATATCGCTTTTTCTTTTATATATTTATTATGTAAAATATTATCCAATGAAGTTGCATTATCTGAATTACTTTTCCTTTTGTTTATTTCAGTTTAACATAAGTTTTATGCTTTGTTTCAACTCAATTTCTTTACTGTTTTTTTTTTTCATACGGTACTCATCCATCGTCTTATTGTTAGAGGTTTCACAGGTATAATTCGGTCCAAAGTCGAGTGTTATTATATAACGATGTACTATAGATATTCAAGGTTATCAATGCTCATGAATATGTAGTAAATTATAAATGGGAGATCAAACTTTTGTACGAAATTAATGTACTTTGATCTGTATTCGTGTATTTTCGTTTCGTGTGTGTCTTTATGATCATGAGTGGGTGACTATAGCAAATAATGGTTGAGATCTACGGAGAGTTTTATACAGATACAAAAGAGAACAAACGAGACATCACGAAATACGAATGCATTAGAAATGAAAAGGAAGCAAAGTTACAAGACTGCAATGTTTCAAGAGTGACATTTTACAGTTATTTTATAAGATATATTGTCGTTGTCAATTCATTTTCAAACAAATGTAACAGTTTCAAGCGTGAAAGTTAATGGCTGATACAATTGTTACATATATTTCAAATTATTTAACGACTACCATTAACGATAATAATACGCTTAATAATTTCGTTTAAAGTAATTATTTACTGGCTCATTCGATGTGATCTAAATTGCGTTAGCTTCGACGCCACTCGAACTATTAGCTCGTACGTGAAGAGAAAATTGGTTTTAAAGCTAGGAAGAAATATGTAACCGGTATAAAAGTAGAATGTACACAAGAGACACGCAAGTGAAATTAAAATAGGACGTAGATGCGATACGTGAACTTTCCATGTAAAAGTGAAAATGGATTTAACTTGAATCGTTCTAAAATAAGATTCTTCCACAAAAAAAGATTGTGCGGCGCTGTTAAGATTTGTTTTATCGCAATTAGCCACGGATAACGATGAAATCTTGTTTGATGTACAATCAGATTCGTATCATTTCAACCAAACGATCATTTTCTTAGATGTAGCTATTGATGTCTCAGTTATTTACGTTTAATTGCAATTTTTATTTGTTTAAACATAGCAAGAGAATTTCATAAAAATTTATTATGCATCTAACTAACTTTCAGATCCATGCAATTGGTAATAAATAAATAAATAAGAAAATAAATAGCACCTGGTATAGTTACATGGCATAATTATACAATTGCCATATTAGATACGATTATTAATTATAGATATTTGAACATGTAAACTGATCCTCTTCTGCATTACTGTCAAAACCATATTTATAAATATACAAAATTTGAACTTTTAGAAAATCTAGCCCTTTTAGCCATTCTTGATGCTTTTAATGCTTCAATATCTTTTCGAGTGCCGTCTAAGAATGTCTTTAAAAATATGCAATTAGTTGTCGCATCCATTAAAATTAACGCATTTCTCGACGCAATGAAGATATTCTCACATTTGTGTTTATTGTATTTTGAAATACACTGTAGCTTTACGTAAAAGAAAGATTATTTCCTGCAAATAAAAATTCATAATGAATGGCAAAAAAAGGATTTTGTTTTCTGTTTTTTAATAAAGATTTCCATTTTTTGGCGGAAGTGAAAATAATTATAATTCACAGAATATAAAAGATGTCACACATTTTTAAAAAAAAATAATGCAAATAGAGAGTATGTTATAAAAGTTCTTTTTGCACAAACAACGAAGAAAATATGCTCCCTGTGACTCTATTTCCATACTACTGACTAGTTACACGTATTTCCGCAATAAAATCTAAAGCAAACTGATTAAAACATAGATATTCCTGTCCGATAAACATATGTTCCACTATATAAACTTATTCTACGAAAATGAAGTGTCGTCGCATATGTTTCCCGCATATGTTATATAGAAAAATAATATATAGCGCCAAAGCATATTATTATTATTTTTCGGAAAATCTGCCAAGCTGATATATCGGCTCTAAGATATTACAAGTATGAAATATCATTTTCACAATAAGGCGTTAATGAGTGGAATTAAGTTAACGAAAGTTCATCATCATCTATACCAAGCAAGTACTTCCATGCAGGGGAAACTATCAAAAAAGGAAATGGTAAGATAAACATTTCCGGAAGATATGTCCTTTAATCGACGTAGAAGTATTTAAGATACGACAAATTCTAATTGCAGAGGCTGTTAATGCTTCAACACCCTATTGTAATAATGAATTCCAAACAAGCTGTATTTTTTCCTGTTTCAGAAACGACGACGTTTTCTGATATAATTAACACGTTAAGACCTTACCAGTATAGAAATAGTTGGAGATAAATGAGAATTTTATTCCTAAACTAACAATAAGGCCAACCATGTAATATGAAACCTAAGACGACAAGTTTAGAGTGAAACTTCGGAAAAAGATTTTAAGCCCGAGGGATGGGAAGTATCAGGGCAGACTCGATCAATGTTGCCAATACGGGTTGTTAGCAATTCTCCAATTTTGCTGGAAAATCAGACCCTAAAAAAAGCCATTAATATTCTGTGTAAAATAATACAGTTACCTATAATGGCATTGAGCGAATCAAAATGTTATAATATACTGTGTTCCGTAAAAAGGAAGTGTTGTCGCTCGATTAACGATCGTCGTCGATATCGACCATCGATATCGGTTCGAGACGTTGGCAACGACGTCGAATGGCGATCATGCATTGGGCGCGATCGCCTTTTGTTTTTTGAAACAGACGAGGACGTGGCTTCCCGAGCGTTTTTAGATAGACTCAGGACTCGACAGAGTAACGTCGCACAAATAATAAAGTTATACATTTAAACATTACTAGTAACTAGAGCATTGGTTCACTACACCCATCGCTCCTCCGAATAAAATACAACATTTATTCGACATACTGATACTCTCCAATGGCATGCTATACTTAATAATACAAATAATTTGAGTACTAGTAGCCATTTTTCTCAATTATCGTTAAATAATATCTTTTGTATATGCACGAAATTTTATATATTGTTGCGACGAGTGTTGCGGCGCGACATAATAAAACAACTTATCGTTTATAAAAATAGCGATTCTGTTTGAACAGGTCCGACCAATCTGACAGCTCACGGACAACTTTCTGACATATTATTATAAACATTCCCATCTCGTTGCTATTGCTCTAGCAATCGATAACATATAGAGAGTAGACAGTTTCGTTACTCCAAATATTGTTGAAAATTTGATCAAATACAAATCTCTAATTTCCCATGCATAATAAATAACTAAATTATTGATATTATATACCAGAAGTTTCCGGTTACAATCTTATTTTTAACTGGCGCTGAGTTCAAGTAAGGGAACTAAAATGACTGCTCGTGCAAATAAAAATATTAGCATATATGTAAATACATTATACGAAGTGATACCGTAGATTCTTAAATGCAGATGCAACGTAACAGGCTGCTTTGCTTAACACTAGAATTACCAACAATTTATCCGGTTATGCTAGATGGATATCTGCGGAGAAAACGTACTGAATATATAAAATAGCGTTTTGCTTAATACTAAAAACAATGGGCAACTGCATATGTTATGTTTGGTATATCTTAGTGTCCTGGATTATTGCCCAGTAATTGTTTACACAGTTTCACTTTACATCTATGAAGAAAGAAAGTGAATTGATTAATTGTAATCGCGGAATTTTGTTTCATTATACGTCATTATTACTTGCAACTTTAAAACGATTGCCTCTGCAATTCTCTTGTAAAGTTCTCCTATTTGGCGTGTTCTTTAATGTCTTATCAATAAACAATGTATATTTATCAAAAAATGACGTACGCGTGAAAATGAATTTTATTTAAATTATTAACCCCTTGACTGACGAATTAAATGGAATTTGATGCGACAAAAAAAAACTATTTAATTTCGCTTAATTGAACAGTTACGTGAAGACTGAGAAAGAGTACATTTTATTTTCAAATTTGGATTTTTATTAATCAGATTGACGTCACCAAAGAGCATCTAAATTACATTAAAAAATAATAATTTAATAGTTCTGCACAGTATGGAATATTTCGAAGCATTTTGGAACATGTAACGGGACTAAACATTTTTTGCACTGCCATGTTGTTTCACTTCTTATGTTGTTTTTTGCGCACACGCGGCATCTCTTTGTTGGTAGTTTCTTTTTCTCAGTCGAGGAAATATGTTCAGGGAAATGTGCCCAATGTTTGGCCTGTAACCGAGTCGGGCATTCACTTTGCGACGGTCTGCCACGTGCTGGATAGTCAGGAAGAGACAAATTATATAGCATGTCTTCTGCAATATTCAACCTAAAATTTACCATCGATTGCTTTGTTCGATTCGGCAACTTGGAATATAGCACATAAGCGTTATAGACAGCTATATCAAACATATAAAAGAACATTTTTTTGTATCCTTTGATACTCTTCCGCATTAGTGGGAAACTTGCAAGAAATTGGTCTTGCCTATCAACACCTCCCATTCCACGGTTGTACTCTATTACACAGCTGGGTTTTATAACATTTTCTTGCTCGCCTCCTTTCTTTCTTCTGATTTTTCCTGTGGTAACCATTTCTGCTCTTGAATGTTTGCTGCTCATTATATATACATCTTTCTTATCACGCCAGCGTAAGCACAGAATGCCTTTACATGATAACGTTGTTACATCTCCCCTTTTTAGTTTGTATGATGTAAGCTTCTTTGGCATATTCTTTCGATTTTTCCTAACCGTTCCAATAACATTTGTATTATTTCTATTCAAAATCTTGAATAATTCTGGTGAGGAATACCAATTGTCTAAAAACAAGGTATACCCTTCCCCTAAAATAGGTTCAGCCAGTTCCATTACTATACTTTGTGATACAGGTATATCAGTTCCTTCAATTTTATCCTGTCCCGTGTAAATTTTAAACCGAGAACAATATCCAGAAGTAGATTCACATAACTTGTAGAATTTGATTCCAAATCTCGCCCGTTTTGATGCAATAAACTGAACGTAATTCAGTCGCCCTCTAAATTTCATAAGAGATTCGTCTATGACAACATCTTCTTCTGGGACGTATAATTGTTGGAATTTGGTATTTAGATATTCGACCACGGGTCGAATTTTTCGTATTCTATCTTTTTTAGACATCGTCTCATTATTTACGAAATGGAGATAGTGCGTTATAGATAGGAAACGTTTATAAGGCATAATTTCCGAAAAGACAGGTGTTTCTATTATTCTGCGTTTAGACCAATACATTTCTAATTTGGATTTTTTTACTTGCGACATTATAATACATAACGCAAAATATGCCCTGATTTCATCATTCGTTACTGGAAACCAGTCTTTGCTCATTTTCGTAGTGTGTTCCATGTTCATCTGATCTGCATATCTATTTGTTTCCCGGACTATCATTTCAAAAAAGTCGTCAGATAAAATTTGTTTTAAAACACACAGAGGTGTTGAATCTGCTCCCAATGTTCGTAATACTAATGGATTGATACCGGGAGTTTCGGTAAATTCTTTTATGTTTACAATATTTTCGTCTTCTGTCCAATTCCATTCATCGTCTGCTACATCAGAATCATCACTGCTTGATATGGGTCTTACACGAGTACTAGAGTAACCAATTGCACCATCATCCCCACTTTCATATAATGCATCCGGCTTATACATGTTACGGGGATTATTTATAATCTTTACTAAACTCAAATATTGGCTAGTATAACATTCACCGTGCGAGACTTCTGCTAAACTGAACTCTTACTTTCAGTGTGCTTTTTTAAATGAGAATCGTCGAACGAGTGAAGCAACTATGTAATCTAATTGTAACTTGCACGGCGTCCGCCGAAAGAAGCGCTTGACGAGTCTGACTCGTCAAAGTCTGTGATGGCCCAGGAAATCAATGACGAGTCAGACTCGTCAAAGTCAGTCAAGGGGTTAATTTATTAATTTTTTAATAATTAATTAATTAATTTATTATTAATTAGTTTAAAAGCATCTCCACGCACCGACGCTGTCTTTAAACCGAAGAATACGGAAAAATAATTTTCCAGGTTTAAAACCCTCTCAAGATTCTCACGTCGCATAAATGTCAAAACGTTCTCGAGCCCAGTGAGTATTGAACGAGTTCGCCCTCGTCACAGATCTCGTTTCCGCAGGGCCAGCCGGGTTTCTTGCATTTGCACCTTCATTTCTGGGACAAAGCAAACGTATGCGCTTGTTTCTTTCTGCGCGGATGGCGCTCGAATTGATTGCATTCCTAGGAGCGACCCTTCGTAAAATGCCCGCCACCCAGTTTTGTGCAACTTATGCAACATTTACATCTTTTTTGTTTAAGAGAAACTGATATTTCCTTTCTAAGTTTCAGCTGCCTATACTGAAACTACCGGTGAGTAATTTATATCACTGTGCGTTGCGTTTTCGTGCAACTTATGCAATATTCGTGACGTCTTTAGTGTAAGAACTAACGTGACGCCACGCTCGTTCCTTCGTCGTCGTAGAGAGGTCCTGCGTTATTTTAACCCTTTCGCTCCGATGGGCGTATATATACGCCCTCAAAGAATGACCATTCATATACGACGAGCGTATATATACGCTCTAGAAAAGTGGGCGCTCGGGTACGAAGAGCGTACATATACGTTCATACCATATATACTTTTATTTCATACTTTACATGGTTGTGTGGAATGCATATTGTTTATACCAATCAGCAACTGCGACAAAATTACCGTTTGCCAAATTTCTTTTAACTCTTATAAGACAATTATTGCAAAAATATGGGAAACAAAAATCAGATATGAGATGTTTAGTTGCACAAATTAGTAACAATCCTGAAAGAGTTACTGAAAGACATTTTCCGTCTACATATTCGAATGAGGCGTCCAAAAAAAATCAAGTTCGAAAATGTCTGCAGTAAACAAGGAAAAAGACGTGAGTCGAGGTACTATTGTTCACAATGTGATGTTGACTTATGTGTGGCTCCATGCTTCGAACTTTATCATACCAAAGTTGATTATTAATATTGTGTTCGGCCTTAAACTACCTTAGTAATTTCGTTATATTGTATTAAAAAATATTATATGAACATTATGATATAATATTTAAAAAAATAAATTATGATTACAAATTTTTATATTTTAGAAAGTAAAATGACATTACTAAATATATTAAATATCATTGTAAAATTTAGAGAACAAGAAACGACTTCTAATTACTTCGTAGCATTCCGTACCTCAGTGTCAACTACTCAATAATGCGCTCCGTTCACAGCGATCACATTTTGTCACAAGCGCTCCGTAGCGAAAGGGTTAAAGAAAACAAAGTCGGCAGGGGCCTCCTACGAGTGACGTCGTGGCTAGGGAGTCAGTCCTTAGCAGTCTTTAGAAGAGTATTGAGTGAATAAGCAACCTGACAAATTGTACCACGTGTTATTTCAGATCTAAGTATATATATATCTACTTTTTATATAGAAGAAACTCCACATTGGGGAAACCTGAAATTACCGTTCTTATTGTTAGCTTCATGTGCGAATACTAAAACTAAGGGTGGGTAGTTTATTTAGTTGTGCGTTGCGTTTTCATGGAATTCGTGCAATTTATGCAATATGCCTGACTTTTTTAGGAGAAATTGAAATTACCGTTCTTAGTTTTAACTGCGGATGCTAAAACTATGAGTAGTTCATTTCATTCTGCGTTACGATTTCATTCAACTTATAATACTCGTGATATTTTTAGGAGAAACTGAAATTTCTGATCCTAGTTTCAACAGCGAATATCGAAACTACACCTGAGTTGTTTACTTCATTATACGCTGCACGAGATGGAGCTAGATAGGTTGAAGTTTTTAAATCATTGGCGTAGTCTCATAGGAATTTATATTTGTACAGGTGAACGAAGTATCTTTCACTGGTACGAGCATACTTAGCTACTATAATGTTAGCATTCCGATAAGAAGGAATGCTATGAACATGTCAAATCAAATAGATCTTTTGTCGTTACCGTTGTTGACGCATTGTTACCCCTTGAATGAGCTTGGATACTATCAAGGCGTCGAGCGCAGGAGTTTAATTGTTTCACGGAATATTTCTGTTAAAATTGACAATGCATTTCCAGGAAACGCTAGCGTTTTAGGCTTACAGGCCTTCGGACCCCGTCAGTCTCTTTGTGTCATTTTTTCTGCATCAATAGTTAGCATTTTTCCTTTACAATAATTCAGTTGTCTTCAATTCCTCAACGGAGGAACAACTCAGCCTCGACTGAGGTTTATAGTAACTGTCTTGCATCATCCTCAACTGAGGAACATTTGAATCTTTCAACCATCTCGACCAAGAGAAATTTTATCTTAAGTGTTGTTACTTTAATGTTAGTTCATTGTTAAGTTTTAAATAAACATAATTCAAGTTCATTCGAGCTAATCAGTTGACCACGGGAGGCCCACAAAAACCAGGTTACGGTACATTAATTTGTACCGTAGTCAACACGTCGCCGCTTCGAGAAATCGAACAAGACGTGCACTCAACAACCGTATATACTGCTAGCCTTAATTCAATGGTGGGAAAATGGGGCTCTTCCTTGAGTTAAGCGCGGCTTCTATTGAAACTTTAAATCACTTTTTTGTTATTATTTCTGAATATTTTTCACTGAACATTATTAAACTGACTAAATAAATGATATTTGGTTATACAGATTTTATAATATTGCTTTGTATATATGAAAAACCGGAATGCTGCCCTCATTGACCTCATGCGTATCCACCCCTGGCATAGGCCATCATACCATTTTTATAAATAAATAGAGATAATAAGTCTTGTGTTACATTTGCATCACGTTGAAAAGAAAGAAAAACATTTCAAACATGTCCACCTATGAATTAAAAATGACAATGAAATCAGTGTATCGTTTAAAGGTATAATAAAGAACGTGGTTTATCGTATTTTTGTTATCTTCGAATTTTGTACGTGAATTGCACAATAATAAAATAAAGTCAAATTGATTGAGACATTTCAGATTACAGTAACATTGTAGATAATGCACAGTAAATTACACACACACACGTCAGTTGTTTTTTGAAATCTTCACCTTATTTACGAATATCTTGCCCATTTACAAAATTCTCGTGTATATTTGCTTCATTAATAATCATTCCAATAAACGCGATATCTGCATATGTACGTGTTTGTTGACAATTCAGTTGCTTAATCATGAATAATTTCTTTTCATTTGGAATGAATAATATCCTTACGAGAGAAAGCATTTGATTTTAAATCACCTTGGCATTTTCTGCTTCGTTCAATTTCGAAATTCTTTCACCAGTTTTATTTTAAAAGTACTTTTTAATAAACTGGCGCGTAATTTCCGCAATGCTTAGACAGATATAAACGCTTCTGAATAATTACAATTCCAAAAAGTCGTTTCAACTAAAAACACCTTACAGGATTCTTCCGTTAGAAATAATGGCATCAATTTTTCTCCATTGCTGCGCAGTAACTCATGTAGAATAAGTAGAGAAGTTTGCATCAAAGTTGTAAGATTTCCTTGGAGTTCGTCACAATACGTAAGTCTGCTAAATTTTTCGGATATCCTCAACGTATTATTGTCTGTAACTGGAGCTTTATAGAACCAATTTTCAAAGAAGTGGTATTCAATGACACTAACAGATTAATGTTTTTAGAATGTTTATGATAATGATCCTCAGAAATTTCTATCCAGTTCTAATGATTTGTAACACAAATTGTTTGTGAAACATAAATAACTTTTAACGAATATCAACAATAAACTTTGTTAAAACGATGTTCCTTTGGCAAAGAATCAGAATCGCCTTTGCTGTTTGAAGTGAGTTAAGGTAGACTTCTCCAGCTCGTTTTGTAAATGGTATCAAGATAAATTCAGTGGTAATAATGTTGCTTTTCTTCAGTAACTTGCTTTGAAGTCATTCTTAGCCGTTTATCACAACCGAAATTTAATATAAATCCTTCATTCTTTGAAGTATTCGCAGTACCCCGTCAGACACCCTGCGCGACGACTGACCTCTTGACAGCGAATCTTTCATAGAATTTCTATATTCAATGTACACAACACAAATACTCTTTCGTAAATGTCAAGTAAATAAGGACGAGATTAATAAAATTCAAAAGGAAAAATAAAAAATTTGCGTAATATTCCATTACAAAAAATGCGGGTATCTTTTCTCGTTTCTTTGGATTCCCTAAAAGCTTGCCATTTCTTATATTTCTAACTCTAACCCATACAATTATTTCAGCAAGAACCCTCGGGTTTGAATGAGTTTTAAACCACCGAAGCTATGATAAAACGTCGGAAAAAAATTCTCAAAACGTGACGGGAATTCAAACTCGTGTTTATCTTCGAACCCATCGTGCCCTCCTTGTGGAATTTATTAACTTCCACCGTTAAGAAGAACGTACAGTGTTAAAAGTTTCTGATGAAAATCCATTTCATTCCTATCCTATTTATGTGCAAATTTGTAAATGAATTACAGCGATCAGCCGTCGGTATTACATTGATTAATTGTTTGTTAAACCGAAGCGTATCGTAATCAAATTTCTGACTGAGTGTAATATAACGGTACAGTAAAGTTATTATATCACTTTCGAAAACCACGGAAAACATAATTCGCTTAAAGTTTACAATAATAACAGAACTTCTCAAGTGTACACACCACAAGTTATTACTCCTTGTGGTGACTTGCGGTCTCTGGTGTTTCGCAACTAAATAATATAGAACCTCGGTCATCCGAATTAATTAAATTCAGGATGATGTCGGTTGATCAAATTTTTTTGATAACTAAACACTTCGTATTACACTTATATTCTTTATTATTCATAATAATATGATTCTCGACAGACCTCAAGGAATTCTTTCCTAAATTATCATTTACACAGAGCCTTGGTGATTCGGGATCCACCTAAAACGATAGGTCCTAGATAAAATGACCATGGCAGTTGAAGCCGAAATAATACAGAACTAAACTAAACTATAAGTAATTACTGCTACCATCTGCACCAGTTTATGCAAGGTGAATGAACAAATCATTTCTGCATTAGCTGTATTAACATGTGTAAACGATGTTCATCTCTTTAAGAATTAGTATAAGAAATCAAAACGTCAATTAGTGTCGGTATACTTCACGATGTGTCATCTGGAAATTTGATTCAAGTACATACATGCTTTCAAGTTATACAAGATGATGGTTCATAAAGTGAGGGACCAGAAATAAGGCACTTGGGACGGAAGGGGAGATTGCTCTCGCACCGCCTATCCCCGCCATGTCGGTCCTAGAAATCTGACATCGACGAATGGCAACCGAAAACAAAACAATCCTTTCGTCGTTCACATGACGACGCAACGAATGCGCAGGTCTCTCTCGCCAATAGTGCGTCAAAATCGAAAACACGTGAGGGAGAGGGATATCCCTAACCGTCGGGCGAATCAAAGCAAATTACCCTTCAAGTGCCTTGTTTCTGGTCCCTCAGTATACATACGGTTGCGAGCTACTTCGTTTGAAAATATTGACGACATTGATCTGAGCTATTTTAACATTAAATGGAGCAGTCAGGTTGACTGTTCGATGTTTAAACAAGATTTGAAAGGTCCCATGGGAAATACGAAGCAACCCTCGATTCCTGTAAAAGGCACAGGGTACAAATTATCGTTTCATCAGATAATAAAGTTGAAATTTCATGTTTTACGGAATTTAGTTAAGCTGAAACGATGATGTTTTTAATTAATTTTGTAATATTCAAGGTGACGTGAACCACAATGGATGTTTGTTACAAAATATAAAAGATTATGTCCAAAAAGGCTTGTATAAGTAATATATAGACTCAAATTGGATAGAAAATTATATAATGATATAAATATACTGTGTTGTAAATTATAAAAGACGTGATAACATTTAATCGAATTTGTTGTCCCTGAGTTAATATAATAAATGTGAAAGATTGCATTGTGTTGAAAATACGAAAGCACTCTTCATGTTTAAGTTCTTAAATTACATATATCTTTAGCTTATTAAATCACATTATCAGTATCGAGGTTTATAATGTTAACAGGATAATTGCAACGCCATTACTGGAAAATTTTGTTGTCAGATTTATCCGACGAGAAGAGATGTTAGAAAATTTAATTACACGGAGTTACTAATTTCTGGATAATTTTAAGATTGCCTTAATTTTCATTGTCAAAGACACGTTGCGAAATACTGGAATAATGGCATATTTGATTAAATATAATATTAATGTTGCGCAATTTATAGCGTGGCACGATTATACAATAAGAATACTATTTTTTACTAAAAGGTAATACTATTTTTTAAAGTAATACTATTTTTTACTATCATAATAAACATAATATGATTGAAATGGTAACATGGTGGTGGATGAGGAAAATAAAACATATCATTTGAAAAAAGTTAGGTATGCCTTATACGTCGCAATGTTTAAGAAGTTATTGCTATCGTATTACGTCCATCTTAATGTCGGATAATTTTTTTATAAATGTTTTCATTGATTTTCATAAACATTCTTTTTCACATTAATAATATATTATTTGGCAATAATTGTCATGGAAATTATAATATTCTGTTTCGAAACGGTAAATAGTTGATTATTATCGGAAAGAAGATTTATGTACTTCTAATATTTATTACCTTATTGTTAATAATGACATAATAAATGAAATTTTTATATTCTTGGATATTTTACGTCATGTATGAGCGGAAATAAATATAAAAAATAAATTTTTAAAGGAAAAATTAGACTGTGACTGAAACTGGAACGTATTATTACATCTTATTGTACCATATCGTTAATACTAACAAATAATATTGTAGAATACTAGACACGTTCATCAGTTTAATAAAATTTAAACATCTTTTTTTGGCCCAAATTATGACTTGCATTAACATAAACGATTTATCATATTCTCAAGAATTTCTTTCATAAAATTACTAATTACTATCAATAGATTTACATTTACTCCAAATATTAGGTTGGAAACTATGAAACGGGCGTTTTTGTTTAGTCTGTGTTCAGCTGCGACTGAGAGAGGCTCATTGTAACGTGCGCTCGATATTTTTATTTATGAAGTTTAAAGGTATTCTTCTTACTCATTTCGTAAAATTTTTTCGTGTTTGTATCCCATTTTTATATTATTTTTCTCCGAAACCAAATGGAAACAAAACGCGATTTACATCTACTTTTCTTGTACGAGTTCAAATTGAATCATATCGCAGCTCAAGCTTCGAGAAACATTAATCGCGCATTCGGAGATGGATCCACTACTGAAAAAAATGCTCGATATTGGTTCCAAAAATTTCGTTCTGGCAATTTGAGTATCGTCAACGAGCCTCAAGGAAGACCACCGGCCCATATTGATAACGAGGAATTAAGGATGACTGTGGAATCCGATTCACACACAACTATTCGCGAACTTGTGTCTAAGCTAGGAACTAGTCATACGGCTGTGTTAAAACATCTGCGTACAATAAATAAAGTAGAGAAATTGGACTCATATGTGCCGTACGAACTGACGCAACTGCAGATGATCGACCGCAAGAGAAAGTGCGCATCTTTGTTGCTTCGCAATATACGATTCGCCGTTTTTACACCAAATCATCACTTGTGATGAAAAGTGGATTTTGCATGATAATCGAAAGCGATCACGCAAATGGGTAGCTAAGAATACACCCCCAGGACACACCCCGAAGCCGAAATTTCATAAAAAAAAAATTATGGTTACCATATGGTGGAATGCTCAAGGAGTGATCCATTATTCCTTCCTACAACCAGATGAAACCATAACAGCGGTGTCCTATTGTCGTGAAATTGATGTCATACATGAGAAACTGTTAAAAAAACAACCAGCAGTGCTCAATCGGCACGGCGCAATATTACTGCATGATAACGCACGACCACATAAAGCTTCAATTACTGTTGACAAATTAACTTCTCTACAATATGAAATTTTGCCACATCCTCCATATTCACCCGATATTTCACCGACCGATTATTACCCTTTTCGTAATTATGAATTATTTTTAAGAGAACAGAAATACAATAACCGAAACGATGTTATAAAATACTTTGAATTCTTTATTAACTCTATAAAGAAAGGTTTCTTTCAAAAAGGCATATATGACTTGCCCAATCGTTGGCAGAAAGTCGTAGATGCCAATGGAAGTTATTTCGATTGACTATAATAAATAATGTGAAAAATAGCGCTTTTTGTTTTTTATTCTTATTCAACGCCCGTTTCATAGTTTCCAACCTAATAATATTAATGATAAACAAATATATACATAAATCTGAATACAAAACGATGAACGAGAAAAATTATAATTGACATCTTATTAATCAGTAATTTGCCTTTGCATTATAGCCATTCAGCAAAGTAAAAACCCATAAGCACGCGTTCGTATTACCCCGACATATATGTATACAGTGAATCCCCTATACATTAATTAAAATGCTTGGAGGAATCTCAGCTTCGTATATCACGTTCACAAAAGTGCCGATTCTCTCGAGGATATCTCACTTTTAGCGAAGCTTCAGAATACAAATATACGGGAGATATTTATATCTCTATTCCTGTCGTATCTTATCACGAGTCTCGATGCTCGGCCAAGCTGAGCGCGCTAATACGTTCACGGGGTGTACATTCGAAACGATGTATGTTGATTAACACTACAAGTATCAAGGCATCCAAACTGACTGGTCCTTAATCTTTTATAAAAATTCTGCAAATTTATAGAAGAGCCGTACAGTAGATATTTTACGTTGATATTGTAAAATATAAATTACTGAACTGATTATCTTTTTCACCGATTGATTCGACTTTTTTCAAAATTCTCACTTATTTATTATATTTAAATATAATAAATTTAACGCTGGTAGTTCTAGTGTTAACAGTTTTGCTACAAATATTGTGTCTGTACAGTTGCGGACAAAATTAAATATACGGGTGTAATAATTTATAAAAAGCTGGCTGAATCGAATAACAAATCTTAATAAACTATCTAATTAAATGAAGTGACAACTTTATTAGATGAATTAAATTAACAAAGTGGAATTTGATCAAATAAATAGAACCGTTTATTATAATAGATATAGCAGCGTACTGTAACCTTTATCCTTTAATGATAGTAATGTGTTGAATATTCTTAACAAAGTAATATTACATATTACCAATGAGTTCAAAAATGACTCTACGTTCTAGGAATTCCTATTCCAAACAGGAGACTCTCTCTGCAGTGTAGGGGAGAGTAACATAAACAGTTTATATTACTGAGTGGGCCCGAGCTCGGCTTTTGGGCATTCACAGTCAGTTCCTTCCAAACTCCAGATATATAAAGACGATTCGTTCAGAGCCTTATAATAAAAGTAATATTAATTTAAAGTATATTAATTTATTTAAACACCCATTTCCAATAGGTTATGGGCCCAGTTTACGTTTAATATACTATATTTTTATTATTACAAAAACTGTGTAGCGTATTTTAGTGTTAAAAGTCTTAGTGTTTAGTGCATTACTATTTAGAGCTTTAGTACTTAGTGATATAGTATTTAGTGCTCTAGTGTTAATAAGAAAGACAATGGAAAACTTAAAAGTAAAAAGAAACATTAAACCTTTCGATGGTGATAGGTATAGTGTGTGGAAATTACGAGTGCGTGCACTATTGAAAGAACTAGACGTTATTAAAGTTATCGACGATGACTTTCCCGATATGCTAACCGACGAATGGTTAAAAGCCGATAGTGTTGCCCAAAGTGTAATAGTAGAATACCTCTCGGATTCTTTTTTGGGTTTTACGCAAAATGTAAACACGGCGAAGGAAATTTTGAAGAGCTTAGATATGATATATGAACGAAAAAGTTTAGCTACGCAGTTAGCTCTGAGAAAAAAATTGCTAAGTTTAAAATTGCAAGGCGATCAAGAATTATTAAGGCATTTTACAATTTTTGACGACTTAATTACGGAATTGTCAGCAGCTGGAGCGAAATGTGAAGAGACGGACAAAGTGTCACATTTATTGTTAACACTTCCTGCATCGTATGATGGTGTGATTACAGCAATACAAACTTTATCGGAAGATAACTTGACAATAGCTTTTGTAAAGACCAGACTTTTAGACCACGAAGTAAAATTAAAAATTGAAGGCAGTTGCACGAGCTCTAAAGTTCTTCATGCTCATATTAATAAAAGAAAGTATGAGGAAAATAAAAAAATATTTAAAAAAAATTATAAAATGAAGAAGCCGAATGATAATTATAATAAGAACAAGGGGCAGCTTATTAAATGCCATCATTGTGGTAGAAGAGGTCACAAAATTAAGGACTGCTTCTACTATAAAAGAAATAAGCAGTATAATGAAGATAGAACCAGAACTGTGCAAACAGTTAATATTTCGGAACCAAGTGGATCTCAAGAAGCAACTTCGGGTTTCGCCTTCATGGTCGGAAGTTATCGACGTCAAGCCGAAGAAAAATTAAGTTTTCTTCTGGATTCGGGAGCCTCGGACCACATTGTCAATAAGGACAACATATTTACGAGTTGTACTGTGTTGCAACCGCCAATAAAAATTTCCATTGCTAAAAATGGAACCTACATAACAGCAACGAAGAAAGGGACCATCGATGTCACCAGCAATATGGGAATTGAAGGTGTCCTGGAAGATATGCTTTATTGTCCAGAGGTCCCGTACAATTTATTATCAGTGCGAAGAATGCAGCAGGCAGGACTGTGCATTACTTTCGACGCGGAAGGGGTCCAAATAAGTAAGAATGGTAAAACGGTGATGATTGGTAAGTCCTTAGACAATTTAATAGCCGTTGATTTTAAAATTAACAAAAGAGAATTAAATAAAAGAAATTCTCAAGTTCATAATATAATTAGTAATAATTATGAACTGTGGCATAAACGCTTAGGTCATATTGGCAAAGCTAAATTTTTAGAATTGAGAAATAAACAAATGGTCGATGATACAGAACATATTAATGTAAGAGTGAAATATATAATATATAAATTTCTTTTTTAATAATATAATACAATAGTTGTATACAATCTCGTATAACAATTTGTCCGAAGAGGCGTGGCGTTAGAACGACTTCTACAATAGTAATATCGGTAATGTTCGGTACAATGTTAATACTCTGAATGATTCGGTCATGTAGACTCTACAACGGTAACTCTCGTAAAGATCCGTCCATACGAACTCTACAACGACAATACTCTTAATGTTACGGCGGGTCCTGGAAGTCGTATATTTATACGACTTCCTTCCTCCCTTGCGCGAGCCTATCAGAGGCTTTCCTCGGAGAGGGACGTGGGCCTCTCCTTCCAAGGCCTCTTTTCCCCGAAAGGCCCCGTAGGGGCGAGGGTTGTCTTCTTCCCTCGCTAGCGAAAGGTCCTCTTGACGAAAGCCAGGCGTGAGAACGCCCGGCTCGGCGCCTCGCTGGCGCGGAGTCTTACATTAATAAAGTCATACCTAATGACAATTTATGTGAAGCTTGTATAAACGGTAAACAAGCAAGATTATCATTTGAAAAAGTCAAAGATAAAAGCCACATAAAACGACCATTGTTTATTGTTCATTCTGATGTTTGTGGCCCTATCACTCCGTCTACAATTAATAATAAAAATTATTATGTACTGTTCGTAGATGAGTTCACTCATTATTGTGTCACATATTTAATCACTTATAAATCAGAAGTCTTTTCTGTTTTTAAAGACTTTGTTGCAAAAAGTGAGGCCCATTTTAATTTAAAAATGGTTAATTTATATTGTGACAATGGTAGAGAATATTTATCAAATGAGATGAAGGAATATTGCGTGCAGAGAGGAATTAGTTTTCATTTAACAGTTCCACGAACCCCTCAATTGAACGGTGTTTCAGAACGTATGGTTCGAACAATAACAGAAAAGGCACGCACAATGATAAGTGGTGCTAGTTTAGATAAAGTATTTTGGGGAGAGGCAGTGCTTACTGCTACATATTTAATTAATTTAACCCCAACTAAAGCTTTAAAAATACATAAAACACCATTCGAATTGTGGCATAGTAAAAAGCCCAAAGTAAAATATTTAAAGGTTTTCGGTTCTACCGTTTACATACATAATAAAATTAGAAAGACTAAGTTCGATGCAAAGTCAATGAAAGGAATTTTAATTGGCTATGAATCGAACGGTTATAAAGTGTGGGATGTGGAAAATGAAAAATTTCTCGTCGTTAGAGACGTTATAGTAGATGAAATAAATTACTTAAAAACTCGACCGGTAACGAGACTTGAAAAGGTTGATGAGAACATCTATAATAAAACTGATGCATCTGACATACAGTCAAAATCAGTAGAAATAGATGAAATGTCTCGTAAATCTGATAATGATAAATCAGATGTATCGGAGTCGAGTAGAAAAGTAAATTCTGAAGTAAAATTAGATGATGAATCTAATAAATCTGTGACTGAAACAGATATGCACGATAGGTCTTTATCTCAAAATGATAATAGTATACCAAAGAAACTCGAGCCTAGAAGGAGTGAAAGGATTAAATAACACCCCCCTATATCATAATGGGTGAAGTAAAAAGTTCTGAGCGTTTTTTCTCTTTATTTTGATGATAAAATTAACAAACTTAGAATTTTCGGAATTAAATCAAATAAGCGCCGTTTTGTTCAATAACTTTTTCCCATTTTGAAGGCAATTTCATAATTCCGCGATTGAAGAAATCTTCGTCCCTATTGTTAAAAAACTCGACCAGCTCACTTTCACAAGCCTCTCTTGAGGCCAGTTTTTTGCCATCAAGAAAATTTTGTAAATATTTAAAAAGATGATAATCGCTTGGTGCCAGGTCTGGGCTATACGGCGGGTGCGATATAACCTCCCATCCAAGCTCTCGGAGCTTCTGGCGTGTCGTTAAAGATGTGTGCGGCCTGGCGTTGTCTTGATGGAAGACAACACCCTTCCGATTGGACAATTCTGGTCGCTTCTCGTCGATCGCCTGCTTCAATCTGGTCAGTTTTTCACAATATAGGCCCGAATTGAGTGACTGGCCCGATGGGAACAGCTCATAGTGCAGGATTCCCTTCCAATCCCACCAAACACATAGCAAAACCTTCTTGGTCGTTAATGCGGGCTTGGCTATCGTTTGGGCCGTCTCACCGCGCTTGGACCACGATCTTTTTCGCCTGTCATTCTCGTATGTGACCCATTTTTCATCGCCAGTCACCATCCGCTTCAAAAATGGGTCCATTTCGTGACGCTTCAGCAAAGAATCGCAGGCATCAACTCGCTCCAAAAGGTTCTTTTGCGTCAGTTCGTGTGGCACCCATATATCGAGCTTCTTTTTGAGACCAGCCTTATGCAAATGGTTCCAAACGGTTTTCTGGCTAATCTTCAGTTCCTGGGCAATGGAATAAGTGCTCGCATGCCGGTCTGACTCGACGATTTCCATCATTTTATCGACATTTTCAACGATAGGCCTACCAGAACGTGTCTCATCTTCGACGTCCATATTACCAGAACGGAAGCGTTGGAACCACCGCTTTGCTGTTGCATTCGATACTGTTTTGGGTCCATAAACAGCACAAATTTTTTTGGCTGCCTGCTCGGCTTTTTCCCCTTGATCGTAGTGGTATTGTTGAATGTATCGAATCTTCTCTTTCGTTACCTCCATTTTGATACGCTCTAACAAACAACTGGCTTCACAAAACAAAAGACTGTCAGAGAACTTTTTTTAAAGCGTTATGTTGCCTTTAAGTCACAGTATAGAATGACATGATGCAACGTATACATTGTGAGATATGGCTCACTAAAGCCATCTAACAAAAAACGCTCAGAACTTTTTACTTCACCCATTATAATGAGAGTGACACACAGTATGATCTTCTAATGTGTGCACAATCATTTACTACCAATATTCCAAGTACGTTTGAAGAAGTTAAAAATAGGGAAGATAGAGTTCAATGGGAACAAGCCATTGACGATGAAATAAATTCTCTAATAATAAATAAAACTTGGATTTTGGTAGAAAGACCTAAAGATATAAATATTGTTGACTGTAAATGGGTATTTACTATTAAAAATAATGAACACGGAAATCCATCGAAATACAAGGCACGTCTTGTTGCTGATGGTTTTAGTCAGGAATATTTAACTGACTACAATGAAACTTTTGCACCAGTTGCAAGAATGGCTAGTTTTAGATTTATAATTGCTTTTGCAAATCAGTTTAATCTATTGATACATCATATGGATGTGAAAACTGCATTTTTAAATGGCGAGTTAAAAGAGGAAATTTATATGGAAGTTCCTCAAGGAGTTAAAAGCAAAAGCAATCAAGTCTGTAAATTGAATAAAGCCATATATGGTTTAAAGCAGGCAGCAAGATGTTGGTTTGAAGTATTTGAGAGATGCCTTGTAGAAAAAAATTTCCGAAGTTCATCAGTCGACCGTTGTATTTATATCTTGGATAAAGGAAATATATATGAAAATATATATGTTATTCTATATGTGGATGATCTTGTGATTGTTACTGCAAATATGGAAACAATGATTAAGTTTAAAAGATATTTAATGACCAGATTTAAAATGACTGATTTAAAAGATATTAGTTTCTTCTTAGGAATAAAAGTTGAACGCACGAATAATAAAATAACTTTAGATCAGACTGCTTATATCAATATAGTTTTAGAAAAATTTAATATGCATGAAAGTAAGCCCGTTAGTACACCTTTGCCAAGTAAATTAGATTATTCAGCTTTGAATGTTATTGAAAAGTATGACGCTCCGTGCAGAAACTTGATTGGCTGTTTAATGTACATAATGATATGTACAAGGCCTGATTTAAGTACTGCAGTAAATATTTTGAGTAGATATACAAATAACAATAATAAAGAACTTTGGCAAAATTTAAAACGAGTTTTGAGATATTTGAAAGGTTCAAGTCATATTAAATTAAGTTATGAAAAAGGTGACTATAATGATATAATAAGCGGTTATGTTGATTCTGATTGGGGAGGCCATGATGAAAACAATAGAAGAAGTACAACGGGGTACTTGTTTAAATTGTTTGAGCGATGCACAATTTGTTGGTCGACAAGAAGACAAGCATCGGTAGCTGCTTCCTCTACGGAAGCAGAATATATGGCACTTTTCGAAGCCGTAAGAGAAGCTTTATGGTTAAAGTCATTTGCAATTAGTATTAATATAGATATTGTAAAGCCAATAATAATATATGAAGATAATAATGGCTGCATAAATATTGCAAACAATCCGAGCAATCACAAGAAATTGAAACACATAGATATCAAGTATCATTTATCAAGAGAGCAAATAGAGAAAAATGTTATTAAACTTGAATTTCTTTCTACAGAAAGCCAGATAGCTGATGTGCTTACAAAGCCACTGCCAGCACCTAAATTCATGGAATTCAGGACAAGGATGGGCCTGAATTAAGGAGCATATATATATATATATATATATATATATATATACATAATTAAATATATTATATTTTTTCATTTAAGATTTTGATATGGTCTGATTAGGTTTTCTGGGTTTTCCTAATCCTTTGCAACAAATGTTGGACCATTTGTATTCCCCAGAGTAAAGGCAATGATGGGAATGTCTTTTATATATATTATATTTGTGTTTTTGTATTATCGTTAAATTCGATATTAATTCTTATAATATTAAATAAGGATATATGCTGTTTATTAATTTGTTTTAGAACGATTGATTCATTTTTGAGAGGGCGTGTTGAATATTCTTAACAAAGTAATATTACATATTACCAATGAGTTCAAAAATGACTCTACGTTCTAGGAATTCCTATCCCAAACAGGAGACTCTCTCTGCAGTGTAGGGGAGAGTAACATAAACAGTTTATATTACTGAGTGGGCCCGAGCTCGGCTTTTGGGCATTCACAGTCAGTTCCTTCCAAACTCCAGATATATAAAGACGATTCGTTCAGAGCCTTATAATAAAAGTAATATTAATTTAAAGTATATTAATTTATTTAAACACCCATTTCCAATATAATGGACGGAGATGAACTGTAAAAAGTAACGGTAGACAAGATATGTAACAGTACTTTGTTATAATTTTATCCGACTTACTCGACATGCGTGTACTCATCTTTTGTTCAATTCCTTACGTCTGTTTTCGTCTTTTCATATTAATCGTTTCCATAAGAACAATAGTTTATTCGCATATTTTAAAACGAAGGTTTTTACGTTTGTTTTAATGTATTTAATGCGATTTACGACTTACAATCCTCAAAGATATATTTAATTTGAATTATTTAACAACGCTTCATGATAGTGTTAGTAAATTATTTAAATTTACAATTGTATAATTCTCATTGTTTTCTAGCACGATCTATGAAAGTGTAAACGACTAAATTGATGAATTTCCTTTTTCTTTCATTTCTTTCGTATTTCATGTTCGTTCGGTGTGCTGAAGTATATTGAATTAATGATTGGTAGTTCTAGAGGTGATTATGTCTGTTCGAATGAAAACTTGAACTACCAAAAAAAACAGCATGTAGAATATTTGGCATTTTAAATAAGGAACACAATTACACTGTATAATCAGAGATACTTTTAACATTCGATAACTAAAATATTTTTCCCCGTCGTCCCAGAGCAGTAGTTAATTAGGTAGTGATGTTGGTTTTCTATGTCTCTACGAGCATAGTATATTTTACAGATACAAAAATCAACTGGTATATTTACTTCCTGGAATGCTGAAGAGGTTGCAGCCGTATAGCTATGCAGTCTGTTTTACGTTATAACCGAAAAGGGTCCTTAGACCCTTGCAGAATTCTTTTAGGCCTCACTGTGTGACTTTCACTCTTAGAGAGAAGACGTACCCTCTTCATATATTCTGAGAATAAAGTCTTGGTCTATTCCATTAGCGTTTAAACAAAGTGTTATTATTTTAAACCCTAAAAACCAATAAGTGAAATGAAGAAAACAATAAGAATATCTGTATTTTATCAAGAATTTTTCTTTTGGTGAAAATGCTTATTTTACAAAATTGACCGTTTTAATTTTATTAATATATCTGCGGGATTATACTGAGCAATTGGCTAAAATCGCTAATTCACGAGTCGTGCTTATCGCTAAACTTATTGTTAGAAATATACTCCGTCGCGGCGCGCCGTTCTCCGTAATCCTTCTACACCGTGTCTCCCGTTCGTCCGTTTGTCTCCGTACTCGTTCAGAGAGTCTCTCTATGCTTCCTTCGTCGTGTCTATATATTTACGTTCGTTCGTCTTTGTCATTCTCCTCTATCACTGTCACTCGAGGAAAAACGTTACGCCCGCCCTATTGCGCGCCCACTTGGACCGCTGGGCCTCACCCCCGGGAAATTCCCGGGCCTGCCAGCCACTTACACTTTCCGTTATGTACCGTTTTCCCTCAATACGTCCGTCCTCGTCCTTCCGTCTACCTGTCGTCGTGCGTCACACCGTTAGTTGGTACCATTATTAACCGTTTGAGTAATGAAGAATTTTCTTGCATATATGTTAAAAGTGCGGAATGAAATACGTAGTTATTTTTGTGGAAAATAATAGAAAGGGTTATAATTAACTCCAATTATTATATAAAGTAATTTTTACCAACAAAAATATTGTTTATTCTCACTTATTACAAGAGTGTTTTTTCTGCAGAAATTCCATGAATTCCTTTTTCACATATAGTGCAAATTAAGTTGGGTCGTCTAATTCCATTACCATTTTTCTTACTGCATATTTTTTTTACTGTCTTCCTGTGGTATTTCTGGTTGCTAACCATTCCTTCTCTATGGCATCAATAATGCTTGAAGTAAATTGTAGTCTAGTCAATTTTTTACTCAGACCATCTTCCGAATATATTATATAAGCGTTTAGCACCATTCTGGCAAAAATGATAAAAACAACTTTTTTCCAGTACTTGAGAGTTCGTCAGTTAATGCGAAAATTATAGTAACATACTGCGGCGCGATCGCGCTTCTAAGGATTTTTGGCACAACACAAGAGAAGCGTGATAGCGCTTCGCCGCACTCAAACGGTTAATAAAGTCGTAAACGTCCTCTCCTTCGTCCTTACTTTTCTAGATCGTATGCTAGACCTAAAAGTTCCCGATACGACATATCTCTAATATAATACAAATTGCGGACTTTTCAGGTTGCATTAAAATAGTTAAATATCGTCCGTGAATCTCAATGGAACCAATTTTCGTAGTGTTTCGTAAATGTTTTGCTTGAAAAGGATTTGTAAATGCTCGTCGTCAAATTCTTTTAGTTATTCAAATCGAGAAGTATCCATGACACTGAAACTGCTTTCGTTAAATCGTTAAAATCATTTTCGAATTATTCTTTCGGCGATAAAATCTCCATATAGAACCATATACGAAGAGCATTCATGTATTAAGCAATTTGCGTGGTATTATAGTTGTAAACGACAACACACGCCAGGCGCTCAAAGACACCAACCAATCGTGTGTCCAAAACGAAATTCATTTACGAATTTCATACACGCCTCGGCGTGTAGGGGTAGGTTCCGAAAAGGTGGACGCAGCCGCTCGGGAATACAATGGAACACACATTTGATTCAAAACTCAGATCTTATATTTTCCAAATATATTACAATGATATGGTCAATACAAATGGCCGCATAGTAGAAATACCATCGCTCGGCGACGCGAATATAATAATCAAATATAAAACAATGAGAAAATCATATGACTGTAAGGTGCTTGGACGTGGTCACATGAATATTGTTCGATCCACGATCGACAATAAACACGCCACTAACTAATCGAGTCCAAGTAACTGGATTTTCCAGTATTCAAATCCATCGACAGGATCACTCCCGCTAAATGGAAGGATCAGAATCGATGCGTAGCCTCGATAATCCCGAAGCCGCTTACGTGTAGCCCAATAATCAAAATATATTTATAATCAACGTACGCGCCGAGCCATTGCCGCACGTCCGTTCTCTACGAGCGCCCGTGGTCAAGTGACTCTCCTTCGAAGCCGCCGCGCCAATGTTGACAATGGTCTACCTTGCTATTCGCCGTCTACGGTCGACGGCTCGCGTTGGCAACAATAGTTTTTACTAAATTCGAAAACAAAAATTTATTGGAAACATTCATCTTTGCCCAATCGAAATTTTATTATTAAAACTTTTACTGACAAAAGTTAAAGTCAAAGTTTTATTATAATTTGTAAAATATGACGACGACAGAGAAATGGTGTTTGAAAAATAGAGGCAAGTATCATCTGTTACAAACAACTACATATTAAAGAAAGAACTTTTTTGGACGACCCGGTATACGAGACATTTATTTTGAAGTGGCACAAGTCTCGTTCCTTTAAATCGAAATATTTAAGGGTTTGCATTTTAACGTGTTTAAAAATATTGGTGGCCATTTCCGAGAAGATTTACTTGGACTTCTTATTTTGAATATTATATTTTTCTTTGTACAAATAATTTCGCATAGTCATTAAAAAATCACCATTTTTATTACGTTAAAGTGACTTGCGCCACTTTCGAAATAAACGGTTCAATACATCCGGGCGGTAAGTAGAATAAGCCATCAAAGTCTGACCACTTATTTATCGGCATTCCCTGCATCGTTTGGCCAATATATTCTTCGGAAAACCTGACTTTCTTGAAATACTTCTAAGAGCACAATCTCAAACGTTGTTAAGGGTGAACACAGAAATATAACTTATAATCTACATGTTGCATATTTACAAAGATTTTATTTAACCGTTCCAAAACTACGGTTGCAAATATGTACGTCCTCATTGTCAGAGAAACAACCTCGTCTTAGTTTACGGGCGTCTGCACACATAGTTACAGTTAAAATATTGCAATACAGTCTAATTTATTATTTTTAAACCTTCACCCTCTGGCTTTTTCATAAAAAGGCAGTTATTATTGCCAAAAATAAATTATTTCCCAATATTCAAAACAGGCTCCCCTTCAAAGGTTTAACCTTTATCCGTGCCTGCGGTATTTTTTTTATCTAAATTGAAATTTAATTTGACCCAAATTGGGACAAACTTGCAAATAGTGAATACATATTGTTTTTTTAATAGAAAATGCGCTACGGTCGGAAAAGATTCTAAGGACTTCATGTGATTTTTTTAAGGAGCGGATGAAGGTTTGAAAAACCTTAGAAATTCGTATTCAAGCTCACAGCTTTTATATACAGTTTAATAAAATTGCTGCAATGCATTGATGTCGATAATATATAAATTATTTCCACTACTACTTCGTAAATAAACTTCGACGATGAGATTCACCTGAAATTTCTTAAATGGGATTTTATGTTTCTTTTCCGATAGAATGGCGGCTTAAGTTGAAAGCCGACGAGTAGCGCTAAAAAATGTATCATATCGATCAGTGGTTTCCAAGATATTGCTTTTTAAAGTTTCAACACTTTTCCCATCAAGGCGTTCGGTGTTCGATTGCCTGCAGCATCGGTTAGACACGACTTTGGTATTTCCAATTTTTCCGGCATAAATATTTATTTAAAAAAGAGTACTTTGTTGGAGAACACAGCCTGTGCACTTGGAAAGTGTCACGATGTGTCGATAAATAATTTTTTAACATATTGGGAAGAATTTTACAAACTTTGAGCATCAATGCTAAAACTATCCGCGATTAACGTAGTCTGTCATAGGGTAGTTAAGAAGTAAGATTGCAAAAAGGAATGTAGGAGTATACTAAACTGGTTAACTTTATCGTTTCTAGATTAAAATGATAAATATATAGATACAGATATGCAGGGTGTTTCATATAATGCTTCATACGTTCCTTAACAATTTTTGCCCTCTCTTTAAATCCAATTTACAACATTTTTTATTACATTACTGCAAATACCCGCAAAGTCGGGTTTAACGCTTAGAAATTGTTCGCCATATTTTCGATTTTCTGGTCGATGTATATCATTATTGTAGAGCTTTTTTTTATTTAATGATAATGAAATATATTGACAGAAATTATATTATGCAAAGACATTTTAGACGTTAAGTTCCTTATTCACTGTTCGATGATATATATATACTGTACAACGATTAGAACAATGCTTTCGAGGGCTTCCTAAACCAAAATTCCTCAGGAGGACCGCGTGTCACCCTTTTTGTCACCTCGGTCCTCCCTACTCTTTTTGGTCAATTTGTCCCCCTACCCTTGTCGTTCGAGAGTAGGAGAACCTTAACTTTTGTCCTTGTCTAGGCGGGTCCGGAAGAATTGTTAGGATTGCCTCAAGACGTCCGTAGACCATGGGGGTGCTGTTGGTATGAGAATATCCCACATCTGGCAAACACCCCTCAAGGCCCGGCCGCCTCAAGGCAAAACACCCACCTAGACAATAGGACTTCGTTCCGACGGCTCACGATCCGGTCTCCTCGTCCGTCACGAACGGTCGTAGACCCGCGGAACCTGAAGCTTGGAAATTTCGTAAAATTCTTAATAGCTAACAGGCCCCGCACACGGTCAACCGCCCGAAGCCGAACAATGGTGAACTCCGGACCGTAAACCGTCGTCCCTACAACATATACAATTAAAACTATAAAACTAGAACAATACAATTACAACACAATATAATTCAATTTCGTGTATGCAAACTACGTCACGCTCAAAAGCAACTTACAACTAACAATTAACAAGAACCCCCAAAAATTCCTACGGTTATTTATACACATCCTCTCATCTTTCTCACACAGTCGTTCGCCCGCTTTTTCACACTGACACTTCTCCCTGCTGCTGTTGTTACTGTTTTGAATTTCGACTTCGACAGCTATGGTCATTTCGCTTGGACATACTGCCTTAGGTGGGTTCCAAACCACCGAGGCTATGGTATGCATGTCATATGGGAAAAATTTTAAATTTCCCGGAGGTGGCGGGGGATTTGAACCCAGGCCCGCTCTGATTGTGTGTCCGAGTCTTTACCTCCTTACCCACCATAGCGTCCCCCATATTCGTATAATATTCGGGGCTTTAGAAAAAAAAATTTTCCAGCCATTAGATTATTTTCTAAATAAATAGTGTAATCCTATTGCATCGGAAAATCATTGACGTTCAAGGCACTCCAATCGTAATATTAGAAAGTGGTGGTAATAGGGATACACTCCGAAGCGAAAGGGTCTAGCAGGATAAGGGGGTCAAAAGTGCCCTTGAAGGTATTTTATTCCACGATGAGTCATTCGATAGGTAACCATAAGAAACCATTGTACACAAATTTTTAATCCGATAGCTTGACCGGGAGGGTAGTTATGGGGTAAATTCGAAAAACCGGTTTTTGCCCCATTTTCGGCACTTATTGATGTGCAAAAATGACGAAAAAATTCTGAAACATTCTAAACATGATTGCACACTTTAGGAATGATTTTCAGATTCTTCCGATGCAAGTGTCACACGCGAAAAATCAAAAACCGAAAAAAAATCGGAAAAATATAGATTTTGCACTGAAATCTTCAAGGTACAATTTTTAAATAATTCCAGTAAGTACCTGATGTTACCATTATTATGCTCAATTTTTTTCATATTTTTTTGATATGGTGCAACACTGTCGGAAAAATCAAAAACCGATTTCCGGGACGCATTTCGTGCTGAAACGCGATCAGTATTTGCTATCATTGCATTATTTTAATTCAGTATGTTCATTTTATTACCTTTAATGTCTCTGAATACGAAAAGATACGTGTTAAGGAAGAGAATCAAGAAAATAAAGTAAATTGTTAATTGTATGCTCCGTATATGCTAGAACTTTGAACCTTCCTTCAAGAGATGAGATGGCGCAGTGGGTAGAGTGTCTGCCTGTGGAACCGCTGGAAACTTTTTGCCGCGGTTTCGAATCCCCATGGGGGACTTAATTTTTTTTTCTGTAATTTTTTTTTTTTAAATTATTAAACACATAGCAATAATCAATAGTCGCTTTAAGGTGTTTCACAGATATTTTTATGTCTTCAAAAATTGTAAAACCAGCATGAAAATAATCATACGGTATGATTTTCCTAGTTATGCCATATTTTGCAATTATGAGTATTTTCAAACATTTTGTATGCTTAATAGATATTGGTTTATTATAATGCATGAAAATATATGTTAAATAATGAAGGGACATAATATTATATCTTGGAAAGTTATAACAAAGAAGAGGAAGGCAGAGTTTCTTCCTTTCTATAGATTATAACTTTTCATGATCCTTTTACATTTAACATACATTTTCAAATGTCTTCATAAATCGATGTTTATTCAATATACGAAATGTTTAAAAATACTAGTAATCGCAAATCGTGGCATTATTAAAAACAGTAGATATAATTATTTTTAAAAATATTTGTGAAACACCTTAAAGTGACTATTGATTATTGCTATGTGTTTAATAATTTAAAAAAAAAAATTACAGAAAAAAAAATTAAGTCCCCCATGGGGATTCGAACCCGCGACAAAAAGTTTCCAGCGGTTCCACAGGCAGACACTCTACCCACTGCGCCATCTCATCTCTTGAAGGAAGGTTCAAAGTTCTAGCATATAAGGAGCATACAATTAACAATTTACTTTATTTTCTTGATTCTCTTCCTTAACATGTATCTTTTCGTATTCAGAGACATTGAAGGTAATAAAATGAACATACTGAATTAAAATAATGCAATGATAGCAAATACTGATCGCGTTTCAGCACGAAATGCGTCCCGGAAATCGGTTTTTGATTTTTCCGACGGTGTTGCACCATATCAAAAAAATATGAAAAAAATTGAGCATAATAATGGTAACATCAGGTACTTACTGGAATTATTTAAAAATTGTACCTTGAAGATTTCAGTGCAAAATCTATATTTTTCCGATTTTTTTTCGGTTTTTGATTTTTCGCGCGTGACACTTGCATCGGAATAATCTGAAAATCATTCCTAAAGTGTGCAATCATGTTTAGAATGTTTCAGAATTTTTTCGTCATTTTTGCACATCAATAAGTGCCGAAAATGGGGCAAAAACCGGTTTTTCGAATTTACCCCATAACTACCCTCCCGGTCAAGCTATCGGATTAAAAATTTGTGTACAATGGTTTCTTATAGTTACCTATCGAATGACGCATCGTGGAATAAAATACCTTCAAGGGCACTTTTGACCCCCTTATCCTGCTAGACCCTTTAAGTTATGCCATATCAGAGCAGTAACCGTCTGTAGTAACACCACTTTGCAGTATTGCGATTAAAATTATGTTTTCAAATAAGTAATGGGTTTTTGATATAAATAACTTCGTGTAATTTTGTAAGAAATAATAAACTGTGTCGATTAGTGAACTACAAGTACTAGAATTCCATTTAAAAGACAAATTTTCTTGCTCCGAATTACGGTCCCTTTGGAACCTTTTACTTTCTGTCTGAACCATCGTGTGTATAATAATAGCTCACCACAAATTTTAATTAATAGATTAAAATTGAACACTTTCCCTATACATGTAAGACTTTCACTGCGTTCAGAGTTTCATCGCAAAAGTAAAATAATTACTTTCTTTTAGACATTTGCGTCGAAGCCAAATCCATTTTTAATAGAATTAAAAAATCTTGATCGTACAAATATACATCTTTCTCTCATCTTATGCATTTTTCTATGTAGATTGTAGTACTCTTTTTTTAAAGGATTTACTTTCCATTTGCACAGATATTTTAAAATAACTTTTAAAATAAATTTCGATTTCATTGTAAATTCGGCATTTTCGAAAATGGTAAAAATTAAATAATCTACGTTATATCTGCAGTTTATATGTTTTCAGGGTATTGCGTTACTGGTTAATCGTGGTTTCTATTTAACGACTAGGTAAACGAAATGCTCCATTGTTGACCTGTATTGGTGAGATAACAATTTCGTTGTAGATTGTTATTACAATTCTGGCCACGACTACAGATATCGCATCGTCCAGGATTTACGATATATTTAAACAACATAGAGTTAAACAATCAAACCTGCAATATGTTGTGTAGCTAATTACAAAGGTGACCTCAGTGGAAAAATTGTTTTAATTGGAATCCATAATTGATTTCATGTTGAATCCACAGTATTACAATTTCGTTATAGATTGGTGTGTCGAATGTAACTCGACATAGTATTGCAAAGAGTTAATCGAAAACGTTACACTTCAGTAAAAATAATGAAACCAGCGAAGTACGGCTAGCATTCAAATTGTTAAGGAATAATATAAATATTACGCTCCATATTTTCAAACCGATCATCTGCCATTACAGCTATCAACGTTGCACGTTTAACGATTTGAAAAGTTGCTTAAAAATGTTAGAATATCCCCGTAACAATGAAGAATTTGAATACCTCTACATACATCCCCTATGAGAAGGGCAAAACGTGACTCAAGGGACGAGTTTTCAAGAGACGACGGCTACAAGATTCCAGCTATAACCCGGTGTTTATGATACTGCCTGGGTTTTAATATTACAGCCTCCTATTTAATCTTTTGCGGCTAACGCCTTACCGGTATATTGCTACTCGATCAGAATTAAGGCCACGAAGGCCTGATCAGGAAGTCAGCGGTTTTCGTGAGAGCTGTAAAGTATTACAGTCTCCGATGATGAAAACCGGCATAGAGTGGTTTTACGATTACATTCGAGTGTTTTGTAAACCCTCTCGGTACGACGTACTAATAGTCAGCCCTTCAAAAGAGGCAGAAACACCTTAATAAAATTACCGTGTACGCCAGAGACTGCCCTGCCCAAAATGCCTTACGTTGTTGTATTCATTACTATGTCCGCATCTTTGTACTTTTTTTTTTACAAATAGAAATAATTGAACTTATTAAAGCGGAGATATCGTATGTCGATAGTAACAATTCCTTCTATGCATGGGTACCAATAATATGCAATAGGAAACTATTGGTTTGCGATGTACGATCATTAAGTATATGTATTTGTTTCTTTCTTTGTATTCCTTCGACTTTAATTGCTAGGATTATTTTATCTAGGACCCATTATATCGGATGGGTTTCTAAACTGTCGAGGATATGACATATTAAATGATAATTTAGGAAAAATTCCCCAAAGGTGACGGGGGATTTGAAATTAGGCCCATTGATTAGGAGTTCGAACTTTTACCGCCATATCCACCATAGCCAACATTAACACATGCCGTATAATACCGAGTGACACTCGTGATGCGATAAATGGATAGAAAATTTCTATAATATTAATAATGTTAAGCAGTCATAAAGCTTAGGATCTGGTGGACCGGCAAACATCCTGTCGGCAGCTGTCTTTGGCAATAAACCCCGAAGTTGCGACTAGAGCTCGGTCAGAGTGCGCACGTTTTTGTATTTATTTGTATATAATTAATGTAAGGAATTTTTGTGCGTACGTACCGATGACTCGAATGGGACTTTGGGGCTTACTCGGAGGTAGCTGGAAAATTTGAAATCCTCCATCAGGTACTGAGGGCATGTCGTCACCTTTCCTCTGTTGGAGCCCTCGACGAGGCGGAGAAAATTATTCTAATAACCAATAGTTGCTTATTTTCAAAAGGCTCCATCCCCATCGAACTTCAGAACTTTCGTACAAGACTCCCAGAGAGGGGGAAGCACATCTTTCGACAGAACACTTCTTTTTCTTAATACACCCAATTCCGTTTTTGCACGAACTTCTTTTACACGATTTTGATTTAACGCGAATTAGAAAAACAATTTAATTCTCTTTTTACACGACTTATTTTGATTTAACACGATCGACCCAAATACTAAGAAGAAAATTTTGATTTACTGTGGCCTAGCCAAAACACAAACACAACCATTAATTGCTGAATTCGTTCTTAAATCCACTGAAACATGGCCACCACTGGAGGCTAGTCCTAATTTTGTTCAAGAGATCACAGAAAGAATTTCCCCAATGGAGCACGAAGACGATAACAAAGACGTTTCTAGTAATAGCAGTAATATTGCTGTCTTACGCAAACGTATGCGTTTATCGTCGGAAAGTAACAAAGAATAAAATCTTTTTACGTGTAACTCATATAATTTTGCCTAATTTTTGTGTTCATGAATTAGGGTCAACATGATTCTTTCCTCTTCAAATGATAATTTACTTTTTATGATACATATGCAATTTTAATGAAATAAAATGTTTCAGATCCTAACGTGAAAACTCAAGATTTATTGTATTATTTTTGCTGATTTCTTAAGACTGGAACCAATCTTCTATTTTTCCATAGATGCAGTATATTTTTTTACACGAATTTTTTTTACACGTATTCTTCGGGAAGGTATACTGATGGAATATTTACTTGGCAGCTGAGGGGTAATTTGCTCTGATTCGCCCGACGGATAGGGACGTCCCTCTCCCTCACGCATTTTCGATTTTGACGCGCTATTGGCAAGAGAGACCGGCACATTCGTTGCGTCGTCATGTGAACGACGAAAGTAGTGTTTTATTTTCGGTTGTCATTCGTCGATCTGAGGTTTCCAGGCCCGACATGGCGAGGATAGGCGGTGCGAGAGCAATCTCCCCTTCCGTCTCAGCTGCCAAGAAACGGTTCCCTAGCTCTATCTATCGTGTAAAATAGAATTAGGCATATTCAGAACATATATAGCTTCAGTACAATACACAGAGTGTTTCGAGTCCTCACATAAGACTAGGAATATTCTGTTTTTCCCCTTTTTTCTAAACAAAACGGGGTGGTCCTTCGAGCACAGTTATGGTTCGCAAACGATATGAAGTCTCGTGGTATAAGGCACGGGGTAAGGGAGAGAGTGTCGCTCATACCGCCTATCCCCATCATATCGGTCTTGGAAACCTGAGATAGACTAATGACAACCGAAAATGCAATACTTCTTTCGTCGTTTCCATGACGACCCGTCGCGATGCAACGAATACGCGGCTTTATCAGCCAGTCACGCATTAGAATCGAAAATGACGTCAGAACGGAGGATGTCTCTATCCGTCAGACGAATCAGAACTTACCAAAGGCCAGAGGACTTATTTACTTTTGCGAGGTTTAATAGAGGCACCACATTACAAAATTCTTCGGGACGCCATTTTTTCAAAGTTCTATCGAGCCCGTACCAAATATTACGTTAAGTTTTACGATATATCAAGAATCACTGATCAATTTCTATTTTACCAATTTAATTGTGAACTATTGCGGAGGCAGTCAGAAAATAAATAATCGGCTGAAGTCTGAAAGCTTTATCTAATTTCTCGCATATTATGGAAATAAATATCGAATAATTCTGACGATTCCTAAATTTCAAAAATACATTTAACAATATTTTTATACGTGGGTACGAATAATTGCAAGTGGCAAAGTATTGGTTCGGGATCTACGCTCATTAAGGATCTTCTTGTTTTCACTATAAATGTCTGAGGACTTAGAGTCCTTTTTAACTTCTCGTATACGATGGTAATAAATCTCGAATAGTTCTGAAGGAGTCTTAAATTTCAACAATACGCTTAGTTATTTCTTTCGAAGGTGGACGAGTTCGAGACTTCTTTCGGGAGGGAAGACTTTCGCTACTTTAGGATTAGTTTTATACTACCATTTGGAAAAGCATTGTATGCTGAGATAAGATGTGTAAATGTATATCATATATTACATGCATATTCTTATATACCTATATATTTATTTTTATATACAAGTAAGAGCATTGTGATTAAAAAGTTCTGATCGGTGATAACGATATTGCATTAAAATGGGGCAGCCAAAGGTTTACGTTGATTTCATTAGTAACATAAAATACGGTGTACGAGCAAGGTACAACCTATAAAAAAAAAAAAAATCTTGCTTAATCATTCTTTAAATGCTCTTCCTTAAGCCCTTGTCCTACAATGACGTGTGGCACTAGTGTCACGGTTAATGAAATAGTACATTTTTAAGTTTTCTAAGAACTGTTCAATTCAGTGATTCGTAACCTGGGGTGCGTGCACCCCTGAGGGCGCGAGAGAGCATTTCCAGGGGTGCGAGGGAAATTTCAAAAATTTAAAAAAAAATACGAACGAGGCGACCGTGTTCTCTACAAATCGTGGTACTCAGCAACACATCCAAATTCAATGGACGACAACGATTTGTTAAAAGAACATCTTATTGAAATACGAGCTAATGCGCGTCTGGAAATGGAATTTGAAAAACTAGACTTAGAACAGTTCTGGTGTAAACAATTAGAATATTATCTACAACCGGCAAAAGCAGCACTAGAGACAATTTTACCATTTGTCACCACCTACCTTTGTGAAATGGGATTTTCAGCACTTTAGAACATCAAAACAAAAGCCAGAAATCGCTTTTTAAATGCATCTGATTACTTACGCATGGCTCTTTCAAAAAAAGAGCCTCGTTTTAATAGAATTATTATGAATAAACAACAACAACCTAGCCATTAAAATCTAAATATTGCTTTTTATGTTATGCAGTAATATATATTGTAAAGAAACGCGGCATTTGTTTCTGCAATAAATGTTTCTTCTTAAAAAGAAATATACATACATTTTTTAAGGGGGTGCAGGAGCTTATTTTCAGATTCAAGGGGGTGCTGACCACTAAAAAGGTTAAGAACCGCTGGTTCAATTGAAAATATCAGTCGGTAAGGATGCGTTGAAGTCAGTTCTATGCTATTAACACTACATTTACGGGCGTTAAATCGGTCACACTTAAATATATTAAATAAGTGCTTTGAAAAAAGAGGGATCAACGGGTAAAGACGAAGATCGGTTAAGTAATTTGTATATTATAAGATACAAAAGAAAATTTGACTGTACCACGTCTCTATGAATTTGAAAGCCGTTTTTAAAAAAGTAGGAATCCGTCAATTTGACGGCTTCCGTAAATCTAGTGTCAACATTGCGTTAATTTGTACGGTATATCGGAAATCAGTGATAAATTATTATTCCACCAATTAATTCTGTGTTATTGCGCGGTCGATCACAAAAGAAATTGTAGGGCAAAGGGTTAAGATAGAAAGGCACGAATCAAATAAAAGTACTTTAAAATAATGAAATAAAAGATCCATGAGCAAAAATATGGAGATTATAAATTATCTGAGAATAGAGAAAGGAATCAAAATAAATCATTTTAAGAAGAAAAAACTCAAATCAAAGAATTGCAATAACGATAAAGCTAAAGAATATCAGTATTAAAAGTATTCATAACAAACGGTTCGAATAAAAAGGTAATCGAAATAAGGAAAGAATAAAATGAAATTATTCCACGAGAGAATTATCGAAATTTCATAATACAGTGCCAAGTAATTTAATTGCAAGAGCGGAATCTATTTGAAAGGATATTAGACTTAATTTAGAGCAATGACAGACGTAGATCACATGCCGCAGTATCAATTCGCAGGCTGTGCATGTAGGCCACGAAAAGCTGCAACTTACCGAATCTTGTTTTACCCTTTGAAGCCCGATGCTTTGGCGTTTGACACCTACCAAATTTGTGTTCACACTTTTAAACCGGCTCTGTTCAATTTGGGCAAACTAGGATGCCGCGAAATTCATCCTACATGAGTTTCCAAATTCTCTAAGATATTCTCTTTCACCTTGTATCTTCACAATACAACAGCTGTTTTCATTGTCTTTATGAAACTTTTAGATAAAGAAAGGAAGAAACTTCACATTATGAGAAAGAACTTCCTTATTGTACGATACAAACAAACTTTTATACACTTGTTAACAATGCTATTCAAATTGTATTAATGCTTCGGAAAGTATTTTATATATTTTTCAGCTTTTAAAATTAATCAACGGTTGTATTCATGTTAGGATTATTATCATCCAACAATTCTCCGCATGCAGCAATTTCGCACAATTGGTTTAAATTGACGTATAGAAAAAATCGAGATATCAAAAGATTACACGTTCGTTCGTCGATCGATCTATTCGCGAAGCGTTAATTCAATCGTAAATCACTGTATTGGTAACCCATTCGCAACGGAACAATTACAACTCACCTGATAATCGACGTTCATACTCCACTCACGCAGCACGATTGTTCCACTCCGTTTGTGCACTTCGCATGAAACGCAGACGCGGGTTGCACGCCAGTATTCGTTGACACTTTATACCACAGTGATACGTAGACGGCTGTCAGGTTGTTGTCACTGTCGTTTCGTGATTTTAAAAGCGAGCTCGAGTCACCTCTAATTCGTATACGCTAGTTCGTGACCCCGTTCGATTATTCGTATGTTCCGGGCAATCTGTACGTTTACCAAAATGGCCTTGCCCAAGCAAACGCATAATTTACTCTTGTACTCCGAATATGGTGCGGTAGTCTTCCATAAATCTCGGGCCGCTCTCGTCTGACGCGTACGGATCTACACGCGCATCCCTCCTTCTCGAGCTTTCGATGAATCACTGTACGGAACGAGGAACGAAGATAAACTTAGAGACTCGGGCCTCGTTCGCCGATTCGTGACAACGTTTCGGTGACGATCGAGATTCGCACGTAAGAAATAGAACGAGAAAAGAGAAAAAACGTCGTATCGTGCGCAAAGAAAACAACCGAGCTACCGTCCCGGTCTCGTGACTCGGTGTGTGTGATTTTTTGCCGCATCACGAGCGTGTCCTTAAAGCCGGCACAAAGCTAAAGCATGAGAGTGACAGTGGCATCGTCGAAATAAGTACACTTTCCCACTTCGAAACGATCGATCTCGTGTTGCAGTGGCGTCGTCGTAGCGTCCTAATCGTTCGGCAAATGTATTTTTAGCAAGAGCTTCGCATCACTACGGAGCATCGGTCTCGTCGCGTGTATGTCGATACAACGAGCGCTCTCTTTTGGTATCATCGACACGACAGGCTCGTTAACTTGCTCGTCGATCGCTCGTGACGTGTATTACGCGATGCTCTTAATTCGAGTTCTGTCAGTAAAACGCGGAAACACCGCGCCCGACGTGCAGAAAACTCGAGGTAGAACGGAGCACCGCGAAACGACACCCTTGACGGCTCGCACGACACTGAACTGCTTCCTCATCGCATTCCCCTTGTGATCCGTCTACGTTCGCATAGCGCTACCCCCACTTCTTCGTTTTCAGCTGGCGCAGCAGCCGATGCTGTTACCGTTCTTACGTGTGTATGTGTATATTATGTTATACACGCTGTACTAGATCACGTGGGAGAATCTATTTGACGCAGAATAGGCGTTTCTATCGATCTCCAAAGCGGCTGCGTGAAAATATTTCCGATTGCTTGATCGAACGTTCAATCAGGCCTGACGATCGACCTATCGAATATGAAAGTTTGCGAATAAGTCTCACTGTGATTCATCTGCGATTTTGGGATATCCGGGCGTGCACGCGGTGGATACCCGAAGATCGATAGTGGCCTTAGCGTCACTTCAGGAAGTACTTACAATTAGTCTCTCCGCAGCAAATTATTTAAGTTTGAAAGGAAGAAAATTTCTGTTATTATTAAAATACAGATACTTTGAAACAAACTTTGCGTAGCGATCTTGGAAGATTGTGTGTATCTAATTGATTGTTATTTATTCGTAATCTTTCAGATTTGTAGCGTGCGCGTGTGTGCCAACAATTTAAAACGGATTGATATCCTCGTATGTATTTCAGGATTATTTATATTGTATTTTGTGCCATTTTTTTTAAATCTAGATCATTTTAAAGATACGAAGGTACATGTTTTTTCTTTCAATGGAACTGTAGTTTTTCTTTTCATAGATTCTTTTCTTTAAATTCTGTCAGAAGTTCTATCGTGTACTATATACATACGTGGATATATTTATCAATTAATGAATAAAAAGAACAAACGTTCAAGCATAGTTTTCCAAATGTTGAAAGTATTACGTTGCGCTTGAGTGTGTTTTATCCGCATTAAAATATTCTTGCTAACGACGAGATGGAAGATTCTTGTTGAACAATAAAAAATATTATTACGCCCATACTAATTGTCCCCTGTAATTTTCTGACACTTAATCTGCATACAATTTTTTTTTTTTTTATTAACTCCTTATGGCTATTGCAATTTGTCCTAGGGACATTCGGTGATAGTTTTTATTTGTGTGGATAGCGCGTGGGTGCTAATTCCACTGAATTAGCACTTTTACAGAAATTTTTTTTTATAACCGGTCCTGCATCGGCAAATCCTGAGGGTGTCTTCTCGTTAGTCTCCTAGTTGTTCCGGGTGTATACAGGGTTTTAACCATGGTATTTGGGTGGTTTGTTGTCCTTGTCTTATATCTATCTGCGTAACGCTGTACTTCCTCTTCAACGGAAAGGATTTTTAAGTCTTTTCGTAGTTCTTCGTTTTCAATATACCAGGGTGCGTTTGCTACCGTTCTTAATATTATTGATTGCATAGTGTTGCGCGGCAATTTGTGGGGCCGTACCTCGGCTGGGCCAGTTCGGGTTGTAAGGCCGAACCCTCGCTTGGTTGCCGCGAGGTCCACAAAATATCTGCGCTCCCCGCGATTAATGTTGTAGACAACGTCGCGAGGTTTTTTCGGGGTGGAGTGAAATTATGTGATTGTTTGAGCCACTCCGATGTGGGTTTTTTGAACTTTAATAAAAATGTACTTTACAAATTATGACAAACTTAACGGATATTAACGGAGTATGTGTGTGTGAATTGAATTTAGTTGCCGGAGATGTTACTAGTTGAATGTTCTGGAGTGACTGACTCCTTCAAAAACAGAAGAGTCCTCCACGGATGAATGTCTCCCTTCACCGTCCGGTTACGCCCCAAGAAAAGGGCTCGCGCGCCACCGGAAGTCGCGGTGCGACTTCGCGCTTGAAATAAATATTAATATTTTGTGGAGGCGCGCGAGCGTTTTAGCGGGACGCCTTGGAGGGGACGATGGAGGGGACAGCGGTTCAGTCCGCGCGGAGTGCGGGTCCGCTCGTCGCCGCCCCGGTTTGCGACCAAAGTGGTCGAAGAGGGTGGTGGCCCTCGCAACCCGTCGGCGCATTAGTTACCACCCCGGTTAGGGACCGAGGGTGGCCGAAGAGGGTGGTGAGACCGGTGACTCGTCGGCGCAGGCAGAGCTGTATGGTGCGGCAATTGTCTATTGAGGCGCAGAGAAGTGAGAGTCCCAATATTGCTATTTTGGCCTCTCACCCCCCTGGGCTGTGGAAGGCATGAGGCGCACATGTGGATATTAAAGCAGCCCTCAAAAATAGCCGTCCTAGGTATTTAACTACTTTTCTTTGTGGAATTACGTTATTATGAAGGGTTATCTTTGGATTATTTGCTTTGCAGAGAGTAAAGGTTATATGGTTGCATTTATTGTAGTTGACTTTTATTCTTCTTTCTTTCAGCCATTTTTCTAGTAAGTGGATATGGTTTTGTAGGATATTGGTTGCTTCTTCCGGTTTTTTATGGGTTGCTGTTATTCCAGTATCGTCTGCGAATGTGTATATTGCACTATTTGGTGTTGTTGGGATGTCCGATGTGCATAACGTGTATAGTACTGGGCCTAGTACACTTCCTTGCGGTACGCCGGCATTTATGGAATAAATGGCTGAGCAAGAGTCTTTTACTTTTACATAGTAAGTTCCGTTATTAAGGTAGGATTTTAGCAGTTCATAAAATCCTTTTGGGAATTGTTACTTTATACGTTCCAGCAGGCTTTCATGCCATACTTTGTCGAACGCTTTTTCTATATCGAGGAATAAACATGTACAGTATTTTTTACTTTCAAGGGCAGTTATAATTTCATTAATTAATCTATGCACTTGTTCTATTGTGGCATGCTTTTCCCTGAAGCCAAACTGATGGTCCGGTACTAGGTGTTTGCTATTAATGATTGTCTTTAGTCTTATTAGAATTAGCTTTTCCATCATTTTTGATAATACTGGGAGGAGAGAAATAAGCCTGTAGGAGGAGGGTTCGTGAATATTTTTTTCCGGCTTTGGCAACATTATGATTTCCGCTAATTTCCATGTACTTGGGAAGTAGCGAATTCTAAGAATAGCGTTAAATATTATAGTCATCATCCTTATAGCTTTATCCGGAAGTTCCTTGATTATTCTTCCGCTTATCAGATCGAAGCCTGGAGACTTCTTCGTTTTGATGGAAGAGATCAATCGTTTTATCTCTGTTTTTGACGTACTGCGTATAGCGTTATACTGACCCTCATTATCACTTCCTTCTTTTGGTGATACTGCAGTTTCTGCTGCTATCGGCGATGACGACGAATTAGGTGAAGATGCGTCCAGTACTAAACTGTTCGGGTGGAAGGTCTGGTATATGAATTCAGCAAATGTTGTGGCTTGCTCTAGGGGAGTCTTTGCCCAGGTGCCATCAGGTTTTTTTATTCCTGGTGTGGATGTTATTGGTCTTTTTAATCTTTTGGTCGCCTTATAGAGTGAGTAGTCTGTAGATTCTTCCGGTGATAAGTTCGAGAGATATTTGTTGAATTCCTTATTCTGATATTGTTGTATGATTGTTTTTATCTCTTTGGTGATAGCATTTAACTGTCTTTTAGTTTCTCTCGTTTTACCTTTTTGCCAGTGTGCTTTAGCTTTCCTTTTTTCTTTTATTTTTTGTAGTATAGCAGTTGGATATGACAAACCAGAATTCCTTTTTTTTTGTAAGATTGGTCGAGGACCAAGCTGCTTGTTGAATTATTTGTGTCAGGTAGTGTACTGCATCCTCTATGTGTCCGGGTGTTTTTAGAGGGATTTTACAATTTAGGTTTTCATCTATTATTGATCTAAAATTGTCCCAGTTTGTAGTGCTGTTATGTAAAAAAGGACTCATTTCTGGGTATAATATCTTTTCGAAATATTCAATTAATATAATCTCCTAGCCCGAGCCTGGAGATTAAATGCAATGTTAACTGTATCCAAATGTAATAGTATTTTTTATGATTATTGTCCATATAAATAAAATAACATTCCTGCATTTTTTATAAATGCCTTAAAAAAAGATTTGACATATTTATTATACAGGGTGGTCCACACAACGTGTGCACCGTTAAAAACTTCCAAAATATGCGTTGCACAAAAAGGTTTTTATATAGAAGTTGCATGGTCTGAAGGGGCACATTATATAGTGTAGTTATTTTTTTTATAGGTGGAGGCGTTTCGGAGATTTGAAGGTCAACTTTGTTTTTTTAAATGGAATGCTATATTTTTTATATCAAAATATGGAAGAATGTCGAATTCTGAGTAAAAAAGTATTGACCTTCATTTGCCCTAAACCTTATAACTAACGAGTAATTTCACTTTATTTCCTGAAAATTTTCTTCGCGTAATATCAAGTTAGAAATTCGACCTTATCACAGATTTCCGCAGGACAGCGATGTTTACGTGACAGTGTTTATCAACACAACATCTATCATGATTCGCAATCGTCTACATATTCGTAATCCAGTATTGAAGTTACCTTCGGTGTTGTGTGTAATTACCAGACAGATAAAAGTAAAAATGAAATCTTGTAATAGCGAAAAAGTTGATATGCTTTTAGTTTATGGTGAGTGCCATAAAAATGCAATAAGAGCCAAAGCCATGTATGCCGAAAGGTATCCTGAACGAAATCAGCCATCTCGAGCCATATTTGAGAGAATGTGTCAATTGCTTCGACAAACCGGAAGTCTTAATGTTACTAAACGTAACTTAACGAAAACTGCTACTTCTGATGCAAATGCTATTGCGATCCTAGCAGCGGTAACAGAAAACTCCCATATTAGTACACGGCAGATTTCACGAGGATCTGGAATTAGCAAAACAAGTGTACTACGCATTCTTCGTAATGAAAAACATCGTCCCTATCACCTAGCACTTCATCAGGAGCTCCATGGAACGGATTATGAAAACCGCGTTCGGTTCTGTCAGTGGTTCCTGCATCAAATAAACAGTGATAATTATTTTTTACAAAAAGTTTTGTTCACTGGTGAAGCAACGTTTACTAATCGCAGGCAGATTAATTTGAAAAATATGCATTATTGGGCACCAGAAAATCCTCACTGGATGAGAGAAGTCGACCACCAACGTCAATGGAGCGTTAATGTGTGGTGTGGAATACTGGGCAACCAATTGATTGGGCCATATTTTATTAATGATCGACTAACAGGACAAAAATATGCTAACTTTTTGAGCGACACTTTACCATCTTTATTGGAAAATGTACCTTTAAATATCCTTACACAAATCTGGTATCAACATGATGGTTGTCCTGCACATTACGCGCGTAATGTAAGGCAAGTACTGGATAGAAAATTTCCTAATCGATGGATTGGTCGTGGCGGACAATTTATGTGGCCTCCACGCTCACCGGACCTTACTCCTTTAGACTATTTTCTGTGGGGCACATTAAAAGACACAGTGTATCGTGAACCACCAACAACATCTGAGAATATGAAACATCGTATTCGCGAAGCATGCATTACACTCAGTGCGGATATGATTCAGAATGCAGATTCTTCATTAGTTAATAGATTGCCTCACTGTATTAATGCCAATGGATATCACTTTGAACATTTACATTAGTTGCGTTAAGCCACTAGGTCACTCATATTAGTAAACACTGTCACGTAAACATCGCCGTCCTGCGGAAATCTGTGATAAGGTCGAATTTCTAACTTGATATTACGCGAAGAAAATTTTCAGGAAATATTGTTTTCTCCCACTGTCTCACTCTCACACCTCTCTCTCTCTCTCTCACTCACTCACTCAATCATCTCTCTTCTTCTTCCATTCTTTCTCTACCTTTCTAAACGCATGCATTCCTACATATATATATAAATGAATGTTGTTTGTTGTCCCTTATGCATTCCTAAACCGATCATCCGATTGCGATGGAACTTTGATATGTTGTTGTGCGCATGTCCGGAAGGTTTCTGACTTAGAACAAAAATAAAAAAATAAATAAATAACTTCAAAGGTGAAGATGTACTGTTGCCACGCATCCCAATGATCCCGGCAGATATGCCATTCGAATTCAAGCGTTTACAGTTTCCGGTGCGACTCGCCTTTGCAATGACCATCAACAAAGCACAGGGACAATCGCTACAAGTTTACGGATTTTTGGAAAATCCATGTTTCTCACATAGACAGTTGTATGCGGCCACCTCACGCGTCGGAAAACCTTTCGACTTAATTGTGTACGCACCAGGCGGAAAAACAAAAAAAATGTATATCCAGGACCACTTCAATAAAAAAAATGAGCACAGAATTGTTATAACGAGTTCTCTTCAAATTCTATTTTTGTAGGCGTATCAGCGCGCACAGGGTACAGTTAGTACACTATACATTGTTACTGTTAATCTTATTGTGATTCTGTATTTGTTTACATATGCTTCTTTTATACAAATATTGATGCATATATGCATTCTTCGATAAATAGGGGGGTTCTTTTAATGCCGAACGGCACCTAACACCAAATACTAGCTATATTTGTGACATTTGAAATGTCAGCGAGACGTTACTGCTCGTAAACGGTAGAGGAGACAGGACACACAACGATCATGTTTCGATACAGTTCAATCGCGTGTACACAGTTAAGAAGATCGATTGATTGTTGCGTTTGGCAAGAATCCGGTGTATCGCATAAATTAAAAAGTATAATCGATGATCGTTCGTCCGATGACTGTGTCAATGACAACCAATAACAAGAATAGAAAACTCTGGAGCAGACCTCTAGAGAGAGAACGCGGCTCGCTATTAACATATCTTAAGTGGGAAACGTCTAAACTCGTTTCGCGCATATTATTATTATAGTGCGGGAGCCGATAAAGGAGAGTAAATAAAGAAATTATTTTTTAAAAGAAAATTGAAAGTTTTATTAATAATTAACCCATGGTTCAAAAGTAATGGTTATTTTATGCAGATGGAATTTTGCACGCGAATTGCAAATAGTCGTCCGCTATATAGTGAGAATTTTGCGAGAAAACCCCCGCTTAATATGTGTTAAGATTGCAATTGTATTTCTTTACTGCGAATAAAGTACTTTTTTATATTAAACAAATGTCGTATGGCGAATCTCCCCGCCGCAACGACATTATATATACTTTTCCTGGCTAAAAGACGTGTGAGTTGCATTACTATATCTTTTGGTAAGCATTTTTTTAATTACGATTGGGTTTTGTGTATGCCGTGCACCGGTTTTTAAAAGAGAAAATTTTGGTTAATGCGTTTACTGTCCCCTGGTTTCCGACAGAACGTTTTCTTCTATTGTCGGACTGTAGAAATCTCAAACTTGAGTATTCCTATTGGTAATAGTGTTATTATTTTAGATTCAGTGGTTAAAACATACATGTAAGCAACATGAATAGTAAGAGAATGGGATGAAAATACTTTGAAAATTGTACTTCAGAAAATTTTGGCAAAACAAATTAGCATAAGAGAAAAGCGAAATTTTTACTTCATGTAAAATCTAAACGAATTAAAGAAAATAAGAAAAACTTAGGAAATAAGCTTAAGAAGGCGAGAACACTAAAACCAAGAGGGACAAACCAGGAGATTCTCTGTCCAGTTTGTTTGGAAAACAACAAAGAAGACTGCACTCATTGTTCAAACTGCTAACAATGATCACACGAGGCTTGTATCGATATTTCGAATGTTTGGATAATTATATTTCTGATCGCTGCAAATTGTATCGAAACTGTCCTGAGCTAACACTATCCGCACCGGCACTTTACGTATACCTATTCCAACCGTAGCGCATTATTTTTCTGAAAGAAATGCAGGAGATTGTTAATATAATGTAGGAAACAACGTTGAAAATAGCCTTTAGTTAATAATATTAAAAATTATATATTTTCATTCCATCGAGACATTAATTTGATCGCGTACAATACAGTTAGTGTTAAGTTTGGAAATTTTAGTGTCCGATACTAGGTGCGACTTAATAATGTCACGAAATCACAAACCAAATTTTAACGTTCATTTAAGTTAGCCATTATGATAATGTCGATTATTTTCTTCATTTATTTTGATTTCTACCTTTATTAACTTATAAATATCGCAAAATAAAAAGAATGTAATTTTTTCCAATTTATTCAAGAAAAACGTTAAGCGTCCAACACTAGGGGAACTCCCTCTACTTTTTGTTTGCATTTATTCTGAGAGATTAATTACTTTGTCACGACTTTCATATTTTTCTCAGCAAAGAATTAATAAAAATAAAGTTTAAATGGAAACATTGTAAAGAGGAAATTCATAAAACACCGTGAAAGAGGCTAAAAGGCTATTTTACACTTTGGACTATGTTAAGGAATGCAGCGATAAATAGAATCATATTATGTAATAACGATGGGAGCAATATTATCATTGCTCTGAAGAGCAGGTATACATATTCTTGTTACATTACATCATCTACTGAAAATGAAGTTTCTCATTGTCTGATTACTTTGCATTTTTCCTACATCTCAATAATGAGAAGTCCTTTGTTAAAGCTTCCAAGTGGAACCATTTTCTGTAATGCAAAACACAGTTTTTACGTAACGACAGATATTAAATTCTGCTTACTTTTGAAACGTATAATTTCATTCGATGTCCCGATTCTATGCCTGGTAAAACTGCAACATGAGCTATGGTAAGGGGGTAAAGGCTGGGACTCTTAATTAATGAGCCCGAGTTCAAATCCACGGATACCTCTGGGAAATTTTCCCGAAATTATTATTTAATACATCATAAAATTTCCCCGTAGGTCATAAGCAAAGTAACCATAGCAATGGAAGCCAAAAAAATAAAAAAATGAACAAACACAAACAAATACTGTGACACTTTCATATGTGCCGGTGATTGCGAAAGTGGCATAAATAAAAATTTGAAAAATTGGACTTATCAATTGTTTCGTGTTGCATCCGTGTACATTACAATGTGGTGATGCTACTTTGCGAGAATGATTAAAAGTTAAACGGTTTAATGCAACTACAATAGTAAGAGCCTGATTACACGGAATATAAATAAATGACTTAGATCATTGTCATAATTAACGACACATATTTGTAAACGAAAAAAAAATTATTGGGAGTAGAAAAGGCGGAATGAGATGTGCGGGGGAACATAATTTAATACTACCAATTTAGGAGAGACAAATCATATGGAAAACTCCAATTATCTGACACGATAACAGTAAAACAATACATTGCTTTGTTGATAATTAAAAAGTATCTGGAATAGCACATCATACTTTACAATATAATTTCTCCGTTATATTGTATAATACATTTAAACTAGTACAACGAATCTAGAATTAGCACAGTACTCACATTCCACATTTCAGATAAAGAACGACGGAAAAAACGTAGTGTGATATATGTTATGAAGCATCGTTTGAAAAGAGGCGCCCAACGAATATTAATTGAAATATAAGTTTTAAATAAAACAATACTATCGGATTTAAAGCAACGCCTGCTTCCGTAATCAGTTTTGTACATTTAAATTGATTTGGTCGGGTGGTCAGGAGAAATGCATCGAGCCGCAGAGGGCGAAAACCACCGATTAAACGTTGCTTTGGTGTGCATGTGAACACGTCTGCGTCACAATGCATCACAGAAGGTGCATGTAACGTAGAATTCACGATCTAAAAGAGCAAGACATTGTTTCAAATTTGTTTGCATAGTATAAAAAGATAGAGCTCGTGGAAACGTGTATCATAATAATATCAATGTACGGAATATTTTGTAAGTGTCATTAATAAATAATTTCATGTAAGCAGTGCCGGATTTAAATGAAAAGAGGTCCTAGGCTATTCCACTTATAAGGCCCTTTCACCTCTCATTTTTAAATTTGTAAATTACATGAGAGATAATAAAATACATCATTACTGTGATATATGTCAATATATTAAATAAAACATGTTGTTATTGGTACTAACCGATATATATTCAATACATTGAAAATTAAACATTTTTATGTTTATTTATTAGTCATATGCGTAGAATTTCCCCTTTATTTTCGGTCCAGTGTTTTAGTGTTCACTGTTTTTAGAATCGTGTAATTTTAATTTTGCTAACAAGTTGAATGTAGGCCCCTCTTGATCTTGAGGCCGTAGGCTGAAGCCTAGTTAGGCTATAGGAAAATCCGGTCCTGCATGTAAGAAAGTAATCTGTTTACGGAATGAAGATGCTGTTCTGCAAATTTTCTTATTATCTTGTATTTTTGTGTCTACAAATCATACAATATTTGGAATGACGAGAATAAATTTTAAAAAACAGCAACGACACTCCATTAAAAGTCTTTTTGTGATAATTCTGATTCTATTGTTAAAATTCTAAACGCGCCACACATGTAAACTATTTTGTTTCTTATAGCAACACTAGTTTCCAGTCATTCGAGCTAAATTTTACTGTGCTTTCACTTAAAACATAAAAGGAATCTGCGGTTGCTTTTTACGGCAGTAGAAATTAAATTTTCTTCGATCTTTTTATATCAATTCATGGGTTAAAGTTATGTACCATGCGGCAAAGTGTTACATCATGAAGAGTAGTTGTATTCGACTGATATAAGAATATTATTGTAGGTAAGTTTGATTATTTATTTTCTTTTATATTATACTGTTATGTCCCGCGGAGGGCCCGGGTCTTCTCGGCATTTTTAATTCTAATAACTTTATTAAACTATAACTTTATTAACTAATAACAGTATTTCGAACGTCTGTCGTCTGTGACAACTCGGTTGCAACTTCCGGTCACAAACGCTTACGGTCGCTGGAGCAACGACCGGCCGAATCGATCCCTCGATTGCATCGATCCTCGAATCCACGGGTTCGAGGGAGCAGCTTCGCTCGGTACGCCAACTTCATATCGGCGTAACAATACTGACCTAGTCTTGAATGGAACCAAGTAACAAGTCTTAAAGTGGATATGCTTTTTTATATTTCTTATGAATTTAGCGAAAAGAAGCATTCATGTTAACCTGACAACTATAGGGAATGCAGTCAACAAAGTTATTCAATTGAAAATGTAGCTAAAGTCTTTAAAAGGAATTTGTACTATGATTAGAACTATAATCGCAACAACTTTATAACTTTATTTCTATTGACGTGTCCTTTGCATGATATCTAATGTCCCATTTATAACCTTCTATGTATTATTTGCGACTTTTCAAGAAAATTTTTAATTCTGTTTTTTTTTCTCTTATTATTAATTAGTACAGAATACGTCTGTATTTGACAATGAGTTCAGTATATATCTATACTTTCCATCAATGAATTTATTGTTTCAACTATTTCTAACGACACTGTTTTAGAGATGGTGTTCTTGATTGTAACAAGATATAGTGGTTTTATTTATCTTATGTATAAACTTTGTTTTTTACAAATAATTTAGGCGCAAGTATCTTGTTCGCTCTACTGATCTCGGGACGACCGCGTGTCGCCCTTTTCTACCCCTTTTTTTTTTTTTTTTTACATGAGGAAATCTTCTAAAGACACCCCCTGCCCTGAGGGAAGGGCAGTGGGCACTGCCGGATTCCTACCGGCTAAAACCTCATGGTGACCTCTCGTTAAAGCTTTATGGATGGGACCCAGGAACTAAACTGAGCATAATCTAACTGGGCCCCATCCTAGCCTGTTGCTCCCGGTGAAGGTGGTTTCCGACCCGAAGGATTTCCCCCATCCCTCCCCGGGGCTTCCCCCAAAAATTTGAAACCGTCATGCAGTCACGACATGACGGTTCCCCCTTCCCACCGTGGTTGCCGAAGCGTACCGAGTAAGGCCCTCCCCTCTACCCGGTCCCCGGTCTCAGCCAAGGCAGAACCTCGCGAGGGAGCATGCCCATCGCGGCGCGTTGCCCCGGCTGATCCGACCTTATGTGTAGGATAAAACTAAATAAATAATTAAATCCTACTTGCCTTAAATAAATAAATAAATAAAACACTCACACTCCCTACCACGAATACATACATACAATAAATAAATAAGTTATTGTCGAGGGAGAATATTGCACCGGCGGCCCGAGGAGGTGCAAAGGGATCCGGTCATGCTCACGGATCCCTCCCCTTGGGTTACCTTCTCCTCACGCGGCTTTGCCGTCGTGAGGTATTCTCCCTCAACGCCTCCCGGTTTCTTTCGGCGGCCTCCTTCTTGAGGAGCACCTCCTCATAGAAGGAGGCCACCGCTCGCCATTTGGCCTCGCCGACGAGCATCTCTCTCACCACAGTTTGTGGTGAGAGGTCACCCCCGATTATCGCGATGAGGACACTGCGCTCATCCCGCCACGCTGGGCAGACCGCCAGCGTGTGCTGGGCAGTGTCCTCTTCCCCCCTGTCACAATGGTGACATAGAGGTGTTACCTCCTTGCCGATCCTACTCAGAAACTCACCGAAGCACCCGTGCCCGGTGAGGATCTGAGTTAGGCGATAGGAGAGGAGGCCGTGCTTTCTCGTCACCCACTCCTTAAGGACTGGGGTAACAGCATTCACAGCGCGAGATACCTGGTTCTCGGGCGCTTCGAGCCAGGAGGACCATTTGGCTATCATGCGCTGTTCGGCCTGACGCCTCACGTCCACTTCCTCTGCACCAGACGGCTCTCCCTCATCCGTTTGCTGCAGCGGTGCACGGAGGTCTGTATAAACCTCTGCAGCCATTTCTGCATGAAATGCAAACGGTGGGGAGGCCGCCAGGACAGAGGCGGCCGCGTAGGAAATCGTGCGGTAACCCCGCACGACCCGGATAGCCATCAGGCGGTGAACCCTGAGCATGGCACGGCTCGCCCGCCCGCTGACACCCAGGCCGTCGGCCCATACTGGAGCTCCGTAGAGCGCCATGGACCGGACGACTCCCATGTACAGCCGCCTCGCCTTCTCGTTTGGACCGCCCAAGTTGGGAGCAAGGCGACTTAACGATGCTGCCGCTCTCTCCAACCTGGGAGCCAAATTCTCGAAGTGGTGCGAGAAACGCCAGTAACTGTCCACCGTGAGGCCCAAGTATTTAATCTTGCGCCTCACCGCGACAGTCGTCTCTCCTACCGCGAGCGAGGCATTTGGTGGCAACCCGCGCCCTGTCGCTCCACAGAACCAAATGGCCTGTGTTTTTTCGGTTACCACCCTTAACCCCAGTCCCTCGATCGACAAGGAGACCCTCCGAATCGCGTCTTCCGCGGTCGCGAGGATGCCCCTCCAGTCGTTCTCTACGACGACGACCATGGTGTCATCTGCGTACGCAACGAGCGACGCGTCGTCGGGGAGGGAAGTCCGCAGCACTTTGTCAAACGCAAGGTTCCACAGGAGCGGTCCGAAGACCGATCCCTGTGGAACCTCTCGCTGCACTGTGTCTGAGCATGGCCCATCCACACCGTACCAACCTATACATCTGTCCTGTAGATAGTCCAGGACGACTTTCCTGAGATAGAGAGGGACTCGATGATACACGAGAGCCCTCCTTATAGCAGTCCAGGAAACAGTGTTGAAGGCATTCGCTATATCTAGCGACACTGCCACTGCAACACTGCCCTTTCCTACCGCCCGCTTCGCGAGGTCATGCACCCTGTTGATTGCATCAACAGTGGAGCGACCCTGCCTGAAGCCGAACTGGGCCTCAGAGACGTCTGGACCGACCAAGGACAGATGCTTGACTATACGGCCGGCAATTACACTTTCGAGCAATTTGTCAGCCTCGTCAAGCAAACAGATTGGCCGGTATGCGGCCGGTGAGTCTCCGGACTTTCCCTCTTTCTGGAGGAGCACCAATTTAGCGCGTTTCCAGCTTGAGGGGAACCGACCCGATCTTAGACAGGCGTTCTAAATACGCTTTAGATCGGGTCCAAGGCCACTCATCGAATGCACCAGGACTTTCCCGGGGATGTCATCCGGCCCTGGCGCCGTATTACGGCTAGCCAGGCGCTTGACAGCCCGGGAGAGCTCCTGGTCTGTGACCCCCAGTTCATCGGTCCAGTCTCCACTGGTATCCGATCTTTCTCCGGCAGGCTCGACATTCTCCTCCCTGGGGAAGAGGGTCGACACAACCTGCCGGAGGAACCGGGGTTCTAGCCTCTGCGTTAACGGGGGCGCCCATGGTATAAGCTTACCTAAGACCATTTTATAAGGTCGCCCCCACGGCTCGGCGTTTAGACCTTCCAGGAGCTCCTTCCAAGCCTGGTTCTTCCCATCGTAGATGGCCAGGCGGAGAGTTCTACGGGCTGCGGAAAAGATACGGCGCAGCCTCAACTCTTCCTCCTCGGTCGTGCTCCGTCCAGGGTCGACAAGCTGTAATGGGCTCAGCGGTTCCAAGTTACGCGACCCGCGTCTACCAGGTGGCGGTACTGACGCTAGTCTTACATACACACCGAATTGACGAATTTCAACTACATTTGCAAGAGGAAATCGGTGTGATCTTTCCCGCCAAGACTGAAATGTCAATTCTGTTCTGAACCGCCATTATGGGTGATTGGAGACCGTTCACGACGAAAACGAGCAGCCAAACGAACTTGAGACATAATTATTATTTATTTCATAGTTATTATAATTGCTATAGTTTTTAAGATATTGTTATAATTGACGGTGTTTTCTTTTTCTAGATATGAAGCAAAGGAAGAAATGTTCGATCATTTCCTGCAAGGAAAATAGAGGTTAGAAAATATTTATACTGTAATTGTATATCTATTCCTATGTATACCTATGTATATTATGATTCTTTTGTAATATGAATATTAATAAAACGAAAGTAACTGAAATATAATGTTGTTATTTCCATTTTAAAATAAAATTGAAAAGAAAATATGAAGGCAAGCATTAGAATACAACCATTGAGTATACATTAATATAGATAGGCATGCTATACAAAAATTTATGCCTTTAGTTCGTACCCGCGAATACTAGCGGCGCTGTTTTCAGTCCTTTTTCATAACACGGCAGCTTGCCTACCCTGGCTCCGTCTTCGACGGGCTCTGGTGTACTGGCGTCTAGCCCTGACGCACGTAGCTCGCAGCTCGGCGATTTCGGGTGACCACCAGTACACCGATCCCTGACGTTTCGTGCGGCTCCGAGGCATTGTGGCGTCGCAAATCGACGTCAGTGCCTTCCGGAGCCACCGCACACCAGCCTCCGGATCGTCAAGGATCTCGCCTGGCCTTTTCTGCCAGGCGAAGACGGAGGCTGCCAACTCTAAAGTGTCCTTGCGCAGGCTTTTAATGGACCACCGCGGTGACGGGTTTGGGCGATGAGGACCGATTACGGCTGGAAGGGCATTGACCTTAAAAGTGATATAGAGGTGGTCACTTAAGGTGGCCACCTCGTTCTCAACCCTCCAGCCGGTCACACGCCGTGCCATGCTAGGAGATGCGTAAGAGAGATCTACTATGGATTCTCCTCTGGCGTGGACGCACGTGCTCACGGTTCCCTCATTCAGGAGAATGAGACCGTGACTCGCCGCCCATTCTAGCAAGGCCGTTCCCTTGGGAGTGGTCCTGGGACTTCCCCGCTCCAATGCGTGAGCACTGAAGTCTCCCAGGACCAGCGTCTGGCGAGGTTGACATGCAATAAGGCACTGGCCAACCTCGTAAAGATACTCCTCTAAAAGTTGAAGACTTTTCGATGGTGACGCTTAATACCCGATCACCGCGTGTCCCCCCCCCCCCCGGCTATGCCCACGAAGCCCCTGCCGCGATGAAGCACGCGGCAAAACGGAGCTCCGTGAACCACGCTCCATATGATCGCCGCCGTACTATCCAGATCTCCTGCCCAGTTCGGGCAGTCTGGAATCTGGTACGGCTCGGCGGTCACTGCCGGGCCGATATTCCACTCCTGGAGGGTCTGCTGCAGCAAGTCGTGCGCACCCCGGCAGTGGTTAATATTACCCTGGAGGAGGCGTGCAGACATTTTGTCTGCTTACAGGCCTTCCTCCAGGGCAATCCCTACCTCGGCCTGGCCGCTGGTAGCGGCAGGGAATTCTAAACTCCCTGCCGTCGTCGCTGTTAGGGTGGGTGTCAGGGGAGGGGAGGCCTCAGCCCGCACCATTAACGAGGGGGAGGAGGTCGGTGCCTCCTTTTCCCCCGTCTGCTCCGCTGGAAATAAAGAAACAGTGGGCAGGGGGATCACCGAAGCAGCGGTCTCCACCTCCATCTCCTCATCCTCCAGCACGACTGCCCTCGGCTTTGCCTCGATGGCAGCAGGAGGGGCAGTCACCTTCCTCGGTCCTTGCAGCGTTGGGGGGGGGGGGCTTCCCTCCTATGTCCCGTGGACCGGCCTTCTTAGTAGGCGGGCTGCACGATGGGCCCCCCATGCGGTGTCTGGCCTGCTTCCCGGGCACAGAGCATACAGGGCAGATCGGCACAGCCTGGCAGGTAGCTGCCTTGTGGCCTGTGCCGCTGCACCTGTAGCAGAGGCCGGACCTGTCGACAGAACTTTTACAGTTCTGTCGCGTGTGTCCGACCTCGAGGCACCGGAAGCACTGCAGAGGCCTCTGCTGCAGCACCGCCAACTTCGCCCGGAAGCACTGGACCTTGAGTTGGCCAACCTTCTACAGAATCCTGGCCGCTGTAAGTGGGCAACGGGCCCAGGCTGAGAACAATCCGAAATTTGTCATCCAAAAAGACCCCACCTGGACCTCATTAATACCGCACTTGCCCGCGGCGGCGACCGCATTCCTGACCTCCTCCGGGCTGGCTAGTTCAGTCAGCTCGGAGACGACCAGTTCAGCGGTCGTCCGCGGACAAGCGGCCTTTATTCCCGTGCCCTCAAGGGCCTTTTCAAGGGCGGCGACCAACCCGGCAGCCTTGAGGAGGCTGTCGGGCCCGGGGACTTCCAAAACGAGTGCCCCGGTTACCGCCCTTCTGGGCTTTATCAAGTCAATGCCCAGGGCCTCTAAATTTACCCTGGACATCACCTGGGTCATGATTTGACCCAGGCCTTTCTCTTGGCCAGCCGGAGCGGTGACCGTTACCGCCGACGTCCCAGGGGGACGCGGCAGTCTCGGTCTCTCCGTCTGGCCCTTGCCTGCCAATCCTGATTTGCCGGTGGGCTTCGGAGGCTGCGCCTTCCTTCTTCCTCTTCCTCTTCCTCTTCCTCTTCTTCTTCCTCTTCCTCTTCCTCTTTCTCTTCTTCTTCATCTTCTTCTTCTTCTTCTTCTTCTTCTTTTTCTTCCTCCCCTTCCTACCGTCGGTAGAGGGTGTGCACGGGGCGGAAGAAGCTGGAGATGAGGACTTGTTTCCCACCGGGGGTGGAAGCAGGCGCTGATCCCTCCACCAGCTTGATCCTCGTCTCCAGCCTTTTAACAACCCGCCCAAATGCAAGCATTTGGGTGGCGTTGTCTCGGGCCTGGTTTTTACTTATCTCGATGGCCACCTCTTTGGCCATCTCCTTGACCATATCTATGGTCAACTCCAGCTTTTCTTCCCTCGGCCTCTCCACGGTCACCTGTTGACCGGCAGAGAGGCTTTGGGAAGCGTCGTCCACCTCCACGTCTTCGCTGCCAGTTTTGACAGCGACAACCTGGGGGCGGGCGCCCATCTTTTCGAGGCGGTCCTCCGCCGCCTTTAATTTCTCGCGAAGGAGGGCGCTCTCTTTCTTCTCGAGAGCGACCTCCTTCTCAAGCTTTCGCACCTTCTCGTTAGCGCGGCGCTCCCGATCGCTCTGCCGGACCAACATCTGCCTGGCAGCGCCATCGGAGGCGTCGCTCTTATTTATCCTGCCCAACAGTTCCTCCCCGTTGGCGTGAGCAACCCTTGAACCCATCCTAAATTTACAGGCGTCGGTGGACTTTATGTTTATGTCTTCGTTCCACTCGTTGCAGGCGCAGCCGAGTGGGACGGTCCCGCCCCGTCCTTCGTCATCCCGTCCTTATACTTGCCAATTTGTTGGTCACAGGTAGTGAGCAATACAACCGGGGCCCTGTGCCCAACCCCGGAAGGTCCACGGTCGCTGGATGGCGACGCAGTGGGGCCCGCTTGACAACCCGCCTCTGCGCCGGCACTGAGGGATCCGAAGCCTTCTGTGCGGTAAACTTTTTTCTTTTGCATACGTGAGTCCATGATTTTCAAATAAAAGTTTGCCAGTCCGTCAAAAGAAAGAGTCCGTCCGTCGACCCACTCGCTCCGTTCGCGCTGACACTGCCGCAAGCAAAAATGTCAGCCCTAGAGGACACCACGTGGAGGTGGAGCGATGGAAACCTTTTTCACTAGCAAGGGCCCCTAACTTCGCCGAAATCTACCCTATCGAGACTTGAGAAGCTTGCTGCTGGTTTCACGTTAACCATTTCTACGATCAGAAAGGCACCACTCTAGTACTACCCGTACTTGTCGCCCGACATCACACCCAGAGGGCGGAAAATTATTGATCTTAAAAACTGTCCCACCCGTCCCAAGTGTTCCTTCGGGCGCTAACCCTAGGCTTGACCGCTCGGGACGGGGTCTCTACCGAACCCCCCCCCCCCCCCCCAGCCCCATGCAGCGGCCCCTATTTCTAGGGGCAAATGTAGCATGGGGCAATTGAGGCTGGCGAGTCCGGGTTGTGTCCGGGGACGTGGCGCCCCACTCTGCCGTGGGAGGTACACGGAGTCCGTTGTCTGGGTGAGGTACCCGAGACGTCCCCCCAGGGGCCCTGGTCGGTGGGAAGCACTGACCGGGGTACGGGACTTAGCAATCCCGGGGTCCCGAGCTATCCCTCAGGGCCCTGCCGATGGTCCGGGTCGGCAGGCACGGGACTTGGCAATCCCGAGGTACCCGAGCTCTCCTCAGGGACCCTGATCAGGGTGGATCAGGGTACGGGACTTTAGCGAGCCCGGGGATACCTGAGCTAAGGGAAGGAAAACTCTTAAAACCGCCCTAGGGACCTGATGGGTCTGGCACAGACAGTTCAGGTCCGGACGTGGCGACTCCGGGGGCTACCCTAGCTACGGGATGGAAAACCCGGTCAAAAACCACCCCCAGGGGGCCTTTTCGGAGGTCTCGGATGTGGCGAATCCGGGGGTTTACCCGAGCCGCTGGATGGGAGGGGCCTTGGGCCTGGTTTATGGATGGGTGACGACCCCGGGGGCCCGCTGCTTGGCCTGTTATCAGGTCCAAGTTGGGTAACCTCGGGGCCGGATGTATATATTATATATATAGAGTGCAGAGCCTCCTCCTCCGGGAGAGTGGTTGTCTGCGGCGGGTGGGGCTCCGAGAGGAGTGGTCTCCTCATGCCGAATTCCCCCGTGCATGGGGAGGGTGGCCCGCTTTTGAGGGGAGAGATCCAGGGACATGACTGGATCTCTCTGCACCCCCTTCGGGCCACCTTACTGCTCCCTCTCGGCGTCAATTTATGTACATAGGGGGTGTCCCTTGTGTATGTATTTGTGTGAAAGTATTTATTAGGATGAATGTGTACCTTAGATAGGTAGGATAGGCAGGGTAATTCCCCTGTCTATGGACGGATCAGCGGAGGCACAGCGCCGTGCTGTGCATGCTCCCTCGCGAGCCTGTGCCTCTGCTGAAAACCCTGGACCGGGTAGAGATGAGGGCCTACCCGGTACGCTTCGGCACCACGGCAGGGGGGGGGGGGGAGCCGCCATGTCGTGACTGCATGGCGGTTTCAAGTTCTTTGGGGAAAGCCCCGGGGAAGGATGGAGGAAGACCTTCGGGTCGGAAACCACCTTCACCGGGAGCAACAGGCTAGGGTGGAGACCAGAAGAGTATGCCTAGTTTAGCCCCTGGTTCCCATCTATAAAGCTTTAACGCGAGGTCACCGTGAGTGGTTTAGCCGGTAGGGGTAGCCTTCCGCTACCAATGCGGCACTACCCACTGCCCTCCCTCAGGGCAGGGGGTGTGTTTGGAAGATTCCCTCACGTAAACAAAACAAAAAAAAAAAAAAAAAAAAAAAGGTACCCGAGACGTACTCTCCACACGGGCTTACGAGAAGGGCTCCGACGCATTTCCCACCCACCTCTTTACAAAGTGTCGGGCGCAACCGGACCAGGCCTTTATTTTACCCCCCCCCCCCCCCCCGGCCCCCGTCGGGCCGGCCATGCAACCATTGCACAACGTGCAGTACAATCAAGCGGTCATTAGCCGCTGCCATCCATGTGAATACCAGCCGCCGCTCTCGAGACTACCGGAGAGGGACATCAGCTACATCGGAGTTTTTCGGAAGTTGGCCCTCCCTTGGTCAAAACCCAAGTTCGGCTCCCGAAAACTCTTCTAGCCGCCGTCTTCCGCCCTTTTCTACCCTTCGGTCATCCCTACTCTTTCATTTGTTTTTCTCTTTCCCTACTCTCGAATAACGAGAGTAAGGGAAAGTTCGCTATCCATGTCTAGGTGGGTTCCGAAAAATTGTTAAGGTTGCTTCGAAACGTCCGCGACCGTGGGGGTGCCTTGGTGTAGAAAATTCTACATCTGATTGACACCCTTCACGGCCCGAGCCGCCTCGAGGCAAAGCGCCCACCTAGACAATAGGATTTCTCTTTACCGTCGGTTCACGACCCGGCCCCTGTCCACCACGGACGGTCCTAACCCGCGGGACCCGTAACTTCAGAAATTTGCTAAATTAAAAATAGCTAACGGGCCCAGCGCAGAGTCGGCCGCCCGAAGTCCAACAACGGCGGAGACCGGATCGTAAACAGTCGTCCCTACACTGTTATATATGGAATACTCAGCAGAATTAATGATACTAATTTTAAATTATCAGGCTTGTCAATCGTTATGAATATTAGAAAAGGTGATTCCACGGTCCTACCTCCTCAGATAAGGACGTATTTGAAATCCTCAACGTGAAATAAACATTATATTTTTTTACAAACATTCGTTGATTCTTTAAAAACGATATATATTAGAATTATCCACATGGAAATGGCATATAATTACAGATTCTGGGCCGGCATGTGATTCTCAGATTCTTAAATAGATGACATTATAATGTATTTTTAAAAACATATGACAAAATATCTTCTACGGTTTATCAAGTATTCCGAATGTTTTTCCGACATTTAAGAAGCTGTATTGTTTATTAATTTAGCCATATCTATTAAATATCGCTATCAATGAAGGACACGAAGAAAAGAATTTGCTAGTGTGAACTTTCATATCAATATGTTTCAAAGTTGGGTGAACATTTCAATGTACAGGTAGCCCTCCTACAACACGGCATCTTATAACACGGTTTCGCTATAACACGATTCGTAAATTGCGGGAACCCTCCTACAACACGGCATCCTATAACTGTTTCGCTCTAACACGATAAGAAAATTGCAAAAACCTTTATACAGCACTGTACTTCTACAGCCGCGGCGAGGCTTGCCGTCTTAAAGATACAATGTTGCGGAAAGTATTTCTTTTCATCTCCGTGGCCTGCGAACAAAAATGTCCACGCTACTGGTCGGCAATCTGCGTCGAGCGACAGTGTGTTAAAGAATAACTTTTGTAAGACTCCGCGCCAGCGAGGCGCCGAGCCGGGCGTTCTCACGCCTGGCTTTCGTCAAGAGGACCTTTCGCTAGCGAGGGAAGAAGACAACCCTCGCCCCTACGGGGCCTTTCGGGGAAAAGAGGCCTTGGAAAGAGAGGCCCACGTCCCTCTCCGAGGAAAGCCTCTGATAGGCTCGCGCAAGGGAGGAAGGAAGTCGTATAAATATACGACTTCCAGGACCCGCCGTAACATTAAGAGTATTGTCGTTGTAGAGTCTACATGACCGAATCTTTACGAGAGTTACCGTTGTAGAGTCTACATGACCGAATCATTCAGAGTATTAACATTGTAACGAACATTACCGATATTACTATTGTAGAAGTCGTTCTAACGCCACGCCTCTTCGGACAAATTGTTATACGAGATTGTATACAACTATTGTATTATATTATTAAAAAAGAAATTTATATATATTATATATTTCACTCTTACACTTTTTCGTCTTTAAGGCATTAAGTTTCAGTCCCAAGCCATGTTCGATAAAGATAAAAAAACAACGTTTAAAAGGAAATTTATTTCTTTAGAAGTAAAGATACAAATCTTGGATCGTCTTTTGAAAGGAGGAAAAGCATCTCACATTGGAAAAAGTCTTAATTTGAATGAAGCAACAGTCCGGACTATTAAGAAAAATGAAAAAGAAATAAGAACTGTAGTTCCTGCAGGATCTTTGACATCCGCAAAACGTGCACCTCACGAATTTTTTTGTTTGCTTTGTGATGTACGTACATTTATATTTTTAATAAAAATTAAGTTGTTTACGTAGAAATAAAAAAATATTTAATATGTTTTTAATAAGTTTTTGGAACATAACCCCCCTTTTTGTACTGGCTCTGGGTCTCGTACAACACGGTTTCACACAACACGGCATTTTCTAGGAACCAATCTACCGTGTTTGTTACATACGGCCCTGAAAAACTTTCATTTCAGCGGCCCTGAACCTTCTATTTTTTCATTTGATACCAGTCGACCGTTAGAAAATTTACGTAGAGATATAAACCGAAGGGGTCTCGCTGTACACGATCACTGTCCGAGCAACTAGCATAAACAAACCGCGATCCCCTACAATCCTGGCAAGACATATTCCATGCTGCCTTGGTCCCCTAATATCCCTTCCAGAGTCCTACCACGTCCACTCATTTTTCCCCAGTTTTTTCAAAACCGAGCCCTATATAAGCGAGGCATTTTTTGAATCCTCGGGTCCAGTATTCAGTAAAACGTCACGCTGTTACTTAGGGTACAGAAACTCAAAAGTCACGACTTTCGCATTCGCTTGACTATTGTAAGTATAAGACGTGGAAGCCCCCGCGAACCGACGCGTGAATTTCGGCTAAGTTTAGAATTTAAGAATTGTCTATTGTAATTGAATATTGAACCACTATTGATTATAACTTTGAATATACGTTTACATTCACATTGTGACATTTCAAACGTCTTAGTTATTTCAATTTACTTCCTTTAATCATCATTGTAACAGGGCAACGATCTCCCTTATTCACTCTTACCGCTCGGGGTGAATAAGATCTTTAAAATTAAAGTTACGGGTGTTTCGTTAGAAGAGAAAGAGTCTACGGATTGCAACAATTTCCATTTCCCTACTACTAGCTAGTGGCGGTACTCCCGTATCATCTGGTACGGGACTGATCTGCTATACTAGCGCGAAAATACCGCAAGGTTTTTCGTTATTGACGGGCATACGGCGACTCTATAGTTCGGCTATGAATTAGTCCGGTCCCCGGAGTTTCCCCTACTACTAGTTAGTGGCGGTACCCCCGTATCCTTTGGTACGGGACTGATCCGCTAAACTAACGCGAAAGTACCGCGAGGTGCCTTTCGTTATTAACGGGCATACGGCGACCCTATAGTTAGCCTATAGGTTAGTCCGGTCCCCGGATATAATTCCCTGGATATTATTCCTCAACTCGTTGCAATTCTTAGCTCTCGCAATAAAAATTGTATTAACGCATTCGGTCTCGTTCTGCCACTCGGCCGGCTCGTAACATGTTATAGGAGGGTTACCTGTAATTTAAATCTATACTCTTTTAATTCTTTTAAGAACTGCTTTCTTTCCAATATTAGAAGCACTTGGAACTTCAAGTTGTGGTAATAACAGAGATGTTCCGTGAATATCAGGGTAGGAATGAAATACGCAACAATGGAAAACATTTATATTTCTGGATAAAACTCTCATTTTTATGACAGTTACCATCATTTGTAATAACTGTGTGCAATTTGTTTATGACAGAGATCTTGAAAGATGCTTTTCCAGTTTACGTTTTCTGATATCGTTACCATTTTCTTCATGTTAGAAGTAAACAGTAATAATAGTTCTATTAGATGGAGTCAGTTTGAAAAAGTATCGATTTACCAATGCGATATTTTTTGATTATTACATTTTGTTCTAATTAAATAACAATCATAACTTAACACATTGAGCGCCGGCACCACATCGACTGCTTAAAGCCTGGGCGCCGGCACGATTCGCTTGTGTACGACCAATGGGTAAGTGAAGGAAATATTTACAACTTCATACATTTTCGTAAAACACTAAGTTTTGTTTGCATATTCGTCATATACAATTTAACGATAACGAAAAATAGAAGCAAAATCTAAAATTTTTATTTATAATTATGAAAAAAATAAACCTCAATCGACAGACTTCGAAACCCGTGTTTTCGCGGGGCCGGCACTCAAGCGATAGACTTCGAATCCCGCGTTTTCGCGGGGCCGGTGTTCAATGTGTTAAAAAGAATGCGTTCCCGGTCTTATCTTCAGATACGTTTCTTTCACAGTGTCTACTACGAATTACTATTTTTGAAACATTCTACTGATATCGAATAAAAAAATTTCTAAAATAATTGAAAATTGTATACAATCTAATGAAAAGATTTTCAAATCAGTAATATAATAATTTTTAACTCTTTAAAAATTGATGTTAAGATTTTAAAATTTTTGCCATTTACAAAGTCCTCGCTTCAGTATATGTTTCATTACAATTCTTTAATCGAGAAAAAGAAAAAATTTTAATTAAACCTTATTTTTTATCATTGACACATATATCTATGATATGATGTTTGTTTAAAAAATAAAATGCATCTTGTATTTCCTTAAAAATGATAGCACCTCTATCAGTGTAAACTGCTAACAGTAATTCTTTCGCTGCTTTTAATTTCTAGGAAAATAATTTTGTAACTGCTTGGATGGAACATCGTATATCTTTATCAATATCATCGTTCATTGCAGTTGTACTTCCAACGTGTGTTCTATAGCCTTCTGTATTATACAGGGCTATCATAACTTTTATCCATTGTTATCCATTTCTTTTATTGATTAAGGATTATCTTCGTTTCCCGTTTATTACACCTCATTTTTCTTAGAATACTCGTGTGCGATTCTAGATATAACAGCCAAGGAAATATATGTTTATGGAATTTCACAGAGCTAAATTGTTGATTCTACAAATACATTTGAGTTTTTATTATTTTTGCAATTAAACCGACGATATTTTATCGTGAAGCGTTGTGCAGTAGATTTTAAATTCCAAGTAAAATGCTTCCATGTAATTTATGTGTCATTAAAGTACATTAAGAAATTATATAACATTTGAAATACTTTGTGAGAAATTGTGGAAAAGAAATTTCTCAGGAAAGCATTTTTAAAAAAATTAAATCATGCTACAGTTTTACAGATGCTTTTGCACGATTCAGCATGGTTTATAATTTATCATTTATTTCCGCATACAAAAGTCTGTAACGGTAACTCGAAAGAAACATATGTTTTTTCCTGGTTTTTGATCATTATATAAAATTATTATATACAAATTTAAAACAAAATTTTATAATATGAAGTTATATAAAAAGGGTTTTCTTAGCAAAGCACAATCTAGAATAAAGAGAGATTTTTTTTCTTATAGGTTAAGTTCTGAAACTTATAACGTGCGGATTAACAAGTTCTCTCTAATTATATTCATTTATAATTATATTCATTAAAATGAACAATTGATTGGAAAAACTGCTTTAATACAGTATTTTTTTTTTTCATAAACGTAACGTTCTTATTTTATAGTAGACAAAAAAAATACGTACAAATACTACGTATATGTACAAATGAAATATGTACAAATGAGGCAATTGTTAATCTACTATGATGATGATTGACGTGTTAAATAACGCGTGTTACAAAACTTCTAAATTATACGCTGTAGAATTATTTCATTTTACGTCACATATTTTCATATTTAATTGTCTGCTTTATATCTAGCACTTTTTGCTTGGTCTAAAACTGCACAGAAGATTTAATAACAAGTATTTATCATTAATAATTAAAAAACTTGTTATCTATCAATTAACTACTTAGGTGTCATAATTAATTTAGTAATAATAACGAATTATGATAATCTTACAGCAAATTGAAAACCGTCCGGATGGTAAGAAACTTAACGACGCATGGTGATTTACTTACACGGCTGATAAACACCTGTTATATGAGTTAAATGCATTTTATAATACAATAATTATCGAATACGTTATTCACGAGGAAATTGAAAAAGTTCTTTTTTCCGCAAACCATTATTTATATTGCAATAAATATCAATGAGTACTTTTTCCAGTATTTTACATTAATATTACTTGATTATAAAGAATTAGTGAATACTATACAGAGTCGATGATAATTATAGTTGTATAAATCTTTCTCTAATTTATTTATCAAAACAGAATATTTTATATTTGACATATTTAGTATATACTCAAACCTGTTTTTGTGCGGTCTTTTTTTGTGCGGTATATGAAAATTTCAATCAAATTGAAATATAATTGACAAAGTTATCAATAAATAAGTGCATAGTAGGTTTGATTGGCCATATTTTTCGATTTTTAATATGTAGTTCATCACATTACATAAGTATTGCGTTAGCCGATTACATTGTATGTTATTGAACTTATGCGGTCCCTATTCACCGCACAAAAAAAATACTTTTTAATTGTGTTGCGAAAACTATCTCTTATAGCTACTCCTGAAGTTTTGTGCGATTTTTTTATGCGGTCCCTATCCAGCGCACAAAAACAGGTTTGAGTGTATTACCATTTGAGGTGAAAAATATAACTTTTATTTTACGTATTTCCTTCAATAACGATTAACCTTTAAACGTGGAATAATTACATGTTTTAACAGAATTTGAAACATATCGAGGTATACAGAAATTGTTATATGGCAAAATCGATAGGAGAAATTGACGTATCTGCATTTGAACCTTTTCCGTGCTTAACATTGGGATTGCATGACTTGCATCAATTTTACAGCAATTTCTCTTTCCAATGAGATCGGAAATGATAAAATTCAAGGACATAGCAGATGTTCAGTTGCACATTATTTATACCTTTGAAGAGATTCATAGTAAATTCGCTATGCGTCATTAAATGTTAATTCAGGGAAATAATCTTTTTTTATTTTAGAACTTATTTGTTAAATTACATAATTCAACAAAAATTTCCAATAAATGAATGAAATCTGCGAATCGAGTTTATCCCTCAATATATCCTGGCCGTAAATATTTCTTGGATTTGACAAACAATATTATAGGATCCTATTCTAATTTACTCTCACAGACGAGCCACCAAAGAATATCGGTACTCGTCTTCGAATAAACCGAACAGATTCCCTTAGAATTAATCAGCAATATCGTAACCTAGAATCTAAACTGCGTGTAATTAAAACAAATGACTAACTTTATTAAATATATAAAATACAAAACTCTTAACGATACTAAAATAACTCTAAAGCTCTCTCCACTCACGCTATAACTCTCATTCTTTGTATTCTCCACTCAACTCCGTATCCTCAACTCAACTGACTCTTCCCAAATTCATGCTCACATCCACCCTCGATACTCTTTGTCACAGCATGCGTTTTCTGTTGCACTCACTCATTTTCTCTTTATCTATAGACTAAACATTCATGCTAGCCCTGACATCGGTCGCCTTCCAAATCACGTACTCTAAACATCCACTCTCGTTTATATGCAAACCATCCACACTAACTAATTCTAAAAATTAATACTACAATATTTATGAGTGTAAGAAATTCCGTTCCTACAATATTGGTTCGCCTTGGAAAATCGTTCTGAGAATGATTAGTTCCAGACAGGTGAAATGAATTGGTCCTCTTGGAGATAGCAGTTACCATCATTTGTAATAACTGTGTGCAATTTGTACGATAACCAAACGGATTATACTGTTGTACTATCGCTATTTAAAGTGTTATGAAGGTTGTAAATTATCGTGCCAATATCGCATATATTGGATTCAATACAAACGATGAGTTTATACATAATTTTAAGTTCACAGAATTGTTATATTTTAGATCAGACCAATTCAAAAACTCGATGAAATAATATACGCCGATCCCCTGATCTACAAAGAAAACCGTGTAAATAAAAATCGTGGACTGTGGATATTTTTACAAGCAACACATTTGTTGACAGCAAAAATATTGATTTTGAACACCTGTTTTTAAATCCGTTATTTTGAAAACCATGTTAAAGCAAAATCGTGTAAATAAATCACTGTGTAAATTTAGGGATTGGTGTTTTTATATTTTCAAAATTATTTACGTATGCAGGATCGTGCTAGATTTAATATCCTGTTAAAGACTTATTAAGTGCGGAGATTACATTAGTCGTCTATGCATCTATTATATGAGGCGTTTACTTTCAAAGTGGCGTAAGACACTTTACCGTAATAAAAAATAGTGATTTTTAATGACTATACAAAATTATTTATACTGACAAAAATATAAGTATCCAATAAATTGCCATGAATATTTTTAAACACGTTAAAACGCAAACCCTAAATACCACAATTTAAAGACAAAGTGACTAATGTAACATTCAAAATAAGCGACCCATATACAATATATTAGTCAACGATAATAGTCATATAATTAGATATGATTTTTTATTCAGATTTAATGTGTCACCATAGACAAAATATAAAATCAACGATGCAAAAAAAAAGATGATACGTTGTCAAAATATAGCTATACATACAAGGTAGTGTATACTAGAGACACTGTCTTTTAAAAATTCTGTTTCTATGTAGATATCTGTCTCTGTTTGTTCTCTTTTGCTCGTCTTTCCAGATTCTTTCTCCTTCTCGCCCTTTCTGCCCCCCCCTCTCTCTCTCTCTCTCTCTCTCTCTCTCTCTCTCTCTCTCTCTTTGTGTAAATTATTAATTTTACTTCCATTGTCGTTTATAATGATAGTAAACATAAAAATTTAGTGTAAATACGTCTGTTCTAAAGCATCTTAAATTTCCACTACACGCATATTTTACTGCATTTATAATTTGCCATATTCATATTTTGTCCGAAATTATATAACTTTACCATTGATAAAATCATAACTCTTTGACTTTCATACACTCCTTATAGAAAATCACCCTAAAGTCCCTAATGTCTTTCCTTACTCGTAATTTACTTTTCATTAAAAAAAAATTGTCTCTTACTTTTTCATTATGATAACTTTATTGAGAAATATATGTATTCACTGAATATCATTTGTCTTGATTTGGATTAAATTAAATCTCGATTTGGGTAAAAAAGACCCTAGGTGCTACTGAAGGTTAATATTCAAACATCAAGAAAGAGTGCGACTTTTATCGTAGAAAAATATGAACTACGTCCGTTTCAAATGTAAATATTTACTAAATTGAATATATCAAACCTTCACGATTTCCATTGAACGAAATACCAGAAACGGAGAGTGTTTTATGTCATTACCAGGATTGACGAGCATGTGTTCACATTAATGAACGACTATATCGGTGTAGGGTGAAGAGGATTGAGTTGAAGTGACTTTTACTGGATTCAAAATTATTACCAAGCAATGCCATTCTAACTTGTTTTTATGTACTATAGATTTAATTATCGTTAGTAATCGATCAATTATACATTGTGTACATTTTTTACATGACTAAAATGTTAGTCCGGTTTGAAAGTAAAAAAAAAGTTTCAACGCTTTGAAAAAGAAAGAAAATGTTTCTAATTCATAATTGACAATAAATAATTTTTCTCTACTTATAATCTCTCGTCATATAGAAATAAATTCTATCTGAATTTCGATCTCATTTATTATAAATGAAAACCGTCCCACAAAACCATTCGCGATGAAGAAACTTCAGAACTGTAAAAAGTTAAATTGCATTTAAGTTTAAAACCCGTCTAAAGAAGCCAATTCTTATTGTTCGTATTTGATAATACGCCAGAGCCAATGTCGTTTCTGACTTTCTCAACTTCGTAGTCCCATAACAACTGGAATCGCTCGATAACCATGCTCTGCAGACACCATGCGATTTACCCTTACTCTATCTCTGTTTCTCTCTCTCTCTCTCTCTCTCTCTCTCTCTCTCTTACTCGCTCTTTCTCCTTTCTGGTCCTCTTCCTCTTTCTCTCTTTCTCTCCCGCGCGGCTTTACTACCTCTTGCTTCATCTTTCTGTGCCAGAGTATTGATCCAGCCGTGCAATTCCTACATATGGTGTGTAATGTTGTAATCTGGCAAACTTGCTTTCGAGTTTTGCAAGCAAAGAACTACATAGATTGTTTTTCAAGCTCATGGCTTACATTTACAGCCTTTGTGCGTCAATATACACGTCTTAAATACAGCACATAATGTAAAAATTCGTAGCATTCTTAAGCGTTGCGAACATACACAGGTTTACTGCGGCCTTCGATACTGACCTACACATCAAATTGTGAGGTGCCCAAACAGTTATGAGTTTTGAATAGGGCATAATGTTGTCAAGATATGTTTACATATAGAGGTCACAGTCATTGTGTTAACGATTCTGATATCTGAAAAATTAAGTACATTAAAATGTAAAACTTTCTCGGAAAATCTTCTCAATAGTTTAGAAGATGTCAATCTAAAGATGAAAGAAACATGATGTGTTTTTTGAACTTGTATATCTGTACCATGCACATTTTCTTCAGTGCACAGTTATGTATAGAATGTATACTGTGATTTTGATGCTAATCAATTAACTTTTGCGTTGTTGGTATACAAGCACTTTAACTTGATTAAATCTATTCGTTTCGTGCACAAAATTCAACGATGTGTTACTAGATATTCCTAAATAATTAGTAGAAATATTCTTTTAAATGAATTCATCTATAATTACAAGCATGTGGATTGAAGTTGTTAACTGAATTTTAAGTAATTTCTTAATCAAATATTATTTTAAGCTCACACTTATCGGTTAAATAACTTTTTATTTGACTTTTAACTTTCCGACTGTGACGTGCTTTAATTAAACAAAAAGCGCTTGTAGTGTATAGAATGAGGCAGTTGCTGTTTTACTCTGACTTACAGCGTGAAAAAGATTTGTCTATATTTCTTTCGAACATCTGATCTCACAATCAGTTATATTTATTCCAAGTAACGGAGACTGTCTATGAGCGGAATACAATTGGTTGCAATTGCTATTTTTTTTAAATGTAACACGTTTATTGCGAAAGGAGGAAATCAATGTTGCAAGTACATTCAAAGAATGTAACATGTAAATCGTATACAGGGTGTCCTATCAAAGAGAGGTTACCTAAATAGCTTTTCCATCTGCCGAAAAATGCTTCAACTATAATTTAATCGTTCAAAAGAGTGAATACAGATTTTTGAATAACTTTTAAAATCATCAGTGTTTTTTTTCAAACATACCGTACCTCATAGAAATATGTATTCAAACATACGCAATGTGACTTTGGAATAACCTTGAATTTTGAAACTTCCATTACATTTTCATTGCTGTTGTTCCACCCATTTTTTTCAAAATCAATTTCAAGTAGACAGTTGAAATATGTTTTTAGTTTTATATTCATGTAATTATGTATTTTCTTTTTTTAAACGATACTGTAAACATTACGGACAACACATTATTCACTGAAGCATAAACAATTATTTGAAAGCTGTAACTTCTAACGTTTATCAAGAATTTAGCATTTAATTTAATTAATCGTTGTTTCAAATTATGTTATGTCTTTCAAACGTAGAAATACTTAGAAAATAAATCCGCATTTTCACGACAAAGGTATAATACCATTTTAAGATACTGTAACGGCGAATAATGTGACTCGCACTCGGGATCCGCCAAATAAAAGAGAACTTGTAATTTTTAGACTTTCTATATTAATTAGCGTGACTCGTTCGGACAGCGATTCGTCGTATCGTGAGTAAACGGCAAGAATGATCTCTGTAGGCAGGGAATACAGGGGTTTTAAGGGATTTTTGGAGAAGGAGTGGGAGTGGTGATAGTGGTGGCTGCAAGACGAAGGTCGAAAATTGTGGAGTGAGGTTTTGAACTTACAATTAGAGCAGTGATTTTGGAGATGGGCAGGGAGCGGTGACGGTGTTTAGGGAGTTGAAAGGTCGGGATGGAAAAATAGGAGATCTGAACTTGGGGTAGTGAGTCAGAGGTGATTGTGGAACGGCGGATGTTAGTAGAGCTACTGTACAATATGTTTCTGTTAAATCAATATATATGGTAGATATCCTAACTTATCCTAACTTATATATTAGTTGATCAGAGGGTCGGTACATTACAATACATTACTATTTGATGGCATAAATACGTTATTTCACGTATTTGATAGTTCTGTGTCGTTGATAGTAAAATAAAATTTGAATCTTAAGAAAATAAGTGGTAGAATAATGTCACCGAGTTACATTGCACTGAACCGATATTAATTTGTATTTTGGATACGTCAAAATTAATCTATCTATACAAATATTCTCACCTCGATTATTCTTCCAGTTTTTAATAATGATACAAATAATAATTTGCAAAAATTGCTAGTAATATAATATGTATTTTTTAAATGAGTTTACTTCAATATAAAATAATTCTTTCTTTTTATGGATTTCGATAAGGTAATATAAGCAGGCCTATATAAAAAAGAAATTAAGTCTTATTAAATAATTTCCCACAAAGTAGAATGTGTACAATTAAACAAAAGCATCTCAATCTATAATTTTTTTATCGTGAAGTAATAAAAAGTCGCAATCCGTTTCTGGTACTATCCCATGGAAAATAGTTAATTGCTTTTTCGATAATCGCCTTCGTACCGTTAAATAGCGTAGGGGAAAAAATAAGTATATGATAC